>OX421382.1:14453683-15944517 GCA_949126905.1 Amorpha juglandis | reverse complement strand
GTTCGGCGTGCGAGCGCGACTCAAAGGCGCCGCTCAGCTGGCTCGGGCGATGACCTTCAACGCTAGCCCGGTTCCCCACGCTTCGCGTGTTTGCTTACGTAATCTGCGATGCGTGTAGGTAACATTCAAGACGGAAATTAAATGAATACTTATTTTTGTATGAAAATAAAATCTAACAAATTATCAAAAGTCGTAGAACAAAAGTAGTAGCTTATAACCTTAGGTATCTACCCCTGCGAGGTTGCTGGTGTTTTAAAAATAACCCTGTATAGGCAGACTTCCAGATATGAGGAACGATGCAAGACGTAACGAAGAAAATACCTCATTCATTTTCTGGCAACACATGCACGTGTAGTTGACGTTTTGTGTTCCGAATATTACGTAAATAATTTTACCAAAAACATTATAAAAGTGATTATAAATTCATATGTTACCTGTGATAAGTATATTATATATTCCTTGATATTTCTTTTTCGATGTCGAATTGTTTTTACAATGTTTTATGACCCATGTCGGCATTATTATATTTTTTTTAATCCAAGTTGGAGTGAACGTTACACAAGGCGGTCGTGTCGCGTAATGGCGGAAACTGGTGCACTATGATGAGAGTGTGTGCGTGAGGCCCGTAAACGTACAGCATTCTGGCACACTATGGGTCACTTCACTTTCGATGTATGGGACGTGGCGTCCCCCTTTTTTTATAAGTCCACTTTGTCCACAAACAAAAAAGCATATAATATTTCACGTAAACAAATGACATTTCTATATAAAAAAAAATTGGTGTGTGTCGTGGGACACCAGGTAGGAACGAAGTTCCTTCGGCTAATGTAGAATCGACACAAATTGTAAAAAATTGTAAAAAATACAAATTATCAACTAAAATAACAAAATATGTCTCTTTATTTTAGTTTGACAACATAAAATTACATAGAAATAGAATAGAAAAATAGAAATAAAAAAAAGACGTGTAGCACTCGGAGGCTGCCGCGGTAAAGCTATTGTATAGCATTTTTTATCAACTTATCTATACTAATATAATAAAGCTGTAGAGTTTGATTGTTTGTTTGTTTGAACGCGCTAATCTCAGGAACTACTGGTTCGAATTGAAAAATTATTTTTGTGTTGGATAGTCCATTTATCGAGGAAGGCTTTAGGCTATATAATATTACGCTGCGACCATTAGACGCGAAGCATCAGTGAAAAATGTCGCAAAAACGGGGAAAATTATTCATATTTGAAGGCTTCCGTTGCTAAGCTACCCAGATAATATTATTTGAAGGCTCCCGTTGCTTAGCTACCCATATTTATACTAATATTATAAAGCTGTAGAGTTTGATTGTTTGTTTGTTTGTTTGATCACGCGGGCGGAGCCGCGAGCAAAAGCTAGTGTAATTATAAATATTAACGAGCTAGCGTAATCTTTTAAAAATCGAAGGAGATATAAAAATACTTCAAGTATAACTGGCTGAATGAATTTCATTTTAAAAAAGGAACTAACGCTGGCTGGTTATGCGACGCTTTTAACGCTTTTTTCTTACGGTTTTACTATCACATTTTTTTCAGTTCGGTCACGCAGCAAAATCCCTATCCCCTCCAAGCCTGCCGTAAGGAACTTCGTTCCAAAAATACTTGGTTCTCAACCACGACAAACCGCGGCGCGAGACTTCTTCGCACGCCCTGACAAGTTCAAGCCGGTTTCCTGCACATTCTAATGCGACGCTATTAGCGTAGGTATACTTACTAGTAATCTATACGTTATCGCTAACGAAAATTCTTGCACACATTAAGTGAAAGTGTATGTAGTAGTAGTATGAAAGTGGCGTCATTATTTCAAAGACTGCGCGGTAGCGCCAACAGCATTTTGCAAATGATTGCATCCCGTTATGACTGTCCCATTCAGGCACACTGAGTGGGAATAGTAACAGGAAAAATAAAATTGCGAATATTACTTTCTTATATTAGGTACTAACATAGATCTTAAGAAAAATTTTAATAACACATATGTATTCTGTCCGAAATAAATAATTATTTATTTATTATTTTTATTTAGGTAATAAATAAAAATTAACATTGCTGCTGCCAATGTTCTTTCATGGCAGCTTCAGCAGTTTTAGACATATTATCATGATTAATCAGTGAGCGAGTTAGTGGTGCCTAGTAATTGCCTCAGTGACGCAGTTGTATTGTGAACGCGGTTCAACTGCTATGCTAAAGTCTCGGGTTTGATCTTCGGGTCGGGTCAAATGATATCGGGTTTTTCTATCACGAATGCTCAGTATCGACCCGGAATCTGGAATTATACCCGGTATGGCGAAATGATCGCCCCCTATCATTTCATAGACGGAAGTACGCTTGGCAAAATGTGGGTGTACTGGTGACATCTCTGCCTACCCTTTCTGGGATAACAGGCGTGAGTGCGTATGTATAAGTGGTATTTCGCTTTTATATATACATATCAGATGAATTCATGAATTTGCCAGTACGTTTAATATTATAGGATACCGTATTTCATAATATTTACGTTACGATAAATTTATAAAGGGAAGCCAAATGGAACGTTTTGTATTATAGCCTTTACCATTGTTACAGTGATACTGTAGTATAATTTGAATAAGTATTGATAATAATTGACGTTGCTTGTTATGTCCAGAGTCGCACTACGTGTTTGTATGTTCATTATGACATAGCTATTATACTAATCGATATTCGGTTAGCGTGACCTCCACGTCAGGGCAGCGACGAGTGGCGGCGGCACACGGTGGGCGTAGCTCGTGTCCAGTAGTGCTCCGTTCACATATCCATGGCACGCGTCTTTGTTTTTCGCATCTTATGTACTCAGTAAACTTTTCACATATTTATAACTCCGCCACTGAGTAAACAATGTGTTAGCCGTGACGGCAGGCGACATGTCACATGTCACACACCAATCGATTACAGTGATGAAGGACGGTGACCGAGGTCATGTGGGACAGTTGCAACGAGCGTACCGCGCCGACGGACGTTCTGCGGGAACATTGTAGCACGTCAGTAAATCACACCGGTATTGTAGTGTCGAGTATCGATGGAGGAGTTGGGCGAGCCGACTCTTGTTCAGTCGCTGAGAGCGCACCGCGGTGAGGTCACCTGCGTGGACGTGTGCGGTGCGTGGCTCGTGACAGGTGGCGGTGACCGCGTACTGCGGCTGTGGCGCTGGGCAGGCGGCTCAGGGTGGCAGGAGGTCGCGACCGCACCCGGCGCGCACCGGTACGGGGTGACGGGCGCGCGGTGGGGCGCCGCCGGGGCGGTGCTCGCGTCCGCCGGCGTCGACGGTATCGTACGCATGTGGTGCGGCCGGTCGCTGGCAGTGCGGCGCGTGCTGTCGGCCCCGGGCGCGGCGGCGGTGCGCGCGCTCTGCTGGGCGGGCGGCGCGCGGCTGCTGACGGGACATGACGACGGCGCGCTGTTCGTGTGGTGCGTGCAGCGGGGCGCGGTGGTGGCGCGGCTGAATGCACACGAGGGCTCGCTGCACGCAGTATGTGCGCCAGCTCGGGGTGCTTTGCTGCTCACCGCCTGTACTCATGGTGTGCTCAAGGTGTTCGATCTGGCAGGTTGGGGCTTCTAGTTAGAAATTACATTAGAAGAGTGAAAAATGAAATTCTAATTAGAATTTCATCATTCACAGTAAGTAGACAAAAATAACGTTGCATGTATTATTCGTTTAAGAGGTCTGCGAGAGTGGCGAGTCGGACGGGGCGCCGGCTCCGACCCCTCTACTGTGGGTGGATGGTGCGCACGACCTCGGTGCGTTATGTGCAGACGCCAGTGAGGACGGCGCCGCGGCGGCGACGGGTGGACACGACGGCGTGGTGCGCGTGTGGCGCGTGTGCGACGCGAGCGAGGCGGGACCTCGGTTAATGCGTGCGGGGACAGCACTCGAAGGACACGCTGGTGCGGTGACGGCGCTACGCTGGGCGGTGCGCACGCCGCGCACGTTCCTCGCGTCTGCCTCGCTGGACCGCACGGCGCGCTTGTGGGAGCCCGCAACCAGCGCGTGTCTGCGCGTCATCAACGCGCACGCGCGGTACCTCACTTGCGTCATGCTCGCGCCCGACCTTACGTACTTGATCACCGGTAAAGTTGCCATGACATAGAAACTGTTGCGCTTGCAACTCATATTTTTACACATAACTTTGTGATTGTAGGGTCCAACGATAAATCAGTGCGCACGTGGTCTCTGGGTGAGTTTTCGCTAGCCAAGGAGTTGGAGCCGGCGTGTGTGGCGCTGGCACACTTCGCGCTTGGCGATCTGGAGGTTAGTATGTGGTGAGCGGTAAGAGTGAGCGAATGACGTGTTCACACTAGAATGTATGACGGCAGGGCATCGGTGCAGTCGAGGAGCTGGAGGAAGTCGCGGAATCAGAGCGAGGGGAGGAGGAGGCTGTGGCGATGGGCGGGGTACCGCACGCACACGCTGGGGCTATCAACTGTATCGCATTGTACGAGAATTTGCTGGCGACTGCCTCCAGGTAAGTTTTTCTCGTACATGTGCGAATGAAATACAGTTTGTGCATTTCAAGAAGACCCGCGTACTCCGGCCTATACCCTCAGCGCATACGTGCGTGATTCTCGTTGCAATTTTTTCCTGTTGCTATGCAGCCACTAGTTTTAAGTATGTAGTATTACAATTGGAACACTACGCAGTATCAGAGTGAAGAGCTAAATTTACGAGTGCGCCACGACGAGTGAAAAAACCACGCGACATATTCTAACTCACGAAACACAATGCTCTCATGACTACAAATTGTTGTAGCGACGGGTTGGTGAAGATATTTCGATGGTACTCGGAAGAAAGCGAGGTGAAAGAAGAGCATACGCTGGAGGGTCATCAGTACCCGGTGCTGGCGGTGGATTTCGGCGCCGGCGGACAAGTGCTGCTCACCGCTGGTCTCGATGGCACTGCCTGCGTCTGGGATGTACAGGTAGAAATGTTGCAAAAAGGAAATGAAGAAAGCGTGTTGGGACGTACGTACATACCTGATATATAATAGATATCAGGTACACATGGTCAAAAACCTCATTCAAGCGAGCCATGTTGCGGAGTTAACCAGTGTAGAGATAAGTAGCTTTAGACCAGATGATATTATAACGTTTGTCATCGACATTATATTTGGACTGCAGGCTCATTACAAAAAAAGTAGTAAATATAAATTGATATTGGAGGGAAGGAAAAGGCGTCATTTATCTCGGTACGACAAAATGACTACACTGGACCATACGTTGAGTACAATGCAGTTCAAATATGTATATCAGAATAATATCAGAAAGCAGAAAGAAAGTGATATATAGGAAAACTGTAAAGGCATTATTGATTAATATTTGTGCTTGTGTGGCAGACGGGCGTGCAGTTACGATCACTATGCGTGCCAACTGTCGTGGGTAGTGCAGTTAGTACGGGCGGGGTCGGTGAAGCGGGCGGAGGCGGCGTACGGGGTGCTCGGATGTCACCACATCGGCCGCCGCTGCTGTTGCTCGCCACCGACGATGGGCTGGCACCACTGTGGAGTCTCACCGTCGCCAGCGCCGTACCTACCCAGTTAGTAAATATCACCTATTATAACCAGTATTGGATGCCGTGATACAAGACAGCACAATACCTATTTTGTAGCGTGTACGCGGGACACACGGAGGCAGTAACGTGCTGCGCGTGGAGTCCAGATGGGCGCGTGGCAGCGACGGGAGCGGCGAGCGGCGAGCTGCGGTTGCACACGCCGACGCCCGCTGCCAGTACGCTGCACCACGAGAGCGTAGCACACGACCTAGGTGCGCGACAAATCAGGATAAACCAGGATACATCTACCACGACCATCAATCGACCGTTAAATAACCATTTGCTTTGCATAGGTATCCAGAGTTGTGACTTCGCGCCATCTTGCAGTGCGCACGTTTTGCCCGACCGAACGTACTTGCTTGCCACCGCTGGCTGCGATTCACTCATCAAGCTATGGATAATAGAGCTGGCTAAGGTTACGTTATACACGCTTACCTAATATGTGATTATATGAACTGTCAAAGACCCATATTGATGTGAGATGCATGATATCAGACAGGAGACAACGCGTCAGTGCGCACGGTGCGTCAGTGGGAAGCGCACGGCGGCGGCGTGACGAGCGTGCGGTGGGGCGCGGGCGTATGTGGGGCGCTGCTGGCGAGCGCGGGCGCAGACCACTGGGCACGCGTGTGGCGTGTGTCGGATGCGGGAGTGAGCGTTGCGCCTCACGCCACTGTGCACATAGAGAGTGGAGCGCTGGCGGTGGCGCTGCTGCAGGATTCCGATGCAGATTCACTATCAGAGCGTGGACCAATACTTGCAGTGGGCACGCTTGGCGGTGCGTTGGCGCTATGGCGCACGCCCGCCGTCGATCTGACTGACACCGAGGACGCCGAGGGCGCCGCGCCGCGTTGGTGGGGCACGGCTGGCGTGGCTCGCTGGCTGCGCGAGTACGTTACGCGGCCCCCTGGTCAGTACGTCCATTTCCCGTGATTGACGTGCAAGAAACTTGCCTCTCTGACTGTTTGGTATGTGTCATGTACAGGGTCTACGATGTCGCGTGACAACGAGGCGGAGCTGTTGCAGCGCGCGCGCGACCTTTGCGTGACGGGAGCGACGCTGCTCGACGAGCCGCTCGACAGCCTGCTTGCAGATCTCGGATATGGTAGGCTCACTAGTTAGACACACACAGCAGGAAGTCAGTGAGGTGTGATGAACACGTCGGTTGGGATGCAGGTGAGGAGTGCGAGGTGGCGGAAGACAACGCGGAGCGGAGTAAAGAAGAGTTAGAACGTGGCGCGACGCGGGCTTGTCTCCGGAGAGAATTGCATTGGCTACGCCGTGAACCACCGCCACTGTACCTGGTAAGATTATATTGCCTTCATGCGGGTCGTAGAATAGGACTCATATCCATCCAAATAGCGACCACCGTACACATAGTGTTAAAACCTGCAACAGTGGCCCACACACCTTGTGTGAATCGCGTTCCAGGATAAGCCAATCTATATCCGGTTCTCCCGAGGGGCTTGCGATATGACTTGATGCATGCTTGGGGACAGGGTATAGGGATATATCTTTGTATCCCTGTGCCGGCATTGGTCTTACGCCTCTCCTGTCCCAGGCCCCTCGATTTGCTTCTTCCCTAGGTCGGTATAATTCTGGTGACTACCAATGTTTGACTGTTTTTTGGACAACACTGCGCTTACCATCATGTGTCGTTGGCCGTTTGGGTTGGTATCACCGCTTAGTCTATTTCTGCCGTCAAGCAACAGTTTGTAAACACAGTTGTGTTTCGGTTTGAAGGACATTGAGGCCAGTGAAATTACTGGGCATTATGTGACTTAACATCTAAAGTCTCGGGGTAGCGAGCGCAGTACAATTGTATGCAGTGCTTTATAATTCATAGTTCTGTGTGGTGTTGCATCTATTTATGGTTAGGCGTGGTGCTTACCATCGCGTGAGCGATTCGCTCGTCTCGTCATTCAATTTGTCGTGCTCGAATAAAAAAACCTATGGCGCGCATTATCACATCAGCGAGCAGCGAAGCTCGGTAAGCCTCTTGAGAGAGAGGAGAGGAGAGTGAGAGAAGTTCGAAATGTAATTAGTTTATTGCTCAACACGATGACGCCTGTTCTCGTGGTCAGGTATTTGACCCTCACTATTGTTGTTATACACAGGTGGGTGATGCTCCACATGCTCTGCTGTGTCCGCTCACACACACACTCCTCCGCGAGCCGGCGCGCGCTGCCGACGGGTTCACATACGACCGCGCCGCCATACTGGAGTGGTTCCTGGCGGCAGGAGGCGCGGTGTCTCCAGTGTCGGGGCGGCGCATGCACAACGCGCGCGTGGTGCCTAATTATTCATTGCGCGACCGTCTGCGCGCGTTCCTCGAACACCTAGAGGCGCCGCCGTGACATCTACTGACCCGGTCAGTACCGATCCGTTTAGTTATTATGAATTTTTTAGCTCTAACCTATACCTTACTTACTACACATACTACTAGGTCCTTCGTAGGACATAGACCGTCTAGAATAGGTACCACCGCTTTCCGCTTTCCAGTGCACTGTTGTGTTCCGGTTTGAAGGATATTGATGCCAGAGAAAATAGAAATATATTTATCAGTACAGAATATTCAATTTAGAAAAAAAAAAGCCTGAAATTATACGTAAAAAGTTACATGCTGCGCGCTGACAATACGCGGCCAGCTCAGCATAATGCTGTGTGGCATGTGTACTGTGTAGTGCTGTGTGTAATGTATGGAGCGAACCACAAACAGCGCTGATTTTTACTAGCCACCTAAAGTGACTCGAAGCCTACCCCAGAGGACTTTTAGTACTACTACACATATATAATAATATATATGTAGTAGTAGTGCTAAAGGCTAATAGTATATATCTAGTAGTGTTATATATTAAAAAAAAGGTAAAGCTACAACACTAGTACTGGCGTAAAACATTTTAAATATAACTAGGTATGGTCAACTGTAGTACCACAGGACACTTTAATTGTGTGGTATACTGCGGGCAGCAGCTACCGAAATATTATATCATATACCTAGTTGTCGAGCAGGCGCTCAGTACACTTGTTGGTACTCAAACATACATATACACTCACGCCTGTAATTCCCGGAATAGGCAGAGGTGTAACCAGCACAGCAGTCGTAATAAGTAAGCGTAACAATTGCGCCACCGAGGCAGTCTTAATAATTATTGTAAACATAACTACTTTTATTTATGTTTTTAAACATTATCCCTCTTATTATAAAACGTAGTCTTACTATAATCTTGAATTAATCAAACACTGTGCGTTGCTATAGTTACTAGTTGTTATAAAGGTTAGTCTACATCTATAAACATTTCGATTACAGTTACGCTAAATAAACAATAAAACTGTTTTTTTTACAATAAATAATCATATACATTTATTCCTATTTTATTAAATCGTATTTTTTTCGTAATATAAGTACTGTGGATTATTATCGTAAAAACACTTTAAAATGCTCTACCGTAAAGTTCACGATTTGACGCTTTAGTATGTTTGCCTTTCCAGTGAGTATATGTACACGCAGAAGTTAACTAGGCACCTCGGTGTAATGACGTCATAGGAATGTACTAACTGCATAAAAAATTCAAGTACCCTTATAAGACCCATCGATACAAGTTATTGTGACTGCGAATGTGAATGGGCACGTTTTCAAGCGAAGTTCACGGGCGCGGGTTCGCGTGCGTACCTACTAAATTGGTTACTAAAATATGTTTTGTCTCATTCTCACTCTGACAGATGACAAATGTGTGACTGACGCTAAACATATAATAATTAATCAATAGATACCTATTCAGCGTTTATCAATAAGGGGGTTAAATGTAGGTATATTTTTTGGTAACAGTTCTATATCCATAAAAATAACAATAATAACAACGAAAAAAACACGAAAGAGGCGCGTGCGTAACGGTAGTATTTAATTTACTGACCGTAATGACGCGTCGAGGGCGAGAGCGGTAGACGGTGTGGTGGGAGGGGACGCGCATTCCACTGAGGTGCCAAGTTGATTTCTGTGTGTTATAGTAATATTCTTATGATAACCGTTACAGATGGCGCGGTGCGGTCGTCGCAGACTCTCGCTCGCCACCTTTCATCAGTTTTCCTGTTCGTTTTCTTTTATATTAAGACTCATTTAGACGACGATAATATAGCATGCGGATTACACAGTATATTATTTACAACATTATAAGAAGTAATATAATCAAATATTTTACACATACACGCATGTTATACCTACTGAATCGTCTAAGGAGATCATAATGTGGGATCAATATGACATAAATATGGAGTAATTGTTTATTAAAATAAATTTATGATTATCAAGACTAACGTTTCATTTAGTTGTAGTAGACCACGGTGCGGATTGGTGGGAGCGGGAGCGGGAAGGGGGAGGGTGTGGAATGTATAAATGATACAAGGGGCGATGTTTCAACGATCTCATCTTTATTTATATCACTTACATGTACGATATTTACAAGTGAGGCAGTAACAGTGTGAACGGAACCTGCAAGTGTAACACTAGACGTATGCTCAAGCGCCAGGGACGACATACCACAGCTAAATGCAAAATATCTAATGTTTGGTAATGTACCGATAGTGTTGTAACGCCAGGGTGTCACAAATTATAGTACAAAATGAAATTTCATTTTACTGTGTCTAAGTACGCTACGTTGCATCGTCTGCGCTTCAGCATACGCTCAGCGTGACACACGCCTGCGTGTCGCGCGCGGCGCGGGGGCGGGCGCGGGGTGCGGCGCGGGCGACGGGTGCGGACACGCGGAGGGAGGGGGGGACGGGCAGGTGTCTACACGTAGCGTGCACTCATAGTGAACCTCTACTCCCCGCCTCACTGCACCCGGGTCCTACTCCGTCGTGCGCGCCGCTACAGGGCAGGTCGGCGTCAAATCATAATCATACACCAAACAATGTCGACCAACAAACAGACATAAAATACGTTAACAGCGACGGCACACAATTCCATTGGTTCGTTTTATGTTTGTACTGTTCAACAAATCCAAAAGCACGGCCCGTCCGATAACGAGAACAATGTGATAAACTTCGATGTCGCTATATGCGAGTACATTACGCACTCGTAGGGACCGCGGGCGCGACTCACGCGAGCCGCGGCCGGCACTTACTTTACATATAATTTATTTGTAATCAATAAGTAATAACTATATTTATAATATATATTTATAGTATGTATAGGTATGTACAAGTTTACAGTATATGTACAAGCGCCGTGCGGTGCTAGCGCGGATGGCGCGGGGCGGCGCGGGGGAGGGCTAGGCGGCGAGGTACACCCCGCTATTTCCACTCATCCTCGTCGTGGCACAGCAACCTGAAACCAAAGATTTGGTCCGTCAATATACCTACAACTACATAGATTTACGTCACACACAAAACACTACACATGATATGACATTGTGAACTGTGATCGAGAGAATTACGGGACTAGCGACACTGGTTTTATTAACCACCGGTGCAGCAACGCGATTTGTTAGAAGTAGACACCGACGCTTATATTCAAGCACAATATTTAAGTGAAGGTAACTCTTTTCTTCTATAAACGTGTATTTTTGTATAACCAAATAAATAATTACATACTTAATTACTATTATCCTTTAAGGTCGGAATCGCGTCTATGATTCTTTTGGTACTGTACATGTTGACAGGCACGGTGGCGTAGTGCGGTGGTCACTATTTACCATCAGTTCGTTCCGTTTGTTTGTAATATGATCGTTGTTGTGAGGTGGTAGTCGGTAGTATGTGGTGTACTGACAGCAGCGCCGCGAGTGTGGCGGCACTGGTGGCGAGCAGCGCGAGTGTGTCGCGGTGTGGAGTGTGTGGAGGCGGCGCGAGCAGCGCGGCGAGGGCGAGCGCGGCGGCGAGCGCGGGCGGCGGGGGAGGGCGGGCCGCGCGCGGGGACGCGTTGCCGTGCTGCATCGCCGCGGGCTGCTCGCCTGCACACAACATATACACTCATATAAATACACACACACGTTTATTAGGCAGTATGGACCGAGAGTATATCAGAGGTTGTCTGGATAGGTAGTACCCACTAGGTGCTAGTCATTGACGTTACAAAGGAAATCTACTTATACAACGCATTAATAACGCGAAAGTTGTGATCATATTTAAGGGTCGTCATATACATCTGACAGCGGCTGTCTATGTATCGGTACTTATTAAAATTTAGACATACTAAAAATTCACGCTCATTTTAATCACTCATTTATCAAGGTCGATTACATCCCTATAAATTAACTAAAGTGCGTAAGCGAGAATATTATATGGTGGAGTGAGACAAAACCTCAGCTGTTTATCATTTAATTTAAGTGTTGTCCAAAGTTGTAGTTGTCGGTACAGCCAAGCCGCTGCCTACCGTTGAATGAATACTTTTTTAAGCTTCGTTTAAAGAAGAACATGTCATAACGCTCGCGAAACACCGAGGCAGGGAGTTCATTCCAGAGCTTACACGTGCGTGGTATAAATGAACACTGGAAACGTACGGTGGTAGATCGCATGGTCTCCAGGTAGTAAGGATGAATTCTACTGGGGTGTTACTCATTTGATAATAAAGAGACTTACTTTATTTATGTCCCAACTATGCTATCGGATCTGGTACTACGGGGTATACGTGTGAAGGAAATACTTATATCGTACACTTTGCGTTGCCTTAATTTGACTACACCTTTACGTACTACCTTGTATAACACAATTATTTATTTATAGATACATTAATGGCTTTTTAGAAATTGCTACTAACGTTATGACGACTTTTTGCCTTTCACTGGTGAACTGACTAGAAAGTTTACTAAATATAGAAATTTGCAGAACCTAATTCGTTCATTGAAGCAATTTTTCATAGTGACATCTATCGATCTTTCTGGAAACTAAAGCTTATTGGTATATATTATAATATGATTTCATTACAATTAAACCGATTTAAACAGCTATTAGATCTAATGATAGAATTATTAGAATTAGAATAAAAAGTAAGTGTGACGTACCGCTGAGCACGTGCAGCACCACGGAGGCGGAGTCGAGGTTGGAGGGCGCGCACGAGTAGTTGCCGGAGTCCTCGCGCCGCGAACTGTACATGATCAGGTTTCCAACCTGCAATACAGTAGTGACGCGTCATTAATCATTGGTGAAGGGTATTGACTTCACAGCCCACTGTATACGAAAGCGTAACTTCATTATCGTTCTACATTTACTAAAATTATAGGAAACATGTAGTTTCTCTCATCTTTGAAAATGACATCCAGAAGGCGAACGGGGCGCTGACTGCTTTATTAAAACAGTTTTTAATCCTTATGCAAAACTACAATGATTAATATGAATGCATGAGATTACGCTTTGCTGACAGCGTTATTTACTGACAGGCGATGTATCTATCGTACGTCGACAGAATTATCAAAACCAAATATGATGTTGGGCGCTATGTAGGCGGGTATGAAAATGTATCAAGCATCGTTCCACCTACAAATTGTGTTTGTATGATAGTATAGTATCGCGTACCGTGGTATCTGGCGCGACGCGTTCCATGCGGATCTCGACGAGGCTGCGGTCGTAGTTCAGCACGCGCTCGTCGTTGTGATACCAGAAGATGTACGCGGGCTCCTCGAGCGCCTGCGTGATCACACACTTCAGGCTCACCGTGCTGCCAGCCTTCACGTACAGGTCCGACTCACCCATTATCTCGATCTTTGGCACTGTGGAAACATAAAACCACGACATTAGTGGCGATTCAATATACGCTTGGAAGTTGAGGACAGTGACACAAATAACATTATGATAAATATACACAAGAGGGACAAGCAAAGACGTTGTTTTATTACTATTTGAACCTGCTTGCAGTATCATAGCATCCCAGTGAGACAGCGGGCTAAGTGCATAAATGTTAGCAATATTCGGGTGAAACTATAATGACACATTAACAGTGTTAGGACCGAAAAGAAAGGATTATTTTATACTGGCATACTTTTTTTTGTTATCCGAGCACGGCAGAGTGACTGCACTATACCTGATGGTAAGCGTAGTGCAGTCCACAAAACCAGCGACCACCGTCAAGCAATGAGTTTATCGGTGGTCACTAGACTCATACCGGCCTGTATAAACGCTTTTTCCCTCTTCGTAGATGGAAAAAGCAAATCGAGGGGCCTGCGACAGGACAGGCGGATGACCGATGCAGGCACAGTAATACATACCTCGATACCCGCCTCAACTAACCATCAAGCCATGTCGCAAGCCCCTTGGGAGAGCTGGATAAACACTGGATGATCCTGGAACGCAATCCACATAAGGCGTGTGGATTATTATGACAGGTTTTAAATACCCTGTGTACGGTGGTCGCTATCCGGGCGAATATGAATATCCTGTCACCAGCAAAATTTATATTATTGTACGCATTTAAGTGTATAAATGTCGCGTTGGAAAATGTTGTGTTCAACTGACCGACAACGTTGAGCTGCACGAAGTGGCTCATCTTAGGCTCGGTGCCGACCTGGCACTCGTACACGCCGGCGTCCCGCGCCTGCACGTACTTCACCTGGAAATTATACACGTTCTCTGTTGTAGTACAAGCAGAACAAACCGAGTCATCTAATGATAATTGATTACCGACGCCCACGTTTACAAACACATATAATGCCAGAGGAAGTGTGGGTGTGTTGCTAATCTTTCCGGTCAGGGTTACGAGGAGGATTTGTTAGGCTTTCGTTAATCTAAAAGTACGGAACGGATAAGCAAAATGTTTACTATGTTTTAAAATACTTATTATTGCCGTTTAGAAAGGAATATGAATGTAGACTATTTTAAATAATATCGTTTTGATTTGATTTGTCACGTTATGTGTCAGTCTTACCTGCAGTGTCCAGGTGTCCGTGGCCTCCACAAGGAACGCCTGGAAGCGTTCATCTGCAATGAATGTGAACCTGTCTACGGTAAGGATGTGTGCGTCGCGCCGTCGGATCCACGACACGGACTTATTGCTCAGCTGCCGGACCTGCAACACGATACAAATACTCTCACTGAGGGTGTGGATTTAGGGGAACAAGAGGTGGAGTGAAGGCAGTATATTTATAGTTTTTTACTGCTGCATACCGTAGAATACTTTTTTGCAAGCCTCATCGATACGTCATATGACCGGAGAGTAGGAAATTCATGCCAGACATTGGATACGCGAGAGAGACCACTTCTGGTTTGTAGTTCAGAACAGAATTCAGAACACTTAGATTGAGCACGTAAAGTTACCTAATACCTTAGCTAACGTCAGTTCATAATTTATGTCGTGGGCCCGATCAAACTCGGTTCGACAATTTAAACACAGGCATTCAAATGGAGCTCTTCTTATTAACAATATGCACAGTTGTGCGATGTTACATTAATTGGGCAATACAAATAGCCGATACAATGTAATAACATATATTTTGTGAGATCCATCTTGTCTTTCGAATGACCTAGGTTCAAAAAGGGCTTACGTGAGACCAGGATGATCCCAATGTATAGTGTATGTCGGTACCTTGCAGGGCAGGTAGGCGTGCGTGCCGAGCTGCGTGGTAATGTTGTTGGGTGCGGAGGGGTCGAAATAGGGGCCCGTGTAGAGGCCAACATAGCGCTTGTGCAGCCTGGATGCGCCCATCGCGCCTCCCACCTCTCCACAGGATAATACTGCGAACAAAATATAAAGTTTGGTCATGTCTTCGAAAAGTCACTTACCAAATGCCGTTTCGAGATAGCTAATCGCTTAAAACTTAATACAGCGACGTGCTGTTTTATTGTTCACTCAAATCACACCAATCAGACGAAATACTCGCAAAAATACGATGCAGGATCGAATTAGGCGCACCATCGATATCGTGGACACTAAAGATATACGTTTTTATTAAATTATGATAAGCAGGTAAGGTACTAATAGATTTTCTAGTAAAGACCGTTCTTAAACAACCGTTCCTGCGACAATTTTTAAAATTCTATTCTTTTGAGATGATTCAGGATACTCATTGGTATAGTGGCCTTGTCAATGGGGACATTATAACCCATGGCTTTCATTGCACCATAAATCCACATAGCTTGGGAATTACTAATTGTTGATTTGTCATAATAAATATCTACTCATCGGTCCAGTGGCAGTGTACTCAGACTGAAAAACCTTGTTTAAAGATCGCGCAATCACAATATCTGTATATAGATGTTGATTCGTTCGGGTGTGATCTAGGAGGGGATGTGCAGGCGGCGTGGCGCGGAGTGTGGTTGTAAATCAGGGCGGCAACGCGCCGTGAGTGCGGCTTTTAAACGCGCGCGAGACGCAATTAACGGAAAGAATTTATAGACATAAATTGTGAGCAAAGCTGCGGGTGAAGCCGCTCCCCCACACCGGCTTCTTTTGTCTATATTGTAAATGTTAAAATTGCCTTGTAATCAATTTTGCCTTTAGGTTATTTTATACCGAGTAATACCACTGTCTTTAAGAAAAGTGATAAAGTGGCAGCTTTACTTTTTTGTATTCGTTTGAATAAAAAAAAAAAAAAAAACAAGACAAGCAGGTAGCATGACTGATGGTGAACGCTAAACTTGCCGTGAATAGTAGAAACACCTTCTAGACTTTGAATTACAAGGTACTGTATGACACTACATTGCGCATGTAACCCCCAGATATAAGTGGTAAAGTCTCATAATGGTAGGTATCTTCGTATATGAGTATGCGTGGCGCTTACCACTTGGCAAATATTTCTCTCGTCTCGTCATTCAAGTGAATCGAAAACTGATATGCGCTTGTGTTATTGCGCTATCGACTACACGTGTACTACAGCCATCTGTATTGAGTCATAAGAGCGAGTTGTGGACTGTGGTCCGCAACATCACAAGTCAGTGCAAGCGTGTGGTCGCAGCAGTAGCGCGGACACACTGCACTGACTCGCTACGCATCGCGTCGTTTAGTTTCATTGCATCGACTCGCTTCCACGTCTCATTTGGCTTTATTGGCAGTAGCACGTCACCATACGTTACCAACGCATCCAGTGTAAGCTTCTAATATGTATGTCCCAAAATAAATGTAGGTATATGTCGTATGAACGAAAAACACGCCCGAGTGCGTACCGTATTCGCGCACTTTTTAAGAGCCCTCATCCTTAAATTAACGTTTTGTTATTTGCGAAGGCTTACTAATAGCGTTCCGTCGGCATCTTTCAGGTACGAAACCCAAAAAACAGGAGATTAGTTGTCGGAAACTTAAAAAAAATGACTTATTACAATAAATAATAATAAAAAAACTGTCTTTATGTTGTTCAGAATGTTTGTCAAAGTAAGCGATCATCATACCATCCAGTCCTTATTTCTCACCCTGGTAAACATTAAGCGCGCACTCTGTGGTGGTGGTCCCGAGAGGTGGTGGGGAGTCAGGGGAGGTCGTCGCTCGTAATTAATTCCATCGTTATGCAAATTTCCGTTTCGACTTCTGTTTCGTTCGATTATTTAGCATTTGAATGCCTGTAATTCACCTCCAATTATGCAAATTAATCACTTTTGATGATCATTAATTAGCATGGAATGAAGCACGACCCCTAGTACACCCCCCCCCCCCCCCCCCCCGTATCCATCGCCGCCTCCCCCGCTCTTACCTGCCGCTATAGAGTTCCGAGCGTGGTTGTCTCTACGTTACAAGTATGACAAATGACTCAATTCCACATTGACATTTGTGCGGTGTATAACTTATCAGTGTATTCTAATCTGAAAAATAGTAGAGCCGGCGAGCTTTAGATTGAAGAAAAGCTCTGACGTCATTTTATAAACTTTAATTAATTATTAAGTGGTTACATTAGTGATTAAAGTCTAAACGTTCGGGCGAGAGTGAAGCTAAGAAGTTAATTGTCTGTCTCTACTTAAAAGTTCACGGCACATCGTTCTCAGAATATTGACGCACACACTCACATCAGTACAATACGCGTGTGGGCTCTCCGCGAAACTCTATCCTTTCCCCATATTCAACCACACTTTATCTACATGGCGAATGCGTTGTTAAACTGCATTTCATCGTATAGTATGTTAGTAAAACAATTATTAGATAACTAGAACTGTTTCTGGATTTCATTGGAGTACGGAGTACCACTACTTGTCGATAGGCCGAGCGCGAGGGAGGGAAGGCTGTGAATGGATCGAGAGGTTATGATCACAAAGCGCAGGAATCATCAATTCAGCTACTTCAGTAATAATGTACTGTATTTTCATCTATAATATATCATGTTTACGACTTTGGGATTTGATTGTTCCTAAACTAGATAAAATATTACCCACGCATTTACAAATGTTTAGTGTTTTCATTTAATGTTTCAGTTTATTCACAGTGTTATTTCAGTCTCATTTCCATCTCAATTGAATTATAATCTCTGTTTCTAATTTAATGTGTAGTCGTGATAACCTGTAATTGGATTTGTTATATCTATTTATAACTTAACTTCTTCTGTATACCATTGGTTGTCCAAATAAATAAATAAATAAATAAATAAATAATTTTGGCATTAATCTAAAGACGAGTATATCGTTTAATATAAATGTGTCGCAGTTAATTTTCGATCTCGTTACGATCTATGTTCATCGGAATCATATTTTGATCATTTTTAATTACTAGAATTTGTCTGCGGACTAAAGAGTAAGATAGGGGTAGGGAGTATTCCAAAATATACGATTAGTTAGTTATTTGCTTTTAGTTTCTATACAAAATCAGTTAGTATGGTACCACTGTGTTTACACAATTCAAAATGTTCTGGAGAATACAAATGGAGTTCCGATGTTGAGGTGACGGAAGACAAATGGTCACACGTCCGGTTCTACGCAGACCTTTTAGGCACTCGGTCGGCGGGCACACAGCACAGCACTACACTACCTACCCTAAAAAAGAATATTGAGAAATGCATTTGTGGTATACGAAACATTTAGTCAACTTACAAAAATATGATTGAAGCGCTACCCGTGCATGTCGCCGCCAAGCCTAACATTCTATAATGTATTAATTATTGTATACTGTGTACTGGTAACAGTATATTTGAAGTGAATTTTTCAATATCCTATTATAAGATTTGGTGGATTTGGTCTGTAAGTGTATAATTAAGCAACTCTTTAATATTTTTTGTGTGATGTACAATAAAATTATAAATAAATAAAATTAACAAATGAGCGACATTATAGTGTGCAGTGTGGCCGTTTTTTTTTGTTTTTTTTTTATTGAATGACGAGACGAGCAAGACGCTCGCCTGATGGTAAGCGCCACGCCTGCCCATAAAAAGATACACCACACAGAACTTTGAATTACAAAACACTGCATGGCACTGAACTGCGCTCGTCATCCCGACACATAAGATGTTAAGTCTCATAATGCTCAGTAATTTCACTGGCTTCAATATCTTTTAAACCGAAACACAACAATGCTTACACATTGCTGCTTGGCGGCAGTAATAGACAAAGCGGTGGTACCAACCCAGACGGCACTCTCGCATACGAGGGACCTACCACCTTGTAATAATTGTTGATCTGTCGGTGGAGTTAAAAATTGGCTAGATCTAAATAATGTTTAACAATTGATGAGTTCAATAAATATTTTGATTTGATAATCATCGCTGCCGGCTTATTCGAATAAAATGATACATCTTAACTGAGAGCAGTAGACGCACCGTCAGCGGGAACAAACCGCAAACCAGCACCAGAACATAAATCAATCGGAAAGCTGTAATATTCATGTCACTAAATATTATTCGCGGAGCAATGTAATATTCATCTTTGCTGCGAAAGGGAGTGAATATTCAGCGTGGGGGGAGCCGAGAGTAGGGGGGGGGGGTAGGCAGACGGAGCGGTGCTATAGAGAGTATCATTAATAACTGGCAATGATGCACCCGAAAAGTTCAAGCGCTAAATATCTATCTATTCTTAGAGATTTAAATACAATCGGCTAGGTTTGTGACCGTATACTCATTCCGTGGGGAAATGTGGTGATGTTCGCTGGAGCGGCTAATCAAAGCTCTGTTCGATTCCAGCGAGCAATCTGTGTCCGCCGGCGGCTCCATAAATCTTGACGCGGGCGCGACTCGTGAGAGACACTGTAGTCTACACCACGTGCAGGGGAGGGGAGGTGGAGGGAACGAAGGAAAGTACGTATTGTTTATTTAGCGCATTACCAGGTGGCGCTCGTGTCTAATGACATGACATGACACACAATTACAGTTATCACAGGACAAAAGATATACAGCTCTCCTTAGAATGGTGGGACGGCAGGTGAGAGGTCAGCAGCAGATGTATTTTAGGTTCACAACTTATCGTGTTTTAATTCAAAAAGTAAATGTAATAGTAAAACTTCAATAGTTTTAGCTTATACTGTGCCAATAAATTTGTAGTTAAAATCACTTCGGGTGAAGAGCTATTCAAAGAAACTTAGGTTTAATATAGGGAGCATGAATCAGTGGTTTTTGCAAGTAATAACGCCGGAGAGCTCGCCGACCTAAATGTTTTATGAAATAAAATATTATTTAGTGGGCCGAGTGGCCGACTACACTTTCATTAATCTCTTATCGCACGGAATCCTTCGCCAAATGGACCAACTCACACAAATATTAAATAGCTCACCGACTATACAACCTGTACAAATGTTTGTGGGAATGGGTCGAGGTATATTATTATATATTCACGCGCTCTCGATACTCGGACCTAATCTATATGATTGCTGGGCCAGTACCGTCTGTCGCCAGAAAGATCAGCTATAATGCTCGAATGTCACTCACTTTCACATTTACATGCTTCAAACTAATGTCAGTAATGTAGTCAACAAAATATATTTTATCTTATAAGTGGTTCAAAAGGGCGAAGAGCATGGTTGAGTTTACTGATAACTGTCTCGGATACTCAATATTAATAACTGAAAACAGCACACTACTGCGGACTTCTCGACATTACGGACACGGACGCCGTGCAGTCTAGCTGCGTAACATACAACCGGTGCGGCTTGATGTAGCCGCAAGTATATTTTAAGGATATTAAGGCTCTTTCGAGATGACTTCTCCGACATTATGATATTCCGATTCAGGAGCGTCGCGACGCACACCTGACCCCGCGTCGCGCCGCGCCCACGGCTCCCCGCTGTCTAGTCTCTAGGGAAACTAGCGAGTTATTAATTTTGGTAAAGTATCTATCGTCCGTCGTGTTCCGTCGTAAAGACTTCGGATAAGCTTATTAAAAACTGAATACTATGCGGTTCCTACAAAAAAATCTCTAGTTATGAATGTGGATTTATCTATCAAGGTAAAAACAACATGTCTAAACAAACATCAAGTGACTGTCACTAATAATAATGTTTGCACAAAGGAATCCCATTTGTTAAATGAACAGATCAGTCTAAATTACACTAAAGACTAAAGACATTGATAAAAATAGGTGGTCAACAAATATTTGTTTAAGGTTTGCAAGTTGTTGTTGCAACTAAATACTTCGTAATTCCCGCTGCGACACAAGACTTATATCTTAGTGTCTCATAGTTAGGTTTATACCCGCGCTTTCAAGATACGACAACGGTGTTGTTGTGCCCGCGTCACGTTAGCAGGACCGCGTCGGGACTTCAATTTCACCCAACGTAATGCCACAGTAAAGCTAGTAATTGACGTCTTTTTTCAGAGAGAGTGTTATCATGATTGTGGAAATCCAGACATTCCATTTATTTAGTATATAAAATTGACCACAGCGCAGCTAGAGCTGGTGATGATAAACTATATGGTAATGTTTTACACGCGACTGCTGATGCAACCAGTTCCTATCATTAGCTGTCTGTGAGGTTCAAAGTCACACATGGCCTCTTCATGGCCTGTGAGGGCAGTGGTGTGGAGCGGGAAACAGAGTTAAGTTAGCATTTAACATTTTTCGCACGATTGCCACGGATTCAAGTCACGCACGAAGAGGATTCATTTCGAGTACGACCTTTTTATAATTTAATCTCGCGCTTTGATACAATCGAAATGGTAAATGGCAGCGGGGTGAGTCCGGGCGTGAGTAGAGGGCGGGGGTCGGGGGAGGTGTGATGAATATGAAACAGTTAGCTGACAGCCGTGACGCGTGTCGGCCGCGGGCTGCACGCTGCGTGACACGTCGCGTCGCGTCGCAACAACCTCGCCTGCCAGCGTATCAAGTCAACAATCCAATGTTTACTCTACAATTGCGCTAGTTTGCCGGGGGCTATATAACAATACTAGCTTTTGCTCGCGGCTCCGTCCACGTGATCAAACAAACAAACGAACAATCAAACTCTACAGCTTTATAATATTAGTATAGATTTGGGTAGCTTAGCAACGGAAGCCTTCAAATAATATAATTTTGGTAGCTTAGCAACGGAAGCCTTCAAATATGAATAATTTTCCCCGTTTTTGCAACATTTTTCACTGATGCTTCGCTTCTAATGGTCGCAGCGTAATGTTATATAGCCTAAAGCCTTCCTCGATAAATGGACTATCCAACACACAAAGAATTTTTCAATTCGAACCAGTAGTTCCTGAGATTAGCGCGTTCAAACAAACAAACAAACAATCAAACTACAGCTTTATAATATTAGTATAGATTAATTTCATCTCCATTTACTAGCTCAAAAGTGGGTAACGCATCTATAATTGTTGGTATTGTGCTTGTTCATGAACGGTGGTGATTATTTATCACCAGCTGGTACTTGTTCCTTTGCTTTCCTTTGCTATACACGGTTATAATGCAAGTTGTGATTTATTGTGCTGTCTATGACATGTCCTTTAAACGAGGCTTAAGAAGAGTCTTCCTACAGTGGTAGGCAGCGGCTTGGTTGTACCCCTGGCATTGCCGATGTCCATGAGCGGCGGTGAACGCTTACCATCAGGCGGGCCGCTTGCTCGTCAATCAAGGCAATAAAAAAAAAGAAGTGGTTTCTACTGCATCTTAACATCGAATTGAAGTCTATTATATTATGTATAATTCATAATCTTCGATGATGTTTGAAAATATATTTGCAGTGTATATTTTACTATATTATAATACGGAAGGAGTCAAGTATGTAGTCGTCCGTTTGTAGTGCGGTGCGCGGTGGTCGGTGGTCGGTGGTCGGTGCGGCTCATTGAGTGCGCTCGGTTTGTCGGCGGGCGCCCGGACGGTTGCGGCACTGGCGGATCACTTCAGCGGCAAATTGGTCCATAAATACCGGGCAGCGAGCGGCTGACGAGCGCGAAGTCACTAGTTTTACAATTTGTGCGCACTTGTAATGTGAAGCGACTAACGAACCGAGTGCGCCTGGCTATTCTTTTACTATCATAAACGGATTTACTTAAAAACTTCAGCATTGTTTACAGCTCATTTCCTCCTTTTGTAATCGAGTGAAGTAGCTACATTTCTAGAACGATACAGGCAGATAATTTCGTACAACTATTACATATTAGTTAGAATTTTAACGTCAGCTTTAACCATGTTTTACAGGATTATATTAGGTATTATTTTATCAGAGCAAAGTGACTGCACTACACCTGATGGTAAGCGTAGTGCAATCCAAAAAACAACAATCGACAAACGATGAGTTTATCGGTGGTCACCAGAGTAACACCGGCCTGTATTAATGCTTCTTCCCTTTTTGGAGAAGGAAGAAGCAAATTGAGGGGCCTGCGACAGGACGTGCGGATGACCGATGCAGGCACCGTAATACAAGGATGTACCCCCTACCTAACCCTTTTTTTTGTCGAGGGGAAAAACGTTTTAGCCATCGCCCGCCATGACCTCCGGCTGCCGACCATGGCAGCGACCACGGTCGGCAGCGAGAGGTCTGCTCCGACGACTGTCCTGAGAGCGCTGCGCTCGTCGTTCCAGGTTGGACACTCCTCCAGAGTGTACCCCTATCTACCTATATACCCGTCCCAACCAACCATCAAGTCATGTCGCAAGCCCCTCGGGAGTACCGGATATACACTGGCTGATCCTGGAACACAATCCACACAAGGCGTGTGGATCACTATGGCAGGTTTTAACACCATGTGTCCGGTGGTCACTATCGGGACGGATATGAATATTTATTTATTTATTTATATATTTGAGTATCCTTACCATCAGCAAATATATTAACTTTTCTAGCTAATAAAAATTACCTGCCATTATAAAAATAGCTCTCTTTAGTCGACACTTTATGAGACCACGTCTGTTTCAACGAAAGGGCAGGCAGAGGTGCATTTAGTGTACATCGACGCGACGGCACGGTTCGCTGACCTTATTACCATTATAGGAAACTATTGCAATATTAAAGTGAAATATAACAATACATAAATACACCCAACAGTAACACGCATAGTGGTGATCTGTAAGATACGAGTATAATATATACAAAGGTATAATTTTTTTTTTTTTTTCTTTTTTTTTTTTTTTTTTTTTTTTTGTGTTGACGCTTGCTGTAAGCCTGACGAGAGTCGGCTGTATACAGCTTCACCGGACTTTCGGGCGAGCGCTTTCAGGCGCTCTCAGCCCTTGACTAGGTGACCACCGCTGAGGGCACCCCCTTTGGGGTACGAACCTCGGCTCAGGACGGTCACCGGAGAGGGCAGAGACATCTGCGATTGGGGTTTAGGGGACTATATTTTAGGACTCTACTTGATGATTATCAATCATCATTAACATCGGCTCGCGGGCCGGTACTAGGGTCGGGGGCGTTGCGGGGAACGCGGCGCGGTCCTCGGCGGCGAGGACGGTATGTCGGTTGTGTAAAGTGTTTTTTCATGAAATCCTCTCTCCTTCGGATGGCCAGAGTGATCGCATCGTCGGGGTCAGTGAGGACGCTACGCGGACGTCTCCACTTTGCACGGTCAAAGGGAGTGTATATTGAGGCTCGTCGGACGAGCGGATTCGGATGGTGGGCGGCGCGATTGAAATAGCGCTTGCTGTTCATTTTCATGAACTGCCGGATGGTCGGCAAACCCGTGTCCACGTGGGTATTGAGATTCCTCACATACCACGGGACCCCAGTGATTTTACGCAGAAAGCGATTCTGCAGGGTTTGCAAGCGACTAAGTCGTGATTCGGGTACATGCGCAAACGCAGGCGATGCGTAGGTCATGATCGGCCTAATACATGTCGTGTAAATCCTAATCTTGTTGCGGATCGAGAGTTTGCTTTTATGGTTCAACAGCCAGAAGAGCTGGTTTAACGCGAATGCGGCTCGCGCGCGTGCCGCGTTTAAGTGGGGAATGAAAGTAAGCTTCTGGTCAAGGGTAACTCCTAGATATTTAACTGTCTTGGTCCAGGGAATGGGCATGTTAGACATGGTCACATTCCGGACTGGAGCAAGGCGAGTTGGGACTCTATCGAACATGATCGCGGCGCTTTTGGACGGGTTGATGGTGATTCGCCATTTGCGGAACCACTGACCGAGTTCGTCGGCAGCGGCTTGCAAAGTGCGGACCACCTCAACCGGATTTTTGCGCGATGTATAGATCGCGGTATCATCAGCAAAGAGCGCCAGATGGGCGCCCTTTGGTTTGGGAATATCGCTTGTATACAGCGAGAAAAGGAAGGGAGAGAGAGCGGAGCCTTGCGGGACTCCGGCCGAAATGGTGTGTCGGGAAGAGAGGCTTCCCTCCACGCGATATCTGAAACCGCGATTCGACAAGAACGCTCGTATGATGTGCACGAGCTGAGTGGGCACGTTCATGGAATATAGCTTGTGAAGCAAGCCATTGTGCCACACCTTGTCGAATGCTTTTTCGACATCGAAAAATATGGCTCCGGTGGGCATCTTTTTAAGACTTTGATCGTGAATGTACTCCGTGATGCGGAGCACCTGGTGCAAACAACTGTGGCGGGCTCGGAACCCAAACTGCTCCTCGGGGAGCAGATTGTGGTTCGCGGCTACTACTTTTAAGCGATCGAGGACGATACGCTCGTACACCTTACCCAAAGAGCTCAAGAGACTAATGGGGCGGTAAGATGTCGGACTATTTTTGGGTTTACCCGGTTTGGGGATTCCTATGACAATTGCCTCCTTCCACTCTTGTGGAAAGAGGCAATTGCGGAAAGCTGCGTTTAAAATCGCAGTAAGGATTTCCCGCAGATGGCTGGGGAGCATCTTAAGGACGCGGGTGGAGATACCGTCGCCCCCGGGGGCTTTACGTCTTTTGAGTTTCCTGACCAGATTGCTTACTTCATCGAATGTCACCGGTGACAGTGGATTAAAAGGCTCATCGACATCCGGGTCGACGGCGGAGGTGGTGGCGGTGGGGAGAGGGATCGGTTGCGTCGGCGGCGGGAACGCGTTCCTACTTTCGACAAACTCATTGACCGCAACAAGATGGGCCTGTTCTGATATGGGGATTTCGCCGAGAGAAAATATATTTTGTGGATCACACGTTTAAATATGTTGCTAGACTGTGTGATTAGCCTGTGGCAGTACAGTGTGTCCGCCGCACGGCGCCGCACCGCGCCCGACGAGACTAATGAGCCGTGACGAGGCGCGACCACCGCACCGCCCGGCGTCGGATTAATGCTCTTACTTACTCCTTTTATTCGGCTAATGTGAGACGCGGGTAGGGAGGGCAAGGACGGGGGAGGGGAGGACACTCTCGCGAGCACCTCCTCTGTCCTGCTGATTAATTAATGGATCTCTACGAATCTCCGCATTTGTGTATCATAATAACCACGTTGTATACGGTTTGCGTACGTCGAGGAAGCCTCTTAAACTATTGCGTGCTGAAAGCGTGATAAGTACTTGTTCTGAATTGGTGTAGTTTCGATCGGTAAAAATCCTAGGTAATGGTGACAATGAATACAATGTGAAAAAGACAACAAGCTCTCTCTCAACAAGGAGCAAAAAGTTTGGAGCGTCGTGTAGGGGTTTTAAACTAATGACGAACATAAACTACTGATGAGATTTTATTTTTATCGTGATGAAATGTCATCTGCGCGGACCCAAAGGCCTGGTTTGAAGTGCGTGACCGAGACAAGAGACCGCGATGTGCGCCGACAGCGACACGTTTGCTTTTTATCCAATTGTGTATGAGTACGTTTAGAGGTATGTCGTATGTGACCGAGAGAGCAGAGCGTGACGTTCTACCGGTTCCATACAATTTTATAAAGCGGACGTGTCGCTATAGCATGACGCGCGTCGCCCGTCGCGGTCTCCATATCTCAGTCGTGTACCTCAAAACAGACTTTAAATAAAATAACACTACACTGACGATGTGAAATATGACCAGACTGTTGTTAGGCTCCATATACGACCGATCGTATGAATGTTCTCCGGTGAGTTGTGCGTCTCGACCTACATCAGTGCCCGACGTCAAACACTTTATGCTTTCCTTACTCCTCTCGACGCTTTGTTAGTATAGGGCCAGTCACCCACATCGTCAGAATAAATTGTGTGTAAGTTTGACAATAGTATCACAGTCTAAAAATTATAGTCCGTTATAGCGTTTGAAGATATTCTCTATAATATGCGATTTTATAAGGGGTGTAAAAACAGATCTCTGATGATCACGTCACGGCCGTCAGTATTAGGACTATGTTTACAGCATTATTGCAATATCTAAACATATGGGAAAAAATTAGAAAGTAGCATCACTAACGCAGAACGATCCTGGCTGTCAAACTAATATTTAGTAGAACAACATAATTGCACCCCAGGATTGCACAGACCCGATGCATCCGTTGACAGATCATATGATTTTCAGACTGTGGTCACTACCAACTTTTGTGTTTGTTAAATACTTACAACCCGTCTCAATTATACGTGTCACGGAAATGAAGACAAATAAATATAAGGCCCTTAAAGGATTAGCATAAACGGCGACCACTCGGCCGCGCTCCAGCGTCGGTAAAAAATACACCTTTATATGTTGTAATTTGTAAGGCCTGTGGGGGAGGATAATCTGTGACATTTGTCACTTGCCGCCCTCTCACAATACCCGCGGCCACACGCTCCACATACGCGGCGGTTCACATTCAAACCACTGCATTTCCACAAGAAAGAAGATTTATAAATTAAATATGTTCGTTCCTGAAACTAGCCAAGGAATCTATTGATGTATTTGGTAAGGGAATTAAACCCTATTAAGATGAAGAGAGTTTATCGTATGACGGCAAATATACCTCCTAAAAGTCAGTTTTCTCTGATATTTATATGTATCATAGGAGAAAATCTCTCCATATAATGATGCTCAAAGCCTACATCTGAGTATTTGTGCCGATACATGATATTAGTTATAATAAAGGCATCAACGGGATTATTGATATATCGATTTTAGGTTTAAGAGCAGAACTGAAAGGATGGGAGGAATGTAGGTGTGACTGTGGAGGCCTTTGAAGGTCTCCCTTATCGTACTAAACGCAGCAGCAGGCTGATGAAACTGTCGACTCACACTACAGTGTACACAGAAGACACGTGTCTACACGGTCCCACCGCCTGTGAAGTAGCGCCACGATGACTACCACCATCCTACTAAGCTAAAGCAAATGAAGACCACCCCATCGAATCACATATAGTTCACTTAGCTTTTTTTCGCGGCACCGCCCGCATTGAATGTCTTTTTAGGACAAAAAGTAGCCTGTGTTCTAGTCTAGGTCTTGGTTTACATGTGGTCAAATTTCATAGAATTCTGTTCAGCCATTAATGCGTAATTGATTAACTAACATCCAAGTTCACAAAGTCACAAACATCCACCTATCTCATTTATAATAGCAGTAGGATAATTAAATGAGATCCGTGGAGTTAGCAGTATTTAGGTCAACATTAGTTTCGGCGAAATGAACACTCGTCGGAGCAGACTTACCTCGCAAGTACAAACGTACATACATAGAAACTTAAACTTAGTAGCTGCGTATTTGTTTAAATTACATATTAATATATTACATATTGGTAACGCATTGTTGTGCGCTCAAAGGCCTGGGCGAGTGCCCGTGTACGGCGTTCCTTTGTTCCCTTTGTTTTTATTTAATTACGGCGCGGCCAGAGGCTAAGCGACGCTAATTCCATTACATAACAGAGCTGTAGTAAATATTGAATCGTCGGACCCTCGAGCGTATTCTGGCCACATACACACATAAACCCCCCTTCCCCCCGGGACACCTCAGCGCGCGGTCTTAGAGAACATTCAATACAGCTCCCCTATTATACGAGAGCATCGTATTAACTTGTCCACGTGGAGTGCGGTGAAAAGGATCCAATCACTGATCATTAGTTGGAGATCTTCGTGTTCCGCAGAACAATACCTACACATTGTAAGATCAACACGATATGAAGTTATGTGAATTGCAGCAGGGAACATAGATGCAGTGAGAAGTTAAAAGAAATAAACAATTTATTAGGTTTTCACATACTCATACGCACTCACGCCTGTAATCCCCGAAAGGGTAGGTGTAATCAATACCCCCATATTTCGACGAGCTTATTTCTGTCCCATGATGTGATAGGAGGTGAGCTTATCGCCATACCGGGCACAAATACTTAAGCGCGCACAACTAATACATACATCATGATAAAATTAAATTACATATAAAAAAACGAACAAACTATGCTGATTTTCAGCAGATTTTTAGTCGGACCCAATTGGTGGGTGATCCATCTGCCATGCATGTGCGAACCATGGATTTATTACAGTTTGCGCAATACTTTGGATGCGTAAATCTGCGGCCGGCCCACGAAGAACGATCCTACTAACTATTCGTATTTGAATACTAAAAAACCGCCTACAAATTACGGGTCACGGTGCGTTTTCCTTTATCTATAGAGATTCCCATTTACCTGCACTACTACTACTACTCTGCCATCGGCTTTTAATAAAATTTTATGATATGGCACCTCAACCAAAAACTCTTAGATATATAGATAGAATATTCTTTATTGCACACCAAATAAAGTAACTTAAAAGTAAGGCTAATAAAGTAAAGGTGATACAATGGGCGGTCTTATCGCAACCGGCGATTTCTTCCAGACAACCTTTAAACCTTCCCATGTGCTCAATAAAGAGATGTTTTATTTTAGGTTTAATAACTGATTATATGTTACTCGGCAAGTTAGTGTGCAGATCTCGTGTAGTTAATTCAGAAACGTCTGCTCACTGATCGTTGAAACGAAAAACAAAAGGGCACAGCATATTGTTATAGTATACATTTTATTTGTTCCGCGCGGAGACGTCCTCCGATCTCGATGTAATTGCGCGCCTCAACCACAAACGCGCTTACTAAACAAGTTTTCCGCGCACTTGCGACGGATTCTACAAGTTTATAGTATAATGGTATTTATTCGATATATTGTTTGTTTTTGCTCAATTCTACGAGCAATAGGATTCATAATTATAAATCAAACTTTAAAAACCGCCCTTAATACTCGAACGGCGTTTGGTGTTGTTATTCGTTAAATTGTTTCCCATTTCCCCTTGTCATCAGATCATAACCAAATTTATATGGGAACTCATTCGTAAATTTAAAAAAAACGTCAAAATAGGCTCACATTTAGTAAATAATAAATAAATACACCCAACAGTCACATACATAGTCTTAACCCCACAGTAAGATACGAGAGTTGTGTCGTGGGTATCAGGAACTACGAGAGACTTTCGGTCTCACAACACCCAGACCCCGAAACAAATATTTGTGGATTACACAAATGTCGGTGCGGGGATCGACCCCGCGGCCTCTCGCTTCACAGCCGGCTTCTCGCCCGCTGCGCCACGGAGGCTGTCAACTGTAACTTCATGCCGGCATAATTCTGCCGACCAGCAAGGTGCATTATATGTGTATTATATTGCACTTACATCAGTTCCTGTGTAGTTTCTTTGAATTACCAGTTTAAACAAAAATGGTACCTACTCACAGTGGCGGTGCCCATAATTTTTTATCTGAAGACACTTGTCGCGTTTAGAGTAATGAATATCTTTGGTTAGATATTGGTTCCACAGTTTCGAGATTACCTTGAACTGAAACTTGGCACACAGCACGACGCGTCATTAAGTAATGAAACAATGGCGGCCGCAACAAAACAAACAGCTTCGGCGGCGCTAATGTTCACTTTTATTACTGACGAGAATTATAGCGAACGCCTTGGTTTATACCCAGACAGGCCTGAGACAGTAAAAATGTTATTTTATGTATATTTGTATTAAGCTATCGTCCCACACAAATTGAAAAAACCAGGCGAGTGTTTGTAATCGTATATAAAGAAGACTAGACTTGGCCGGCGACGCGAGTAGCGTCAATGTTGGATAACTGGAAATTCCTGTGGCGCAGCGGGCGAGTAACCGGATGTGAAACGAGAGGCCTCGCGTTCGATCTCCGATCAAATGTTTCTTATCTTAAAATGTTTATTTAAGTTTTGGATGTTATTTAACCAAAAGTTTCTCATAGTAATCGTCTCCTACTTTGTGTATGATTTTGGTATGTTCGTTGACCTACGTACCTACGTACTACCTACTTCTTAAAAAAATCACTAAAATATTTAAATAAGTCTATAAAGCGATGTGGATGAGCAGTAACCTACAAACGTGACGATAAATATTAGCACGCCGTGACACGTGTCACGACTATGAAACTACTTTTAGCCGACTGCCAAAAAGGAGGAGGTTAGTAATTCTGCACATTTTTTGCTTTTATAAGTATGTACATTGATTTTTCCGCCAACTGTGAACCAATTTTAATAGAACAAAATCATTCGATAGAGTTTAGCTGCGGTGTGCTCCAATATAAATTTGGTTGAAATCTGATGATGGCGGAGTACGGGGTAAAAATGAAACTTGTCAATAAATAACAGTACATTCGTCGCGATTGTGTTATTGTATTCGAATTTACATTCCGTAGCTGTACCTACCGCGAAAAAATTAAATACTGTAGTACCCCGACTTGCTACCCCGTTTTACGCGAATTCGGAGATACGCGGTTATTCTTTTTGATGGCCGAGCGCGTCAGCTCTCCTATTTCGCCATGTTAGTGGTCCGTTTACGACAGGTTCGAACGTGTTCCGCGTTGAATTGTTTTACGTACGTTGTGTTTTATTGATAACCTCAAATGATGTCACTCAAAAGTGCATGCAAAGCTGTATCCCGACTTACGCGAATTCGACTTACACGGTTATAGCTCGGTCCCACCTATCGCGTAAGTCCGGGGTATTACTGTATAAAACTTATTTAATATTATTTAATATATTAAATTTATGAAACTTAAAAACAACGTCTTTTTGGTGTCGTTGCAATTGCAGTTGACCGGCAATTACATAGACACCGACTCCAAAGAGATCTATAGAAATTATAATTTTTTACTTTTCTTTGTTCTCAGTGTTATGTTTTTGGGGTCTCCATAAAACTAATTTTATTTTAATCCCATCAGTGATTAGTCAGGACCATTTCGATGTTGCGAATTTGTTTCTAGTTAGTTGCCTTAGTGTGTGTTCAAAACATGTGTGTGTGTGGTGACTGGCGAGTGGGACGTCTGACAGGTGTCACACACGCACATTCTCGTGTGTACAGCACAGCAATCATCGTGACCGCATGCCACTGATCAGGTGCATTAGCCGCGCTTACCTCGCTAATAGAGCGCTCGAGCGGTCGACACGCTCGTCCCCCTCGACTCCAGTCTTCACCCCACCTCCTCCACCTCACTCGGGGATCATAGCTGACTACGCAATACGTTTCCACAACCAATATCAACAATAAGCCTATATTGTTCATGTTGATTTCATGATATACATAATCTTGTATTATAGGTACCAGGAATTAAGAAGGATTAAAGATCCTAGAACATCCAATCCCAAGACATTTTATAAGTAGACCTCAGAGACTTTTATCCTGGTACGAGGACTAAACCATGAATGATAGTTTGATTTATCGCAAGCTACTTGGCCACTACTTGCTGTTAGATGAGTATAAAACATAGTGAAAGTCAGAAAGGTTTCTTGTTTGAATTTTGAATCGAGACATTCTCAAATCATGCCATGTCAATAATTTCATTGACTTAAAATTCTCAAGCCGTAAATATTATTCGTCTCATCTTTCAAGCGATTAAATAAAAGTGTTGAGTTTTTCATAAAGTAATTAATTATGTTGCCTTTTTCTATCCTTTATTAATAACCGACTCAATATCCGGAGTTGTGTGTATCGTATGTCCTGAGCCTGAGATGACAATCACAGCGGCGCGGCGTGTCGGTGGCGCGGGTAGAGTATTATCGACAAGAGTGACATGCGTGTGACATTGTGACATTGTGACAGTGTCAGCTACACGCGGCGGCGAACGTCAAGCGACGTGTGCATGAGACGCACGCTGTGAACCTGCGCTTTATTTAATGAGAAAATATAATAGTTTAGCTACAACAAGTGTCATGATGTAATTATGTATCATGAAATGAATCGGTAGAAGAGTATATAACTAGTATGTTTCGTTGAGTTATTTCCTTATCAGAATGTTGAAATCGCCATATTGGGTACAAAGTACAATCCGGGGCAACTCACATGTGTTTTTCGTATAGAAAAAGTTATATCAAATTATACTAGACTAGCTTTTGCTCGCGGCTCCGCCCGCGTGAATAGCATTTTCCGGGATAAAAGTAGCCTGTAACCGTCTCCAGGGTCCCATCTATCCCTGTAGATAATTTCATCAAAATCGGTTCATTGATTTAGGCGTGAAAGCGTAACAAACAAACTCATTTTCGCATTAACTTTCACCCCCCATTTCATCTCTTATTAACTAAAATTTCCAAAATTCCTGAAACATGTATTTATTTGTTTTACGTCAATAACCGAAATACAAAATTTTGTTTATGTAACTTTCAAAATGACGAACTTTCATACATATTATCATCCCCTATTTTGACCCCTTTGGGGTGGAATTTTCTAAAATCCTTTCTTAGTGGGTGCTTACATAACAAAATGAATATACAGTCCGAATTTCATGCTTGTAGCCTTAGTAGTTTGCGCTCGGCGATCATGAATCAGTCAGTCAGTCAGGACATGTTATTTTATAAGTATAGATATAGTAATAAGTATCTAGAAATTAACTTTGGTAATTAGACAAAAAACGGCTTAGTTGTCCACCGTATGTTTATGAACGTCGCATATATGGAGAAATATAAATGATATAATATTAGATATTAATGAATAAACCAAGAGAATAGCTAATTTCGATGTTAGAGTGTTCAGATTAGCAGAGTGGCCGGTGTTAGATAGCACTCCGAGTAGAGCCGTTTATGCAGCAATTAGAGCGCGTCCCTCTAATCATAAACCGTAGTGTTACTGGAGCTAATTGTCCGGAAGGCTACACGGCTGCCGGCTGCCGAACATTGGCGTAATATACTGCCGTAACTAGCATTAATAACAATAATATTTAAAGTCATATACAGGGTTAATTTTAAAACACCAGCAACCTCGCAGGACCAGATAGCTGACCCCATACGGAACAACTTTTGTTCTACGAGTTTGTATATAACTCAATATATTTAAAAAAAAATGATTTTACAAGTTTTTGTTGTGTCGTATTTTTCTTCGTAGCGTTCGGCGTGCGCACGCGACTCAAAGGCGCCGCTCAGCTGGCTCGGGCGATGACCTTCAACGCTAGCCCGGTTCCCCACGCTTCGCGTGTTTGCTTACGTAATCTGCGATGCGTGTAGGTAACATTCAAGACGGAAATTAAATGAATACTTATTTTTGTATGAAAATAAAATCTAACAAATTATCAAAAGTCGTAGAACAAAAGTAGTAGCTTATAACCTTAGGTATCTACCCCTGCGAGGTTGCTGGTGTTTTAAAAATAACCCTGTATAGGAAGGCGGTGTTATTAGATACGGCATGCATTGCGAGGAGGTTCCTCCTTCTGAGGTCGTAACCGCCAGCGGCTTAGGTCCTAGGCCTCGCCATTGGTGGGTGATAGCTTTTTATACATTATTAAATGATTTATTTTTAATATTTAAAAAGAACTTTTTAAAATAAAGAATACTGTATATTACATTTAAACCTTATCGAGAAATATTTTAAATTAGTGTTTAAACTATTCGGTATTTGATTCTTTTACTTTTAAATTATTGAACGTAAGAAAGAAATAACAAAGCAATAAGCAATATTATTGAAACACAAACCGAATAAAATGTTTCTAAGTAGTTTCTAAGCAGATTTTCAATTAATGACGTATTCTACTCTTGTGCGATTCATATAACACAGGCTTTAACAATCGCACTGAATATTACTCTTTAGAGAATATAAAGTATTGTATAGTTGCGTGTAGTGTGTAGTTTCTATATAGTGAGTCTTCCGACCAGTCGCGGCGGCTTAGCGGTCGTGAGATCCGCTTACCTGGAGAGCTTATATAACAGACCTCACGTCGTGCAACATAAACTCAACTGGGTTCTGTACGCATTTTGACTTCATAAGATACTTGATACTTATTTTATTATCTCGGTCCATGAGACGCTCATAGCCACTTAGTGAGTTCAACTAATCGGTAAATGATTAGCGAGTCAAGCAACACGCTTCCCGGTCAGTTTATGGATGGTGACCGCCATAGTGGTATTCCAACTGGGCGCCTCCGTGCTTGGAAGGGCATGTAAAATGACGGTCTCGGCTGTTATCAGCCTCAGTTACGTCAAATTTTCAGAAAGCTTATAAATAATAAATTTAATAGACTGTAGTTAGTTTTAATATCACTAATCTAAATGTTACTTTTTCTTTTGTCGTTTGGACTAGAGTTATGTATTCTTAATTTTATATCGCGTTTCGAATATTTATCTGTCGAAACTTTACTGGTTTTTGTATTTATTGTTACATGTCTGTCATTATTGTTATATGTGTTCGAGATAGAATACAGTAGAATCTCGATCCATGATTCTTTTCGATTAAATTAAAAGACTAGATGGTTGCACACCTGATAATAAGCCCCACGCCTGCCTCTAAACAGAATCAAAACCACACTTCTAACACATTAATTTGAATTGCATCAAACTCTCCATGACACTGAACTGCGCTCGTTACACCGAGACACCGAATGCTTGGCGGCAGGGGTATACAAAGCGGTGGTACCTACCCAGACGAACTAGAAGTAGAGATAGTAAAATAAAAAGTAATAAAGTGAAATAAAAACAGTATCTATATATTTAGTTCTACATAGATAAAAGTTACGCGGGAGCGTCAAGAGGTTTTTAAATCAAAAATGTAGAGTCCAACTCTTCACGATGAAGATTTATTTGGGACTAAATTAAATCGAACAATTATCCTTATTTATACTCTTAACTTATTTACAATGCGTATCCAGTTCCAGGAATTATGATCATAATAAGGTCACCGGCTAGACACTAGGTCAGCACTTTTATTGTCAACATGTCTTCATTTAGTTCCAAGAACTTTAGTCTAAACAAGAGTATCATATTTCCAATGGATAGAGCCCTTACTTTAGTAAATAAGGTCATTTGAATGTCAAGTAAGTTGGTACTATGTTATGAACTGGTGCAGGGTACATAACTCCTCCCCCCATAGCTTCGAAATTATCAGAGGAATGGTTATTACTCTGATTATTTCGATATACATATACCTTAAGAGGTTATATTTATACACTATTCACACAAAAAGGAACAGAAATATGATTACATATAATAATAGAGTATTTACGCTAACACTTTTCACATAAATGCCCATTTCACAATTTTTCACTTCACTTTCACTGTTCTTCAGTAGGTTATTTTGATTCTGAAGATTTCTTAATTCGGCAGCATCCAAATTTATAGGTGTCCATTGTATCTGTGGCTATATGGTCGTTATTTCGTTATTACACAGCTTTTTGTAAGTTTATTTTCCGCTCTACTGTAGGGAATCCATCTTCCTTTCTCTATTGGCTCTATTTGTATAGAGTTTAAACTGGTTTGGATTGCCAATGAGAAAATTTCATCCATGATGATAAGATGACAAGTGTCTTCTAAGGTTAACTGAGTTTCATCCTCGTAGCACAGGAACATGCACGGCTGGTAGAGTGAGAGCATGTATGACCCTTTTACTAGGAGGTAGGGATATTTTGGAATATGATCATTGTCTTAACAAAGGAATTGGTAATCGGTATTGGAATTACATTATAATAAATTTACATTTCATCTTTAACTAAAGGTATGTCTAAAATGAATATTATTTGACTGCCTTTCGATTGAACTTTTATGTTAATACATAATTATATCTTAACTAGGCTATAGTAGGTTACTGGGTATATATCCCTTTTAAATTTTACCAAGAAGTTAAAACATTCCTTCAACTTAATAGAGCTGCGGCTCTATCACACAATCAGCTAGTAGTAACATGAAATACATAAATCGACTGTATCACTATATTTGGTGAATCCTCATTTTTTAAAAATATATATTTTTTTTTAAATATCATATTTCTTTTTGTTAAGTAAATTTAACATAATATGGTCTCTATCAAACTTGGGCAGGATGTGCAAATCTTTAAAAAAAATATCTGTACCTGCTCGGCCATTGTAAATAACTTAATTAATACTTATGCTTTAAACTTAATGCTTATATCTCAACAACAAAAAAATAAAAAATAAATAATTACTTATTAAATTCGAATATATTTCTTAATTAACTATTAAATTCAAATAACTTTCGACGATTTTAGTCCGAAAATTAAGAATTTAATTTTATATATTTAATAACACATAGTAAATTACAACACTGATTTCAAAATAAATTAAAATTAGCCTGCCGATTTTCGTGCAGTAGTCTAAACAAGTAAAACTTAAAATAACTTATTTAATTATCTCGTAAAGTCTAATAACTTTCGACGATTTTTGGCCGAAAATTATGACTCTACTTTTTTATAATTAATAACACATTAGTATAAATTAAATACAAATTAAAATACAGATTACAAAATTAGTCTGCCTATTTTAGTGCAGAAGTCAAATAACTTTCAACGATGTTGGGTTAAAAGTTACGTAATTTTGAGTCGTACAAGATTAACCACAGGAAATAGCAAGGATGAGGCAGGAAATGTAAAAGGTCTACTTACAGTCTGCTCGATCCAATGCCTTCTCGTAAAGCTGCTCTTGTAGATGACCAACCACATTCGGTTCCCTCCTTTTATCAAATTTATTTGTTTGCAATTGGTTTGCGAATACTCAACACCTTAAAAGCTCAGGACCAATTTTTGGTGTCCTTCGATGCTCGGTTTATAAGAGTATCCTGCCAATTGGTTCGCTAATACTCATCACCATAAGCTCAGGATCGATTTTAGTATCCTTCGATGCTTGGATTATATGAGTATCCTGCCGACTGCGCCAGATAAAAGTTACGCGGGAGCGTCAAGAGGTTTTTAAATCAAAAATGTAGAGTCCAACTCTTCACGATGAAGATTTATTTGGGACTAAATTAAATCGAACAATTATCCTTATTTATACTCTTAACTTATTTACAATGCGTATCCAGTTCCAGGAATTATGATCATAATAAGGTCACCGGCTAGACACTAGGTCAGCACTTTTATTGTCAACATGTTTTCATTTAGTTCCAAGAACTTTAGTCTAAACAAGAGTATCATATTTCCAATGGATAGAGCCCTTACTTTAGTAAATAAGGTCATTTGAATGTCAAGTAAGTTGGTACTATGTTATGAACTGGTGCAGGGTACATAACTACATAGTGGTTTTTGATGGTGAATTTATTTTGTCTTACTTATCATCAGAATAATAGAATAGTAATTATGTAGAGCGGAATCACAAACTTTATTATATTCCTCGAAGTCAACAAACAGCCTTCCGAGAAGACAGGCGGGATAACGTCTGTAGTCAGTTATTGTTAATTGGTTTAAGTGTTGTAGCTGTCGGGGACGACACCGGCGCCGCTACACAACTCCTAATTATACCGTCTCAAGGGAGCGGCCCCCAACAAATAATGACATCCAAAGGGATCAGTGGTAATAACCTTACGAGGAGTGGAACGGACTACCCAGATAGAAGTCACGAATTCAATTCTAATCCCCAGGGCACACACAACTAACATTTAGAAGTTATTGTGTATTTATTGATAACTAGCTTTTGCTCGCGGCTCCGCCCGCGTGATCTGATTTTTCCGGGATAAAAAGTAGCCTATGTCCTATTCTGATGTATAAGCTATATTATTGTAAAGTTTCATTAAAATCCATCCAGTACTTTTTACGTGAAAGAGTTACAAACATACATCCATCCATACTTACAAACTTTCGCCTTTATAATATTAGTAGGATTATCGCTCGTTTTAACGGCGAAGGAAACTCTTATACATAAGATTTCTCTATAAGATATAAGAGTTTCGAAGCTATGTGACGACTATGTTAAGGTATCTACCAACCCAGCCAGCCTTGGCCAGCAAGGGCTAACCCCTTTACTAGAAGAAACCCAGCATTGGTCAAGTATATAATACAAGGCTAGGTAAGCCTAAGGAAACAAGTGAATCAGTGGACAAGAGGCGTGTTGTAGAGATGTAATTAGAGCACCCCCGCGCCGCAGTATAGCGGTGAGGTGGTGTTGTGTGACGTCACGCCGCCGCGGGCTCTGTCGGGACACGAGTGCTGCTGCAGTGCCCTCTCACCCGGATCTTATTCACATCTTGCATATTCGGCGCTGTGACAACACACTACACGTCGCCAACATACACCGTATACAAAAGTCGCGACTATTTCGACGTTATAGTAAAACAAAGCCGCGTTTTCAAATACGTGTACATGTACTAGTAAAGCGTTTTAAAAATGTATGTTTCAGTATGTTTTATAAGTGGCGGAAAGCCTCCGTGGCTCAATAGGCGTGTAGTCGGCTGTGACGCGAGATGCCGCGGATTCGATTTCCACTCCAAGACAAATGTTTGTGTGATTCACAAAAATATTTGTTTCGGATCTGGGTGTTTTCCCCCTAAAGTGGTTGACGTCAGGTAAGGGGCTGGTCGTAAGATACAAGCCAAATCTTTCTGTAACATGTGTTAAAAAGCATGCTACGTCGACGCCACTGCGAGTGGTATAAGGACAGGTGGAAGAAGAGAAGATATCTTGTAAGTGGTAGAGCCACGCTGTGTATATCTTTGTATACACCATGAATGGAAGGCCTGAACCATACACAGAAAACCGACGATATGAAATGGCAACTTGCTGCTGTGTTTCGAATGCTGAGTTAAATTTCCGGAGAACTAAGTACCCCCGTCTCGTCAATTTCTTTCCTTTAAGGTTAGCAACGCATCCTGATTCTTTTGTTGTTGTGGGTGTTAATGAGCGGTGGAGGTCACTAACCAGCGGGTGAGCCACTTGTTCGTATGCTGACCTCTACTATAAAAATACTTATTGTTGGCGCCAATTAGCTAATCAACTTTTTAAAAATTACTCACCATATGTGGTTAAGTCACTGTAACTACTCGATTTTTTTAAGAGTACGCTTTACTGAGAGAAAGATATTTTGCAAGTATTAGCATGTATCATGAAAAGCAACTCCATCGCTAATATGCTAATAGACTACATTTTAGAACACGAGCTGAACCAGTATTTTACTCAAATAAATTACTAAAGGGATTCCGTTGTAGTCGCTACTATGTTAAAAAGTATCAAAAAAGTACAGTTTTCTTAAATTAAGCAAAAAGCTTTTCTTCATTATACTTGGAAATATGCATTACAAGCGATAACAACACAGAAACTCACGTGAATACGTCATATTCGAAACACAAACAATAACTCCGAACTGGTTTTTTTGAGTGGTAGAGTTATGCTATGGACAGTTTTGTCTGCAGCATGAATGAGCCGGCTCTGATTGTTTTGGTATTGTATTTACTTGGATGGTGGTAATCACTCACCATCAGATGACCCACTCGTTCGTTTGTTAGACTATGCTATAAAAAAATAAACCCGGAACCGTGGCGCCACTGTCCGTCGCCTTAGTGATTAATCAGTAATGCCACGAGTCACCGTAAGAACTCGCCGCGATGCCTTCTAAAGCCGTAGTAGTACTGCTGAATCACGTACCGTGGGGGAATAAACCGACACCACACCGGTTTTACTTACCGCATAGCTCTTATTGACTTAAACATAAAGGCGGGAATGTAATGGCAGCACTGCAGTCGGCAGCGAGAAGTTCGCAAACAGATTAAGTAGTAGTAAAGTAAATCCCGCACGCGACTCGCAGGTGACTACTTCCAATGGCGACGTCTCTTTATGTTGAACTCCGACGGACGAGCGACAGATCTCGAGTGAGGGGGCTCCCCACCACCATCCTACTGCCTCCGCGCCTGCTAACGAGCTTAACTCGCTCTCAAACTTTGTAAATTTTAAATTGGACTCTATTCTGAATAGCACTCTAAGAAAAACTAAATCTTAATATTGAAACAGTAAAGGTACTGGGGTGTTTTATTATTCACGTACGAATGTATAATGCTTAGTTTACACGGGATTAATAAATACAAATACTAGATTTTGTTTGCAGCTCTGCCCACGTCAATATAATATATTTTTTTTATAATTTATAGTGTAATATATAATTAGCAAGAAGTAGGACGAAAAAAGTATGATACCTATGGGCTAGGACTGTGAAGAGACAGCGCGAAGTGCAGGAAGACTGTCCTTTACAGTTTCGTGTTAGACATTTCTCTGCATGTCTTGCCTAATGTGTGAAAGGGATATAAAAGTTTCTGGTTAACGTACTCGTAGGGTGTAGCCGGAGTTTGATGTTCAGGGCGGAGGGTGCGGTGTGCGGGGGTGGCGGAGAGGTGGACCAAGTTGTTCTAATAGTTTGATGCGAGTACTCGATGTAGTCACAATGTAAGTTCAGAGGTAACGCCAGCACACCGCCGGCTTATTTTACTTTTGTACATTGAAGTACCATTATTTCTGCAGCCAATTATAACAGTATTTACGCATTACTTATCACTTGACATTATAAGATTTATCATATAATGTATCGAGACGACGAGCACAGTGCAGTACCATGCCATATTTTCGAGTCTGTTCTATGTTACTGTGAGGTTCATAAAATCAATTAAAATTTGTACATTACGAAATTGCGTAATTAAATCAATTATAACAATAATTGATTTTGGCGGTAATTATTGGGAGGAATGAAGATGTAACGTATTAATAGCAGTGTTTATACATGAAAGACGAGCATTGCCTTCTTCCTTCCATGAAATAATGAGTCTTGGTCGCGGCTCGCGCTAGAACAAGACACGCTTTCATCACGTGTACCTACAGTGGTCGCGGGTACAAAAATGTGTTATGTACCCTTCCGGCAGCATATCACATGTATTTCAATTACACCAGGCAAAAAATAACTAGCAATGACTTTCCTTGCTCTTTCCTATTGTTACACACATATACTTCACACATAATATTTAAATCATATTTGAATCAGTCAAAGAAAGCAGGAAGATTTCGGCTGTAGTTAATGTTGTGATTAATTAATGTGAGCTCCCTTCCTCCCCCGCTCGTCCCGTCCTGTCTCCGTTCCTGCTCGCTCGCTTCATACAAAAACCTTTTGTTTCTATATTATTTGATACACGGTGTGTTACATTATTTGAATTGCCGTGAGGCTATGAATGTTATTTTTTATTATAAATGTTGTCTTGATTCTGAAAAGATATTGAGACAGCTAAACAGATCTTGAGCTTTGTGGTTAATTAATGAAATTTATTCAAATAAATACATTTCCACAAATCCGACCGTTTTTAATATTAGACATCAGTTTAATGAATATTTCATTACGAATTTCATTGTTTTTAGATGATTTATTTAGTTTAGATTCAGGTAATTAATGTAAAAGAATTCGCTTGAAAAACATGGAGGGGGGGGGGGGGACTGGAGGGTTTGAACTTTGTATATTATAAATGTGAAAGTTTGTATGTTTGTAAATCAACCACGCCTTAACCGCTCAACAGATTTGAATAAAATAAATACAATGACACCATAACATGTATTAAAACAGAAGCTTCTTTTTATCCCAGCAATAGATATTCATGCATGTTCTGGAGCCGCGGCCAACAGCTATTTAACGTTACTAACGTATAATTTCGTTGCTGAGGTGCGCGATGTGTGATGACAGCGACACATTGGTCTTGGATGCAAGTATTGGTACGTTTTGGGTACACCACCGGAACAAGGTAGTGGTTTTCATCATCATCATCCACAGCCCGTAGGGCCCCACTGCTTAGTATAGGCCACCCTCGTATTATTCCATTCGCCACGGTCCTGAGCCAGACACATCCAGGTTCGATCCGCGACCACAACATGGTCATCGACATAATTTTGCCGCTGCACGGCTAACGCTGCGATTGACTTGTCCTTGCCTTGGTGTGGGATTTAAAACTCCGGAAATCAGACGCACCGTATGAACGCAAGAGTAAAATGCCACTTCATACTGGTGTTAAGTGGTACCACCACGGTAAAGCTGGCTCATCCATTTGTATGGACAGAACTGTCTATAACGCGGTTTTAATAAATTTGCAATGTGCATATGTGAGTTCCACAAATGTTAAATGTACGACTACTTTTAGAATTCATGGCGAACTCATTCAGCTTGTACACTGCGGATTGTTTTAGAATCGATCGTGCTTTTGTGTATTTCACTTAAAGTCGTTTATTGCGTGTGATTTACGAGCCGAAATAAAAGAAATGTCTAAACCCGTGGCACGCGGCACATCAGGCGGCGCGGTGAGACTCGAGTGAGAAGGGGGGGGGGGGGTGTATACAATGCCGCCGCCGCGCCGTTACTCGTTCACAATAAAAACTTGAACCCATTAAAAAGATTAGTTCGTTATGATATTTTTATTTGCCCGCAGTTCTCACAACAAATGGAAGACTTCAATAAAAGCGGCGGCGTTCAGTTGTGCGAGGGAGACGCGGGGGAGACGCGGGGGAGGCGCGGGGGAGGTGCAGGCGAACACTCTCTCTACTGCCTTCTCCTACAGCCTTTATGTGGAGACATCAAATATCAACGCACATTAAACTGATCAGATAGCACAGTGGTCACTTGTAACAATTTCAATTTTTATCTGGGAGCAAAGAATGCACACAGCGTGGCAGACGCTAACTCAGTGCACATCTCCCGAGATACGGCGCTGTATACAAGAGATCAGTTGAGACTCGAGATGGGTGGGATAAGTAACTTGACTCGTGAAGCCTTAAGGTACTTAAGGTAGGTAAGCATTGTGTGGATCACCTTCCAAGATCAGCCAGTTTATAGATAAACCATTTAAACCATTTATTTGCCACAATACATAAAAAAACAACTCATTTTTAACAGACAGTACTACATTATAGATCAGCCAGTTCTCCCGAGGGGCTTGGGACATGACTTGATGGTTGGTTGTGGCGGGTATACATCTTTGTATCCCTGTGCCTGCGTTGGTTATCCGCCTGTCCTACCATTTATACAAGCCGACATGATGGTGGCCACTGATAAACTCATTGTTTGTGCTGGTCGCTGGTTTTATTGGATAGCACTGTGCTTACCAACAGCCAACAGGTGTAAAAAAAAGATACGTTTTGAGATAGGAAACCACCACGCGTATGCCAGTCAGGCTTTAAGGACACGTTCGCTTTTGTTTTTTTTTTTAGTATGATATTATATTGAAATATCTCAACGTGTAATGTAGTGTCGTCGGATTTAACTCATGTAACATGTTAACAGAGTAGATTTATTGTCTCGGAACATTTTTCTATGGACTAATTGACTTGTCAAATGTAAAGTTGACTACAGAGCTGGTTTTTTAGTCTTATACGTACATATTATGGATACTGGATTTTGTACACTCTTGTACAGCGAATTATTAAAATAAACATACAACATTGTAGAACACCCGCACTTAAAAATGCCATTAAATCTTTTCATAGACTTAGTATGCTCAGTAACCAAGCACAGAAAATGCTTTATGCTCAGTAACTGGGTGTAGAAGTTATCTTAATTGGAGTCTTGAATTAAAAGAAATGCGTGATGAATAGTTAAAATTAATCAACGTCCTATAATACGGCAGTATTTCTTTAGGCGGCTTTCCATCTTTAGAATCGTCAATTGTATCCTGATTTCTTCGCACAAACAGCTTATTTCATTATTTACATATTTACTTTATATTACATAGTTAACTACACGTACAACGTAACACGTACTAAAATACTTCAACAACAATTATGTTATAAATTCCCATTATTTGTAAGTAGTGATTTCCAGTCACTAATATTTAACCATAAAAGGCCCGTGTATTCCTAAATGGGTTGGTATCAGGCGCTGTTTAGTTTTATTTGTTCTACTTTTATTTAAGTATGATGTACGCTAAACAGTTTGTATGAAGCGAGGCATGCAGACTATTATATTATTAGGGTGGCGTGAGCGGCGGTAGTAAAGCCTCTAATACGACGTACATTGGCGCTGCACTAGCTCGCGCGTCTGGCTCACTCGCAACACCCAAATCAGGATCTTGCAATTTCTCGATATCTGATCGATCTATCGAACGATCCGTAAATATGTAAGTATTTTAATCTTCATCGTGACGATGTTTTAATATTTATTTAAAATTTGTGTATATCTGGAACTCTTTTGTAATTTATATGTAATTTAATTTAAGTGACAATTTAGAACTAATGATATAGACGAATGATATATAAATATTGATGTATAAAAATAATTTACTAACACATTATATCTTAAGGTTAGTATAAAAAAATAAGAAGGAAAAGAGACCAATAGGATAAATAAAGACACATGCATTAAATAAAGAAATAAAATAAATGAATTTACTTGGCAACGTGTAACAATATGCGAGCTGAATATATCGCAATACAATAATAGATATTTAAATACAATAATGATACTGTAACTAGCTACGTAATACTAGAAAGACAAATTTGACTGAAATAAATAAACTGTGCAGTGGACGTCTTGTGGCTGATGATGATGATGATGATGAAATAAACTATAAAAAAAATCATGTAAACTGTAGAATTCCAATTGAATAGAATGCATACTTAAATTCCAGCATAAACCGAGCGGTAACTAATGAACCCACGGTTATCTGGAATTATTTTCTTAATATATTGGGATTGATAGTGAACCCACCACTATATTGGGCTCAAGCATCAATGCCGGGCGATTCACATGAATTTGTTTTTTTCTTTAAGTGTAAAGCTCAATAGTTTGGATTACCTGACCTGAGAATCTAACACATGACTTCACTAGTTTCATTGTGAGTACTTAAACCGTCCCTAGAACAATGAGAATATTCTAAAATGTCTGAGTTTATTATTTTTAAGAGACACATGCTCACAGCCTTCACGGCACAAACAAGTCAGATCAGAGTCATACTAACAGACTGTGGCGCAGTGTTACGTTTTTATAATCGCTGACCGTGATAAAATTGTTAGAGGGAACATTTACAATTTTGCAGCGTACGGCTTTAACTTATAGGGCGGGATGTATTTACCTCAGGCGAGTAAAAATCCGTGTGACATGACGCGAGCACGCGACAAACGACGCGCGACGCCGCGCCGCGCCGCGCCGCTGTATGAGCGGGCGTGTCGCGCGCTCGTATCGCTAATCGCTGTAGGTTTTATAAACGCGCGTAGAGTGCACGCCCAGCCCACTGACCCGTTTGTATACTACATTAAATATAATTGCTTCGGCCCGTAGCTGCATTTTGTTTTATTTTACATACAAACGAGTTCGTGACGTTAAACACTGCACATTCTTTGTGTGTGTTCTATCACCTAAACCCGGTAATGTTTATGACAGACCAACATTTCATATAATAATACGAACAATTTGAGGAATCGAAAAACTGGAGCTCGCGTACTACCTACTCTAATTGATATCTTTTGTATTCACGACACAATAGATGTCTTTCAACGAAACGTCGCGGGACAAAACGAATCGTAATATTTAATATTTAGGTTTATAAAGTATCGCGAATACTAAGAAAGACATAACAAACGATTTATTTCGTTACAATTTTAGACATTTCGTTAGTAGCGGGACACAGACGCGGGTGGCATTCGAGCCCACCGATCACATGTTTAGATTCAATTTAAATTTTTCGCTAATTCAGTATCGGGCACCGCGTGCTCGCATAATGGCCACGAATTACAGAAAGAGGAATGTCGATAAGAGTGGAATGTCGGGTCGCTGTATGTAGTGTGGTGTGTCGCGGCTCGCGCTGCACCCGCCGCCACCTGACGTACACACCACACACACCATCACATTACTTGTGCAACACGGCCTCTGTGTAATACGATTCAAGCCTACTTAATATGTAGAATAGTTTATGTAACGTGGCCAATTTATGTGGCATGTTCCCTCTGTATCATAATTTGAGCTTGCTCATAATGTTTGAATATTATCGCTCACTGCGTGACTGATAAGGTAAATCGTACCGCGGAATCAGTTGTAATCGTATATTATAGGAGTATATATTTAGTTGATTTAATCCATAAAAAATGCCATGGTTTAGCGACATGCACGTGACATTCAAGTGTGCATTCTGGATTACGATAAGGTTTGTGGCGCGCAGTAGCGGTGCATCGAGCGGCGCGCGGTAGGTCGCGGGATTCGCGTGTGTTCGCTCGGTCCCGCACCGCTCCGCCGCGCGATACCCCATCTCATTACTGCGGTAAACATTGGCTGATAAGCCTAAACTCCACCGGCTCATGTCTGTACGATTACACATAGACACTTGAAGTTTGTTCAAGAATGCCAGTTTAACACATACACACATCGTGTCGAGGGCCGTTTAGTTTCCAAAAGGCACTCACGCTCGCACACTCGTGTTAGTTACTGGGCTATGAGTGTTTCAAACAACTGTCTTAGAGCAAGTCTGTAAAAAGGCGCGTGATCAAAATCTTTTTGGCTTTTTTTAAATAGTAAGCCATGCCACATACATTTTTGTTTACAGCGAATGGGCTGGCTCGACCAGCTTAAAACCACTATCTCACAAAAAATCGATCTAACGTGGCATCTTGATGTCACATTTTGTACGGTGAGAGAGATTTCTGGAGGCGCAAATCCTACCTCATTTTCCCAATTTTCATTGCCTTTCTTGATTCATAATTTGACTTCTATTGCGAGTGTTTATGAGCGGTATCACTTAGCTCGTTTGCCAGCCTTTGCTATATACAAAAATATAGTAGGTTGCTATGCATATGTCAATGTTTCTATTGGACTATTGATGTTCTCAAACAACATAAAATATATACATAAATGAAATGAGGGATTCCAATCTGCTGTGAACTATTAACGTAGTATCAGCAACTGATCAAGTTGTTCATGGCAGTAGACAATATCAGTGCCAATTCTGCATCGCTGACACGCAGCCGGAGACAAATAGATGCACTCATATTACACTATACAGCTGGTAAATGAATCTGTGCCGACTGTTTAAGAAATTGATAGGATTTCGAAAGGAATATCGGGAATTTTTAAGTCTCCGGAAATGTCACTCGCCGTACACAATGTAAGGGAAAGCTGCGCCTTTATGTTGTTTTTTTTGTGAGGCAATGGTTTTCACATGGTCAAGACGGCCCAACGCAATACAACTGCCCACTGAGGCAGCCTTCAGCTTTTATATACTTACATTGAAAAATACAATAATCTTTTACGTCGAAGCAGGTGTTATAAACAGAATTGTTTCACATATGTAACAATTTCACGTAATAAAAAACCAATTTGCATTCGAAAACTTGGATGAACATAAAAATCGGTCGTTCCATTTTCAGTGTAGAGCGGCGACGCGGCCGTGCACAACTGACTCGTAAACTTATATTCGACATCGTACGACGACTCACTGACAGCGACCGCTGACGGGTGAGAGGCGGTGAGGATGTGGCGAGAGGGCGGCGATAGAGACCGGACCGGATGCTTTCTAGAAGAACATAAGTTAAAATCGAGATCAAAAACTTCGTGTTTATTCCCCGTTCCGATTAAACCAGCGGATAAAACTCCGATAGCCGCACAACTTCCGTTACACGCGACCATTATAAATTCAAATCCAAAGGAAAAACACTCCGAACTTCCATAGCTACTTAATTAAATTTTATTTAATTTGCTCTACAAGTTAATTCTACAGAGTTCGTAGGCCAGCCGCTACGATCATTAGCTACGCGGTGCTTACGCATTACTACGCGCAAGCATTACACAGCTACGCTGTAGCGGTTTTACCAATGCGCAATGTGATGCCAAACTATGGGAGTGAGTCATCTATGTGCTACGTTGGTTGTACGTAACCTGGTGCAGGCGCTCCGTTTAAGGGCCGTCCGTGAGCAAACGACCTTGACTGTCTCGCGCCATACTAAATCGTGTACTCGGCGAGTGCAGAATATGCACGTATTTAGCGAATAATTGATTTAAAAAATCAGGTTTTGGTCTTTTCGAAAATTTAAAACGGGCAAAATATTCGTTATTAAATTGCCTATCTAGTGATGTTAATCTCATTTGATAACATTCTGTACTTTAAAAGGAGACGCACGGAATCTTTGCATTTTTCCCATTTTTATGGTTCATTTATAACGACAATTTAAAAATATATATCAGCATTAACATGAATTTGAATCGAACAAAGTAAAGCTGACAGATTGTAAAAATATATTGTATATTTATTTAATCAATATTTATTTTAAGTAATGACTAGATAGCCTCTAAAAACCTCGATCGCGCGGTGTTTTGCTCACGGACGGCCCTTAAGGATTGAAATAGTGTTCCGTGCCAGTGTCGGCAATCATTATGTTATATTTTTTTTTATCCTCAGGCCGCGAAATTAATATTCGCTCCCTGTATAGAGGCCGCAAAATACAGAATGTAATGCCGGAGCGTGGAAGAAATGTATGTATGTAAAATAAAGATATAGAAAAGGTATATCGTCACGAATATAAGAATCAAAACATAACATGTCAGAACACGCTTGCGTCTGTCATAAATGCTATGCTCTTCTCACGTATCTTTATGGCGGTAGGTGTATATAGTATGCGGTACTGCAGTAGGCATAAGGTTCTAATTATTTATAACAAAATTAATTTCGCGGCCTTTGGCTAAAAAATACTATATGCAACCGTGGGCGCAATGTAGCATGCACGTATAGTTCATAATGTACTATGCCTGATTAAAATATTTCACGTCACGTCCCTTTATAAATGTAGGTCAATTGAGTTGCTAAGGCATTATTTAAAAGAAGAAAAACGAAAACGTAATTATTTGCAGGCCTTTTAAGATTATTTGAGCAGTTCATTGGACAGTCGGTTATAATTGCCACTTCTTAGCAGAAAGCGGAAAAAGGAGAGTAAAAAATAATGAATTCCGGGCGATATTTGGGTGGACGCGCCCTCGACAGGATGACACTAAAACCTCAGCATTTTTTCGTGAAACCGTTTTTACTCAGAGCGACAGTTCGCCGAAAGAGTAATTTATTGTAAAGAGGAAGTGATCCTCGGGGTGTATTTTTAGACAAGTAAGAGGCGTTTTATGAATGACATTAGCGGCGGCTTGAGTAGAGGTGAGGCCAAGGGGAGGAACCCTCAAGCACGCATAAAGACACCCACATACACCGAGCGTGACATATGACACATGTACACACACACACACACACATAGAGTCGACGCGGTTAATGTTTGACAGGGTACAAGAGCTAATCCTCCTACTTACAACCTAAGTAGTAGCGTGTAATTAGCAATATTACGTATGCGCAATATCTCATTTCTACATGTGTTATAAGTGATTTGTTATAGAATATATAGAAGCGGCTTAAGTATTCAATCACATTTTTATGAGGATAATTTTGACTGCATTGATGGCACAATTGTATTGCATACGCGGTACGACTGCTGTACTGAGTTCGATCCCCGGATCGAGTAAACGTGATATTGGGTTATTCTGTTATGAAACGCTTAGTATTTGCCCGGAGTACATAATACCGATTGTTACTTCTTTTGATTTATTTATGAGTTACCTTTACAAATATAAAGATATGTAACGTAACAAGTAAGGTTTGATAAATAAAAAATGATACATATGAGTACCCGTCGCCGTTTCATATGTCTCTACTCGTACAGACACACATCACATTATTATTTAGGTAGGTTCCTTTGTACAATAAGTGAAAGGAGTGTTTTTAATCTTTTATTGAATGTTCTGGATTTCAGAATATTTTGCTTATACCGTAACAGCAAAACCCGTTCAGATGGTTTATTGAGCAATAATTAAAAGCAAAGCGTGTAAGCAGCCAAGTTTTAAACATTAACGTCGCTATTCATTATCCATACTATAATGTTGCTTTGGTTTTAGATTACAACCAACTCGCACAATTTCCGTGGCTCAGTGCCGTCTCGTTCCCACCTCGATATCGTGTCGTGTGCGTGCGTCCGGGAAGACGTGCCTCCACCGCGAGTACAGCCTTGACACGGAGCCACAAACAGCCCAAGGACTGTTTTGTTCGCGTCGCAACACCGCGAGCGTTCCTGTTCTGAACCGTCAACTGGAGTTGACGCGAGACAATCTAATTAACTGTTCCGTGTTGTTTAGTGAGGTACAAAGCGCGGAACAGATTATTATGATAATTTCCATAAGTTTGTTGTAATTTTGTTTAAGAAAGTTCAGCCGTCAACACAAGGGTCTTATAAACATATTTAATAAGTAATTAACCTAATTAGAGTTTTGACAATTTTCCCATTATATATGACGCGGCGAGCTCCATGTAGATGTGTCAGAGAGGAGGGTTTTACAACCCTTAGTCTTTACTTGATATGGTCAAGATGTACGGCGAATGAAAACTCTCAATAATAACGACACAGGGTTATCACTTTATCGTTTATTCACTCTTTTAAGTTACTACCGGCTCGGAGGTACAATCTTAGGTGGGAAAAAGAGCCGGCGACAGAAAAACCACCCGTTACAGTGCTGAGGATACTTTAACACTTTGAACCGAAACACTTCGCGGTTATAAATCACGTTATTTGCGGTCAACTAGTTATTAAGATTGACACTGTACTCAAATGACTCTAGTCTGCCATAATTTTAGCAGTTCCCGACTGTTACGACTCGCGGACGGAACTCAACTGATCTTGAAATGACAAGACGCCACTTTATATAGAGGGATTTTCATTATCCCTACTTCGAAAGTAGAATTACTGGGTAAACAACGCAAACCACCCTCACATTATCAATATGAGTGGCGGTACCGACAATTGACGTAGAATAACGTTATTTAAATAGTTCAATTCAGTGTCTGTACTCTTTATGCTCCGACACGGCCATTCTGCAGGGCGGCGCGTGCTCTGCGCCTGCCTCGTCTTCTTCATGCCACGACATGGCCATTCTGCAGGGCAGCGCGTGCTCTGCGCCTGCCTCATTGCTTCTCGTAGAGTGTTATAGATTCGCGTAGATTGTTGTGGATTCTCGTAGCTTTTCGTTGGATCTCGTCGATTCTCATTGACTCTTCATGCTCTGATACGGCCATTCTGTAGGGCAGCGCGTGCTCTGCGCCTGCCTCATTGCTTCTCGTAGATTTATAAATTCGCGTAGACTGTTGTGGATTGTCGTAGCTTTTCGTTGGATCTCGTCGATTCTCGTTGACTCTTCTTGCTCCGATACGGCCATGCTGTAGGGCAGCGCGTGCTCTGCGCCTGCCTCATTGCTTTTTGTAGATTGTTATAGATTTGCGTGGACTGTCGTGGATTCTCGTAGTTTTTCGTTGGATCTCGTCGATTCCCGTTGACACCTCATGCTCTGATACGGCCATGCTGTAGGGCAGCGCGTGCTCTACGCTTGCCTCGTAGATTGTTATAGATTCGCGTAGACTGTCGTGGATTCTCGTAGTTTTTCGTTGGATCTCGTCGATTCTCGTTGACCTGAAAGAAGAGAAATAACTCCTTTTAAGTAGGTATCTGGTATATGGTAGTAAGCAACCAATGTTGCTTATTTTTATAGGGTTATTGTTGTTATAACAGTACACAAAGATATCCTAAGTGCACTGCCTTATTAATTTGGAATCTGTGGTGTATACATGTCTATCCATAGTTCCACAAGGCTTCCCCACGGTATCTCAGGGTTCACATGTGGATACATCAAGGACCCGTGGTTTGCTCAAGGGTAACTGATGGTATAGCTCAGAGGTATTGTTGTTAGAATCTGTGGTGTATACATGTCTACCCATAGTTCCACAAGGCTTCCCCACGGTATCTCAGGGTTCACATGTGGATACATCAAGGACCCGTGGTTTGCTCAAGGGTAACTCATGGTATAGCTCAGAGGTATCACTCTTCAGACTTGGGTTATTGTTGTTAAGGATATCAGGTACTCGGAGATTATAACGAAAGATTCTCGAAGGGTCTCGTGGATTTCTCGGAGGTTCTCGTGGATTTCTCGGAGTTCTGAAAACAAATAACATTTTGGCCTATCACCATAAATGATTTCAACATATTGTTCAGTTATTACATGGTAAACTCATCAAAATTTCTAGTGACCCGGCACAGTAATAAGTAGGAAGGGGCTGATCAGATTATTTCAACATTGAATTGCACGATTGCTCGGCTCGTTCCTGACTATTGGTTTGTTGGAGAGGAATATCGTGAGTTTAGGGCTGATTACCCTGTCCATTGGTCTGTTGGTAATGAAGATAAGTTCGTGTGTGTCTGAAGCCTAACTTCTTAATATTTTTATCTTTTCAAAAAGTTTTGTCTGGACGCTTGCTGTAAGCCTGACGCTAGTCGGCTGTATACAGCTTTACCGGACTTTTAGATGAGCGCTTTAAGCGCTATCAACCCTTAAATTTAAGTGACCACGCTGTGGGCAGAGGCATCTGCGATTATTGGTTTGGAGGGTTTATTTTTTTTATACTTGTCATCATCATCGGCTCGCGGGCCGGTACTAGAGTTACGGGGAATTTTTCGTCCGGATCGGTGAGGACGCTAAGCGGCTTTTCTCCACTTCAAAGGGAGTATATATTGACGCTTTATGGATAAACGTATTCGGATGGTGAGCGGTGCGATCGAAATAAGGCTTGCTGTTCATTTTCATGAACTGCCGGATGTGTGTCCACATGGAGATTGTGATTTCTCACAAACCACGGGACCCCAGAAATCTTACGCGGAAAACGATTTGACAGGGTTTGCAAGCGTCTATATTGGACTTCGGGGACATGAGCGGACGCGGGCGACGCGTACGTTATGATCGGCCTAATGCATGTGGTGTATGTCCTAATCTTGTTGCGGATCAAGAGTTCGTTTTTATTATTAAGCAGCCAGTAAAGCTAGCTGCACGCGAGTGTAGTTCGCGCACGTACTGCATTTATATGTGGAGCGAAGGCAAGCCTCCGGTCGAGGTTCACTCCTAGATATTTAGCCGTTTTGGTCCAGGGAATGCCCATGTTAAACATGTACTGAATCTGCAAGACGAACTGGACATCGGTCAAAGTGGGTCGCGGCGCTTTTAGTTGGGTTGATGGTGATTCGCTATTTGTGGCACCACTTGCTGAGATTGTCGGTAGCGGCTTGCAAAACGCGAACCACATAAACCGGTTGTTTGCGCGATGCATAGATCGCGGTATCGTCGGCAAAGAGCGCCAGATGGGTGTCCCTTGGTTTGGGAATGTCGCTAGTATATAGCGTGAAAAGAAGGGGAGATAGAACGGAGCCTTGCGGTACTCCGGCCGTAATAGTGTGTCGGGAAAAGAGGCTTCCCTCCACGCGATATCTGAAGCCGCGAAGCTTTCTTTCTTTCTTTCTTTCACGAGATGACTGGGCACGTTTATAGTGTATAGCTTGTGAAGCAAGCCATTGTGACACACCTTGTCAAACGCTTTTTCGGCGTCGAAAAATATGGCTCCGGTGGGGGTCTTAGTAAAGAACTTTGCGTGGATGTGCTCCGTGATGCGGAGCACCTGATGTACGCTACTATGGCGGGCTCTGAATCCAAACTGTTCCTCGGGGAGCAGGTTGAGATTCCTAACAACTGCTTGTACCATCCCATTAGCCTCCTTAGCTCTTTGGGTAAGATGTCGGTTCGGCAGCGGGTTTACCCGGTTTGGGGATTCCTATGATAATTGTCTCCTTTCACTTTTGTGGAAAGAGGCAGTTGCGGAAGACTGCACCAAAAGTCACAGTCAGGATTTCCAGCAGATGGCTGGGGAGTATCTTAAGGACGCGGGTAGGAATACAGTCGCCGCCGGGGGCTTTACGTCTTTTGAGTAACCTGACCAGTTGGCTTACTTCTTTGTATGTCACCGATGAGAGTGGGTTTAATGGCTCATCGACATCCGGGTCGACGGCGGTGGGAACGCGTTCCTACTCTCGACGAACTAAAGGAAGATCTACATAAAAATGGAACGATCTCACCAAATCCTTGTTAGTTTCAATACTCGTAAATCCGTTCGATCACCGTCATCCCGTAAAGCTGCTTTGTAAGTGGTACCGCCACACCGTGAGTACCGCGTTACGGTTCAATGATCGGAAACTCCAGCGCCGGTGGACATCAGTAGAACTCGTCCATTATAGTCCTAGATAAACTCTCACAACAATTGGTACACGATTAATAACTTTGTAGGTGTGGACACAATCATCCCCATCATATGTAATACTTTTCGTATCCATGGGCAGTAAACTTAACATCTGTAACTTTCAAGATATTGGAATTATAAATAAATATGGGGTAGATAATTATTCATTTACATTTCTGAACACCATCAAATCCAGGAATGCAATGATTTTACACTGAATCAATTTTTGTATGGCACCGGACTGCCGGACCATGGATCAACGTGATAATCCAACTCATTACATTGTAATATCACTTTCTTGTATGGCACTGGACTGCCGGACCATGGTTCACCGTGATGATCCAACTCATCACATTGTAAATTGGAATAGACTCACCAAATCACTCGTAGACAGTTGCAATTCCTCGGGCGTGTTCAATGGATAGGCTGTGGATTTATCCCACTTCTGATGACGCGGCGAGCTCCATGTAGATGTGTCAGAGAGGAGGGTTTTACAACCCTTAGTCTTTACTTGATATGGTCAAGATGTACGGCGAATGAAAACTCTCAATAATAACGACACAGGGTTATCACTTTATCGTTTATTCACTCTTTTAAGTTACTACCGGCTCGGAGGTACAATCTTAGGTGGGAAAAGAGCCGGCGACAGAAAAACCACCCGTTACAGTGCTGAGGATACTTTAACACTTTGAACCGAAACACTTCGCGGTTATAAATCACGTTATTTGCGGTCAACTAGTTATTAAGATTGACACTGTACTCAAATGACTCTAGTCTGCCATAATTTTAGCAGTTCCCGACTGTTACGACTCGCGGACGGAACTCAACTGATCTTGAAATGACAAGACGCCACTTTATATAGAGGGATTTTCATTATCCCTACTTCGAAAGTAGAATTACTGGGTAAACAACGCAAACCACCCTCACATTATCAATATGAGTGGCGGTACCGACAATTGACGTAGAATAACGTTATTTAAATAGTTCAATTCAGTGTCTGTACTCTTTATGCTCCGACATATAATATACAAATTATAAGGAGGCATTTATTTATGTTACCTTCTATAAGGACATAAATTGTTGATGATGTATTCTGTGTGTCGTTGGGGGAAATGCACATAATATATCAATTATTAAACTAATACTTTACTCATCATCATCATCAGCCACAAGACGTCCACTGCTGAACATAGGCCTATACATAACATACTTGACTCACATTGTCTTATTTGTCAATAAATGAAAGCTGCCAAGGTTCAGTACTAAGATACTGAGAAAGAAGTGCAGTGGCGATGCAACGTTTTCTTTTTAGGTATAGAGTGTATCTCGCTGCACTACAGTGTGCAGGTGGTCGCAGGTAATTAGCACGTATATGTATACAGCGGCTGTGTTAACGTGACTCCCCTCCCCCCCCTGCACTTCCTGCACCCCTCGGTACTTCGCTGCATTGCCCTGCACGGCGCAGGTGTCCAGTCGTATTAACACGCTGATTTGTGGTTATTGTGATGACGACACACACATTACAGACGATACGATAATCTGATCTATATCCTCATTATTATCTATAATTATCCATAGGCATAAGCAGAAACAACGGATTTCCACCCGCTACGATCCTTACACACCTCTAAATATTAAATTAAATATTATATTATTCCTCTGTATTTGATATAATTATCAATATCATAAGATAGAGAGATAGGGAGAGTAAATGGAGTCAAACTTATAACACTCCTCTTTATTGTCTAATTTAGATATGTAAGGGCTGATTGGTCCAAGTTCGAGCCCGCTACTTATTATAAACAGGCGAGTTTATCATTCAGCAAGCTATGATACCATCAGAACAGTACACGTGCCTTTTTTCTTATAGTGTTCTATTCATGTATATAATTTTTGTTGATTTCATCATAGGAATCAAAATATTTGTCAACATTCATATCATAATACTATACAATATACATATTATGTGGCTATTTTACTATATTGTAGTGGTTTATATCAATAATAGCAGTAGCTGTCGCTGCGCCAGTATTTGTTTATTGGTTGAAGTACTGCACCACGAAAATTCCAAACTATAAACTTTTCATTTTATTCCTATTAAAACTTATTTATGATTCCGGTGACAAGTCGTTGAATAAAGACAAAGTTTTAAGGAGCCGCTGGCAAATGTTCGCCTTCAAATTGATGTTTCGAGAAACGTTTAAATATTCATTAAAACTAGTGACGCCACTCGGTCGAATAGGGCGGGCCCGAAAACTTTTAAGCCGGTCACAACGTGGCTGAACATCGGCGAGTCGCGGCGGTGAGCAGCGGTGAGCCGCTCAACACTTAACAAAACAACCATTTAAGTAGAGTAACTAGTTGCACGAACTGTCCGCGTCCACGTCCGTTCTACTCACGCTGTTTGCACGACACTACGCATTTACATAAGGATTTGTATTGGATTGTGGGGCGCGTGCAGCTGCGCACACTACTACATACACTGTATGTACTGTGTTCACTATACTCACACACTCAAAATACTCTCATCGCATCCAACCGTGCAATCTAAACTAAATCAAATCGCTTTCCTCTCGCAAGAATTCTATTTCAATCACAAAAATATATAAATTCACATGTATTTATAACATTTGCTAACAATACTATAAAAACGGACCCGTTCACTACATGTTGAAATAGATACCTGTGTGTGTGTGTGAGGGTGAAAGAAAAATATTTAAACTCGAAGAACCAGAATTAAATAATCTAGAGTAGTGTGTGTAAGCAGCGATAGCTCAGCGGAGACTGCTACGGACTGACGAGACGAAAATCGCAGGTTCGAAACTAGCCCCAAGAATTATTTATTAATTTTTATTATCGCTTGGCTTAGCGGTGAAGGAATCATCGTGACAAAACCTGCATACCTGAAAAGTCATAAGAATTTTGAAGATATGTGAAGTCTGTCAATCTGCATTAGGCCAGTGTAGTAGACTGAGGCTAAATCCCTCATGCAACATAGGAGGCCCGTGGCCAGTAGTGTGACGTATATGATACAGGGCTAGTAGTAGTATTAGTGAGTGTGTACCTTTGATGAGATGCGCGGCGAGCACGAGCAGCGCGGTGAGCGCGTGCAGGCGCCAGGAGCACGCGCTCATCCTGCGCGCCGCACGCCGCACGCCTCCGCCCGCGCACGACCACCACCTGCACATAATGCACCCCTCAGTAACTACTAAACATGACATTTAATGCGCTAATGCTGGATGTCATTGACTTGCTTACAACTCGTCATAGCTTGCCCTTTGTGGTGCCAAGCCACTTTCTATGCTTAATAACTATCCAATCTGGTTAGCAACGGTCTCTCTGAAATTCACCATTTTTTTTATGCACCCAGCTTTAATTATGAAATGTGCGCTTTGTATAAAACGGTTCCGTATCGCGAGATCCTCAACGGTCACAGACAGCAAAACGTGAATATACAATTGCATAGAAAGAGGTTATATTGCAACGTCTTGCGTTGTGGTCTCCTGTTTCTCAAAACAGACCTTAAGAGCTAATTGTGTTAATTAAACAACATTATTAGATGTTGTACATAAGTACAGCAGACGGTATATACAACTCAATGTGATATGTATTAAATAAATCGTAAATCATATTTCCCATTTGATATTACCTTATTAGTCGCGTATGTTTGGTGATAATATTCATAATATTGGCAGTAATTCAGGCTAAGAGAATACTATTACACTCCTAAGGAATGTATGATTACATTCAAACGGATGTATGTCGAAAAAAGGAAAGACGACGTAGAATAGATTAGATAACTGACGTTTTTTTTACTTATTATTATAATACTACTAATGCAATAATATCGTGTGAAATTATTATAGAATTCATAAATCGTGCAATACGTCCCATGCATTTTTTTATGATTTTAATTAATAACTTTTATTGCCCATAATCGAAAATAGAATTTAATTAATCCCCTTAAAAATATTTAAGTAAAAGTAAATATTTAAATCTGGTAGGGGGCGTGATTTTCGATGACAATAAAAAGATTTCTACGTCTAGATCATCCTTCAAACTATCCATTACAATGTGTCCTAGATATTTGAACTGACAGACACGGCTCATGGCACCACCACATAAGGAAATAGTAGGGTAGTTATCGGAGCACTCTTTACCCGTTCCAAAGATGAATTACTGATGTCTCTATATACTACGAAAACTGTCTTGAAACCGCATAGATTGAATTTCTGCTACAAAGTATCGCTCGTAAATCGTAATGCGCGCCAACCTTTATTCCAAAGGGTTACCACAATTAAATCATATTGTTTGAAAGCTAGCGATGTTCTCTCTCTCTCTCTCGCACTCGTATATATAATGCAATCAATTAGTTACAAAAGGCTTTGTGTTGAATATTCATGTTGCATTACAAAACAAACAACGACGGATTCTGTATTCATTTGAATGTACCTAACTCTTAATTAATGGTCGTGTAATTTGAATAAAAATGATTACATGTGTGAATTATAAAGCTGGGTTACCTACATGACAATTTAGTTTATTTATATTAGTGACATGATAGTTACGAGTACAACACTTGCAAAATGGCTGGTAAGGTCACGGGTATGGTGAAGACTTTTGTTTCATAAATCAGTGAGAAATTCCGAGGCATCGGCCGAGTAATTCAACTTAGATTAATTTAATAAAAAAAGAACGGACACAATACATCTGCTTTATTGGTGCTCAATAATTATGGATTTAAAAATAAAATATGTTTGCCCTGAACTATTATATAGTTTCGGAAACCAATTTTCAGTTCAAATATACATAGTTTTAAAACAATATTGTTAATATTATTATACATGCCTGCTGGTTGAAAATACGAATAATAAAAACCTGCAGCTGTATTTACATCGAGAATTATAATATAAATTTTATAATTCAAAATGATTTCTCTCCATTCATCCAATCATCAAATATATAACGCATTTTATTGATAGTATTTCAATCCTCGTAATGCTTGTGATGTATGGAGTGTTTGCCGGCTTAGTAATGAGCTGTCCCTTACGCCAAACGATCTATATAAAATAAAAATAAAAATTTCCCAGTTCAGACTATTTTGATGTAGTCAACAATATAGTCAACGTATAATGTCCACTCGCAATTTACAGAAATACTATTTTGTTAGCTCAGTCATTTATTTATCCGATATCGACCCAGTTCGAAACAATCCAGTTTTGTGTTCGATGACCCGCGCGCCGCTGTGTACCCGTTACCCGACGGAACACAAGGGCACCGAAACAAAATAATAGAGATATTACTGTCCCTAACTAAAATAACGTTTCGTGTACCAGATGTGTGTAAGTACGTGCTCCATCATCCAGGCTAGCCCACAGCCCGAGACCTCAGGCACAACTGCTAATATAATAACGCTGTAATATTACCAATATTATAAAAGGCAAAGTTTATATGTTTGTTATTCAATCGTGCTCTAACCAGCTTTATTGACAGGTTTTTAATAATGTGTGTTTTAGCTTGTGTAGTATGTTTCAAGACTGATTGAGATAATATACGCGAGTGTTAGAACCCTGTATACTAAGGCATAGAACAATAGTGTTTTACATATGTAAATATCTGAGCCAAACTACCACACGTATCGTATACCTAACAATTGCCATAAAAAAGTCAATTTGGCTTTTATGTGATTGCTCAATCTGCTATGCGCGTAATGTTTGTAAAAGTTGAAACAAAAATTGAAAAAGTTTTGTGTAAGGCACTTTGAGGGCGTTATAATAGACCCTCCGGCACCTTGTTATTGTCGTGAGGCGAGAGGCACAAGGCACAAGGCGTGAGGCAAACAAGGCGGCTTACGTGACCACACGCGTTAAAAACGCGATTGATATCAAAACCCATAGCAGTGTCTACAAAGTGGGAACCTTCAATAAATTACAGTTGTAAAGGCCCGAATACTAACTCCATAAACGTAATTATGAGCGGTGCGGCCGCGGCCGCGGGGGAGGGTGGGGAAACGACGGTTATCCGCACAATCTCGCGTTTCCTTTTTTCATAATTATCATGGTAATCCGGGTGAGAGGCGCGTGGGGCGGAGTGATGGTACATCGTTGCTATTTTGTTTTTACACACACTGTTCATTCTCATGTAATTTTGTCTCGTGGACAATTTTTAAAGTAAACATTATAGATATTCATTTGTGTGGTACCGGGGCGGGGTGTGGCGGTGTGAGAAGGCGGAGGAGGATGTTATTCATTCGAGGATAAACTGGAGACATTTGCGCACCTATTTAGTATTTTTTTTTATCCTGGCTCGACAAAGCGACTACGCTACACCTGATGGTAAGTGTAGCGCAATCCAAGAATAGTGTCCAATAATGTGTCCATCGTAGGTCGGCAAGATCATGCCGGCCTGCCAAAGGGCCAAGGAGGAGGGGAAGGAAAAAGGGATGGGAAATGGGTTAGGATCAAGGGGCAAGCGATATACACTGGCTGACCCTGGAACGCGACCCGGATATACACTGGCTGACCCTGGAACGCGACCCACACAAGGTGGGCCTCTATGGTAGGTTTTAGCACCAGTGTACGGTGGTCGCTATCCGGTCGGATACAAGTATCCTCCTACCAGCAAAGATACAAGTATGTTTATTACTAAGTCAATATACTAGTTGAATCATCGCCATTTGTTTTAATACACCGCGAAGAGTAAAGTTTTGGGAGTTTCGTTGCTGACACATGACAATGAGCATGGTAACGCCTAGCTGATATTAAAGGAGGACATCAAAGGAGGATTGTTATGGTGACTGACAATTATTTACAAATAGTTCAGTCAGATACGCTAATCTACAAGGAAGTGAGGCATCTCATCTACGCCAAGATATTATTTGTTTTCTGACATGTCATTTCTCACAGAGTGAAGTAGTAGGAGATCCCACCTAACAACGACCTTCACCCATCTGTTTACCGGATGAAACATATATTTTCGGGTATAAAATATGTTGCTGATCACATACCAATAGGGTTGCCTAAAAGAATATGGTCAAGGATATGATTAATTAAAATTTGAAAAAACTATTTATTTAATAATTTCACTGATCTGTTTACCAAAAAAATTAACCTTCAATGAAAAGTGTACAATGTATACTACCTGAAAAAGCTAGGTTGCCTACCTTTTTCTGGGCACTACTACCGGGTTGCCGTGTGCAAAGAGGTAACAAAAAAGTAGTAATTGCGCTCATCTGCTTTCCGCTACAAAAGTATATTAAAATGAAGGAAATTTCATTGCGAATTCAGTAATATAGGGTTGCCTATGAAAATCTGTTCATGGATAAGGGTTGCCTGGCTTTGAAATCCGAAAATCGGAGGAAGTTAGAAATGAGTTTGTTTCGCCAGGTCTTCTCAGGAAGGGTCGCCTTTGGATCTGGTGGTAGTTTTAAAACAACAATCTGGAGATTCACATGATACGTATTAATCTGCCTTATAACTAATTATATATTATTATATAAAAGGCTTTGTATTTCCGCAAATAATTTGGATTGAAAGACCGGACCAAAAACAAGTCCACTGAATTTGTCTAGCTGGATCATCTCAGGGCTGGGTCGCGCCGCGTTGCATCCAGGGGTAAAGAAAGCCCACTTGAGTTTGTTTTGCCGGGTCTGCTCAAGAGGGGTCTTTTTTGGATCCGGTGGTAGTTTTAAAACACGTGCCGTTTCGATAATGCCTATGGTCCATATCGACGACCCTCCCCAATATATAACTATTCTGGACTATTCCACTACGCATGCTCACTCTCTTCCATTGTACAGATTCATAGCACGCATCTGATGAACTGCGCCCTCCTCTATTGCATCACATAGTACGCGCAATGCTTCTCTCTCGTTCATGAAATGAAATGAAATCGTTTATTAATCATGTAGGCAATTGAAATAGCGCTTATGACAAGTCAGTACAAAAGTAAAAGAAACTTATATATAGAAATCAGTATCAACTAATGTATAGATACATACATAGCATCTTCAAAATACACTCGGCAATTATTTAAAACTACCACCGGATCCAAAAAAGAACCCTCTTGAGCAGACCCGGCAAAACAAACTCAAGTGGGCTTCCTTTACCCCTGGATGCAACGCGGCGCGACCCAGCCCTGAGATGATCCAGCTAGACAAATTCAGTGGACTTGTTTTTGGTCCGGTCTTTCAATCCAAATTATTTGCGGAAATACAAAGCCTTTTATATAATAATATATAATTAGTTATAAGGCAGATTAATACGTATCATGTGTATCTCCAGATTGTTGTTTTAAAACTATCACCAGATCCAAAGGCGACCCTTCCTGAGAAGACCTGGCGAAACAAACTCATTTCTAACTTGCTCCGATTTTCGGATTTCAAAGCCAGGCAACCCTTATCCATGAACAGATTTTCATAGGCAACCCTATATTACTGAATTCGCAATGAAATTTCCTTCATTTTAATATACTTTTGTAGCGCAAAGCAGATGAGCGCAATTACCACTTTTTTGTTACCTCTTTGCACACGGCAACCCGGTAGTAGTGCCCAGAAAAAGGTAGGCAACCTAGCTTTTTCAGGTAGTATACATTGTACACTTTTCATTGAAGGTTAATTTTTTTGGTAAACAGATCAGTGAAATTATTAAAAAAAATAGTTTTTTCAAATTTTAATTAATCATATCCTTGACCATATTCTTTTAGGCAACCCTATTGGTATGTGATCAGCAACACATTTTATACCCGAAAATATATGTTTCATCCGGTAAACAGATGGGTGAAGGTCGTTGTTAGGTGGGATCTTAGACCAAAGGAATTGCAGATAGCGGAGGATTATTCTCTATGAACACACAAACGTGGCGATTTATGATGTCAAACAATTTAGTTGACAATCAGTGTTTATCAAACTGATGGTTTTAGTTGGTGTCACCGCACGGCATCGCCACACCCCTGCCGGTACACGATGCGTGTAAATAGAGCATTATGGTGCTCTTGTTTCGAGATTTATCGGTTGCAAATTAAATAGTAATAAAAGACGCGTGTACGCACGTGAATTCTGCCACCATGGTTCACTACAACTTCATTATAACTCATAAATATTGCTTTATCTTTCCAACGATTATACTCAAAAAACTATAATTATGAGGAAACTGAAAAATGTAGTTCGCTTTAATAACCGTAGTAAAACGATTAAAAATATTATATTAACTTAGTTATAACTCTGTTTTGTGTCGATTTGATATCGCGAGGTAGTGACTTTTATTCTTAGAATATCGTTTAGTGTGTACATTATGGTAGTAAAATCGCGCGATACTTTTTATAAGCATTCTAGATATACAGTAGCGGTCATAAAAGCAGAGCAAAATATACCCGCCGCGCCGCCCCGCGCCTGATTAAAAGTTTATAATCAGTGGCGCACGATTTTATTATCGGAGTGTGTAGAGGCCCTTAAAGTCGTTAGGATTGTTTAAGTCCTGAATCGGCGAGTGTAACTAAATACTTTACGTAGCATTTTTATATATTTTACTGCGAGTCATATCTCACACAAATAATCTTTAATGAGGGACCGGACGGTTAAAATATCAAATTAAAGCGTAGTGTTACTTATGTTCTAAATTAACAGTTACATTTTGTATTTATCGCCACAGAGGTTTATTTCATTTAAGTGTAATGTTTTATGGCGAACGTATTTTACAAAAGTTGTTATCAGTACAAAATTAGAGATGTGTTTACAGATTAACTGAATAATAGTAAAAAAGGCAACTAAGACATATTATATGATGTATATCGTCACTGGAAAGGCGAAAATACTAAAGTGTCAACACGTGAACTTTACGGCAGAGCGTTTTAAAGTTGTTTTCTACTACATAAATTCATATAAATTTACCTACTGGGTAATTATTTGGTAAAATTTATATTTTATTGCACTAAATATGGTTAATATAAATATAATGAATTATTTTTGTAAAAAAACACTTTTAAATGCTTTACCGAAAAAGTTCACGTATTGGCGGTTTAATGTTTTAGCCTTTCTAGTAACGGTATATAAAAACAAAGCGTGCCAAAGTTTCCTACGTAGATTTATGTCACCAGTGCGCAAAGATTTAATACCGCACGTTGGTACGTTGCATTGAATGATGCGCTTAATCATGGCAGGCCGAGATTTTGATTTGATTTGATTTTGAGTACGCATACAAGGTCTATACAATATCTGTAATGGTAGTGTCCTTTCAAGATAAGAAATGGGGTTTAGAGGAACTATGCTGGCTTTTTTTGTTTTTATTATTAAGAAATGTAATACGGAAGCTGCTTGTTGTTTTTAATCACCGATAAAAAAGAACTATATTTTGAAGGAAGTGTGTTCAGTCATTTAGAAATTACCGATATTTTCATAATTGATGTGGAGGGTTTTTAGGGTTAGGTCATTGAAGACGCTTGTATCTCCCCAATTGAGCCGGACCATTCATGATGTAGATAACACTGTGCTAATACACCCAAAACTGAAAAGCTAAAGAAAAATATCTATTTGACTAACTTAATTGTTTTTGGTGTTTGTTTTATTTTTGTGAAGTAACAGTTGTCTCAATACGGCAGTGAAGTGAACCACCACCGGCAGTGAAGTGAATAAATAAGTTAATAACGTTTCTTTGTCTACAATCGCATCGGGTCGGTGCGTTGTAGGGCGGAAGGGAGTGAGACGATGGGGAGAGGAGGATATTGAAACGCTATTTCCCGCGAAAGAAAATTTCACGATGGTCGCTTCATTTACCTTCAATATAATAGCACATTGTTACGTTTACTATAAATAACAAAGGAAATGAGCATTTTACGAGGCGGGCGGTTTTATCGGTGTGGCGGAAAGCGTCGCTGTTTATTCATAAGCTCGCGTTGTGTTACAGAAAATCGTAACTTGGTAATGCGTAGGATTTGTGAGCGGAAAACTCTATAAAGGAGGTTTTAGGGACCATGCTTGGTTGTTAAAATATTCGAGTTCTTTAGAGTAGTAGTCTCATTGGTAGAATGTTAGCGTACTTCTGCTATTCATCGATGAAATCCTAGGTTCGATCCGAAGGTCGAGCCATCAACACAACAGTCAAAAAAAAATCAAAAATAAAAAATCAAAATCTTTATTAATCATGTAGGCTAAGAAAGCGCTTATGACAGGTCAAGTACAGAACATATGTCATTAAAAAGACTAACTTAGAATTAAGGGAACTTTGGACTAAACGCCGCGCTAAAGGCTGGCAGGAAAAGGTACACCAACAAGCATGGGAAAAGGGAGGGCATCCTTAAGTGAAGGGATTCACGGACTAGGAGGATATGGAAAACGGGACAAGGGCAAGGAGGAGTAGGGTAGGTTTACAGAAAATCTGTAAGGGTTTAAAAGGTAAGGAGATGTGTCGTGGACCTTACTGGCAGGAATATCCCTAGCCTAGCTAACCTACCAACCTTTCTCTAGCTGCCTACTGATGACGACCCGAAGAAGAAAGGCAGAAAGAAACTCCGGGCTTATTTTTTTCGCCATCAATTATAATTGTATACTTTTCCTTTTTTCTTTTAATTTTTTTTTTTTTTTTTAGCATCAATTTACAATCAAAATCTTCATATGGACTTGTCCATTTACAATACTAAATTTACAAAGAGTTGCGCGCGGCACGCCACAGCGAGCGCACGTGTACATTAAGAGCGGTTACGCACTACATCCGATTCGAATCCGATCCGACCCCGTGAAAATATGGATCTAGAAAACTGGGACCGAATTCGGATATCCCTTACGCACTAGTCCGATATACACACTAGATGGATGCCTGCCGCGTCACCCACCCCGCCGCATACACCCCCCGCCCCGCTGCCTCTCTGCTCGTACGCAGTTCGGATTCAAGTCGGACGCAGTGCGCGAGCGTCCATAAAAATAATACTATGGCTACTTCGGTCCGTCAACGGTCCGTCAAAATTATCTCCGGGATGGAGATTCTAGAAAAATCGGATGACGGAAATCGGATCTAGTGCGTAAATTACCATAGAAATAGTTCTACGCCTACGCCGGACCCTATTTTCACGGGTTCGGATCGGATGTAGTGCGTAACCGCTGTAAGAGTCCGTATTTGTGTTTTTTTTTTCGATCTACCGTCACTAGTGCGTCGAGTTTGGACGAGGTCGTTATTCGACCTCGATCCACCAGTAAGAGAGATATGATCGATGAAGATATAAGGAGGAGTACCAATAATATACGTGAGTGTGAAGAGTTAGAAATAATGCAGCAGGATATTATACATGAGAATATGTATAGTTCAAATCGTAGACCGGATAAGAGAACAAGAAATAACAGTGATGAACAGGAGGCTATTGAAAATCATGAGAATGATGGATTTATACTGGTGCAACGTAGCAATAAAAGAATTGCGAGGCAAAAAGTCGTCCAGGATCTTTCTGCTATTGAAGTTTGCGTTACTTCTGATAAAGTGCTACCAAAACAAATTGGATTCGCCAAGTTATTAAAGGAACAGAATATACCCAATTTAACTCAAATTAAATATAAGAGTCCATATAAATTGACAATCAAGTTTGACAGTAGGAATGACGCCGAGAAGATGTTGAACGATGCAAAGTTTAAAGAATTGGGGTATCGATGCCGATTAACAAATGAGGTGAGCTTGGTATATGGCGTCGTAAAGTATATAGAATTAGAAGTTAAAGAAGAGGAGTTATGCAAGTCATTTAAAAGCGATTTTGAAATAATTTCTGTTAAAAGGTTAAAGCGATTAAATGATAAAGGGGATTGGATCGACAGTGAAACAGTGAGATTTTGTTTTAAAGGTGCTATTCTACCCAGTTACGTTTACGGTTATGACTGTCGGTTCAAAGTTGACCCATATACTTTCCCAGTAAAACAGTGCTCTGTTTGCTGGAGATATGGACACCTTAGTCGGGTGTGCCCTGTTAAGAAGCCCTTGTGTCCAAAGTGTACCGGAGATCACCAAACCTGTGATACCACTATATACAAATGTGTCAATTGTAAAGGAAATCATATAGCTTTCTACAAGAATTGCCCCGTTTTCTTAAAAGAAAAAGATATAAGACGCATAATGTGCAAGGAAACGTGCACTTATAAAATTGCTTTGGCAAAATATTTTGAGGAAAAAATAGGCAAAGGGCAGAATATAAGAGTTGAGCAGGAGTCATATCAGTCACGAGTAGAAAATCAATCACCTGCACCAAAAACCATAGAAGTTGAAGTACATCTAGAAAATACTGAAGATTTAGAAAGCGAATCAGAAAACCATGAAGAAAGTGAAGACATCATGAAAAGTAGTGAGGAGGGAGCCCAAAATCACGATATTGTATATGAAGAAAGGGATAACAGGAAAAGAAGGAAAATTAAAAGAAAAAAAGTTCTTACTAATAGTAGAGTACAGGCTGTTGAGAAAACAAAGTTACATAATAATAGAAAAATAGTTCCGTTAGTTAATAAAAAAAGTGAAAAGGAAAGAAAAGATAATGACGCAAGACAAAACAAAGAGGAAAATAAAAGATCAGAATATAAAGATTTATGGAGTAGAATACAGGCACTGTTTTTTACGGACATTACTTTTGAACAAAAGTTGATCCAGGCATGTAAGATATTATTTGAAGAAGTTAGATGTTTTTTTGTAAGAGCTGTAAGTAATTGGGATGTATTTAGAAATTTGTTTAAGCCAATGTTTAATGGCTAACAGTAACTACACAAATAACCGCGATCCGCATGGTTTTGGGGGTTCCCTTGTTCAACGTATTTGCGTTGGACAATGGAACTCTCAAAGTCTAATGCCTAAGAAGCATGAATTCGAACTTTTGCTAAGTCAAGAGAAGATAAGTATATGTTTAATCAGTGAAACCTGGTTTGAATCTGACACTGTCATTAATTTTAAAGATTATAATATCTTCAGGAAAGATAGGCATGATGGCTACGGAGGGGTTGCAATAGTAATCCACAGGTCAATAACCGCGCATTTTTTTCCAGTATCTATAAGAAACACGGGAATTGAGGTTATTTGTGTAAAAATATCGAATTGTAAATTCTTGAAATTTATTGCTTCAGTATACTGTCCGCCTTCTGTTAGGACCTCAGAACGTGATTGGGATGAATTGTTTTCCATCTGTGCTGAGAAAGCTATTGTCGCAGGCGATTTTAACGCGCATCACTTAAATTGGTCTAGCAAAACTAATTGTAGAGGCACGCAACTTTTTGAGTCTAGTGCAGAATATAACTTTGTATCAATAAATACTGGGGAACCATCAAGAGTCAAGTTTGTTAATGGTATTTTACAGGAAAGTACACCCGATGTAACATTTGTCTCCACTGATATAGCTGTTCTCTTCAGATGGCTTGTCACAAATGAATGTTTAGGCAGTGACCATATACTTATAAAATATATTTTAGAATATGGAGATAAACCAATTCCTGTTAAGCGTCGCAATTTAAAATTAGCAGACTGGTCACTCTATGAGGACACATTTAAGAATAATATTACTGAAAGTAACATTTCTGTATGTAGTAATAATGTCCAATCTTTATATGACAGTTTTATAGAAAAGGTTAACTACTCTGCAGATATAAGTATACCATATTTAAAATTTAATACAAATCCTACTCAAAAATTTACACCAAAACATTATTGGTGTGCAGCTATTTCTCATGCGATCGCAAAACGTCGCCTAGCACTAAAAGAATTTCGACGTAACCCTATACCAGACAATCTGAATAAACTAACTAAAAGTATAGCGGAAGCACAAAAAATTTTGAGACAAGAAAGGTCTAAAAGTTGGGAGAAATTTACTGGAGCAATTGATCATAGTATGACTTCGTCAGAAATGTGGAGAAGAATGCGATGGGTAAAAGGTATTAAGAGCAATTCAGTTCAAATTGCAGATGATAGAAAAGAACAGTTATTGAAATCACTTGCACCGGCATTTGTAGAACATCTTAAATTAACATTTAATTCAGAAAATAATTTATTAGAAAGTAACTTTTCATTACAGGAACTTCATAATAGCTTAAAAAAGAAAGATACGGCACCTGGCACTGATAAAATAACATATTCTATGTTATATTATCTCCCCAGTGAAGGTAAAAAATTTCTTCTCAAGATTTTTAATCTCATATTTCAACAATCAGTCATACCAGAGCAATGGAGGGATATTGAAATAGTACCCATCCCGAAATTAAATAACAATGATGTTACACCTAAAATTAGACCAATTTCTTTGATGTCATGTATCTGCAAAACCTTTCACATAATGCTGTCTAAGCAGTTGGAATGGTTCGTTGAAAAAAATAAAATATTAAGTGCTTCAACTTCAGGTTTCCGAAGGGGTCAGTCTGGTTTAGATTGTATAGTACGTCTAGCTTCACAAATACAGTGCGGTTTTGCAAATAACATTCCCACACTTGCATGTTTTTTAGACATTGATATTGCATACAATAATGTTTTGGTTGATCAACTTGCATTAAGGTTGGATGAATTACAAGTCGGTGCTAAAGTTTGTAACTATTTGTTTACATTTTTAAAACGGAGATATTTAAGAATATTAAGTAATAATGCTAGCCAGGGTAACTCGCTAGTGCGCTGGACTAGAAAAGGTTTAGCACAAGGGGACCCTATTTCTCCTCTATTATTTAATATATTTACATCAAAGATTTGCCAGCATATAGATAACGATGTTTACAACCTACAATATGCAGACGATTTCGTATTTTTTGTTCAAAATTTTAATATTTATGACAGCGTGACTAAAATTCAAAAATGTATAAATACTATTTCTACTCTCTTGGGTCATATAGGGCTTCAAATGTCTTTTACTAAAACACAAATATGCCTATTTAGCAGGAAAAGGAAACAAGATCAGCTTTCCGTAGTGGTTAATGATCATAATATTCCTATAATGGAATGTGTGAAATATTTAGGAATTTGGTTGGATAAGTCTCTTTTGTGGAACCGACATATTAATGAAACCCATGCCAAATCTATGAAATATATAAATATTCTTAAAGTTTTAGCTGGCTCCTCGTGGGGTGTGCACCCCTTACATCTTCGCAGGATCTACATTGCCTTAATAAGAAGCAGAATGGATTATGCCAGTTTTATATACGATAATGCTGCAAAAACTCATTTACTCAAATTAGATAGATCACAAAATGTAGCGCTGCGGGTTATAGGAGGGTTTATCAAAAGTACGCCGATACATGTGATGGAGTATGAATTATGTTTACCCCCACTGTATTTGCGCCGGAAGTATCTAGCCACAAAGTTCTGTTTGAAGGCTCAATCCTGGACAAATAATATGACTACTAAAATTTTTGATAATCTGTTAGTTCTATCCACTTCAAGTTATTATAGAAGAAAAAAGATACCCCTTCTTATAACCGTTTATAATGCCACTAAAACTGAAAAAATGAATACTGCTAACCCTTTACATATGTTTACATTGAATACCTGGATGTCTAATTTTAATATGAAGTCTATTCAAATGGAAATCGAAAATATTTCAGAACCTAAAAAACAGTATGATATTGAAGTTCTTAAATTAAATACGTTGCATATGTTACATAATAAATATGATGGATGGGTTAAAATCTATACAGACGGTTCCATAACAAATTGTGGAAGTGGTGCCGCTTACTATGATTCCATGCACAATGTGAGAGAATCCTTTAGAATAGGTAACGATTCTCTTTGTTCGATAATGCTTATTAAATTATTCGCGATCTCAGAGGCTCTGTCTTACGTTATTAGCGCCGGATTAAGAAAGGTTGTTATTCTGTCAGACAGCAGAAGCGCCTTACAACACGTAGCTCGATGTGCCTCTGGGTCAGAGAGGCGCATCGATTGCTTACGCCATTTTAAATAAAATATCGGTGCTGATATCTCGGAGAGTGTGTCTGGGGATGCAATGGATTCCGTCACATGTTGGTGTAAGTGGAAATGAGGAGGTGGACAGATTAGCCCGAGAGGCTATAACAAAGGGTACAGAGGTCCACATTAAGCCTGAGTACTCAAATCTGCTTCCCAAATATAGGCAGCGCATTTCTCTTTAGTGGAAAGAATACTTTGATATAGTCTCTCGGGAGAAGGGCATCTGGTATCAAACAATGGTGAGCGAACCTCCACACGTTCCATGGTTTTCAAGCATTCGGTTGAGCCGTGAATTAATTGTAGTTGCTCACAGGCTGCGCTCTGGACATCTTCCCCTAAATAAATTCAAATTTTTAATGAGGAAAGTAGACAGTCCATATTGTTCGCATTGTAATAATTGTGTGGAGGATGTTCACCATTTTTTGACAGAGTGTGTTCGTAGTGTAACTATGAGACAAGAAGTATATGAATATGCTAATGTAAATAAGTTCGATGTGGGTATATTTCAAGCCATCTTATCTGATCGGATATCGGACGCAGCTAAGTTGGTATATGTATGCGGAAGTAGGATACTTAAAAACTATTAATTGTTTTTAATTGAGTTCTGTAATCTTTGTTTATATTATGGGACTGACATAGTCAAATCTGACTCAAAGTCCCTTAAATAAATAAGAAAAAAAAAAAAAAAAAAATTTACAAATATATGTCGGAGCATCAGCACGTGGCGCCATCTATTGCAATCTCGGAGCAACGTCGACAACGATTACAGCGCCAACGGAAACGTTATTGAAAATCGGAAACGTCAAGCAACTTTGTTGTTTGGGTGTCGTCGATACTAGTGGCGCCATTTTAGCGTATTTAAGTTCAAACCGGTGGGAGAAATGGCAGTCTTGATTCGGACGTAGAAAGGGAACGGTGGCCACTCGGTATCGAACTCACCACGTTTCCAATCAAAATTAATCTTTTGATTTTCGATTGTATTCAAAGTAATTTTGTACTACCGAATAAATGGACCTTTGTAATTGAGTATTGGTGAATGTTATTTTGGATCTACACAATGTCCGGCCAATCTGATGACAAGTCAACCCGACCGATCTCTGTAATCAGAAGTTGGGATGTGCCCCACAGCCTATCCATTGAACACGCGTGATGAACTACGACTGTCTACGAGTGATTTGGTGAGTCTATTCCAATTATATTGAGATTTAGATTTTTGCTAAAAACAACAATCGCGAGTATGATTGTCATGTGGTGAATTGGTTAAAGATCATCACGATGATCCATGGTGCAGCAGTCCAGTGCCATACAAAAAATCATTGAGAGTAAAATCATTGCATTGTTGAATTTGATGGTGTTCAGAAATGTAAATGATTAATTATCTACCCGATAATTATTAACAATTCCATGTCTTGATATTTTGATAGTTACTTTACATATGGTGTTCAAGCCCAAAGACAGAATGGTGGGGATGATTGTGTCCACACCTACAAAGTTATTAATCGTGTACCTATTATTGTAAGAGCTTATCTAGGATTATAATGGACGAGTTCTACTGATGTGGCACCGGCGCTGGAGTTTCCGGCTGTTGAACCATAACACCGTACCCACGGTGTGGTGGTTCACCTGTACGGCCTGCAAAGCGGTTTTGCGGGACGACTGTAATAGAAAGCATTTACGAGTGTTAAGTATACGTCGAGAAACTAACAAACATTTAGAGAGTTTTGCCTACAGGTTTTGTAGAATTGTTAAAATGTGGTGCGTGTGTGTAGCGATTGCCTATTTTTCAGTACACATGCAATCAAAATGGTTTTCACTATCGAGCAAAACTGTGTACTGTGTTCACTAAATACCTAATGCAGGGAATCTATTTGATTGCATTTTACAGCAATCTATCCTGATATGGTTGTCGTTCTAATTGTCAACGATAATTTCTTTTTGATTTGTTAGAGGGATAATGAACCCATGTTTCGTACTTTAAAGTATTTTTCAACTATTGCATTTGGCTAAGACTGTGATAAATTGAATTAGATCTTCACTACATACGTTTTTGAAAAGAAAAATAATAACAAACGTTTTTGCTTCTGCCTGGCACACTTTAGTGTGGAGAGAGTTTTGACGAACGTATAATCGTGATAATCACTTGCCTACTCGTTTTGGTTTTTGTTTTCAGGAGCAGTGGTGACACGTAACGCTGGCCGGCGCTTATTGAGGCGCGTGGTGGTTTTCCGCTTCACGGGCGTTGGTCGACCATCAATGGCATACGTGGTTGCTGAAACAGGATGTTTGTGCGTGCATGAATAAGTGTGCGCAAAGTGAAGTATCAAATACCCGAGCCGGGGATGTTGGGTTTGGTTGCTCGACCGCATTACAGAGTCTTAAGATAAAGTGGGTGGTAAACTTACGTTTCCCCCTTAAAGATGTTTTTAGTACTCGTGGCGATCAATCGGACCTAGCTCTCTGACGGCTGGGACTAAGACATTGAATGGACACTATAACCTGGTTACACGGTTCAAATCGGTTTATTTAGGGAGTACATTCTTAAGATCAAGGTTTGTTGGTGACAGACGTAAGTCTTCCCCTTAAAGATACCTTCCGTACTGACGTCGCAGGGTAGTGAGTGTGCTTGCGCCTATAGTACAGTTTGTCACTTCATTTGGTACAGTTCTTTTTTTGAAAAGATAAAAATAGTGAGAAGTTATGCTTCAGACACATACGAACCTGTAATAACCGTTTTTAATGTTCTGCTTGTGGGTTTTAGCGCACTGTAATAACCATTTTTAATGTTCTCCTTGTTTTTTTGCATGGATTCCTGTGCTGAGCCTGGTGGTGCTGGCAATGATGAAGAGGTTCAAACAGAGTCTGGTGGTGAGCCTGGTGCTGGCGATGATGAAGAGGACTATCCAGAGGATTTGCCCTGTTGTTTGTCTGCACGCCCTGCTGAAGACGTCTAAAGACAGATGAGTATCTACGTGAACTAGTTCTCTTTTGTTGTTCCCAAGAGTAAAATTTGAATCCCAAAATTTTAAACCTTCACAAAGGCTGAAGTGCAATGTTGCGAAGAATACAATGGCATTAAACTTGTTTCTTTAGCATTTGTTAGCGAAATTGTATCGGTGTACATTATGTTGGTGATTATTGCGAGGTATTAAGTGCCTGCTCCGCCTAGAAACGAATCATTGCATTGTATTCTTCTAAACTCATTGACTGTGACAGTATCGACGACAAAGACTCTTACTCCATTGACTTTGAAAGTGTTGAGTGTAGTGTAGTATGCAAGTCGCTCAGATGGCTTGCACCTCCAGTCATTCGTAGGCGTAGGTGTAAAACCGGGCCTGATTTCCCGTCTCAGTGCGGCCACGACTGTGAGTGGCGTGCGAATGGCTTGGAGATGTAAGTAGTCGCTGTTGGATTTCCCGGATGGAGGGAACGAGTTGTTGTGATGAGGGTACCGGATGGAGGTCACCCTTTAGAGTATTGTATACTGACTCTCAACACTGACGACTGACACAACGCTGATGACTGATACTAACTCGATGAATCGCGTAACTAAGGTTAGCAGACCTCTGGAGGTTATGTTAGCTGAGGACGTGGAACAGGACCTTGACTTGGAGGAGTTGAGGTATAACGCGGTGACTAAAATTGACAAAAAAAAAAACTGACTATGACAAGGCTCGATTCGACGGGACGAAGGTTAAAATTGTTCCTTTTCTTTGGGTGATTATGTCCTACTAAAGAAAGAAGAAGTACACCCATGATCCCTTAAGAACAATGCCCGGCAATGATATTTCATTCTAGTGATGTAGAGTCCAATGACCTTAGCTTAACTGAATGATGAGTTAAATTTAGTGGTGCTTTCTTTCTGATTAGTGAACAGTAATTGGTATCATTACTAAGCTGGAAAAGAAGCATATCGCTCGATTTAGGAGATATGTCACTCGATAGAGATGGCAAGGTTAACGTCACTCGATGGAGGTGGCAAGGTTTTCGTCACTCGATGGAGGTGGCAAGGTTTTCGTCACTCGATGGAGGTGGCAAGGTTTTCGTCACTCGATGGAGGTGGCAAGGTTTTCGTCACTCGATGGAGGTGGCATGAGTTGCTATCGCTCGATTTAGGTGATAGCAACGACACTTTTGGCTGGTTATCGTCACTCGATGGAGGTGGCACGGTTATCGTCACTCGATGGAGGTGGCATGAGTTGCTATCGCTCGATTTAGGTGATAGCAACGACACTTTTCGGTTATTAACGTTTGTCATTCTATGCTATGATGCTTTTTACTACCTACTATGATACTGTTCACTAATGAGCGAGTTGCTTTCATGATATTATGTGTTGTAAAAGTATGATGTAATGAAATAACTTGATGTTAACAGTTTAAATGATAATCAGGATGGGCCGAGCTAAGAGCTTGAGATATTGCAGAATGTTTTTTTTCTTTTGCAGGAGCATCACACAGGGACGTGTGACGTGTCAAGATGGCCGTGTCGGAGCATCAGCACGTGGCGCCATCTATTGCAATCTCGGAGCAACGTCGACAACGATTACAGCGCCAACGGAAACGTTATTGAAAATCGGAAACGTCAAGCAACTTTGTTGTTTGGGTGTCGTCGATACTAGTGGCGCCATTTTAGCGTATTTAAGTTCAAACCGGTGGGAGAAATGGCAGTCTTGATTCGGACGTAGAAAGGGAACGGTGGCCACTCGGTATCGAACTCACCACGTTTCCAATCAAAATTAATCTTTTGATTTTCGATTGTATTCAAAGTAATTTTGTACTACCGAATAAATGGACCTTTGTAATTGAGTATTGGTGAATGTTATTTTGGATCTACACAATGTCCGGCCAATCTGATGACAAGTCAACCCGACCGATCTCCGTAATATATAACTGCATCAAAAGTAACAATCGTGATAATTTATAAAAGATGCATACAGCAATACATACAGATACAGAAACAAATCCAATATAATTTACCTAAGGCAAACACTGTTTTTATTGGTCGATCGGTCAACTAGTGTTATTATGATGTCAAAATTTAAATTATTATATGTCAAAATGTGATAGTAATATATGTCAATCTTACAAACTAGCATTGTCAATTATTATTAATAAATTTTAGCATGATGTACTTTATGTACAAGAGAAGGCAGATTTAGTGAAGGCTACAGTGTCTTCATGCAATGTGCAGGACTGCTTCCAAACTTCCCTGTCATCTAAATAATTTGCAACATTATAGTAAGCTTTAGACATCAAAGTGCGTTTGATGTGGAGCTTAAATTTATTATCTGGCATGTTAGTTATGTCAGAAGGAAGTTTATTATAAAATTTAATACAGTTCCCCATAAACGATTTATTAGTCCTACTGAGTCTAAACTTTGAAACTACAAGTTTATTCTTATTTCTTGTATTTAGGTTGTGTATATCACTGTTTTTTACAAAATCAGCTAAATTTTTGCGCACATACATTATATTTTGATAGATGTATTCGGCCGGCAAAGTGAGTATATTGATATCTTTAAACAGTTCACGGAGAGAGTCACGTGATCGCAGGTTGTAAATAGCACGAATCGCTCTTTTTTGTAATATAAAGATTGACTGCAGATCGGCAGCAGAACCCCACAGCAAAACACAGTAAGACATAATGCTGTGGAAGTAAGCAAAATATACTAATCTAGCCGTAGCCACATCTGACAGTTGCCTAATTTTTCTAATCGCAAATATAGCAGAGCTCAATTTACTAGAGATTCTCTGGATGTGTGGACTCCACTGTAACTTAGCATCTATTGTGACTCCAAGGAAAACTGTCGACGGTACAAAGTCTAATGAATTTTTATCTAAAACAATATTTGATTTACCTTGGGTCACATTTAGCGTTGAAAATTTAACACATTTGGTTTTCGCCGCGTTTAAAAGTAGGTTGTTAGCAGAAAACCAACTGGAAACTAACCTAAGAACTTTATCGGGCTCTACAAGATTCTTATCCTTCCTATCTACCTTAAATATGAGTGATGTATCATCTGCAAATAAAACTACATCCGCCATGTTGCTTATCATGTGTGGAAAATCATTAATGTATACTAAGAATAAGAATGGACCCAAGATGGATCCTTGAGGTACACCTATCCTAACAGAAGAGCACATAGACGAAACATTATCAATGCATACTTTTTGTTTCCGATCTGTCAGGAATGATGTTACTAATTTTAGTGCTGGGCCACGAATTCCATAAAATTCAAGCTTCGCGGTAAGAGTGCTGTGGACAACACAATCAAATGCCTTAGAGAGGTCACAGAATACTCCTAAAGCATCCTTTGAACTCTCCCAGGCCTCCAACACAGACTTAACTAAGGCATGACCAGCGTCCTGTGTGGACCGGCCCTTGGTAAAACCAAACTGCCTGCTATGCAAGATTTTATTTTCATCGAAGTGCACCAGCATTTGATTTAAAATTAGTTTTTCAAATATTTTACTAAAAGCTGGTAGAATTGATATAGGTCTATAATTAGAAGGATTATTTGAACAGCCTGCTTTAAAGATTGGCACTACTTTACTTATTTTCATAAGGTCAGGAAAAATACCGTCTAGTATACAACAGTTAAAGATATTTTCTAGAATTGGAGCGACACTAATAATTATTGACTCTAGGGCTTTAACAGAGAGCCCCCAAATATCTTCTGTGCTTTTCATTTTTATACTTTTAAATGCCTTAACAATGTCCGATGATGTTACAAATTGGAACTTAAAATTAGGCTGTGATAACTTAATATTTTGGTTTAAAAATGATTGAGCAGCGTGCATTGAGGACGACAGACATTTTGTAGTCTCGAATGGAATGCTAGTAAAGTAGTTATTTAAAAAATTTGCTACAGTACTTTTTATACTTAATACTATTTTATCGTCACTTAGCCTATTTTTACCGGTTTCAGAGTTTATTATTTTCCATGTACTTTTAATTTTATTATCTGAGTTTCTGATAATGTTACTAACATAAGCTGCCTTAGCTTGTTTGCATACTCGTTTGAACATTTTCGAATATGTTCTTACATAATTATTAAACTTGACGTCAGGTGTGTAGGACCTTTTGTCATATAATTCGTAAAGAACATCTCTACTACGCCTAATGCCTACCGTTGCCCAAGAGGCAAACTTTAGTTTATTTGTATGTTTGACAGACTTTAGACAGTACACAGGAACATGATTTTGTACGATATTGACTTATAATATTTGACGCTTTATAATCATTTTTAATATATTTAAAGCTTGTTGTGCAAGTGGGATTAAACATTGCAAAAGCTTTCACATAGTACAGGATAGATAATGTTTCTAGTTTGTTACTTTCGATCAAGTTACAAATTATAATCTGGCAGAAGAGCAGAATAGTGTATTCTATATTTAAAGCTAGACATACTACTTTATTCAGCCAGTCTGCACGCTGCGGAACACAGCGGGAGCATTAATGTCATATTTGGGAATATGGATGCACCGCTTACATGAATTTTAAACTATATTTATTGGAGGCACGTTGTGCGGGTTGGACTGGAGGCGGGAGTGGGAGGAGGGTGGAAGTGGTGTTGCGATTTATACCCCATTAATACGCGGGAACAACCCCTATGGCTGTATAAATCTTGTGTTTACGTAAAATAATCTTGTGCACATTTTTTACGTGAATGGAGGCTGTACGCGCGTTATTTACTCATTGTAAATGTGCTACGCTGAAAATATTGTGGTCTCGCGGAGGGAATATATGAGTTCGCAAATAATAGAGCCGGCGATAGCAGGTTAAGTCTTTAGCTTAAATAGATTGACTTGACCAGATTGGTATAGATGTATAATAGAAAAAAAATCAACAACATTAAAACTAAATCAAAAACCAAATTTAACATGACTAATTTTGAGTCAATGTTATTTTAGTGACATAGTAATATCATTAGCACAAAGTAACAAAATTTATTTTAAATAATACCTCTGCCCTCACAATAAACCATTTATTTTTCATACATTATTTTGCATAGACGTAAGCAGAGACAACAGGCGTTACTTTTTATCTTAAGAATGCACGCGTTGAATTGAGAATGTCTTTCTTTTTTGCGGCAATTAAAATAATTGATTTTTTATAGCATTGACAAAGAAACGAGCAAGTGGGTCACCTGATGATCTTCACCGCCCAAGTTTATTGAGTGGTAGAGCCACGCTGTAGACAGTTTTGTCTACAGCATGAATGGGCTGGCTCGACCGGATCGTTACCACTGTCTCACAGAAAACCGACGTAAAGTAGCGGCTTGCTGCTGCGTTTCGTACGGTGATTGAGATAACCGGAAGCCCAAATCCCCTCTCCTTCCCAATCCCTAATTATCCCTTTCCTTTAAGGTCGGCGACGCGCCCATGACTCTTCTGGTGGTGGGCGTACATGGGCGGTGGAGATCACGTACCATCAGGTGACCCACTTGCTCGTTTGCCGGCCTAAGCTATAAAAAAAGTAAACCACAACTCCAAAAGGATCATGAGCGCGTTGCCAACGTTAAGGAAAAGGGATAAATAAGTGATTGGGAAAGGGAGGGGGATTTGGGTCTCTGGATCTCACTCACCGTACGAAATGCATCAGCTAGCCCCTAATTTGCGTCGGTTTTCTACGAGACAATGGTAAAGATCCGGTCGGCTTATTCATGTTGAAGATGAAATTCTCTACAGCGTGGTTTTACAACTCAAAGAAGTATTGTCTAGCATTTTAATGTATATGTATATATATTTCCCGTATTTACTAGCACATGATAGTTACAGCGCTGTTGAATCACCACGTATAGTCGATACCGGTGCAGCGCGGTTATCTGCTATTGACTGTGTCGTTTCAAAGGTTACAGCCGCGGCAATGTAATATAAAAGCCGTGGGCAGTTTGCGCGCGAACACTACAACATGTAAATGTACATAGATACTGCGATCTGATGAGTTGCAGCAATCCGCAACACCATGTCCAATCATGTCGTTCGCGTGCGTCTACTAACACGATGTTGTATACAAATTTAGTGCTCTTTGGCATATAAAACCTACTAATATTATAAACGCGAAAGTTTGTAAGTATGGATGGATGTATGTTTGTTACTCTTTCGCGTAAAAACTACTGAATGCATTTTAATGAAACTTTACAATAATATAGCTTATACATCAGAATAAGACACAGGCTACTTTTTATCCCGGAAAAATCACGCGGGCGGAGCCACGAGCAAAAGGTAGTAATAGATATTTATGCTTGCCTCATTAGTCTAGTGCCAGCGTACAACGGTTAAGAAACCGTGAGGTTTCTTATCCTAGGTCGACCAATCACAATTTATATTTGAGATTTTAAATTGTAAAAATCACTCATGGATTGCCTGGGGTTGTAATTCAAAGTTTCAGTTGTGTTGTTTCTGTTTATGTGTATAACAGGCGAACGACCTGCTCGTTATTAAGGTATATAAAAATATATAGTAAAAGATTGAAATTACTACATTGTTATACATTACATTATTATATAACTTCACTATATGATAAATATTAAAATATTTTTATTTGTATTTGATATTTTTAACAGGTGTGCATATAAAGAAACGAGACAATAAAATTAACCTAACATTAAAAAGAATACATTAATTACAATTTGAAAGTTACTCGGGGGTTGGGGGCGAGTATAGTTGATGACTAAGTTTGTTGTAGCGTAAATAAAAACACTACATCAGTGGCACTATTGTATTGTGTATGCGGTACGACGGCTGTGCTAAGGTTTATCTATAACAAAATGCTTAGGATCAGCCCGGAGTCTGGAATTGTACCCGGTATGGCTATAAACTCGGCCCTATCACATAATGGGACGGAGATACGCTCGACGAAATGTGGGTGTACTGGTTACACCTCTGTCTTCCCCTTCGGGATTACCGGCGTGAGTACGTACATATTATGAACATACCTACGTAAAACATGTTACGTTATCAAACAAGAAAATATTTTTATACAAATACATAAATAAAATGATATGTAAATGCACTATAAAATTTAATGATTTCTTATGTTTACGTGTATTACACATTGAAATAAAACTAATTTAAACGGATTTTATCTTGTTTTTTTAATAATTTTGATCCCGACGTTTCGAAAGCTTTTCAGCCTTCGTGGTCACGGGGTGGACTGTAACATTTCATTAGAAACAACACCGCATCACAAATACAACAAATAGAGTGTAACACAATACCGCTTCAACGACGATAATAAACTCCAACAGATTTCACTTAGGGAATATTGTCATAGTGGAGAGTATGCACAGATAACCCGACCGTGTGCAGGACACACGCGTCGCAGTCCACGCCGTACATACAACACGACTATACAAGTCGGTCGTGTTTTACTGCAGCGAGTCGCGGTCACGCGCCGGGTACGTGCTGTGTATTCGACGGCCAAGGCACTGAGTACACGACGGACTTTATGTCCCTAGTTGTCCATTGGATATAGGGTGCATATTCCTAACGCTAAGTGGACAATTTAAGTAGAAATCCCCAAAAATGACAAAAACACTCTTATAAAGAGCAAAAGTAAGTGCGAAACCTCATATATATTATTAAACATTTAAATACTGTAAAACGAGGTGAATATGAACGAAACAGATGTAGTTTGTTTACACATATTTGAATGAGATAAAATGCAACAAATAATAACCAAATATTTACCTATACATTTAAGACACAAATTAAGCTTGAGATAACATTTTGGTGAATTCATCTTCGTAAGAACCTCAAATTTCTTCCTGATTCAAGCCCTCGATTTAATTCTCTCATCGGAGTATGAAGAAGCATTGAAACACGGCGGTATGATTCTGGTGATACACTTATTGTTTGTCGGTGATCGCTGGTTTCTTTTGGATTGCACTGCGCTTTCCAGCAGGTGTGGGGTAGTCACTTTGCTGTGCCAGGAAAAAATACCGACTTTAAAATTCGTAAGCCGGCGCTATAAAATTTATTACATGACAAATGTAAGAAGAAGATAAATTTTAATCCCCATAAACTATTAGTATTTTCTTCTCCAATGAGACCCGAGGTTGGTTGTGAATTTAAATGTTTATGTGCTTTTTAGCTTATAATGATAAATTAATGCAAATACGCAATATTTCAAACCGCATCAAGTTAAAACTGAGATATGGATATTATTTTTCCTAAATTCAATAGATTTGAGTAGGTTAAATTCGTAATTCGTATTTTTTTAATCACAAATGAAACATTCCCCGTGTACGATTATGAAAAAGATCTTTAAATTATTGCTTTAGGTTAATTATTTTTTTAAAATAAAATGACTATCAGAAGTTTTATTTGTGGGTTGAAATGTTATTACGTATTTGCATCCAAATAGGATTTTTTCGGCAACGAATATGTACCCGATGTGGCGATAAGCTTCCTTGGAAAATATCGGTGTCAAAAATTATTTTTTTGTTAATGAAGCAAACAAATTGGGTCACCTGACAGTCAACGAATCGTGAGCGACCGACCTTGAGGCAAGGAAAGGCTGTTGGGGCGTATTATTGGGTTATTGTACATACAGAAATGTTACTACTAAGAGCAATACTTAGGCTTAGAATACGTGACGTCATGGTTTGAAACTCGCCAATCACAATAATTTATGTTTCAGTTTTTGATTTGAAAAATCGCATATGAAAATCATGAGATATTTGGAAACGACATTTGTGTCATATATGGTAATAGGCTATTTATCACATCGTAGGACGGAAATAAACTCGGTGGACCGTGGGTATAGAAGCTACATCTCTGCCTACCCTTGTGGAGATAATAAGTATAAGCTTATAAATAATATCATCAAACAGTCACATATATAGTCCTAATCTCTTGTATCGTTGTTATCAGAAACTACAAGCGACTTCAGGTCTCACAACGCCCAAAACAGTAACAAATATTTATGGATCACAAAAACATTTGGCTCCGTGTGAGATCGAACTCATCGCCTCTCGCTTAGCTTTGTGTCCTGCCCATAGCCGGCTACTCGCTCATTGCACTGTGTACACATATGTGAAACGTGATTATTCCAGCGGTCGAGTCGGCCCACTTATGATATAGACAAACAAATCAAACACGGCTCTGCGATATAATGTGGATGCTCCTTGCACTTCTATCCACAGAGCACAGACATGACGTCACTGGTGACGTGGTCGCGTGACGAAGTGGCAAGCCCTCAGCCCTCGCTCGCGTCGGCGTCCACTCCGACCGGCCGATATAGGTCATGAACTAAATACTAATTGTGTGGTGCGAGTCCGAGCCGCCGCGCCGCCGAAACTGGATCAGCCGCCGGCCGCCAAGCGGATTAACTTAAAACTAACATTCTAACTTAATTTGCATCGTTATAAAATGTACTCGTACTTTGCTCAATGTTTCTGTATCACGACATGTTTTTTTTATTTGATTGAATGATGAGACCAGCAAGGCGCTCGTTTGATGGTAAGCGCCACCATCGCCTGCCCATAAACATAAGCAACACAACACATAACTTTGAATTTCAAAGCACTGTACTGCGCTCGTCACCCCGAAACACAAGATGTTAACTCATAATCCCCAGTAATTTCACTGGCTTCAACGTCCTATACACACACACAACAGTGCTTACACACTTTGGTTGGCGGCAGAAATAAACAAAACGGTGGTACCAACCCAAACGGCTTCCCGCATAGGTACGAAGGACCTACCACCTTGTAATATTGTCCTATAATAGTTACAGCCAGCATGAAAACGATTAATTTTTGGACGATATTTTTACCACGATCATTATTTGTAATTGAGTTTAGAATTAAAAAATTCGTAAATGAGTTCGCTGAGATAAGAATTTGCGTCTGTTAAGGGCATAGTCTCGTCCCCGTTTCACATCACGCAACGGAAAAATCTTGGACAACTGTGGTTATTGTAGTTACACCTCTGCCTACCCCTTCGGGAATACAGGCGTAAACTTATGTATATGTGTATTTTTATCACATTAATGCAACATGCAATAAAAACATTCTCGATTTAAAATTCTAACACAAAAATGTTGTGCTGAATTAGTTGTAGTGCGCAGGTATCTTTTAGGGCCAGTCGTTGCCTAAGGTCATTAATATGGAGTTCAATAAAAAGCTATCTGTCGCTATAAGGATCAGCAATTTAATCTAGCGAACTTGTCATCATTCAATTTCATTCTATTTGAATTATATAAGGTTTTATTATCCCCTGCCTTCTATGTACGCCCACAATACCAGAAGAGTAAAGAGCGCGTTGACGACCTTAAAGGAAAAGGATGATTCAGGGATTGAGAAGGAGATTGGGATTTGGGCCCCCGGATTTCTTATTAACACACCAGCATACCGCTACTTAACGTTGGTTTTCTGTGAGCCAGTGGAAGGGACCCGGCGAGCCAGCTCATTGATGTTGCAGACAAAGCTGTCTACATCGTGGCTCTATCACACTATTCTTAGGAGAAATATAGAATATGTTTGATCGAAGAAGTTACTTCCCTAGTCGTATAGTATAGTATACGACGGTCAATGTATATACATCGAAACACAACGTCATTTTTTCATTATTTCTTAATCACTCACTTCAAATTATCGTTAGCGTACTTATAGGGGTTACGCTATAAATACATGTAGCTGGTTTATAAATCGTTTTGGAAATGAATGAGGGAGCTGATTCCCTCGCATTACAATTATTGTTAAGTAAGACGCGAGTAATCCGAGTGCTCCTGATCCCGCACCCGAACACCATGAATAACGGACGCATCGTTAAGTGCTCCGGTACCTTTGAACAACAACTCAAGCGCGCCTGTAATTAAACATGTAGCTCTATACGAGCAGGGCACGTGCGGGGATAGGGCGGGGGCGGGGGTGCAGGCTCAACCTCACTCAAATCATGTTATTGGATTACGTTGCAAACAAAGTTGAGTGAAACAAAGTTTCGTGAAAAATGTATTCGGAGAAAGTGTGGTAAATGTTAATGTAATGAGGGTTCTCGAACGCTTCTATATACACTCCTTTGCAAAAAAAACGGGCGGGTTTGATTTTTTAACATTATTGGTAATAATTTAGTTCTTCAGAGGTTTTAATAGCCAAACTATGTTACTGGCACTTAATAAAGAGTCTGGGTATGAAAAAAAGTTCATTCCAAATTCAAAACTTTTGTTTTTTAAATTATTAATCCCTTTTTCATTTTGTGACACTTTTCGCGGGTTTGCGGTTAAAAGGTTATCAAGCAACTAAAAGTAACTTTTCGTTATTTTTAGTACAACAATTTATGTTTATCGCATAATTCTGCCTTATTGTGACTTAAAACAGATATCTTTGTGTCTATCGTAATGGCAGAAAAAGCAATGAGAGCTAGTAAAATTATAGCGCTGCTGGAAGAGGGGTGTAGCCAATGTTACGTCTCACAGCGGTTAAACGTGAGTCGTTCAACCGTACAAAGAACCTGGACTCGATACCAAGAGACAGGTTCCGTTCAGAGAAGGCAAGGTTCTGGGAGAAAACGTTGCACACAGCCGCGAGACGATCGCTTTTTAGTGACTCAGGCGCTGAGGAACCGCAAATGCAGTTACATAGACCTCAAAAGAAACCTTGAAGAGGTACGAGGAGCACAAGTTAGCCTATGGACTGTGAGGAGAAGACTTTTAGCTGCTGATATACGTAGTCGACGACCAGCGCGGGCCCCCAAGTTACTCCGTGAGCACCGGATTGCGCGGTTGAGGTTCGCTAGAAATTGCCTATCTTGGACACCAGGTAACTGGAGTAGCGTACTCTTCTCCGATGAGGCTCGAATTTGTCTGCATGGTGAGGACCGACGTCGGCGAGTGTTACGAAGACCAGGGGAACGCTATGCCGATGTGTGTTTTGAAGAAATCACCCCTTATGGTGGAGGGTCCGTTATGTTTTGGGCGGGCGTAACTTCCAACTATCGTACCGAGATAGTATTCATAGAAAATGGCTCACTAAATGCGCATAGGTACATAACAGAAATCCTTTCTCAAAATGCACAACCCGCACTGACTGTAATTGGTGAAGATGCCATTTACATGGACGATAATGCTCGGGCCCACCGTTCTGGCGACGTAGATGCTTATATGCAAGAGGTCGGTATTCGTCGTTTGGATTGGCCAGCGCGGAGCCCCGACCTTAACACCATTGAGCACGTTTGGGACCTCCTAAAAAGGCGAGTACGATCTGTCCAACCACCTCCACAAAACATCAGAGAGCTTAAACGTGTAATCTCGACTGAGTGGGAACACATTCCACAGGACACCATCAAAAGCCTGGTGGGAAGCATGCCAAGACGATTACATGCCGTAATCGCTGCAAGAGGAGGTCATACTCGTTATTAATTTTTATTTTTTAATGTCTCTTTTATTAAAATACCATAAAAATACTCGTAGTCTTAATTTCATTATACCCATAAAAATGTCCATTTTAACACGGCTCTCTGTTTACATTGACTAAAACACCGATACCAGGATAAAAGTGTTAAAAAACTAGATTCTCATTGATAATAAGAAATTTCTAGTCATCCAAGCTAATGACATACTAAAAATATAATAATATTTACCCATAGAAAAGCTAAGGTAAAGTGTGTGTGTAAGGTGCCCGTTTTTTTTGCAAAGGAGTTTATATTCACGTATACACGTAGCGAATAACTTGTCGCTCCAGTTGGTGAAGGCGTACGTTCTCTGTAAGTCGTAGCGAATGTGATCGTGGACTCCGTGGCGTCTGAGGTAGTTATACTTATGTGGTGCTTGTGCCACAATTGATTATATTATTAACCGTCGAAAAAAAATGGAGGAGGTTTCAATTCAACACGTTTTTTTTGTATGTATAACCACGCATTTGGATGATTCTTATTTGATTCAAACATGTATAGCTCATTGTCGATCCCATTTTAATTTCAAGAAGTAATTCAACCCTTCAAGGGGATGAAGACTCAAACCTGTCGAGGCTTTCTGGTAGATGTCGCTTTTAATGATAATACCGCCTTTTGCAACATGAATTAGTTGTAAAGTTCTTATTGTATAATTTTAATTGTTGGTGTACAATAAAAAGTAATTGGAACGAAGTTCCTTACGGCAGGCTTGGAGGGGATATGGATTTCGCTGCGTGACCGAACTGAAAAAAACTACCTGGTGTCCCACGACACACACCAATTTTTTATCTATCTATCAAACTTCGTTTTGTATATACCGATTTTAATGGTTCTTTACTAAAAATAGTAAAATAAAATATTTATAGTTTTTGAGTCATTAATTGAACGACTAAGCACTGTTGTGATCTAATATGAATAATAATAATAATAAATACACCTAACAGTCACATACGTAGTCCTAACCCCACAGTAAGATATGAGTCTTGTATCGTGGGTATCTGGAATTATGAGAGACTTTCGGTCTCATAACACCCAGACCCCGAACCAAATATTTGTGGATCACACAAACATTTGTCTCGGTGCGGGGATCGAACCCGCGGCCTTTCGCTTCACAGCTGGCTACTCGCCCGCTTAGCCATGGAGGCTGTCCGTTATTATTTGTGAAATAGTTTTTTAACATTTGTGTCGGTGCTATCAACTGCCTTAAAGACTGCAATTAGACCGAATAAAAATCCGCATACTCAATTTAAGTTCTGTGACATAGCTGTAACATTTGTTCCATTGCTACAGTTGTGCTCGAATTCTAAAATGCTTTGTGTTCAAACTATTTGTTTGTGTCTCTTTGTCACAGGTCGTAGATACAGAAGAGATGTACTCGTATATTATGTAGAGTCAATTTCCGCTATATATCTCTTTGCGATCCTTTCAAATGTCGTGACGGGAACAAATTATCAACTCGCCTTGTATATACAGTGTTTAAAGTGTTGCAAGTATATTTAAATATTTTATATCATCATCATCATCAGCCACAAGACGTCCACTGCTGAACATAGGCCTCCCCCAAAGATTTCCAGACCGACCTGTTGGAAGCGGCCTGCATCCAGCGACATCCTGCGACCTTTATCAGGTCGTCTGTCCACCTTGTAGGTGGACGTCCAACGCTGCGCTTGCCAGTACGTGGCCTCCATTCCAGAACCTTATACCTTATTTTATATAGAATCCGGTGTTATAATAAATAATCTTGTGAGAGAGATAGCTCAGCGGAAAGTCATACGGACTATCGAGATGATAGGTGCATGTTAGAAACCTGTCAGTCAGTGTCTGTCAGTTTGTGTCTCTGAATTTTCTAAGTTACGTGTGTAATTCATTTGTAAATTATTTTTATTTAAACTGATCCTGTATTCAAATGTCTATTTACCCAAAACAAGATCTCAGAGGATTTGCGAATGGAGCAACGTTAAGCAATGATTTTGACCCATGTTTGCTGGTGGGAGGATACTTGTATCCGACCGGATAGCGACTACCGTACACTGGTGCTAAAACCTGCCATAGTGGCCCACCTTGTGTGGGTCGCGTTCCAGGGCCAGCCAGTGTATATCCGGTTCACCCCAGGGGGCTTGCCCCCTGATCCTAACTCTTTTCCCATCCCTTTTTCCTTCCCCTCCCCCTTGCCCCTTTGGCAGGCCGGCATGATCTTGCCGACCTACGATGGACACATTGTTTATCGTTGGTCGACACTATTCTTGGATTGCGCTATACTTACCATCAGGTGTAGCGTAGTCACTTTGCCGAGCCAGTATAAAAAAAAATGAAGACTGGAGACACATGATAAGAGTAACTTATCTATATTTATAGAATATACTAATCTTTTCTTCCACGTGCCCTTATTCCACTCGCAGTGCAAGCAGCATCATCTTACATTATAAGTATTTTGTGTCTCGTGTGCGGAGCACAGTACAGTACCATGCAATTCTACTACCTACTTTACTTATTTAAATGTGAAAGTATAGATGTTTGTGAATTTGAATATTAGGTAATCACGACTTAACAGTTGAACGATTTTGGATGAAATTTGGCACACGGACAGATCATTACCTGGACTAAGACGTAAGTTACTTTTATTTTGGAAAAGTCCGCCACATGGGCGGAGCTGCGAGAAAAAACTGCTACTTAATGATTCAAAGTTCTGAGTCATGATGCTTCTGTGTATTAAGCCGAATTATCCTACCACCAGGCAATTAGTTCATCGCGTCAATGAAGTAAATAAAAAAACTACGCTCTTAAATTATTTTTGAGTAGCAAAATGGTGGTGAGTTAAAAACAACTTAACTTTACCTCATGCCATTCAAACTTGGTCTGTGGGCGGAGTATTAATAACGGAGATTTGTTTAAACGCAGACTGTTGCACTGTATTAGACAGTGTTCCGATATTGTAGTTTCTAAATTTTATAACATAAACAGCGGGTACTTTAGTAAATGCTGGATAGTATAAGTGCTTTGAAATGGTTTTATAATAAAACATCGGTATAGATGAGAGGAAATTAGTGAAGGTATATCAGAGCTGGAAAAAACTGGACACAAATTGATTTTTGCGAGATAAAGCGAGATAAGCTAAAACCAGTTTGTGCTTGTGATTGCAAAGTGATTGTATGTATAATCGATGGTCTTAGTCCTATATTATACCTACTGCTGTGTATGGACTGCTCTACTGAGATGGTTAGAGACCTTTTGTCCACCAAGATGGTTTAATGCTAGTCGGTAGGTTTCTTAGAGATTGTTATAGAAAACTCTCAGTGATGTTTCTTCAAAGATGGTTTACTTCAAAGTTAAAACAGGTAATAATAAACAATATGTAAAAACTTAACTAAAAAAGACCTAGACGTGTACACTGTGTACTGAAGTTGAACCTGTGTCTCGACAGGAAGTCCTACTCCTTAATTTCGCTGCTTTCATTTGGCGAATTCAATATATAGAAAATGTAGATAAATACAAATGATACGCACCGCAGCAACATGTTTTTATACATTAGCAAGCCCGGCTTTTTGATATGGCTTAAATAAAATACAATACAGAAATTGAAGCCAATTGGACATTAAGTGCTGTTTGATAATAATAATAAAAAAATTGTTGACTAATTTTCTTAAAAGTAATCTTTCTAATTGTCTATTTCACTATAAACGAAATTTTTTGGAACGAAGTTCCTTACGGCAGGCTTGGAGGGGATAGGGATTTTGGTGCGTGACCGAACTGAAAAAAATGTGATAGTAAAAGCGTAAGAAAAAAGCGTTAAAAGCGCCGCATAACCAGCCAGCGTTAGTTCCTTTTTGCCTGCACCAAAATTGTGTGCGAATTTCAGCTCAATCAGTTTTTAAAATGAAATTCATTCAGCCAGTTATACTTGAAGTATTTTTATATCTCCTTCGATTTTTAAAAGATTACGCTAGCTCGTTATTATTTATAATTACATAAGTTGATAAAAAATGCTATACAATCGCTTTACCGCGGCAGTCTCCGAGTGCTACACGTCTTTTTTTTATTTTGTTATTTTAGTTGATAATTTGTATTTTTTACAATTTGTGTCGATTCTACATTAGCCGAAGGAACTTCGTTCCTACCTGGTGTCCCACGACATACACCAATTCTTTTACGTACTTTTTTATTTGTCATCGAGATATGTCAAAAATAGTTCAACAACATTTTAAGAACCATCTAAGTTAGTTGATGATAAGAAAAGTTACGCCGTCGCGATGGGGTGGCTATAGTGACATTAACCCAGTTGGCACGCACACGCACACACACGACGACACCAGTTCGTTTTATGGGAAGATTAATAGACGCCTTTATCAAAGATCGGCGCGGGAACTGCTTTTATATAGTTTTTATGGAGCTCGGTGGCGAGATATAACGTTAGAAGAGAAACAAGAACAACGAACCGCGTCGCCCACTCCTCGCCACGTCTCTCCGCTCCGCTACACAACAGGGTCGAGACACACCACATTCTTAGACTACAGGAGGACTAATTAACCAGCTTAAGTCTGTTCGTTATTATATTGCTGGTATTCAGAGCCTGGGGCTTCCTACTTCTATACTACTTGGAAAAATTTCTATGAATGAATTTCCAAATTTAAATAACGTTTTCTTAGCTTTATGCTATTTTCAGAAACACCTCATATACAATACTAAGGCTAAAATTTTTATCACTTTTATCGTGCATGATAGATTTTAATCACCAGAAAGATACATAGACATCGAGGAAAAGAACTGGTAACTAAATAGATTTTTATGATACTTAATTAAATGCAGATTCCCTTTTAAGCTTAAACATCAATAACGTCATTGTCTGTTAACATTCTATTGGAGATACCGATGGCAGTCGTTGGGAATTATGACTGTACCTGTCTTACAATTAATTGTAATTATTCCGGGTATGTCATGTTCGCTTTAATGTCTGCTTGCGACATATGCCGTCACATGATTGAGGAGGCCCATAACTGGCACATACGTCGTGCTCGTGAACGGGTGCCGCGTATGTGGACTGGTCCAATTGAATTTTTATTTATTGTTTACATTTTTTTATGAGTTTTAATTTATTCGTTATAGAGGTCATGCATACTAATCCAATGCGTAGATATCACTTAGTATGATTGGTAATTAATATAAATTGACCTGTTATAAATACAACTAAATATTGTAAAACCGATAGGCCCTCAATAATAACTACAAACTATTCATTGAAAAGACAAACGTTAGAGTTTCTTGTCGTTCTTTTTTAGAGAAACAGCCTTCTGAACTGGCGGTAGTATTTGAACGGAATCTATGTAATGCATAATAGTTTATGGATCCGATTAATATTTTGAATGATACTATGTGTTTAGCTCTATAGTTGAATTGACTTCAATAGTAGTGCATTATAGCTACGTGCAGACGAGGCCACATCGATGCTGCGTCGCTGGCGCGATGATCGAAAGCCTACATGTTTTTTTTACAAACCCATACGCAAATTAGTGTAATTTAAGCTCAGCGTCTACTGTAAACGTGACGAGGCGACGCCGTATGAGGCTCACTTTTATTCGGTTGAAGCAGGCACAGGCGGCTTTATTTAATTTGACGTTTTTGAGTCGCGCGACTCACGGATCTGCTCATATGTTGACGGGCTTGGTAATACAGTTTTATTCAATGCGCTCTGAGCTTCAGTACTAGAGTTAAATTTGTGTTTTGCGTTTTGTTTGAAACAGTTTTGTGAATATAAAACCAGACATTTTTCACGAGCGAGCGAGCTATTTGGGAACGAGCCTTTAGTGGATATTACCAACAATTCGCTCGCGCTATATTTTACTGTAATTAAACAGGCGAGCTCGTAAGTCAGAAGTTGGCGACGCACGGTGGGACCAACGCATTGCAGTGACGCGTCGGTTCCAGACCTGAATTGTTTGCGAATTGATGTTGTTGGCTACGAGGAAACATGTTGAAAGGTCGAGTACTTGTAGTTGACGGTACACACAACTAGGATCTACTTACACACTTTTTTACTAGCCAGAATGAGGAACGAGTATGTCGCTGCCCGGTGGTAACCGCTACGCCTGTCCATAACCAGAAGTAACACCATACATAAATTTGAATTACAAAGCACTACATGGAATTGGACTGCGTTGCACCCCGAGAAATAGGATTTTAAAACTCATAATGTGCAATCATTTGACATGATTTGATGACAATACTAACTATAAAATAAAAAACCGGTTAAGTAAGACTTGTAGTTAGTTATGAACCAAGGATTCAGTACCATCTTAATTATATTCTTTATGTTTATTTTGTTTTTTATTATGAGTATGCGCTACATTCTGTCAAAATGTTAGTGGGCCTCCACTCACACTCATTATGGTTCAAGAGATAAAACCTACAAGGTAGGTCGGGATAGATTGCGAAGGTTTAGGAATTAGTGGATTTAACACAATTTAGGTACGGAACCATAAAAGTAAATATTAATCTATCCTACTATTAGTTTGGAATGTTATTACGGCCTTTAACTTTATACCTATAAAATAAGAACATTATGATTAATTTAATGGTTCGTATTCATTCAAACATCCAATCAGCGAAGAGCGTTTTGCAGAAAAATCTAAATGAAACTCTCAAATATACGAGTAAAAGTCAAAATATTTCATTTTTTAGATCGGCATTTACAAATCCCGATGAATAGCGAACCTGTTCCGTCGATCTGAGTCTGCCAATTACTACGCGCCGTGATTCATGCTGAAATTAAAGGCCGTGTAGAGAGGGGAGTTCTTTTCATTCGCATATGCAGACGTGTTATTGTACTTTAATATAAATGCAACCCTTCGCATGGGGGTGCTTTACCTGACTGTATCTATGATGAATTCATCCGCCCCCTATTACCGATTGGTAGCGATAGCAGGTTGAATCCAAAACTAAGCGACATGAACCCGAGCGCATTGTACCCGGAATTAAACCTCTTATTGAAGGGAGCTCTAACAAATTCGTGTTAGCTAGTGGTAGTTTAATCGTGTGTGTTACATTCGTTTAGTATTATTGTTAGACGTCTGACAATAATTCTGAATGGAAACTCGTTTATTCGTGATAAGATGTCATATTATTTTAATTGCTATTTTACATTAGAGATTCAGATAAAGAAAATTAAAACAAGAAAAATAAATAGTTTCAGTAGTTTCTTAGTACCCTTTCTCTTTGATAAGATGGCATTACTCGGCTGATGGTTACCACCACGCCTGCTTAAAGGCAACATAATTACTTTGATTAATAGAGTATTGCATGGCGCTGCACTCCCCTCGCAACCCCAAGTTATATAAGAAGTTAAGTCTCATAATGCCCAGCCAATTTACTAACTTCGACATCTTTCATACTGAAACACAATAATGTTTACATATAAATAGACAAAATGGTAGTAACTTTAATTTGTAGCAAGCAGTAATTACCAACGAATACATATACATACGAGATGTGTAGATAGAACACGCGAACTCTGTCTCAGTATTGTACTCGCTTAAAACTAATCTAAACTAATCAAATAAATAAATCCTGGGTAACGATGATCATCCTCAAGTTACTCAATTGCTCACATTCCCTCTAAATATATTCACAGCACGTTGCGGTTCAAACACTGTGCCATTCAAACCATTGAACTGCAGTCATTCGATAAAATCAATAAGTAGACGGTTGCGGAGTTGTTTATTTTCAACAAACATTCTATTTACAATCCTATGATTGGAAACGCGACGAAAAATGTTGTCCGCAATGTAGAGTTTGTATAGTCTATCTCTCGCAACAACCAATGGTATGGTAGACTTTTTGAAAAAAAATGGTTGTAAGTTACCCAATATTTGATAGTGACTGATTAGCAACCGGTCAAGGGAAGCCACTGCGCCTTTCAGGATCAAGTATACTAATATCAAGTCAGGTATGATTCTAAGGACCGTCGAAAGTTGCAACATCTCTCATTTGTTGACATTGTAACAATATGTCGATTGCTCTGTACTTATCATCCGATGCAGTGTAGTCCTATGCTATGCCAGTGTACAAACTATATCAACTGAATTTTTAAATCACCTTTGAGATCTCTCTTTAACATTTACTGCTTTGATGATGACTTATCTTTAACATAATCTTAAAAATGGGATTGCTAATGAAATCAAAACAAATGAAAACTTCTAACATCGATCTAAAATTAAAATGAAGAGCTGCAATAGCTTTTCAAAACAGAGAACATGTTGGGAGACAAATACTGAAGTGTCAACGACAAGGCTCCGCTATTTCTTTTTATTTACGGAATCCTAAAAAATGTATAAACAGTGAAACTGATGGCGCTCGGAGCGTGTAACGAGTTTCATCGCATTTTCAAGAGGCAAAAATAAAATATATGTGCGGACCATTTGAATAAAATAAACAGATATGGCGTTAGAGCGTATGGTGAGGTGCATGAGGAGGGAACAGAGGGGGGGGGGGGGGGAGACCGTTGTATGATACGAAGTGGAACAATACTGCGCACACTAAATCGTGTACGTGAGTATTGCAGAGGAGGGATGCGGGGCGCAAAGTATTATGATGTGGTTCTGAAACTTTCACATAATAGATGTTATCACTCAAAAGATATGGGCGATTCGAATGTACGGTAGACAGCGGTTTAGCTGTGCCCTGGCATTGCCGAAGTTCATGAGTGGTGGGCTGCTTACTATTTTGTACAGGTTTTAAACATTTAAAGCCACTACACGCCCCCTGTACCTTTTCCACCTAAGTAGTAAAACGGGAAAGTTAAAATTGTTGTACAATTGCGGTTTACCCGAATTTGATATATCGCAGCATGTTTACTGACCTAATTACTGTAAAGTTAACAAGCAAAGTTTAAAGGATTTCGCTCGTACTTATAACGCTGGTTTTTGCTCGGGAGGGTCTCTCGTAAAGTTTGGCATTCTCTGTCACTGCGGGAGGGTATAGTCACTGAACGTGATACAGCGCGTCTCGGCGCAATCATGGAGCTTCGCAAAAAATAATTGCGCCATATTTCAGAGGGCGCGGCGAGCGGCGGCGGCGCGCGGTGTGAACGCGCTGTTTCACGGCTCATTACTGTAATGGACTGAATAAAGTGCACGCGGCAAGGAGTGCGGCGAGGACGAACCGACGCGGCCCGACGACACCGAACCTTGCGTATAACATTATAGAAATATTGTTATTTCAGATATACTTAAGTGATTGTTGTAATAGTCACTTTGGTGTAGTCGCAGCGTACTTAGGTTACACCGTGTGATCTTAAGTTTCAATCTTTGGTAGCTAATCGCAATTTTTGTTCGAGTTTTCGATTCATGAGTGTGGTCCACTATGGCCTATGTTTTCTCATTAGCAGAAGAGGCTCGTAGTCAGTAGTTGGACAGCATATAATTCTGCTCTTTAATAAGAAAAACCTGAATCTAAGCAAACGAGCAAGTAGGTGTGTGTAAAGTGTGATCACCCAATTCCAGAGGAATTATGGGTGCTATTTAATTATAAACAAAGGAAAGGGAGATGTAATGGTTATGGGCCTTTGGTATTATAGAGTATGTGAGAGTAGAGTCCGCCTGGGTAGGCATCATCGCTTTATCTTCTCCTCGCAAGCGTTACTGCGTAAGCACTGATGTGTTCCGCTTTTAAAGACATTAAGCCAATAAAATTACTGGATGTTATGAGTCTTAACACTTTATATCTAAGGATGATGAATAAACGGCGTAGTACACTTAGTTCTAATTCTGTGTGGTGTTGCTAATGTATATCTGAGGTGTGGTGCTTACCATCTGGGGACTGTTGGCTTGTCTCGTCATTTACTTGTACAGTTAAATTGTCACTTAGTTGTCTGTGAGGCAATGGTATTATCCTATTCGATTTACACTATAAAACAGTGGTTCCGCGAATAATTTAGATTTACAATTGAATTGCAGCGAATGTATGGAGATTGTATTTATTACTTTACAAGGTGGTATGTCCCTCGAATGCGAGAGGCCGTCTGCGTTGGTACTACCGCTTTGTCTATTTCTGCCGTCAAGCAACAGTGTGTTAGTAATTTCTGTTACGGTTTAAAGGACATTGAAGCCAGTGAAATTATTGGGTATTACGAGACATAACATCTTATGTTTCGGGGTGACGAGTGCAGTTCAGTGCTATGCAGTGCTTTGTAATTTAAAGTTCTGTAAGGTGTTTTGTTATGTATGGGCAGGCGCTTACCATCAAGCGAGCGACTTGCTTTAAAGTGGGGTTCCAAAAAATATATTGAAAGTTAGTGAACCGCTGTTGTAGTGCCTATAGTGTAATCAGCAGTGGCTATAGTGCTGCTATACCACAGTCGTGATGTATCGATCATGTGTCGGCTTGACTGGAGATAATCTAGTGTGAAAGAATAATTCGCGGGATACTTAAAATGCCATTACCGTTAAAGCGACAAGAGTGAAAGTACCGACGCGGCGCGACGCGACGCTCGAGCCTGCAAGTGACGTCACGCTAAACATTATACCCTCTCTCTGGAGGAAAATTAAATCCAATCTCGCAAAATACGGTTAATTAAAAATAATATTATGATAATCCTTACCTGAATAATTAATTTGTTAATTTTTACCAGCTTTCACATAACATATCACACTGAAATTTATTCATATAGGCATTACACACATACACGCACACACATAAATACAGGTCAAACGGTCTTTTTTTTCCTAACTCGCAAATCCTAGCTCGGCAAAGTGAATACGCTACACCTGATGGTAAGTGTAGCGTAATCCGAGAATAGTGTCGACCAACGATAAACAATGTGTCCATCTTTGGTCGGCAAGATCATGCCGGCCTGCCAAAGGGCCAAGGGGGAGGGGAAGGAAAAAGGGATGGGAAAAGTGTGAGGATCAGGGGGCAAGCCCCCTGGGGAGAACCGGATATACACTGGCTGACCCTGGAACGCGACCCACACAAGGTGGGCCACTATGGCAGGTTTTAGCACCAGTGTACGGTGGTCGCTATCCGGTCGGATACAAGTATCTTCCCACCAGTCACCCACCAGGCCTACTCCGCTCCGACATATTTACGAAGTTTGTATCCATGTAAAGCGTTGTGTGTATGTGGCATCTTGATGTCTATGGTTCTGAGAATGCTATACATATCCATCGCATATTTTACCCTTGGTTACTATCCAAATGTATTCCACCGAGGGACTGTGGAGTCATCGCTTTAATTTCCATACAATACATACAACTATACAAAACAACATGATTTATAGCTGCTGTCTACGCTCAATACCGATGTAATGAGATGTATGGAATTATTCGTGTTTATTTGTTATGGATTAAAGAATTTCACAAGGAATATTTCAGCGTAGTTACAAATACGTAGTACACTTATTTTATTTCTAGTTATTTCACTAAGTGGCAGGTTCTACATGCGAAGGGCCTAGGATGGTACCATCGCGTTTGTTTCTACCGCCAAGCAGCAATGTATAGTCACTGTTGTGTTTCGATTTGTATCGCCATATCAGTCTTATGCCTGATTCTGAGCTGATAGTTAGCATATCGTGAAAGAAAAACCTAATATAACTTTGATCCATCTAGGGGATCCTAGCGAATCCGATACTTACGCTTAGCAGTCGTGTCGCGTACGCAATACAACAGCACCACCGACGCAGTCAATTAAAGTAGAAGAAAATGGCTGATTACTGATTTACAAAGACGTAAATATAGTAACTCTATTCTACGAATATATACCAAAGTGTATTTAGATTTAAATCCTTAATATCTATGTTATATGGATCTACAGGCCGGCTGTGGGCGTCGTATCGCACGAGCGCACGCTCGCCGGAAACTCAGCGCGGGCCGTTTCCGGCGAGCCCAGGTACAGAGTATAAACGGGAAGTACAGAGAAAATTAATGGAAAATGGTAAAAAAATAACAAACCCCTATATATTATTCATAAATACATAAATATTAGTGTTAGGGGCGAAGGGTTGAGGGAAGTCGTGCCGACGATCTTCTCTGTTTAGTAACCTTTCTGCAACTAGTTGTGAAACTCAGTTGACATGGCGGCCTAAGACCAAATTTACTCCTTTTTTATTTTATTTCTTTTTTATCTGTTCTATTTTATTCACAACCTTAGTTGTGAATATGATATTTCAAAATATTTAATAGTTCTAATTTTTTTTTATTTGATTGAATGACGAAGCGAGCAAGGCGCTCGCCTGATGGTAAGCGACACGCCTGCCCATACACAGAAGCAACACCACACAGAACTTTGAATTACAAAACATTGCATGGCACTGAACTGCGCTCGTCACTCCGAGAGATAAGATTTTAAGTCTCAGTGCCCAGTAATTTCACTGGCTTCAATGTCCTTCAAACCTAAACACAACAGTGCTTAAACATTGTTGCTTGGCGGCAGAAACAGACAAAGCGATGGCCCCAACCCAGACGGCCTCTTGCATACGAGGAACCCACCACTTTGTGGTGGTGGTGGTGGCACCTTGTGGTAATGTTTGTATTTAGTAACATAACACACAATGGTGTGTTTTTGTATGTCTTTAGATGTATTGGTGTGTTTGATCCCGACCAACCCTGTGAACACGCATGTTCTCAGCTTAATATAATATTATATCGCGCCGACTCGGCCACGTTTAACTAAAATGTTACCCTCGGGAACTTTACTGTTTCGGGATAAATATTTTCCTGTTTACACGACGGCGGATGTCTACAGAATGTAGTTTTGGAACATTTTATGAATTTCCTTCTCTCAATTTTAAAATTTGCCCAATATTTTTTGTAGATGTTTTCAGTTCGCTGATTCTTTTAAGTTTTATATTAAGGAATCAGTAATTTACAATTTACTGATAAAAGTTATGGCCTTTTATCCATTTTCGCTAATCCGAAAATTCGTTAATAATAACAGGATTATATTTATTTATTTTTATTTATTTATTAATTTAGGATTTAAACCCTCGGATTTCTCACTCACAGTACGTAACGCAACAGCAAGCTGACGCATCATGTGACATTTGTGGGGCAACATAACCTATCAGCACCCAACCCGGTTCTAGCTGGTGTATTTAAGCTACCACTTATAAATCCTAAACTCATAGATTATCCCAGATGTATGTGTCATAAGTGTTACAAAGGTCTAATATATTATAAGTCAGCATAATTGGTAACTAACGGTTGTCTCAACAAATGTTTGTCCGGAGAGGACCCCTGACTTATAGTATTACACGTAGAGACGGTGCTAATACTTTGAGCTGTTTCATACAGCGGCAGAGAGCGAGATTCATCTGCAACAATCCATAATCATATAATAATGTAGACATGGTATACAGGCGGACTTTAATGCCGTAGGCATTTTTTCCTAGTCGACCTTAGGGTGGTGGAGATCATGACGGAGGCAGTTGCATCATAAAATAAATAAAAATTTAAATATGATAAATAAATCTTTAACTAAATAATTTCGCAAATGAATACATATACACATATACAAAATATATTAAAATATTAAAAAATAAAATATTATATATATATATATATATATATATATTAATACAATATATTAATATGTAGTCTGTTAATAGGTCAAGGATATCACCTCATATAATGGGAGGATGCTAAGGCTAACAAACAGTGAGCTCCGAGGTTCAAATCTCAGATCAGGCAACCACAATTTGTGTTTGAGTATTCGAGAAACGATGCATGAGTCGCCCAGAATCAGAATCTGCACCCGGTTTGGCAATAGGCTCATGATGGGGGACCATCATCAGACTGGCAAGTGGTTAATACAGTTGCTCTGATCCACAGCTAAGTAATACAGCGACATCAGGTGAGAGGGTACTTGAAACTTTTTTGTATCAGATTGGATAGCAACCACTATACACATGGTGAAAAATCCGCTGTATTGGGTCGTTCCGGCGAGTCAGTTAGTGTATATCAAGTAACTTCAGGGTGAAGTAATTATGGCAACATCACTATGCAATATCTCTTGATAGTTGACATTATACTTGGATTGCACTGTATTTACTCTCAGGTTCAGTGTCTCCACTTTGCCGTAACATGACAAAAAATCATCTGCTTGGTAGAACTGGAAATGTGAAAAGACACACACATGCCTCACTTTAATAACACATCAGAATAAGTTAGCATATTTCAGTTCAGTATGAATCAGTATTTATTCTGAATATTGAGAACGCCATTCTGAAAAGATTGATGCCTTAATCATCGATGAATCTTGTCAAATGCTGTGTAAAGATGAATAAAAATTGCAACAAAAGATGGTAGAGTGGGTAATATTTTATCTCGAGCTCGATTGTCATGACGGACGAAGAAATTTTATTATGTGTGCAAATTGAGGAACAAAATCGTGTTCTTTCTGTTTGTAATTCATACGACGCGCTGTTTGGGCGGCGGGCGGCGGGCGGCGGGAGATGATGAAAAACCTCACATCTCGACAGCACACATAATTTTCCATTACATTCAATCCTTCCGCATTGTATTTATTATTCTTTTTCCTCGACATGATGTCGGAATGGGTTGATATTGTTTCTCAACGGGGAAAGAATGGATTTATTAGTTTGTTATGAGAGTTCATATGTGCGAGAGGGACAGTAATAAAGATGTTCTATACGGCCGTCCGCCTGGTGTGTATGGACTATGAGCGTAAATGTTTTTTTTTAATATATTACGCTATCGGCTATATCTATGGTAAACGTGCTTTTTGGTGTCTACGACTGAGACAGGAAACCGCAACGCGAGACGACAAGTCTCATGCCTTAACCTTCAAGATTAAAAGCGATTCAAAACTACAAACTCATTAAAACAAGCAGCGTTTACGATTGAAACTGAAGAACTCAATTATTTAATTACTTCGAGATGTGTAAAAAAGGTATGAGTTAGCTATTACATTTAATTTTCGTCTGCTAGCTATTCGATCAATATGTATAATTATTAACTTAACTTTAGTTTGATAGTTTTTATAAATAATTGTATTGTGATTCAACTTAGATTATTGCTGCAATTAAAATAATTAACTTCAATTTTAACTTTACTGTTGAACTCCAATAATTTTTATATTTTATTCCTACGACTACTATTTTTAAGCGTGGTGCTTTTCTAGTGGCAGCATACCTATATTGCGAAACTGGTGAGATTCTGGGTTCAAATTCTTGATCGGGAAGTCACAATTTGTATTGTGTCTCCACATTGCCATGACGTTTGTTTGGATCTGACACCGTGATCTTTTCGCCAAGCCTTCGGCAATAAATGTACTCCCCGACGATCTTTATATACACCACTATTTTTTAAATACCAAAGAAAAAAAATGAGCTGATAGCCGCGAATGTTACTAATGTCTTGGTGAATCTATTTTTTAAATTGTACATAAGAAAAAAAAGTTATAGGCAGTCCTAGTTTATCCAATTTGTGCAAAAAATGATGGCTACTGTAACGCTGCCGCCGTCGCCGCGGCAATGGCACAGTAAAGGTAAGTGGCAATGGCATTGCGCGCGCGCCCCCTTGTCGCACCCCTGCCCCCGCGCTCGTCTATCGTACCTAACAACTTACTATACGGAAACTTGTAACAATAATTTAATGTTTTTTGTTCTAAAATTTTTGATATTTTTGTTTAATTTTTTAATGTGATATTTGGGTTAGGTAAATGACACTGATACCCTGTTTTTTTTTTCTTCTATAATTAAAAAATAGTAGTGTATAGTTTGTGAGTTATAAGTGTCCAAACTCGTGAAAAATGTATCCCTCTAACTTTTACACTACGGGGTCAAAAATATCGAAATAATCAAGGCATTATAGGTAAAGGCACTTACTTCCAACAAAAAATCGTTTCAATAGGCTAGCTTGTATAATTTTTGCGATATGAGATATTTTTGGTTACACAATACATTTGTACCAAAAATAACTTCGTTTTTCAAATATAGAAAAACGATCTCTAAGAATACTTTCTTCTCTGAGAAATAAATACTTGTCTTTATGGTAATCTTATTTTACGTATCTTATACTGCCCGGGTAAAATATCTGTTTCGACACGGCGTTGGACTCATATCATACCATTAGAGCTCAGCAAGCCGTGGGTACCAGTTGCACTTCTACGGCCGTACAGGCGTGGCCTTATGTTTTCAACATGTCGAGTGTCACTCGGTGTAGTTTAATGGTGAAATATTGGCAGTGAATAAACTGCGCCAGTATGTCCGGTACTGCCGTTGTGTCCGGTGCTGTGTGCAGCCGCTCCGTTACACTCGGCCGCTCCGCAAATAGTTCCTTTGATGTGTTACCGCCGAGTGTCACTCGACTGACACCACGTCATGTACATACGCACGTATCCTTTACTGTAGCCGTAGTGCGAGTTTTTTTATATCTGACATCTGCGTATTTCGTATACAAAAATATGATATGAACCATTTTGTGAATCGTTTCCTATGTTTGTTTAAAATAACGACGTTACGGTAGGTGACTCAAATATCCGGATAGGCTATAAAAGATCCGGCAGAGTATCGTAATTTGCTCCTAAAAAAAAATCGGTTCACTCAGGCGAAAGTTCCCAGGCGAGAGTTCTAACAAACGTAAAAAAACAGTCGAATTGAGAACCTCCTTCTTTAAAAGTCGGTTACAAATCCATTCAAATAGGTCGGAGTTAAAAATTTAAATAAGATAATTCGATTTATGTCATCATTGTTAGTAATTGAGTCTAAAATTAGATCTTTCTAAGTGGAAGTACCACGCTGCAGACAGCTTTGTCTACAGCGTGAATGGGCCGGCTCAACCGAGTTGTCGACACAGTCTTACAGAAAATTGACGTAAAATAGCAGCTTGCTTTTGAGTTTCGTTCAGTGAGTGAGATATCCGGAGGCCCAAAGCCCGCTCTCTTTGCCAATCCCCCAATAAACCTTTCCATTAAGGCCGGCGACGTATATATGATTCTCTGGGTATTGTGGATGTTCATGAGCGGTTCATCACTTACCATGAAGTGACCCATTTACTCGTTTGCCGCCCTCAGCTATAAAAAAATCTGTGTACAAAATGAGAAGTGTTGTTACAAAACCTAACTATCTTTGAGTAACGTGTGTCCGAGTGTAATAAGTACACAAACTACAGCGGCAGGATCGTAAACATTGTACACGAGTGAAGTCCATCAGTGTATCTAATCAACGGGAGAACAAAGTTAAACAATAAAGTAGCTGGAAATGCTCCCCTTTTATATCTGATATAAATCAAAACAAAACAAAGGAGTTACTCACAGATTCAAATTATGAAATAATAAAAAAGGTAGAGCAATTTCCAAATCATTAAGCGAGCAGGGTGGCAGGGCGGCAGGGCGGCAGGGTGGCAGGGTGGCAGGGCGGGTATCTGAAAAACTCTCACTCTGACATGAACAATGGCAAAAAATATTCAACACTTTTTTTTCTTTTGGAATAAATTTCCATAATTCGGTCATAACACGACGCTAATTATTGGTAACACGAATAAACAAACTGGGGAACTTTATACCGGCCGATGAATACATTAGACAAGCCACGACGCCGACAAAAGTACATGTGTACTTGCATTGTTTAGTCTTTCTTATTCACGCCGGTTTCATTGCGAGGGACGACTGCGCGGGTAACTTTGATTACTCGCCCGACTTTTATGACTTTACCTCCCAGTAAACACTTTTATTCTTACGCTTATTATTTGAAATATCACGTGCAGTTTGAAGTGTTTTACTCTTATTGTATCTTTATTCTTAAACTAGCTTTTGCTCGCGGCTCCGCCCACGTGATCAAACAAACAATCAAACTCTACAGCTTTATAATATTAGTATAGATTTGGGTAGCTTAGCAACGGAAGCCTTCAAATAATATTATTTGGGTAGCTTAGCAACGGAAGCCTTCAAATATGAATAATTTTCCCCGTTTTTGCAACATTTTTCACTGATGCTTCGCTTCTAATGGTCGCAGCGTAATGTTATATATCCTAAAGCCTTCCTCGATAAATGGACTATCCAACACAAAAAGAATTTTTCAATTCGAACCAGTAGTTCCTGAGATTAGCGCGTTCAAACAAACAATCAAACTCTACAGCTTTATTATTAGTATAGATTTATTTCTTACACAGTTTACGATTCTATACATCCACTTAGCTCGTTAACTATGTTTCATAATTAAATTTAGTGTGACATTGCGGCGTCTATTTCGAGCGTGCTGTAGGCACCCCACGTGACGGCACACTACACCGGCGCCGAATGTGTTTTTACGGAAATATCCCGGCGAAGGCCCTCGAGCCTGCAATCGCATGAGTTACGTGCACCGAGATCAAACGGCGGGTGACGTGTGCCAGCCCTACCAACCCCTGCGTGTCACCCGCCAGGGTTGTCACAGAGCACTTCCGGACCTTTCACAACACACCGTCACGTTTATATTCCTGTAAACACACTGGCCACGACTATATCCATTGTCAACATTATTTTAACATGATATGGTAGATGGCGAAGCCACACGCTACATCACATAGTTCTTACCAATTACATCAAAAAGCTCACAAAAAAGATTTACCTATCATTCTCGTACTAACTTCATTCATGATAAAAAAAAAAATTAGAGTTACTCCCGGCTTATTAGCTACTGTAATAGTCCATCAAACTATGTCAAGTGAACTTTGGTACATCACAAAATCCACAATACTAGAAGAATGAATGAATAGAATGCATTCGGCATTCCTGACCAAAAGGAATGGGAATTAAGGAGACAGACATAAAATTCATTCACTATACGAAACGTTATAGTTGCACATTGTCTCTTTACGTCGCTTTTTGAAACAGTGGTACTACCGTGGTAAGCCAACTTATTCACGCTGTAGAATAGTTATCTACAGTGTGGTTCTGCCACTGAAGTAAAAGTAAGGACAGATCAATTCTGCATGTTGTTTGTTGAGTATGCGCCGGTTCGCTGGTGAAGTTGCCTCACATTAACTAACGCGACGGACACATAGCGAGGGTGTTTAATTACGTGTTGTTTATAAATATCCATTATTATTAGACGCTGAAGTTACTCAAGCACTCTGTAACATTTATGTCACACACTTTCGTGAACATTCTTTAGTCAATTATCTCAAGAGGTATAATGTTAGCATCTTTGTTTGTTTTATTCATTAATTGTGTTGTGTTGTTCAGTATTTGTGTGAGCTCCATGTACATATTTATAGAAAATTAATTTTCTCGAATATATTTATTAGCAACGAATAATTATTAGGTAATGTTATTTTTAAAGCCACAAATAAACGACAGCAAAGAAAATAGTTTTGCAGTGAAAGTAACACTATATTATGCAAGATTGCAATATTTTGGCTTTCGACAAAAGATTGAAAATGGACAACGAGCTTTTTGGCTTGTGGATCGAAAATGATAACGTCAAAATGATATTTGCTAGTTTTTATCTTATTACAGATATACATGTACATTTGTACCTTTTAGTGGGGTAGGTAGTAAATAAATTGCACCTCAATTAGTGTACTCTCGCTTCGACATATTTATTTTCATCCCATGATGTGTTGGGTGCTGAGCTTTTTGCCGTATCGGTCTCAAATTCAAAACGAGGGCATCGCTTATGTATTTTTTCTAATTTAAAATCAATTACTGGCTTCGTGGCGCAGTTGTATTGCGTACGCGGTACGACCGCTGAGCTGAGGTCTCGGGTTCGATCCTAGGGACGGGTAATTTGATATTGGGTTTTTTTTATCCCGAAAAGCTCAGTATCAGCCCGGAGTCTGAAATTGTGCCCGGTATGGCGATAGGCTTGCCCCCTATCACATCATAGGACGGAAATACGCTCGGCGAATTGTGCGTGTACTGGTTCCACCTCTGCCTATCCCTTCGGGGATTACAGGGGTGATTGCGTATATAAAATCAATCACAAAGTGTGATGTCTCGACCTGCTCTTTGAACCCAGAACCTCATCGATTTCACAGCCTAAATACACTCAGCAATATACTTGAGCGGTTTGCTTGCCAGTGTCATAATAGCGAATGCCGTGCCCAGTAGAGAACAATTTGTCATAGTTACACACTCATTCTCGATTCGAATTTTAAATAAATTCAACAAGATGAACGACAATTAATGTTTATCATTAACATGCTCAAATCGCGTGCGGTGGCGTCGCATCGCGTGTGCTCAATGTGCCCGCGTCTTTGTTTATTTGGATGTTCGTGATAATGGGATATTAGGTTTCAGATTTTCTCTAATTAACGCACAATGTGTACGTGTGTGTAAGTCTAAACAACTTTTTGTTTTGATTCGTATGTACATATAGACGAAACATTATAATTTACCTATTTTTTTCCGCTGGGAGTATCTCATTAACGATTACCTTTCCAACCTCGAGGGAGGAGCAAGGGTTATGCCCGGGCACGCCAGCCTTCCGACCCAGTTGTCTTTTACTGTATGAAAGCTGAATCCATTCCGTAATCAAAATCTCTACACCGACTAAAACCCCGCGGTGCCTTCTTCGGCGGAATCGGTCCCAGCGGAACCTATGTATACTCTAGACAGCTGAGGAACTGCCTCTGCGCTAAGTCAGGATCAAGGTTCGCGTGATGGGCGTGAACCACCAAACATATGTTGGAAAAAACCATTTTAATCAGCTGGTAAATTCCAAGCGTCGTTCGCGAGACATTTGCTTATTGCTTAGACTTTTTACTAAACAATAAATAATATGTAAAAGAAGTTTACCAACCAGCATTAGGTATGGACTAAGGACTAATTACTCTTGTAAGTACAAAAGGCCACTAACGGAATAGTAATATATTGAAAAACCGCATCACTTTGTAACACATTGAATACAACGCCATCTCGCGGCACGTGTACGAACTACTTTATGCACCGCAGTCAATCAGGCCATAATTCAATAGTCGTTGGGACGACAAGTTCATTGCATCGTTACTGTCGCGGCAATAAACCTGGCACGTTTAAACCTCGCGAAAGAGGGTTTATATAAAGACGTCTCGGTCCTCCCCTCCCTCACCTCCTCTCATGCGCAGACTGCACCCCCGCGCACACCTTAAATATCGGTGTATGACGCGAGGGTGCATCACTCACTACGCATTTAATAGTGTTGGGGTCGCGGAGTATACTAATCACAATAGCAATGTTTATATTCACTGGCGATGAATGCTCGACAAACACCGACTACTACTTTGGCGACTATCAGAATTATGTTGGCCTAAAGTTATTGGGTATATGATGGCTGATCCCGGAACAAAACTCTCAACAAGCCGCTTTGTTAGATTTTTTACTATGTGGTAGTCACGCTGTAGAGAACTTCGTCTATAGCAGTGTTTCCCATCCTTTTTTAGGCCATGCCCCACCTTAACATGTTTTTAAATTTGTCACCGATATCTAGCATTGCATTTAAATAACCCAAAGCGAAAGGGTTAAAGTCGAGTCGAGTCCATTTTCAAATTGCCCCCCTGTGGGGCGTGGGGTCCACGTTGGGAAAAACCTTGAATTATCATCCTTGTTTTATAGTGTTTATCTTTTATTTATCGTGTTTCAAATCGTAGTCAGAACGCGCCTTAAGAGGTCGATGCATTCGTCATCTACAGTCTCGAAGCAATCTGACCAGCTGCCGCAGTTAATCTTACAAGCTGTTTAGCTGTCGTGTACGTGACGTCACAGCAGAAGCCGAGGCGCAAGTTATTACGATCAGTATTAATGAAGCATCTGCAACGCTCGGTAGGAGCGGACGTTTACAAGTTGTACGGCGAAGTTCCACCGCTTCACGCAAATGGAGGATAGTTTGTTGGGAAAAGAATATTGTTTGTAATTTTAGCATATTTTGTATTATGGTTTCTGTGATTTAGGCATTTGTGTAAAATGCATTATTAGAAGGGGTAGGTAGAGGTTCTAGTGCAGCTCAGGGTAGGACCCATGATGTGACATTGGACACAACAGCTAAATACCGAGCAACCCACATCGTAAACAAAAAAAAAATTGTGCCCAACCTGCAATTTGAATATAAAACATCAGTTTTGTCACTCTAATTATAGTTTACACAATCAATAGGCTAAAGATTAGTTTAGTTTATTCTGTATTCATTACAATAGTAAGTGTAAATTTATATTTTAGGCTTTAACTTGGGTAGTACTCCGTACATGTAACAGATTTTTTCCATTGCACATCTGTGTCGTGTCATTAAAAAATGATATAGAGGTTGTTAAATTACTATTTATTTAAGGGTTGTGGTATGGTAAGTTATTTTTATATAAAGTTATTTTTCTTTTCTAGGGTGTCTGACAATCTCGCTGGCCTAATGAAACACAGTGGCGACACATTGGTATTCTATAGGACAGTAGTACAATCCCGGTTAAGCCAATCATGCATAAGGACACGTCTCTATCTCAGAGGGAGCAGATAACGGTTCGTCGAGTTTATTTCCATCCCATGATGTGATAACAGGTAAGCCTATCGCCTTACCGAGAGTATCCAACTATAATACTATTCTCATATATAGGTATATAATCGAATACTGAAACACTGTGATTGTCCGCCTTGGGAATTGAACCCAAAACAGTTTTATCAGTCTAAGTATGCTGGTACCATATCGATGAGACGATCAATCATTTTGTAGTCAAAACTGGCATCTCGTATAAAGCAAAGTATAAAGTTGAAATAAAACTAATTTAAATGGATTTTATAGCGGTTTCTTAATCATTTTGATTCCGACGTTTCAAAAGCTTTTGATCCTTCCTTTCCTTCTTTTGACCCCAAATTACTGGCATTTCAATGTGTAACATTCGCGTAAACATAAGAAATCATTAAAGTATAAAGTTATCTCCCCTTATAAAGTAGGAATAGCTTCAATCAGAATATAAGAGAACTTTATTTAGAGGCCGGTATAAATCATAGCACTGTATAAATTATAATACCGTAAAAATACAATTGGTCGAGACGTTTGTAGAATGTAGGGGTCGCAAACATCGGCGGCAGAGCTCTGAACCAGTAAGTTTCTCGGACAAACAAATAAAGGAAAGATTATCCTACATAAAGGATGTTTGTCCGAACTCCCACCGTCCACGCGTCGAGTTCAGGCAATGTCGTCATCGATTACTGCAGTGGTTCGTTATTACACACTATTATAGAATCATCAAAATAATTGCGAGAAAATATTGTTGAATCTTAGACCATGTGCTGGACAGAGGTATTAAATTATGAGGAGACATTCGTATGCAAGATACCTTTGGAGTTGGTACCACCACTTTGGGTATTTCTGCCACCAAGTATAAGTGTATACGCACTGTTGTAGTCTAGTTTGTAGGACACTGACGCCAGTAAAATTACTGGGCATCATGAGAAACGTCACTCCGAGATATCTTGCGTCCCGGGGTGACGAACGCAGTTCAATGCTATGCAGTATTTCAAACTCCTGTGTGGTGTTTCTTCTGATTATGGACAGTCATGGCACTTACTATCAGGCGAGCGACGTGCACATTTCGTGTGTTTTAAAAGTTCAAAAAATGCTTGCTACCCATATTCTTCACGTGAATACTATGTTAAGGTGGATGCATAATACCGTATAGTGTTGTGAGCAATTCAAATATCACTGAAGATATATATCGTGCATACTATCTATCGTGACTTCAAGACAGAGGGATGTGCACACCTTCACACGAAATATAGCTTCCTTGACGTTTTCTTGCATCACGATGTAGTAGAATGAATTCACCATAAATTTGCAATATAAACCATTGTGCTAGGTAATCAACTATTTGGATAGGACTGTGTGCTTGGTGTGAGTTTTTTGATAGCATCTACGTCATTATGTGTTTGCGAAGATATATAAACAGACAGCGCTCCTAGCGAAACTCATTACTTTCGTGCATATGAATGATGTGTCAGGCACCATATCTAAAAACTTCCTCCGGGCACGCTACTGAACGCCACCAGCAATGAGTTTTTAAATGCTTATACATACCTATACACCACGGCCGTTACAAATGTAATTCAACCATTATTGAGAATTATTATTATTATTTTTTTTTTATTGCCTTGATAGGCAGATGAGCAAGCGGCCCGCCTGATGGTAAGCGGTCACCGCCGCTCATGGACATCGGCAATGCCAGGGGCACAGCCAAGCCGCTGCCTACCACTAATTAATTTTGCATATCTACAATACAAAGTAATAGTTGACTCCTGCGAATACTTCGCACCGATAGTGTTCAGATACGGAATATAATAAAGTAGAAATAAGTAAATACAACAAATAATGTTGGTTAACAGCTGTCAACAGACGGCATTGTTAAGTATTCATCCTTTTTTGGCAAAACCTATAATTTTGAAACATTTGTCTACTGTTCCTAAATAGCGACAAACATAAGCATTAATTTGGTATTCGTATAATTAAAATTCGATGAAGAATTATTGAAGTTATTGCGTTCCGATAAAAAACACTTTGGAGGTAAAACAAAGTCACTATTTGTACGTTTCTTTTTCCTAAAGTATGGGACAGATTTAATTGCCGATTTCACTATCATTAAGAAAATGTATTCAGGAAGGTTTATACGTATATCACGCTATCACCCATGGGAGCAGGTAAAATACAGTGAAACCGTGAGAGACAGCTAGTTGAATATAAAAATCAATATGATGTGCACACGTGGGTACGTAAACACGTATTATTTGTAGGGGAGCTTGGAGTCCAAACATAGTTATGTGCGGCGACGTGACACGACGAGCGACGAGCGACCGTCTCACTCTACTAAGATCGTTTTGTATGTGCGTTTTATAGCATGCTTATGTTTTAAGGTTTTTTAAATAGTAGAGCCGTACTATAAACAGTTTTGTCTACAATAGTTCGACCACGATAGACAAATATTTTACAGAAAACCGTCGCAGCTTGCTATTACGTTTAGTACGATGAATGAGATTAACCCCACAAATCCAACGCCGGGAAAATCAAGTATTTTTTAAATTCATACCACGTTACTTGATCTGCGTATCGCATTCAGTACCTCACTGATGACACAGTTGTGGAACAACAGTTGTTGAACTTTCATAATCTATAATCAGAAAAATATAATAAAACATCAGTGGCCTACACACGGTAAGTACTCGTACAAGAGTGCTGTGATGCAGAGATGTGCGAGATAGGACACGCGTTGTTTGCGCGCGTCCTTACTGCTGTAGTGCGAGCCGTCGCGTCGCGTCGTCGTGTCGCGATATAATATGTACCATGTAAATTTACGGCAGTGATCATTAAAGGCCGGTTTGTACTCTGTAGGGGAAGGTTATTATGTCACATGGTAAATACTTAGAATAATGAAGAATTTAGTTAAAGTATATTCACAACATCTGTACTTATAAAATAACATGTCCTGACTGACTGACTGATTCATCATCGCCGAGCGCAAATTATCAAGGCTACAAGCATGAAATTCGGACTGTTTATTCATTTTGATGTGTAGGCACCCACTAAGAAAGGATTTTAGAAAATTCCACCCCAAAGGGGTCGAAATAGGGGATGATAATATGTATGAAAGTCCGTCATTATGAAAGTTACATAAACAAAATTTGTATTTCGGTCATTGACGTAAAACAAATAAATACGTGTTTCAGGAATTTTGGAAATTTTATTTAATAATGGATGAAATGGGGGTGAAAGTAAATGCGAAAGGGAGTTTGTTTTTTACGCTTTCCGCCTAAATTACTGAACCGATTTTGATGAATTTAGCTACAGAGACAGATGGAGATTGGCAACAGTTACAGGCTACTTTTATCCCGGAAAATGCTGTTCACGCGGGCGGAGCCGCGAGCAAAAGCTAGTCATCTATAATATGTTAGTATGATAGTATGAGTAAACGTAAGTTTTGAGGGACACGACTAAAATAGGAAGATCGCATCACATCAGACGATAGCGATGAGTCAGACTTGCACGTAATAGTATGGAAACGGTCGCGCGTCGCTGTGTCCTGTCTCGGTTGTCAACTACAAAATGCGTTGTAATATTTATGTTTTTAAAGTTCCCGATTTGAACGACGCGACGTGTATGTGAGTGTTGCGCACTGGGCGCATTTGAATATTATCTACACGTAGTATAATTTGATAATCTTGTTAAGTTAACGAATATATCATAATATTTTTGTTTATTTACTCACTGATTCATATTCAACGATTATTATGAAGTTATTAGAAATGCATTCGTCGCAATAACTTACAGTCTTGAAATATTTTTCACAGATTCCTTCTATCCTTGCTATGAATAAAACGGGTAGGATTTATACGCGAAAAATTTCAAGAGTTATTTATAAATCTTTCTTATAAAATGTGAGGTATTTGCTAAATAGGAGCTTCATAAATTACTTTACAGTACTCGAAATTTTCCACATGGTTTGCGTTTCAAACGGCCATATTTCAGATTCCATCAAAATCGTTGAAAGTAAGTACGTGTTGCCGTACCGTTTATTTTTACGTGGCACTTACTCGCGACGGTGGCGGCTGTGAGCGTTACTTAGTTAACGTGATTCCGTCGCGAAATCAAATAAGCTTCGATGGAAAAGCTTCGTTCAACATATAGATATGTAATAAGTATATACAGTCTCGTAATGATGTTATATATTACATAATTAAGTTTGCTGACGATGTTAAGACGATAGATATCAAAGTTATATAAGAGAGATAATATTATACTTCATTAGATTTTGGATTATATTTTGATTACATATATAAAGTAGGAGGATTATCGATTTTACAGTTGTTATAACTATCTTGATTATCATCTTCATCTATTTTGATATCCTAACATCAATGTATCTATCAAAAAAAATATTTATATAATAAAACCATGATGTAATTAACTTAGTCTGAACCAGCCCCCCGACCGCCTATTCAAAGCGATAGCGATAGCGATAGCAATGAGCGAAAGCGATGACAATGTATTGTCTTAATTACTTAAAAATTACTGTCTGTTTACTGTCAAATGTATGGATAAATCATTCGGTCAATTTTTAAGTAATTAAGAGCGTTAATTTTTAAGTAATTAAGACAATACATTGTCATCGCTTTCGCGCATTGCAATCGCTATCGCTATCGCTTTGAATAGGCGGTCGGGGGGCAGATCGGCTGGGGTACTTCTATCACAGATAACTGACTTGCAATATTAACTTGAGTTGTACAAGTCTTAGGTTTCGTGAAAGTGAGAATTCCGGGGACTAGCATTCATTCAGACTTCATTTCGTGTTATTAGTCTAGTGGTAGCGTATGTTAGTTATAAAACCGTGTGGTCCCAGGCTGAAATCCCAAGTCAGAAAATCACAATTTGCGGTTTAGTTTTCGAAACAATCCCCCACAATCCAACTAAGATTTAAGTGATGTTGTGATTGTATTGTATAAGTACATTTTGAAAAATAATAAAAAAAAGAACACAAAAAATCAAACACGAGTTGGCTGGGATTGAAATTTGTGTATCATATAATGAAACCGAAATGTGATTGCCGGGACCGTCCATAAAACGTTCTTTAAAAAAGATAACTGTATTTACAGTGTTGTTAAAAAAACAGCGCAAGTTTGTACACCGTCTGTCGTTTGTTTTCATAATGTTAAAAAGAAAACTGTATCGGACACTTCTGGTTACTTTGTGTTGAGGAATTGAAAAAATACGATAGACTTATAATAATAAAACTAGCTCTGTCTGTATATCTGTCTACAACAAAACAAATATTTGCGGAACACACAAAACTCGCCCACTGCGCCACGGAGGTTGGCTGACAGATGGAGATCATATTCACCGTAATATATTTGTTTTGTGAAGACGGTGGGTAACCGCGTAATAAAGAAATAACATCACACTACGACGTAGTAACTGTTAGTTAATTGTGAAGAAAGAAAGAAATATAGAAAACGTTTATTGCCAACACGAAAACATGCAATTTAAATATGATGTACAATTTTAATAATAAATATATGGTATGGCTATAGCGCCCATGTCACCCCCCCCCTGTCACATCATGGGACGGAGAATAGGCTCGGTGAAATGTGGTGTACTGATTACACGTATGCCTACTCCTTCAGGGATTAGAGATGTGAGTGCGTATATATGTATAATACAATTATTCACTGTGTTGTTTAATTGCCGATACCTAGTGGCGATACCTTCAGGCTAAAATTGGTGAAGCCCTGGGTTTAAATCCAAGTTCGAGGGATCACACTTGTGTCTGAATTTTCGAAATTTTCGATTTTTTAACACATCGTGGAACGGAAATAACACCGGGCCGAAGGTACACACAGTGCACTAGTGGCCCTTCTGCCTACCTCTTCGAGCATGGAGTCGTGAGCTTATTTTGAATTACGTTGTCTTGATTTACGTGGTATAATTAAATAAAATAATAAGCCTTGGTGTGTGTTTCTTTGAAGTCTGCGATAAATAAAGGCACGGTCCGAAACATTTTTTCCGTCGACGAGCTCCGGGATCCCTCTCATCGTCAGGTGTTAAGTGAGCGACCGCTCAAGGCGTTCGGAGGGTAAAAGAAAACGTAAAATGTTCATGCATCCATTAAACACAGTTAGAAATGTTTACATAAACAACGAGAACAACATTTTGTGAGTGGTAGAGCCACGCTGTATACAGTTATGTCTACAGCATGAATGGGCAGGCTCGACCGGGTCGTAACCACTGTCTCGCAGAAAACCGACGTAAAGTAGCGGCGTGCTGCTGCGTTTCGTACGGTGAGTGAGATATCCGGAAGCCCAAATCCCTCTCCCCTTCCCAATCCCTAATTATCCCTTTACTTCAAGGTCGGCAACGCACCCATGATTCTTTTGGTATTGTGGGCGTACATGGGCGGTGGAGATCACTTACCATCAGGTGATCCACTTGCTCGTTTGCTGGTCTATGCTATAAAAAAAAAAAAACGTGTTATGTTTTTGACAACTTGGATTGAAAATATATTAAAATGAACTTGATAGCGAGTTTGGTAACGTTTAAAAAGTACATAGATCATGAAACAGAAGAATCTTAAAATTGGTAGAGAGGATGTTTGAGGATGTGTGGTGAGAAGGATATCTGATACTTATTTATACCCGATTGGATAGCGTGTATAGTATTAAAACTGTGGAAGTGGCTCGTTAAGACGATGCGCTTTCCGGATGAGCCTGCGTGTATCCAGCTACTTCAGGCCGGCATTATCTTGAGTATAGACATCGCATTACACTACACGTTGGGGTAGTTAGTCGCAACAGAATATAAAAGACATTGGGGCTCACTACATCTAATGATAGTTAATGTTTGTTTGGCCACCAGCAACCTTAATGACCACAACAATTTGTCAATTGCAAGTCATGAATTAAGGCATGCGTCAGAAGAAGACGCAGCTTACAGATGACATTGCTCAAAGAGTTATAAGGTACTTGAACCTACATAAAATATATATTGAGACGAATTATTAACCTTCCTTCTTTATTGGAGTCGGTTAACAAAGTATCCTTTGTGCCCCTGTCACAACATCTCCGTGCATCCGAGAGCCAATCAAGCCACCCTAATTATTTGCGTACGCTGACAACTTCTCAATTTTGACAACTGAGGGGTTGTTACTAGTGAATAAGGCTGGCGTCTCCTCCCGCCGCTCCCCGCCCCGGAGGCCGTCGTGTCCCCCCGAGAACAAAGTGGTAGTACGTGACTCCCGGGGGCCCGATAAAATTATTCGAACAACCTGTCCTATATACATTTTGAGCATGTTTCTAAATATACAAGTGAGGAGCCCTCCCCTCACCTACTTGTACCGTAGACTGTCATCTCCATAAATAACAGCGATATTACATTTTGTATCGCGATGTGAAGAAACACAGCTCCGAAGCTTATATACGTAATCATGTAAATATGGCTTATACAATGTTTACTTCCGATATATTACTCCGTGTCGATAAATGTGTTATAAGGCTTGCGATAAGTAGCTGTATAATAATAAATAAACAAATAAATATACAAAGTAAAAAGCAACCGACTAAGTGCGAGTTGGACTCAAACACTGTCAGTTCTGTACTTATACCCTTGGTAGGATATTAGTCATAAGAAAACATGTTCTGTGAAAATTTCTACCGAGTACCTATTACTATAAGCAATGATAGCTCAGCGGGCTCAGTAGTACGGATTTTCGAGACGAAACTCGCAGTATCAAAACCAGTCCAAAGAGCATGCACCTGTGTATATTAAATGTTAATTATCGATAGCTCTAACGGTGAAGGAACCATCGTAAGAAAACTTGCACTCTTGAGAATTTCACCACATGAATTTCAAGCGTTTGTGAAGTCGGCCAGCGTAGTGGACTAGGCTTAACCTTACTCATTCAGTAGAGGAAGCCCGTGCCTATCAGTGGCACGTGTATAATATAGGTCTAGTATCATTGTAATACCTATCACAATAAAAAATTGGGTTTCTTACGTTTACGCGAATGTTACACATTGAAATAAAACTAATTTAAATGGATTTTATCGCGGTTTCTTATTTTAATTTTGGTCCCGTCGTTTCGAATGCTTTTCAGCCTTCATGGTCATGTGGTGGTCTCCAGACAGTCAGTCCACAGTCAGTTATTTCAGTAAAAAAATAGATTTTTTTGTAGGACACACAGAAGCATAAACGGGTAGACAGTCGGCGTAAGCTTAGTAATAAGGTCCCGTTGGCATCCTTTGGGTACGGCACCTTACTGAATTCGCTTAACGTTGTTTTCGTTGTATTTGAATAAAATCTTATTGCTACTTATTTTTTGTCAGACAAACAACGTAGACTCTGTAATAGTGTTCTTTTGTATACATTGGTTACAAATTTATTTAAATAGGATATTTATAGGACTCTAACCCGCCTAAAAAATTTGGTCAAATGTTCACGTAACTGCTTTCCTTAAAATGCCTCCACTTTACTGTAAAATAGTTTAACACCATTTGGTATACAATATATTCTCATAAAAGGTCAGCTGTTCTAGATATTAGAATAATTGGAGGAAAAACTAAAACCAAATTAACTCATTTCTGCTTTAGTCAGATTTTAGTCTAAATTTCAGCAGGAATTATTTTAATACTGTCAAACTAAAATTATTCATTTTTCATAACAAAAATCATACGTATTTACTTCAAGTTTTCTGTGTTCCATTCCCACATCGACACAAATACTTGTGAGATCCACAAGTCTTTTTCAGGTCTGGGTGTGTTTTCTTCCGAGAGGAATTGGTGTTAGGCAGGCGGCTGATCGAAAAGCTATAAGCCAAATCTTATTGTAATATGTGTTAAAGACTCTTGTAAAGTAAAACTTTTAGACAATATAGCTTGCTTACGGTGTTGTTTCATAACAACGGATAGAAATGGATCTATTTTTGGAACTAATTAAGCACTGTTTAGTATAATTGAATACGTAGCTATCAGCATTCCGGGTAATGCGAGGTACTTACACGACAATTCCACAACACGTGCGCAATTTCAGGCGAATTAAACCACATTTCCACGGCACATTAGCTTAACGTGCAAAACACGCGGTAGGCGGTGGGATATGGGCGACATTCTTGGGCCACCGCCAACGTCACCTGCAGACTGCAGCCGGCTACCACATCTCCACGGTCTCCGTGTGTGGACAGGTTTGAAGAAATAATAGTAAAACTGGAATGTACAATTTATTTTGAATATCTTCTGTATAATTAACGTATTAATCTCTGAGGGCCTTACTTTATAAGCATTAATTAACTTTTGACTAATTAAACACTCCTTTGTCTTTCTCTGTCAACGCGATTAATAAAAAGGCTAGAAAGAGACGAAAAGAGCGTTTAACTAATTATTGCTTTACTACTGCGTTGCTGATGAAACGAGCAGGCTGCTCGCCTAATGGTAAGCTGTACACCTGCTCAGAGTGTCTAAAGCTGTACAAAACCGCGCAGAACTTTGTCTAACAGAATTGCATGGCACTACGCCGCGCTCGTCATACGCGAAATTAGATGTCAAGTCTTAAGTAATTCACTAGCTTCAACGTCCTTCAGACCGGAAAACAAGAGTGTGGGCAGAAATAGATAACGCGGCGGTACGTATGATTTTACTTATGATTTTGCAATATCGGCACTTAAAGTAAATATCAAACGACATTCACAAAACGCCACTCGATACAAAACTAGCGCGAATACTCCCTAGAATTTAAAGGAACATCCAAGAGCCGGCGAATAAAATATTTCCAGATCGATATCAAAACGTATAAGTGAGTTGTACATGTCAGGAATATCAAGCAGGCGCGGACCGGGCGTGTACCGGGCGTGTACCGGGCGAGTACCCGGAGCGGCGGGATCCACGGAGCAAAGAGGTGGGATTGACTTGGAATACCTCCGGGACAGGCGTTATTCGACACGACTTATCGACTATTTATATGTTGTGTTCCGAAACACAAATGGTAAATAGACATTTTTTTAAATGACAGTTCTTTGTGTGCAGAAGGTCTTCTGGGTTGGTACCAACGCTATGTTTACTTATGTCGCAGCAGTGTGTAAGCACTGATGTGTTTCAGATTGAAGGACATTGAAATTATTTGGCACTATGAGACTGAACAACTTGTCTCTCGGGGTAAGGAACGCAGTCTAGTGCAATGCAGTGCTTTGTACATGCACTAATCTAATTCACTGTACGAAACGCAACAGTAAGCTGCTAATTCACGTCTATTTGGAACAGTTGTAAAAGCCCGTTCGAGGCCATTCACGCTTTAGATAAAACTGTCTATAGCGTGGCAGCGCTGCTCTATCTGGGATTTGAACCCAAGACTTCGCAGACCTTAAATGGACTGCTACAAGACCAATGACTAAGTTAGACCCAAAAAAATAGTTCCATAGCTGAATTAATCGTGAAGGAATCAGGAATTACTAGGTACCTATAAGACTTGGTCCAAACCTTTATTTGATCGAGAGGCGAAATCAAAATCGAGTCAACATACTCGCAATCAAACTGTGCAAGCGTGAAGTGTGCCGTATCGATGTGTTTGCACGCCAATGCGTTTTGTTTTGCTTGTGCATTGCTTTATACATATACAATGTATTACAGGTAGGTGTGGTCATATTTAATGGTCGTTACATACGCCTTACAGTGAGTATTTATGTACCAGATATTTTCTAAATCGCGAAATTCACATTCATTTCGTTTATTATGATCGATCACATAAATATTAATTGGACCTACTTACGCAAGTAAAAACCAACCCACAGCAAGTTCAAATGGAGATACTGATTTTGTTTTACTAAGTACAAAGGCAGCACGAAATATAAATACAAATATTTCTAGACTAAAGTTGTCGGATTATTGTGAAATAATAAACAGCCCGCGAACAATGCTCAGATAGTTTATATATTCAATTTATAGAAAGATAAGTCAACATTACTAACTTTATTAAAACTAAATCTTTTAGACACGTATGATATTTTCGCGATATCTCATTGCGATGTGGTTCGTGAATACATTTGCATAGCAGAGCCGAGCTGTGACGTCGAGTATGCACCGGCGGCGAAACTCAAGAGTTCTGAGCTACAGACAGCGCCGCGGGACACTTCCATACTCGCTGACACGCTTCACACTGCCATGTCTAGTTGCATAATAGATGAATTAACAAGTTCACTTCACATAGTCATATCTATACATTTTTTTTTTATTTGTTTGAATGACGCGAGGAGCAAGGCACTCGCCTGATGGTAAGCGCCACGAACCACACAGAACTTTGAATTCCAAAGCACTGCATGGCACTGAACTGTGGTCGTCACCTCGAGACATAAGATGTTAAGTCTTATAATGTCCAGTAATTACACTGGCTTCAATGTCCTTCAAACCGAAACACAACAGTGCTTACACATTATTGCTTGGCACTAGAAATAGACAAAGCGGTGGTACCAATCCAGACGGCCTCTCGAATACGAGGAACGTACCACATCGTATATAAAAAAATAATACTGTTGATTTGTTTGCGCATCACGTGAAAATAGCTAAAAGGATTTATATACGACCTGGGTGTTATTAACCGTAAGTCTCTAATGACTGAAATACTTTTTGGGTGGTAGAGCCACGCTGTTTTGACCACAGCATGTATGGGCAAGTTTGACTAAGTCGTTACCACTGTCTCACAGAAAACCAACGTAAAGTTGGCTTGCTCCTGCGTTTCGTACGGTCAGTGAGATATCCGGAAATAATTCCCAAATCCCCTCCCCTTCCGAATCCCTTAATTATCCCTTTCCTTTAAGGTTGGCAACGCGTCCATAATTCTTCTGGTATTGTGGGCGTACATGGGCGGCGTAGACCACTTACCATCAGATGACCCCCTTGCTCGTTTGCTGATCGATACTATTAAAAAGTGGCTCTACGACACAAGATAAACGCATCTCGATATACGCATAACATAATATTTTATGTAAAGTAAATATATTTTTTTTTTTCGGAAAAGTTGTGTTCATCACAAGGGTCTTTAGAAACGCCCAGCTGAAAAAATAAAATTGCACTGAAAATTACCAAGAATTGGAGAAAAACTTTTACTTAAAAGGACTAGTCGAAAATAATAAAAAAATACATAATTTTTCAAGCATTGTTTCCCTCATATAAAGCATACTCGTTTAACAAAATCTTCCCTCCAAAGTCAATTTACTTAAAATAAAAAGTTAAGATAGTAAAAAGTCCTTTCCATAATAGCATTCAGTTCCCGCACGCAACTTGTGGCTCGAGTTTACGACCGACCGCCTTGATGTATGGACGATATATTTTAGCTGAATTTTTAACAAGCTCCGAAGATTGCTTTCATTCACTTATGGAAACAACCTTTAAAATTTATTACGTCTTTATGTTACATGAACTTTGATTAAAGGAAAAACTATTACGTCAATCAATTTTGATTTTTATATCTGTTTATCGATATTATTCATTGGTTTAGTGCCTTAGTTCCCGAAGTGGTCTAGGTGGACCCCCAGGGGTATACGGTGGCCTCACAATCTTCACATTTTTGCCGAATTTTGGGTATATGGTAGAAATGTAGCTGTAGGGGATCCACCGGAACCAGCTAAATTTTTAAAGTGGTCTATGAGAAAAAGCGTCTGGGATCCTCTGGTTATAATAACATGCATATAATCTTTGAAACTAGTGACGTTAGAACCTAAGGAAATAAACCTAGGGGTTTGGTTCCTGAAAGACGTTAACAGAACCCTACTAAAAAGCCAAAACTGTTTCTTTATCCGTTTGTCTATCCTACATTTAAAGTTCTAGTTCTTTTGAACTGTAATACGTAGCCAACATATACTATCCCCGAATATGACGGATCTCCAAAGAAATAGTAAGAATACAAAATTACGGAACCCTCAGATGATTTTTGTAATCTTTGTTTAGCCAAATATGTCTCTTTAAGTTTATGATTTCGCCGCATTTAAATTCGTGAGCTGGAAAATTTAATTAAGCATTCTTGTTAAAAAATATTCTCATTTCGTCTTAAGCATTGCGATAATAGTATTTAATTTTTAAAATAAAATAAAATTCATTAGTTTCAGACTCAACGGGATTAGGTCAAGAATAATTTTATGTTTAGCACCGTGAAATAAAGCGGAGGGTTTAAAGCCTGCGAGACTTAGATATTTAACACTAATAATTATCTCTTAATTTATTCAAAGCACTTTAGATACTTCTTTACGAAAAGCTAGGACACTTTTAATGTGACTTCATTTATATTGACCTTGAAAGATAGCCTCAAGTTTATCTACGACTTTACATTTTAAAAAGGCTTATCGCCTTTAGCTTACGTACCGGAGTACCAATGTATTTTTACGTTGTTGCTGCACAATGAGGCGATGTGGACGAAACGTACGGGAATAATGCAAATTTCCACTCCGTTCTGCTTTATTCGAACCATGTAAAAGTTTTAAAAGTAAACTGTGGCAATATATTTTATGAAGCGTTGCGAAGACAAAGCATGCAATAATAGACCAATCAGATAAATTTATCATCTCTTCTCCGCTTGAGGTAAAACTCTGAACTGCTGGTGGTAGGATTCATATCCGTCCATGTAGCGACTGCCGCATACATAGTGTTAAAACCTGCCATAGTGACCCACACACCTTGTGTGGATTGCGTTCCAGGACTAGCTGGTGTATATCTGGTTCTCCCGAGAGGCTTGCGACATGATTGTTGGTTGGTTGGAGCGGGTATATGGGTACATCTTTGTGTCCATGTGCCTGCATCGGTCATCCACCTATCCTGTCGCAGGCCCCTCGATTTGCTTCTTCTGTCTTTTGAGTGTGAAGAAGCATTTATACAGGGCGGCATGATCCTGGTTACTACTGATAAACTCATTGTTTATCGGTGGACGCTGGTTTTTTTTATTGTACTGCGCTTACCGTCATGTGTAGTACAGTCACCTTGCCGTGTTCGGATAAAAAACTATTCACAGTTCCGCTTTCCTCTCTGCTCGTTTCCGCTTCAGTGAAAACACACCCTATCTAGTAGTATGTATTTGAGATTGAATATTTAACAGGGTTTGCGTGTACTTTGCATCATTAATTAAGAGTCGGAGCAAGTTGCGGACCGTCATCTGTCTCGCGCGGTATTTTGATTGCTTCCTACAAACTTACATTGATGGATGGCTCAGTTTGGGACAATTGAGTTTCCGCTGCTCTTTGTTTTGTTAGCGACTGGCATCAAATGTTAGGAAGTTACTATTACCAACTTACTCAACTAAAAATACGTATGAATAAATTTTAACTTAACCTTAAAACCAGCTACAAAAATGGAAACTCTCTATGCCTACTGAAGCGAAGTAAAATACATACATAGATGCGTTGAGATTTTCCTTTCTTTGAAAATCGGTTAAAATATGTAAATAAAGGTACATAATATATTTGATTTGTTTCTGAATTTCATTTTTGTTCCATATTTTTGGTATTCTTATATACTTACTATAAAACTATTGAGTACTAGTATTGAAATAAAACTGTGGACTCCACCGCACCACCCCGTGATCACGAAGACTGTAAAGCTTTCGAAACGTCGGGATCAAAATTAATAAAAAATCGCGATAAAATCCGTTTAAATTAGTTTTATTTCAATGAGTAATATTCACGTAAACATAAGAAATCATTGAGTACTAGTACTTACATAGCCGTAGCAAATAAGAAAAGCATAATATATCATGCATGTATCCAGCGCAAGTAAAATATACAGCTTGTTACAGAAAGGCGGGGTCACATTTAAGGGTCATTACACACTCACATCACTATGAGTTAAATGAAATGCATGACAGAGAATAACAATGCTCAAGGGAGACACAAACTCGACTGTTTATCATTTATTTGTTGTCTAAAGTTTCAAATCGAATATTGATATGTTACTCATTAGATAAACAAGAAAATGTTTTATTTTATTTATTTCTTAGCCATAAATAATAAATAAATAAACCCAACAATCACAAAAATAGTTCTGACCCCACAGTAAGATACGAGTCTTATATCGTGGGTATCTGGAACTACGAGAGAATTTCGGTCTCACAACACTCAGACCCCGAAATAAATCGAACCCGCAGCCTCTCGCAGCCGGCTACTCTTTCGAATTTGGTATTACGGAGGCTGAAATACTTTTATCGCACACTTTACGTTGCTTAAATTTGACCATACCTACCTATTGGGAGCACGTTGTGTATTGATGTTTTAACAATAATGTATGGTGAGCACCACATCAAGCCTCCCTTCAAACAGAATCAACACCAATATTTTTATTTAATTGGCATGCACAAAGGAACATAATAGTGCTTACATAACGGTGGTTGGCGGTACAACCACACGAAGCAATGATAACTATTACAGTTATGGGGGTATAATACCCCTAATGTATTAAACGAAATATTTATTCCATCTTCTGATGCATTTAAAATTTTATTTGTGACAAAGGATACCCCAGATGTTAATTTGTTCAAACAAATTTGAAACGTAGAAACCACATTTTAAACGACTTTACAACAGCCCCTTTGTCTCCGTCGTTAAATACTTGCTCATCATAAAAATAAACTCGACGAATAAAACCACCCAAACAAATTAACGTTTGTGTTAAAATCCTTTGTAAAAGCGGTATAAAACTCAACAAAGGAATATAAAATGGTCACCGTAAACATCGGCTCATTAATTATCATAATTAATTAATAACAATTGCTTATTAAGCAGTTGGACAACACAAATTGGATTAAAACATTATATTGATAAATGTAGAGTTCGAGTAATATCAATCGACACTTGAAGAGTGCAATTATAGAAAGATAAGGCATCAGGAACGAAACAAAGTGAACTATAATTGTGACCATTTCACAGTTATTAATAGTGGTGATGGTATCTAACCATCTGACTCTTCAACCACCGACGGTAAAATATGCAATTAGCCACGCACGGGGAATTTGAACCAGTATGTTCCAATTTATTTCAATGTAGAATTAAATGAAATATATAACAAAGTAACAGTAAATGCCGTCTATTTAGAAAATGCTTTAATTAGACGCTATCTTTATAGAGTGTGCCAATCGATTGAGAATCGAAAAATGGTCCGCACAAGTGATTAAATATTGCGAGGGTATTGAGTTCAAACAGAACTCAATGGGCGTAGTTGCTCAATGAACTCTGAAGCCACAGAATATTAATATATCAAATGTTCAGTATTGCTCTACTTTAAAACTGAATATTTTCATATTGAAAAAACTACTACTACACAGTACTACTATAGTATTTTACTTAGTATTATAAATTCAAAAGTATTTTCGCTCCTTTTTCTTCTTTCACGAAGCAATTGAGGAACTGTTCGATCTGACTTTTCCATAGAAATAGTTTATAAACCTAATAGTGATATAGGCTTGATTTACAAGGTAGTAGGCCTCTTATATGTGAGAGGCCGTCTGGGTCAGCATCACTGTTTTGTCAATTTCTGCCGCCAAGTAGCAAAGTGTAAGCATTTTTTTGTTCCGGTCTGAAGGCGATTGAAGCTAATGAAATTACTGGGCATTATGACACCTCTTTTGTAACGGGGTGGCGAACGAGAGAAAATAGCCTATACATTTTGTAAAGGTATTTACAGTATTGCTCTATCATTTACACACTACTACAAGTAATCCAACTCGACGAAACTAGTTTTAATAAAAAACGCATTAAGGTAACAATTATATTTTCATTGCTATCGGCTATTTCTTCCAGACAACCTTAGAAAGCGCTGCAATACTAAACAAGCTGAATATTTTATAAATGCATTTCAACCTTGTAATATTCGTTTCATACCGTAATATTAAAGAATTTTTATTCAAATACCTGCAAATAATAGCATGAAGTCCAATTTCGAGCTGTTGTAGCTCTATAACTATTTCCAGTACACATTCATGATACACAATCATGATATAGAGAAAAGGTCAAGTGATAATAACAAACAAAAGGCCAGATAAATTACACAGTATTACACTAAACAGGGCAGTTAGATCGATCTGGGGCGCGATACTGCCTGTCCACTGGGCGGACGATTAGTGAGGGAGGGCGAGACGGGGTGGGACGGGGTGGGGAGCCCATCCATCAGGCGGGCGTCTGTACTATCACCCCATCGGTCACTACTCGTCACCGCGGTTATAGCTCGGGATTATGTTACATAACCACGGACATTTTTATAGGAATAGCTTTTATTATAATGGCTACAGAAATGTGGTTTAATTCAGACAATGGTTTATTGATATGGGGTAACTTTAGGTATATTGATTGTTAATATATGCCGCCGTTATATAAAGTAAATATTAGCACTGTCAAAATTTATAAGGTCCAACAATTAAACGGTTCAGAATAGTTTGTTATTTCGAATGCGTGATGGGGCAGTTATTCGCTGCAGTTTGCCAATAACCATAAAAATATATTGTTTTTTTTTTTGTAAAATACATCAGAAAAATTATAAAATTTAGCAATATGATAAACATTCGTGAAATAAATTCATAAAAATACACTAAAAATGATTTTCTAAAAGTAAATTGAATATTAATCTTATTGTATCCTTGATGTTAAGACATTGCACTACACACAGACATATCAAATAACAAAAAAAATCCTTTATGTAACAAGAGACGAATCTATCTTTAATGTGTGGTTTAGCTGTCTGAATGAGTGCTTGGAATCAACTTTGTAGTACATAAAGGTAGAGAAATATTCCGTTTTTGAACGAACGATGCAAAACGAATTAGTTGATCGCTATTAATGTGGCATTTAGGCTGAGAAATCTTGAGGTTCGGGGTTCAAATGCCGGAACAGGCAATTACAATTGGCGATTGAGTTTTCCATTCGGAAAATCACACAATAGTTGCTCAAATAAGAATTTGTTCAGCAATAGGCTCGCCGCCTACCACATCATGAAACAAAAATGAGTTCGGCAAACCGTGGGTAGCACTAGGAATATTTTAGGGTAGCACTAGTTGTAATATTTTATTTGTTTTTAATATTTTTTAAGAAAAATATTAATTTTAATTAGATTACAAGAGGCCATAACCCATGAGTTTGTATGGGCATTTTTTCTTATGGCTAGCCATGTCAATAAAAGATAAATATAAAAGTAATCTAGTATAAAGAATGTTGACATGTAAAAGTGATATTTATGATCCAATTTGCGGAATAAATGATTTGAATTTGAGTTTGTACCTTTGCTTACCCGTTTGGGGGTACTAGCATGGACCTATTTTATATAATGTTTTCAACATAACAATATATAATTAAATAAACTTATACAGATAACCATGATCTTACAATTGTTTCTCGATTCTACCTTGTTTTCGTTGAAATCAGAAATATACCCAATTGTATGCTTATTACGCGCCAACCGCATTTCTGAACGAATAATCTTGTTTTATATTTTCCTACACGACATGTAAGCTGATTATAATGTGACATGATACTGACAATTTGTCTGCAAACAAGCAAAAAATATCAGATTCAGATTCTTGTGGAAAAAATAATTCAACAATTTATGATTTATTTCTTTGTCAACATATTGTTGATTGTCGTCATCCTTCGGCATCATTTTTATGTACGACTGAGTGTAGTTATGAGTTAGAGTAGCTTGGTTAATGATGATTGCTACATCAGTTCATAAACAATAGCAACTACATCTAGAACTCTAAATTACAAAGTACTGCATGACACTGTGATTAGAGACTCATAAATACATTCAATATTCACACATAGTCTTGATACCATACTGTGATACCAATCTTGTACTCTGTTAGGGACTACAAATAAATAGGATATTAAAACACCCAGACTCAAACCAAATATGTTTTGCTCATTCGCCTCGGCGCGTGAATGTATACATTTTTCCACTGGCTACTCGCTTATTACGTAATGGAGGCTGTTAACATTTTAGTATAACACTAGCTTTTGCTCGCGGCTCCGCCCACGTGATCAAATAAACAAACAAACAATCAAACTCTACAGCTTTATAATATTAGTATAGATTTGATTTTGATTTGACAACGGAAGCCTTCAAATAATATTATTTTGGTAGCTTAGCAACGGAAGCCTTCAAATATGAATAATTTTCCCCGTTTTTGCAACATTTTTCACTGATGCTTCGCTTCTAATGGTCGCAGCGTAATGTTATATATCCTAAAGCCTTCCTCGATAAATGGACTATCCAACACAAAAAGATTTTTTTAATTCGAACCAGTAATTCCTGAGATTAGCGCGTTCAAACAAACAAACAAACAAACAAACAAACAAACAATCAAACTCTACAGCTTTATTATTAGTATAGATATGTCACTGCTAGACATAAGCCCCCTCTACTAATAAAATGGTTTTTGCCATTAGTTAAACGCGTTGATGTAATGCGGGTTGATGGGTATTTGTAAGTTTTTTAACTAATAGTGCAACGCTATAAATACCACTGGTTACCACTGTCTTACAATAAACTGATATGAAATGTAAGAATAATGTTGAATTATTTAAGGTGAGACATTTCCAGAAGCCCATATTACCTTCACCTTACCAGTCCTAATTACTTTTCTTTCATATTGATAATAAATCAATGAGTCTTCTGGTATTGTGAGTATTCACGGTGGAGATCACTTACCATCAGGCGACCTACTTGCTCGTTTGTTCGACTCTACTACAAAAAAGGTAATCTCACGGTGTTTTCCTTCAACATTAAAGCTAGAGATAATTAACAAAGAAGTAATTATTTAGTGGTGGTCAACATCTGTCTGATTTTATTACCCGTGTCCATTACGTACGACATTACTACGACATTTCAGCTTTGTGAATTATTGATGATTAGTCGACATTATTTTATTACAGCGTATTAAGACGGAATTAAGGAATTAGGTGTTATTACACAAAGGGTACCTCAGCGTTTTTTGTTATATATAGCATAGGCCGGCAAACGAGCAAGTAGGTCACCTGATGGTAAGTGATCTCCACCGACCATGTACGCCTACCACCAGAAGAATCATGGGCGTGTTGCCAACCTTAAAGGAAAGGGATAATTAGAGATTGGGAAGGAGAGGGGATATGGGCTTTCGGATATCTCGCTCACCGTACGAAACGCAGCAGCAAGCCGCGAATTTATGTCGGTTTTCTGTGAGACAGTGGTAACGACCCGGTTGAGCCAGCCTATTCATGCTGTAGACAAAACTATCTGTAGCGTGGCGTTATCACTCAACAGCGTGATAATATGTTATGTAGATTGTGATACAGATATATTCGAAGGAGTTTAAGTAACTAATTAGAAGATTTTGGGCTAAACAAGCTCAAGTACTGGTTTTCAATTTTTAACGCTAATAAATTGTAAAATTATTATATTATAGTACTAGCATATGCTCGTGGCTCCATCCATGTGAACACCTTTTCCAGGAGTAAAAGGTAATTTATTATAGCCTTAATTAATACTACCTTCAGTTAATGTAATAGTGACACCAGCATTGAAATCCGTTCACCAATTTTTACGTGTTACGTTGACGAATTGACGGATACATAGAGATGTAATTTATGTTTCAAATATCTGACGAGTTACTTACTAGTGTGGCGACATCTAGCGCGCACAACACAAAGCGCGCAATCCTGCATCGCGCTAGAGAAATTTAAGCGAAGATTAGTATATATACAAGTTCCGAACATCAACCATCGGAGGGGCCGCGGCCGGTCAGGTTTAACACCCGCCTGACTGGAGATCTCCCCCTTCGCCAGAGGAACACCAACACCCGTTCCTCTACACTAGTCTATCCTTCAAATATAATATTTTATTATATTTATAGGATTCCGCCTCCTTGAAGTTATTTTTGGAGATAAAAGTATTCCATGTTGTAACAAGCCTTATTCGAGATTTGATAAAAATTGCTTCACTGATTTTGTCGTACAAATAAAACTTCCTTCCCACTTCAACTATTACGTAGGAGTCATAAAAATTCTCTATGTAATTTATCGTCTCTTTAACATCTAAATAAATAAAGATTTGAGATACATAGCGAGTTTTTAATTTTTTTATTTAATTGAATGACGAGACGAGCAAGGCACTCGCCTGGTAAGCGACAAGCCTGCCCATAAATAGAAGCAACATCACACAGAACTTTGAATTACAAAGCACTGCATGGCACTGAACTGCGCTCGTCACCCCGAGACATAAGATGTTAAGTCTCATAATGCCCAGTAATTTCACTGGCTTATGTTCTTCAAACCGAAACACAACAGTCCTTACACACTGTTGCTTAGTGGCAGAAATAGACAAAGCGGTGGTACCAACCCAGATGGCCTCTCGCATACGAGGAACCTACCACCTAGTAAATAGTGATTAAATTTGAAAATAGTGATAAGCTGGAGTTAACAGCTTCCGTGGCGCAATGGCCGAGTAGCCGGCAGTAAAGCGAGAGGCCCCGCGTTCGATTGCCGCAGCAGGACAAATAGCTATTTTTGGATTTGATTTGATCCTATAGGATATCCTAACGTATAATTAATAAATAATAGATGTCAATAGTTTGGGTGTGGAATTCTCGGTGCATGAGTTTATCGCACTTGATTAATTTGTTTGTCTTTATAATTAGATATAGAGTTACTGCAACATGTTATATTTAGCTCAACCGCCTACTCATTCAGTTTCTTCGGAAATATGTCAAACCATGAGTACGAAGCGTGAACCAAAATCGCGCACTGATGGCTCCGTACCTACACTCCTTAGTTTGATTTGTGTATTTTAAATTATTTATAAGATATCCCCCATAATAAAGTATATATTATCAATATTTCAGCCGGCTACCTATTACGGCTTATAAAATAGAGTTCTCTAAAGGTTTGAAAAACTTAAAGACCGACAGACGTGGGCTTAGTAATAAGGTACACGCATATCTAAATTACTTTATTATATTTAAAGGCAGAAAACAAAAATAAATGAATTATTCATATACTTTCATAAAATTCCATCCATTTTCAAGCAACTTAATTAAATGATACTAAATACTTAATCCACGTTATTAAAATGAAGGAAATTGCCGTAATCCGACTCTATCTGAAAGGAACCTACAAACAATTTAGGTTTTTATAGGCTGCCTAGTTAATTACAATTACGTGGTATTTCTGCCCAATAAAGTCGGCACCGAGGGCGCTAGATCCCGCGCACGCGAGCTTCCGCAACCGACGTTTATGAGAGCTTAGCGTCAAATGCCGCGGTTAGTTCTACATTTCTCTACTTAAGTACATTTCTAGATAGACTGTTTTTAAATCAGCAATTCAGAACAGAGAACAGAGTGCTATTAAGTAACTATCAGCTACAGTAAGTAACTATTTTAAACGGATTTTGTCGCGGTTTTTTATTTTAAATTTGTGGTGTGGACCCCACCGACTACCACGTGACCACGAAGGCTAAAAAGCTTTCAAAAAGTCGGGAACAAAACTTCATTTATTTCAATGAGTAACATTCGCGTAAACGTAAGAAATCATTAAGCTACTAATAATTCCAAAAGATCGGTGGTGTGAATTGCAGATTGTCTAAATCGTCATATTAACGTTTGGTACGTGTATAACAATGCAATCAGCATAGACGTCTGACAAACTAGATCAATTTTAGACAAATCATAGAGCAAAGCGATATCGAAGCATGTATCATCATCATCATCAGCCACAAGACGTCCACTGCTGAACATAGGCCTCTCCCAAAGATTTCCAGACCGACCTGTTGGAAGCGGCCTGCATCCAGCGACTTCCTGCGATCTTTATCAGGTCGTCTGTCCACCTTGTAGATGGACGTCCAACGCTGCGCTTGCCAATACGTGGCCTCCATTCCAGAACCTTTCTGTCCCATCGGTTATCGGTTCTGCGAGCTATGTGGCCTGCCCACTGCCACTTGAGCTTGCTAATCCGTTGAGCTATGTCGGTGACTTTCGTTCTTCTACGGATCTCCTCGTTTCTGATTTGATCACGTAGAGAAACACCGAGCATAGCTCTCTCCATAGCTCGCTGAGTGACTGTGAGCCGTCTTATACGGCCCATATTTAGAGGCCACGTCTCAGTGCCGTATGTCATCACTGGTAACACACATTGAAGCATATGTATGTAATCAAATAAATACAAGAAGAATTTTGACATCGTGCCTATGTAGTTAAAATAAACTTTTACTTTATATTGCAATATATTTTACATATTTATAAAAAGTTTGTAATCATTTTTACAACTGTACATTATTTTATAATTGTAAGGTTTGATATAACAAGAGGTTTATGTTTAAATTGACGGAATTTAATTTTAATTGAATACGGTAGTATGCTATTGTCCTTGGGTGATGTATATTTTATAATAGTATGGATGGCTCCGTGGTACAGAGGGCAAGCACCCGGCTGTGAAGCGAGAGCCCGCGGGTTCATTTCCTGCACCACGATAAATGTTTGTGGGATCCACAAACATTTGACAGCCTCCGTGGCGCAGCGGGCGAGTAGCCGGCTGTGAAGCGAGAGGCCGCGGGATTATTACAACTATTTTATTTGGTATCTGTAGCTAATCTTGCGAGCTTAATAGTCTAGTTAATTTAACAATTGATGAACCATGAATCACACTCGTCAGATATTTGATACAAATAATTGAAACAAAATTTTAATCTAGATTTATACACCAGGAAAACGATACTCAATTTATAATCTTAAAAAAAGGCGTGGCTCACACCTGTCTTTTTATTTATAATAATAAACGCCCTGTACAATGCACGTCCCACTGCTGGGCACGTACCTCCTTTACTTAAAAATATATCTTACTCCACAGTTCATTTATATAAAAAGAATAAAAATCTTAAAGATACATTATTATGAATATATCGTTGAGGTTTTTTTCTCTTATAAATTTGAACGTAATCCTTTGGATATACAAAAGTGTATCATATTTATCCCTAACATATGTTTAAGAAATACATTTGTATTAATATTCGTATATTAAAAGTTACATATCTCAAAAACAAGGCCATCGTTTTATGTTTGCGATCCTACCTACGCAAAGAGCGATTTTAATCTCGAGGGTTTTTTGATGTGTACTATGTTTTAGCTTAGACGTCGGGATCTGCGGGTTTAATACGAGTTACAAATAATTTCACAGTTTTTGAATTCGTATAAAATTACATTTGACGTTTTATCAAACTAGTACTTTATATTGTGAAATACGAAAAAATCGCTCAAAACTAATTTTGAACTTGACTAATACGATATAAAATTAATCATATTATCAATTTTAATTCATCATAATTCCCACTAGTGGCTACTTCTAATCGATGCTTCTGTTTATGGGCAGGCGTGGCGCTTACCATCATGCGAGCGCCTTGCTCGTTTCGTCATTCAATATAATAATAAAAAAAAGTAGTTGAATGAATAATGAAATCTAATACTGCGCTATAAAAATATGTTTTTACTCGTATTTGATTTTAATAACATTAACCGACTCCGAAACATATTTGTAACCGCCGCTCAAATTGAAATTCAGTTTATTTGTTTAGGCACTACGATATCACAGATAGATAAACGACCTACACTAGCACTTTTTTGCGGTAGTTAATAATATCGTTAGTGGAAAGGCAAAAATATTAAGGCGCCAATGTGTGAACTTTACGGTAGAACTTTTAAAACTTGTTTTTGTACAACAAATCATAATAATTATATTAGGAAAAAATATGATTCAATAAAATACAAGTTTTAGTGAATATTGTCCAGTAGATAAAATATGGATTTTTAAAATAATTTTAAAATGCTCTACCGTAAAGTTAACGTATTGGCGCTTTACTATTTCCGCTTTTCTACGGATGGTATGGTCGAAAGTAAGCTCAAGTCTCTTTTCTTCACGATTCACTTAATTGCTTATCCTAAGATATTCTAATCCGTCCTTCCATCGACCGTCGTCGGTCGTATCGTTGTAGTTGTCATTGGCCCGACCGCGACAGGCTGCCAAAATGATTTAATTATTTTAATTGATCACTCGCCACAATTCGAGAGACGCGCCTCTGCGGTCGAATGTTCATTTATATGCGGTCCTCGATAACTTATAGTAAATATTCAGACTTCGTAACCATATTGTTGTCGTTGTTGAAATTGGGTTATTACCAAATTGGTTTTGTTGTTCAAGTGTAGTTTTTGTGTGTATGTATCAATGAATACCATTTTGTATTTATTTGTCTTATGTCTTAGCATCTACGTTTTTATTGTATATACTAGAAATTCCAGAACAGTAGAAAATTGATAACCAACGAAACAGAAAAAAGGACAAAGATGTGATTATTGTACTAGGTGGTATGTGAACTATTAGCTGATAGTTTGTGGGTTATAAATATCTACTAACTACTAAGTTTGTCTGTTTTTACCATCATGTAGCAGTGTGCACCGCTGTGATATGAAGCACTTTGAAGCAGGTAAAGCTATAAGGCAATATCCTATGTCATAAAGTAAAGAGAGTAGTAATTTGTTTAATTTATAACAACACTTACAGTTCGGTGCAGGGTTGCTAATGTTTTTAGAAACGCTTGGCACTTATCATCATGTTTAAAATGTCTACAAAAACAACAAAGTTTTCTTGAGTTCTATTAACATAAGTGTCTACAACACTGATGAAACTTGCCAAGCCGTCGCTCCTTGTACAAAATTTGATAACTATTTACGATATTATCACGGCCACATACTTACTAAATTGAATTTCTGCCAAACTCACGAAACAAACTGGGACAGTGTCGGAACAACCCAATACCTTGTACAAACTCAATTTCACCGGGCTTTGTGGTGTGTGTTATAAATATATTTGATTAATAATTTAATTGTCAAGGAATTTGCTTCATTGGTCTAATGGCGGTGTAGTTAGGCTATGATGACGGTAAAGTCCCAGGTTCAATTACCAGTATGAGTAGTCAAAATTGTATGCTTAATTCACTTTATGGAGGAGTAGACGTCTGTATGTTTTATGTTTGTTTTCTTGTACCTGCAACCAAATAAGCATCACTTTGGACCGTTTAAGTTCTCTCCGACTTTAGTTTGAAAGTTTTTTATTTCGTTAAAATCTGATGATGAACTACGAGAAAAAATGGGTAACTCCTCAAAAGAAAACAGGAAACGCAACTCGATTCACGTTTTCTTACAAAATTTGTTTATGTCAAATTTTCATACTATTTGTTGTTTCTTAATCCTAGGGCGACTTGCACGACAATCCTTAATTGCATCAATAATTATTGTATATTCATTGTATCAAACTTAAAAAAAAAAAATACTTTTATAAACACGTGTAGCGGTTAAATACAGTTAAGAATCGTCGCACAAGCCAGCCTTAATAAAAACAACGTTGAATGTATGCAATATTTACGGAATGTGAGTGCTGTGGAGGTAGGAATGTACTCCGGTGAATAACTGGCCGACGTTCCTTGGTTTTTCCAAAAAATACGCAAACTGGGAATGTTTTAAATATTTCGAACTATACATGTTGGTGTCGCCGATAATAATTATGCAATTTTTATGTTGTGAACAACTGTGAACATAAAAAAAATACATTCTGTTAAAATACAGAAACTTATGTAAACGTAATCCGTATAAATACTATTGAAACACTTAGATAAGTCACATATATAGGATTTTATGTTAACTGACACATAAATTAAACTATGGTAAAATTAGACTTGAGTTAGTTTTCTGTATCAAATAACACAACTATATTATACCGTGAAAAACACGTAACGCCTGCCCGAAAAAATATTCTTTAAGATTTAATGCACCTCATGCCATTCAGTATACATAAAGATTTTAGCATATCTATATCCGTTCAGGCATTTAGCAGTTATGTTAACATCAAAACCTCCCATACATTACACTCTGAAACGTAACACTCCTGTTTAAGTAGTCGTGTAAAAAATAATACCAGTTTCAACGTAATTTGAAGTAAATTGGTATCAAGTAGTTCAGGTCATTATTTCCCTACTCAAATAATGACTGATGAGGAACTTCGAAATAAAAACTAAAAGAAAGACAATTACGCGCTAAGAAGGCCGAGAGGTAAATTATTTATAAAAAATTGTCAATATATATATAGGTTTGATATGACTGCTGGTGGGAACGTACTTAATTATGTTTGATCCCACTGGGACCACCATAAATGTAGTGAAAAAATCGCCATAGTGGCTCGTTCAGGCGTATCGCGTCAGTCAGGATATGACATATACAGTAACTTCAGGCCGGCATTTAGTATTATATTCGATAGTATTATAGCATATTATTGTACATCGATTTCTCCACGGTCAGACTTTTCTTAAGGTTTTTTAATTAGCAAAACTTTGACATACTCGCAATGGTCACATAATGGTGTGTTGTCCTTATCGCTCATTAAATTATTTTATTCACAGACACCCACATTCTCATAAAAACAAGGATGCGTTAAGTAAACGGATATTGGGCATATTTTAAACCTTCAGTAATCTCAATTACCAAATAAACCTATTATGATAAGCCTGCCATGTGACGTCAGTATTATGTAAGGTAGTGGTAGTCTTTTTTATTTGATTGAATGGCTGAGTCTGACTGACTGAGTTGAATGAATTAATTTTTATCGTAAAAAACAACTTTGTAATGCTCTATCGTTAAGTTTACTTATTAGCGCTTTAGTCATTTTGCCTCTCACTGTCGATGTAATTGTTGGGTGTTACAAAAAATAACCTTCTGGCACAGAATCTCGCCATAAAGTAGTGGCTGATAAGACGGCGCGGGATCGGCTTATCGCGTCCCGTGGGGGCGATCTCCGCCAGACGGCAGCCGGTGATGTGCTCATGGATGTCAGATTATTCATGTGCGAGTAGAGCTGTAGGTCGCAGCGGACGAACTACTTCGACACGAGTATTTACACTGATGTACGTAAGCCGGCTTAGAAAAGCACATTAGTTATTCGGTATATAAAACTTTATACTATATTTTAAGAACTGCAATTTGATTTTTAGTTTCTCCAATACTTAAATAGAATTTGAACGAAATTGACAAATGCCAAAATGTTATAGATTTTTTTTTTTATTTTAGTTCGATTCGAACTTCGTTACTTTAATGTTATTTTATTTGTGATGTGATGTGTTTATGAAAAATGAATAAGTACATTTTCGGCATAAAGCTATTGATAATATTAAGTATATATAATTAAGATATAAGATTGCTACGCAGTGTTTTTATCGTATTTTATAAACATTTAAATCATATAAATTTCGCTATTCGCTGTCCGTAAGTCTAATAAGGCTATTTGGAAGATTCTGTTTATTCTTTATTTGAATAACTAACGTTGTGTCTCCAATCTAATGTAACCTTTATAATACGCGATATCAACGAGATAAACATTAGTACTTTCCAAGTGGCTGAAAAGATTTTCTTAAAACAAAATAAGAACCCTCTTTATAGACTATCTTTTAAAAACCGTACTTAAATCGGGTCTATCGCTGAAGTGCTGCGTTAAATTACCCCTCTTATTTGGCTGGATTAAAAAAATAAACAATGCCAGAAGGTATTTTATACTTATAACATTCAGTTTAATTTTCAATTACAATATTATTTGTAATTCCACGGTACAGCTTTTTTCTTTTGTGACTCAATTTCTGAAACAGTTACAGTTGCATTTAAATAAATTTGTATCCACAAATATATTTGCACTGTCAATATTTCTATTCGAATGACATCAGTTCAGGTTTTAATAAATTAATTATTTACTATTCATTTGTTTAAGTACAGTGAACGTTTGCCAGTCAAAGAGCAGGGCAGCGAGCGCATACATTTGCTCAAATAAATATTTTGAAATGAATAAATTAACATTCCTGTTAGTTAATATTAATACAGTCAGAATTCGTTAAATTTTGTTAATTTAAATGTGGACCGATTACAAAACAAATTAAATATGTTATATGATATAAACTGATGCTTAAATTCCCGAAAGAGTAGTTTCGGGAATTTATTTCGTTTGGTTTTCACTTCGTCGTGTTTTATTTCGTTTATCACTCATTCGTTTTTTTTATCAATAAACTAACAGATATATTATTGTCTGACCTGAAAATAATTGAAGTCAAGTCATCTGTCTCACAAGTTAAGCAAGTCGTGTATTTGCTTCGTCCAACATTTAAATTGCCTAAACACACAGAAGCGTCAAAAGAAATTACAGAAGACATATTTTTTTCAAGAGAATCGATAACAATTAACGTGTGGGAGGAAATCGTTCAATATTTGAATAGTGATAATGTGATACGAACGCTCCGCTCGAATTACAATGGGTTCGGTAACAAAGAAACCACGCTTATATTTTATTTACTGCTTCTCTTATTTATATTTCTCACGCATATTCTTGAGCTGTATACGTGTATAATATCCTTCATTGGAGTTGCTTCCATGTCATAGACGGCTGTGAAAATAGGACACGGGTTCGATACTCATATTGAGACAAAATATAGGCCCCTTGTACGCGCTAGATGGTCTCGCTTATGGGTTGATACCACCACTTTATCTATTTCTGCCGCAAAGTAGCAGTGTCTGAGCACTATTATGCTGGCACACGGAGGCTGCCAAATTTATATGCTTATTTGATAGTTGAATATTGTGAAATAGGAACTAAATTCTTCAAGTTAACTAATGCATTTCCTTATACAAATACGATAACTACAGATTCCGATCAGGTAAATAAATTATTGTGAATATGAATTACACAAATCTCTCAACACGATAGCATTGATGTAGCCATTTGCAAGAAGGTACGCGATAACGCGGCGAAATGACTATTACTTAGAGTTAATGCCTTTATAGAAGCATGGGGATCATAGTGTTATAAGTCGTGCCTTGAGTACTACTGGGAACAATTCTAGACTTCGGGCTGATACTAAGTGTTACGTGATAAAAATAGCTAATATTACTTTTACCCGACCCCGTGATCGAACCCGAAACCTCAGCACAGCAGGCTTACCGCGTACGCAATACAACTACGCCAACGAGGCAGAGCTATATTTTTATTGATATAAAAGAGATGTGAAAGATAAATTAAGAAGAAATAGTTTCGATGTATAGCATTATAAAGCAAACGAGAGACTCACACTCCAGAATGGCAATCCGGCAAAAAAGGTGTCGCTTCACGAGGTGACAGGTGTTCCGTATGCGAGAGGCCGTCTATGTTGGTACCACCGTATTGTCTATTTCTGCCACAGCAGTGTATAAGCACTGTTGTGTTTCGGTTTGAAAGAAATTAAAACCAGTGAAATTACTGGGCGTTATGAGTCTTAACATCTTATGTCTCTGATGACAAACGCATTCCAATGCGATGCTTTGTAATTCAAGGTGCTATGTGGTATTACTTCTGTTTATGAGGAGGCGTGGCGCTTACCATCAGCGAGCGAGTTGCTCTTGTTGTACTCATTTAGGCTAATAATAAAAATATCCAACGGCTAATGGCTCAAAGCAGACTGTGACGTATAATGGTGCAGTTAAACGACGCATGATACCGTGAGCCGAGCCAAGCAGGGAACACGACCTATTCGTGTATTAGACGCGGCGCGTCTCTAAAACTACCAAAGTTTTGACAAGTCACTACGAAGACACCGTGTGTGGCGTCTTATATACGAGTAGATTGGGCTTCGTCTGTTGCTCGGCTCTTATATTTGTAGATCACACAAATGTATGTAAATATGACAATCGAACCTGCAGCCTCTCGCTTCACTCGGCTACTCGCTCACTGCGCCACGGAGGCTGTCCATATCAAACCAAATAATATAAAAATATATTTTCTTTATTTGAACGTATAGTTCAATACGATCAGTACGTACTAGGGGTATATTTTGCATAGGGCACCTCATGTTTTTGATTAGCATATAAAGTATTCTTATCCCGGAAAACGGAATAGTTCCCGCGGGACGGTATGATCGTTTTACGTACGCGTCCTTCGAGAGAACGACTCAAATACTCGTGTTTATCGATTTGCAATCGTTCAATTTATTTAGCTTTGAAGACCAAACAGTTCAATACCGCCTACTGTTATGCTGGGTTGCACCAACTTACTTCATCAATGACAAACATGTTAAAGTACCGGTTACGCAAAACACGAGATGCATTTGACAAACTTGGGGAGAGAGAACAAATAAAAGTTTTATAAAAAATTGGTGTGTGTCGTGGGACACCAGGTAGGAACGAAGTTCCTTCGGCTAATGTAGAATCGACACAAATTGCAAAAAATGTCGTGCTCAATTTTATGTAGGTTTTCTTGATTTTTCTCTTAAATTTTGCTGATTAGTTTTTATTTAAGTACAAGAAAGTATTTAGAAAATTCAGTATTTTAGGAAATAATAAATTACTTAAAATAAAAAAACATCGTAATTCAAATTATCAACTAAAAAAATAGAAATAAAAAAAAAGACGTGTGGCACTCGGAGACTGCCGCGGTAAAGCTATTGTCTAGCATTTTTTATCAACTTATGTAATTATAAATAATAACGAGCTAGCGTAATCTTATAAAAATCGAAGGAGATATAAAAATACTTCAATAACTGGCTGAATGAATTTCATTTTAAAAAAGCAACTAACGCTGGCTGGTAATGCGACTGTCGCGCATGCGCACGTCTCATTTAACGCTTTTTTTCTTACGGTTTTACTATCACATTTTTTTCAGTTCGGTCACGCAGCGAAATCCCTATCCCCTCCAAGCCTGCCGTAAGGAACTTCGTTCCAATAAAATAATGAATAAACATCAGATTTGTAATAATAAATGATCATTGTAATAATTAATTTGCATTATATTCAAAAAACGTTTGCCACCCAAACAATTAATTATTGAACTAATACCAGCTTTTATTATAATCTGCCAAACGAGAGAGTATTCTGCAACGGCTAGCAATTTGTCGGACAATTCACTCGCATTACCCAAATTTGTTTGAAGCTTGAAAGCACAATTTAATAGAAATTATCAAATCGGTGTTATTCATTTAGGGACATCTAATTTGTTTCGCGTACGTAACCCGTTTAATTGAAGCGATTTATTCTGGCAACGTGATGACTAAAGAGATATTTATACAGTATTAGTTATTTATTGAGAATTATCTTTATAACTCTCGTTTTGTATTTTGTTCTTATTTTTATTTACACTAAAATATTGTGTTTTTGTTTCTTAATATGTGTAATTGGATGATTAATTGTAATGATGGTAATAAAAGAAAGTAATAAATAAATGTAATGTAAATAAGAATTCATTATTTTTGATAGTTGATAAAAATCAAATCCAATTAAATAAAATATTTATTGTTTACGTTCATATAGTCAACATATTATGTCTGAATGTTAATTCTCGCAGCTGACGGTATAGAACAAAAAGTATACGATAGAGGTCGAATTTTTACCATTACATGAATTTTCATATTAATTAAAACAGTTTTTTTACTCATAGGTTTTGAAAGTAGATGGTGGATGATGGATGGAAAGGTATTTGCAATTATTATAATTTATTTGATAAATGATTCATATTTTTTTATTAATATTATATTGATAATTCATTTCTTTGTATGAGTTAATTCTTTATATGTTTGTATAGTATTAAGTTATGATTCCAGGTATTTCACCAACAATTCTTTATGTATCCGTCATAGTACCTCCGAGGTCCAAGGACCACATTAAGTAGGGTTATTGTGAGCCGATTCCACACCGCATATTAGTTTATCGAGTCCCTAAAGGACTAATCCCGTTGACCGTCGGTAAAGCGATTCCGTCGGCATCGCCTCGACGGTCGCTCAATGGCTTTTCGGCAATAAGGTTACAACTATTTGTGAGACCTCTTCAGCTATTCAACCCGTGCTGAGTGGTCGCGGATGAAGGGATCCTTTCTGCTCAGTCGTGGATGGTGAGACGTAGCGTATCCGCGTCGTCGGATTATTTAAGAAGAACTGTTTATAAATTTGCTGGTGATAGGATTCATATCCTAGCGGATATCGACTACACATATATACACACGGTGTTAAAGCCTACCATAGTGATCCACACACCTTGTGTGGATTGCGTTCCCACATCAGCCAGTATATATGTGGTTCTGCCGAGGGGCTTGCGACAGAACTTGATGTTTGGTTAGGGCGAGTATAGGGGTACAACCTTGTATCCTTGTGCCTGTGTTAGTTATCCATTTGTCCTATCGCAATTCAATTTTGCATTTTCCCTCTTCGGAATATGAAGAAGCATTTATACAGGTCGACATGATTCTGGTGACAATCTATAAACTCATTGTTTATCGTTGGCCGCTGGTTTTTGTACTGAACTTAACATCAAGTTTAGTCACTTTGCCGTACTCGAACAAAAAACTTTATATTTTAATCAAAGGTACTTTTAATGGCAGCTATTTATCACTCGCACTGATTATATTGAAATGTTAATATCCGTGGCGAAGGCGTAGGCTTATGTGACATCGCGGGGATTTCTGTTATGTGAGTAATTACAACGCTAATCAAACAGAGTGCTTCTCGAGAGATTGAATGTTTTATTCAGAGTTATCTGCGGCGAGTGGCTCTAACGCGCACTTTAAACCGCTCGTAAAGTTTTACGCGACAGTCCGACGGCGCGCCACAACCTTCGCACTATACCGTTCTTAATTAATGCAGCCTGGGACTTGACCGACTCTACAATCACATAAACTAGGTCAGAAATATAGTCTGCTCTCCAAATTAGCTATAAAATACACATTTCAAGTTATAGGAATAACTTTTCATAAAGTTTACAGTCAGTGGGAACAAAAGAAATATGATAGAGATGTTGTTTTGGGCACAATGGTGGTACCTAGTGGTGAAGAAGTCACTCGGCTGTGCCTGGCAGCAGCTCCCTCGGTGTGTGCAGCGACGTCGCGAGAGAGTCCCGCTCTCCGCGGGTATCACGGGAACTAGCGTCACAACACTTGTCAACACTGCGGGAAGTCACCGAGCACGCCGCCAAAAGTGCAACACTCAAACTCGCAAACAATTTGTCTCGGCGCGGATACGCGCGGTGTCAGTGCGTGCGTGCGGGCGCGCACATCGCGGATCGGCACTAGTGCGCGGCACGATCGCGCGACACTCTGCAGCGGGGGCGGGGGACGTGCGGGTAACGCATCGTGCGACACGCGGGCGGACGGCGCGACCGGCCCGGGACACTGCCGCCGGCGCCGCGCCCGCACCGCCCCGCCGCCCGCCGCCCGCCGCGCCGCCGCACCGCTCAGCGCGCGCACACCGCCCGCCCGCACGCCGCACACACCCCGCGCCCGCCCTGCGTGCGCACCGACCAACGATCGCGCCCAAACCGACCATTTTTACATCTGCACTGTTGTGACATTGAAATTCAATTTTCGATTGAGCGACCTTCGAGCGGGCTCGAATGAGTTCCGGCCCGACGTTCCGGTTTCGTGTTTGAGCGTCGCCGACGGCCCGAGTTTTTGTAAATCATATTGAGTTTGGTTTCCTTTGTGGGAACCCCATAATTATTTTCGAAAATTGACACGCGCACCCTCTCCCCTTATCCTGATCCCCGCACGCACCCTTTTCATTTACATCGCAATGGCTCTACCGTGAAAAAGATTTCAGTATGATTTCAGTACGAGAAATCGTAGCGGAGGTTCGTAGCCCGTAGAACTTACCGTGACGGGCGCTGTGCTACGAAATTTTGCGTAATTTGAATGTAGCCGATATAAATGTTTCTGGCTGCAGTACTAGTGGTGTGTGTAACACTACACATTCTTACGTGAATAAAGCGCGCGGCACATAAAGCTCGTTACATAGTTGCTTTAAAGTTTGAAGAATGATTGTTGCCGAGTTATATCCGGTTGTCTCGGGCAGGCGCGGTGTGTCGTCGCATTGTCGCGCGGCTGTCGCGCGGTTGTCGCGCGGTGTGAACGCGCGCTAATCCCGCGTAAAGCTCTGCGGTTGCCTTTACAAATGGCCACGCTTCGGAATTTAATTTCCCGCATTTCTTTTACGGTATTGGATATTGTAAGGATTTGCGGGTACCATTTATCCGTGGGCCGGGATGTAATTTTTAGGGTTGGCGAGGTGAAATATGTGAGTACGTCGGTAGAGTACTTCGTACAAGCGACTCGTACAAGTTATTGGTCGGAGCCGACTGCGAGCAATCTGTAGCTCACGGACCCTCCCCCACCCCTTTTCTTCCGTTTTACAATCTAACCAACTGTAATAAGTTGGATGGATTGATGTTAAGTGTTTGGGTTTTTTGACTGGCATTTTTATTAAATACTAGATGACCCGGTGAACTTCGTATCACCTACATATTATATTTGTGTGCAATTAAGTGAGGTACTGCACCATTGCGCGTGAGGTAGCCCGTCGCACATTTAATTGACTTCGACGACCTAAGTCAGGTCGTCTTCCACCTCCCCCCGGTAGGACAGTCCTGTCCCTGTCCCTGTCCTGTCCTGTCCCTGCCCCTGTCCTGTCCCTGCCCCTGTCCTGCCCCTGTCCTGTCCTGTCCCTGTCCCTGTCCCTGTCCCTGTCCCTGTCCCTGTCCCTGTCCCTGTCCCTGTCCCTGTCCCTGTCCCTGTCCCTGTCCCTGTCCCTGTCCCTGTCCCTGTCCCTGTCCCTGTCCCTGTCCCTGTCCCTGTCCCTGTCCCTGTCCCTGTCCCTGTCCCTGTCCCTGTCCCTGTCCCTGTCCCTGTCGCTGTCGCTGTCCTGTCCTGTCCCTGTACTTGTCCTGTCCTGTCCCTGTCCTGTCCCTGCCCCTGTCCTGCCCCTGTCCTGTCCTGTCCCTGTCCTGTCCTGTCCTATCCTGTCCCTGTCCTGTCCTGTCCTGTCCTATCCTGTCCTGTCCTGTCCTGTTCTGTCCCTGTCCCTGTCCCCGTCCCCGTCCCCGTCCCCGTCCCCGTCCCCGTCCCCGTCCCCGTCCCCGTCCCCGTCCCCGTCCCCGTCCCCGTCCCCGTCCCCGTCCCCGTCCCCGTCCCCGTCCCCGTCCCCGTCCCCGTCCCCGTCCCCGTCCCCTAATCTAAGATAAACGTCGGAAAGTATTAAAGAGCGATAATAATGAAATTACTGGGCATTAGACTTAACATCTTATGTCTCGGGGTAACGAGCACAGTTCAGCGCCATGCAGTGCTTTGTACTTCAGAGTTCTGTGTGGTGTTGCTTCTGTTTATGGGCAGACGCGGCGCTTACCGTCAGGCGAGCGCCTTGCTCGTATCGTTATTGAATCAAATATCGAGAATCGTTATGTAACTTTACTGCTAATACACTGCTATACACCCGTTGGCCGACCGTCGAGCTGATTTATCTCTGTATTCTATCATCAGACTTTGATTACCTAAGATAACCTCTAATTACCTATGAGTAATTAGACATCGAGTTGTATTTGTGGAGCCCAAATATAAAATATCTGATAATCAAGGAGTTGGATCTTGTAGGCGGCTGGGTTGCAGCATCATTATTAATAAGCTTGCAAAAAAAAAAAACTCATCTAAATCGTATATCGTACGCCCGCACACGTCATTTTATTCAACGAAATTTGATGCTGCCTTATTGACAAAACACATAGGGACAAAGTTACGAGCGCTCGGCGACAACCCAAGAAAACCAATTGCTGCCTGTTAATCATTCTGACGTACGACGGCAGCATAGAAGTTTGAATCGACCTCCCTCTTGCTCATTGGTAGGATAATTAAACCAAGAAAGTCTACGACTAACAGTTGTCATGTGTAATGAGATGTTGTGTTCCGGGGTCAGTCAGTATATCCAGTAACTTTGTAAGCTATTGTATAGATTTTATCGCGGGCCTTGCGGCGAGACCGAATCCAGAAATTTCGTAACGAAAATACCTAACACCCCCCTCCGACCAGCCAGCGTTAGAACGTCGATAAAGTCCCAGGTGGCGTCACACAGTGACCAGTCAGCTTGGACCGGACTTTCACAAGACCTTGACCTTGACCTTGACCCCGACCTTGACCTTGACCCCGACATCGATTTTGACCTTGCCCCCGACCTTAACCCCGACCTTGACTCGACCTTGACCCGACCTTGACCCACAAAATTAAAATTAAAAACAAAGGAAAAAAATACAATAAAATAAATAAATAATTATTATTACATAAGTTGATAAAAAATGCTATACAATAGCTTTACCGCGGCAGTCTCCGAGTGCCACACGTCTTTTTTTTATTGAAATGGGGGCAAACGGGCAGAAGGTTCACCTAATGGAAAATGATCACCGCTGCCCATGAACACCTGCAACACCGAGGGGTTGCAAATGCCAATATAAACTATACCAACTTCAGGTTGGTATAGTCTTACTGACCTTCGAAGTCTTAGTCCTTAATGTCTTTTAACGGCCGACATTTTATTTGGACTGTACTGTACTTATCAGGGCCAGTGTAATTACTCTGCCGAGGCGTGGATAAGGCCTTAGTCCTTAATGCGGATTGGTAGACTAAATATTTCATATTCTTAAAGAGAATTTTCAAGAATTCTCTTTATATGAGGAGAAAATTTTGTTTCCAATATAAGCAGGAAACCCATGTACATATCTTGAGTTTTAAATTACTCTATACTAAACCACGGAAATTCTCAATGAGATCTTTATGTCAGCTCAGTCACTGAGAAGTATGCTTATTCCCACAACCGGAGGCCAGGTGAGATGCCCACTATAGACGAGTTGCGGAGCTGGGTGGGCGATTATGCCGACCTAGTGTGAAAATGTTCAAATAAAACCTAATCTGCGACATCTGCAGTGATCATTCACGCCGCACAACCGCACGAGGCGTCCCAACCAGCCCATCCGCAACGCAACGACATAGAAAATGATGGCATATAATCTGAAATTAAGTTGCTCGTATTGTTTCAATGTTTATTCAATGTTGGTAGGCTGTGTGCGTTGCGATGTGGTCCGGATCTGGACCGCCGGCGGGCAGGGGGCGACGCGGGCGGGGCGGGGGCGGGGCGGGGCGGGGGCGGACCTCTGTCGGTGCTCGAGTGCTTTTCAATTCAGCCCTATTGTAAAGTAATTGCGGACACAATGAAAACCATACATTTCAGCATTTACTGTGTTTACTGACGACGCCATTTTTAATTATATGTGGTAAAACCGCGTTGTAGCCGGGTTTATATATAGCAAGAACGGGCTAGTTCCACTGAGGTGTTACCACAGTAAGGCAATGTGAAGTAAGAGTACGTAGTTTGTGAGATATCTGGTGGCCAAAATTTTTTCCAAATTCATATTGACTTTATACATATTGACTTACAAACATTTATTGGACCCATAACATGTTATAATAAATTATTTAGAGTCCAAAATCTACCGCTAATTCAAAGGATTATTTCCCTAGAGAAAAACCGACAAGAAACTGTAATGTTGCTCTTTTCAAAACTAGTTTACAATTAATAATGAAATCAAGTCTATTTACATATCATACGGTTTTACAACATTTAGTTGAGATTAGAGCAGCTCAATGATTATTTACTATCAGTTCACCGGATTAACTCGATCCAGTCTTACCAACCCTTAAAAATAAACCCTTACAGTCTTCGCACGTACGCTCACAAATATCATTTTTTAATTCGAAGAGCTCCCAGAGGAGTGGTAACTCTTTTGTTTCGCGTGATTATCATTATGTAAGCTGTCTCGTTGCCAAACAGTTGTGTAACCGGTTGTACATATTCTATGAGCATCGAAATTAAACTACACAATACTGTAATACCAATTTGCAATAAACAGGAGTGATTAAGACTTGCTGTAGTTAGTGTAGTGCCTTATAGTTACTTGTATTAGACAATATATTAACAAAATTTCGTGTTGTGACCAGATTGTGGAATTGATTATATCAAAAGTTAGACCATTTCATTAAATATTCACTGTATTGTTGATCATATGATATGGTTTGACCACATCAATGGGTATACATAGTTTAACGATATAAATAACTAAACACACGGCTATTTCATGATATGATCAAACACTGTACGATAATATTGTATAATACTTACCATATTCTTCACTGGAGGCACTATTAACGCTTTTTTATGTTTTCTTTTTATTCGAGTACGGCAAAATTACTGCACTACACTCAGGTTTAGTAGGTGATAAGCGCAGTGCAGTCCAAAAAATCAGCGACCACCCATAAATAATGAGTTTATTTGGTGGTCACCAGAATCATCCCGGCTTGTATAATTAGTTCTTCACACTTCAAAAAGGGAAGAAGCATATCGAGGGGCCTGAGACACGACAGGCGGATACCGATGTAGGCACAGGAATACAAGGATGTACCTCTACACCCACCCCATCCAACCATCAACCATCAATTCACGTTGCAAGCCCCTCGGGAGAGCCGGATATACACCGATACACACACACACAAGGCATGTGGGTTACTATGGCAGATTTTAACACCATGTGTACGGTGGTCGCTATCCGGGCAGATATAAATATCCTTCCACCATCAGTACCTATGTGATGTAATACAGAAAAACAGTATAACTACTTTAAGATTTTAGTACAAAACGGTATATATTATAGCGGAGTAAGAATTTCATATAAAATACAAGTAAATGAATACTAGGTATACGTAAAAGTTTTATATACTGGACCCATATTGCGTAGCTAACAAGCATATTATCTAAGTAAATAAAGAAATTTCACTCGGGGCCTTACATCATTTTTCTCATGTAAAAAGCCTAATTATTTTATCAAATTGTAAGTAACTTTAATGATCTGTGTTAGTATCTGTATTAGTACAGCGTGTAAACACCCTCTATTTACTTGTAACGCGGGACTCAAACAAAGTGATCGGCGCCATCGACGCGGTGTCGCGTGAACAATAACTCTAACTTATTTAAACTCCGTAAATTCTATTAAAAACTTAGCGAGTCGCCCCCGAGCCGAATTCCTTTCGACTTAAATAAATTTCCAATGGGAATAAAATAAACATCCCGTCCGTCACGTAGGATCAGCCGCGTCTCCCCAGATTCCAGATTAACGAATGAAAATGTTCCTCCGTAACGAAGCTGTGACGACTTTTTATTGAGTGGAGAGCCCGTGTCACTCCACCTCCTCCCCTCCACCCCCGCCAGCCCTTGCTGCGTCCATCAACACACTTCAACTGTTGACGCGTCGCAGCTGACTCGATGACATTCTGCTTTGTGGACTGATGTAGGGTTATATTCATAGTTTTGTCGCCGCGGTGGGCTGGTGAAATTGGATTTACAATTTACTCGATATCAGTCACGTTAGTTTGACGTCTTTAAACAACTGTAACGTCCACAGATTGGGTTAGTACCTTAAACATACACTAGTAAATTATATAAAGTAGTAAACATACATACATAAGCTGAATTAGTTAGTATGCATTCTTGAAGAGGTAGGCATAGGTAGCACTAATAAACTTACGATTGACTGAGTTCATATCTATAAATTGTTCATGTTGCTCTCTTAGAATATTATATTCGATTGAGAAACTAATTTTAGAAGAACGGTCACCTCTAAAAGTTCTCATTTGCAAACCGAATTATGTTTATGTATTCTGATAGTTGAATTACTTAAAGCAGAATTCTACCAACTAAGTCACCATGATTATGCGTTATTCATGTACTATAAACTGAAATGTATTTTAATTGGTGTAGTTTGGTTACTGAAATGTAGTTGAATTTGCTGGTGGGAGGATACTTGTATCCGACCGGATAGCGACCACCGTACACTGACACTGGTGCTAAAACCTGCCATAGTGCCCCACCTTGTGTGGGTCGCGTTCCAGGGTCAATCAGTGTATATCCGGTTCTCCCCAGGGGGCTTGCCCTCTGATCCTAACCCTTTTCCCATCCCATTTTCCTTCCCCTTTCCCTTGGCCCTGGGATGAGATACCGCAGGGTCTTTATGTAGTCGGCAACGCGCCCATGATTCTTCTGGTGGTGGGCGTACATGGGTGAGATCACTTACCATCAGGTGACCCACTTGCTCGTTTGCCAGCCAATGCCATAAAAAAAATATATTGAAAATATAAAAATAAACAAGACGATGTTTGGAGTGAGCAGAGAGACTAAACTAACAGACTAACATAATATATTGGCATATTGTTATAATTGCACCCAGCAGTCGTGTATTCATGGAGCTAGTTTCATGACTCTATATGACGTTGTAAAATATTTTTGTTCCTTTTGGGTTATATCTATTTATTCCTTTCTTATTGGTGGTTTTAATGGTTCGTCTTCGAATTAAGTTGTCTTCATTTTGTCAAGTGTTGAACGTACTTCATAGTAAGAATATTAGCTCTCATAACTTCCTCTAATACTTCTAGCTAGCGCTGTGTGGGCCAGCCACGAGATTTTGTCTCGACCATGATCTGGTACACAATTTGTTCAAAAAAAAATATAAATAATAAAAAAGAGCCACAAAAACATTTCTTGTAACCAATCTGATATAGCTTTTTATAAGAAGCATATCCAAATTACTCTCATAACCCGTTATGTTTTATCCAAATTTATCAGCCTCGAACTAAAAGCTATTAAATAGAAAAAGTTTCATCAAAATCTTCAAATCAGAAATTGGTGATACCGCGTAACTTAAATAGACGAATTGAGTACTCTTTACCTCCTATTAAAATCGACTAAAAGGCTAGGTCTGTTCAAATAAAATAAATATTTGTTTCAAAATCTTATATTAGTTCTCAATATGGTAAATTTATACATTAATAAGATATAAAGCATAGAAATCCAATATGTTATTATTTTATTTATGCCTAGTTTATTTTGTCTATAAAATAGTATTACATATTTGAGTACAAACAATAACTGTGACATGCCACATAAAACAACTCTACACAGTCCATAGGGGCGTATAAACAATAAGTCACACAGCTCGTAAATTATATTGTTAGGCAAAATAATTATGTATTTAGTTTACACAAACAATTTCGGCATTTGTTATTTTAGTAGAAAAGGCAAACGACGAACTGAGCCTATTGTGTTGAGTGCTTACCTCCGTCTATAACTACTCGATGTAATATAGAATCATGGTTGCGTTGCTAAAGACTATTTTCTTTAAAGATTGGCCATGACAAAACGGATATTTGGGGCGGAGTAAATGGTAGAAGAGTGCAGATTGGAGATCGAAGATTGGTGGTGGGAAATTCCTAATATGTATTTATGCACAACTGTATAGCTCATTATGTAAAATCAAACATAGTGGCTCGTTCGGCGGGTCGCGTCTCTGGGTTAGCTGGTGTATATGAAGTTACTTCAGGCCGGCAAATTTCGGGCAATCGTCGAGCAACGCAATATGTTTCAACTGGCGTCATTATATCTAGACAGTACTATACTTACCAACAGATGCAGTGTATTTACTTTGCTACTACTCTAGGAAAAGTTGATTTGTGAGGCTTTTGACAATTGAATGAAATGCAGCAGCAAAGTTTAGAAGACATTCATGGTTTTCTATCAAATAAGCAGCTTAACTATATTTTATACTTTTGTATTCTTCATTCACATTGTATTTGTTTCTCAGTGACCATCGAGACTACCCGAGGAAATACTTTAAAAACAATCCCATAACAATTGGAAGTTGGTACAAGTTGTAGCTCAGAGGAAATCAAGACGGTCCGGCCAACTTTTTGTTTTATTGGTCAATTTGTTACGATCGTATTAAACGACGCCTGACAATTATATTTTTTGTGGACTATTCAAGTGTATTACTATTGATGTGAATTTATAATATTAATTATAAAGTACTTATTGTCTACTTGTATTTAAAGCGAGAAAATTATGAAACTATAGCTTTACTTACCGGATCAAGTATTTTTGTAAAAAAATTGCTAGGTGTCTCTTTCACATCACACCATTCTCAGATGAGATTCGTGAATTAATTGCTTTTTTTATCGGAACTTTTGAAGTTTCTGGCTTTGCTCATAACGTTCTGCTTTTATCACTTTATGTTTTTTTTGGTAAACCTGTTACTTGTGTACAATAACAAAAAAATCTGCGCAATACAACCTCAGCTAGATATACGAGAAGTCATATACCATAAATGGTTTTAATAGGCACTAGAGATACAATTGATAGTCATGTCAGTAATTTATTTGTGCTTGCTACTATTGACTCTTACTATAGATGAATTGACGTCCTGAAGTGGCGGGCCCGTCCTGTTTGAACTCCATTGTGTGAACTCTACGTGATCGTCCATTCATGGTGTTGAGTGCAGTTTAAGTTGTTCCTGTTGTTGTGAACTCTACACACGTTATGTGAAGCCAACAGCACGATCTAATAGCGTAGCAATTTATTGTGATATCCAGATTTGCTAAATATTTAACCTAGATAACGAACTCGTATATATATCGTAGCGTAACGTATTTATATGTACAAATTGATCTCTACTATTATATTGACTGTGTGTAGGACAAAAATCTCTAACGATATGTATAGCTTAGCTGAAAATAATCGAATGAAGTTTTCACATCATCCATAGCGCAGTGATCTACGACGCTTGTTCGGTCCCAGTCGCAATATGATTATTTGTGTGACCTGAAAATATTAGTTAAAAATTTGGGAATCGTGGGATTGATAAACCAAATATTTTTGATTCCCATAATAGAAGATTTATGCTTTACTGTGGGGTCTGAACTACTTGTGTATATTTATTTATTTTGAGGGATTATCAAAACTTTGAGAAACAAAACAAACTATGTTTATCGTTATGATATAAATTACAATGGCTTCAGAGATTTTTTTGAGGTAACATTAGGAAGGAACTTACACAGATTCCTAGAGAAGAGAGTTTTATTAAGAGGAGACTTTGCCCAATGATGTATCTACTGAAAATTCATGTACAGTTTTTTATCCTAACTTTGATAATAATTGACAAAGCTGGTGCTGTATAAGGGTTTGCGGCACACTCCACCTCTATTGAGCCGCCATGTGAATGGGTAAACATAGAACCAATTATCCGGACCGCGCGAACTTAAATTAACTGGATCGAGAGCTTTGGGACGCTTGTACACTGGATGTTTCCATACCTGCCCCGTATTTTAGAATTTATGTCAGCATTTGTGGTTTATAATTACAAAAAGTAACATTAATTGAAAATTAATAGCTGTTATTCAAGACTCGGTTTTTAAAATGCACTCTTTTTTATGCACGAACTACATCAAATAAAATCAAAAAATAATATTTCATAAACATCTCAGCTTGTATTATTACATCGTAAATTGAATATTTGAATCAGATTAAGGACATCGAGTATAAAGCTTTTCCTTCCCTCATCACTCTCATCCCTCCCCTCATTACATCTCTGGGCATCTGTTGGAAGTAAAAACTATTCATAATTGTATTATATTGAAAGAATGAAAGAATGAAAGCATTTATTAATCATGTAGGCAATTGAAATAGCGCTTATGACAAGTCAGTACAAAAGTAAAAGAAACTTATATTACATAGAAATCAGTATCAACTAATGTATACATACATACATAGCATCATCAAAATACACTCGGCAATTACACTAAAACTATTTATAATTATTATTTTTCCATATTTTTACTATGGAATAGTCCAGAATCATCATATATTTTGAGGGGTCGTCTATATGGACCATAGGCATTATCGAAAACGGCACGTGTTTTAAAACTACCACCGGATCCAAAACGACCCACCTTGAGAAGACCCGGCGAAACAAACTCAAGTGGGCTTCCTTTACCGCTGGATTCAACGCGGCGCGACCCAGCCCTGAGAAGTTCCAGCTAGACAAACTCAGTGGGCTTGTTTTTGGTCCAGTCTTTCAATCCAAATTATTTGCGGAAATACAAAGCCTTTTAAATATATAGTTAGTTATAAGGCAGATTAATACGGATCATGTGTATCTCCAGATTGATTGTTTTAAAACTACCAACCAGATCCAAACGCGACCCTGCCTGAGAAGACCTGGCGAACAAACTCAGTGGGCTTGTTTTTGATCCGCTTAAGCTATTTTCGAAAATAATGACTTGTCGATTAAAAAATTGCCATATTCACGTAGGTATTTTATTTGTTACACGATCGGTCGTCTTTAATTCAATATTAATTCTAAGGATCTTGTAAATAAATAAGTTTAGTTTATGAATATTATTTGTTGACTTCTCGCGATGCCTCAGTCTTCGGGTTATTATCCTAAATCAAGAATTTGCTGCTCTGGTAATGTAAAAATTATGCGAACGGTTTCTAGTAGTGAACTAAGTCAAACTTGCATGCCGGTAAACTTGCTGGTTCACGAATCTTGCCATTTGTCAACTTCAGGGTTTGATAAACGTAACGACACATTACGTTTCATTTGCATATAAAGAGTAAAAATATAGGAGACAGCAAACATATGATTTAAAAATAGCAAAATTTTAAATATAGCAAGCTGATTTATAACATGGTATCATAATAAATAACATTAACTAAACAGCTTATAAAATGAATAAAAAAATCCTGATGTTAAATATTCATAGCAAATTGTTGCTTAATTTGCAGTTATCATCTGTATATAATGCTAATATTAATAAACATATAATTCAAGTGGGCGCAATAAAATTCAATTTGTGTGTCGGTCAGTGCTGCGTGTGTGGGTGCGACGTAGCTCCGTAGCCGCGTAGCGCCGTAGCGCCGTAGCGCCATGAATCAAAACATAAAAGTGTCGTAAATATCGCGTTTCCGCTGAATTAATTAGTTTTCAATTGTTCTCGAACAGTAAACTAGGTTATATACGTTAACTGCCGTATTAAACTCGTTGAACAATCAGACTATTTAGTGATTGTTCTGTGTAACGATGACAATACTGGTGATTTTACGACAGTTATTTAAAGGTTTATTATCGTGCTTGGTTAGCCTGTTAATTATTTTGTTGCATAATAAATATAGTAATACTACACTAGATAAAATAGCAAGAGCTTAACAAAATATTTATTGTTCTGTTGACCAAAGTAATAAAAACAAACATTATTAAAATGTAACTTAAGCCATTCATTCCACAATACTACCAGACCCACTTTCATAATATATATTTCACGTTATTTATGAATTCTATACCATTCGATGTATGAGTAATGTCCTTTAAGGCACGCGGGATGGATGTGGTGGAACGGCCCGGGGCGACGGCGAAGCAGAGGGAAGTTTAAAACAATGGTGTAGCGCCCCTGCCTACTGCACCCTACCTCCATCTACATACACTCCGGGTTTGATCCCATTCAGATAGTTTTATATTGAAAATGCTCTGTTATATGAAAATATAGATGTTTATGGCGGTGGAAATCACTTACCATTAATATTATTAAAAACTCTAAATGTCAACTTTTTAAAAAAATATAAAAACTTCATTCTTCGTGAGAAAACAAAAAATAAGGTATTAAAAGCTTGACAGATTTGTTTGTCTGTAGGTGTATGTGTTTATGGCATTGTAGTGTGTAAACGAATTAACCAATCTAAGCGTATTTTTTTGTTTGCAATGTGGTTTAACCGATGCGGTTCCTACCTATACATGATGAAAATTTTCTCTTCTATTTAAAAGTTACAGACGTTATTTAATTATCGTTAACAGTTAATAACAACTGGATTATATTATATTTATTTATTGGTGTGAACTGTTAGATTTACTCTCAAAGATAATACCGATGATAGAACCACGAATAAATGTTAAACATTTAAAATAATAAAATTAGTGTTAACATATCCATGAAAGTTTCAAATATGAAAATCTCTACGGATTCACAAACCATAATGCAATCGAAGCTAGGTAATAGTTACTATATGATATATTTTCCCCCAGGCTACTGAAACTCATCGTTTCGTGTAAAATTTGTATCAAATTGAAATGTATTGTGCATATACACGTAGGATAAAATAAATAGAATAAAAAAGGGATCCACACGTCCCGAGTGGGGAGACTCTACCCCACCCGGCACCGCGAGCCAGAATTCAAATATAAATAACAAAAACAAATAAATATCGTAATTGGCATAATATACGGTGGATGCATTCTATCAATGAAATTAACAAATGATATGGTTGACTTTACAAAAAATTCGATATATGTGTGTAATTACAGTGATATATTTGTTTTGTGAACAGTAAAAAGGTTTCAACTCTACTTTATTGACACTTATATTAAAAACAGTTTTTATCTCAAAACGGCGAATCTTGGGTGTAAGCACTAGTTGCACGTCTGCCTACCACTTCAGAGATACAGGCATAAACTTATAATTATGTAATTATTATAGTACACAATCGCATAGAAGTATCCTCAAGCGCCTTGCTCGTCTCGTCATTCAATGAAATAAAAAATAAAATAAGTAAAGATTCCTTTTGTTCGGATATATCAAACGACGTTTACTCCGGTACATTAGAAAAGTATCTCAAAGCGCTCGTATGTGCAGATATTCGGCGATCTCCAACTGTTAATAATATTATTCGGAGTGTATTGAAGATTGTTCCCGCCTGCTGTCCCAGTGAGTTGTACGAACACGCCCCGCTGAGACACCCGAAAAACTCTTAAGTCGCTATGTTGAGATTAGATTCAAGTGTTATGTTACGGAGATGTGCTTATTTTTGTACCAGTTTTTTTAATAATATTGTAGACAAAACTGTTCACAGTGTGGCTCTAACGCTTATCTAATTAAAATTTTTAACAAATTTAAGTGGCAGTTAATTATAAAAAGTAAAAAATGGTTTTAAACTAAAACAGTTGTAGAATTTCTCACACAAATGACGAATAAAAGTAGAGTACGAAAAATATTAAACACATATATAAGCTAAGTATATCAAAAGAACAATTCTCATGTTAAAAATCTTGTTATAATGTTACACCTGCAGTGTTCTAGCTCTATGCCAAGGCGAAGAGAGCGTGGAATTCAGTTTTTGCACCAAACTTTTACTCGCCGATGTTATCTTGCAAAGATGCCGAGCCAAATTAAATTAAGACATTTGGTGGAACTGCGCCGTGGGGAATACGAGTATAAAAACCTCAATCTAATTATATAACTGGACCTTTAATTAACCCCCCCCCCTCTACCACCTCAATCCCATTCTAGTGGCACGGTGGCCGCTGCATAGATTTTTAAATGAATTTCCGGTTTACTTAGCGTCATAAATTACATTAGTGCTTTTCATAGCGATGTTACTAAATGAATTTTTATTTTGTCAGTAAATACCCGCCTCTTGGATTACATGACATGCTTTTATGTTTTATTGCGCCTTTATTACGTGACTTAATTAAAGCTTTGTAGGTGTACGTCGGTAGATAATAATGTGCAAATGTAACGTGTTGTTGTGAGATAGAGCCGTTTTAGAAAGTAACGTACGAGCATTATTTAATACCTTTGATATAGAAGTACAGATAAATACGATGCCTTTTCATTAGATTTCATGGAAATTTTCAAGGTTCCTTCTTTTTTTTATTTAATTGAACGACGAGACGAACAACACACACTGTGCTCACACACTGTTGCTTCGCAGCAGAAATAGACTAAATGGTGGTAACAAACCAGACGGTCTCTCGCATACGAGGAACCTACCACCTTGTAAATAGTATCAGTAGGGACCTACTGATATACATGTTTACCACATAACTGACTCGTCTTTATAACACATACACATTACGTATTTAACCAAAGTATAAAAACAGAAAAGCCAGGTATTTAATTAAAGGAAAACGGTATCGAATGTACATTTGTTATAACAAAAAAACTCAACACAAATGAACGCTTAATTCTCTCAACCCATTCTACTGCGCCATTATTGACTCTTAATCAAGCACGGCGAATGATTTAAAACACACATAAATCCATTTTGCATTTGGGCTTTTTAATTCTTCACATGTGGCGGACGAGAGCGGGGGTGAGGCGCAAGGGTAAGGAGAGGGTCCACCATCCCACAGTTGTAATAATAAAAAGACAGATTAAACAGCAATTTCCATATTCAAACGAGATAAGTTCGGCCGATGAATATTCACAAGCCTTATTGAAATAAGTTACTCGATAACTTTTTCTATATCCTGTTGAGTGGCGACAGCCGTCATTTACACATCAAAGTAATGGTTGCCCGACGGACAAACGACAATTTGTTAATTGATTCCGTTTCATTGATATTTATGATCATAGACAAGAGTAGCTGTTGTTTTTGCATTATTTAAAAATACCTTAGCTCTCTCAGCCATAAAATTCACAAGTTAATTTAAAATTCTATTATGGACATTGTCAATTACTTCTTTTCATAAAGAGCTATCAGGAATGCGATCTAAATTTAAATAAAAGTTGAACGCCGAGAAAAATCGTTTAATATCGTTTGGAACGTCGTCTCGAAATATTTCTAGCTCGCGATGACACTAAATTTTAGTGAGAATAGTTCGTGGTTCCAAAATAAAATAAAATGTACTAAATTCCGACAAAATTTTACTCGTAAAACAACTTAGTTGTGAAGTAATAACAACGTCGCATTCATGGCGGTGGATTTCTCCCAAAGTCAATAACTATGTACAGAGCGCTGGAAGTTCCGCATCTTACAGATCACGTGCGCAGCTTCCGGACGGAACCAATCTCAGCAATCAAGCCGCAGGGCGCAGACCTTCAAAGCCCCTGGTTGGGGTCGATAAATCTTTTCCTTACAAAAAGGAGAGCATAACTTATAATAATTATAATTACTGATCAACCTAATCAGTTTTACTTCAAAGTCTCACTTGTTGTTTAATCTCTGCATCACCCGTAGGTTGACTATTGTAGAATGCCTCAGGATCTAATTTCACCTTTGTATGAGATATGTATATAAAGTTGTTTAATATAAACTATTTCATACAAAATAATGGAGAAGTTACAAGTTTAAAGACTGTCTAAATCCGTATATATCTAAGTAAGGGGTATAGACTGTCTAAAACCGTATATATCAAAGTAAGGGGTATAGTCAGGGTTCCCTGAGGCATTTTTCCACTTGATTACTATCAAGCTAATTTTCCATGAGTAGCTTCGTTTCGATGAGACGCCCAACAATTTCCTATGCGAAAATTCTCTATTGTGGTAGCTAACAGATGTAGCAAGGATAGAATATTTAGATTTTTTGATGTTTGAGGTATATCGTTCAATCCCTGGATCAGACATCGATACATTGTATAAAACAAAGTCGATTTTGGCGTCGTCTATTTGTTGAAGAAATGTTTCTCCTTAATTATAGAACGAATTTACGTGCCATTTTCACTATCATTTAGAAAATGTATTCCAGAAGAATTATATGTATATCACGCTATAAACCATGAGAGCATTTTAATAACATGCCCGTGATGAAATGATAGTTCAAGAATAACTGCGATTAGAAACGTGATTGGCCCTGAATAAGATTTATATATCGATAGCCTTGTCTACCTCACGGTGGAACAAGAACATCCTCGCCCTACTATAGGTATACTAGTCGCACTTTTTTTTTACTTATCCCTTCAGATATACAGACGTGGTTACAATGTATCGAAATTAAAACTTATCATGCCCCTGCATACGAGTACGTTCCTCGCAGGACCAAGCCTGTTTCCATTATAGAAACAGTGCCAGTATAAGCGATTGCCTATATATCAGGAGTTAATTGGGTATGGAGCCTGCGTGATAGATTTGGGTCAAAACTCATAATATGATAGTAGGTGTACGCAATGCAGTGAGTGCATTACGTACTGATTACGAATACGATTATCTATAATGTCATTATATTTTTGTCAGCATATTTAATTTTGTGTCTCTAATAATTGGAAGGAGTCAGGTATGCAGAAGATTTTTAGGTTGCTAAGTTTATAGCCAACGATTACTATCGGCCCTTACGGTTGCCCTAGGCCATCTTATATTGCCTTGCTATCCCGGTCTGCTAAATCCATTGCATGCCTGTATTGGATTGCCTTCCCTCCCTTGCAACAGACTTTACGCATCAAACAGAAGCGAATCGCTTTTAAATATGATTGCAGAAACGATCACTCAACCATGTTTAGCCCGCAAGCTGATGTGGTTTGCCAGGGTGTGGTCTTGGCACGCACTACAGATACTTGGAGGCAGTCACTGCCGAAAGCAAAATCGCGTTTTTTTATTTATCGAACATACCTTACTACATTTTTTTAAATATCCTTTGTGGGAACGAAAAAATATTATCTCCATATTTACTAATGCTGTTAAGTTACAAATTTAACTTAAAAACGAATGATAGAAACATACATTAAACACATATTTTTGCAAGAAGATGTCTGGCACTTAGTACCTACGTAGTAGCGACATATTACAGCTGTAATCCCATGTTGGGTGCATTCGACAGTACCAAGTGACATTAACTGTACCATTGAAGTAGTTTTAACGACGTATATTGGCCCAGAATGGCTTTTACAACGTCATGAAGAGATGGACGGGCGGTAAGGCTCTACCCATAATAACGGAAGCACAAGAGCTCTAGGAAGCGCCGAATTTGGCTTGGACTTTGCGTTTTAACACAAGAGTAGAGCTGCACTATGTACATTTCCGAGATATATTAGAGTTGGTAGTTTAAGTAGTTTAATGCGAAGATACTTGTATTGTTTCATATATAACTTTTCAAATTTCATAGAAACTATTAAACAAAATAATAATAGTAATGTCGACTTTTCACCAGTCGACTGACACTTGAAAATTAGGATTTCCGAAGGTCATTACTTTTCTTATTGGAATTATATTCCCACTAGAACAATGAGGTAATATATATTTCGATAAAAGTTTTTACCTAAAACACATTTTCACACGGGTAGAGCTGCGAGCAAAAACTAGTCTCTTATAAAACATGTTTATAGGTATGGCATTTCATTTTGCTAAAAACCACATATTTTAGAATACACCTTAACAATTGAAAAAATAGTTAATGCACCGCACATGTGGACGTAATTGTAAACTTAATTAGCGCACAGCTCAGAGGCAGACTGTGCGACGCCCGCGCCACTCCGCACAAAGCCGCCGCGTTAAAGCCATTGTTATGTCGGCACACTGGCGGCGAAGTCTTGATGACTACTTAACGGATTGTTCGGCGCGCAATGAGCGTCATTACGGCACAATCAAACATTTACTTATGCCTCGCGTTACTGTGTTACGTCACGTTATATTCACTGTGTACCCTGCCTTAACTTTGCTTACGTTATGTTACATGCTCCATTTATTTCTCTTCAAAAGTCAAATAAAACATAACATATCGCTTACAAAACGATAATGCTGTGTCAATATGTATAATATGTTGTTCAATAAAAATTACATACATAAACTCGCGCCTGTATCTCCAATGAGGTAGGTAGAGGTACAACTGATGCTGCACCTACGTTTTGCCGCACTTATTTTCGTTCCATGGTGGACGCTCCCATGGGTAGCGAACCTATGGCCATATTAGGCATAAATTGCAAATCATGTGTGATTTTTTTATTAAAAATTTAAACACAAATTGTGATTACCCGATCTTAAATTCGAACCCAGCATCAAACAGTTTCTCAGCTTAAGTAGGCTGTCAAAAGACCAATAAGACGTTAAACTAATAAATACACCCACCATTCACACACATAGTCCTGATCTCACAATAGGTTAACCTGATTCGCGGGTATCAGGCATTACAAGGGACTTGTGGTCCCACAACACCCACACCCGAAACAAATATTTATGGATCGTACAAACATTTGTCTCGGTGCGGGAATTGAACCCGTGGCCTCTTGCTTCCCAGCCGGGTCACTCGTCCACTGCGCCAAGGAGGCTGTCAAAAAAACATGTAAAACCTTTAAATTAATTAAATATATTATTAACAAATAAATATAAAATAATAAATATAAATAAAGCTGAAAAGTAGAAACTTTACAATGTATAAAAAGGTTCGACTATTCCAATTAAATAAACTATGTTGATGTCCCCAACATGTGGGTTTAGAGAGACGTTTTAAATTGTTTACGTACTGTATAGAACAGAACTTCTCGGTTTGCAACAAAAGATACCATTATATGAATGAGAAACATATAGTAGTTTCACATTAGGTGGTAGCGCTCTCGTATATCAGAAATCGTCTGAGTAGGTAACATCTCTTTATCTATTTCTCCTACATTTCACAATTCGTGAGATTTATACCGTATCAGTGGTAGATTCACGCTGTAGATAGTCTTGTTTATAGCATGAATGAGCCGGCTCGAATGGGTCGTTACCACTGTCTCACAGAAAACCGACGTAAAGTAGCGGCTTGTTGCGTTTCGTGCCGTGAGTGAGATATCCGGAGGCCCAAATCCCTCTTCCGTTCCTAATTCCCCTGATGGTGATTCATCAGGTGACACACCTGCTCGTTTGCCTTCTTATGGTATAAATAACGGATCAATATAAATCCCCACTATTTTATCGGGTGTTAATAATGAAGATAAAAACACGAGTTCATTAGAACTATACTATCAGACAGACGTCTGGTGTGACCACCTTGAAATCCTGTCACCTTGAAATTCTTGGTACCATTACAAATGACGAGCGTGCTGCGTGGGACATCGGGGATTCAATTATCGGCGACTAAAGCGACATTATTAATAACTAAGAGCAACCGAGGCGAAAGGTCAAACGACACCTGCTGTCTCTACTCCTATTAAACAATTGTAATATTTTAAATAAAAAAATGTAGTTAACGATGTATCTGGAGAATGTTCTCTGGCATTTTTTTTATTTACTCGCATTGTTGATGAAATGAACATTATTGCTTTTCTGTCATCATAATATAACTTGATCATGACAATATGTTTTAATGAAAATATATATTCTGACAGCCACCGTGGCGCATAGTGCAACTAGCCGGCTGTAAAGCGTAAAGCCACGAGTTAAAAAAAATCCTACGCCAGTATATTGACGAAAAACACCGTGGTGTCCTCCTTCGGTCAAACTCGGGTGGTTCCAAGGGATGCTGGTATTGAATTAATTCGATTTAATTCGAATTTTTTATTGAATTAATTCGATTTAATTCGAATTAATTCGATTGAATTGCTGTAGGTACTAGCCCTTCTATCTGTCCTCGTGCTCAGTCTCCTTTAGGATTGGATTAGATGGAAGCCCCCTTATAATCGGAATGCTTTGGTTTCTTCAGCAGCGCGAGGTTTTTCCGTCCACCACCATTGAATCTCACCCACCGTACGAAACGTAAACTCCCACTTCGCGTCAATTTTTTGTAAGACAGTGGCAAAATAATCTAGTCATGTCGGCCCAATTATGCTTTATACTAAAGTGTCTACAACGTGGCTCTACCATTATCATAATTCATTTCGTATTTTTAAAATTCACAAAATAACATTATTAAATACTTATTCGTCACTATTTTTAGGGTGTTATTTATTACAAAATTAAATATCCTTTTATGACTCTATTACAAAACACTAAAAGACTTTGTTGCTTGCAGCAACGGTACACAAAATATTTATGCACCTTATGTGAACAAGAGTGCATACGTAAACTTCTTGGTACTAAGCCAAAAACTGTTAGTCTTCTTTGACAAAATAGAGCGACATATTCTGTTTTTTTAAAAACGCTCTTTATTTTATCTTTTTTATCTGGCACGGAAATTGACTATACCCGATAGTAAGTACAGTGTAGTCCAAATATAATATCGACTGTGAGACATAGCGTCTTTCGACAATCAATAAGATGATTCCGGTTTTAAATTATAACATGTTATGATATGATGTAACATGATAGTATATTATTTTAAGACGGATTTTATCAAACGTGTGTTGGTCGCTATTTAGTCGGGTAGAAATGTGTGTCAGGTACTTGTTTCCAACAGTAATAAGTGGATGTTTATAATATTTAAGAGAAATATTACCTCGGTGACGCAGTTTTAATGCGTATGCGGTACGACTGCTCTGCTGAGGTCTCGAGTTTGATCCCCGGGTCTGGTAAAAGTGATGTTGGGTTTTTCTATCACACGCCCATGATCGGCCTGGGGTCTGGAATTGCGTCCGATATGGCGATAGGCTCTTTCCCTATCATGTCATGGGATGGAAAAAAGCTCGGTAAAATGTGGGATACTGGTTACAACTCTGCCTACCCCTTCGAGGATTATTGGCGTGAGTGCATGTGTATGAGATATGTATTATGAGAAATAGTAAAAATATAATATAAACATTAAATTAAAAACCATTAGTATCAAAAATACATGCAACGTTAGACAGTAATAATTCTTTAAAAATATTATAATATTAATTTTACGAGTTTATCTGGGCCAGATATTTATGTATAATAAATATATAGAACGTAATGTTCAGTTTTGTTTGACACCTTTAATTTAAGCATTACTTTACAGCTGAAACCAAAGCATTGCCTGAATACCAAGCTAATATTGAATCGTTCCATCGATAGCCTGTAAAACGTAGAGCGTGTAGAGAAAGAACGTAGCGCATGTAGCGTGCGAATTCCGTAGATGCAGTCGAGCGGCGTGTAGCGCTTTACCACTGTAGCGCTGTAGCGACCCCGGTGGCGGTCGTGCGCGGACGTGGGACAGAGCAGGACTCTACGGTAGAGCAACTGGTTTTATAACAAATAAATGCAATAAATAGTTAATATAGTCCTGATGACAATTTAAGATTCAAGACTTATGTTGTATCAATTAATAGGGACTTATGGTCTCACAACAGCCTCACTCGAAAATTATTTGTTTCGATGCGGGAATAGAAGCAATGGTCTGTCATTTTACTGCTTTTGGAACGTAGTTCCTTATCGCGCGTTGCGAAAGGGGGCTAGACGGAAAAATTGGTACGAAAAGTTGGCACGAAATTTTTGTCACGACATAATTCTCCGACCAAGAATAAATATAATATTAATTTGATATCTAGCACACAAAGTTAAAGTCGAAATTCCGTTAATAAAAGTAAAACTTATGACATATGGAAATGTAGACGTGGTTTGAAATTTGAATTTTTGATTATCGAACACGGCGCGGCGGTCCACCGTTTAGGCTGCGTTTAGACGACGCGAAAAATTTCGTGCGGCCGTTTACACGATCGCGCAGTCGCCGCATGGTTGGAGCGTTGCGAAGTATTAAACATTATGGCTTAGTCAATAGAGTTTACATTAGTTTTTCGAGTGATTCGAGCGCGGCGGCCGCGCGGCCGCCGCGCGGCCACAACGCGGTGGGATTCCTTGTCATATAAATGCGCCCTTAGTAGCCAGTCACCAAATTACCTATCATAAAATATTTGAATGTTGGCTGCTTCCAGATTATACAGTGTCTAATATATAGTCTACGGGATGACTGTTTAATATTACGACTCACATCGAATGTTCTGGAACTCTCTAGAACGTTCGGTGTGACGTCACGTAGACTGTAAGACCGGCCGGTGCTCGCCGATTTACGGGCTGGGCGACGTAGCAGCCGGTGTGCTCCCTTCGGACCCTCCGTCCCCCCCGAGATCGAGATCATTTTAGTCAAGCCCGAGAGGTGGTCAAGCGCGAGCAGTCCATCGATCAACGGAAGGTTCGAGAGAAATCGAGAACCTTCCGGGTGACGTCACGCGCGCCGATTGACCAGCCAACGCTAGCCGACCTCCCTGGAGCTTCGAGAATTATGGAAGTACCAGGTGTTCAAACCCGTTCCCCCTACCCCCACCCAATTTGTCCTCACCCCCCCTCGGCCGAAATCGGTAATTTTTGAGGCTAGAGGGTCGTGCGACGGCTTGTCGCAATCGGCTTATTGAGCCCGACACTTTGGCCCCAATAAAAATAAATTTCGACCCCCCAGTAAGAAAGATCTGTAAAAATATCTCTAAAAATTCAAATATCTCAGAAACTACAATAGATAGACAAATAAAATTTTATTAAAATTCCTTCACTAATTAATCGAAAGGAACTTCGTTCCATCCGGGTGTCCCTTGACACCTCTCAAGTTTTTTTTTATTCTGACGCGGCAAAGTTACTACACTGGACCACTGGTAAGCACGATGCAGTTCAAATATAGTCGTCAGCATTATGCCGGATACATTACGTGCTGGTTTTGGGATGGGATATATTAGATAGACCCACCATAGTAGATTTTTCAACGTGTGTACAGTGACCGCTATCCATTAATTATAAGGTACTTTTCTATCAGTAAATTACAGCTACTCGCCTACTGTGTAATGAACGCTGTCTATAAAGATTTTTTTTTTTTATCCCTGCCCTGACTTAGAAGATTTATTATCTCAAGTGTATAAAGACAATGCGTAGAAACAACAAACATTCTCCACGCACTGATGACGTCGGTAGTCTTCCCGACTTGATTTACTAACATCACATATCACTCTGTCGTGGCGTCGGAATGCATCGCGCTGAATCCCACCCAAATCCCTCCCGTCCTCTCGTCCGACTAACACGGATTAAATTCAATTTTGTCACTACAAAGACCTCTCCGCGCCTCCGCACCAAGCTCACAATACACGTATATTTTACGACAGTATGTGTTTGCATTTCTAATTCATTGTGACATATTATTTTATCCTTTGAGACAAATACAAAGTGAAAATTAAGATAATAATTTTGACAATACTGTTATATTTATATCAGTATGACCAAAAAGCATTAACAGGTGAGGTGATCCTTTCAGAAAAGTCACTTGTAAGTTATTGTATATGATGATAGGAACCAAGTTTCGCCATTGCCTCGTCCGTTACTCAGCTAGGTGTACGAGATGCAGGTGCGGTTGGCTTTGGGCCTGAGATTTTGGTAGTCAACTTACACTCTCTGGTACTACTTAAGAAATTCTAAAGGAATCTATATTAATCCTGAGTACCATAGGATATTATTTATACAAAAGTTAGTTATCGGTAAGAAAAAGGCTCGCGTAGGCGGAGCCGCGAACAATGCGGGTAGTAAGGGTGGTGAAGTCCCAATGTAATGTCGGATCAACGACCATGTATTGACAGTTTATATTCAATATTGTGAACTATCATTTGCACGTGGCTCTGCCTGTGTAAAGAGGCTTATCCGGGATAAAAGTCATTTATGTCCTAATCGAGATCATGGTCGATATGTATGCCAAATTTCATTCAAATCCGTAAATTCGTTAAGGCATGATGGACTAAGAAACGTTAATATTTATTTAGATAAGGGTTGCAAACGGAGTTAACAATAGTTGTATAAAATTCAACACATGCATTGTAGACAAAAAGTAATCGCAGCTCTAGTTATATGCAACCACCGCATATGCCATAGTATTGAAACAAATTAAAACTTAAATTAACAATCATTAAAAAAATTGAAATACAAGCAACACAAATCAAATTATAACATAATTAATAACAGGTTCATAATCACATAAAATAAGAAAAAGAGAAATATTACTCATGTATATCTCAAAGTTCAGCCTTACTTAATATTTTATTCCTAAATTGTGATTATTTGTCACCAAAGATGTCGATGCTATTATGAACTCTTAGTGTTGATAATATTCACAAACACCCAATCTTTTACAACAGTAGTAGGAAGTACGATATATGATTAATATATTACTTCTGAGTTCATGAAATACCACAAAAATTCCAATACTGTTTTCAGGATAACAAATCACCACACAAACGTTGCCTGTTTAATAGTACAGGATTAATAGAGTAGGGTATCTGGCGGCATCATTTCACGAGCGCCCTGAATAAATGAACGGTTTCTGTGAATGTAATTTGGCCGATAAATTAGAATAATGAATTAGACCGCTTGTATAGAATATTTAACAGCTTCCAACCGTAATAAAACTGAATAAGTATTGCATACACGAAGCTGTCACACAAAATGACCTGAATTCTAGTTAGAGGTAAAGATTTTCATGAGGTTTATATCTCTGAGTTAGGAATTATATAACTAACTAGCTTTTCGCCGCGGTTCTACTCCCGTAACCTTTTTGTGAGATCAATGTGGTTTTTATTGGACTTGATTACATACGCACTGACGCCTGTAATCCTCGAAAGGGATAGGCAAAGATGTAACCCTATATTTCGCCGAGCTTATTTCCGTCCCATTAAGTGATAGGGGGCGAGCCTATCGCCTTACCGGGCACAATTCTAGACTCCGGTCTGATTCTGAGCATTTCGTGATAGAAAAACCCAATATCACTTGTACCCGACCCGGGGATCGAACCCGAGGGTTTAGGACAGTAGTCGTACCGCGCACGTACACAATACAACTGCGCCATATAGACAGGCTTGTTATTACTTCTTCTAATAAATTGACGGATAGACATAGTTTAGGACAAAGCTAGTAGCATAAATATATGTTTACTGGGGTTTTTTTAAATACATTCATTAAACTCGCATCGTTCGGTGGTTTTTACATCACAAAATCCTAAAAGTAATTGTTGCATGCTGTCAAAAATTTGTAATATTACTACAGCTTCATGCTAAATATTTTATATAAGTAAAAAATCCTATATCAGGACATAGAATTCAGCTTGTTAGTAACTCATCGCTTCCACTCGACAGCACGGAGTGAAATGGTGACATTTCATAAGATCTTGTAAGAGGTTGTTACAAATTAATAAAACAGAAAGGTCTTCGGAGGCGCTTTGAAAAAACTCCCAACGTAACTGCCAAAATGTGCTCAAGTATTCGCAATAAATACAAACTTACTCGAAGAACGTTGTAAGGGCAAGGTCCGATAGATAGAGCGGTGGCGAAAAGATTGAATTTAAACTCAACCTTATATAACCACCAGAATTCTTTTCTAATACGAGCGAGTAGATATTTTAAAGCGATGCCTTTTTTTATAATGCATGATTCGAGCAAGTAGATTCAACAATGCCATTTATTCCCATACATTTTTAATTGTTCAACCACAAATTGTATGTCTACATATATGTGAATACTTGTTATTAACTATCTGGAATTATTTTTATTATATAAATAAGTTCTTTAATTAATAAATAAAATAAAATATCTTTTCATATTCGGCTAGTATTTTATAATCCGCCTGGTTATTCTATTGTTCGGAAAAGGTCTTCCTATTAATTTGGCGGCCCAAATCTCTCTTCCCCTTCTTAAACCTTTAATTATCTCTTTCTTTATGGTCGACAACGCATCCATTGTTATACTAATATTGTGGATGTTCATGAGCGGTGGAGATCACTTACCATCAGGTGACCCACGCGCTCGTTTGCTAACATAAGTTATACAAAATAGGAGTTGCTTTGTACTATGCGCGTCGCTCGTATTATTTTTCTTATACTACTATCACCCGCATGTGAAATAACTTAAGGCTGATTTTCAACTGCTGTCGAATAGTACCCTTGCCGCCACTCCGTCAGTGTGAACTGGCCCTTACTCAATCTTTTTGATGGTTGTACAAATTGTTTGAGTGCTCTGACTATGTTTCAATAAACTCGTAGACTGGTTACTGCCTATCGCCTACTACTTGGGTATAGTGGTGGATTTAATATTAAATGAAATTTGTTGCGCATTTTTGTCAAAAATGTATACACAACAGTATATAGGAAACAGTAAAGTATTTGCTATATAGTTAAATTTGCTATTGTGTTAGATACGAGCTATAGCCGCTTTTGTTTGCATAAAATGGGTCGGATTAACTATTACCACTACCTCACAAAAATTATAGCTTGCTTTTTCAAGTCAAACGGCGAAGCATATATCCAGGGGCCCAAATCTTTCCTCCCCTCACTTCCATTAAGACCGATAACATATATTCATGTTTCTTCTGGTATTGTGGGCGGTGGAACTCGCTAACAATGAGGTGACGCTCTTACACGTTTGTAGGTTTCTGCTATATAAATATTGTTATTCAAATGTTAAATTTCTCATTTTAAATTTTATGTCGAATCTTTATCCAATAGGTCCAGATATAAGCTAGCATGTTATTTATATTGAAATTCTGGCGTAGCGCGATAGCTCTGTGTAACAGAAAAAATACTTGTTATATTTTATTTAACTTGTTTATTTCTTATATTCATACCCACTTGTGGGTTTTGTAAATGTTAAACAAACAAAGATCAAATAGACGCGTGTGTATATTTCGGGAGTAAACGTGAAACGGAAATGTCACTCAAATATGTAGAGTTTACGTGCTTTATCCCATTTCTTCACCCTATTGTAAACTTGAAAGATATATCGGTACAAGAGGGTGTGAACAAATCTCGTTGTAGTTAATTATAACAGTCGGGTCATTCGAGGGGATAACACCGGACATGCATTAATTTGATTTTAACCCCGGGGGACGTTACATGCACCCTCGGAGTAATTATTTACCGCTGGCAGGTACTAAATAGCACTGTATTTTTAACCTACTTAAAAAGGAGAAGTTTATAAATATAGTTTTTTTTTAAACCATGTAACGATTTAGTTAAATTGGTTCAATGGAGTTAAGCTGTGACGTGGTCATATAAATTTGATTCAGATTTGATGCTCCGACATCAAAAACGCTGTAAAAACATGAGACTCCTTAACGGATAACAGCACATTCGCTGCAATTGAGTTAGTGATTGGAATTTATATACCAAAGCTGTATCCAGAACTAAGAATTAAAAATAAAATACATTTTAGCAAACTTAGAAATGTGTGAAAAAATTACATTGAAAAAAATATAATAACAACTAGAGGTATTTTTGAGGTCGGCGCCATTTTAGTTACAAGGCAGTGGCACCGGCAGCGACTCTAAAAATATCTCTGGATGTTGTTATTTTTACTTTTGAGTCGGTTTTTAAGTTTTGTTTAAACATTTTTTGGTATAGCAAAGTGACTAAACTACAGAAATCAGTCTAGTACATGTTGGAATATGTTCGTAGTTTCTGAATTCATATAAAATTACTGCTGGCGAAGTGTCAAACTGGAAATTCAAACTATAAAAATAAAAGAAACGGTCGAAAACTAATTTTGTATTCGACTAATATTATGTAAAATTAGTTATACTTGCAATTGTATCTTAAGTCTCAGTTCTCATGAAAACACACACTCGAGCAAACTAATAATCATAGTTTACAATAGTGGCCATCGTTACTCGATGTACGGAGAGTTAATAAAAACTGAGGTAATTTTAGAAAACTATTAATACTTATACGAGGAGAAATATTTGTTTTGGGGATCAAACCAGCACCTCTAATTTTAAAAAAAAATGCCGGTACGCTAGGCGTAATACAGTACTACGTCACGGAATCAAGAATAAAGTTATGTAACCAAAATAAATTGGGAGGAGAATATAGCTTATTTATATGATTCCCTTAGTCTGAGGGGATGCAGAGTTGCGACATGGCGCAGGATCCACCGGCGACAAGGCCCGGTTGGGGTAGAGTGCCGCACTGCTCGTTAAATTGAGTTGTCTCCACGCGATATATTGCACACCTTTGATGTTACTCACTGGTGAAGGTGAATAGTCAACAGAGTTCTTCGTTAGCGGCTTAAAAGAAAATTGCAATTTAGTTCAGTGCTGGTTTTTGATGAGTAGCCCAAGGAGACGTATTAACGTGTATTATTTACCATCAGATGATCCATTTGCTTGTGTGTTGACCTCTTTTTCTCCCATCTGCCTTTAACCCGCACGCAGTGGGATCAGCGCAACATGTTTTCTAACACATGTTATATAATGATTTGGCTTGTAGTTTTCACAACTGGCCGCCTGCCTGTCGTCAAACTCTCTGGGAGTGAAATAAATATATGTGGATCACACAAAAACTTTTGTCTCGATGGGGGTATCGAATCTACGCCCTCTCGCTTTACAGTCGGCTTCTCACCCACTGCGCTACACTACAGAGGCTTGTTTTTTTCATCTAGTGTTAAAATATATCATTTAAAACCAACGAATTTTGCCCATTCTGTATTAAACTAACGGTTCAAAACATCGTCCCAACATCGCTCGCTAGTCTCTACAGCCATGTGTCGCTTCATAACTCAGTCTTCTTGTAACGCCCTCAGTTCCGCGCACCCTCGCCTAAACTAGTTTGAGTATAAATATACCGGTGTAATTGCGAGGTGCAGGGGAAAAAATCACATCACACGTGTGAATAGACTCGTTAAATATATACCACGTTCTTTAATAATGTAAAATGTTTGATTTTGCCTAAAACTCTATGAAGCTGTGAACATTTCGAAGTGACCTAATTTTGTGACTCTTATTACATTTTCTATTGTGTCTTCATGACTTTGTATATTCATTTTGCTCCAAATTTCTTCGATTCCATTTAACAAATGAGTGATCAATTTTATCATTATCACTAATAACTCTATATGTTGTACAGGAATACATTCCAGGAACTTGATAATGTGTAATTCGAATAATATTTCGGTTAGTACATCGTTAGACATGAGAGCAATTGCTCGAGAGAAATGTCTTTCAGTCGAACTAATTGAATCAAAAATTACTTTGAAAGTGTTCTCAGTAGTACATTAACTATGTCGTTACCGCTGCCAAGTAAATAAATCATTACGTGTACACATTTTCATATTGACTTCACGAAATTATAGCAGGACTGAAATAGAATACTGCCATATTTTAGTACTAGCTTTTGCTCGCGGCTCCACCCGCGTGAACAGCATTTTCCGGGATAAAAGTAGCCCGTAACCGTCTCCAGGGTTCCATCTGTCTCTGTAGATAAATTCATCAAAATAGGTTCAGTGATTTAGGCGTGAAAGCGTAACAAACAAACTCACTTTCGCATTTAATTTCACCCCCTTTTTCAGCCCTTATTAAATAAAATTTCCAAAATTCCTGAAACACGTATTTATTTGTTTTACGTCAATAAACGACATAATTTTTTTTTTATGTAACTTTCAAAATGACGGACTTTCATACATATTATCATCTCCTATTTTGACCCCATTGGGGTGGAATTTTCTAAAATCCTTTCTTAGTGGATGCCTACATAACAAAATGAATATACAGTCCGAATTTCATGCTTGCAGCCTTGATAGTTTGCGCTCGGTGATGATGAATCAGTCAGTCAGGAATGGTTTTTTATAAATATAGATAGCATAAATGATACAGTAATGCTGTAAGCAGTTTGTCTACAGTATTGTTCTACTACCCATTAATATTAGTTTATGCTGTAGATTTTACCTTCAGCATAGACGGGCATATATGGGGATTACCACAGTCACTTAGCAAAGTGGCATGAATGTTGTAATTTACAGTATATTTGAAGGTACAATCACCTTCCTTCTCAATAGCCTTTCTTATTCTTTCGAGTTCGGCAATGTCCGAATGAATTTTATGATATTCTGTGCGTTAATGGGCGCTGCAGATTACTAAGCATTAAGTGACTCAGTTAATATTTAATTGCCTATTAATTAAAAAAATGCCACACTTCAAAAGAAAGGGAAATATTTATAAAAAGAGTGGGTGTGGGTTTAACGGAAGCTACTAATAGTAGTAAAATAAGTAATGCATCAAAATGTAAACTAAAGCGTAACCAACCGCACCATAATTTACAAAATTAATAGAGAACACGGAATGCCGGCGGAACCTTAAATAATAACTGGTTTCTGTGAATAATCGTGAACTAAACCCTAATAGTGGAACGGCAGATGTTATCGAAATTATCAATTTAGTTTATCGTTTGTCAAACTCACTAAAATTATCTCTGTTCTCTAGGTAGAGTTGGGTATAAGGGCGCTGACGGATCAAGTAAAATTGTAGTTTCACAACTCTGTTTTATTTTTCTTATTTAATTGAATGACGAGACGAGCAAGTTGCCCGCATGATTGTAATCGCCACGCCTCCCATAAACAGACGCAACGTCACACAAAACTTTAAATTACAAAGCACTGCATGGCACTGAACCGCGGTCATCACCGCGAGATATACTATATAAGATGTTAAATCTTAGAATGCCCAATAATTGCACTGGCTTCAATGTCCTTCAAAGCGAAACCCAACAGTGCTTACACTCTTTTGTTTGGTAGAGCAAGACAGTGTATCTCTACAGAATCTCAGTTCATAGCGTACGGTACCCAAAGGGTGACTTCAGAACTGTGTTATTAAGCTTCCATACTCTGTCCATCTATCCATCTGTCAGTTTGTTTTTCTAGGTATCCTAACTTCATAAGGCTCTATTTTGTGAAGCATAATAGGTAGCGAGTTGATTTTTTTACAGAATATGCTTTATTATATGTGTGAGCAGGACTTGCACTTGGACGGTTTTTTTAAACCGGAGAGCCTACCTTAACTTTGTAGATTGTATGTAAATTATATAATCAATTTTCATAATAGAGGGTTTAGATCGCCAGTCAATTATTAAAAGTCACGGCGAGTAGAATCAATTGTAATAAAACTACCATATTATAGCTCTTCCATCAATCCTTGCTTTGTTTGTGTTAGCGACCAAGCGCCAATAAATTTATACATAATTCAACTGCGATACTTTATGACTACACAAGATCTATCCTAGCTTTGTCATCAATAGCGGACTTTAGTCTATGGGATATTGATTCATTACTCGTGATAGGGTTACAATGCCGTATTTTTTAGAAGTAAACGACTGCTTCAATCGCTCATTTATAATGCGTATACGACTACTGTAATGAAGTCTCGGGTCCGACCCCTGGGTCGGGCAAAAGTGATATTGGATTTTTCTATCACTAAATGCCCAGTATCAGTCCGGAGTCTAGATTTATGCCTGGTATAGGCTTGTCGTCTATCATATCATGTATTTATATACTGCTTATACCTCAACCTGTCCCTTCAGGAATTTCACGCGTGTGTGCGTATATATGTAACTTATTTCAGAAGTAAAGGAGTCTGTGGGTCATTTTATGGTAAGTGGTCACAGGGTACCATTACATATGAGCACCCATAATACTAAAACTACCGCCAGAACGTCACCAGCGTTTATTTTATTAGTTGGTAGGTCTCTCCTACGCGAGCGGTCGTTTGGGTTGTCGCCACCGCTTTGGTTATTAACCCTAACTGCCAGACCTCAAGACACCGTGAGCTTTGTATGCATAGATCGCACGAGCAGTAACTAACGTTTATATTATAACATGAAGGTAGTAATGTAACAATAACTTTTCTGGGCTACAATAAAATACACAAACACACCTCAATCCACCTACGAGCGGATTGAGTGTGTATTACACAAATACACCTCAATCCGCCCGTAACCGAGCTGAAAAGCTTTCGAACCGCCAAGACCAAAAATAAAAATAAACTATGATAAAATCCGTCTTAATAGGTGTTATTTCTTTTTAATTTACATTAATTATACTTCCTCCAAATTTTAGTAACCCTACTCGGATCACCGGTTTAAGATCCATCTGTGTGATACAACATAGCATTGACCCAGATACACAGATTTCGTGAGAGAATACGCTCGTAAATAAAAGCGTCTCGCGTGAAGATTTATGCCGCTTTATCCATTTAAGTTATATGCATGAACGTAGGTAATTAGACAGGCTTATTAACCAGGCGGGTGGCGGTTATGAGCACGACGATGTGTTATTAACGACTGCTTTGTGAATTTAATATAACATTTTGTAATATGTATTTCCTTGGATCTAACATTTATAAATTCATAATCTTTTATCAGTACAGCTTCTTAATTCGAAATACGATAAAAAACCCACTTATACTAAAAAGTTAAAATGAAACTAAACAATTTTGAGTCCGTGGTATTGCTCATTGTTTCCTTTTACTTTAGTTTGGATAGGTTTTAGTTTTTATTAATTAAATAATCATCAAAGTCCGGACATAAAAAACGTTTGAGTTTTTCCAATTTTACTCTCTTACACGTGGAATTTTTTTTTGAAATTTAAATGTGTAACCCCTGATGACAACCTTATAACAAACAAATAAAAGAATAGTATTAAATCCAACAAATTATAATTTTTTTGTTAGTTTTAATGACTAAACGAGAAGGTCGTTCACCAAATGGTAAGCACCACTCCTGCCCAGAAGCAACACCACACAGAACTTTGAACTATATATCACTACATGGCACTGGACTCCCCGAGTCATTGATTGTCAACTGTCATAATGCTCAGTAATTTCACTGATTTAAATGTCCTTCAAACTAAAACATAACAGTCCTTACACACTGGTGGTGATAGAAAAAAAAGCAGTGGTACCAATACAGACGGCCACTCGCAAACAAAGGACTAGATCTAGTAAAATCGGTCTTCATTTGGCGGAGTTTTGCATAAACATAGTCAGTATACTAACTATCAGTAAACAATTAGCAAGTGGAGTAATCCTTGGCGCGGCTAGTCTATGGATGGGTGACCATTTAGTGGTGTTACAACTGAGCATCTCTATATACAGTCTCCGGAAATCTTTATAATTCAAAACGAAACGGGAAAGCTTCTCTTCGGGTTTCTGTAAGATGTAACACCCGTGATATTATTTACCCATGAATATTCATACAAAACCCACTCTAAGTGAAAGTACAAACGTACACAAACAGAAAAGAAGCATCAAAAGATACTTCCTAATAATATTATAACAACCTCTTATAACGAATAAAATAAGCAAAAGTTAAGATTAACAACGAAAAATCAAGATAAACTTGAACAATAGGAGATCAAACGAGTAAAAAGAGCGCATCGCTCGCGGTCGCGGTGGTGTGCCGCGTGGCGGTGGGATGCGGTCGCTGAATGAGGAAGCCACATGATTTCCGCACGAGAGAAAAACTTTGTCCTGCACTTGGCGCCGAATTTTAGCTTGCGGTCACGTGCGGTCGAAACTTTGTAATTGGCGGGAATTATCTATGGTCTTCAGTGTATAACTATTGCGCAGTGACTGTTCGGAGTTATTTTGATTAGTGTACATGATCGAATTATATTTTTGCTCTATTCATGAATCATAAAGGCACGTTTTGAGGTGCGCGATCGAGAAAGGAGACCGTGACGCGTAACGCGAGTCAGGTGACACGTCCATTTTTAATGAAATTGTATAGAAATTGTCACGGGTCGTGCTATATTATATTGCTGGTGGTAGGATATTCATATCATAGGCAATAGTGAGCCACATACCTTGTGTGGATCGCGTTCCAGGATCAGGCAGTGTATATCTGGTTCTTCCTATGTACCTGCATCGGTCATCCGCCTATCCTGTCACAGGCCCCTCGATTTTTTTCTTCCCTTTTTGGAGTGGGTGGAACCATTTATACAGACCGGGATGATTCTGGTGACCACCGATAAACTCATTGTTTTTCAGTGGTCATTGGTTTTTGGATTACATTGCGCTCACCATTACGTGTAGTGCAATCATTTTGCAGTGCTCGGATAAAAAAAAAACTGCCAAAACTTTGCTATATAATTGTATATAAAGTTGACTTGTCGCTAACGTCGTGCGTCGCAATCCACTATCGCGGCCGCGTACTTCCGCATGTGCTTTCAAATAATACAGACATTCTGTTTATGGTATTACCTTTTTTGTTACATAAAAGGCTGGCGGGAAATGGCAGCTTAACGGTTCCATTTCGGTGAGTGAGGTTCTAGGAATATCATAATCTCTATTTCTTTAATGAAAGGCCAGCAACACACCCACGATTCTTCTGTAGTCGTGGGTGTTCATGGTCACTGAATGCTATTTACTGTCAAGAAACCTATTTGCCCATTTGTCGGCCTTCTGTTATGCCAATATTTTAATAAATTACTTTCTGTTCGCGTATTTAATATTATTTTTTCCAGTATTCCAAGAAGAACTTTCATTAATTGCGGTAAATTGTAAGAGAAGTGTACTCTTTGTTAGAGCTTTTTACAAATCTAAAATCGATAACATTCAAGGAAATATGACTCATTGGTAGAAATCGCTACCGACGTATTAATTATATGTACTGTCTAGCTTTTGCCCACGGTTCCGCCCGTATGAATGACTTTTATCGAAATAAAAACTAACCTATCTCCTAATCCAGGTCATGGTCTATCTATGTGCCAAATTTCATCCAAAACCGTTTAGCCGTTATGGCATGATTGACTAACAAACATCCAAATTTTCACATTTATAGTAGTAATAATAAGTACATAAGTAAAGTAAATTACCTAGAAACATGACTTACAGGTATGAGTCATTATGGCGCATTTCACAAGTGCGTATGGTGATCACTAATATAGGCAGAACACAATGTGTCAGCAAAGTTAGAAGTCTAATAGAGTGACGCATCGCATCGCAGGCCGTGATCGATTTCTACATCGATTTCTACTCTGAGGCAAATGTTTGTGTAATCCACGAATATTTGTTTCACGTCTGGGTATCCCTCGTAGTTCCTACCCACGATACAGGTTATCCTAATGTGGAGTCAGGACTATTTGTGTGATTATTGACATGTAAAAGTGATATTTATGATCCAATTTATAGAATAAATGATTTGAATTTGAATTTGAAAAAACAATTCTTTATTTATTCTAAAGGTGTAGACAAAGTAAATTATGGTTTTTATTAAATAAAACCTAATTGGAATACTTGTACTGTTCTATTAAGAATTGGACAAAAAATATCTTGGAATAAAACTCAATTACACTATTACAAATCACGAATACATCGTGCTCCACGTAGATATTACAAAAAGATTTTGATAAAACCCAACAGATGGTCTGCCAATAAGACAGTGGAACAAACATTTGCACCAATCAATCTCGCATAATTACATCGATTCATAGAAGCACCACACAGCTACTAGCATGTTCACTGTACGACTATATCACACTACCAGTGAAGCCAGCCACTTCACCAACCTGTAGAGTTGTTCAGCGACAGTTCAAGTAAGACTGGTGGGTTGGGTAATCCCGCCATGCCTCTATCAGTTTTGTGTGACGACCTATTGGGCGAGGATTACTCGTTTGATTGCGTGCGGATAGGCCGTGAACGCGCTGGCTTGGGATTTTTATTAGATTTTCGAACTAGTTAACTATCCACATAGATAATGTGTGACGTGACCTAGACGAGTTTCAGTCAGTGTTGGCCATTCAGTTAACACGCTTTTTGGGTGTTTAGCAGATTTTTAAATATATTTATTTGATATTAAAAAAGGGGTTCTTAATTTATCAGTTTTTTATGTAAATTTATAAGATGACGATTTTTAGTGGTAGAGCCACGCTGTAGACAGTTTTCTCTACAGCATGAATGGGTCAGCTCAACCGGGTCGTTACCACTCTCTCACGGAGAATCGATCGACCGAGTTGCTCGTTTGCTGGACTATGCTATAAAAAAAATGACTTTTTGATGATTTTTACGTTCGATTGGGTTATTTGGGTTGGTTTAAAACTATGATCGTTCTTCATGACTACGGTATTCAATGTCTATGGTCCGACACGCACACGCCTGGTTTTATTACACGCTTTTCATTAACTTCACCTGTATGTTTGTTTGTATGTTTGTTTTTTTAATACCTTTCTGAGTTTAAAATATAATAAGTTTCTTCTGTCTTAAATACAGATTTCTTTTATTAATTTATATTTTACTAGCGGACCCGGCCACGCGTTGCTGTGCCTAAGGTATGTGTTAAATTATATTGTAGTAAACCATTCAATACAGTATGCGCCATCTATTGGAAACTTACTCAATTCAGCCGATAAATTACCTTACACCGCCATCTTTAAGAATCTTATGGAACTCACAGATAATTATAACTATTTTTTCATATAACAAATAATATGCATAAAAAAAGTGGCAGTCATAGGGACTGCCGATAGAAGTGAAAACTTAAGTATATTTATTGAGTACTCACTCTCAACTCAACTCTACTATTTTTATTTCAACTCTACTACATTGCACTGCAGTCCAGTCCAGTCCCCCGTCCAGTCGGGTCCCCAGTCCAGTCCGGTCCCCAGTTCAGTCCGGTCCCCAGTCCAGTCCGGCCCCAGTCCAGTCCGGCCCCAGTCCAGTCCGGCCCCAGTCCAGTCCGGCTCCAGTCCGATCCCCAGTCCAGCCCGATACCCAGTCCAGTCCGATACCCAGACCAGTTAGGTCCCCAGTTCAGTCAGGTCCCCAGTCCAGTCAGGTCTCGTAGTCCAGTCCGCTTCCCAGTCCAGTCCGGTCCCCATTCCGGCCGGTCCCCAGTCCAATCCGGTCCCCAGTCCTGTCCGGTCCCCAGTCCGGTCCCCAGTCCGATCCCCATTCCAGTCCGGTCCCCAGTCCAGTCAAGTCCCCAGTTCAGTTAGGGCCCCAGTTCAGTCAGGTCCCCAGTCCAGTCAGGTCTCGTAGTTCAGTCCGCTCCCCAGTCCAATCCGGTCCCCAGTCCAATCCGGTCCCCAGTCCTGTCCGGTCCCCAGTCCGGTCCACAGTCCGGTGCCCAGTTCAGTCCCCAGTCCAGTCCGGCCCCCAGTCCGGTCCCCAGTCCAGTTCGGCCCCAGTCCAGTCCGACCCCAGTTCAGTCTTGCTCCAGTCCTGTCCCCAGTCCAGTCAAATCCTCCGTCCAGTCAGGTCCCCAGTCCAGTCAGGTCTCCAGTCCAGTCAGGTCCCCAGTCCAGTCCAGTCCAGCCCAGTCCAGTTAGACGCCAAACCACAAGTTTAGCCTCTACCAAAAAGTGCTCAACGCGGCTAAAGAAGTTTTCACTTCAAAAATATTAAAATAAATTACCTACCTTACACCGCCATTTGTTAGAATTTAGTATAGAATATATAATAATTTGCACCAAAAAAAAGATTGCGATTTATTACAAACTGAGAAATAAACTATCCATTAACCCAAGTTGGACCAAACTGCACACAGATTGCAAAATTTTATTAAAATTGGTTCAGTAGTTTAGGAGCCTATCGCGGACAAACAACGTGACACGTAATTTTTATATATAAAGATTTTAATTTCATCGACAAATAACTGTAATATGTACTAAAAATGTAACCATCAGCAACTTAATTACATAGCACAGGCCGTCAGCAAAATAAAAATAAACATTAGCAACGCGTTCAGGCCGTACCTCAGGCGGAGTCAGTTAAGACATATTAAGGCGACGGGCAGTAGCTGGCGCTAGTTACTCGTTTACTTTCATGAGTGACCGTCGAGCCTCTTTATTAGCCTGTTTATTAGACGCTGGAAAAACGGTCAACTGCGTTTTACGTCATCATTCAAGGGTTCCACGTGACATTCATTTATTTTAGAGTGGCAGAGCCACGTTGTGGACAGTTTTGCCTACAATATAAATGGGCTGGCTTGACCGGGGCGTTACTACTGTCTCTCAGAAAACCGACGTAAAGAAGCGGCTTGCTGCTGAGATTCGAACGATTATTGAGATATTTGGAGGCCCAAATTCCTCTGTCCTTCCCAATTCCTTAATTATATCTTTCCTTTAAAGTCCGCGATATCGCCATGATGCTTCTGAGATCAGTTACCATCAGATGAACCACTTGCTTGTTTGCCAGTCTATGCTGTAAAAAAGTACATTAATGTACAATTCAGTCTTGGAATTTACGTTACTTATTGTTGTAACAAGATATTGCTTATAGTTGGTAATAAATTAGTGTTCTAACCGTACGATTATGTCTAGCTACACTATATGATTAGATAATCCAAATAATTATTTCAATCTGTATGAAAATCAATAGTGTCACATTTTGTATACTTGCTGTGATGACAACAGAGCGACTAGTTATGAAGAAAGAAACTGGTTTCGCTTTTGAAGTGTTTTTAAAGTACTTTAAGGTGCGATAAGGCATGTTTCGCATTTTCGGCTTAGGTCTCAACGTTGACGACATACTATTACACATGTTCATAATTTCACTCGTTTTTTTTTATATTGAGGCCTCAAATGTGATTTAGAATTTCAATTGAAACGTTTTCCAAAATGTAATCACAAAATTCCTCAGTTCACCCTTCAGTATGTGCGGGCCTTATATGTACTAAATTGAAAAGGTTTTGTATACGTACTATTCGTATCTCAAAGTTTGACCAGCGTGTATGTTACTGATCTACTCCCGTGGGTCGTTCGTCGTAGCGATATGATAAATAACTATGAAATAACCAGGAAAAAACAAGCAACAACATCTGAATTACATGTTGCATTTATGTAGATTATGATTTAAATTAGTAATAGGAAACATTTTATCCAAGACATTTACGGGGCGGAGCCGTGAGCAAAATATAGTTAAATATAAATACAACTTTACAAGCGCATTCAAACTAACAGCTCCTAATAAAGATCCACTTAAAAAATCTAAAAAAGTTCAGCCACCGTTTTCTGCTATCCAAGGAATGCTAAAAGTTAATTATCTATTCTGGTTTAATTAGGGGCGCCCGGTCATCCCTTATCTACGAAGCGAACTCGACAGAGTTGTGCTTGCAAGAACTACACTATGCAACTTTACAGACTATCGACTTATTTAACCTTAAATAAATAATGTTATCGCGATCTTCTAAGAGGCGAATTTTGAACTGCTTATTATAGTTTAATCAAAAAAATGTTTTTCATCTCATTGGAATAGTAACATATTGAGGCTTAACGGTGAAGAATTGAATTCTTAATTTACATTAATTTGTTTGAGTTTTGGTTCGAAAAATTGAATTGCCCAGCTGACCTCTTATCAACCGCAGCGACAAAGGCAATGACTCCAAAAAGATTACTCCTATAGAAATTGCTATCAATGACTTTCAGTGCTATATTTATAAGACTTTTTTTGAAAGATAGTTTACATGCTGCAGATTGCAGGCTTCTTTTTATCCTATTATAATAATATACTAGCGAAAAAGACTTGCCCAAACGGAGCTGCGATCAAAAAGCAGAACTTTGATATTGGTTTATTTTTAACTTTTGGGTTAAACTACAGGGGTCCCTTCTGATACTGGTGACCCCTGCAGTATCTCATCCCAGATTTAAGGGATTTGGGAAGGGAGGGATTTAGAGAAGGGAAAGGTATAGGAAAAAGGTGCAAACCCGTCGGGAAAACCGGATTTACACTGGCTGATCCTGAAACGCGATCCACACAAGATGTGTAAGTCATTTTGGCAGGTTTTAACACCATGTGTACAGTAGACGCTATCCGGGCTTTGATATTGGTTAGGTTGTCTGTTGAAATATTGAGAAGATTAAACTACTGTCACTAATGTAACCAATGAACATTTCAAGTGGAATCAACCCAGATTAGTCTATAAATACACATCAATAGCTTTGTACAAGTAATCTCGTACAACTGACTGAGTAGTAGCAGATAAATTGGGAGTAGTATTTAAAATATTTAAACATAATTTAAATAAGTTTCAACGGAATGTGTATACGTATCATAATTTTATACGTATAAGTGTTTATTCTTTTGTCTCTTTTAATATTTTGTTAGTACTTATAATATTTTTGCTGGTATCCGTAAGCCACTCACTACGCTCTCGCAGAATATCAGTGCTAGAATTGTAGATTTTTATACTTAGGGGATGTCTGTGGCCTTTTTGGCGTTACCTTGGACACAGTTGAAGATGCATCCGGTGGACGTAGGTCCATCCCGGGCATTATTCGTTTTAAGTGTTGTATATTTATATATTTTTTCTACAATTCCATCCCAAGATGTGATAGAGGGTGAGGTACCTACCACGTACCACCATACCAGGTACAAATTCCCGACTTTAGGCTGATACTGACCATTTTGTGATAGAAGAACTCAATATCACTTTTACTTGACCGGGGGATCAGACCCGAGACAGGGCAGCAGTCGCACCGAGACATTTTATAAAAGTGCTATAAAGTGAAAAGAAAAATCACGTTATGTATGTGACATCCCATTCCTTTCGTGTACATAATCCTACAAGTCAAACATAATAAATAATACGACAGTCGGTCCCTTTTTAATCGTGTGTTGTTAATGTAAAATATTTGTTGTAGCGCCATACATCACGGCTGTCGCACAAACGACAATATAAATTAGCATTCACGCGGCCATTAAATTATTTTTATTAAAACGGCCCCTTGTTGATTACCTTCATTATTTCAAAAGTTGTTACATTCTCTGACACCGAGTTACACTGTGTCAACTTTACATTTATTTCCATTATGTTGACTTGTGTTTTATTATTATTAAATCAGAGTTGATGTATGTTGGAATCCTTTTCGATATTAAAGATAGAATTTCATACTTATATAAGCCCGTCGGCGTTGTTATTACTGCGATAGCAGGTTCGAAACCAGCTTTAAGAGCATGCACATCTTACTTTTCTAAGTTACGTATGTTCATTGCTAATTATCGCTTGCTTTAACGGTGAAGGTAACATCGTGAGAAAACCTGCGTATATGGGAAGTTCTCCATAAGAATTCTATCAACACTCATTAAGCCAGCATGGTGGAATTAACCCCTCTCATTAAGTTGAGGATGCCCGGGATTTCCAGACGTGTTTAACTGATGGCTCGTATCATTAATTATTTGTTAATTATTATTAGAGCCGATTATTTTCTGGTACAGTAATAAAATTAAAAAACAAGGTTTTATAAATTAAATATCAAAATAATCATTTATCATGGAATGCTTACGTCACAAAACAAATAAAAACGTAATCATAATTATAAAATTAAATTCGGCTTTCACCCTATCTCCTTACGAACCTTCAAGCATTCTATCATAATCTTTTAATATTTTGCTATCGCTAGCTTCGGAGACAAGAGCTCTATTATTGAATAGAGTTGAAGTATAGCACTGAGCATGGCAATATGAATCCACCTGACATAAATTCTCTTAGACTTCTGAGACGTTCGACGAATGTACGACTATATTAATCTATGTAGAGCCATATCAGACAACGGGAACTAGAAAGTTGGAACCGTCATTCTAATAAAATGTTATGACTTAAAATACAATGTTCAACATAGAGTGACGCGCATAAATACGTCTTTGTCTGTAAGTATGTGACATTGTAGTTTTCAAATTAATTTAATTTCAAATCAATTAAATAATTAAGAAAAAATATATAAATCACCGACACAGCTCAGCGGATTAGCAAGCTCAAGTGGCAGTGGGCAGGCCACATAGCTCGCAGAACCGATAACCGGTGGGGCAAAAACGTTCGGTAGTGGAGTCCACGTAATGACAAGTGCAGCTTTGGACGTCTGCCTACAAGGTGGACAGACGACCTGATAAATGTCGCAGGAATTTGCTGGATGCAGGCCGCTTCCAACAGGTAGGTGTCGAAATCTTTGGGGGAGGCCTATGTTCAGCAGTGGACGTCCTGTGGCTGATGATGATATAAATCACATCGAAAAGTCAAAGCTGTGTCTATTTCACACCTCGCTAGGCTATCAATAAGGCCAAAGTAATCCGGAATGTTTGTGAGTATATTAACTAGTAAAGTACGTTGGCCTAAGAATGTTTGTGGTGATTATTTCTGAACGCTGCGCGCAACAATAATTCCCGCCCGAATGATATCGTTAGTATGAAGTGTTATTGCCACTATGTTGCGAGAAATTCACACGATCTATTATGATAGCTGTAGGGTCACAGACTAATAAATCCAAAAGACGCCATATTATAACCTACTACTAGCGCTACCGCTCCAATGAACTCTTGCATATTACATACCTAGATCTAGTAAACTAGTTTTTGCATGGCACTAAACTGCGCCCATCACCTTGAGACATAAGATGTTAAGTATCATAATGCCCAGTAATTTCACTGGCTTCAATGTCTTTTAAACCGAAACACAACATTGCCAACATACTATTGCTTGGAGGAAGAAATAGACAAAGTGGTGGTACCAACCCAGACGGCCTCTCAAATACGAGGAACCTACCACCTTGTAAAACATGTTCTGTGTGGCGAGTTTCTGTTTATTGGTCTAGAGACAGAATATATTGCGATTAGCCCACGTTTGCCGTGATGGAGCTCCTTGATTAGCCTCTCAGGTGGAAGGCGCCGTACTTCTGTAACTAATCGGTGTTTTTACTCGCTTTAGTTGTTTATTGAATGTAGCGCAGTTGCGATTTAACTTTCTACTTCCTACTAATGTTATAACCGTGAAAGTTTTGATGTTTGTCAATCAATCAAGTCATAACGAGTTACGGAATTTGGATGAAATTTGGCACTGACGTAAACTAAGAACTAGATTAGGATTTTTTTATCCCGATAGTACGTTGGTGTTTGATAAAATACAAAAAAGAGTTTCACGCGGGAGGAGTAAAAAAAATCTGAAAGAGAAAAAGGAAAACCTGTTATTCTATGAAAACCTTAAAAGAGTATAGTAAAATTTTAAGCTATATCAAGCTAATATTATTAACATTAACATTAGTAATAGTGCAGTGCCAGGCATTATTAATATTATGTTATGTTATAATGTAATTACCACTGATTGTCCCAAAATAAATAAATAAGTGCTATATAATCTGCGAGTTGGTTGACTGCTCTAAGTTTGTAATTCAAAGTTCTGTATGGCGTTGTTTCTGTTTATAGTGAGGCCTACCACTTACCATCCAGCTGTTTCAAGACCAATATAATTTCAAGTCAATAAAATGTACACCTAGCGTAGGCTCTATAATGTACAGAACCCTAAGCATATGATTGTATCATCTCCGAACTTGATTGCAACATGCACTTAACACATATTCGCAATCCATATGAGCTCGATCGATTAAAGAACCTTAGTTGCAATATCAGCTGGTTGTGCTCCAACTCTGATTGATTAGATTCTCCCCCCCCCCACCCCCGCGGGCCCCCACCTCCGCCATCCTCTCAGCGTGATTGGGAGCGCCGTTTTATGGATCATTCAGCCTTATTTTCCAGGTCGTTGGTTTTAAATGTCCTGTGCCAACGGCTGTGTGACCTGTTATGATAAATACCACACGTGGCTGATTTATTACTGGTTGAGCTTGTAAGTAAGGAACTAGAGGTAGGATCTTTTCAATTTGAAATTGGTTGGTAATTCAGCATTCAGTATTTTAATTTAGATATATTTTATATGCTGGGTCACAAAGTGTAGTAAAAACAGTACAGTCTAAATATAAAGTTGATTATGTAGAGACATTGTGTTCCTCGACGATCGCCTGTATTTTGCCGAACTGAAATTACTGGACATACACGGGTTGTTCCGTACGTATGCTCATGGTAGGTTTTCCATCATGTTTACGGTGGACGGTGGGATACAGAAATGTATTTGGTACCCTCCGCGTCAGACCCACCAACAAAATAATTGAAAACTTCTCTGATATCAAATACGCAGACGGAACTTTTGTCTCCTTATAAATTGTGAACAAAATTATAAATTTGTAAATAATAAATGTAAAATTGCTACAGTGAAATACTTATCTGCTGTCTAAGTAAGATAAATCTGATTCCTCCATTCCAGAAAGTCCTCCGGCAGAAATACAAACTTTCGGATAGACGTAAGTAAGTTTTAATTAAGATTATCCAGGAGTCGGTACAAGTTTACTATTTAACGACAGTGGTATATATATATATACAGTGGGTAATAATCATATTATGATTTTTATTATATTACTTGCTATCCCGCGGGTTTCGCTCGTGTATATTACTATTATATTACTACTATATTACTGCTCTGCTCTCGTGTGTCGTAGTGTGATGATATATAGCTCTGAACTCTAATGTTGCTGTTTTCAAAACTGGTTTTCAATATTTTTTATTTCATTATTTACAATACAATATTCGCATTACATTATATGCTCTAAATACTTATAACCTCCGCCAGTTAAGTTATTCCAAACTTACACGGTAAGACACAAAGTACACACCGCCCGTTTATGGGAGTGGAAATTTACTACAATGTAGAACATTGTGTATTATTATAAATGAGAGCGCATGCAAAAATTATACTCTTTGCAGTTTGTCCTACTTTTCCGACTTTCATTTGCAATTCATACAATAATCCCATAGGAAAAGCACTTTCAGTTTTTCACGAATTTAAATATTTTCGGAACAAATGCTCAAATTTTTTATAAATATTTTTAAAAAGAATAAGCGAAATTGGTCCAGCCCTTTTCAAGTGACGTTATTACCAACGAACAGCATTTAATTTTTATTCATAAAGATTATGTACCATAATTTATTTTTATTATATACTAACATGAATTCACGTTTGTATACCCGAGAGGCCGAAAAACAGGCATTGTGCGTCCACTGTTGTGTCCAGCTTAAAAACATTGGAGCCAGTCAAATCATTGTGAATTATGAGACTTAACATCTCATGTCTGAGGGTGACGAGCTCAGTCCAGTGCCACTGCTTTGTAAATCAGATTTATATAATTGTTATTTCTAATTGTGCGTAGATGTGGGGCTTACCATCAGGCGAGTGACCTGCGTGCTGGGTCAATCAAGCTAAAATTAAAATTCTAATTAAAAAGCTTTTTAATCAACATTTATTTGCGAATGTTTATTGGAGGCGAATATAGTAATAGATCTCTAACGACCCACATGCTCGGTTACCCAATTTGAGCTAAACAATTGCTCAGTATCTTGCTTTAACACCGACTCCACATAGCTTATAATTCGCGTCCCCGTTAACACAAAAGGTACGAAATTCCAAAGACTAACGTTTTAAGTTTCCAGCTCACAGAATAACACATTTGTAGAGCGGCCATAACCTCGCATTACCTGGCTTTGCGGACAATATTCCAGCTAGTTTCCAAACGGATACAGAAAACTATAAACATAAGTTCTTGAAGCGAGCGCGTTGCGCGCACAGTGGAGACTTATTACGTCTCTTGCAATAGAGAAGCATTAAAAACTTTTTTAGCAAAGAACATTAAGGTATGTTTTGAGGTACAAGGTACCACCAGCAAACTACAAAATGACTTAGTTGAATGGTCTAAATTCTAATATTAAAGCACATTATGATTAAATCCTAAGATTAGTATTATTACCTTTTGGGCATTATTTTTGTTCTATAGTAAATCTATTAAAAGCATCTCTGGGTAACAAGACGGACGGTGGATACACATTTCAACAGTTTTCACCAACTCCCATTGAAATAATCTATAAAACTTTTTCTCAATGGGATTTCAACTCGTATTTGTCAATTTATCCGAGAGTTTTGAAAGTAAACAGTATTATTAAGGGTAAAATAGCACGACCACTGTATATTACACTGTGTACAAATGTGACATTGTTTGCAGAGACTGCTGTATTTTCAAGTTTTTGAAATGGGAGGTAGAATGTAAGGGCATTTAATGATAGAACTGGAGCATTGTTTCAAGTAAATACCAGCCTTGTATTATATATCTCGCTTTTCTACTAATGAGAAGGGTTAGGTTTTAGTCCACAACGCTGGCCTATAGTGTTTGGAAGACTTCATATATCTTTTTTTTATTACCGTGCTAACAAAATGAGTCGGTCGCTCATCTCATTGCCACCAACTAGTAGTGTGTTAGCACTGTTGTTTACCAAGCATTATGAGACTTAACATCTTAAATCTTGGTGCGAAGATCTCAACTGGCGCGCACTACTTTGTAATTTAAAGTCCTGTGTAGTGTAGCTTGTGTTATAGGCACGAGTGGTATTTACCATCAGGCACATAATTTGCTCTTTTCATTTAGACTAATAAAAAAACTTCATCAGCTGCGTAGTAGTAAACTTAGTGTTTGTGACTTGCGAAAAAATTAAATGCTTGTTTCTTGTTTGAGTGCCGATGCTACAAGATAATTATTTTCAGAGAGAAGACTATGAGAGTAAAATCACGTTTTGACATACAAGACCGAGACAGGAGACTGCGACACACATGGCAGCGACACGTCTGGTTTGTATATAAATGTTTATACGTTTCGAGGTATGTGGCCGAGACAGGAGAGCCCAACGCGCGACCGGTTTCATACTATTTCAAACAAATCGGACGTGTGATATTACCTGAATAGTTACACGCGTCGTGATCTTATCTGTCTCGGTCGCGTAGCTCAAAATGTGCTTTAACTGAGTGTATTTTACTGCTCTAAAATTTATGTCAATCATGGTCTTTTGACATTATCTAAGTGACATTTAGAGAGGAGCATGGGCGTTGGACAATACCTCATAAACAATACTGTGTCCAGAACAAAAAGATATTTTTAAGTTATTTACTTCGGTGAGATGTGGCGGAAAACTCCAGGAATAACGTTCAAGGTGCTTCAGTGACGCTTTGAGAAAACTGCAGGAGTACAAACTGATTTCTGAACGTTATACTTTATGAAGCTATAACTGACCCATAAGTTGCATCTGAGAATACAGTCCACAGGACCTTAAAACACGCATACACTGCCACTATCCTAGAAATATAGTATAATATACATGTAATTGGAAGGGTACCATGAATAAACTTTATCCTTTAAAACCTTCATGTGTACCATGGGAAAAGTCGGGAGAGACTGTAGCTCAGGATAGCAGTTTGAACAAATCATGGTAACGGATACCGGAGTGGAGCGGGCTGGGCCGGCGCGCCAATAAACCGCGTGTCGCAGTGCGGGAGCCGACACATCCCGTCGATAGGTACATAGGGCAAGTACTTGCAGTAGATATACTGCGCGTGGCCGTTGAAAAATCGTGACCGATAAAGTAACTACTATTAATAACTAATTATTATCAATAGTAACTATTTATAATAAAGTTTTACGTACTTAAAAGTTACTGCTTGTAATTATTTCATGTTAGTTTGACAACTGGTGGGAGCATACCCCATATTTGTTCCCAGCTAGAAAGCGACCACAATACTAGGTTGATAGTTACAGTGGCTGATTACAGCATTGCATCCCAGACTCAGTCGGTATACATGCAGTTCCACAGTCCGGTAGGATTCTGGCAACTGTCAAGAGTTACATCCCTGGTTGGTCGGGACTGCATTTGCTCTAAACTATTAGCATCAGGTGAGTGTTACCTGGGCGGAGATATAAAATACCTCGGAGTTAGGAAGCCAAAACGTTGTGGCACCACCAGGCAACATTTTTCCTACCAAAGATATAACTCCTCAGTTGCTCTACTGCATCCCTCTCCACTGTGTATAAGATTTGATCTAATTTAAGCTCGCTTGCAACGGGGAGATGTTATTGCCATTTAAGCGGTGTCGACGGTGACCGTCCGTAATCTATCGCCGCTCGTGCTCTGTGCTATCGACCCACTTGCGGCTCTATTTCTTCTATGTTCTTTATTGTACAGCTTTAAGGTATAATGCCACATAAACACATAGATAGAAGATACTTTGAGGTTGAACAAAAATAGAACATAGCGGATTATTTTGACTTTTAGTGGCTAAATTTGACATTGGCCAAGTATTGATTGAGTTAATAACAACTTTCATTGAGCGATTAAATTGTTTAAAACTGATTTTATAAATATATGACATAATTTATATGACAAAAATAAGCTCACAACTTAATTCCCAAAAGGTTTAGCAAAGTTGTAAATAGTGCACACACGGTACTTCGGTGTATATTTCCATCCTATGATATGATAGGCAACGAGTTTCCGCCATATTGGGTGCATTGGGCGACTCAGTTTGGGAAACAAACCCGGGACTTCATTGATTTCACACAGCCTATACACGTCGGTACTAGAGATCTAGTGTATAGATATACAAATCTCACGATAGTGAGATGTAGTGTAAGGCTTCGTAAGCAAGAAAGAACAAACTCAGCATATCACAATATTTCCATCATTCGTATAGAGCCACAGTAAGTTGACAAGTTTCGAGAGGTGCTTAGCGTCGTTTTACGTGTACAATTTTATTACAAAGTATTAAAACAAAACTCGTGAAATAAAAAGTTTTGCAAAGATTACGTTCTTTTTATGATGGTACGGCAAAATTAATACACCGATACACCGAATCCGGTTTAGTATAAAAAAAGCGATTCACTGGATATAACAGATTCTTCGTATTTGTAATCGTAATTTGGATCTTCAAAATGGTGAATTTTCAAAGTCCATATAATTTATTATTTCAGTGACGCATAAGTAATTGAAAATACAATTGAAAAAGCAATGGACCAAGGATCCCGTGGAATAATGATAATTCAACGTGGGGTTAAATATGGGCTTTAGTTTTTAAAATAGTATTATTTAGGAATCATTTTTTCATTTTGATATTTAAACTAAGAGATTTTCCCAGTGCAATTGCCTAGGGGATACCCCTTTTTCCGCGGGGAATATTCCATCGACGGATATCTTCGCAACCTTGAGGATAGAGAGATGGATAAGCGGATTCACCAGCTTCACGCCGATCTTTCGGCAATAATTTCATTATGATATGTATTGTTATGTTTCATAAATTTAATTTAATTAAAATTAATGACTAATTTAATTGTAGATTTTAAAATTAATTGTAGATTCTATTTGTTAATAATTCTGTAACAACAATAGTAGAACACTTAAAAATCGTCATAAGAAAATTCACCCCAATTTGAATACATATACTGGTCCTTTATTTATTCTTATTTGGGCCTTTCGACCCATTGAAAAAATTGGCCAGGAATTCATGACATTCTTACGCATTCGATACAAAGTGGGCACTTTTGGTATTTTGTGACCAAATGGCATATAATGTGTTTCATCCTTTCAAATAAATTACATAATCTCGCCTATTTCGTGAAAAGGCTCGTCCAAATGGAAGTTATAAGCTGAAACTATTATCAAATTAGATTTACTTTTTAATCCCACGGCGCTGCGTATATATCCGTCCCTTTCACACTATTACAATTTAGTAATTCTATCCCACTTTAACATACACACATACGCTGAAAATCTGATACACTTTTATTGTATCTGTGCTGTTATCTAACGAAACAATACACAATTTTGTTCTCCATATCGGCAACAATAAAGTAATTTGTAAGCAAAGCGTTCAGTAATAGAATAAAACAATACGGGAATACGAGGCGGGTTGGGAGCTTCAGAAAGCTTCGAACTTTGCGACTTTTGTGTACCGGGAGCTGTCGTGAATTTTAAATGGGGCCTTAATTGATATAATTGCGGAACTCAATACACGTGTCCGGGACCTGAGCGAGCGCCGTCACCGCCTCACGGAATCTTCTGCACTTTGACTTCCACATCCGGGTTTTGCGTAATATCCGGAGCGCTTTGCTTGTGTTCCGAGAGTTGTTGGTGTGCGTGCTTTACATTTAAAAAAATTGTTTGAAAAGTATTCTAAGAAATGCGTTTGAGATAAAAAAAAAATTACTAGCCTATAATGTGTCCCACTGCTGGGCAAAGGCCTCCCCTTTATTCTTCCACTGGGTTCGGTCTTCTGTCAGCTTCTCCCAATTTGTTTCGAATGCGTCCAACTCGTCTTTCCTTGAGATACATTGTATATATTTTTTTATTTAATTGAATGACGAGATGAGCAAGTCGCTCGCCTCGAAGCGCTACGCCTACCCATAAACAGAAGCAACACCACACAGAACTTTGAATTATAAAGCACTGCATGGCACTGAACTGAGCTCGTCACCCCGCGACATAAGATGTTAAGTGTCGTAATGCCCAGTAATTTTACTGGCTTCAATGTCCTTCAAAGACAAAAAGCGGTGGTACCAAACCAGACGGCGTTTCGCATACAAGGGACTACCTTCTACTACCTTGTAAAATATTTTGAGCTATTGTAACATGTTTTTTTTTTTATCCTGGCTCGGCAAAATGACTGCGCCACACCTGATGGTAAGTGTAGCGCAATCCAGGAATAGTGTCGACCAAAGACACACAGTGTGTCTATCGTTGGTCGGCACGATCATGCCGGCCTGCCTAACTGCTTCTTCACACTCCGTTTAAAGGACCCAATATTATAGGAAGGAGGGAACACATGTGCCGGCAAACTATTCCACAGCTTAATGGATTATTATGTAATCGTACGAACATATCAATCCGACCACAAAAATTATATTTATGGTTTTGTTGAAAGCAAACATATTATGTTGAACAGTACAAGTTTAACTATCACTCAACGTCTTATTATTAAACTAGCCTTTGCTCGCGGCTCCGCCCGCGTGAACAGCATTTTCCGCGATAAAAGTAGCCTGTAACCGTTTCCAGGGTCCCATCTGTCTCTGTAAATAAATTCATCAAAATCGGTTCAGTGATTTAGGCGTGAAAGCGTAACAAACAAACTCACTTTCGCATTTACTTTTACCCCATTTTTCATCCCTTATTAAATAAAATTCCAAATTTCAGAAACACGTATTTATTTGATTTACGTCAATAACCGAAATACAAAATTTTGTTTATGTATCTTTCAAAATGACGGACTTTTATTAATATTATCATTCCCTATTTTGACCCCTTTGGGGTGGAATTTCCTAAAATCCTTTCTTAGTGGGTGCCTATATAACAAAATTAATATACATTCCGAATTTCATGCTTGTAGCCTTGATAGTTTGCGCTCGGCGATGATGAATCAGTCAGTCAGTCAGGACATGTTATTTTATAAGTATAGATGTAAGAAAAATAAATACATCAAGAAATACTTCAAATTAGCTAACTTTTAACGATTAATTTAGATAAACTTTTGTAATATGAAGTTCGTCTACCGTATTTTAAGTATAATTGCCAAGGTAAATTGCTAGCAGCACATAAATTGTGAATGAAATCTAAACTGCCTTTAATAGAGTAAAGATTTCTCATGACTATTTTAATCTTAAAAAATCCGCAGGGAATTTCTCATTTAAGATGTCAGCAATATTGTCATAAGTCGGTCAGCAGCAACTTATTTCTAGCGCCTTTAAATCGATCGTCTTCGAAGCCTACTCCAATACGTTCTGTGCTTTACAAAAATAAAGAGTCTTACTTATAAACATTATTTCAAGCACTGTTTAATTAAACACTATTTGTCTCTTTCTAGCAACTTTATAAATGAAATTGACTCAGAGAGACAAAATAGTGTTAATCACTGGTTGAAAAACCTTTATGAGTGAGGCCCATATCATTTACTTTAATATAATTTTATCAGTGTTGAATACATAAATAATAATGTTAAAATAAATTTAAATTTATTATCATATTTTATTGTTTGAATGATATTTATTTTATCATGAGGTAATATTAAAGTATCCAATACGAAGTTCCATTAGCAAACATTGCATATTTAATACAGTTTCATTCATTTAGTTTTAGTTTGTTTTTTTAATTTATTATTCAGTTTTGTTTTGTTATTTTATTTACTTTCCACCTAGATAAGAAAATATTATATACTGATTATTAAATTTTGATATAATTTTATATTTCAATTATTCGGAGATTATAAATTACAATTCTACTCCGGGTTGTGAGTAAACGAAATATCTTTTTGTAGTTATCGATAAGAGGTTTTCTTTTTTTTCTCCCTCTTTTTTAAAATAATTTAATACGTTATTTCAAAAGATACACATCAAAATGATGTTTTGTTTTAATCAAACAAATTCACTTATGAAATCGCAGAAAGTCACTCAGACACGTTCTTAGGACTAAATAGAGTCTGTGCCTTCGTCTTGGCTAACTATGTTGACCTACTCGTCCCTCTAAACAATTCGTTCACCTTGCGGTTGTCAGTCGATAGATAGACTACTTCATAATTTGGCGTCAAGCCTTTCAATTTATCTCGCCACGTCACTTGATTAATAAACTAATCTTCTACACAACTATTTCGTTTACAAGTTAATATATAGACTAATTTACTAACTTTTTACAAACGATTTAATTCGCAAACAAATGCTAAGTTGCTTAAGTATTTATATAAATAAAGTAAATGTCAGTATTAAGCTAGACGTTGGAAGAATTCAACAAATTAATAACAAAAGTTGTTAATCGAAGTTTCACACTTGCTCCGAATCAGCGTTATTTTAATAAATATTGTTAAAGTTTTATTTCTTTTATTTAGTACGGTCCATTATCGTCACGTGCCATCAAAGATGTTCGATACAATATTGATATTATTAATATACGTGATAGTGTAAATCTTTATACTCTTGTCGACCGCTAAACAAAGGTCCAAAGAGGTGCATAACCTTCATGGCTTATTGAATCTAAGAGCTTCATGTGACATTTCACACGTCATTGTTTCACTCTAACAATGTAGATCTATTAGTGAAAGTACTCGATTTTTTTATAGAGCATAGGCCGGCGAATGAGCAAGTGGGTGATATTTAGAGATAGATCTCCACCGCCTATGAAGATCTACAATACTAGAAGAATCATGGACGCGTCGATGACTATAATGGGAAGGAATAATTAAGAGACCCGAAATAAATATTCGTGGAAGAGCGTGGAGAGCATCACACAAATATTTTATTCGGTGCAGGAATCGAACCCACGGCCTCTCGCTTCTCACTCTACTCTTCTACTCGCCCACTGCGCCGTAGAGACTGTCTAAAAATCTAAAGCCTTAAAAGAGTTGCGTGTGTCGTTAACCCGATTCTCTTCACTCATCAAACACAATTTAACAGTCGTACTCCAAAATCTGAAAATATTTTTAAAATAAACTTTTTTGATCTTATTACAATTGCGTAATAAAAACTTGATAAAATGAATCTTTTAGAATCAAATCCAGATATAAAACACGATGGACCGATCCAAACTCAACCCAATGAGAAATCCGAGAAAATTAAAGAATTATACGCTTTCAAATGATGTTCACGCCTCCGCGACTTAATACTTTAACTGTCTGTAACTTCATTCTTATTGCTTCGATTTCATTGATAAAGTACTTTTATAACTTTTCATCAAAAACTTGCGTCGAATAAGCAGTATTATAGTATAATACATAATAATATGTATATATTATATGACGGATGAATTCTGTTTACTTGACTTATTTAATATACCGCTGACAGTGTCTACATTTATTTATTTATTTCACAAACATCAAACAGCATTAAATTAATTAAGTTAAAGGAATAAAACTAATATAGTCCGCACTACTACCCGCTAAGCCATTTTGCTATTTTATTTAAAACCATGTGAAATATATTTTATTCATGAACGTATATCGAAGTGCAAACGTTCTAAAATATCGGAAACTATATTAACCGTCACATGCATCGTATATTATTAAAACACACACATAAATCACACAACGTTAGCTACACACACATAGCGCGGCGTGTTGCATGACTGACTCGCCCGGGGCTCGCTTCCGCCACTACTTTGACAATAAATAATAAAATTACTCCTATATTACGCTACCCCAAACAAAGGGGTAAAAGGTTAAATTGCTCGAAAATATGCAACTCGATTTTTTCACCTTTGCTGTAAATTAATTTTCTTAATCAATAAATAACTTTTTTTCGTGACTCCACCCGCGGCCAATAACTTTTCCAGGCTAAAAAGTAATAGACTACAAGGTGGTAGCTCCCTCGTATGCGAGATGCCGTCTGGGTTGGTACCACCGCTTTGTCTATTTCTGCCGCCAAAGAACACTGTGTAAGTATTATTTTGTTTCGGTTTGAAAGACATTGAAGACAGTGAAATTACTAGGCATTATGAGACTTATCATCTTATGTCTCAGAGTGGCGAGCGTAGTTCAGTGCCATCCAGTGCTTTGTAATCCAAAGTTCTGTGTGGTGTTGCTTCTGTTTATGGGCAGGCGTGGCACTTACCACCAGGAGAGCGAAGTAAATAAAAAAAGACTACTTTTACCTCTTTTAAGTATTGGTATACTTGTTTACCAAATTTCATCCAAATCTGTTTAGCCGGTAAGCTGTGAACAAGCACTCAAACTCACACACATCTAAACTTTAACACATTTATAATATTAGTGAGATTTCCGCACGTGTGCTCTACTTTTAAGTGCCATCATAAATTTCCATTTCAAAACTTCGTAACTTGATTTGAAAACATTAAACTGGCCTTTTTCCTCATAGTTGGTAAATTCCACTCATGTAGCTAATTAGACGGTTAGAATTGGAAGTGGAAAATTTGACGAAACCTACGCATATTCAAATTTAAACGTAGCAAAAATTTTGTAAATCTTAGCTCATAATGCAAAATCTGACTAGATTAGAAGAACTATGTTAAAAGTGGTAGGGACACGCTGTAGATATTTTTATTGACCGGGCTATTACCAATATACCGACGTAAACTGACATCTTGCTGGTTCATTCTGTACGGTGAATGATATCTTCGTTGGCGAACTTTGGAATTTAAACCACCAGACATTTTTTTTTTGGTAACTAAAACACGTTCTACCGACTTCTTCTTTCTGAATTAGCTCCAAATCGGAAATGTTTATATACCTGGATATCGAAAAACATAATAAAAAATGCATTACAAATACCTACAATTCGATTATAAAATACAGATACAATTCGAATATGCACGTGAAAATTCTATCATATCAATTTACCCCATAATAACAAATCTTTAAAAATAAAGTATAAAAATCTTATAAACGTATCCATCCCCCCTACATCCCGTCCCATCCCGTATCTCGCACCGTTGAAACGAGCCGATCAATCAGCTCGGCCGATACGAACGCTCTTATCGCAGGAATATGTTCCCATGAGTTATAGCAAACGTTAAATCTTCGGAGACATCTCTTCGACTACAGTACTTGTATTTGAGGCAAGTTTTAGAAGCACGGAAGAGAAAATTTAAGTATTCTTTACAGTATCTATGTATTTGTCAACAATATTAGTAGTCGTAATGTCAGTAACATTGTCGTCTTGGTCATCATCAGGAGAATGAGATGTACGACTATACAGAGACACGTCAATTTTGTATTCTATTGCTTAGATATGTCTTGCTAATTCACGTAGAATTTTTTTATATCGTCGTGGTATGGTATCGGTCGCGCATCGCGGTTGCGCGTTTTTATCGTGCACCTTTTCGTATTGTGTATATTGATTAATTATTTTAAGGAATACTATGATAGACAACATTTGGGGAATAAATCGATTCATATATAAAACGACACCGAGGACATCGCCTTGGAATAAAATCAAAATAGTTTTGAATATTTTAAAAAACGTATACTAAAACAAATATATAAACAAATATAATTATATATTAATAGTAATCACTCATTATGCTGATGTTGATCCATAGCCTTAATAGAGAAGGCATGTTCTTTCATCCTGGCCATGTAATATTATATATGATTTGATAACATCACAACTTCGACGAATACGTGAAGGTAATCTCGAAAATCGTGGAAACTTTGTCGAGGTAGAACTATGTAGACACATAAAATACTAATTGGTGTTACAGGGTGTGGTACACATTCTAGTGGAGTCATGTTATAGTCAGTAGCCAGACCAGCTACAGAGGATTTGTACCACTATCTTATAGAAAATTAACATAAGACGGTAGATTTAATGTTACGTTTCGTATAATAGTCATACATTTTATAAGAGCGTCTGGGGCCCAAAAATCCCTGTTTCAAACCACCTACAAGTGTAGCGCAGTCACTTTGACGTGCTAGGATAAAAAAAAACTTTAAAGTCCAGCAACACACTTATAGTTCCGCTACTAATGCTGCTATTCATAGCGGGTGGCAGCTTGTCATTAGGTGACATATGTGCTTGTTTGCTAGCATTCTGATATTAATAAATACTAGTAGAAATATGCGGTGATAGCCTAGCAGAGAACAGACTACCGAGACGGATGTCGCGAGTTCGAACCCGGCCGCCATGGTACATACCTCTGGCTTTTCAAATGAGTGTGTATATTCATTGACAATAATCGCTCGCTTTGACGATGAAGGAATATATTTTGATGAAGCCTGCATACCTCGAGGGTTTTAAAAGAATTTATGTAAAGTCTACCAGACTACATTAAGTCAACGTATTAAACTAAGGTCCTCTCTTATTAGAAGATCAGGCTCGTATTCAGCAGCAGGACAGTATACAAGGCTGATCATTTATTTACCAAGAATAATGATGTTCAGTAATGAAATGTAATATTTTCTCAAGTCTTTTTTCTTAATTAAAGTGGGTGCAGTGGGTGATGCTGTACGTGGGCTTGTACGGCCACTCCACGCCAGCCTTAAGATGTTTGCACTTTCTACACTACTTGTAGGAGTTTTCATGACGTTGGACGCGGAAGGGGTAGGATATTATGTATGGGGTAGCATAATTATTTGTAAGGGACATGCGTATGATAAAAAGGAGGCCTATGTCCAGCAGAAGATATATTTTAATGTAAGGTATACAATAGATATTACAATGTTGAAGGTAAAAAGTCCATCATAATGCCTCGTTTCGGTGTATCGCATTTCAATGCAGGATAAAAAAAAAATGTTCTTTTATTAAACACTCTTCTGCACCGTACACAACTTTTTCTATAAAAATAACACAGTCAGCACGATTTTTCATTTGTTATGCTTTCTATTCCTTTTTGAATTATGTCGAATGCGTTGTATTGTGAAATAAGATAAAGTAAAACAAGCGAATGCAAAGTTAATTTAGAGGGATGAAAGAGGTGGCGTTAGATTCACAAGGGTGGTGCGAGGCTAGGCTCGCAATAACTTTGACTGTCGACGGACAATGCCTTAAAAAGTTCTGGCCAGTTTAGTGAAATAGTTTTTCCGAAACACATAACTAAATACTATTTTAAAAGCCTATTTTTTCTTCAAGTACTGTTAATGGACCCGCTGTAATATTGGTGTTAGGCGGCATAGGTTTACTTATAACATGGTCACGATCGCTCGCCTCCTGAAAAATAATGAAGGGCAATGAACTTGTACGATAAATATAACGAACCGTTTTTATAAGCCTATGGAAGGAGACTGCCGCGGTGGCACGGTTGTATTGTTTACACGGTACGACTGCTATGCTGAGGTATGGCGACGGGCTCGCCCTCTTTCACATCATGGGATGCAAATACTCTCGGCGAAATGTAGGTGTACTGGTTACACCTCTGCCTACTCCTTCGAGAATTACAGTCGTAAGTGCGTATGTATATACGAAAGCAGACGACTACCTGGTGGTAAGTGGTAACCGTCGCCCATAGTCATTAGCAACGCCAAGGGCATGTCCATACCGCTGGCTACCATTTACCCCAATATTTTGTAAAGTCCGAACATCTTGCAAAGTGGACTAATCCGTGGAGAATAAGCAGGATAGCAACCCTATGCGAGACGAAGCGGATTAACCGCTTCGTTAGCTGAAGAATATTCCGCGGGCCGCGGCCCGCTAGCTCACACCGGTCGTTTGATTTAATTTCATGTCCAATAAAACAGACTGTCGAGCTACACTCCTATTTAAAATGGACGTACGTATTTTTTAAATTTCAGTGGGCATGGTTTGTTCTTTTCTTGAAAGATTAATTTACGGTAAAATGATTAAAAAGACGAAGAAGAAAGAAGTCATGAATAAGGAATAGTGTGATTTTTATGGATCGAGGTGAAATTGCAATAGAGATCCTTAAGGTAATTAAAAGGTATTTATTATAAAACTGACGAAAACCAAACAGAGGTAAGAATATCCAAGATGTAAAATAACACACGTTTAACAAATACTCAGTAATTTAATATCTCTCAAAACCACATAAAAATTAAAATAAAATAATAAAATAAATAATTACGTAGTCCCGTCTCTAACAGGGACACTTTTTTTTAAATATCCATAATTTGTCACACAAATTGTCCTTTCACTATCTTTCTTTAATGCCCAAACAGAAGACCGCGAGCTTGCACAAATCTAGCTGTATTGCAAGTTGTAATACGGCCCCTGACCCTCCCAACCTCCTAACCCGTCGTCCCCATCTCTAAGAGTACTCGGAAGCTAATCTCATTTGGCCGAGGCGCTCGCCGTGCACCGATTTTGTGAAAGAAACCGCTTTTATTGCTTCTCCAATCACAACACATGTAGGTACGGAGTCTCGGCAGCTTTATTTATGTGCAAGCTATTGATAGCCGGCGGAGATTGTATGTTGTATTCGAGATAGCGCTAGCTCGTAATATTGTACCGGGTGACGTGAATTTAGATCCTAAAGAAGTGTCATAATGCTTTGTAGTACCTATAGATCAAACGAGCAAGTAGGCCTGATGGTAAGTGACCTCCACTGTGTATGAACATCCATGACACCAGATATTTCAGGCCGTGTAATTGTGGTAAGTATTTTTATCAAACTGAATAAAGCAGATCCCTTGCCTGATGGTAAGCACCACGTCTGCCCATAAGCAGCAGCGTTACACAGAACTTTAAATTACAATGTACTGCATGGCGGTGTACTGCGACCGTCGACCCGAGACATAAGATGCTAAATCATTATCCCTAGTAAGAATCAGTGCTGCACAGGGTTAACTGATTTTCAGCCAAATACAAAGGTTATATAGGGTTGTTCGAAAGCAGATGAGTCGATAATTGGTTAGATAAGTATATTTACTAAGGGATGTCAGAGGGTTCATTCAGGCTACCAATTCACATATATGGCTTTCTATATAATACTAATGGCTGCCTAATGGTGGAAACTCGACAATAATTCATTAAATTTTAAGCTTATACGTTATTGAGGCAATTGGTGAAAGAGTATTTAACATATGCCGGCAAATGAGCAAGTGGTTCGTAAGGCAAAATGCAACTGCATGCTTATTTATAGCATAGGCCGGCAAACAAGCAAGTGAGTCCGCCCATGTACGCCTACAATACCACAAGAATCATGGACGCGTTGCCCACCTTAAAGGAAAAGGATAATTAGGGATTGGAAAGGGAAGCGGGTTTTGGGCCTCCGAATATCTGACATACCGTATGAAACGCAACTGCAAGCTGCTATTTTACGTCAGTTTTCTGTGTAAAAAGTAAAGAGAGTGTGTAAGTGTGAGGCTGCTAATTTAGGTCGCTTTTACCGTAACCCAGTAATAACAAACTGATCGAGTCAGAATATTCATGCTGTAGACAAAACTGTCTGCATATTGACCCTACTATTCAAACAGACGTGGTGAATTAAATTATCAATCTACTCAATGATTTAACAATTTTATTTATTAAGTGAAACCTCTAAATTTAAAGGCTTACAAAGACCCACAAAATCTATAAAACATCTCCAAAGAAAACATTACTAAGACATATAATCTACTTTTCCATAAATACTTAATTTTTTTAATCAAAGGTATGATATAAAAGACGTATTTTACTGAGTCTGATGAGAATCGTACAGTATTAGAGATTAGAGATGAGGTCCCGATGTGGCTGCCGATGTGTGTACCTTAATTACATTAGAGCAAGCGTGGGAGAGAGGAAAACTCGACATATTATCCAAATTATTAAAGGAATCATCGCTTTATACACTGAAGTGCAAAAAACACGGTACGTAAAATTTTGATGTAAAAATTAAATGCATTTATATCAAAATTTATTTGGTTGATATTTAGGCATGTAATTAAGGATAGAATTGGCGTAAATAAAATAATTATGGGTAATTTGAGTGGTAGAGCCACGCTGTAGACAATTTTGTCTACAGCATGAATGGGCTGGCTCAACCGTGTCGTTACCACTGTCTCACAGAAAACCGACGTAAAGTAGTGGCTTGCTGCTGCGTTTCGTACGGTGAGTGAGATATCCGGAAGCCCAAATCCCTCCTCCCCTTCCCAATCCCTAATTATCCCTTTCCTTTAGGGTCGGCAACGCGCCCATGATTCTTCTGGTGGTAGGCGTGCATGAGATGTGGGGATCACTTACCATCAGGTGACCCACTTGCTCGTTTGCCGGCCTATGCTATAAAAAAAAATTTCAGTGTAGGCCGTGCCCGCTGGACCGACGACCTGAGAGACGTAGTGGGAAACGGCTTTATAAGGAAGGCAAAATACCGTCAAGGGAGGCGTGAACTTGGAAAGGCCTATGTTCGGCAGTGCGACCGTTTGGAATAAAAGAGTTCCATTTAACATTTTTTTTTAAATGACATTTTAACGTTTTTACGTTAAAATATCATTTAAAAAATAAATGCTAGATGGAACCCTGTTATTCCAAACAGTGGAGTGGACAAACTCAGGCTGATGGATTGTGGTTATTTGTTTTGATAAACTATACAATGCGCGGATATATGTTTATATATATAAATATATTTAGGGAAATTAAATAAGGGTATGTCGACGTAAATCAGCGACGCAAATACAAGCTTTAATGCTGTTAGTATACATCGTGGACAAAAGTGTCTACAGCGTAGATTTACCACTAACAAACTTAAGTTCGCGTTGGATACTCGTAGAGTCACTTTGATTATTCAATAGACCGTTCAGACAATACATGTTATTTAAACTAGATGTTTAGACTTCGGGGAGGAAGCCCGGCTTCTTGGAAACTTTACAAACAGGATAAATAAGTATTATTTTCTGTTCCGCTTGTGTATAGTGTCGTCGTTACTCGCAGTACTGACATTATTCGAATTTCGAATTCATTGTGTGATTTTTCGAATTGAAATCTCGAACGCACTGTGATTGCTCGACCTGGGAAATGGAGTACATATTCATAAAATCTATGATTTGTGAAATATTGTTAAAAAACCTACAAATTTAGTCCAATGAATGAAAATAATATAATATAATAAGGTGAAAACTTTGTCGATGTTGTCAATCATTGCTTGTTCAATAGTTTTAACTAAAGGCGATGGATGGTGCAATCCACACTTAGTGTCGGATGGCAGAAATTTCTATAGCGCAGCTTTACCATTAACAATACTAGTACACTGTTTCCTTAATAAAAATATATGAATAAATATATAATTTCATTATTCTAGTAATGACGTACTTAGTCATGGAATGCCAGGACTATTATTGATTAGAAAAAAATACACATACTGGGCAACATACTGCAGCAGTGCGTGCAGATCACTATGGCAGGTTTTAATACCAAGTATACTGGTGGTATTATTATTTATTATTGCTATCCGGGTGGATATGAATATCCTACTACCAGCGAGTTACACCTCTGTCTCCCCTTTCATGAATATAGGCGTAACCATATGTTAGGTTAAATCAATATTTGCAGTCTATAATATGATTATAGGCAATATCGCGGAATATAATGAATGTACTCGAATTCAAAATGAAACGCGGGTAATACGTTTCGATTATTAAATTTGTAAAGCCGCCGATCGAATACAGAGTCAAGTCAAGCAAATCGTTTACAATATTGAATTAAGGATCCTGCAGACATGTATAATTTTTATTCGCAATAATCACACTATGGAGGATATTGAAAACCGCACGAAGAAATATCTTAGTAGGAAGGGAGACCTGGCATAAGGCCGACCTAAAATAGCTATTGCGTTTTGTACATGAGTGAGAAATCCGGAGGCCCAATTCCCCTCCCGTCCCTAATAATTTAATTATGCCTTTAAGGTAAGCTATGCGCCCAAGATTCTTCTGGTATTGTGAACGTTCATGGATGATGGAGATTACCCATTTGCTCGTTTGTCGCACTATGATATAAAAAAACCCGGATAACGCGTAGTAAAAGATGATTTGTCCGAATGATGAATCGAGGACGTCCCACATCTGATAAGCACGATGCGAGACCATAAAGAGAAGTAATATTGCTCAGAACTTAATTTACTTACGCAAAGTTTTCTTCTCCCATCGTGGAATTAGCTTTCAAATGCTGTATTTCCAAACTAATACGACTTAGGAACCTTCAACAAAAGAGCTTATTCTTTCCTCAAGGGCCGGCAACGCACCGTCAATTCCTCTGGTATTGGTGGTATTCATGGGCAGCAGTGATCACTTACCGTTAGATGACCTGCGTCACATTACTGCATGGCATTGTACTACGTCACGCCAATACATTTTAGACTCATTTTAGACTACTATACTCATATTTTATATACTCCTATGTATAAACTTTTTTAAGAACTGCTTTTTAAACAATGTTATCGTCTCTTTTTACCCACTTTATAAATCGCGTTGACAGAGAAAGACAAAAGAGTGTTTAACTAATTAATGCTTAAGAAGCGTTTATAAGTAAGGCCCATATTGTTCAGTAATTTCACAGGCTTTAATGTCTTGCTAACCAGAATGCAATAGAGTTTGCATACTGCTTATTATATTAAATTATATTTTAAACTCTCAATTAATAGACATCGGGAGTTTTCGAAACATGGTTGTTCAAATTATGTACATGTTCCTTAAGCTTTCAATCTATTACAGTGGCGCGATGTATAATTTGATGTTATTACAGTGCGGGTGGCGGGGGCACAGATTAACGCAACGCTATACAAAGGCATATTGTGCTTCGGTTAGAACTACGCAGATAAATAAACATACAACAAGCTACATTACAAAGTACACCCAAAGTGCATCCTCACAAGGAAGTCTATACGATAGAACTCGTCACCCCTCCTTGTTTAATAAATAACGTAACCATTAAAATCCCTAGAAATCAATTGAAATGAGTTCTGGAATTTCTAAATTTTTGATACCTTGAATGGCTGTTCAACAAAAATAGTGAAATAATCTCGATTATATTAGTTAACAGATAAAAGGAAATCAACTTCCAAACTGTTAATTTATCAATTAGGTCCTAAGATGTCACACCACACACACACGCACGCACGCATGCATGCACGCACGCAGACACACAGACACACACGCACACACTCCATAAACGGATTTTTATAAAATTAGCACACAGGTAGACCATGATCTGACGTAGAATATACTTTTATCCCGAAATGAGACATTCATGCGATTTTATTCAATTCCATTTTATTATTCGTGATTTAAGTTCTCCATAAAACTTCGACTTTGTGGCGTCTTTAGGTTGACACGTTTATGACGCTGCAGTGTGTATGCACGATACTTGATCATATTCAATGTGATTAATTTCGGTATCTACACCGTGCATAGACAAGGATATTTTAATTCACATAGGCAAAGAAGATGTAAGAGTTAGTGGAAAGGCAAAAATACTAAAGCTTTATGTGAACTTTATGGTAGGACATTTTACGATACAAATCATTTAAATTTACGTACTGGATAATTTTTAGTAAAACTTATTTTTTTTTCTTATATAATAATTAAGAACTATTATCGTTAAAAACATTTTAAAATGCTGTACCGTAAAGTTGGTATTGGCGCTTTAGCATATCACATACTGTTGCTGTGATAGTCATAATGGTCAGGGGGCCCTCGGGTAGCTGATCCACTTGATTACTATCAAGCTCATTTTCCGTGAGCTTCGTTTCGATGAGACGACCAACAATTCCCTATGCGAAAATTCTCTATTGTAGTAGCTAACAGAGATAGCAAGGATAGAATATTTCGATTTGATGATACTCAAAAAAATATTATTTTATTTTTAGGACAATATGACAGTTAAATTATATAAATATTAACTAAGTAAAAACAAAAAAATCAGCTGGTTAGTAATCTTACCTGTTGAAAGGAGGGGCTTCCAATGATGGAAGCCATTTTTCAAATAAAACTTAATTAAAATTGATTAACCCTTTTGAAAACTACACATGCAGAAGAACAAAGGCGCATCTTTGGGTCAGTGTGATGAAAACCAGCCAAGTTCTTCTCAGACCAGACACAATGAAGGGTTATGTAGAGTATACGAAAATATCCCATATCTCAAAAACTATACAACCTAGCTTATTTAAACTAATTTTCGTTGGCAATTTAAAAATAAAGGGGGAGGACTAATTTTTTACGTCTTTGATGACTTATACAAAAATGTCATTTAGTAACGGTTATATCATTATTATGGACTTATTTGATGATACTATACATACCTATATGTATAATGAAAAAAAACATCCCTCAGTAACATGTGAGAGCCAACACATTTTATTTCTTAATTTCACTACACCTTTGTATAGCTTTTCATTGGATACACCTACCATCATGTGGGTTTACTGGTTACACTGCCTGTGCCTGGTCTGCCAATTCGGGGATAGGAGGCGTCAATATGTATGCATGTATGTTTGTATGTATAGAACTTGTAAAAAGTACAAATAAATAACGTAATTAACGTAGAATTTCACGGTTCACCGGCTCCAATATCTACAAATCTAACTGTAATCCCAAATCCTTATTATAAACCCACGGATCAAATTCAATACCTTCAAATTAAACAGTTCTATGGCATCTTCAATCGTATTTCCTATCTCCATTAGTAATCTAAATCAAATTATCAATTTAATGTCCCGTGTAACTGCATCCTACTCTACCCTGCACTCAGCGAGTGAGATAGCAGATGAATTGAGAAGCCTTATGAACAAACATAGGGTATAGGGTATTGTCACGCGAAGCCAATGCGGTCGTGATTAATCAAATCATGTATAGGAAAGAATCTATAATGAATACATAGCCTATATTTAAACAATGTCTCTTCTTTATAGCATAGGCCTGCAAACGAGCAAGTGGGTCACCTGATGGTAAGTGATCTACCATGTACACGGCCTATCATCATCATCATCAGCAGCCACAGGACGTCCACTGCTGAACATAGGCCTCCCCCAAACTTTCCAGACCGACCTATTGGAAGCGGCCTGCATCCAGCGACTTCCTGCGACCTTTATCAGGTCGTCTGTCCACCTTGTTATTGTCGTCGAATATAGCTCGGTTGGGCAGCGTTCGGGAAACCTGGCAAGGTCTTCTCGTCCAAAATATCTCAGTGCCTGAAGACCAAAGTCTTCGATCAATGTGTGTTACCAGTGATGGCATATGGTACTGAGACGTGGCCTCTAAATATGGGCCGTATAAGACACGGTCTATAATAATAGAAAAATCATAGGTGCTTTGCAGACATTAAAGGTAAGGGATAATTAGGGATTGGGAAGGAGAGGGGGATTTGGGCTTTCTGATATCTCACTCACCGCACGAAACGCAGCAGTAAGCCGCTACTTTACGTCGGTTTTCTGTGAGACATGGCAACGACCCAGTCGAGCCGGCCCATTCATGCTGTAGACAAAACTGTCTACAGCGTGGCTCTACCACTCAAAAATATTTATCTTATGCCATTGACTAAACAATAATATTCAACGAGTTCCAAGAAATTCGAGACGGAATATAATGTATTGAAGCCACTCTCATTATTTATTACCTTGGCTAAGAAAAATCTAGAATTTGTTGGAAATATTTCAACCAGCTCGTAAATAACAATAGAAGGTATTATTTTTCTAACGGAATACATCATAATTATTGTATAAATCAGTCTTCGAGAACTATAGTGACCTAAGTATTAATTCTAAAAATTTGTAAGTACTCGTTTGGCATTATATATTTTTATCAGCCTGAAAGACAAATCGACCAACTCGCTAGTGTAATGGTAAGCGCTATGGCTGCCCTTAAAAAAAAACTATGCCACACAGAACATTAAATTACAAAGCATTGCATGGTATGGCAAAGCGCAGTACAAACTGCGACAGTACGTTAAGTCTCATAAAACCCAGTAATTTATTTAGGTTCAATATTCTACAAACCGAAACACGTCAATGCTAACATACTGCTGCGTGATGCCAAAAATAGACAAAGTTGTTAACCTAGACTAACTCTCGCATACGAGAGACCTACCACTAATATTATTTTGCTGGTGGCTGGTATCCTTTTTTTTAAGGTAAGGGAACACTGTCATAGAACAAAGTAAGCCAACTAACTCTTCAGATAAATACCATAAGTGCCTGAAGAGTGTAATTGTAGTTGCAGCATCAGACAAAATGCGAATACCCGAAAATTTATAAATATAAAATTTTTAAAGCTGTGCAGAAAATAAATTATTGACCGCAGATACTTGACTCTATAGATTTTTTTTGTTGAGAATGTAATGCTGAATAAATCTCCCTCATTAACCAGTTCAAAAAAAAAACTGAGCTTGCGGAACGAAAATATGTAAAAAATACCCTTATCCTATGTTATTTAAATGGTAAAAAAAAACGTATGTTTCGATGTATTCTACGATATTTTCGTATGAGAGTGAAAATCAAAATAGTTTTTTTTGGCAAAACGTGATCCACATTTATTTGTTTCGGGGTCTGGGTGTTGTGAGACCGAAAGTCTCTCGTAGTTCCTGATACCCACGACACGAGACTCGTATCTTACTGTGGGGTCAGGACTATGTGTGTGACTGTTGGGTGTATTTATCACTTTTACCCGACTCGAGGTTCGAACCTGAGACCTTGGCATAACAGTCGTACTGCTTACGCATTAGAACAGCGCCACCGAGGCAGTCAACATCAGTGCGTGCCATAAATATTTTCATTAAAATGTTAGTTATGCCACTTTGGTCTTCGCGGCACGAAATGAAGTATTATAATTTTGTTGTAAATATTTAAGGCACGCGAGTGGGTGGCATCGACCGGAATTCATCCACTTTATTGGCTAAAACTTTCTTTATTTCCCCATGAGTCAATTAAGAACGTATTTATAGAACCAATTATAACTAAAAGTTAAGAAAGTATAAATAACTATTTTGACGCTGAAAGCCATTAGCAGAGTTTTTAAATCGATAATAGCTTTTAAGTTCAGATGGGTTCTGCCGAGTGCCTCAAAATAATATATGTGCTGCAAGCTCTTAAGCTACTGTATGGTTTATATGTTTCCCTTCTGATCCTTTTAAGGTCATTTTGTGAAATTAGGCAGAGGGTAAATATCCATGTAAAATAATGTAAAATTAACCCGAATTACCTGAAGAAATGTGTTATTATATAATATTATTTAGGGAACAAATACTATTATATATATATTACAAATAGCGATTTTATTTTCAAATTCTGCAGTGAGGTAATATCTCTTGACCCTCGACATTATATTTGGACTGCACTGTATACTTAACATCAGATCCAGTGTAGTCACTTTTCGGAGCCTGGATAAAAAAAAAAACAGAAGTTTTATAAGCAGAGAGTTTTTTAATCTCATTATATCAAGCAGAGTCAAGCTAATTCATACTAAGAACAATATTAGCAAAATAAAATATCGGATTACGATGTGAGAATTACCTTCTTTATAGAGGTTTACTGAATAAAAAATGTACGATGTTAACCACTACACAGTCAACAAAGCTCTTGTCAGACAATCGAAAAGGCCGCACAATTAACAGGCAGCTTCTATTTTTGTACCTTTTACCCGTAAATGTGGAGTACACTCGGCGTAAGCGTAGGTACGTGCGGTCCCTACATTCACAATAATGTGGCATTAGGGTCCCGTTTAGAGGCCCGTCCGTTCAGCCTCGTTCGGTCCTAACAAACGATATTAGTTCATTCCCAAATTCATTCGATCTCATCTCGCCGTAACTGGTTTGTTTCCAACACACCTTTTTGGGATTTCAATAAATCACGAACTTTAATATATAATGTAACCCTACTTTTAGTTGAACAATTTTAATAAATAGTTTGGCGTTAAATTGACGCAGTAAGCTACATTAATTAGTTTCTAAATTACCGCTTCTGAAACTATTCAAACACTTTAAGGAATTAATTGGAGAGTTTGATCCCAAGATGACCTTCACTTAACTATTTTATTCGTGGCTATATGGTTTTTAATATGTTTACATCTCAGTTACAAATAAGATCACACATGTATACCTGAAATATATACCTACCAAAATTATAAAAAGTTGCAATGACTAACTATGATACCTCTAAAACTATACATGATCGAACAGATCTTACAATAAAGACAGTTGTCAACTCGTCATTGGCCCCGCTAAAGAAACACATTATATCCCCCTTCCCCGGCCTTGTGGAGGTAATTAAAACGGTATATCCTACATCGGCCCATCTACGCACACTCTTAATTGTACAAATCTAGATGGACAGCCACGGGCGGATAATGGAGCAAATTACAGATACAAACTGTTGCGTATTGAATAATACTGTGTTACTTGTGCAGAGTTTCTTGGTATTTCAATTGAATTAACAGATGTTATTTCCATAAATTATGTTAATTGGGTTCTTAAAGATACAGGTTCTTTCTCAAAACATAAGCACAGTTAATTTGAGGATCCCTGGGAATTCTGTCTTGTACTTTTCATATATTTAAATAAAATTATTTTTATTTTCATTTATAAATATTGGGTATTTTTTCTGTACTATGTTTTTACAATATACAGACATCCATTCGAGAATATGGTATGCATGTAATAGGATACGATCACGAACAATGTAGGAGTGCACGGGCGGTGGAGATCACTTACTATCAGGTGACCTAACTTCTCGTTCGCTGGCCTATGCTATAAAAAAGAATCTTCCCTTCAACCTCTGCTCTACACGTGGTATCTAGATATGTATTCTGAGAGCCAGCAATTGGATCGTGTTTATGTTATGTGACGGTGCGCTGACGTGGCCGCAATTCTCGACGGTCTCGCGTATTCCACTCGTGATTTGGGTCCGCCTAGTTTCACAGAAATTGGATTGTAGCGTGTTGTTGTATTGTGTGATTAAAACCTCTTTTCCAGCGTTCATCACAGTCACCAGGGTGATTGTTTCAACCCTTTTGCGTTCTTATTATGAATAGAAATGACCTTGCGCCATATTGTCCGGTTTTAAGTCAATAACTGCTTGCTTAGCTTACTAAGTATGAGTTATATCATATTATGTTAGTTCAAGTTAAGTTATTGTAATAATTTAACTTCAACTGACGAAAGATGCAACCCACACAAATTGTGTTGATTTAAATAAATTTTGTAACATAACAATGTAGAGAAAACGTATGTATAAATAATTTTCCTTTCAAATCAAGCTTTTCAAGAGATTGTTGACAGGTCGAGGTCATTGACTTTCCTATTCTTATTTAAATCGCTAGTATATTCTTTTTGTGTCGTATATTTTATTAGTTTGATGACGAATGAAACTTGCCGTTTGTCTGATGGTAAGCGCCATGCCTGCTCATAAACAGAATTAACACGACATGTAACTATAAATTACAAAGAACAGTATGACATTGGATTACGCTCGTTACCCCGAGACATAACATGCTAAGATTGATAATGCCCAATAATTCGTTGGCTTCAATGTCCTTGAAACTAAACACAACAGTATTTACATACCATTGCGGGGCGGCCCAAATAAACAAAGAAGTGGTAACGACCCAGCCGGCCTCTCGCTTTCAGGAAAATTTACTATATAGTTTTTAAAAAAATATTCCAAATTCATTACTTTATCAATTTATAAGAGAGAATTCAACGTGACAGAATGAGTTTATTAATTATTGGATTTTGACCTAAATTTAATTTTACAATATTAAAATAATTATGAAAGAAATTGGTTTAAAAACAGTATTTTCTTATTAAGCATCTAGAAAGACTAAAGTCGTTTTGCATCGGCCGCACATTTGATTCTTACATCGATCTCCATACAGCCTGAATTCACACTACATTATTGAATCCAATTCCACCGGCGTTCGTGCGAAGCTGCGAATGAAACTGATTTACGAAGTATGCCATTAATCTATAGGTTTTGTGAGCAGACATTTTTATAGACGCAAAAGAGCAAATGGGTCACCTCATGCTGAGTGATCGCGACTGCTCTTATATGTCCACAATAGTGCATTACACCCAGCATTGCTAAGTTTGATACAAACTTACCTCCGGGAAATTGACTGACCGTACCAAAGGTAAAAATATCACTTCAGACATTTCTTTCTTTTATCAGAATTGAATGACGAGACTAGCAGGTTGCTTGCCTGATGGTAGGCCGTCCTGCCTATAAAGCAAACCAATACCTCACAGAACTTTAATTTACAAAGCACTGCGCAGCGCTGGACTGCATTAGTTACCCCGTGCATGAGACGTCACAAACATCTTCTCGAGACATAAAATGTTATATCTCAAGTAATTTTACTGACTTTAATGCTTTTCTAGTACGATAGTACTGCTCATTGTCAGCAAATTTAGATAAAGCGTTAGCATCTACCCAGACAGGTTATCGTATAACATAGACCTATCATGCTGTAGACAAAACCCGGGACGTGGCTCTACCAGTCACCGCCAAAAGTGGATAGACAATTCGGTGCGTCAAAAGCATATGAGCGTATGTCGTATATAAAGTAAGTGTGACTTACGTCCGTGTGCCTCCGAGGTAAAGAATTGTAGCCTACTCTACATAGATATCTAGTAGAATCGTGAAGAGTTAAAATACAAGGACGTTTACGGTCACTATGGGCATTCTTATGACACTCTGAGCCTTTGTTTTGTTTAGTTCTCACAATAATCGAGCCGCCCTTGGTAAGCAGCAGTGGATATTGCAGTAAGACAATAAACCTGAGGAAATTATTTCATACATAGAAACTGTTGGGCTCATAGGCCAACAGTTTGTACATAACAATATAATAATACTACATGTACATAATAATATAATAATACTAGTCCTTTAATAGAAACATCTCACTGTTGGGCACTGGTTATGTCTATTGAATGAGAGGGGGTCGACCTTAGTGCACCACGCTAGAGCGATGGCGGTTGGCAGATTTCACATACCTTTATCTTGTAGAGTCAAGTCTTGTAGAGAACTTCTCAAGTGTGCAGGTTTCCTTACAATGTTCCTCCATCGTTATACCCAGCGATAATTAACAATGACTTTAACTTGGAAAAGTCGGAGGTGCATGCTCTTGGGGCTGGTCAAATGCGAATCGAACTCGTGTTTTGTGGGTTGCCTACCCATATTATATATTTTTTACATTATGTGCTTTTAGATTTAATATTCACATTAATAACATAAATACTATAAAAATATCAGGCAGCTATATAATACAAAATAAAGAACCCTGTAGAGGTAGAACTATTAAACACAGGCTTAATAATAGGGTTCCTATGGTAAATGGTTTAGATCCCTAAAATATGAATTCAAGCCATTATGGAAATATTGATTGATATCACAAACACTAATAACTCCTACTGTATATTTAACCTCACTCAATCAATACTAGAATTCATTGCGTTTATAATCCACACACAGGTATTTGCAACACACTAGAGTATTTATTAGTGCTGTACCTAACTTTCGCTACTGTCTAAAGTTCTACTGTCCGGGGTCCCGCGGGTCGGTCCGGGTCTACACCTCGTCCCTCCCACCACACCGCACCCCCTCTCTCGCCAACACGACAGAATTTACGACGCCCATTGATGTTAGACGTTTTGTTTCATTTGAACAAATTGTATGAAAGTTCGCCGAGCTCGTATATCATGCGTGTCTAATTTTGTTCATAAATAAAAGTTTTTCTTTATTGAGAATCGGGAATTAGTTGAATACACCAGTGTTTTCTTAAATTGAAAATACTTGTGTCTGATTAAAAGTTGATCTACAGGCTGGTGCAGAGTGGGGGTTGAAAATTTATCTGCACCAACTGTAGTTTATTTCTAAAAGTAAAAAAATATATTTGTACTTATGTATATCTTTGCTGGTGGGAGGATACTTGTATCCGACCGGATAGCGACCAACGTACACTGGTGCTAAAACCTGCCATAGTGCCCCACCTTGTGTGGGTCGCGTTCCAGGGTCAGCCAGTGTATATCCGGTTCTCCCCAGGGGGCTTGCCCCCTGATCCTTACCCTTATTCCATCCCTTTTTCCTTCCCCTTTCCCTTGGCCCTGGGATAAGATACCGCAGGGTCTTTATATGGTCGGCAACGCACCCATGATTCTTCTGCTATTGTGGGCATACAAAGACAGTGGATATTACTTACTACCATTACGTAACCCACTTGCTCGTTTTCCAGCCTATGCATTAAAAATCTTTATTTCACAGCAGAGGTTGGCAACCAAGGAAATCGTGGCAGATGGCTGTAGTTACCAATACCTATCTATATCTTCACTATTACGTACCCAGATAATGGTCAATTACAAATCATACTCCCGGAGTAATTATTGAAACCCTTTCTGTAACAGCCTGTATATTCAATATTCTGAGTTAAACCAATTTTCGTAGTACGTGCGTTGCAACATATATTGTTGGAAACAAACGAATTGTTTGGAACGACTTGTTTGAATCCCGCTGGAAAAACATTTGCTCAAAGACAGGTGTTTGCTCTTGTGTTGGAATGTTTGTGACCTGTTTTACATTGTTAATACTATTCAGAGAAAACTATTTGAACTAACGTACTAGAACTGTTCTACGTTGTACGGAGAGTTTCCTGAGGTCCAAATCCTTTTTTCTTTTCAATCCCCATTCCTTTCCTTAAGGACGACAACACGTGCATGATCCTTCTAATAGATCTATGTTCTCGTACCGACCTCTGCTATAAAATATGTTTGTTTTTGGCATGGCGACGTGGCTAAGCTATAGCTTTTTGTAAGAACTGTGCAGTACAAATATAATATTGAATATCGTAATACACTGCATCAACGGTTGCCCTCGACAGAATTATGCCGGCTTGGACATATTGAATGTATATTGGCTGACACCGGAAAGCAACTCGCCCGAGCGAGCTTTATGGCGGGTTTATTAACATGTGTACTTGTAATTTAAAAATGGAAAAAAAAATGATATTTTTGCTAGGCTTTTATTAGACAGATAGAATATTCTTTATTGTACACCAAATAAAATATCATACAAAAATAAGAAGCAAGTAATAAGTGTGATATAATCTGCGGTCTTATCGCAGACGGCGATTTCTTCCAGACAAACTTAGGATGGACAGAAATTTTAGGTAGGTACTGAAAGGACGGGGGTATTATGATAATAAAACAATATATATATACGTGGACATAATAACTCAAATATATATCCCACGTTAGATTAGATGTTACAATTTAATTGGCTTTTGTTCAATGTCAGTAAAGTTTTAATTTTATCCTTTTATAAAGTCAGTCTTAAAAAAAACGCAAACGTGTCTGTTAATAAGATTACACAAAAAATATAAAGTTCACCTGTTAAATATTTTCTCTTAGTAAATTTTATAAGAACTATGAAATGTATGTGTTTAACTTTTTACATAAAGTTTTCTTTAATGCACGGCCGGAGTTGTGAAATAAAAGCAAAAAATTCTGCCGCCACCTGTGACCTCTACATTATCTCTGTGACTTTGAGGTCGATGATCCAACTGAAGTCAAATCTTTAGTTCACGCATCTGGGAGATTTATTCATTTATTCTAGATTATTATATGTGATGTGTGAAGGTTGTTTCGCAGGTGGAACAAATTGACAATCTAATTCCAGCTTGAACTAAATAGCTTTATTACTCGATGAGTTGCTTATACGTTTACGCTTTAGTAAATTTTAAACTAAATCTTTAGCAGCTAATTACAACCATGTACAGAAACAGAATATTTCAATGTAAATTGACCAATTTCCACATCCTACTAAAGAATAAGGTAAGTTCGAGATCAAAATGCTTTACACGTTTTTATGGCGACTTAATTCAAGAAGGGACACTACATCTGTAATATATTCCTGATGGACTTACTTATTAGTCATTATGAAGAAGCTTCCCAGGGGTAGAGCGGGTGATTGCCGAGTGTAGTAAAAAATTTACACTGTCGCAGTAAAATTTGTAGAGACGAGGCGAGTTTACTGTCTGCGGTGGACCATCCTTGGCCACTCGTCGCACGCGCTCGTAAACTCTACCTACAAAGTAAAGGCGCTACTGGACGGTATTTACGTAAATTGTTTAAAAATAATGAGTCGGGGTTTATGAGGCGTTTAAAAACTTTGTTTGGATCGATGTTTCAGTTTTTAGTAGGTCTATTATATAATGGAGCAAAGTGTATGGGCATTGGAATACATAATTTCATCCTTTTTTGCAAAGGCCGACAAAAAACAAGTAGGTCACCCGATGGTAAGCTATCTGCGCATTCCATCAACACCCACGAACGCAGAAGAATCATTATGCGTTACCGGCCTAGAAATTGGTATTTGTGAGAAAACTTAGGGCTCCAGAAATCTTATTCACCGAATAAAACGCAACCGCAAGCTGCTACTTCACAACTGTTTTTTGTATGAGAAAAACAAATCGTAGCAATTATGAACGAAATTACAAGGCAAAAACTTACTGTCTCGTAAAACGCATTGTAAAAATACATGATATCCTGTAATAAATAAACCGAGTTATAAAATCACACGCCAATAGGAATATTTGCATTGAACATAAAACAAAATATTTACGAGGCTTGGTTCGTGAAGCGGCAGTAATCCCACAGTGGGCGCCATTTGTCCCATCGCTGGGCGCGTTACAAAGTGTAACATTATTACTGGCCGTAACAGCCGCACCGACCGCGATAAAACGTCGAATTAGATTTTATCAATATTTGAGAGTGCTCTATCTGGTTCTACGCAGCTTTTACGTGACGCACTGATTGCATTTTCACGACCGCGACGTCTCTATTATAGAGCAGAATATTTCTCACATTTTAATAACGTACTTCATGACTTTATTACGCACATTTTCCTTGAAATATATTTTTGAACTGAATTTCAGGATTCGTTCTACATTACTGTGGGTCGCATTTACCCTAATAATAATGACATTAATAGTTTAAAAATATTAGTTGTAAGTGATAGAGATACGCTATAATTAGTTTTGTCTACATCACGAACGGATGAACTTGACCGGAGTAATATTACTGTTTCAGGAAACGAAGTGGTTTTGTTGTTTCGTTACTCACGGTCAGTGAGATTAGTTCAGTTGACCAATAAATCTCTTCCTCCCTAACATACATTCTCTGCCTTAAAGATAGTCAACGCATCCTCATTGCTTTTAGCATTAGGGTTGTTGATGAGGTCATTATTTGTCATTAGGCGACCCGTGCAGGTGCAAGTCCACGTATCTTCTTCTATAAAATAAACAGAAAATCATTAATTTTGGGAATCCAATATTTAGGATTCGTCACCTCGTAGTTCTTAATAAACTTCTTGCGTTCACCGAATGGCACGTTATATTATTATGATCAAATATATATCTCATAGTGAAAGCTCAGTGGGAAGTGGTATGGACTATCACCATGTATGTCACAGGTTCGAAACCAGCCAGAGACCATGAACCTCAGATTTTTCTAAGTAAAATGTGTATTCATTGTTCATTATCGCTTTCTTTAACATTGAAGGAAACTTCGCCAGGAACCTACTAAGCTTATTTGTTCTTTATAACGGCTTCGAGGATATGTGAAATTTATCAAGTCGCATCAAGCCAGCCTGAAGGACTAAGGCTAATTACTTGTTGCTATTCGGAACTATCTGTCACTTACATCTACAATATCAAACTCCTATTCTATTATATCTGATACTATCATTTTCCGTTGTTAGATCGCGACCTTTTCAGTACCCGCATGAGCTTGTATTGTCTCCTTGCTCTGACATTCAGACTTGTTCAATCCTCGACCGTATTGTGTCATTGTGTATCCAGAATTCCATTATTACAATTAGTTTTTATAGCAAATCAGCCTTTTTTTGATCTTGAAGAATACAAATTCTGTAAATAGGGAAGCTTGGGTTCCTATTTTGTGTGTTAGTTTTTCGAATTAGTTTCAATTGAGCTGCAGGTTTAATCCCTGTTCTGAAGCAAATGTTTAATCCAACAATATATATTTTCGGTATGGGTGTTGCCAGAGTAAAAGTTTTTTGGAGTTCATAAAACTAATTCAACGGAACACAAGATAATCGTATTTTACTTTGTAGTTAAGATAGTGTGTGACACTTGGGGTGTTATTTTTTATTATATTTGTTACAGATATTATATATGAATAGAATCCTGCACTCCTCCTTATTATAAAATTTAAATAACATTCTAAATCGCACATCGTCTGTGCGCGCAGTGTGCTTAAAAAAAGGATACAGATATTATTAAATTTCTATTTACGTAGATATTAATATATAGATTAACATATAAATCACGGCTTATTTCAGTGGCTCACGTCACAACATAGCTTTAAGCTGAGATGGCCATCTAATTGTCAAAGTGTAAGCGTGCACATGCACGTGTTGGCGCACTTTGTTAAAAGTATATGTACATAACTTCATTATTTGAAGTGAAAATTCATTAGTTAATTGTAGAATCACTGTGCAGTACAATAGTGAGTACTAAATAAATAAACTTAAGTTGAAAAAAAAAATAACAAGATTCTAAATTTTATGTTTCCACTTCTATCGGTAGTCCATATTTTTTTTTAAGTACTTGATACCATGATAATTTTATTATGTTGCAAGTTTATACCGAAAAGTAAAATCGTACTTTCTTTCTATACCACCCTGCAGTTCCTAGTTTGGGTAGATAAATGACGTACATGGGCGTGTGTTAGTAAAGCACAGAATCAGTAGTATCATCCTTAGTGGACAGAATTCAAATATTCTAGGCAACGGCGAAGACGTCTGGAGGTCACTGCGAATTACACGCCTAGGGGCGGGCGTAGTTGTCGATGGTTTTATATTGGTAGATAAAACGTTCAGTGACGTAGACGAGATTTAGTGACGTAGGGGATCGCCGATATGATATGTCAATTTTTTACTGTATAATAATATAAAATCTCTGGCATACCTACATTTAATAACTAGTTTATAATCCAACCCCAAGATTGTCTTTTTCCCTAAGAAATGTATTTGGTACATAGCTAAAAACAGCGTCAGGCACACCTTATCTGGTATATTATGTTGAACTAGGAAACATACTAGTACAGAGTTCCTCAGTAGTAAAACCACGCTGTTGACACTTGTCTATGGCACGTACGGGGCCGGCTCGACCGTTACCACTGTCTCACAGAAAACCGTAAGAAAGAAGAGAGAAGAAAAACGTATTTTTTGTAAATCTATTTTTTTACACTGTAACTCAGCCTGATATTTTTGTACCCGTCTCGATAATCTTACACATGGTAAAAAACCCCCCCATAGTGGCTCGTTCAGGTGAGTCGCGGTACAGGATCAGCCAGTGTATATCTAGTAACTTAATAGCCATAATTCTGCCGACTGTCGGCACAATGTCTCTTCTATTTGAACTGCACTGTACTTAATATCAGGTGCAGTGAATTCACTTTGCCGTGCCAGAATAAAAAAAGCCTAACTACGCTGCCTAGATCAATGAGCCGGTTATCAAAGCATACTACTAATAAAAAAGATTGTCTGACATTGGAATCGAATGCTGGAATTTACAAGCCGCCTAAATAAACTATCTCTAAATAATGGGGAGATATTTAGTCAAAGTATCAAATAACTAAAGACAGTCGTTTTATCAGAACTTTAATGAATATTCTTAAAGTTCGGTAATTAAATAGAATAGTTATTTCAGGATATTAATTAGTTTTCATTACTTTTGTAATAGTGTCTTATGAAATTGGATACCCTAGATTCCAGATTATCAGATATCTTAGGCGGGTCGTCGTCTCGCTACATACCATCGCTTCTACTGTTTTTATCACTAAGCAATATTGATATTTTTTTAATTAGCCTGAATAGGAAATGAGCAGATCGCTCGCCTGATGGTAAGCGCCACGCTTTTCCATATACAGTAACAACACCACACAACACTTTTAACTAGAAAGCACTGTATAGCATTGAACCGCGCTCGTCACCCTGAGACATTACATATTAAGACTTATAAAACCCAGTAATTTCACTGGCTTCAATGTTCTTCAAACCGAAACACTACAGTGCTTACACACTGTTGCTTGGCGGCAGAAATAGACAAAATGGTGGTATCTACCCAGACGGCCTTTCGCATATGAGGGATATAAAACCTAGTTATAGGCTTACAGAACTTACAATGGAGCGAAATAATCTGTGTCGTCCGGGATCGGAATATGTGCCTAATATGGTAATATATCCGCCATCTATAACATCATAGGATGATAGGATGACCGTTGCAGCCACAAAGATATACCCCTACATTCGCCCCAACCAACCAACAAGTGATATCGCAAGCCCCTCGGAAAAAACGCGACGCTCACTGAAACGCGATCCACACACGGTACATGAGTCAATTTGGAAGGTTTTAACACCATGTGTACGGTGGTCGCTATCGGGAGCGGATATGAATATACACCACTACGTTATGTTATGTGTATTAAACAATGCAACCTAACACGAACAAAGCTAATAACAATAGTCCATACAAACAACTAACACAGAAATGCGACACATTCGCTCGACACAAATGTCGATAAACAGCACAACACTAAACTTTGTCGATAACGCTAAATGTGTTGTCGATTTCGTATTATAGTAAATAACTAAATGATATCTGCATTTAATATCTACGCTTTCAATAAGCCGCGGGTTGGGGTCGTACACACTGCTTGAGAGGAGCAGAGAGCGATTAGAAATCCTCCCACTAGCAAAAATAGATGCCAATAGAATATAATGTTTAGGCTTTCGTTTCTAAAGAGTGCCAGCGGTACACTGCCCCTACGCTTACGCCTACACCGTCTGGATGTCTCTCCTATCTGTCTTTGTCTTGTCTTCTGAACCGTAATAACAAGTCTGCAGTCGTTATACAGAATTATATTATTAAGATTTCTACCTTAATAAAAATAATCAAAAAGTAAAAATTAAAGATGGTGCAGAACGTTTTCTGCGCAAGTCCGCCTTGCACTTGGCTAGTGTTCTGTATATCCCCACAGCCTGTTGTACCAATTTGTGAAAACAGCGATCCAATTTGACACCCCTCACCCCGCAGTCCCACTTTGGATGTACGCGCAGTACCAGATGCGGCCGTTCCCATGGGACGCGACGCTATGCGTTTCATAGGGATAGCGCGGATTTTTTTTCATATTATTCATGTATGGAAATTTATTTATTCCCTGTGACGAGCCGGAAAGTGATGTATGCAAGTTATTTTTGTAATGCTACGAAGTGCTACAAAGGTTTTTATTGTTTTTTTTTCACAGACAATCTTGGGTAAGGACACCTTCCCTCTCCCCTCCTTGTTTTAAAAGGCTGGTAGAGGATTTTATGTGAGATCGGTCTATGCTAGTCTAGTACGGCTTTGTGGATCGTCATGGCCTCGCCTCGCCTCCTCAGCAAAGTTTATCACAGATCGCATAATTTGTCTTCATTGTTTGTACATAATTTATCGTATTTTCTGACTATGCTATATTGCTTGCCTTTAAACGGCTATTCAATATATTTTATATAATACTTACAATATTTTTGAGTGGGTGTCGGTTTATTTATGTAAGGCAGATCTAATTTATTTGAATAAATTTCACGAGTAAGAGGTTAGCTAAAATTAAATACCAATTGGGATAATGAGGCTTGAATAATTTAGAACCATTCAGTAAACAGAGAATATGGTTTAACTATTCGAATGAGTGGACAAGCACCTTTGTGCTGGTGTAAAAAACTAATAGATGCCTCAGCGTGAGCGCCGGAAATAGTCAAAATACTAAAGGCAAATTTAAACAACGTGTTACAAAAAGGTGAAAAATTCCCTGCGTAGTAGGTACCAAATCCGATTGCATTTTCAGTTATACGCATTTTCTTTTTACTGGAATAAATGACATCTCGATATTTGACTTGCACATTTGAGCAAAACTAAATGATAAACAGCTGTGCTTTAGTCTCTAGCATTGCAATGTTATTAATGCAATGCATTGTCTAGCATTGTTATTCTCGCTCACGCACTTCATTTATAACGATTTGATCGACCTTATTGATTGTAATAAACGAGTGAATAAAAATAGCGTGAAATTTTAAGATGTCTATATTTGATAATACCCCGTACATAAACACTCGCTGTTGTGTATATAACGACCCTTAAATATGACTACACCTTTCTGTACGTTGTATATGTCTTTTTTATTTCAATACACATTACTTAGAAGTTTAGAACATAGAGTGTCAGATACAACTATTAGTCTAACATCGTATGGATATTGACCTAACATTGTAAAGAATCAACATAAGTAAATTTGCGTCAATTGACAACCCTACTCAAACGCACCTTAACGCGCCATCGCTTTGACAAAAGCACACACCATTTCGATTTTACTTTGCGCTGCAATCAGCTCAAGCTGAAGCAAACCTTATTATTTACTCAATAAAGTCGATTCTTCATAAACGTTTGAGTAAAGTAAATATTGTCGCGAAGTTCCAGGGTGTCACCCTTGGTGAAGGAAATCGGGTAACGGCACTGATTATCGGCTCCTGATCCTAAATAATAAATGTCCGGCATTGTGCGTGATGTGTGTAGCTATTTGAGAGGCGAGTAGGGGGTATGCATGGGGTGGGAGTCACTGGGCCTGTTTGATCGATGTTGCCATTGCAAAAAAAAGGTTTGCGCTCGTTGATGGGACGCTGTTACAAAGGTAACTAAATTTATTTGACTATTTCACTAGTGCGAGGAATAATTTATGAGTTCAATGTGTGTAGATGGGAGGTTTGATTACGCGTACAAAGCATTTTTATACGTCTATTCGGCTATAGAAAGGGCCTTATTTATACCGAAGAATCTGGCAGAAATTGGTCGAGGGACAGTCGTTGTAATATCGAGCTGTATCTAACATTTCATTGTTATTTTGGGACCGTACATTCAAACGCAATAGAATGTTGTTTTATAAAGGATGGCTGGATATAGATTTATACACGAGGGACAGTATCTTTAATGATAAACGAATAATAAGGTTCACATTTACATAAAATGGAAAGGGTTTTTAAAAAGCGACTTCAAATTAAAACCGTAAAAAATAAGGTGTTTTATTTTTTTGGAAATCTAAATCTGTTTTGAAAAAAGCAACGTTCCAGTTTCTTGCCCGTTTTTACATGAAACTTAACGAAACAGCATTCCAAACTAGCGGTAGAGTTAAAATTTGACTGAATCTAAATAACTATTTTTCATTATATTATATGGATTCAACAAATATTTTGATTTGATTTGGAATATAATATAGATTCCGCACTAAAATCCGTAGCCAAAGCTATTAATACGCTCTATTAATACACAGCTCCTGCACAAAGCTTTTAAAATACTGACAGGTACTATATTAAACACAATAGAGCTATCAAGCTATTTCATCGGCAAACGCATTTACATCAACTATAAAATAACTGAATACGTCGGAACAATTTGCCCTCAAAATAATTATATAGGCATGACAGATATTTTAGCTAATCGACCGCAAAATAGCAAACTATAAACAAGCAGCAGTGGCGCGCTTTGTGGCTGCATCGAGTGTCAGAGACAGGTGTGCTTACCTCACCTTTGTTCACTGCTCCATACTGGATGATTAGGTAAAACTAATTCTCAACAGTTGCTAAGTCTGTAGGTGGATAAGTGGATATTTACTAAAGAAGTTTCATCTGGAGTTGAAGCGGTCAATATTTAATAATAAACTAACTAAATTAAAGAATTACAATACTTGACATTTAAGCATGTGTGTTTTAGTAAAAACCATGTGTTCACGTCGGTTTTCTGTAAGATAGGCCCGCCCCATTTATTCTGCAGACAAAATTATGGCGTAAGTCGTTAGTATATGTCTATAGCGTAGCTCCGCCACTTTTATTTTCTTAGCGAATTGAAAGTACAACATTAATCAATTTTAGCCACATCTTCAACACACTACGTTCTTGTAAATATTTAGATTAATTGAATAATTTCATTAACAATTAATTAATTTAATTAGTAATGACCTGGTTTCATAAGCCGCACCGTATCAGTATTATATTACTTACTAATGTGCGATTGGGCCAGTTGCTTGAATCCAGTTTGCTGAATATTTTTGTTTCATTCAACATTTATCTTTCGCGAAGTACAAGATACTTGAACGGTATCTAGCAGTTACAGCTGTCGTATAGCAACTATACTTTATGAATTTCACGAAGATGTGTGCGTCCCAAATTACATGTCCCAGTCTGCTGGACTGTTGTTTTTGTTGATATATGTTACAATACTACTACGAACCAGCCACGTAATGTCTAGCAATATAGAAAACATTAGGTAGTAGATCCCTCGTATGCGGTCCGAGTCTAGCATCAGCATGTTTTTTTAATCTATTTTTAAGGAGATTTTGTACTTCACTTGTACATGTTAGTGCCATCGTATTTTTTTATGACGATATGGAACCATCCCACAGTCAAATCTAACGTGAGCCGATCCTCCTCCCACTTAATCAATCAGCCAACATTTTGTGTTACATTCCTAAATCATATCCGTTTAAGCCGTACGTCTCCACGAGCTCATGTCTTCTATCTTGAAAACGGACACATTTCACTAATATTTGATGTACATTTTCAATTGAACAGTGTTGTGATCCGATTTAAAATACATTAAAGCTAATGAAATCACTGGGTATTGAGTCATCTTATGTCTCGGGGTGACGAACGAAGTCCTGTGGCATCCAGTACTTTGTTGAAAGTTCGTAGTAGCGCTAATGGACAGGCGTAACGCTTACTATCAGGCGAGTGAACTCTCCATCTCATCTATATGCGAATAACAAAGGACTGTAATTCTACAGTCGCACTATCAGCTGATTCCACTGCGCGGAATGGTGCGAATGATGACGGAAGCTAGCTTAATAATTCGCCGAACGAACGCAGAGGCCGGCCTCTGTATAAGCGACGTAACTCAAAGTATGCGCGTCGCGATTAAATGTACAAACGGCAGTCGTCATTGTCTGTTCTGTGGAGTCGAGTTAGAGGTAACTGAGATGCGAGTCAACGATAGCAGTAGCTATCCACTGTCGGGTCAGCAACTCGTACTATGTAAGCAATCATTATTCCCACGAACCACTCGTTATGTGAGAAATTTAATATCGAAAGCCAATTTGCGTATGAGATATTAGTAATTATTTATATGATTAATATTTTTTCCAGTACGGATAAGTATGTGTGCAAGTATGGACTGATTCGGTGGCGCAGTTGTATTGCGGATTGCTGAGCTGAGGTCTCGGGTTCGGTTCGAAAATGCTCAGTATTAGCTGGGAGTCGGAATTGTGCCCGGTATGGTGATATGCTCGCCCCCTATCACACACATGGTGTAGAAATCTGCTACAGTGACCTACACACCTTGTGGAGATCGCGTTCTAGGATCAGCCAGTATATATCCGGTTCTCCCGAGGAGCTTGCGACATGATTTGATGGTTGGTTGGGGCGAGTATAGGGTTACATCCTTGTATCCTTGTGCCTGCATCAGTCATCCACCTCTCTTGTCACATGCCCCTCAATTTGCTTCTTCCCTCTCCGGGAAGAAGCCGATATGATTCGGGTGACTAAAAACTGGCAAAAACCGACAAACAATGAGTGAATCGGTGGTCGCTAGTTTTTTTGGACTGCACTACGCTTACCATCAGGTGTAGTGCAGTCACTATCCCCTACTCGGATAAAAAAAAATGTATACCTGTGGCTGAATTTGCTACTTGTGCCGGAACTGGTGATCTGAGCCTTAATCACATTGCATAGACGCTACATCTCTGACCTGCTGAATGGCAAACACCGTATCAATGGTACAACCATAGTGGCTCGTTCATCCAGTTATTTCAGGCTGTCATAATTCTGGCAGCAATCAAGATTCGGGTCATCAGGAAAAAAATCCAGGTACGGCAAAGTAACTACAATAGACCTCATAATAAGTACATTGAAGTTTAAACTTCATGTCCGTTGTTTAGTGACGTTGGGACTTTCGACGGTCAGCATAATAACACCGGCCTGAAGTTACTGGACTTACACTGGCTGATCCCTAAACATGCTACTATGGTCCAAAGTATCAGGCCCCACCGGCTAGTTTAAAAAAAACACGATAGCAATTAGAAAAATATCTGTAATTTGTAATTGGTTTACAGGATTTTCTAACAGTTTAATAAATAAACCGCATTTTAATCGGCCCTTTCATTATGCCACGTAGCTACAAACAGATGAAGGCGAGGCAAGATAGGCAGACGGACAAATGAACTAGACAAACTAATAATACATTTTTGTTTGCCTTGGGTTTAAAATATAACAAAAGAGTTTGTAACCAAAAATAAATAATACACGTCAGCATCACTCGGCGAAAGAAAACAGATAAAGCCGACGTCCCTTACCCCAGTGTATATTGGCAATATAATTTTTTGTGTATGTATTTGCAGACGATTTCTGACCCCTGTTATTTGATCTCAAACTACAATACAGGGGTACGAAAGCAAGACAAGCGTGTTGACAGGCCTGGGACAAGGGTTCCGTGGACAATGAAATAATTTCTTTATATAAAGAGGTAATTTTTCGTTTTGTGTATAGTATAGACTTTATTTTTGTGTATAGTGTAGACTATAATACCTTTTGTTTATCCGAGCATGGAAAACTGACTGCACTACATCAGATGTAAGCGTCGTGCAGTCCAAAAAACCAGCAACCACCGACAAACAATGAGTTTATCGGTAATCACCAGAATCATGCCGGCCTGTATACTCTGTCTGGCCATTCTATACTCTGTCTTAATTGATTAAATTACCAAAAATGTTAACGATTAATAAAAAATGCGACAAATAGATTGAGGAATTACTATGCGATTTCATATTGTTAAATTTTATATCCGAAATAAAAAATACTTTTAAATCATTTTGCTTATTATCCTATCCACACATCTGCCACTGTAAGTGATATGCACTAGGACCACTAGTGACACGCATATTTCTTGACACCGATCAGTGACACTCGTTGAATCTCAGGAACTGCTTTGTCTCGCAAAAAAAATAATCAAATAGAGAGTTAGGCGGTAGACTTCCCTCCGTAACAAATCACGAGGCAAAATAATGAACTAAGGAGGTTTGATACCTCAGGCATTATGCTTACTACTGAAATAATCATAATAATAAATTATAATACGTAATCAGGCACTTAATACAATTCCTATAAGATTTACGCTCGTGTTCAACAAAAACCCTCGAGTGAGCTCTTTGCTGAGTGTGGATTCCTGTTTACGTAATTGGTTTGTTTTGGCGCAAAATTGTTGAAGCATCGCTGTATAATTTAAACAAAACGATTCAGTAATCTTCGGATATTTCGAAAATATGGACATTTTATTATTAAACGTTAAACAATATTTCAAGAGGTGGTAGGTCCTTCGAATGTGAGAGGCCCTCTGGAATGGTAATACCGCTATATTTCTGCCGCAGTGATTATGCACCATTGTGTTTTGTTTTGAAGAACATTGAAGCCAGTGAAACTACTGGACATTATAAAAATTAACAACTAAGTGTTTGAGCCATGGTGTAGACTGTTTTGTCAACAACATGAATGGGCCGGCTCGACCGGGTCGTTACCAATGTTTCATAGATAACCGACGTAAAGTAGCGGTTTGCTGCTGCGTTTCATATGGTAAGTGGTATATCCGGAGGTCCAAATCCCTCTCCTCTTACTAATCCCTTAATTATCCTTTAATGTAAGCAACGCGCCAATTTGTAATTCAAAGTTCTGTGTGGTGTTGCTTGTTTTTGAGCAGGCGTTGCGCTTACCATCAGCCGAGCGCCTAGCTCGTCTAGTCATTCAATCAAATGAAAAAAAAAAACTTCGTAATAACGTTTATGAATACGATGGCTATTTACTCGAGAGGAACCCTACTTGAGACAGCTCGGTGTGTGGGGGACATTTTGTTTATACCTCTTGAAATGGCAAATCAAATCAAAATAGTTTATTTTGATTAGATAGATCTGGCAAACGTTATTTGTAGTTTTTGTTACTTATGTCCATTGTGATAGTTTATTGGTACCTACATATGCAATATTCTTTAAAAACATTTCAGTTTGTTTGCAGAGGTGATTGGGCTGGCGGAAATATGAATTTACGCACGTTTTGGAGTACGCAACCCTAGTTGTATGCAAATAAGCAATAACGTTTGAAACTACATCAAGTAAAAAATTAGATATTGATTTTATATCGCTAAATTCATTAGATTTCAGTAGGTTAAATCAATATTTTACAAAACTATCATATATTAAACATTTCCCATGTACGATTATGCAAAATAGAACTTTAAATTATTGATATACTACAAGGTATAGTTGGGTGGTAGGTGGGTTGGTACCACCGCTATGTCTATTTCAGCCGCCTAGCAACAGTGTGTAAGCACTGTTGCGTTTCGGTTTGAAGGACATTGAAGCCAGTGAATTTACTGGGCATTAAGTGCGTACACGCTGTTGCTTGGCGGCAAAAAATAGACAAAGCGGTGGTACCAATTAAAACGGCCTCTCGCATACGAGGGACCTACCACCTTGTGAAATAATAAACAAATAAATTGTCGCGAACTCCGTCTTTTTCTTATAGCAAAGGCTGGTAAATGAGAAGTGGGTCACCTGGAAGTAAATGATCTCCGCTGCTGATAGATACCCTCGATATCAAAAGAATCATAGGCGCGTTGCCGACCTTAAAGGAAAGGGATAATTAAGGGCTTGGGAACGGGAAAGGATTTGGGCCTCTGGAAATCTTACTCACCAAACAAAACGCAGCGGCAAGCTGCTACTTCACGTCGGTTTTGTGTGAGACAATGGTAATAACCTGGTCGAGCCGGCCTATTCATGCTGTAGATAAAACTGTCTACAGTGTGGCTCTATCACTCACAAATGTCTCGGTCGCGTAGCTCAAGGCTTTAAGATGAATGTCATTGTTGCCATTTGTTGCTACTCCGGTATTTTTAATTCAGTATTTTGAATTTTATTCTGCAATTGAAACCACAGTGTGTTATAGCACCATTGTAAGTACTCTGAAGTAGCATAATACGAGAGAAACGAGAAGAAAACGATACCAAATAAGCTCATTCCTGTATCTCCATAGGGGTAGGCAGACCAGTGAGTGCGGTATATCCATCTCTCCTTTCTATCTGGGAAGGTAATCGGAACTTTCCCTTGGGAAAAACCAATGCAAATAGTACACCCACAGTTCCTTGAGATTATTTCCGTCCCGTGATGTGATAGAACTAATATCGAACCGTGTGTACCCGCTATGAGTATGAGATCGAATTCCTTAAAATAAAATCACCATCCAATCCTGACGTGGGTAGACACAATAATATTATGTAACGTATTATGCAATAAAGGTTTTAGATAGAGGCGTGTATGAGATGGTATTGTTCTCACAAAGATTAATATCATAAATCCTCTCTGTACCCGATTTGAAATCTAATATGGTTAGGTAGAATTTATCAAAGGATGATTGAAATGGAATAGTTTATTGATCATGTCTGCAAAAATTGCGCTTATGACAAGTTGGAATAAGAAAATATATAAATAAAAGTTAAATATCACAAATTATATTATTTTTTTATATTTGATTGAATGACGAGACAAGCAAGGCGGTCTCCTGATGGTAAGCGCCACGCCTGCCCATAAATTTAAGTTTATCCAGAAGCTACACCACACAGATCAAAAAATAAAACAAAGTAAGTTCTCAATTCCACGCTTTTATTTGTTTTATTTAAGTAACGTTTATTCAGTTATTTCTACAAAGATGACAGTTTCGTTTACTCTCCATACATCGAGTAGCAGTAGCCACTAGTAGGAACTATGATGAATTAAAATTGAGAGTATGATTAATTTAAATTAAATTAATCGAATGCGAAATTAATTATCGAGCAATTTTTTCCTTTTTTACAGTATGAATTACTAATCTTATATACTTATAAAATAACATGTCCTGACTGACTGACTGATTCATCATCGCCAAGCGCAAACTATCAAGGCTACAAGCATGAAATTCGAACTGTGTATTCATTTTGTTATATAGGCACCCACTAAGAAAGGATTTTAGAAAATTCCACCCCAAAGGGGTCAAAATAGGGGATGATAATATGTATGAAAGTTCGTCATATTGAAAGTTACATAAACAAAATGTTGTATTTCGATTATTGACGTAAAACAAATAAATACGTGTTTCAGGAATTTTGGAAATTTTATTTATTAAGGGATGAAAAGGGGGTGAAAGTAAATGCGAAAGTGAGTTTGTTTGTTACGCTTTCACGCCCAATTCAATAAACCGATTTTGATGAATTTATCTACAGAGACAGATGGGACCCTGGAGACGGTTACAGGCTACATTTATCCCAGAAAATGCTGTTCTCGCGGGCGGAGCTGCGAGCAAAAGCTAGTCTTACATAAGCTTGCAATGTACTTAGTGTTTCCAACTAAGGTCAAGCCAGAATATTAAAAGCATACACTCCCTCGACTTATCTCGAACGGTAAACAAAATTCCCAAATACATTTGAGGCTTTGAGAATATAAATTTTATCGAGCATAAAGGAATAAAAAGCATTGCATTTGAGTACGATAATACAGTCGTTAAACACTCAAGGGAGTTAGCTGTCAACACATATTTACTTCGCTTAAGTAACTACGAAGAACACTACATTCCTCTCCATTAGACAGCGGGATAAGGTGAATGGGGGAGGGGGATGCGAGATGTGTTAAGTTGATAGGTGTGAGAGAGACGCGTGGAAGTGATATTTATCGCGGGTCAAACGTACGCCAGACAATATTGTCTTATTCGCATTCCCCTTACGCTCCCGTTCTTTCCTTGCACGTGGATACAGAGCGTGGGAAGTAGTAAGTAAGGTAGGTGAGTAAGTCTTATAACAGTTATATATAAAAACAAGGCTTAGTTACTTGAGCATTTATTTAACTTCACCTCTTAGTATTTCAAACCTAGGAGCAGATTTTTTTATGCGAGAACGGCAAAGTGACTGCACTACATTCGATGGTAAGCACATTGCAGTCCAAAACACAGCGACCACCGTTACAAGAATCGTGCTGGCCTGTTTAAATACTTCACACTCCGAAGAGGGGAAAAGCAGATCGAGGGCCTGCGAGAGGGCAGGCGTATGACCGATCAGGCACAGGGGTACAAGGATGTACCCCTATACCTGCCCTAACCAACTGTCAAGTCCTGTCGCAAATCCCTCCGGAGAATTGGATATACACTGGCTGATCCTGGAACACGATCTACACAAGGTGTGTGAGTCACTATGGCAGGCTTTAACACCATATCTACGGTGAACGCTGTTCGAGTGGATGTGAATATCCTACCACCAGAGAAATTTAAAACAGTTTCACCCAGGTCATTGACGTGAAATTTTGCACACACGTTTGGTGTTGATGACCGTATATTCTAGTAAAATCATTATTTTTTTCAAAATCGTTTGCGCTCGCTGTCAAATCTTGTTTTTATTATGGATTCAACCATCCGTGGGACGATTCAAAAACGTCCATGACTGCTGCTAACAAACCATAAGAGCCGACCAGGGGACTTAAAGTGACCATTATTTTTACTCAATTTCGATACACCGTTGATGACGCATGGCGTCAAGATTTATTAGCGTACGACAACCAGAGCAATCAAAGCGGTTCGATCCGATCAGCTCGACGGGCGGATATTGTTAAAAACTGACGAGATTATTCAGTGTATAGGCACGCGTCCTATCAGGCCGAAAATACACATACAAATCTGACTAATCCAATTTGCCTTTTCATGTATTGCAGCATCGTAAGTGATGATGTTTAACGAATAAATTTTAGCTCATGCATCGCAATCTGAAGTAACTTTAGCAAACGGACAAACTTTATAAGTTTTTTTATAACACTGAATGTCAAGATGATCACAGTCGTGGTAAGCAAGCCTTGAACACCAACCGAAACATTCAATAACAAATGACTGCATTTTTTACAGCAGTGGCCGGAAATGGCCAGTGGATCGCATTATAGTAAGTGATCGCCTTCGCACACGAACATCTATAATAGCCGAAGAATTATGGGTGCACCGCCGACCCCAAAAGAAAATAATAAATGTTGAGAAGAAGAAAGGATGTACGAGCCTCCGGAGCTCACTCAGCATGCGAAATGCAAGCTGCCACCATACTTAGTCCCGGGTATAGTGTTATTAGCCCAGTTAGATAGTGTCCACAACGAGGTTCTACCACTTTCGAACGAAATCGCTGTCTGCTGCTCCAAGTTGATCTACTGCGCACACATCTCATATGACGTTATGTATGAGGATAATGTAAATGTGATTAAGGTGAAAATTATGTAGGATGAAATGTTCCTTCATTTATTCATTTGTTATTGCGATAACTCTGTGAAGATGTTTGGAATGAGAGATGTTCAAAGACTTATTCAGGTGGCAATAACTCATTTTTGTGATTAAGAGGGAAAGCCGATGTGATACTAGTATAGAATATTGCTGGTGAGTGGGATTACCGAAATTGTTGTGTTAATGCAATAAACAATAGCAAAATCGTTTCTAATTTTATTTTTCCACTCGCCATACTTGCTCCGCTAAACAAACCAGATATAGAGTCAAAATTACAAATCTAAAAGTGAAATGAAACAAAGCGTGTATAAGCTAACTCCGTTGCAATGCTACACGGAATTTCTGCAATCTGTTTACGTTGCGAGATTGTTTAGAAAGACGATGAGATTATACTGCAATTGAATAGCTTGCTGAGCGAGGCTCTTGTTTGTGTTATTTCGTGGAGCTTCCAATTTTCGATAGTGATAGAAAAATAGAAAAAAATATTAAATTGTTCGTATTATATTATTATTTTTTGTTGGACCGGATATTTAACTTCTATATCAAGATGATCATAACAGCATTGACCGTAATACGATTAAAAACATATGATACCAGGTTTTTAAGGGACTTAACTATTACTTATAGAGGCCCATTTTTATACGCCTGGATTTGCTGACGTCTTTGAGGGACAGTGATCGCTTACCACCAGGTGTCCTACTTACTCATCTGCCCACGTGGGATAAAAGAATTTAATACTCAGACAGCTATTAAGTTACGAATACGATGACAACAAAATGATATCTCATTAATTGTACCCGAACATTATTGCTCTGCCGAAATTAATTTCTTCATCTGAAAATACTCGTTACCTTCCTTCCTTATTTATTAATCGGATGGGTATATAATGGTATAAGCTCGGAAAATTATAAGGAGGAACGTCGAAATATATGATTTTGCCGGTAATAAGTCACTGTGTCATATCAGATATGTTTATTCCAACTCAGTTCAGAGGGAAAGTGTTCATTTTGTCCGTATTTTCAACTGACTTAAAAGAAGGAGGTTCTCAATTCATTGCGGTATTATTGCTTTTTTGTGAATTACATCGAGATTTCCTCTAATTGTAGACCGATTTTAATAAAAAATTTTTTTTAATTTGATAGAATTTAGCGATGTTGTCCCATATTAATTTGTTAAAGATCTTGATAAATGAGTACGAAGTAAAAATTAAACTCCTCAAAAGATAACAACACTCATTGCCATTATGTGATTCTATTGGAATTTGTATGTCATAGCTTTACCTACCACTAAATCAATTTATGCAATGCTGGCAAAACTGGACTAGTTTGGCACAGTATATTAAAGGTTGACAAATGCATAATGATACGTGACAACCGCGCCAACTGTGGCCAAATATTGATGATTCTCTTTGCTGTCAATGAGGTTCACTCCAATCCTTTATAAGATTGGTTAAATTTTTAATAATCGAAAACTCCTAGGATTTTAACCTCAATGTCAATGTCAATGCAAAACCTCATGTCAATCAGTCTAAGTAGGCTGTCACCTAGACCAACTAAAACCAACAAAAATATAACATATATGAGTTTGAGTGGTATAGCCACGCTGTAGACAGTTTTTCTACAGTATGAATGAGCTGGTTAGACGTGGTTGTTCGACAATCTCAATGAAAACCGACGTAAGTGAAGCAACTTGCTGCTGCCTTTCGTACGGTGAGTGAGATAGACGGAGGCCAAAATCCCTCTCGCCTGTCCAATCCCATGGTTAACCCATTTTTTAAAGGTCGTCAAAGCTCGATCGATATTTCTGGTGTTGTTGATGTTCATAGGCGATGAAGATCTTTTACCCAACTACCACCAATTTGCTCATTTACCAGACTATTCTATAAAAACACACAATATTTTTTGAAAACAAATTGTATTAAATAAATAGTGAATCCATGATCAGATGTAAAACAATTAGAAGTTCCATGAAAGCGCACAGCGGTCGCGTCATACTCATAACTTTACATCTCGGCTCACACCGAGCACCGACAGTTGTTAACATTAGTCTCGGGAGAGCGGCACCTAATCTACACTTCTACAACCAAAGTATTATTATTCTTCTCACAGAAATAATCATGTTGCTGTAGAATGGATTATGACTCAAGAATATAATAAAATTCTGAGCTTCCTTTTTAAATTATTAGTTTCTAAAAGATTTTTCTTATTTTGTTTTTGCGATCTAATACAGAAGTCATAAATGTATTAAATTTAACTCGTAATATCTAATACAGTTAACGAAAAGTAATAAATGCAGAGCTATTATTTACACTTGGTTTTTAGCTTTCTCTACATGATTGGCCTGTTAATGTTCTGACAAGCGCTTATCACAAGCTCCCTTTGTTATGTGACAAAATGGAATGCTGGATTGGAATTTGAATTGGCGCGGCGGCAAGCTCTTGCAAACTCACATAATCCTAACCAACATCCAATGCACATGTTGGAATCTGCGAAAGCTTGGAAGCTTGCGAACCCATCCTTATATAAATAGCTAAGTCAGTAACAAAACGTTAAAATTAGTCTTAGTACACAGACGAAACCTGGCACTGACGATAATGCAAGGTAGAAGGAACGAAAGTATAATTTAATAGTAAAATAGTACAAAAAAATGTAAAGCGCGAGCGGGAAATCAAATACTAGCTTGCTATTTGCCGCTGGAGGGTCACGCGCAGGGGGATGCATATTTCAGTCCCATGATGAGATAGGGGGTGAGCTTACGGCCATACCGGGCACAATTCCAGACTCCGGACTGATACTGAGCATTTTGTGATAGAAAACACCAATATCACTTTACTAACCCGGGGTTCGAATCCGAGCCTCAGCTCAGTCGTACCACATACGCAATACAACTGCGACACCGAGGCAGTATTTAACGTATCAGTAATAATTATAAACTAGTTTTGAAAAGAGCAATACCGGAGTTTCTTGTCTGTTCTCTAGCGAAAAAGTCTTCGAAACTGGCAGTAGAGTTATTGACGGAATTTCAATAATGCATAACATTTTATATATACAGCAAATATTTCGAATTTGTATCAGGTAATATCCCGAACTTATCCGCATCATATAACCGTATTGATGTCGGTAGCAATGATGGTAGAAAGACGGATACCCTTGATTCTATTTCGTTTTGATTAATATGAACTCCTATTGTAAGCTCTTCCCTTATTCTGTTCGCTTTGTACCTTCGTCAATTAATGTCAAGCAGCTATCGGAAACGGGTAAACATATTGAAGCTATTCTTATGCTATAATATTTGAAACTAAAATTAAATTTGTATGGTATACGTTAACAAGACATTAGACACGAGTTGCCTGGCAGCATCATTTAAAACTCAGTGAACGGTTGGTGTATTAGTTACACTTCAGCCCACCCCTTCGATGATACTGGCGTAAGATTGTCATGTTATTTATTTATGTTTATGAGGAACAACTCGCTGGTAGGTGAGTAACCGATATATATTTATACCCCAATGGTTAATGACAACTGTACACATGGTAACAATCAGATATAGTGGCTCGTTCTAGTCAGTCGTGGACCGGTGTGTATCCAGTTACTTTAAGCCGATACAACTCTGGCAACTATTGACACATGCAGCGTTTTTTGATGATGGAAATTGTAGTTTCGCTGTACGGTACTTATTATCAGCTGCAGTGCGACTACACTGCTCGGTGATTAACTTTGACGAGCTATGATAAAAAATAACACTACAGTCCTACCATTAAATATAGAGACTTAAGCAATCAATCCAGGTCTTAGATCTATCGTATGCAAGAGGCTTTCTGGATTGATACCACTACGTTATCTATTTTTACCACCAAATCACTATTATGTTTATGTTTATGTTTAAAGGACATCGACGCCAATGAAATAATATATTGTGGAATTTAACATTTTATGGCATTCAAGCAAATAAATAATATAACTTCTGTATCTGGTTAAAATATTTTCAGACATTCGGTGTAGATTACGAACAAAATTTAATATTAAATTGCTCATACAATAGTAAGCCTTTGAGAGCTAGTCCACGCACGATGAAGATATAAAATGCACCTGAGACTTATAAATACTAATCAGCTCTCTATAAAGATATTCTAGATGCGTTGTGTGACCGTAAATTTAAAACTAAATACAGTATTTTATTATCCCTTTGCTTATATTGACTCACTGCTGGGGTGGCTAATGTGGATTAATAGGCTTTAAATGACGATAAGAGCAGTTCATTCGCCGGTAGGCACCATGTCCATAACCACCATTGTCTCCAGGTATCACAGCTTTGTCTATTTCTGCCGCCAAGCAATAGCGTGTAACAATGTTGTGTCACGTGATGTGATAAGTGGCGAGCTTAGATTGAGCACAAACTGCAATCCCTGTGATTTTTCAAATCGTAATCTTATCTATCTATCAAAGATTAGTATTGCCCAATCTAAGATTTGAACCCAGGAAGTCCTTTTATCAGCCTAAACTACTATTAAACCAACTAGCCAATTACAATAATATATATTGGTTTAATCACCATCCAGGGAAATAGTTTATATTTACAAGTTCCTATTGCTTTTTACCATATTACCAGCTTTCATAAAAAAACCATAGATATTTAAAAACAATTCCTTTGTTCTTTTCATTTAAAGTAATGAACAGATTAGTTTATGTTATGTATATTATTCCTTTGAAATTAATTTTAAAGCAAGCAACACAGAAGTCGATTGTAGGCTAGATAGTCTTTGAGCCAAGTCTCAGGCTCGGGCTACAAACGTCTTGCATAGGCTTTATGCGGGCACACCGCGACGCTGAGTTAGAATGTAATGATTTCACAGAACGATAATTCAATGAAACTATCGCTACAATGTATTGTAGCTAGCATTAATATTGTTGAGTCACACCATAGGACTCCTATGAAAGTTAGGAATATCGCGATAAGTGCAGCTAAATCATTGGTTTTATGGTACAAAGTTTTTTTTAAGATCGTACGAAGACTAATGCTGATAATACCAATGTAAACATAATATGTGGTCGCAGCATCCATCATGTACTTCAGCGAAGGCCCATAACAAAATTTTGTTGCGACAACACGACACGAAGTTTCGACGGATAATGTGACCGTAACATTCAACTATCATATTATACTTCAATAAACTTAACGAGTAACTTTTGGTAGGTAAGTAAATACGATTTAATAAAAAATAAATAATTTTATTATCTGAAAAAGACATATTGAAAGAATAGTATTAATAAATACATTGTTCAAAGAGAGGCCTATGTTCAGCAGTGGACGTCTTGTGGCTGATGATGATGATGATGTACCTAACACAAAATGTTTAAAATAAAAGTAAAAATGATCCATACAAGTAAATTGAATATGTGGCGTTATTTTTTAATCACAATGCAGGAATCGTGACTTTTTTAGGTTATTAAATGACGAGACGAGCATAATATCCCAAGATATCCCGATACCTAAGAGGTAAGTGGCCTCCACGGCCCATGAATGCCCACAATTGGCGACGAAAATAAACGTTAGTTTTCTGTTTGAATGTGGTAACAACCCGGTCGAGCCAGCCCATTCATGCTGTAGACCAAGTGTCTAAAGCTTGGCTCTATCACTTACTTATTTATTTTTCTATCGTTTCGCGTTAAATAATATATAAATAAATTATATACATAAATTAAATGGGAATCAAATTAAGTACTTCCATACATAATATTATGTATGGAACACACACACACACATTCGTTCAACCATAATATAATATCAAACTATGTAGAGAGAATGGATTGTCTGTTATCAAGCAGTTTTTACAAGATTTGAGAGCTTTTACACTAATGAAATTCTTACCAACTATGGCCTTATTGTTTATTGGAAGATATGTTTGTTACATAAACAAGTTCATGTTTGTATCCGCGAGGGGATAGTGTACCGCAGTGTACCCATGTTTAACCGACCTTTTTTCCGTCCCAATATGTGATATAGGGTGAAACCGTGAACTGCGTAGATTCCAATTCTGAGCATCTCATGTGTGATTTTTAGTGATAAAAATAATACTGGACTAATGTGGTGAAATAAATTAATAGTGTCACCAAAAAATAACCATCCCAAAAATTTTTAACCGACTCCAAAAAGGGGGAGATTTTCAATTCGGCGAGTTTTTTTTCTTATTATATATATGTACATCGATTTTTCTGTCAATTATGGACCGATTTTGTCGGAAAAAATCATAAAGTTTAGCTGCCATCTATAAATTTGGTTAAGATCTGATGGTGGAGTCCGGAGTAAAAAAATGAAACTCCTCAACGGACAACAGCTCAGTCGTAGAGATTGTGTTATTGAGTTGGAATTTACATATATCATAGCTATACTTGACACTGACGAATGAAATCAGTTAAACCAAAACTTAAAACTGACTTAAAAAAATATAAAACTAAAAAGTAAAGAAACGGCGAATTGAGAACCTCTTCCTTTTTTGAAGTCGGTTAATGACAATTTCTCTTTGGAGTCGCTGACTCCAGAGACCTAGAGAAATTGTTATTTTTCACTTTTCAGTAAAAATTTTTAAGTCCGTTTTTTAGTTTTTTCATTACTAACACATCCAAAAATCACAAAGCTCACAAACACCCTTGACCACGCTTATCGCGCACAAAATGATCGGCGACACGATAGCAAACATTCGCTCTACCCCCGAGCGTTAAAGCGGCGCTGATAAATCTTGGCGATAGTTGTATCTGGGACAATAAATACAGGTGATAGGAGCTGACGGCCGCACTCTCCCCCCCTCCCACACCCACTGCACCCCCCAATTGTTATCTGGTGCCTATTGTGGCTCGCAGCCAGATCTAGCGGCCCTAGATATGATCCGCTGTCGGTGCTGCTCTACGACACTTTGTAGCGAGATTGCGGGATTTAGTTCAAGGTTTGCAGTTGGCCTGCTCAAAGGGTTTTCAAATGGTTTGTGTTTGATATGTACTTTATGATTTAAAAAGGCTTTTGTTTGGGAAATAACTTTCTTTGTGTTACGGGATTTAATTATTCGACAGCCTCCGTGGCGCAGCGGGCGAGTGGCCGGCCGTGAAGCGGGAGGCCGCGGATTCGATCCCCGCACCGAGACAAAAGTTTGTGTGATCCACATTTATTTGTTTCGGGGTCTGGGTATTATGAGACCGAAAGTCTCTCGTAGTTCCTGATGCCCACGATACAAGGCTCGTATCTTACTTTGGGGTCAGGACTACTTTGACTGTTGGGTGTAGGTATTTATTTATACGAAAATTCAAACATCAACTGTTATTGTCCGATCTAAGAATTGAACCCAGTACCTCATGGTTCTCAACTTTAATTATAATAATACGATAAAAAAACTATTCTACACTACAACAGTTTAAATGCAGTGAAGAAAATGTCAAGTACATATTAGTAACCAAACGTAATAAATAAAAAACTTACGGGTGAGTAAGAGCTTTTAATATAAATGCAGATAGTGTTGTGTGATGAGGTACCTTTAGCTCCCCCCACCTCCGTACCTCATCTCCCCTCTACATCCCCCCGGTGGTAAACAATCGCCCTTCAGTACGGTGAATAATTCATCACCACGTAGAATTACAACGATATAAGCACCGAGACATAGATCAATAAATTAACAGTGATGTTGATTTGCGAATAGATTCATGCCTATTTCAAACGTAGATGACTTTAAAACTCTTTTACAAAAATAAATGTAAATAAAAAAATTAAATAACTAAATATAAAACTAAACAAAAATTTTGAGTCTATGCTATTAGTGTCTAATGGCTATTGATTGATCCCTTCTTCTTCTCCCCTGCCCTTATGCCACTCGCAGTGCAGTCGGCATTCGACAGTTGAATATTGTGTAAAGAATATTGTGTGTGTTGTAGTGTTTACGACCAGCAGCCTACCTGACGTCAAATCCTTTGGTGAGACAACCTAGATCCAAAACAAATATATGGATCGCACAAACATCTCTTTCGATGTGGAAAATCGAACCCAAGGCCTACCGTTTTACTACCAGCTACTCGCCCACTGCGCTACAAAGGCTCTACAAAATCACGTTGTATATGTAAATAATATATTCTAAACTTCTTATTGACACTTGAAAAATATAATTAAAAAAATAGGCTGTACATTGTCTTATGTGTCCCTCTGTCTATTTATTCTATGCACACGTATTACGTATGGAACACAAAATGTGTGTTTGTCTGCAATACGCACGAAATAACAGCCGTTACGACGATCCTATTTTTTCCATTTAATCTGAAATGCTCGCCAGATGTTACTAGGTTTTACGCAAATATTTCCAAAACACATTGAATCCAGGTCCATATGTCACTGCATAGCGTTTTGTTTATGCCCACGATAGTTGTACTAAATGCGATTTTATTTTATGTTATCTATATAAATAAAAATGAAATGTTGTTGTTTGCGACATCGCTTGAGAACGGCTGAATTCAAATATTAAAAAGGTTTTTATAGAAAGGAAAATTGGAATAGATTGACTCGATGGCATGGTTGTATTGCATACGCGGTACAACTGCTTTACTGCGGTCTCGGGTTCTATTACCCGGTCGGGTGATATTGGGTGTTTTTATCATAAAATACTTAGTATCAGCCCGGAGTCTGGAATTGTCCCGGTATAGCGATAGGCTCGCCCTCTATCACATCATGGGACGGAGATACACTCGGCGAAATATTTGTGTACTGGTTACACTTATGCATATCCCTTCAATATTAGAGGCGTTTGGTGTATATGAAAATAGGAAAGTCCCGGGACAAAATTTAATTGCGGGAAAAACTGAATGTCCTTTTTTCTATGGGATTTTTGTATGAACTTCATACCATAATTACATATACGATTCGTACTATGGATATATTATCATGCGTGAAATAATGCAATGGCGCATAGATTTACAAAAAAAATCGGTATCAAGTAAAGTCTTATATCTATAAAAAGAAATAAATAAAGACCTAACAATGTTAGCAGTCATTTAAAAGAATTTACATGTTGTTTTATTACTAAAACACAATAAAAACAAAGTTTTGGTACGTAATGGTGTGTTCGCAGACGAAAACACAATCCGATAGTAAATCACGGTTGAAATTGAAATAAACATTAAAGCATCAATTTGGTATGACATTTTTGATATCGCGTGTCTAGTCACGTACAAACCATGTCAATAAATGTCGTATCATACAATACATTGACAAATTAGATATCGCAGTCCACAAATAAATATTTATAGTTCATATATATCATAATGTTTTCTTCTTACATCCATTACAGGCCGAGACAATTCTGGCACCTGTTGAGGGACGCAAAGACTTTTTTTTAAATTAAATGATAAGACAAGCAAGGCGCTTGCCTGATGGTAAGCGCCACGCCTGCCCATAGACATAAGCAACACCACACAGAATTTTGAATTATAAAGTACTGCATGGCACTAAAATCACATGTATTCTACGCCAAATCTATACTAATATAATAAAGCTGTAGAGTTTGATTGTTTGTTTGTTTGTTTGAACGCGCTAATTTCAGGAACTACTGGTTCGAATTGAAAAATTATTTTTGTGTTGAATAGTCCATTTATCGAGGAAGGCTTTAGCCTATATAATATTACGCTGCGACCATTAGAAGCGAAGCATCAGTGAAAAATGTTGCAAAAACGGGGAAAATTATTCATATTTGAAGGCTTCCGTTGCTAAGCTACCCAAATAATATTATTTGAAGGCTTCCGTTGCTAAGCTACCCAAATCTATACTAATATTATAAAGCTGTAGAGTTTGATTGTTTGTTTGTTTGTTTGATCACGCGGGCGGAGCCGCGAGCAAAAGCTAGTCAGATATAAAATTGGGTTGCAATGTGATTTTAACTATTAGTGTAGGGAATGTTAAGTCGCGGTGCCACGCCACGCTCAGTGGCCCATAAACAGATAATGTGTTAGTTTGTCATTTAACTTCGCCCTTTAGAATTGTTTACGCAAGGTTTACGAGTAATAGCAGCAAGGCATTTTTTGCGTAATATTATTTAAAAAGTAACGATTAGTTAATAACTTCAAAGTTTTAATCACGGCGTATTTGCTGTTGTCCATTTTCACCTCGCAATTCGCGATAAGATTTTAACGAAACTTATATGAGACCATCCTCAGTGTAAATGTAAGTCGGTGTAAATATAAAAATAATTATCCAATCATCCACATTCTTAAAGGTATGTATACGTTAAAATACACGAGGAATTGAGAACTTCTTTTTTAAATAATTTGTAAAAAAAACAATCAAATGCGAGTAGGATTTGCGCATTGGCTCTTACGCTTTAATAGATTGTCCTTTAGAAGTCAAACTAAGAATTATACGAACAGACAAAATCTGTGGGTATGGTAATAGGACTGATCACCTGAAGTACCAAACCTTAGACCACGGTAGGTTATTTACAAGGGCTTACAGGAGTTGACTCTTGCTGGAGCTGCGGTAGTATGCATATGCATGACTTCCAAAAGGAAATCCAGGGTTTTGGTCAGTAGAATGATGTAGACCACAGAACACACTTACGGACTCGGACGGACGGACTCCAACTTATCTCGGATCCAGCGCATGGAGCTCCGTAAAAAAATAAACAAAAAAGGCTTGGAACTAGAATTACTTCGGCATGTTTTCTATAGAAACGGTTGCATTTGACAGCCTCCGTGGTGCAACAGGGCGAGTAGTTAGTAGTGAAGCGAGAGGCCGCGAGTTCGATCCCCGCACCAAGACAAACATTTGTTTGTCTCGGGGTCTGGCTGTTGTGAGGCTGAAAGTCTCTAGTAGTTCCTGATACCTACGACACAAGACTCGTGTCTTCGTGGAGTCAAGACTAATGTGTGACTGTTGGGCGTATTTATTTATTTTATACCCATACACTAGTAGACAACAAAACAAAAGACTTGCTTAAATCCCATAAACTACTACCATTTAATACTCCAACAAATTGGACTCGCGCACACTATAAGGACATTTACTATAATCACACAGCTTCCGACGAAAAAGAAGCGGCGAAAAAACTAAATCGTTTTATCTTCTTTGTATTGTTTCAAAGAAAAATGGAGGAAAAGGAAATACGAAAATAATGCGGCAAGTTGTCGCGCAGGTTAAAGATGCGTATACAATTGAATTACGAGTTTTTGTTTTAATAAGTGAAATAATAATAGCAATATTTTATTATACGGTGTTTTTTTTTATACGAGCACGGCAAAGTGATTGCATTACATCTGATGGTAAGCGTAGTGCAGTCCAAACAACCAGCTATCACCGACAAACAATGAGTTTATCAGTGTTCACCAGAGTCATGCCGGCTTGTATAAATGCTTCTTCCCTCTTCGGAGAGAAAGCAAATCGAGGGGCCTGCGATATGACAAATGGATGACCGATGCAGGCACAGTAATACAAGGTTGTACTCCTATACGCGCCCCTACCAACCAAGTAATGTCGCAAGCCCCTCGGGAAAATCGGATATACACTGGCTGATCTTGGATAATGATCTACTCAAGCTATGTGGTATGGTATGACAGGTTTTAACATCATGTGTACAGTGGTCGCTATCCGGGCGGATATGAATATCACCAGCAAGGTGTGTGTGAGCCGCTCGCACATCTCATTGGGTTTAAAGCCGCATTAAAGCTGACGTGGAATTTATTTTATTACTTTGTAGTGTTTTTTTAAATAGAGTTAGCTCAGCAGGGGGTTGTATGAACTGCAAAGTCTAACAAAAACTGTAGGATAAAAACAGGACATAATTTTCTCAGTTACGCATGTACCTATTCATTGTTAATTCACGCTTGCTCTAATGGTGAAGGAAATATAAAGTAATCTAGAAACCTTATTCTAACCAGAGCCGACAAAATTATAACCATTTTATATCCTAGAAAAAAAAATATAAAAGAATATTATACTGGGCAGCATAACTAGGCGATCTCGTTATACCATTATAAATAATGGCATACCTAGCGTTATTTATGTAATTTTCCTCTTAAAAAAACAATTGCCCACCTAATTGTAAACAGTTGTGTGCACGCAACACGTAAATTATCACATCGCTCCCGACCGCACCGCGACAAAACAACATTAATCGTCGAATCCTGTTAATTGCGCTGAGCCGCGCGACGCGGGTCGCGTGGTGGGAAGAGCGGAGTAATACGGGCGGCGCGGAGTGGTGCGGAGAAGTGGCGTTGTGGTGCGGAGTCGAGCGGAGTAGTGCGGTAACGCGCGTGTGTTGCGGCTGGTCTGCGGCATGACGCGCGATTAATATGTTTACGCCGTTACGGTGCAATCGCCGCGCATTGTCGCTTATGTGATTAATTTTCTTTTGAAAATTTATTTATGGTAATTACCCTTTAAAATAAATGATCGTTCAAACAAAAATGGATAATTTATGAATATTGTCAGGGTTATTACGGGATGATGGCTTTTGCAGGCATCTCAATATTAAAGACGATTTATCTTTTATGATTTTTTTTGTCAAATATATAATATAAAACAATAAAAACCCCGCCGACTGCACAGTTGTAATTCATGCTGATTGACGAGTTACCACGCCAAGTTCGCTACGTTTAATTTTGTTCTCAACAATCACTTAATATAAAATCGTTGTCAAACATCGTTTGTAGTCTGTACCACGGTGAATGCTCTGAAGAATTATTTGATCTTATCCTATACTTAACTTTCCTAAACAGAATCACGCGTAGCTTGCAGAGCCACAGCTTCGTGGTTTCCTCCATCTCGGCTCGAACTAAAAAAATCGCAAAATCTTACCTCTGCCGGACCATGAAGCTATAGAATAGTTTGCCAACACATGTGTTCCGTCCATCCTATAATATGGGGTACTGTATACGGAGCGTGAAGAAGCAGTTAGTAAGGCCGGCATGATCTTGCCGACCTACGATAGACACATTGTTTTTCTTTGGTCGACACTATTTATGGATTGCGCTGCACTTACCATCAGGTAATATTAACGTTTATATTTCTGGCACCAAGCAACAGTGTGTAAGCACTGTTGTGTTTTGGTTTGAAGGACATTGAAGCCAGTGCAATTACTGGCGCATTATGACACTTAACATCTTATGTCTCAGGGTAACGAGCGCAGTTCAGTGTCATGTAGTGCTTTGTAATTTAAAGTTATGTGTGGTGTTGTTTCTGTTTATGGGCAAGTGTGGCGCTTACCATCAGGCAAGCGCCTTGCTCGTCTCGTCATTAAAAGAAAAAAAAGGTGTAACGTAGGGAGTTTGCTGAGCCAGGAGGAAAAAAACGGACAAGATAGTTATGCACCCTGCACCAGTTCATAACATGATACCAATTTGCTTGACATTCAAATGACTTTATTTACTAAAGTAACGACTCTATGTAACTCTATCCGTTGAAAACATGATCATATTTCGCTGACCAATGAATTTTTCAAGTGTTCTTGTTTAGATTAAAGTTCTTTGAACTAAATGAAAACATGTTGACAATAAAAGTGCTGACCTGGTGTCTGGAAGGTGGCCTTGTTATGATCAAAATTCCTAGAACTGAATACGCCTTGTAAATAAGTTAAGAGTATAAATAAGAATAATTGTTCGATTTAATTCAGTCTTAAATAAATCTTCATCATGAAGAGTTGGACATTTTTGATTTAAAAAACCTCCTGACGCTCCCGCGTAACTTTTATCTAGATATTATGTTATCAATGTTTTATATTTCAGAGACATGATGAATGGCCGTCAACAGAACCTCATTTCTATGCCCACGCAATTTGTTTGTGTGCTACGTTTAAAGGGCCCTATCTTTAGAACCGTAATTGAAAACGGCTGAAAATTAATAAAATAAATGCTCATTACCGGATATTTCAACTAATAATAATGAGTAAAAATTAAAGAGGAAGCCGCGGGTTCGGTCTGCACCGAGACCGAAAGTCTCTCATAGTTCCTAATACCCGTGACACAAAACTCGTATCTTACTGTGGAGTCAGGACTATGTGTGTGGCTGTTGGGTGTATTTTTTTTTTAGCATAGGTCGGCGAACGAGCAAGTGTGTCACCTGATGGTAAGTATTCATGCTGTAGATAAATCTGTCTACATCGTGGTTCTACCACTCAATCAAATTCAGTACCACCATTAAGAGTAACTTGCCACAAACTTAGATTCCTTCTCAAGCGCGGTACATGACGTTGTCGTACAAACTTTTCATAAAGGAAAAACGTAAATAATAGAGTAGTAAGGAAGGACCGCGTAGTGTTTAAGTTGTACATTAGTCGTACAAGTAGATGTCCCGTGAGTCGCATCACAATGTCGTCGGTACTTGTCGTCCGCGTCACGTGCGCGTCGCCTCATCGTCGCCTCCACTACAAACTGAATTGATAATGTACATTCTGCGTTCTTAGATTTGTTGAGAGTGTAAGTGAAAACTCCCTCGTCGGGTTTCCAGTTATGGGAGTTTGTTGAATTATTTCTTAGCTTCGAACATCACATCGGTCATCCGCCTATCCTGTCGCAGGCCCCTCGATTTGCTCCTTTCCTCTCCGAAGAGGGATGAAGCATTTATACAGGGCGGCATGACTCTGGTGACCAGAGATAAACTCATTGTTTGTCGGTCGCCACTGGTATTTTGGAGTGCACTACGCTTACCATCAGGGGAAGTGCAGTCACATTGCCGTGCTCGGATAAAAAAAGGTACAATAAACATATTCACAATCAGTCATGGACAAATGCATGCAAATATCCAAAAACATTCCAATCCACAACAAGCAAAAATTTAGAGACCAATTCCATCCCGCTAAACTCAATAATAGAATCAAAACTTATATTTTGCATAATCATGTATGGGAAAAGTTTCATTTATGATTTTCAAGTACGTAGTTTAACCCAATCAAATCTAATGAATTCAGTAAAAACTAAATAAACTGGCCAACTTCAACCCAATGCGTGCCGAAATATCAGTACCTATTTGCCTGGACCTTAAAAATTATAATTTAAGTTCATGCCAGTGTCTTAGTATCTAGACAAACTTTCATGAAGTTTTATCATATTATGCTGATATTAGATTTATTGTTTATAAAAAAAAGATGAATTAAGTTTTTGTTGAGGGCATAGGGATTTGATAAATATTGGAACTTCAAAAAATCTCACATTAATAACTGATGTCGGTTACAAAGCCTACAGTGTGACTCTACCATTACTAAATTTAAAACTTCAAATGTTTCCCTCAATATAATAAAGTAAATCGTGAAAAAACACCTGTCAACAAATTCCCAAGTATTGTTGTCCCAATGCCCCTTGAGCACGAATGATTTATCCCTCTCAGCATTATTCAACTCCCTTCGTTATGGAAAAGGGATCTAGAGTCCCCAGGGTCCTTACAGAATCAGTGATACTGCTGCGGTACTAAATCCCTTTGAGACTCATCCCTTTAATCACGTGTCATCGTCCGTGTTACATGTCCCAGTTTCTTTAAAACATTTTATTGAGTGCGCATTTTAATTAGTTGCCGTAATAAGGGTTGATTAAGATTGGATGGGTGAATGGGGATGAAGCTTATATTGAGTTAATATGTAGCGGGACCGACCAAAATGTTATCTCTACCTTTTTTTTAAATTAAATGAATGACGAGACGAGCAAGTCGCTTGCCTGATTGGTAAGCGCAACGCCTGCCCATAAACAGAAGCAACATCACATATAACTTTGACTTATATGGCTATGCACGGCACTGTGTAGACAAAAGTGTCTATAGCGTGCATCTACCACTCATTAAGTCATGATAATATCTAGAAGTCTAGTTACTACAGATCTTACATAAAATGTTGTACAATCTGTCTGTTTGTTAATATGTTCACACATGGTATAAAACGGCTGAAGGGATTTTGATGCCAGGTATCAATATTTTGTCAAACAAAACTTCAGTAAAAATGTGGGCTGTGAAAAAATAAACAATTAGTAAATGAGGATGGTATCTATCATTTTGATTCCCGGATAAATTGACACGTGGGTGAAGCCGCGAGAAAAAGCTAGCTCGTATTACAACTATAAAACCATAATAATAATTTCTCCTTTTGTACTTTTAATTGAAGAATTTCATTACATTCTATTGTAGAATGTCTAGGTAATATAAAGGCAAACAACGTCTGATAAGAACCTAACAATGGAACTTAAAGTCAGTTAAAAAACACAAAGGAAATAATAAAACACAATCCGATCACAACGTTTAGACATACACAATAAACAGAAAATTGCGAGTGGGGGAACGCTCCCCCCTCCCTTGCCCGCGGACCCAATTTCCACTGCCAATAAAACGGGTATCTGGTGTCCTATCGGCAGCCATATAAATAACGTTTAAAATATACAGGGGGATTGCTAAAAACACTTCTCGTGGAGACATAAAGCGCGACTCTATCAGAGGCGCTATAAATCCGGTTGGCGTATGTGAATGTAGCGAGGTGGGCGCGGGTTCTGTGTGACCAGACGTTGGAGTGGACTGAATGAAAAATGTGTCACATTTTCAGATGTTTTAGTCATATTTTTCAAGTTTTAGGTATGTTCAATGCCCTTCAAACCGAAACACAACTGTGCTTAAACACTGTTGATTGGCCGCAGAAATAGATAAAGCGGTGGTACCAACCCAGACGGCCTCTGGCATAAGAGGGACCTACCACCTAGTGAATAATAATGCTATTTGACTAAATGTGTATACACGTAATAATTGTTTCATAAATCCAATGCAAAATGATGTTTTATAAACACATTTTTTGTCAGTGATCGCTGATTTTTTGAACTGCACTGCGCTTACCATCAAGTGTAGTACAGTCACTTTGCCCTACTAGGATACAAAAAAAATCATAAAATTGTGGAATCGGAACCATGATTTACCTGTGTTATTCGAATAGAAAAACTTTATGCCGTGTCTCTGTAAAATTCCATGGTATCTGTATGCGTGATGTCACTTCGTAGAACTTATGTCCCTCCTGGGAGGGGAGAGCAGTGCTGTACCAAGTTCTGTAACTCTCATTACATCGCATATTCAAACTGCAGAATTTTTATATTTTTTTAATCTTCCTAGCGTAGTTTTTAAGATTTACTAAGAAAACTTCACGTGTTTCGTATTAACTATGTATTTTTAATGTAATCGCTTGGGGATTTGAAAATGATATAGTTGCAGAGACGGCAATAGCCTAGCGGAAAGAAGAACGGACTGCTGGAACGGATGTCCCGGGTTTGAATCCAGATTTCGAACACCTTTGAATTTTCAAATTTATGTGTAATTGTTTTTTATCATTCAACATCATGAAGAAAACCATACCTGAAAATCAAATTGCGTTAAAAGGTCGGTAGCCGATCTATAATTCTTCTGGTTTTATGCAAAGAGCTATTTGGGTCGGTAGAACCGCTTTCGGCGCCAAACAGCAGCGTTAAGCAGCATTCGACATTCTTGTGTTCTGGTTTGAAGGGCTTTGACGCCAGTGAAAATACTGGGCATTACGAGACTTAACATCTTATGTGTGTATTACGAGTACACTCCAATGCCATGCAGTACTTTGTAATTCAAAGTTCTGAGTGATGTTTTGTTTTTTTATGGGCAGGCGTGGCGTTTAACATCAGTCCCGCGATCTGCTCGTTTCGTCATATTTTAGCTAAATAAAAAAAAAATACTTTTAGCAGAAATTCATGCCCAATGTGATATAATATATCGTCAATGGAAAGGTAAAGTACTAAAGCGCCAATACGTGAACTTTATGGTAGAGCATTTTAAAGTTGTTTCTTTACGATAAAAATTCACATAAATTTACCTACTACCTACTAGACTAATTTTACCTACTAGATGGTTTTCAGTAAAACTTATGTTTTGTTGAATCATAGTTTTTTTCTACTATGTACACTACTACGTACATTACTCTTTATTTTAAAAGGCTTTTTTTACATTGTTAAATATTAGTAACAAAAAAAATGACTATTATTATTATCGTTATTTTTTTATTATTAGAAAACAAATTTAAAATGCTCTACCGTAAATTTCAGGCAACGGCGCTTTAGTAATTATTTTATGTAGTAACAATATGTGAAGGTAAGTGATTGCACTAAGTTTGATGAGTTCAAGAGTTCTCTCATTGTATAATAACAAACATTACCCGCTAAGATACATACGTAACAATCTAACAAAGTAAGCAGAGTCTTTGTACAGTATGGAGCGTTGGTGTTGACTTAAAAATAAACCTATTCTCTATAGTATACATCCAAATAAGAATTTTGAATATTTTATTTTATCTTTAGAAAAATAATTTCTCTAAGGGTATGGATAGTTTAAATTGAGTTTTTAAAACTCATCTACTATTCTACATTTTGTTCACGGCTCCACCCGCGTGAAACTAAATCTTATTGAAAAATCACTTTTCACTAAATAGAGATTCGCTATAGTATTTTTTTTGGTAGAGCCAGCTGTAGATAGGTTTGTCTACAGCATGAATGGGCTTGTTCGACCGGGTCGTTACCACTGTCTCACAGAAAACCAATGTAAAGTAACGCCTTACTGCTGCGTTTCGTACAGATAGTGAGATATCCGAAGGCTCTAATACCCCTCTCCTTCCCAAGTTGTCCATTCCCTTTAAGGTCGGCAACGCGCCTATGATTCTTCTAGTATTGTGGGCGTACATGGGCGGTAGAGATCACTTACCATCAGGTGACCCACTTGTTCGTTTGCCGGTATATGCTATAAAAAAAGGAATAGCATAATAAAAAATAAATAAATAATAATAGCTTTCTACATTTTCTTTCTTTATACCTGTCGTTATCCCGATTTAATGCCATGACCCCTCATGATATGTCAGTAGATTTGGTATTATGTAGGGCAACTCGTTGTCAAAATAGACAACTTCAACAAGAACGAAGTTTTGCTACTGCCTCGTTCGTTATTCAGCAAACTGTACCACGTGTTGGTGAGGTTGACTTTACGCTTAAGATGTTGATGGACCATTTACACTTCTACTGACTAAAAAAAGAATGGAATCTGTAATTCCAGAAATTAATTGTAACAAAAAAAAATTGTACAGAAAAATCTCTAACCAATCATATACACATGAACATTACCTCTTGTAATAGTCTAGATGAAATTTAAATGTCGATGATTAACGTAAGGCTAATTAGTCCGTTTTGTGTAAATAATTGCCTATAATTACCTAGTCTTGTTGGTCTTGAAATGCTATTCAATTTAAAACCTCAGCAACGGTTGTGAAACCAGAGGCCGCGGTTTCAATCTCCCTACTGAGAAAAATGTTTGTGTAATAACATTTTACTCATTCAATAAATATTTTGATTTCTTATTTGACTGCGATCGCAAATGTTATCCATTGAAATAAAACCAATTTAAACGGCTTTTAGTTTGGTTTTTTATTTTAATTTCAATCCGCGATAAATCCGTTTAAATTAGTTTTATTTCAATAAATGTTTTGATATAATTTAATATGTATCGCGAAAGGTACATACAATATATAAAAGAATTTTCATCACATAGAACCAATAAAAATAGCCGAGACTTAGAGCTCAATCAAAATAAACCTCTTTCAAACACATAATACGAAATGTTATGATCCCCGCAGGGTTAATAGCCCTCGTTAACAAGATTAGGTTAACGTTTAAACCGTTTGTTTCGGGAACTGCACCGGTTCGTCGTAAACGCGCTCGAGTACAATCGTTGTTTATAGAAATTAAAAATTTCAAAGAGCATGTTTAGAGTTAACACTCCATCTCCCTAGGAACACTCAACATGGATTTTGTCGGGGAACAAGACAATGACGGAGACTCCAGTTAGCAATGGAATAAAATTTTGAGGTACATCACCGAGACAAGGAGAAAACGACGCGCGATGACAATGATCTAAAATGCATAATCGCTTTCAGTTGTATAAGTATTTAGTATGCCACCGAGACAGGAGCGGCCATTTCCACACAATCAATATAAAGTACAAAACAAAAGCGTTATCTGTTTGTTTGTCTGCTTATTTCTCCTAAACCTTGAACTAATTTCTCCGTCGAGGAATCCAATATCTCTTGCCAGTCAACATTATGTTTGAACGTACTGTACTTAACATCAGTCACGTGTCGATATCGCCTGACTTACGTTATGCGTCGGGGTCTCTTGTCTCGATCGCTATGCTAGTCATTAGAACATTAGAACACACTAGGGCAAGTTCAGTAATTCAAAATACCACATCAGTATTAAGGCTGACTTGAACAATGATTGTTCATCGTATTTAACCGGTAAAAAATTATTGTAAACATGTTTACTGGCTAAATGTGTATAAGCATTGTTATGCTAGTGGATCGAAAAATAAACAGAACGTTACATAGGATAAGCTTACACGTTAATCCCTAAAGAGGTAGGCAGAGGCGCATCCACGTTTCCCTAACCTTATTTCCATCCTATAATGTGATATGGGGTAAGACTATAGCCACACCAGACACATTCTAATCCCGGGAAATTCATGTGTAATTTTTCGTATCCAAATTACGAACATATATTTTGATTGTCCGACCTGAGAATTGAACCCAAGACCTCACGATCCTCAGTCTTAGTGCGCTGAAACTAGACCAATGAGGCATTTTAATAACAGAGGCTAGAAAATGAGGTAATAAACTTGTTGCTAAGTTGTCATATGGTTCCAATACCAAAATGCTGAACAGGGATATAAGTTTCGTACACTAAATACCACAGAGAGGTTGAAAGAGCTATTTTATCTACTAGTAGGTCACCTAATAGTAAGTGATCTCTACCGCCTATGTATGCCCAAAATACCAGAAAAATTATGGGCGTGTTGTCGACCATAAAAGAAAAGGATATTCAAGAGATTGGGGGATTTGGTCCTCCCGGTATGAAACGCAGTAGCTAGCTCCTATTTTACATCGGTTTTCTGTGAGACACTGGTAACGACCCGGTCGAGCCGGACTATTCATACAGTAGACAAAATCTACAATATGGCTCTACCACTCATAACTCTTTTAACTCTCACGTGACCTAACTCTAATATATACCAAATCAAGCTACATAAGATGTCCAGCTCTCAGACTAATCGAAGGCGTGTTCAGTACATGTTCAGTATTACAAACATTTAGTGGATTTCGTCTAGTTTAGCTTACGTTTTATGGATCGCCTGTAATGGCCGCGTCTTAATTGAACGCTCACATCAACTGAAAAAGCTTCTTATAAACGGCTATTTTGACTGCTTTTGTTTGTAAAAACTGTATTGCCATTAGGTTTAATGAAGTTGGGAGTAATATCTTTAGAGACGTGTGTGGGATGTTTATGTTCTTTATTATCGAGCGTTTAAAGTAAAGTAATCATAATTAAATAGGTAATGTCTGTGAAGTGAGCGACAGTATCTAACCTCCAAAAAGAGGGATGTTATAAGATTTATCTTTTTGTCTGTCTGTTCGTCGATCTGTCTGTGTATATGTATTTCAGGCTTTTCAAATCAGGTTCTTTGCTTAAAAGCTGGTCTATTCGAGATGGATCTTAGCTAGAAGAGATTGTAGAAAATCTGTTCACATATATGGTAATTATAAATGGTTTTTGTAATTCATGTCCAGGTTTTTTAAGGATTAGGTTATAATTGAAGTTATTTTCAGTCAATAATAATTATAGTCCTGGCAATCCCTATTTATACAAAAAAGTAGCTGATCTCTCTTATTCGGAAGTCCGTGTGAACAGGTACAACCCGTTTGGAATGTTTATATCGCCAAGCAACAGTATTTAAACACCCAGCGCGAGGCTACGGGTTCGATTCCCGGATCGAGACAAATATTTGTGTGATATACAAAGTTATGATTCTAATCTGGATGCGCTTTCTCCACAGAGCCGTTGACTTCAGGCAGGTTGGTTGTAATAAAAACTATAAGCCAATTATTCTGTAAAATGTGTTAAAATGAATATTACGCCGACTCCTCTGCGTGTGAAGGGTAGGTGGAAAAAGAGAGAAATAGTTGCAAATATACGTAAATAAGGGCATTTCATTCGAAAAGATAAACCGTATATTTCTAGAAATAAATGCTATTATCCCATCTTGAACGTCAGGTCATCTTTCCATTATCTCTTAATGATCCGAGACTAAAGCCTCGGCCAGACAATCGTCACATTGTTTGCGAAGTGGTGCGACTGCGAGCGAATAGCGAGAGTGACGAAGTTAGAAGACAATACAAACAGTTTTTACGCTAGTTTTACTCTACTGATTGGGAACAGCTCTCGTGTGAAAGGATTGTTATATTTAGCTTTTTGCATCAATGTGAAGAACTAAATGTTGCCTTTTATGTATTGTCTTTTTGTATTTTAGTTTGTCTTCATTGTTTCAAACTATTCGCCTCATTGGTCGAATTATAGTGTGAAAGGTTTTGGGTTCAAATACCCGTTCGAGAATCATTATTTGTGTATGATTTGATACTCGATAACTGTAGGTGTATTAGTTACACCTCTGCCTATCCGTTAGGTGATATAAGAGTGCGCTTATCTACGTATAAAGGAACGTAATATGTAATAGAATTTTATAGTATCATTGCTATTTTTATTTATTTTCTACCTGTCTTTATCCTAGATTAGTGTTAGGGTCCGCCTTTCTACTTAAACGATTCTACTTCGCCCATTCTTGGCCATCCTTTATAGTGAAACCATTGGCTCTTACGTTTTCTCTGTGACTGAGGACAAATAGCCAGCGGTTTTGTCTGCCTCGGATGTGTTCCTTCCGTAAATTAATAATACCGAATAAGCAAACATAAAGTCATGACCTCACAGTGTGATACAATTATCTTGTATCGTGAGTAGTAGGAACTACGAGATACTTTCGCTCTCTTATCACAACTGAACTATCACTGTTATTAATAAATACATTTTGTATGACACGCTGTTAGTTGCACCACACAATCAGATCCCGTTAACACCTGAGAAATAATTCGTCTTCCTTTCATCAATATAGATAGCGATTAGTAGGACGAGAGCGATCGACGCTTTCAGTTGTTTGAGCTCAAACAGTCGCGAGCACACATTCCACTATACTGTTTGTCATATCTTTTGTGAGCCATTCAATGGCTTTGTCTACGTTTGCTGGCCAAAGGAATATGTTTGCGCTGTCGTGTTTATTTATAGCATATAGACAGCTGTTTTATCGTTTTACTAAAAGTTTTTATGCCTCATTTATTTATTGTCAACGTAGTGAAACTGTGAAGTCGTTGTGAATTCGTGACATCGAAACGAAAGATGGATTGTTTACTATATCACCATAGGACGAAAATAAGCCAGAAACGTGAATTCACTTGTACTCCTGCCTACAGTGATTTAATGAATTAATAACAAAAGAATGTTACTACTTCCTCGAATGAATGGGACTGTAATGAATATGAAGGCAAATATTTATGTGTTGTAAAGCTTACTGTCCCAGTATATGATAGGTGTATCTGAGGATATCTTTACATCCAATATAGCTATATAATAATTGCCTAATATCGATAAATCATGAGCATCGAAATAAATAAAAGAGGTTATCATTTTTTAATAATTATAACAATTTTGAAGCGGTAGAGTCGCGCTATATACAATTTTTTCAATATAAATGCCTGCTCAATGTCAATTTTTTATACTTTTCTCTTGCATTTCGTCGGTGGAGTGAGAGTTCTGGAGGCCCAAATGACTCATATTCCTTTTTTTACTGGCTGGAAATACCATGATTATTTTGATTTTATGGGTGTTCATGAGCGGTGGCATCCATTTACCATCCGATGATCCTCTTGTTCAATTTTGTTACCTGTGCTATAAAAGAAATACAATATCTATTAAAATATTATTGTTAAATAAACATTGTAATTGAGCAGTTGAGAATAAAAAATATAGTTTTTCTTGCTACGTCAATTTTATTCCACATGCACAAAAACTTGAAGCTAAATCTTATAAAAAAACACAGATCCATTAATCCAAACGGTCTCAAATAAAGAATGGATAAGGTTAATAATTCGCAGGCCAAACATTGTGCGGTCCTTCGAGCCGGATCCTCTACAAACAAACAGCCTGCTCTATCTTAGCTGATAAAGCTCTCGTGTGCTTGAGTTTAACTTCTGAGTTAGTACTGTTCGGTTTATTTACACACACATTACAAAGATTATTTTGAGGTTACTTTGGAATTGTTAAGCACTGACATTTTGTATTTTATATTCAATTATTTGTTATCATACGAAGAGGATGGTCAAGTTTAATATTATTGATTTATTTAAGTGTAGATCTCTATTATATAAGCCGCGATAGTCGTAAGTCGAAAGGTAGGCTCGCCGAGTGTGAAGAAGCATTTATACAGGCCGGCATGATTCTAGCGATCGCCGATAAACTCATTGTTTGTCGGTGGTCGCTGGTCTTTTGGACTGCACTGCGCTAACCATCGGTGTAGTTTAATCACTTTGCTGTGCTCGGAAAAAAACCTTATTATTCCAAATATAATTATATCGTACTATCTTATTCCAGTATAATTGCTATATCCAACAGTGTTGTTATCAAGTTGCAACTATTGTTAATCATGACAGAAGCCAAGCTGTTTCTGATTAATGATATATTTGTCACGCAGTTGATCAATGGCCATTCAGTCTAATGAACAGGGCTTATAAACTAAATTCCCATTAACAGTTTATCGCACAGCCGAGGCATGAGTGTAGCAGAAAACTGTCATACACGATGACGTGTCATACAATTTGAAAATAAGAAGATGCGTCTTTGTTAATGACAGTTTTCTGTGACATTCGCCTGTAAGACAACTAGAAAATCACGCCATTTAAATTAGTTCGGTATCGGTTTTCTGTGAGACAGTGGTAATGATCCGGTCAAGCTGGCCCATTTATACTGTAGACAAATGTTTACAGTGTGACTCTGCAAATTGCCAGACCTCAAGACACTGTGAGCTCCTTCTGCGTGAATCGGACAAGCTACAAAAGATAATAATATTAAACTAAAGGTAGATTTAGTAGTAGATTTTAAATAGATCAAAAACAATCAAATTAAAATAAATCAATTGCAGAACAATGCATTTTGGTGTAAATACCAGATGACACAGTATTGTATGGCTTTACCCATCCATCTCGCCGACACGTCGCCACTTAACCCCCATAGACATATATCATCAGGTGTAGGGGAAAGCCCTCACAAAAATATTTGAAATCCCTGTTTGTTCCCAATCAAAGTTTGTTAGAGAGGGTTATGTAATATATTATTTTGTACGCGTGTTTAACTTTATTCATTAATCGCGTTATCACTTTGGAGATGTGTTTTTATATCAGAGGCGGGCATACGAGGAAGTGGGTCACCTGATTGAGTGCTCTTCACCGGAGAACGTTAATTATAACATCTCAGGAATCGTGGATGCATTGCCGAGCTTACAGGAAAGGGATAATTAAGAAGAAGGCAAGAGGGATTTGGGCCTCCGGATATATCACGAATCGTAACTATAAGCTGCTACTTCACGCCGGTTGAGACATCGAATATTTCGCAATAACTAACTCATCAGGTCAACGAACTACGGACACAATTTAAAATATAATCACTCTTATCTAATCACTAAGTCTTAAACAGGATTATAAAGAAAATTGTAACAAAATTAACTAAAATTTTGTTTCAAAGCCGATACAATTATTTATCTGAATAACATTTTTACCATAAAACAAGCACCATTAGTTTACAATTTGTAAATGTCAGGTCTTAAGGTCAGCCTGCCAGAGCGTTGTGTTAAGACAAAGAAACTTCACCTTTAAAGGCTAATGATTAATGAAGCGATCGATAAACGGTTATTTTCGCGAAACTTGCCATCCGCGCCGATGATGAGAAAATAAAACTGGGCACATTAATCAAAATAATACACTTTTTGGGATTGAGTTAATTTAAAGTTTGAAAAGGCAGCGATGGCTTAGCAGTTGGCGATACGAACTGTCAAGATGAAAGTCGCAGATTTAAAACCAGCTTCAGGAGCACCTGTGACTTTTCTAAGTTACGTGTTTATTAAATACACCCAACAGTCACACACACAGTTTTGACCCCACAATAGGTTAACTTGTATGGCGGGTATTAGGAACTATGAGAGAATCACGATCTCACAACGTCTACAGACATATTTATTTAAACTTTATATACGAAACATGTATAAACACGAACTTAATGCCAGAGGCATCTAATAGTCACCCTACGGGTGATGCAGAGACGAGACATACGTACATAACTTGTAATATAAGCACAAATATATGTTAAGAATTAATACGTAGTGAGCCTATGTGTTGCAAACAAAATACCATGTTCAGAAGTACTAAAGATTCCATTCTCGGTTTTTCCATCTATGAACTTGACTAACGAGCTTCTTGTAGGCTATTATCAGCTGCACCAACACAAAACACCAATTCAAATTACTTGCGACCCCTTTACTATAAGGTCGGCAATGAACACATAATTGTTACTGGAGATAGCTTAACATCTGGAGACCCACTTGCTAGTTTTCGGGCCTCTGGTACAAAAAATACTAATTTCTCTAAACATATCGCAAAAAATATCGGTGTAGATAAATGTTCGCGTACTTCTATAGGTATTAGCAGCACTTGCGTCTATCTGCTAAAACATATTCTTAGCGTTTTATTTTTCAGATATTGTGCCGCAATTTATCGGGCATTGGCTCGACTACGTGCCTTAAAAGATCTAGTGTAAAGATACCACTTAAATTACTGTTTGATTTTTGAGTTGATTTTAGTTCGCAAAATATAATTTAAGGATTCATGCTTGTAATGCTTTAGGCAGATCAATAATAATGGAATAAACTTTATGCATACATACATACGCACTAATGTCACTGCCTAAAGGGATAGGCAGAGGAATAACCAGTACGTCCGTCAGTACGTACAGACAGTTGCCGAGCTTATTTTCGCCATATAATGTGATAGGAGGCGAGCCTATCGCCATAACGGGCACAAATTCCAAACTCCGGGCTAATACTGAGCATTTCCTGATAGGAAAACCCAATATGCGAGTAATATATAGTATAGTTAATAAATTGGAAAGGGGAGGAGGATTTGGGCCTCCGGATATTTAACTCACAGTACGAAACGCAGCAGCAAGCCGCTACTTTACGTCTGTTTTCTGGAGACCCGCTCAAACGAGCCCATTCATACTGTAGACAAAACTGTAGCCTAAAACAAAACTATAGCGTGGCTCTATCACTCAAAAACTAGCACTATTTACCGATGCACGACCGTTTTATGCTATGGAGGTATTTGGAAAATACAAGACATTTTGGTCAAGAAACATCTCAAATTCCAATCATTTGGATTTGATTATAGGCCATTGCATAAAGCTGTAAATTACGTGCCCATATCATATAAAGCGGATCGGAAAGAACGATTCAAAAACGATGTTGACATTACTTTATCGAAATAAAAACAGGATCCACGTAATTCAGTGTACGAACGAACTTATCCGAAGAAGTTTCCTTGCAAATAGAGCGGTAGTGGAGTTGAGTAAAATGAGGCGAGTAAATTTATCAGCGGGGTCCGGTGGAGGAGGAGCGGAGTGTTGCGGAGAGGCGCGGAGTGTTGCGGAAAGGCGCGGAGAGACGCGGAGGCGCCGAGCGCGTGCCGCGTAAACCGATTACGCGATGCAGCCGTGTACAGGATGGTGCGAGAGCTCGGATTGTTAATGTAGTCTAAACGCTTCGAAATCAATTTTTATTTTTAGCGATGGAAGATTTCGGGTTTCTATTGCAGAATGAACTCTTTTGATTGGGTAAATACCACTGTTTAACGGATACTCTAACCTCTAATAATTCCTCGACGTCAGTCAATAACACATCTATAACTTTTAATTGAATGAACAAATTTTGTTCAAATATGGCTAAGAACCTTTTTCTTTACATCTATCCTTATCCTATTTGCAGTAGGATTGATGCAACATGCTTGTTAGTAGAAAAAATTGTCTTATAGTTTTTAAGACCGGCCACCTGCCTGACGTCAACCCCTCTGGCGAGTACATAAACATGGCTAAGAACCATTTTGATTAAATTACTTTCAAACAAAAAAACCCTCAACAGCCAAAACTTCAGAATGCATTCTAGTTGTTAACATTATCAACTACTACAAAAAAATGCAAACCATTCGGTACCCAATCCTAACTTACACCAGTGGCCCCAGGCAGTATTTTATGACAACACATTATTTGAGTTTTATTTTCGGTCCGTATAAATGTTTAATTGTCACTGGATTGGACTGAATTTTTTACTGTTTCATCATGATGGCAGATTTTTATTTGGATAGCCAGAACTAGATGTGCGAATGTATGAAACTTACGCTGAATAGGATATTTTATACCGCCGTACTTTTTTATTGGCCTTCAAAGGCAGACAAGCTGATACATAATATGATGAAATTTTTTGGTTTGACCAAAGACAGATAAAACGTTTATCATAAGTTGCCAATATATTGTCAGCTAATCTATCTAATCTATCAGTCTAATTGATTATTCACATTTAAAAATAATTGTAGGAAGTAGGGGAACGCTTGTGCCGGCTAACTGTTCCACAGCTTAATAGTTTAGCAGAAGTAAGATTTTGAGATCATAATTCCAGTTGAGATGATGAAGATTACGAAACTGTGAATTTGTAAAGTGCACCAGACACTAGAGAAGTCATTATTTATGACTTAAAATATATGCTATGCTGAGATAAGAAAGCAGGGAGTGAAAGGGACTGCATAGACGGATGTCGCGGGGTTGATCCCAACCCCAGCGGACGAATATGTTAAATAATATGATTATAGAGATATTTTGTTGAATCGTTTTGTCATAAAAACCGGCTTCATCCAGTTATATCTATATGTCTCTGAAAAATACCGACTACTATAGACATAGCGTGACATATTTAAAGTGGGTGGACCATAGATGTACTACTTGCCCACAGATTTGGGACTACAGGTTATGTTCATTAATCTTTTCTAGTTAAACGTTATAAAAGTGTAAAAAGTACTAAATGGATTTACATTAAAATATTTTTTACCCAAAGATTAAATGACGTTGTAATTACATATGAACGGATTTCTAAGAAGTGTGATATTTGGAACCACTTCGTAAACATTTATCTTAACTATATAAATGGGGACGCGCTCTAGAAAAATACTAAGAATTTGAAATTTTATTTAATTTTTTTTTATAAATCCAATTTTTATAATTTAATTCAGGTGTACAATAACCGAGATACAGCCTTATAATAGAGTATCATTTAAAGAAATTATTTTGATATTCCATCACAAAGTGATAAAAACGGGTGGTAAAGCTTTTTTTTTATTAGGAGAGGCCGACTAATGAGCAAGTCGGTCATCTGATGGTAAATGACCCATGAACTTCCACAATACTAGAATAATCATGAATGTATTGCGGACTTTAAAAGAAACGGATTATAGGTTTTGTATGTTTTTGTTTGTTTTTGTATTAAGTTTGGTGTTAACGCTCTTTTGTGGAATAAACAAAACGCAGAAACAGTGACATTTTTAATCCCCTTTAAAGAACGGGGATGGAAATTTTTATACGAGAAAAGTACTTTAAATAAATAAAAAGTTACACAAATTTTTAAAAAACTAATTTTTATAAAGACTAGTTACCATTCCTAATTATTTAGGTTTACAGTAGAAGACAAAATACTCTCCTTAAAGCTGAAATTAGAAAAGAACCCAAAAAAATCCAAAGCGCTATTAAATTACCACAAAATGTGACCTAGTTTTACACCTGTATTTTCTGCCAGCAAAAAATAATCTAGATTAAAGTAAGAATATTAAAGTGAGCTCCCAGGCTAGGCCGCGGGTCTGTACTTATCTAGGAAAGAAATTGGACGCGTCTGTGGATCGTGCGGGGGCTTAGCTAACAAACTCGCCGTTACGTGCGCTACTCAGAACCGCGTCTGATTTTTTTTTCAAGATAATAAACCTTGAGGGTCCTGTTGCGGGTTTGTGTAAGTTTTATAACAAAAGGTCATATTCATCGTGCTTTTGAAGCTCATGTGCAGTAATCAATTTAGTGAAATTTCTCGGATCTCGTGTACTATAAATGTATTGCATTTAAATTACTTATTAGTATTTCTTTTGTTTCTTTTCCATGACTACTTTGGTTTTGAAAACCTTGTGGATCACCTGTTGTTTTTTTATTAGCTGAAATGACAATACGACACAGAACTTGGAATTATAAAGTACCGCATAGCATCAAATTGCGTTTGTCACCCCGCGATATAAGACGTTAAGTCTCATAACGCCCAGTAAATTCATTGTATGTAATGGTGCAACCAACAAACAATGACTTTATCGGTGGTCACCAGAATCATGCCGGCCTGTATAAATGATTCTTCACACTCAGAAGAGAAGAGAAGCGATTCGAAGGACAGGCGGAATACCGATGCAGACACAGGGATACAAGAATTTACCCCTATGCTTGCCCCAAATCAAGCATCGAGTCATGTTGCAAACCCTTCGAGAGAACCAAATACACTGACTAATCTTGGAACGCGATCTACACGAGGTATGTCAAGGTGGGTCACTATTGCAGATTTTAAATTGTGTACGGTAGTCACTATCCGGGCGGGATATGAATATTCTACCACTAACCACTTATGCTGCCAGTAGGCTTACGATATTAAAAAAAACAATAAAATTTAATAATACAATCTATTCCGAAATAGTAAACCCGTATCTCGTGTAGGGATCAAATCGTCTTTCAACACGACCCTTATCATTCCAAAGGGAATATTATAAATTGTAAAACTTGAATCCCAAATATTGGGTTCCATGTTTCAGTTTTGTTACATTTATCTGACTCGAAGGATCAAAAACGTCTAAAAAGCCCTTTTTGCTTTTGATAATAATTAAATTGAAAAAACATTTTACCTTGGTAAAGTGTACTTTGTGTTGTTTCTAATAAATAACTAAGATATTTAAAGAATATCATGGGCTGCTTTTATGGACATTTATTTTAAATTTATCAAGATTTTTATTGCGAACTAACTTAATTAATAAAATCATTCACCTCTACTAAAAAGTTTCGTGAATTCTTAGATAATTATCTAATCACGATATAATGATTTCTTACGTTTACGCGAATGTTACTCATTGAAATAAAACTAATTTAAACGGATTTTATCGCGGTTTTTTATTTTAATTATGGTCCCGACGTTTCGAAAGCTTTTCAGCCTTCGTGGTCACGGACTGGAAACGTCGGGACCATAATTAAAATAAAAAACCGCGATAAAATCCGTTTAAATTAGTTTTATTTCAATAATCACGATATATTATCTACAACTGCCCAAATAATAGTCATGTAGATAAATTTTCAACTATCCTATATCAGTCCGGAAAATCTAAGGAATATCACATTCATCTAAATCCGCTCAGGCGTATAGAAGTCATGGTGGAATAAAGAAACACGTACATACGAACATACAATCATACATAATAGTTTTTTGATTAGTCGTATCGTATTGTTAATCATGGAAATAAAAATCTAAATTTTCAGATCAAATCCACGCCACCAGGGGTCTCTATAAATTCACGAACAGCCACCCAACACGAAACCCCTTCCGATTTGTAATGACAGATTGTCTTCCAAAATATTTGCTCTCGCGTCAGAAGCACACACGAAAATAACTTTTTTTCTTTGAGTAAATAATACATCAAAGGGCTAAGTGATTGATGCGGGAGCGATGGGGTTACTAGGGTTGGAGAGGGGAGGGGGTTTAAGTCATTAATCTTTCTGGTAGTCTCCAAAGGGACGCCGCGTGAAGTTTCGGCGTTGGGCTTTGATCGCTTGTAGGGGTTGACTAAGTTTGGCTTCGGAATATTTTAAGGGACAGATAGAAAAATAATTTATGGTGGAATTAAGTAATGTGTAAGTGATTGCAAGTATAATAAGGTTTTTAACATTTTCGACCCACTAACCTATTTAAGGTCACGATTTCATGAATATATTTGGTAGCAGATTAGCCAACAGCTGTTGATAAGTCTCATTTAAACCGTGGCCTAAAATAACTCCTCCTAAATGAAATCTACATTTTAGGCAGACTCGTTTGTACAAATAAATAAATACTCCCAAGTCACACACATAGATAGTCCTGACCCTTTATTAGGTTACCCTGTATTGTGCGTATCAGGAATTACGACAGACTTGTCCCATAACACCCAGACCCGAAACAAATATTTGTGGATCACACAAACATTTGTTCAGTACAGGAATCGAACCCACAGCCTTTCGTTTCGTCACCGGCTACTCGCCTACTGCTCCACGGAGGCTGTCCAATGAAATAAAATATAATGATTTAAATTGTATTTTCCTTAGTACTGTAATGTATAGCTAATGAAAAATCAACTGACGCTCAGGATCAACGACGGATAAACTGAGTATGCCCGGGGATGCGCTCATTTTGTTTTATTACGAACGAATAGATGAGCAAGGCGCTCGCCTGCTGGTAAGCGCCGCGCCTGCCCATAAATAGAAGCAACACCACACAGAACTTTGAATTAAAAAGCACTGCATGGCACTGAACTGCGCTCGACACCCCCAGACGTAAGATGTTAAGTTTCATAATGCCCAGTAATTTCACTGGCTTCAATGTTCTTCAAACCAAAACACAACAGTGCTTACACACTGGTGCTTGGCGGCAGAAATATACAAATCGATGGTACCTACCCAGACGGCCACTCGCATACGAGGGATCTACCTGTAATAAAACGACGCGAGCTAGTTGAACACTGGTTTATTATCAAGTACCTTCATTAGGATAATATCCAAATACTTATTATTAAGTTACCTACTACATCTTTCTCCTTATAAATAACATAACGATACAAAGTTTTCATAAAAGTTAACACAAGCTTTAAACAGTATATGACTTAAACAGATTTAACAATTTATACTAATCATTATTTATCCTACATAATACAAACCACATATTATTATTATGTGACTACGTTACTTGCCTAAGACTATAAATTTACTGAGTACTTTAGTTTATTGAGCGCTAATTCCATCATATTCTACATGAACGATTGTAAATGCAATCTCAAGTTCCAGATACTGGCGCGTTAAGTAACTGTTTGCTTTTGCTTCTTGTCATAACACCTATTGGTAGAGTGGTACCAGTTTCTGAAGGATATGCTGACTGCCCTTGACCTTCACGTTTACACTCCACTATATTAGCGGGATATGCGAGACTTGTACCAACCGGATGCTTATAACTATCCGTACCACCCGCCTGTGTCTGTCTACGTATAATGTGCCGCCTATTCCGTCGGTACTTACGACCTACTGCATCCTGCAGAATGTAAGACCTGGGTTCAGATGATGGCTTCACAACTGTCATAAATTTGCGTTTCGCGCCATCACTCACCACTACTTTATCATTACAGTGTAATGGTGGGAGGTCCTTTGACTTTTGATCGTAATAGCGTTTTTGTTTTTTCTGTTGCTCTACTACTGCCTCATAATTTTTTTTTGTATTAATTCCTTGTTGAAGTAATAATGAACTACTCATTGGTAACCGCGTGTTAAGACGTCTACCCATTAATATTTGAGCTGGTGAATCCATATTATCTCTAGGTGTTGTACGAAAATTTAATAAACTCAAGTAATAATCTTGTCCTGATAATAAGCATTTTTTTAACAAATTTTTAACTGTTCTTATAGTTCTCTCACTTTTCCCGTTCGATTGGGGATACATTGGTGAAGATGTAATATGCTTAATTTCCCACTCCCGGAGAAAAACTCTGAACTCCCTAGAACTATAAGCAGGCCCATTATCCGTAACTAGTTCATCGGGTATACCATGTCGAGAAAATTGCTCTTTCATGGCTGTTATAACTGACCTACTGCCGATAGAATTTAATTCATTAACCTCAACATAACTTGAAAAATAGTCCACTAAGATTAAATAATATTTTTTGTTATATTCAAAAATGTCTGATCCTAATTTGTACCACGGTATATTCGGAATACTGTGGGGTTGTAAAGGTTGACGGGGCGGCGAAGAGGCGAACAACGCACAGGCCTTACACTCACGTACTTTCAAATCAATATCTTGCGACATACCCGGCCAAAACATAATCTCGCGCGCACGCCTCCTGCACTTATCAACACCTAGATGCCCTTCATGGATGCGCTCTAACATTTCCCCACGTAAAGATATTGGTATATATACCAAGTCCCCTTTATAAATCACTCCGTAAATATACTGCAGAGAATCCCTAAATTGCCAAAAAATACGAATTTTGGTATCTATTTCGTATTGACGTCTAGGCCACCCTTTTGTTATATATTTTATAAGTATTTGAGCTAACTCGTCATTAGCCGTATGTTTTTCTACTAACCTTAACTTTTCACTACTGAACTGGACATTCTCCAACATAAAACAGGTTTGCGCTTCAACCTCTTCATTCATTTTCTCGTGCATCAACTCTGGCAACGCACCTCTCGACAATGTATCCGCAATGTACATATATTTACCTGGTGTATATATAACCTCTATATTATAAGCTTGTACTCGTAACATCATCCTCTGGAGTCTAGCTGGTACATCGGCTAAAGATTTCTTAAAAATCGATTCGAGCGGTTTATGATCCGTCTGTACCTTAACGTCTGACCTACTAAATATATATTGGTGAAACCGTTCACACGCAAATACTATGGCCAACATTTCCTTTTCTATTTGTGCGTATCGGCACTGTGTATCATTGAGTGTCAACGAAGCAAATTCGACCGGACGACCGTTCTGCAGTAACACCGCGCCTAACGCCACTGAGCTAGCATCAACTGATAACAAAACCGGTAATTCACAGGAGTACAATGCTAACACGGGTGCATTCGTTATTTTTTGTTTTAATAATTCTACCGCCTTTGTGTGTTGATGATCCCAGAGCCATTCCGAATTCTTTTTTAAAAGATTTCTAAGAACATTAACAGACTGCGAATAATTTGGTATAAACTTTGACAAATAATTGACCATGCCCAAAAAACGTTCTAACGATTTTCTACTATCTGGGTTCGGTAGGTCAACAATAGCCTTTATTTTTGCTTCATCTGGTCTCATCCCTCGCTCGTCAAATATATGCCCTAAATACACTATTTGTGTTAATCCAAATTTGCACTTCTCTTTATTAAATTTAATGCCGATATTTCTCGCCCGCTGCAATAAACGCTGCAAACGAACGTCATGTTCGTCACGGCTAGAGCCCCATACCACTATATCGTCAATAAAAGAGTCTGTCCCGTCTAAGTCCTCTAATAGCTGTCTTATTTTGGCATGAAATATTTCCGGTGCGCAATTTATACCGTAGGGCAAACGAAGAAATTGATATCTTCCGAATGGCGTATTGAATGTGCAAAGATCGGCACTACTTTCGTCTAACCGTAACATCCAAAATCCGCTCCGCGCATCGAGTACACTGAAGAAGCGTGCCCCGCGCAGCCGCGCCGCCAGCTCGCTCACCGTTGGTAGCGGAAAGTGCGCGCGCTTGACCGCGCGGTTCAGCGCCCGCGGATCCAAGCATACCCGAATATCGCCATTCTTCTTCGCCGCTATAACTATACCATTAACCCATTCGGTAGGATGATTGACTTTACGCACGACACCCAAACGTTCCATTCTTTTTAATTCACTGAATAATTTATCACGTAGCCCTAACGGTACACGGCGGGTAGGACAGATCACGGGTTGTACAGACTTGTCTATAGTAATTTTATGCAATCCCGGTAACTCACCCAAACCTTGGAATAGATCCCCATATGTATCGAAATCTATAGAATCTATTCGTTTTATAAAGCCTAATCTTACGCTTTCTTTAAGGCCCAATATATTTTTGACCATCAGATCTACCACAACAAACCTAACTTCATATGTCTCATTATTAAGTTTTATATGTAATGTACACTGTCCCACGACGGGTAATCTGTGGCCGGTATACGATAAAACTGTTTTATTGTATGGTACAAGCTCGACCTTCAGCCTTTCAAAATCAAACTTATTTATCACATTTAGATTTGCTCCACTGTCTAATTTAAACTTAATACGCTCACCCTTAATGTCTATATATTCCAACCACTCGTCATTTTCTAATACCGTCGACTTTATCATGTTTACATACATAATATTTTCACTTTGATCACTGTCGTCCCGGTTATCGAATTCCACATTAACATTATACACTTGTTTACCTGAGATTTTATTAGAACATACTCGCGCAAAATGACCTCGGCCGTTACACACAAAACAAGTCATATTCACCGCCGGGCACCGTGGCCCGTTATCACAATACACTCTGCCGCAACGTTTGCACGGGTCGCGCGCACCGCCGCTGCGCCCGCTCCACCGGCCGCCGCCGATGCCGCCGCGCCGAGGGGCTCGCGCTCCGGCAGCGCCGCGGTCGAATCCCCGGCGTCCAAGGTCGCGTCCCACGACCGCATCCACCTGTTGTGATCCGCCTGCCACTTCTATTTGTTGCCTTTCCTCTCTGGAGATCTCGTCTGCTTCACATATCTGTACGGCTTTTGCAAACGTTAAATCTCCACAACGTAGCAATCGATCTCGAACTATGCCATTAGACACGCCACAGACAATACGATCCCGTATTAAAGAATCCACTAGATGCTCGAACTCACAATCCTTACTGAGTAACTTTAAAGCAGTCACGTATTGACCTATTGTTTCTCCCTCATGCTGATTTCTACTAAAAAACTTAAATCGTAGCATGGTTATATTCATTTTCGTGCCAAAATACTCGTCAAATTTTTTTCTGAGACATTCAATGTCATCTGCATTTTCGTCCTTCGTATATGTAAATGTGGAAAAAACTTCATAACCTTCGGCTCCTATGAGGTTCACTAGCAAGCTCGCCTGAACATCGGTAGGCTCCTTATTAACTCCGGAAGCCTTTAAAAACACCTCGAACTGCTTCCACCATTTTCGCCACGCGTCCGCCCGCACGGCCGGACTGCCTTCTATTTGTAATTCGGTTGGTGGACGTGCATGCTCCATAATAATAACAGATGGCTTAAATCACTTCACCAACTCAATAAATATAGCACTTTTACGCTTCAATATGCACTATATTAAACTATATTATTAGCCACCGCTGTCACCATGTAATAAAACGACGCGAGCTAGTTGAACACTGGTTTATTATCAAGTACCTTCATTAGGATAATATCCAAATACTTATTATTAAGTTACCTACTACACTACCCTTGTACCACTATCGTTAACAAGATAGTGTTTTATTACCGTTTCGGCTTCAGAAGCAGTATTATTAAAACTGAAGTTACCATCATATTCTTTCTTTTTTTCAAGTCAACAAAAACAACCTTTTACCACAATTGTATTCATCGAAAAGACGATACACTGTTGTTACAGAATCTTCACAAATAACCTATTACGTGAAACATATCAAATACCTTCGGCAGAAATAAGAAGTTCAAGAGGGAATAAAAAAACAATTTTATTTACTCTAGTAATATCGTTAAAGCACGTAAAAAAACAATCGCGACTTACTCATGGATCGACTGTTCGGTATTCCAATTTTATATCACTTATTCAGATATATAAACTCTCCCTCCTACTACTGTCAGTATGCAAAAAATGACTATGGCATTTATTTAATCTGCGGTAAGGTACAACATAGTATGCCAACAAAAGGAAGCCATTTATTATTGTAATGTCTTATTTTCTTCACCGAAATACTCTTAGAGCGAGACGGAACACTACATTTGTAGGCGTGTAGTAGAATGGTTTTTTCATAGTAACAAAAATTCCACTAAAGTATTATTTTTATATTCTCATGGTTGTGAGATCTAGGGGTACAATTTGAAGGTATGTTTCGACGCATGATGCAACTTAGGCTAGCGACATGTCCGCTTTGTATGAAACTGTATGGTACGGTCGCGCGTCGCTCTCTCTTGTCTCGGCCACATGCGTCAAAACGTATAGCGCCGTAGTCTCTTGTATCGGTCGCAAATCTCAAAGTCTACTATAACGATAGCCGAGTACATCAACTGACATTTACCTTTCTTTTATTTTTGGCTAAGTTTTTATTTCAGCTTTAACTGAACTCGCTCTAAATGAAATTCGATTTTGTACTATCAGTTCATAAACCAACTAATACTGTTCTATTTCCACCATTATTAATATAAGTATCGTTGTAGTTATTGATCTGTACTACTAATGAGTCGATTCAAACAATGTGCCCAAGTACGGTGGATAATGTTCGCGCTTGACTCCACAAATGGCCTTTACAACTTCAGTTAATAGCATCAACTTACAACTTACAACGAGCCGCGACTTTATTGATATGTACTTTAAGAAATAAATTGATTCATAAATTAACATAACTTTTAAGAATCCGTGCAGTCAAAATAAAAGGATCTTTTGTGAAATACATTTATAGACCGGTGATTATCCGGTTGAAAATGGTAAAAATAGAAACAAATTTATAGTAGAATCAAACCCATTGTAAAAGGAAGAGAATACAACAAAATTGATAGGAAAAATAAATAACCGGCGATCTGAGGTCGGGAAGTGGGAAGGGGGGGGGCTTTTAAGGGTAAAAAACGGTTTATCTCGATTTCCGGAAAAACTACAAGTCCTATGGAAAAAAGTTAAATCGCAAAGTTGTAGGTAATAAAAAAATCTACAACTTTTGTATACACACTTTCTTCACATAACCTCAAAATATATGTGAAAAATTCAAATAACCAAGTTTTTTGTTTTTATTTTTATCTATTATAATAAATCATTTTTTTTCACGAAATTTGGTGAAAACTTACTTTTTTGTATCCCAAATACACTGTAATTTTTTTGATTTAAAATATTTATTTTTGCACCTTATTTTGACTTAATATCGAAAAAGCAGCCTAATTTTCAAACGAAAATTCTCACGTCAAAATATGAGCTTTTTTAAAAAAGTCTGTTGGTTTCTTGTTCATTGAATTCTCTACTTTCTGATGGTGTAAAAAAATATATAAATTACTATTTTGTTGTATTCTCTTCCTTTTACAATGGGTTTGATTCTACTATAATTTATTTATGTTTCAAATTGGAAAATCATCGGTCTAGTAGCTAAGAACCATAAAATAGAAAAAACTAGTGTGTTTAAACATTACAACATAACATTGACAGCCTCCGTGTCGCAGCGGGTGAGTAGCCGGCTGTGAAGCGAGAGGTTGCGGGTTCGATCCCCACACCGAGACAGATGTTTGTGTGATCCACAAATATTTGTCTCGGGGTCTGGGTGTTGTGAGACCGAAAGTCTTTCGTAGTTCCTGATACTCACGACACAAGACTCGTATCTTACTGTGGGGTCAGGACTATGTATGTGACTGTTGGGTGTATTTATTTATTTATTAAGTAAACACATGGTCGTGTTTCCACAAAATTCTCGGAAGCAATGCACATGCACCGACTACAGTGTAATATTATACTAGCAATTTCGAGATATTTTCAACCGTACAAAACTCAAAAACAATTATATCAACACAGTTGAAATTTTGAACGTTTAATATAAATATGAATAACCTAAAACTTCATAAATAGACCTATTATGGTTCTGGAGTTATGAAAATCTGAAAAGTGTTATTTTTATTCGTTGATTCACTGACTCGCTTTCTTACTCATCAAAAATATAGATCACTTCTGGTTAACTTTCCATGGTCACCATTATATTCGGACTACGATGTACTTACCACCGTGTCCACTGTCTCGTACCAGGATAGAAAAAGCTTGATATGAGACCTAACTACGAGGGACTTGCGGTTCCACAACACCCAGACCCAAAAAAATATTTATGGATCATATAAACATTTGTCTCGGTGCCGGAATTGCTCCCGCGGCCTCTCGCTTCACAGCCAGCTACGCACGGAGGCTGTCAATTTCACACAAAGTTAACGTGTCTCAGTCGCGTTCCTCGAAATGTACCTTACCGAGTTTTAATCACGATGATTTTCGACATTAAGTTTAATTCTATTGTTTTGGGTTATCATTATTATAGTTCATCAAATTTGTTATCTCATACTGTATACACAATTGTAACCTATTTCGTGTTTAATAAATAAAAAAAATTAAAGCGTAAGAAAATTACAATCTAAGCTACCTAAGCTAATAGAGGAAATTTCAACCTTATAAAATTAAAAGTGCTAGAGGGATAAATATTATAGCGCTCGCAGCTCCGAGAATAGCTCGTTCATTTTGTTTTATAGTTGCCGGCAAATAGTTATTTTATAAGCAGGCGAATAACATTATCAGGCTTAACTGTATTAAAGCGATAGTAAAGGCTCAAGCTACTATTTAGAGCATGAAACGGTATCTCAACCTTCCGTAACATAGCGGGCTATTAATTGGCGAGAAATGAGAAATAAGTTGGAATTTCACCCCCACCATCTAGATGGTGTTCCTCAACGGAGTAGCGTTAAGGAACTCCGTGTTAATAGTGATTATTACGGAGTTTCCTTCCACCACTTCTCAGAATCAGCTTTCGCTTGCAGTAAGCCTAAACTGTAATTTGCTGGTGGTAGAATATTCATATCCGCCCGGATAGCGACCACCGTATACATGGTGTTAAAACCTACCATAGTGATCCACACGCCTCGTGTCCCATGTTCCAGGATCAGCCAGTGCATATCCGGTTCTCCCGAGGGGCTTGAGACATGACTTGATGGTTGGAGCGGGTATAGGGGTACATCCTTGTATTACTGTTCCTGCATAGGTCAACCGCCTGTCAAGTCCCAGGCACCTCGATTTGCTTCTTCCCTCTCCAAAAAGAGAAGAAGTTTGTTTGTTTGTTATGCCTTCACGCCTTAACCGCTGATCCGATTTTTATGAATTCTGGATCAGAAATAAATGGGACCCTGGAGACGGTTATGGGCTAATTTAATCCCAGAAAAGGCTGTTCGTGTGGACAGAGTCACGAGCAATACCTCGTTTGCTAAAAAGAGGCGCTTATTATAAGCACCAATAGATGTTTTGACCTTCCATCGCACAGCAGGCGAGTGATGGGAAATTATATGTTACTTTTAGGGTTTATTCAAGGACGTATTATATTAATTTTTGCGCAAGAATTAGTTATGCGTAGAAACCTTCCTTCGATCTAGTCTCTAGGAAATTCGAATGAATTTAATAAATAAGAGATCCGCTATTATTAGTTAGATGGCGAACTTTTCCAAACCGATAAAGTATTCAGAAATCTTTGTTCAATATATTTTCTTATTACATTCTTCAGAGAAGACCTCTATATCGCCATAATTCGGGAAATATTACCGGCCGTCCCCACAAAAGCTATTATAGCTAAATACTAAAAATACGTAGCGTGAGTAAACAAAAGCGCAATTACTTTCAACAAAGGCGAGGCGGGCCCAATTTCCATCCACAAATCTTTTACAACGAGTACGGACCATATTATAAACGTTTTCGTTCAAAATCAATAAATACGCGTTAACGATGTCGAGACGTGATCTTGTCGTCTGTGCCATAACCAACTATTCTACTAAAATTACATACAAACATCTTCAAGCAAAAATAAACTTTATACCAATGCTTTAAGTCTCTGCAGAAGATATTCCGACGCGCATTTAAAATTTTGCGGCGTCTTCTCGCTTTATGTTCCAGGGCTCCCATGAGGGGCAAATTGGGTCCAAGTCGAACGTTTGTGAGGGGAAATTATTAAACAATAATTCAACGCAGAGGTCGCCTGGACCTCCGGGAAACGGTTTATGATCAATATGGATCTTAAGGCCCCTCAAACAGAGTTTAGCACTGGAATACTTCTTTCTTGTTTTAGTGAACTAGTTTCTTTCATCTTTCGTTTTAAATGTATTGTTAGATTTTGCTTGCGACTTATTTTGCTTAAAAATCTTTTAAGGGGTGTTTCCCTACTTAGGGATTAAATTCAAGGAAGAGGACTAATACCAAGTTATAAGTAAAAATCAGAAAAATATTATTTCCTATACGAACTTTCCCTACCTTTTTTCACGCCTTTAGGGGGGAATATCAAAAAATTTTCAGAATGTCTACTTCTGCCTTTTAGATCCAACAGTTTGTACTGGGTATTGGTGAAACAGTCGTCAGGGCATATAATTTTATGTATATGTAGATGTCTAATTGAGAAAGGGGAAACTGAGATTAGGCCTTCGTTAGTCAAGGTCATGCAACCAACCTTGAACCAAACTTGGCTTATCGTATTTTTGGATTGCGGCAGTTAGGTCGAAGAGACAGTTTAGGTTCTAGGCATGCGTATGTGAATTCTGTTCCAGGCTACGCTTTTTTGGAGTGGTCAATTAACACATTAATGATATTTTGATCAACACAGAGATAAGACAAAGTGTAATAGATAGTTTGTCTAGAGGAATATTTCACAGCTGAAGCTTGTAAATAGGCGAGTGGGTTACCCGATGGTATAAGATCACCACGCCTGAACCTCCACAATATTTTAAGGGATATGTGCGTTACCGACGTTTAAAGACAGGAGGATTCGGAAGGAATAGGAATTTGGGCCTCCGGTTATATCATCAAATGAAACAAAACAAGAAGTCGCCACCTTTCTGTGCGACAACAGTAGTAACCGGTCTATTCATACTGTAGACAAACCAATTGACAGTGTGGCACTATCACTGTTATAATGAGGATTTTTTTCGGGAATTCATATTATTCAGTTCTAATAAAAATATACCTGGATTCTTTAATATTAATTGTACTATAATAATTTAGTACAAGGCCTGTCTGGAGGCTGGGTTTTAACTAGAAACTAATTAAATTATTTTTTTATGCGTCTCTTAGATGATAATAAAATAAAGCTATCTAATATCAACATTTTGCCCTGAGCAAGACTCGGCCAAATATAGTGTTTATGTAACACAAACTGTTTTGTGAAATAGACCCGCTTTTTGTTGAGGTTAGCAACGCCTCAGTTCCGGGGCAGTGCTAAATGGACTAAACGAAACGATATTTGCTATGGCGTCGATTCTTGCTCGTTGCCACCGATATTTCCGACGTGGGGAAACAGACGCATAACAAAATACAATCAGATACTTCAAATGCTAAGGCATGATATCATTTTTTGGGGAAATCGTCGATAGATGCACTCACTTTAGATATGTGAGTTGGATCTATTCCAGCTTAATGCCAGGGTCCACCTTTCCATCATGGTTTGATGGTGGATTTGATTTTATGTGGGACGACCCGTCGTCTGACCCTGTAAGAGATATTAGGGTTTTCATTAACACCATAGAAGAGCTGCGAGATCCACAAATAAAACAACTGATTGGTTAAAAACTTCACCGTAAGCATGGTTTTTCATCATGTGCACGGTGGTCGCTATCCAGTCGGATCTAAAAATATATCAGATAACCTTCTTCCAGATTCCTCTTTTCCTATACTTTGCCTTTCTGAACAATGAAGAAGTTGTATTTTAGACAGAGTACTTTCAAAACATTCGTATTAGATTTTATATTTTTCACTTTCTTATTAATTCAGCAAAGTTGTAGGGCTCACATCTTGGAATAATCCAAATTTAATCAAAAATTGAAAATTGAGGAGTTCTTAGAAATTACTAGCCTCTTTAATTTATTTTCAGAGTAAATTAATATAAAATTGACTTTTAAATATTCTGAAAATAGAACTAGCCCGTCTGCCTATATGTGTACTGTGCAAAGATGACACAATATTTACAGTGGCGCACATTAGCGTCGGTTAGTTCACACCAGGCGACGTCATGCGACATCTGGAATATTATCTTGAATTTATATGTTATACAAACTCGGTGTTGGATATAGGACCATTACATATAGTATTAATATCCAATATTACTTCCAACTGTCTTATTAATAGACTGGATCTACCAAATATACATCCAACTTTTTAAACCTGAGCTTGCCTTTTAGGCCAGACACTGTTTCCAAAATCAAGTTCTCAAAATCACATTATACTTATTGGCTAAGGAGGAAATAGGAGGAAGCAATTTGACTTTCGAAAATAGCCTCTTTCTTTGAGGCCTTTTAAAATCGCCTTACCCTTCTCGAAGTGACCAAAACGCTAAGAGGCCTCGCGCAGAAACCTCCAATCTCACTCAAATGGGCCATTCCATTGGCGGTGCCTTCTGTTTTATAGATATAATATGGTGTTGATACACTATACTTCGTTTTTGATAATACTGTAACGAATTTTTAACAAATTTTGTTTTGAATCATCTAGTGGCAGCGTAATAAGACTGAAAACCGTGAAGATCTGGGTTCAATTCCCAGGTTTGGAAATCGCAATTTGTATTTGAGGTTTCCTTTAAAAAAAATCACATGTAATTTGCGTGGTATTATGTTTGGTATCTGGTCAATCGTGGATGCGTTGCGGATCTCAAAAGAAAGGATTGGGGGTCCGGCGGGGGCTCTCATTCAAGCTGGTTTTCTCTCAAGATGGTGTTAATAAACTGGTTGGTCCTGACTATGTTTACTCTAAAGAATACTGTCTACAGAGTAGCTCAACCTCTAATTGGTACATTTAGCTTGATCTGTTTATAAAAATATCGAAAATTTCCAAAAAAATATGTTATTTGTTATATATGTATTATTAAGGATTTTAAAACGAGACACACATTAATATGCAAAAAGAAAGAAACTATAAAGTTGGTTGTATCCTCACCATGTTACATACTCAATATCGGATAACACCTAATGGAAATATAACCGAAGCAACGCTTTTGAAGGAATTTCCTGCACGATGTTCGTTAGAGCATATTGTCGACTGCCTTTCACCAAATCTAGATTATCTACGGTTTACTCTGGGGAGGGTCACGAGAATATTAGGACGTATTTTGTAGTATTACTGAGTATTGATGTACAATTTCTTTTTTCTCTTTGAATGACATGACGTGCAGGTCACTCGCCTGATAAATAATGCCCAGTAATTGCATTGCCCTCAATGTCCTTCAAACGGAATACAGCAGTGCTTACACATTACTGCTTGGCGTCAGAAATAGATAAAGCACTGATACTTAACCAAATGGTTACTCGCATACATACCAGTAGGCCTTCTAGTAAAGGCTATGGTTATAGTTATATGAAGGCTTAAGCTATTCCGGTTCGATCTTTGCAAATTTGAATATAAATATTTCTCAAATATCACATAATTCGTTTTTTCTTTTAGGTTTTTAATAAATAAATACACCCAATAGTCACACCTAGTTCTGACCCCACAGTTAGTAAGATATGAGTCTTGTGTCGTGAGTATCAGGAACTACAATACCCTGACCCGAAACAAATATTCGTGGATCACTAACACTTGTCGCGGTGCTGAGATCGAACCCGCTGCTTCTCATTTCACAGCTCGTCTGCCTCGCCACGGAGGCTATCAATAGTATTAATAGGTTTTATTACATTATAATGCTCGATATTGTTTGCGTGGAAGTTTTGTTCGCATAAGATTTTTTTCCCAAACGGGCTATAAAAACTTGAGTATTCAAATACCGCGATAATAAGCGATCTCTGGGATATTTACGATGACGCGCGCGTACTACGGAGATGTTAAAATTTATATGCAATTTACTGAACCGAATATTTTGCCATAAATTCTGGATAAATAGACAACAATTTAAAACAAAAGTGTTTTAAACTCCCTTTCTTTGTGTCTGGCGTTCGCCCACCTTAATGCTAGGGTCCGTCTTCCCATCATGATTTGACGTTAGGTTTGTTACTGCTCGCACATCCCGTAACGGAAACTAAGGGCCGGCGCTCATAGACGGCATGGCACGGCATGGCATGGCAAAGGATTTTATTACTAATCAAGTTATTTTGAATCTTATTGCCACGAGTTTAGAATTCACGTTACTTTATTTCAATACCACAGTGCCGCGACGTGCCGCGGGATGCTGTGGCATGACGCGACGCGCCGCGGGATGCTCCGGCCAGACGTGTCATGCCGTTTCATTCCACGGATTGCCGCGGTGCGCGAGAGAGAGAGAGTGGCTGGGCATTCAGCAGGATGCCACGGCATGCCACGGGACGCCGCGGAATGCCGCAGCATGACCTGCCGTGCCATGCCGTGCCATGCCGTCAATGAGCGCCGGCCATAAGTCTCGCCATCGCCTCGCCTTCTTCTTAGCAGAATGTACCATGTGCAGGTGAGTCCCACCTTGGGCCTAAAATGTTGCTTTTCCATTTCCACTTGGCCCTTCCTGGCGCTCATAGTCAGTTGCACTCACTAATCGTAAACGATTAGTAATTTTAGCAACGTTTGGCGCGGTCAGTTACGGATGAGTGACCGCTTAGTGTTATTTCAACAGAACGTCTCCATGCTTCGGAGAGCACATAGAATGTCAATCCCGGCTGTTATCAACTGACAGCAATCTTTAAGCCAAGTTAGAACCCTTCGAGTGGTATAAAAAGTTTGAAACTAGGTTGGTTAATAAGCATTCGATATAGAAATAAACTTGTAAACGTTGAGATCTATAAAGGTAGATAATATAATTTAAAACGCACAATCACTGCCTTTGGGCACTCGTTGTTAGGTTTTAGGTTACGTTTACATTCACCGTTAATAATTATCATTAACTAACTGCAAAGGATCTAAAAGGGTTTACCTAAAGGGGTTTACGTCAGACAGGCGACCGTTAAAACTATAAACTAAACCTTTTCGTAACATATGTTAAGAAGCATGTTGCGCCAACCTTAATGCGAGTGGGATAAGAAACAGTTGAAGAAGCTGAAGAATTGGGAATTGTCCATAAGAATTATGAAGGTATGTAAAGTCTACCAACTCGCATCAGGTCACCGTAGTGGACAAAAGCCTATAATCTTCTGCGCTACCATTAATTAAAATTCATGTTAATTCTGATGAAACAAGAGTTAACAATTTACAACAAGGGTGGTGCACAGGGAGGGAGGTGCCGACAAAATTACCGGCCACTGGAGAAGAAGCTCTTTAATAAACATAACTGTTTAACAATTCAAAAGAGTTTCTTAAATAAATGAAACGTGAAATTTGGAAATTGAGAAAGTGTCGGTCATTAATATTGAGATGGAATAAACTGGGAGGTAATTTTGAATCGTTTTTGAAAGCAGAAAGGAATTTATTCAAATTTTTTAATAACTAGAATTTATTGGAGTCGAGACAGCGTGAATAAAATGGCTTTTGATTACAATTGACCTCGGCACAGGGTGGCTGTGCTGAAAATTGAGACAGAGAATGCTATTGTTTTCACTACCTGCAACAGTGATTCCACTGGTATTGTGGATGTTCACGATGATCACCTACCATCACTGATGGTTTGCTCATATGTCCCCTTTCTGTAAGAAACAGTAGTTTTGGACACTTATTAAGGAATAATTTTACTAGATATTTTTACTCAGTGGTAAATCTCTCGTATGCTCTCGCCTCTCAACCGTCTGGGTACCTGGTGGTTAGGTACCACCACTTTATCTATTTCTATACATCTTATGTCTCGCACAGCACACGGTCAGGTATATGCGATGTGCTATACGTGTTTAGTCTGAATTAACATTAGCATGTCGATGACGCAAAACCAAAAGTTTACCCCCTACCAAAAAGTGCTCAACGCGGCTAAAGAAAATTGCATTAATGGATCCGTAAATATATATTTATGGGTATGATGACGAATTTATGAATTTATGACAATTCCACATGTCCATAATAATGCATAATCAGCGGAATCCGAACCAATTACACCAGTGGATACATTACGCAGCATCTTCTACTCTCCAATTGTTGTCAAGAAACGTCTGAGAGCCAAAGGTTGTATCTACTCGTCGTACCTACATACATTTCTAATCAAAGCAGTGTTTTAAAAACCTACTTCTGAAGGCGACCAATGTAATTCATATCAAACGTCAATAATTCGTAAAAAGTTGAAAAAACTAAAAGTTTCAAATAGCTTTTTTAATGTTACTATGGTTCAAACTTTATCATTTATCAGCATGATATCCTGTAGTAGGATTGAAACAGTTTTATGTACACAATCACGGGTTTGAATAAATACCGAATATTGTATATCAACGGCATCATTACATATGGGCTTATGTTATGCCATTACATACATACATTACATATGGATTTATAACAATTATATAACTATTTTTATTTTTTCTGTGAACAAAAAGTAGCTAAAAGATGTGTACTAGACGAAATTGCACTATTTCTTATCAGTCAGATTACAACAAAATTCTGAAAAAAATATTTGATAGAACGACGACACTTGAAGATGATTTTAAATCGGAGGTTAAAACAAAGATCGAAATACTCATCGAAAAAGCTTACAAGAATTGACTTGTCGCTCTGGAAATACAGCTCGCGTCTCTCGTTCCGTTGTTTGTTTTGTTATTTGGGAGAGTCACTTTTATTTATAACTCACTGAGCCTCACGGTTTCACCCGCTTGCAAGATGTTATAATAGCTATGAACCGATGTCTCGATAAATCAAATATTTGATCTGAATATGATCTCAATCTTTCGAGGCATTCCCTTTGGTTACATAGATAAAAGTTACGCGGGAGCGCCATGAGGTTTTAAATCAAAAAATGTAGAGTCCAACTCTTCATGATGAAGATATATTTGAGACTGAATTAAATCGAATAATTATCCTTATTTATACTCTTAACTTATTTACAATGCGTATTCAGTTCCAGGAATTTTGATCATAACAAGGTCACCGGCTAGACACCAGGTCAGCAGTTTTATTGTCAATATGTTTTCATTTAGTTCCAAGAATTTTAGTCTAAACAAGAACACGTGCAAAATTCATTGGTCAGCGAAATATGATCATGTTTTCAACCGATAGAGTTACATAAAGTCCTTACGTTCGAAAAAAGCTAATTTGAATGGTCAGCAAATATTTATCTTGTTATGAACAGGTGCAGGATGCATAACTCCTCCCCCCATAGCTTCGAAATTATCAGAGGAATGGTTATTGCTCTGATTATTTCGAAAAATATATCTTAAAAGGTTACAGAAATATGATTATATATAAAAATAGAGTAACTGCGCTAACACTTTTCACATAAATGCCCATTTCACAACTTTTCACTTCACTTTCACTGTTCTTCAGTAGGTCATTTAGATTTTGAAGATTTCTTGATTCGGCAGCATCCAATTTGTAAGTTTTCATTGTGTCTGTGGCTCTATGCTCGTTATTTCATTTATTACAGCTTTTTGTAAGTATATTTTCCGCTCTATTGTAGGGAATCCATCTTCCTTTCTCTATTGGCTCTATTTTTACAGTTTTTACACACTGGTGTGAATTGCCAAAAACTGGTGTTATGAGAAAATATAATCCATGATGTTATATAAGTGTCTTCTAAGGGTAACTGAGTTTAATTCCTCATAGAGTTCACTGCACGGCTGGTAAAATGAGAGCATGTATGACCCTTTACTATGAGGTAGGGATATTTTGGGATTATGATCAGTTTTTTTTTACGACAGGAATTGGTTTTGGGTATTGGAATTACTTTATAACAAATGTATATTCAATTTTTAATTACAAGTGTGTCTAAAATGAATATTATTTGACTTCTTTTCAAATAAACTTTTTTCTTAATACATAATTTTATCTTAATTAGGTCATCATAGCTTACTGGGTATATTAATATCCCTTTTAAATTTTACCAAGAAGTTAAAACATTCCTTTCACTTAATAAAACTGCGGCTCTACCACACAATCAGCTAGTAATAACATGAAATACATAATTCGACTCTATTACTGTATTTGGTGAATTGACATTTCTTTATATAAATTCACATTGTTTTGTTAAGTAAATTTAACATAATATGGTCCCTATAAAAATTAGGCTGGATGTCCAAATCTTTAAAAAAAAATATCTGTACCTGCTCGGCCATTGTAAATAACTTAATTAATGCTTATGCTTTAAACTTAATGCTTATATCTCAACAAATAAAAATAAAAAAAATAATTACTTATTAAATTCAAATAACTTTCTTAATTAATAATTAAATTCAAATAACTTTCGACGATTTTTGTCCGAAAATTAAGAATTTATTTTTTTATATTTAATAACACATAGTAAATTACAACACTGGTTTCAAAATAACTTAAAATTAGCCTGCCGATTTTCGTGCAGTGGTCTAAACAAGTAAAACTTAAAATAACTTATTTAATTAACACGTAAAATCAAATAACTTTCGACGATTTTTGACCGAAAATTATGACTCTACTTTTTTATAATTAATAACACATTAGTACAAATTAAATACAAATTAAAATACAGATTACAAAATTACTTAAAATTAGCCTGCCTATTTTAGTGCAGAAGTCAAATAACTTTCAACGATGTTGGGTTAAAAGTTACAAAATTTTGAGTCGTACAAAATTAACCACAGGAAATAGCAATGATGAGACAGGAAATGTAAAAGGTCTACTTACAGTCTGCTCAATCCAATGCCTTCTCGTAAAGCTGCTCTTGTAGACGACCAACCACCTTCGGTTCCCTCCTTTTATCAAATTTATTTGTTTGCGATTGGTTTTCGAATACTCAATACCTTAAAAGCTCAGGACCAATTTTTAGTGTCCTTCGATGCTCGGTTTATAAGAGAATCCTGCCAATTGGTTCGCTGATACTCATCACCATAAGCTCAGGATCAATTTTAGTATCCTTCGATGCTTGGATTATATGAGTATCCTACCGACTGCGCCAGATAAAAGTTACGCGGGAGCGCCATGAGGTTTTAAATCAAAAAATGTAGAGTCCAACTCTTCATGATGAAGATATATTTGAGACTGAATTAAATCGAACAATTATCCTTATTTATACTCTTAACTTATTTACAATGCGTATTCAGTTCCAGGAATTTTGATCATAACAAGGTCACCGGCTAGACACCAGGTCAGCAGTTTTATTGTCAATATGTTTTCATTTAGTTCCAAGAATTTTAGTCTAAACAAGAACACGTGCAAAATTCATTGGTCAGCGAAATATGATCATGTTTTCAACCGATAGAGTTACATAAAGTCCTTACGTTCGAAAAAAGCTAATTTGAATGGTCAGCAAATATTTATCTTGTTATGAACAGGTGCAGGATGCATAACTACATAGTCACAAAGAATTGATTGTTATTTATTGAAATGAAACTTCTTTAGCACCGTTTTGATTTGAAAATTCGATGAAACGAAATAGCGAAAATAAAAAGAGACTAACATATTCATAAATAGAATTAAGCCGGCGAGGGAATGAGATAGATTACAAGTATACAGTTTTATATGCCATCACGTGTCTTTGCGCCTGCGTACAACGAAGGCTTCGGAAAATGTGTCATAAACAACGTGGTGTATCATTCACGTGTTTAATTTTTTTGCATTTGAGTATTAAAATTCGTTAGTTAATTAATTTATGTTAATTATTCTGAAGCTTCACTTCTGCCGTGTGTGAATTGCACACATACACAACTTTTTTTAAAATTTGAAATGTGTTTGTCTCAAATTATTTTATCTGAAAACTTTTCCCATAACGCACAAAATAGAAATGAATGAGCTATTGTCTTCAGTTCATAACAAAAATCCTTTAAAAAGTACTTTCAGTGTTTTATCTTTTTTTATAATAATATAGGCTTCTACTATAGTGTTTAACCCGCAGCGTGAATAATTTTCGTCAGAAATATTTGAACGAACTCGTATTTAGGCCGCATTAAGAGAACACATGCACCCCATGGTTTCACAACAACGCGTCACATTTACGAACATAAGAGCTTATAAAGTAATGCTTATAAAGCAATCTAAACTAAGCGGTTATATGTATGAATAGTCAAAATTACACATATATATATTAAAATAATCAATTTGTTTATCCATTAACAAACATGCTATTGGTATGAAATGTATTCTATTCTATATCGAATAGTTTACTATCCTACCTACACACCCGCCACTGTAACTCCTGTGCACCAGGATTAACAGTGGCACGCATTTTTGTTGACACCGAGCAGTGAAGCTCGGCGAGTCTCTGGAAATGCCTAAATGTCTTTGTCCCGCAACGAAATTAATCAGATAGAAGGTTAGGGCGAAGTTGGTAATATTAATTGTCCACTTCCCTCCATAGAAAAGCGGGAGACAAAATAATGAACTAAGCAGGTATTAACCTCAAGTGTAGGGACATATCGAATGGTTAGTGGCCAACCTAGAGTCAAAGTTTTCAAGCCGCGCGAAGGCCTCCGACTTGGCTTAACGACTGTTGATCAGTTGACAACAGCCGGACTAACTTTTTACGTGCTCTCTAAAGCATAATTTTTTGGAAGAAAAATAAAACTGACGTAAAAAAGCTAGGCGTCAGTTTATTATTACATGCATTACTAAAGAATGTATGATAATACTAGCTGTCCCTTGCGGTTTAACCGCAGATATGTTACTGTCCTGCTCCCATAGTTCATAGCGTGATATACATATAAACCTTCAGTAAAAAAATATCTAACTGATGGTGAAAACCGCTTAAAAATCCATTGCGTGGTTAAGGAGGAGTTAGCGGATATACAGACAGATAGAAGCGGAAAGCGACTTTGTTTATTTATTGATCACACAAAAAGTATTGAAAATACACATCAGACAACTAAACTAATAATAAATAGAAGTACAATTGGCGGCCTTGTTGCTAACGGCAATTTCTTTCAGGCAAACTTTGGATAGTCTGGATTGATAGGTAAATGAAATGTTTTATACTATGTACAGATTCGTACGCAAATATGGTTGTCATAAAATAATCACACACCCATTCACAACTAATTACAAACAGTAGATGAATTAACTCGCGTTACAAGCCAATTCATCACAATGTTTACCCTCATCCCTAGCTCGCGTGTGTATCAAATAGAGTTGATCCTGTGCAAACGTTATTAATTTTGTTCAAATTGAACACAATTACGGCGCGTTTAAGAGCAGATCACCTCGATGTGTGTCCCGGTCCCCGTGGATTCCATAATTGGACACGTCAGTATCACACGCCGCGGATGGTGACGGTCACAGTACCAACGATGAGATTGAAGCGATGTTTTTTTTATATCATAGACCAGCTAACGAGCAAGTAGGTAAACTGATGCTAAGTGATCACCGTCCATGTACGCCTACAGTACTAGAAGAGTCATAGGCCCGCTGCCGACCTTAAAGGGAAGGGATAATTAAGGAATTGGGAATGGAAGGAGGATTGCACGTCGGTCTTCTGTGAGACAGTGTTAATGACCCGATTGAGCCGGCCTGTTCATGCTGTAGACAAAACTGTCTACAGCATGGCTCTACCACTTTGAGTTTTATTGATTATCCTGTGTATAGTGAGTACTATTTATGGGCAGTGGATATTACCATCTACTGACCCGTCTGCTTTTTGTCAGTCTCTGTTATTAAAAATTATCAAATAAAAACTAAAACGTACAGCTATTTATTTAGTGACAACTATAAAATTTAAAGGACACGATATTAAAGTTTCAGCAGAAATTAAATGAGATGAAATGAAAACGAACCCTACTGTGGAATGTGTCAGCTAGCACTGGGACAATACCGTTATCCCGGGACATAACTCACGGGCCAACCCGGGCCGGCACTCCAGACCCTATATAAAGAGGAGGGTGCATATTTAACTTATCCCTATGACGAGCCTTTTTTAAATTCACGTTATAATTTTTTCGTCTGTCGGTGGAGTACACGCCCCGGAGCTTTGAGAATTTCGCGCTTTCAGCTCTACGACGTGATATAGGGACTTTTAAGTGTAAAATGTATTACCCCACGTGGAATTGAGTTAAATACTCGAGTCTGGTTATTTATTGCGCTATTCTGCTATTTTCACGAGTTAAGGTTTTTAGCGAGATCCAAGCGGGGATCTTTTTGGCGTCGGTGCAATGATAGCGGAACCCACACCTACCAACTGTACATTAATATTCATGTTAGAAGTTCATAATTATATTAGTAGAGTATCCCGGGTAACATCGACCTTCACCCATCTGTTTACCGGATAAAAAATATATTCTAGGGTATAAAATGTGTTGCTGAACACATACCAATAGGGTTGCCTAAAAAAATATGGTCAACGATATGATTCATTAAAATTTAAAAAAATATATACTATCCTACTAATATTATAAATACGAAAGTTTGTAAGTATGGATGGATGTATGTTTCTTACTCTTTCACGTAAAAACTACTGAATGGATTTTAATAAAACTTTACAATAATATAGCTTATACATCAGAATAGGACATAGGCTACTTTTTATCCCGGAAAAAACAGATCACGCGGGCAGAGCCGCGAGCAAAAGCTAGTTTTTTTATAATTTCCCTGAGTTGCTTTTATTTTAAAATTTGTCTCTCTTGCCCCTGCTATACCTAGGTACCCCAACTAATTTGCAATCGATTTGATGAATCTGCACAAGTAAAGCACACCAATCAATAACCTTATTATTTGTATAGGAAAGGCGTGGACGTGATTATTAGGAAGGGCACTTATCTGAGAGTCTTGATGCTGACTTCGGATGTTTATTCTCGCTGGTGGAACAAGTTGGCAATGAATCGGCTTTGAATTGGCTAATATAGTTTCCGATGCTTTGTAGACGGGTTGACGCTAAATCTTGCGATGCTAAGGCTGGCTCGGTGCTTATGATGCTGACCGACCTGGCTAGCTTAGTACTCCGATATACGATGCGTCCTTTTGACCTCTAGTACCCGTTGACATGGGAACTTTTCTTCGTATCCAATATTTGCAGATCGTCCTGTCTCGGTCGCCAATGTTTTGTCTCGGATGGACAAAATGAAGGTTTTGTAGGAGAAGCAATGACAAAACCTTGAGATTTCCATGAAATCAACATTAATTTTAACTTTGCTATTTATTTTGCTCTTGAGTTTAGCGCGCACAACGATCAAGTGAAGTGAGTAAAAAAACCACATCAATTGTCGGTGGTCGTAAAAATAACAGAATTGACTTGGTTCTAAATTGTGCCAGTTTACAATAACATACATGAACACATGAAATGAACATGTTGCTTTAACAGTTCTATGAAGCGTTAACACCATAGATTTTTTAAATTATAATTGATAATCAGCTGAAAAATTGCAAAAAAATCTATAATATTGTCCAACCTCAATAATGCTCTCACCGTTAACTCTAATTAATCCAAATCCTTTCTCTTTCCCAAGTTCTTAATTATCCCTTTCCTTTAAGTTCGAAAACCCATCCATAATTCTTCAGGTATTATAGCTGTTCATTGGTGGTAGAGACCACTTACAATCAGGTTACTTGCTCATTTATCTCTGCAATAAAAAATATATCATTGTACCTTTTCACCCAATAAATTGAAGACAGACTTAATTAGTAAATAATAAGCATGACGAGTCGTTGTCTATTGGGGAATACGAAATAATAAGCTCCGGCCTTGAGAAAATATTTTATTCAGACGTCTACATGACAAACCACATTCGTGTCAAAACAAAAAGAAACATTTTATGGCGTAGGGACGTGACGACCCCACCGCCCGCTGGTGGGATAATCTTGTGACAGAGATTATTCCACCAGTGCAATCAGTCATTATGGTCAGAGGGTCATTCTTGTGTTAATCTGTCCGGTTGCCACATAGAATAATTGGGTACGCGACCCTGGCCCCTCGAGCCTCCATTGCCGCATACCTTCTCCTCTCTCCGTGGTCATGGTGTCCTAGTCCCACCCCTTCTCTTCCGTCACTGGTGGTAGGGCTAAGCACTGAGTGAATGTGTATTTTGCTCGGCGCTTGGCCCGAGCGGATTGGTACCACCGTCCTGCCTATTTCTGCCGCCAAGCAGTAATGCGTTTCGGTGGAAGGGTTGGATAGCCGTTCCTGCCCTGTCCTTTCCTCTCCGTGTTGGTGGTTTCACACGGTACCCGGAACATGCGGTGCTAAAGGCCTGGTCGGCACGATGGGCGTGAGGGGCTGACGCGGGGTACAGGGAGACCCGATGGGAATGGTCGCCGCCGGCCGCCTGCCGGTCAGTAGGGGACCTGAACCCGGGAATTCACACTTTCAAACTCCCTTTCCGGGAAGCTGTCCCACCAACCGGCGAAAATCCCGTTGTACAGTCGTCGTGCCAGAGTGGGAGACTGGAGTGGATCCCGGCGTCTGTACACGGGGGGGCATCGGGGGCCCTTCCGTGCGCCGTGCCAGCTCCTCACATTACCCACGTGCCCACCTCGCACCACGCTCCGCCTTTTATTCGGGTATCATTCTGAGCCCACTGCACACATCCTTCTCCCTTCCTACTCTAATAAAATAAAAAAAAATATGAAGAAGGCCAAAAATAAAAAGAACAGAAGCTACTCGGCGGAAACTACATCCACACTAGAAGTGGACTTCTGCAATGTCAGGGGTCTACACAGCAACCTCGATGCCGTACATCACCACCTTGAGACGGCACGGCCTGCCCTGCTCTTTTTAACGGAGACTCAGATATCTACCCCTGACGATACATCGTACTTAAACTACCCCGGCTACGTATTGGAGCATTCGTTCCAGCGTAAGGCCGGGGTGTGCGTTTTCGTTAGGGGTGATATCTGTTGTCGCCGCCTTCGAGGCCTCGAGCATCGGGACCTGTCGATCTTGTGGCTTTGTGTAGACTATGGGGGTCGTACCCGAATCTACGCATGCCTCTACAGGTCCCATGCCAGTGAAGTGGGGTCAACATTCCTATTTGAGAACGTTCAAGTGGGGACTGACCAAATTCTTGAACAGTTCCCATCCGCGGAGGTGGTGGTCCTTGGCGACTTCAATGCTCATCACGTAGAGTGGCTGGGGTCGCGGACCACCGACCTTCCGGGTCGGACTGTTTACGAAATGGCCTTGGCTTATGGTCTCACACAACTGGTAGCGCAGCCCACCCGTGTTCCAGATGTTGAGACCCACGAGCCTTCCTTGTTGGATCTTCTGTTGACTACACACCCCGACGGATACAGAGTGGTGGTCGACGCCCCTCTTGGGTCGTCTGACCACTGCCTGATCCGTTCGTCAGCCCCTGCTATGTATCGCAGTCGTGTCTCAGCTACTGGGACTCGCAGGGTCTGGCGGTATGGGTCAGCAGATTGGGATGGACTTCGTGAATTCTATGCGTCCTTCCCATGGAAGCAGCTCTGCTTCTCCTCGGAAGATCTTGACGTTTGTGCGGACTCGGTTAGGGACGTGGTACTCTTGGGGATGGATATATTTATCCCCAACACTAAAATACCCGTCGGGCGTCGCAGCCGGCCCTGGTATGATAATACTTGTGCCGAAGCTGCGCGCCTAAAGCGGTCCGCATACGAGGCGTGGGTCGATGCCAGAAAGCGTCAAGATCCGAATGTCAAAGAGGAGAAGCGGAAATATAATGCTGCTTCTAGATTCAACAAGAGGGCTATAGTCAAGGCCAAGGCAGAACACATTGGCAGAATTGGCGAGCGACTGAAGAGCTACCCTTCTGGAAGCCGTGCTTTCTGGTCGCTTGCCAAAGCTGTCCAAGGTAACTTCTGCCAGTCTAGTCTCCCGCCACTGCGTAAGCCTGATGACAGTCTGGCCCATAGTGCAAAGGAAAAGGCCGATCTTCTCGCTCAATCCTTTGCCTCGAACTCGACTCTGGATGATCGAGGAGCCACACCGCCAAACATCCCCCGGTGCGAGTTCTCCCTGCCCAAAATCCGCATAAGCCAGCGTGCGGTCAGGAGGGAACTAAGGCTTCTCAACATCCGTAAGTCGAGTGGGCCTGACTGTATCCCCGCGGTGGTTCTTAAAACGTGCGCCCCTGAGTTGACCCCCGTTCTAACGCGCCTTTACCGTCTTTCCTATTCTACTAACAGGGTTCCCACTTCATGGAAGGTGTCTCATGTCCATCCGATCCCTAAAAAAGGTGACCGGTCGGACCCTTCGAGTTATAGGCCGATAGCGGTCACATCTTTGCTCTCCAAAGTCATGGAACGAATAATAAATGCCCAGCTGATGCGGTACCTTGAGGAGCACCAGCTGATCAGTGATCGTCAGTACGGTTTCCGTCACGGTCGATCAGCTGGTGATCTTCTTGTTTACCTCACACATCGCTGGGCAGAAGCTTTGGAGGGCAAGGGTGAGGCTATGGCTGTTGGCCTAGACATCGCGAAGGCGTTCGATCGGGTATGGCATAGAGCCCTTCTATCGAAGCTACCATCTTACGGAATCCCCGAGGAACTCTGCAAGTGGATCGCTAGCTACCTGGAAGGCCGGAGCATTAAAGTCGTCGTTGACGGCTGTTGCTCCGAGACTTTATCAGTCAATGCTGGCGTTCCTCAGGGCTCGGTGTTGTCGCCGACACTCTTCATCTTGCATATCAATGACATGCTGTCTATTGACAGCATGCATTGCTATGCAGATGACAGCACGAGTGATGCGCGATACATCGGCCACCAGAATGTTCCTCGGTGCACCGTAGAGGAAAGACGGTCACAACTTGTGTCTGAAATCGAGAGCTCTCTGGGGCGGGCCTCCAAATGGGGTGAAATGAACTTAGTTCAGTTCAACCCCACGAAGACACAAGTTTGCGCGTTCACTGCGAAGAAGGACCCATTTGTCATAACGCCTCAGTTCCAAGGAGTACCTCTTCGGGTTTCCGAGAGTATTGGGATTCTCGGCGTCGAAATCTCGAGCACAGTCCAGTTTAGGAGTCATTTGGAGGACAAAGCCAAATTGGCTAGTAAAAAGCTGGGTATCCTGAACAGAGCGGGGCGGTACTTCACGCCGGGCCAGAGATTGATGCTCTATAAAGCTCAGGTACGGCCCCACGTGGAGTACTGCTCCCACCTCTGGGCAGGAGCCCCCAAATACCTGCTCAACCCACTTGACTCCTTGCAAAGGCGAGCTGTTCGAATCGTCGATGATCCTGATCTCACGGATAGCCTGGAACCGTTGGGACTGCGGAGAGACTTTGGTTCTCTCTGCGTGTTCTATCGGCTGTTCCATGGAGAGTGCTCTGAGGAACTGTTTAAGATGGTGCCAACGTCACCATTCTACCATCGCACCACCCGACACCGCAGTAGAGTTCATCCATACCACCTGGAAACAATACGGTCTAGTACCGTACGTTTCCAGCGTTCATTTATACCACGCACGTGCAAGCTCTGGAATGAACTCCCTGCCTCGGTGTTTCCCGAGCGCTATGACATGTCCTTCTTTAAACGAGGTTTAAAAAGAGTATCCCTTCAGTGGTAGGCAGCGGCTTGGCTGTGCCCCTGGCATTGCCGATGTCCATGAGCGGCGGTGACCGCTTACCATCAGGCGGGCCGCTTGCTCGTCTGCCTATCAAGGCAATAAAAAAAAAAAAAAAAAAAAGTATTGTTGGCTGTCTGAAAATTTGTTATGGTTTCAACACAATACATGGGTAGAGAGATGTAATATTATTACATCTAGAGAGAAGTAATTCTGTTATAGAAAATGCTCTAAAAATTATTAAAAAATATTTATATATAATTAAAAATAGCCATACACCACGACTGCGTTCGAACACGGAATGACGTGCCGAGAAGTACAAGCATGAAGAAATATACAAAGAAATTTTAGTGCGTTTTTTTAATTGTCTGTCAATATATAACGTGTAAAGAATAATATTAAAAATATTCAAAAATCTTTTCTCAACATATTTTTAAGTACCCTATTGTGAGTTGGGTTGCTGCGTGTATGGGCAGACATGGCGCTTACTATTAGATAAGCGATATATTCATCTCACCATCAACGTGAAAACCTTGCTAAGGAATGAACACATAGATACATATTTCGTAACAAATAGGCAACTAAGGTTAAATTGTTAATACGTTGTAAAAATAAAGCAATTTCGAAAATCAAAAATGGATTTTGTTCGCGATATATCACAGCTCGGCGGCAGACGCGTCGCTTCGATCGATCAATGGATTACCGTATCGAATGCTATGTATGATGGATTTTGTGAAACAGGAAAAAAACACGAGATTGTTGCATGTAATTCGGAATTCGACGACGAAATAAGCTTGTGCTTGGTCATGCAAACATTGGTGTTGGAAAATAAATTCAGAAAATGAAGATCAGGAAATGTGAGTTAATGCATTGATAGAAGATTATAACACAAATAAGGCTTAAACAAATATGTATCCATAAAACAAACCGATATATGAGAGTATAGAAAAAAAACAGAAGTTACATAAAAAGACTTAAGTTATAATATGATCTAAAAGAAATAAGTTGATGAAAAATAACAAAAAAATGCTGATAAAATCCAAATCCCACAACACGCACACTTCATCAAAACGGACTTAATACAGAAACGTCACGTACGAAATCGCAATCGGATTAATGAAAATGCTAATGAAAGAACCAAATAACGACAAAAAATCAGCGATCATCCGAGCGAAATGCGGCCGTTTTGAGAATTTTTATATCCGTGAAAAAGCTGGCGGGAACCGTCGCAGCGTCCCGGAGGACCTTCTCTTTAATAACTGGCGGTGTGCTTCGAATGCGAACTCTTTGATAAATAATGTTAATTTTTTATCGCCACGCTGGATTTCCTACTTATTTTAACAGCCTCTTGAAATGGATACATTTCGGCGATGAGTCGGCGGGGTCAGGTGTGACGAAGGTAACTGAATATTTAAGGATCATTATTGGGACATAATACAAAATAATGTCGATCAAAATCAGTTGCACATTTTTTGTTTGATGTTTTTGATCCTAAAAAATCTAATATTAGTTGTGCTGGACTGGAAATTGTGAACAATATGGAGAAAGGCTCACCATATATTGATAATGAGATAGAAATACATAACCTCGGGGAACCCTTGATGCACCAGTTGTATCTCTACTGTTCTTTCTGTTCAAACGTGAGTTTATGTTAGGGCCTAGTCAAATAGTTCCAGATCTCAAACAATTTCTAATTGGACCTAACAACTACTACATGAAAAGAATGATTGAAGTTCTAGGTAAATCAACTCGGAAAAACTCACCTATTACCTAGTTAGTAAAGTAGTAGTACCCCAAAAAACTGAATAAATTGCGGACAATAAATAACAGCGCGAAGGATACATTTACCAACGAGCTTTAAGCGTCTTATGTAATAAGAGTCTAGGTTTCAAATGTTTTTTTTTTATAGAAGAAAGTAGACAAAAGAGCAGTTGGGTCACTTGATGGTGAGTCATAATCATAAGACTGTAAAATTTATATCAGCCTCCGTGGCACAGCGGCGAGTGGCCGGCTGTGAAGCGAGAGGCCGCGAGTTCGATACCCGCACCGAGACAAATGGTTGTACGATCCATAAATATTTGTTTTGAGGTCTGGGTGTTGTGGGACCGCAAGTCCCTAGTAGTTCCTGATACCCACGATACAGGTTAACCTAGTGAAGTCAGGATGTGTGTGATTGTTAGATATATTTACTTATTTATTTAAAATTATTAATCTGCCTCGGTGACGCAGTTACACGACGTACTTGAGCTGAAATTTCGTGTTCGATCCCCGAGTCGGGTAAAGTGATATTGGGTTTTTCTATCAAGAAATGGTCAGTATCAGCCCGGAGTCTGTAATTGTGCCCGATATGGCGATAGGCTCGCTCCCATCTCATCATGGGACGGAAATACTCTTGGCGTAATGTGGGTGTACTGGTTACACCTCTGCCTACCCCTTCGGGGATTACAGGCATATGTACATGTATATATTTAAATATATTTTATTTTATTTTTAGCTTTTTAGTACTTTTTTTATTGATTGAATTTTTAACTATTTGGCGTAGTTATGCGTGAACATGCATACATACGAAATAAGATCCACTTCCAAAATGATATAAAAACATATATTTTTCTGAATAAAATACATATCAGGGGTAACGATAAAGATGTTGCCCAATCGACTCGTCAGTCAGTCTCAGTTTGTGACGTCATGACAGTGCGTCACCGGAATGAGGTGTGAATATTGGCGTGGCACATGACATATTTTTACTGACACACCATTACTGCGGTTCGTTTCATCCAGCTGTTAGATTATTCCTGTTAGAGCAATTTTTTTTATTTGTTTGAATGACGAGACGAAGATGTTTGCCTGATGGTAAGCGCCGCGCCTGCCCATAAACAGAAGCAACATCACATAGAACTTTGATTTACAAAGCACTGCATGACACTGAAATGCGCTCGTCACCGCGAGACATTTTTTTTTTATTGCTTTGATAGGCAGACGAGCAAGCGGCCCGCCTGATGGTAAGCGGTCACCGCCGCTCATGGACATCGGCAATGCCAGGGGCACAACCAAGCAGCTGCCTACCAAATATCCTGGCTCGGCAAAGTGACTACGCTACACCTGATGGTAAGTGTAGCGCAATCCAAGAATAGTGCCGACCAACGATAAACAATCTGTCCATCGTAGGTCGGCAAGATCATGCCGGCCTGCCAAAGGGCCAAGGAGGAGGGGAAGGAAAAAAGGATGGGAAAAGGGTTAGGATCAGGGGGCAAGCCCCCTGGGGAGAACCTGATGAGATACACTGGCTGACCCTGGAACGCGACCCACACAAGGTGGGCCACTATGGCACGTTTTTATCAACATCTTATGTTAAGTTTCATAATGCACAGTAATTTCACTGGCTTCAATGTCCTTCAAACCGACACACAATAGTGCTTTTACACTGTTGTTTGGCGGCAGAAATAGACAAAGCGGTAGTGCCTACCCAGATGACCTCTGGTTGGCCTGGTTATGAAGGCCATGTATGCTTTTCCAAGGTTTCCAAGATTGGAGTGCAACTATCTATGATCACCTCAGAGAGGCGACTTATTAATGAGAGCCAATTGGGAAAGGGAGGTGTATTTGGACTTCCCGATATCTCACTCACCGTACGAAATGCAACAGCGAGCTAATTTAAGTCGATTTTCTGTGGGACAGTGGTAGAATCTGGTAGATCCGGCCCATTCATGCTGCAGACAAAACTGTTGTGGATCAGACAAATATTTGGACTAAGACCTAACCCCTTTCATTCAGTAGTAGAGGTCCGTACCCAGCTGTGGGATGTATATAATATAGGACTAGTATTATTATAGACAAATATTTGTCTCGGTGCGGGGATCAAACCCGCGGCCTTACGTTTCACAGTTGGCTTTTCGCCCACTGCGCAACGGAGGCTGTAAACGTTGAAGAAAAAATATACAAGGCCTACTTAATCAATCTGTCAACTCCTATGAGATTGTAAAAACTTATTTGTATTCAAAACTAGTGATACAAGATATTACAATTGTGTAAGTTAATAAAATAGGATCCCCTGGGTACGGCGGGACATTTAATTATAACTAACTTATCCAGAAATTAAATTACTGCCACCGGTCCAAGTGCGATGCCGTGGGGAGGGGTTCAAAATAATTATTGTTATTGGAAATTATCATATGGTTATAACAAAAGAGAAATAGAGTATTGCACGACTGCTCAAAAAGGAGTGTTTTTTTAAATAGCATAGATCGGCAAGCGTGAAAATCAGTCACCAGATGGTAAGTGATCTACACCGCCCACGTACGCCTACAATACCAGAAGAATTGATAGGCGTGTTGCTGACCTTAAAGGGGAGGGATAATTAGGGGATTGGGAAGGTGATGGGGATTTGGATATCTCACTCACCGTACGAAACAAAGGTACTGCACTAAATCTGATGTTAATAGTAATGCAGTCCAAAAAACCACTGACACAATGAGTTTATCGGTTTTCATCAGAATCATGCTGGCTTGTATAAATGCTTCTATTCTGTAAGTTAATGATGTAAGGTGTCAATTTTTGTGGCGTTTCGTACGTTGAGTGAGATTTCCGAAGATCATCCCCCTTCTGAGTTCACATTCCTTTATATTAAAACGGCAATGTATTCGTGATAATTAGGGTCTTGTGGGAGTTAACAGGCAATGGATATCACTTACCATTAGATTACCAGCTTGTTTATTTGCCTCTGTCTATAAAATGACCAAAACAGCTAAATATAGTTGAGAAAAATTAGTGTCAATAATTCCATTGTTAAACTTTTATAATAATACGACACCGTCAGCTGCAACACCCCCGCATCATCATTCCAGTAAACTTTAAAGTACGTCAAACAATTTATATTTAGAAACACCCCGTCAAGTATCAACACATTCCATTCACAAAAAGTAGAAATAAACTCACAAAGAGGATATTTTTAAACGAAATTCCTGAATCATCACAAAAGAAAAATACACCGTCACTCGGCGCTACACTTTCTGCCGCGAGTCGCTTCTCATATCTTAAAATCTGTCCTGTAACGAACTAATGAGGAGATCAAAGCAACAATTCACTCCGTTCGTGTGTAATTTTAGAACAAATGACCCGACCAGCGAGACTAATCGACGGATTTGTCGGACGATGAATCCACATATTTCTGATACTCAATTAGAACGGTGTTTCTATATTTGTACGCGCCACACAAGTGGTTGACTGTGTTTTGTATCAAAGTTAATATAATATCAAAGAAATAATTGATTCCTTTTATAATCCCATTCATGTGTGTGACAGCTGTTTTTTATTTCTAGTAGTACTTATAGTTATGGACTTGTTTGAAGTACGTAGTTAAAATATTTTTAAACTAATTTTGATGTAAAATAAATTGAAACTTGATTTACCTACATACATATTGTATTATTAATTATTCTAAAAAAGCGTGGGGTGCTTTTTAAGATACTATCTTAATGATAATCCTTCTACTCATATCTGTCAATATAATACTTATAACTATTGACACCATGCACCCCACGCTTTTTTTACAATAAAATACATTGTTATTTTCAAAATTGTTTTCTATTTTTTTTCACAATAATAACCTACGACAGCCTCCGTGGCGCAGTGGGCGTGTAGCCGACTGTGAAACATGAGGCCGCGGGTTCGATCCCCGCACTGAGACAAATATTTGTCTGATCCACAAGTCTGTTTAGGGTCTGGGTGTTGTGAGACCGAGTGTCTATCTTAGTTCCTGATACCCACGACACAAGACTCGTATCTTACTGTGGGGTAAAGGCTATGTGTGTGAATGTTGGGTGTCATTTATTTATTGTAAATGTAAAGTTTGGATGTTTGTTGATCAATTACGCCTAAATGGCTGAACGGATTCGGATAAAACGCAGCATACTAGCAGACCATGACCTGGTTTAGGACTACTTTTTATCCCGGAAAGTGTTATTCACATCGGCGGAGCCCCGTGCTGAAGCTAGTTTCGAATAAAACTTTTATACGCCAGTGTAGGCGTTGTAAAAAGGATCGTTTCGGGCGCAAGAGGAAGTAAATAAATTTGATTATTGTAAAAGTTTGGATGGAGGTCAGCGAGAGAGCGGAAACTGGCTTATTTGTCACTAGGAGCACCCCTGCCGACCGACCGACCCCGCCGCACCGAATACAAATGATTAAGATAATCATTGGCCCATGAGGCTGCTATTACACCGCAATAGATTTTAAAAATTATTACTGTAGTATGATATAACCAAGTAACCAGGCTCTAGGCTCTAAGTTCTAGGCTGTTGACACCATGAATAAGCCCGATCAACCATGGGGGTCAGCCTTGAAGTATAAAAGACTGAATTTCTCTTGATTTCCTGACATAATAGTAAAGAAGTTTACATTTTGAAAACATTTTGCTAACGGTATGAAGATTTGGACATTATAAACACTGATCATTGTAGATCATACAATTATCGAGGTGGTGGTGGATGGTAAGCGGTAATTACCGCTTACCATCAGGTGGGACCGCTTGCTCGTCTGCCTATTAAGGCAATAAAAAAAAAATCGAAATAAAATACATACATTGATTAAGTGAAGGAAACATCGTGAGGAATCCTGCATACCGAAGAATCCCTTCATGAGAATGTTGAAGGTATGTAAAATTTACCAACCCGCATCAGGCTAGCGTGATGGACTAAAAGCTAACACTCCTCATCCAGTAGAGGAGGCCCGTGCCCAGTAGTGGGACGTGTACTCTGCGCATCAAGATTTCCGTATTACCCACCTATAAATTGACAGCCTCCGTGGCGCAGCGGGCGAGTAGCCGGCTGTGAAGCGAGAGGCCGCGGGTTTGATCCCGGCACTAAAACAAATGTTTATGTGATCCACAAATATTTGTTTCGGGGTCTGAGTGTTGTGAGACCGAAAGTCTCTCGTAGTTCGTGGTACCCACGACACAAGACTCGTATCTTACTGTGGGGTCAGGTGTATGTGACTGTTGGGTGTATTTATTTATTTATTATTTAAATATCATAAACAGATATGCGCTATATTTAAGTATAACATTTCAGCCGGCTACTTCTTACGGTTCAGAGTATAAAGTTCTTGAAATGTAAGACAAATAATAATAAAAATAGTAAAAGGCTTCGTTTGGTAGCTTTGGGTATGAACTTCTAAATTTCACAAGGCGGTATTTATTATTACCCGTCAGTATTCTGAAAGGCAATGGTGCCACTCCAGTCGATCTGGTTCTTTCGATTCGCAAACATAGATATATTAGCTCCTCGATATCTCTTAAAAACACAAAAGACATTTCGTACACACTAAACATGAGTATTTTATCTTGAAGGCCCTCCAGAGCGCTCTAAAATAATTCTAATTACCAAAGTCTTGTACTTTTTCATTAAACGTTAGCTCCAATTACGTCTGTGTTTTATTTCTTTGTGTTTGTTAATTAAAACGTTGTCTAAGTTGGTACAGCAACAAACTCGTATTCAAGCAATTTGCGAAACGTTATAAAGGATACAATTATTAATCTTCGTGGTGAAGTTTTGGGAAGTTTATTGTATTCATGAGTTTGGCACAATTCGACGGGAAATCGCCGTCTATTTGTATTGTATGGAAGTTTTAAGTACAAAGAGTAATGTATATTTGTTAAAATTTTGTACAATATCATTTACACTGTTTTTACTGACATTAAAGAGGGATGTTATAAGTTTAGGGCCTTTGTTTGGCTGAGTGTGTGTTTGTCTTAGTCCGTAATGGAGTATTATTAATGCGGTATTTTGTTTGAAAGTTGGTTTAACTGAGTTCTTAGCTATGTATATATAGGTATATGTGTAGCATGCTGGTGGTGGGATTCATATCCGCCCGGATAGCGAACACCGTACACATGATGTTAAAACCTACCATAGTGACCCACACATATTGTGTGGATCTCGTTCCAAGATTAGCCAGTGTATATCCGGTTTTGCCGAGAGGCTTACGACATGACTTAATGTATGGTTGGCGCGGGTATAGGGGTATATCCTTATGCCCCTGTACCTGCATCAGTCACCGACTTGTTCTGTCGCAGGCCCCTCGATTTCCTTCTTCCCTTTTCGGAGTGTAAAGAAGCATTGATACAGGCTGGCATGATTCTGGTGAACACCGATAAACTTATTGTTTGTCGGTGGTCACTGGTTTTTTGAACTGCATTTCTAATTGATGTCGGGGTTGTTTAATGGTTTCTAGGTTGTTTAGAGCAGAGACTGCCTATGGAACACGTTCGCTCTTGTGCAGCCAGTATGATTTTTTGCCCGTTTTCTTTTATCTTAGTGACAATTTAATTACTGCGAAGCAACCTTCCATTTCCTTTGCATCAGCCTTCATCTCACAATTCATTATTTTTCCGTTCATACAGCATGATAAAATAGTATTACGTTTGAACCCGACTGAATAGGATCCACACATGGTGAAAATTCTACTATAGTTGGTCGTTCCAACGACACGCGTTCATACTTAACATTAACAATTCATTTTGACTTCACAGTGAACCAGCTGAGCAGGTATAAGGCAGCCCAAGTCAAAGAGTCAATACTCAAGAAACAAAGAAAATAGGTAATTAGTAACATGTCAGCCACTGCCCTGGATATCTTTTGTATGACTGGAGTCCCACGTCACCTTCAACATAACCTTTCAAAAGAAACACACGTTAAATATTAAATCGTACGGTGTGATACAAATCCAAAAATATCGATATAACAAAGTATCGTGGTCACGCGAACACACAATCAGTATTTCTTGCCTTTTTACCTTCAACTGATTCATATTAATTTCCCCTCTAAATACCTAAGCTATTAACCCAATCTGAAAACATGCCGTTTTTAGGGAGAATAATTAAAAATTTCGCGTACCCAAGCGCGTCGGCGGAGTTCGTAAACAAACTGTCTGATGTGAAATTGTCGCGAGTCCTAATCCGGCTCGGCGGACTTTTTCAATTAATTCAAATTAACGTTTTACGAGAGCTAATAAAAATTTTGCGGAGTTTCCATTGAATGTGGCTCAGATGGTAATCGTCTTTGTGCGATTTATTCAAACCGTTACAGTATACTCCACTTGTAATGCACATATGTTATTTAAAACCAGTACGAACAAGATTCTAGTACCACGTGCTGAGATGCTTTATCTTTTTATGTTCATTTGAGTTGGAACATGATTTTGAAGTATTAAGCACCATTCTGCAGATTTGCATATGTATGACAACATATGGCCTAAGCTAGCAAGGCCTTCACTAAATTAAATCAGAAGGTTATTAGCATATTTTTAATAGTCTGAATACAAACAGGTCACTCTCCTTATAATCAAAGAATTCTATGCCCTAAGCATGTGTTTAGGGCATAGAAGCAAAACCATAGATAACTTTGAAGTACTAAGACTGCATGTCACTGGACTGGTCTCGTCGCCCCAAGATATTAGATGTTAAGTCTCATAAGGCCAAGTTCAAAGCCAATTTTCAGTGTTCTTGAAACTGCAACACAGCTTACACGCTGCTGCTTGGATAGATAGAAATATACAAAGCGCTGGTACCAACCCAGACGACCTCTCGCGTACTGAGGTAAGATGACAGCCAATCTGATGGTAAATAGTTACCATCGCCTATTGACATGAGCAACGCTAGGAGTACAGTCAACCCAATGCCATGGAAATACTTTTTAAGCCTCGTTTGGAAATGGAAATGTTAACGCTGACGAAACACCGCAGAGGGAAGTTCATTCAGAATCTGCATAATGTTTGACAAAGTCTGAAACTTAAATTTTTCTAAGTAACATTATGTCTTAATTTAGTGTATAAAGCTGATTATGTTCGAATCTTCATAATAGAAACGATATTAATTATAGAATTAAAAGTACTTAATTCTAGATCACAAAACATTTTCTTTCCCAAATTAAACGCTCAAAACATTCCATTCTAGAGTAGGAACAGAGGATTGCTTCTAATCTGAGTTGGTTAATGACATTATATCCAGCCTTAAGCAGTGGTTCAACGAGCACTTCTCAGGCACAGCCATAACAAAATCTAGGAATTTTCTTTAATCATGTCGTTGAAACAGGCCAAATAATAAGGATTATTTGGAAGATTTTTCGTCGTTACACCGAAGAGGCCTTAATTGTGTTACGTTTTTGTGTTCAAATAGATGTGGAGCGGGAAGAGATCTTACTTAGATTATTTTATAGAAATAAGAAATAGAAGTAGCCTAGTTCCTAGCCTTAAGTGGAGTAATAATATTATTTGACGATAGTGAAACCGTGAAGATCTCACTTCAAATCCTCGGTCGGGCAATCATTGTTTGTGTTTGAGATTGTTTTATATAAACACGGCAAAGTGACTGCACTACACCTGATTAAAATATAGAAACCATTGACTGTCTACACCTCATACTCTTAATTAATATGTTCCTAAAAGTTAGGTATCTCATATGCGAGAGTTCATCTTTTAGGCACTACTGCTTTGTCCGCTTTTAAGCAAACTTCTATATGAGTATTATTGTGTTTAGGATTGGAGTACATGGAAGCTAGTGAAAGAAATCAGATTTATATTGGAATATAATCACATTAAAATATTGTTTTCAAACCTATTAAGTATTTGGGCTCTTTTTCGCTGAAGTAAATAACATTTCCAATCGGTACAAAAGCCAAATTCATTTTAAAGAGCTAACAACATTTTATACTCGTTTTTCCATCCTATCGACCATATTTAATTCCAAGAATGCATTAAACGGGATGTGTATTCTCGAAACCAATAGGAATAAGTCGAACGAAGTGAGCTCGAGTGACATCAATGATAATAAAGTGCAGTTAAACGTAAATCAACGCTTTACTTTCCTATTTATCGTTCGACATCAAAGCCGTGCGGCGCATGTCAAGTGTTCTTTGTTCACAAACATACGAGAAGTTTCAAAAATAGACGTGATCAAAGGGTGTCATTGTCGTGACCGTAATTTTGTCGCCAAAATATTGTGTGTAATTGAAATGGTCAAAGCAAATGTAGATTATCGAAACACTCATCTATGACAGCCTCCGTGGCCGACTGTGAAACGTGAGGCCGTGGGTTCGATTCCCTCACCGAGCAAATATTTGTCTGATCCACAAATATTTGTTTCGGGGTCTGGGTGTTGTGAGACCAAAAGTCTCTCGTAGTTCCTGATACCCAGCATTATTTAGTCATTAAGTCAGTCGATGCTCGACGGTAGACACTAAAAGCATGTTTCGAGATACGCAACTGGGACATAAAACCGCGATATACGACAGCGACAGTGTCAGCTTTGTATGCAATTAAAATGGATACGTTTATACGAATGAGATACGACATTGCAATGAGCAACATACAATTTCATAAAAGCAGACTTGTCGCTATCGCTTTAGTCGCGAGAAATGTAAAAAATATTTAATGTATGTTACAGAAAAATATGGTGAAAGTATATGAGCACGGAACCCTCGAAACGCGAGTCCAATTTGAGTTTAACTGTTTTTTGTCAAATTATGGAAAACGCTTCACCATATTTTACAAAGCAATTTACCGTATAAAAAAGCCTTAAAATTAAAACATTATTTACGTATCTTTATAGTTTTGAAAACGTTGTCTCTTACAATGTACTCGAATGTGACGCATCGTCCATTTCCATTAATCAGGTTCATGTTTTGACACCACACTCGAGTTTATTTTCAAAACAATTTGACAAGTTTATAACGGTACGCCGTATAAATAACACGCGACGGAAACTTGTAGCACATAAAAATGTTTAATTTGTATCATAACACGTTATGAAAATAAGAAATACATCTCTTAGGTTTATTGAGTTGAATATTTATAGTTATGTTTCATTCCTATGACAAAGTTTGTTTATTGAATATACATAAATAGACTCACTCCTATTTCCCAAAGGGGTAAAGAGAGACAACGGAATTCTACCTTTCACTCTCATTATATTCTTCATGCATACTCGTCGGTTTAGGGTACTTCTGACCTGGCCTTTCTCGAGAATATCTCCGACTTGATCTAAGAACGTTCGCCGTATTATTGAGTATAATGGGAATTCATTGCGGTGACAGAGAATGTCTTCCCTTTGAGGTCCCTATATTCCGAGGAAAGCAAGTTCTCTTGGCAGCGGTAAAAACAAACCGACGTGAAGAGGCAGGCACTGTTTTGTTTTCTACGATCAGTCAGATTACCAGAGACCCAAATCCCCCCCTCCCACTCTCAATCCCAATACCTTGCTTTTAAGGTCACCAATTCATATATAATTCTTTCATATTTATAATAATAGTAAGATTGTAATAACCTAATGTTTTAAGCCCCTTTTTTATTTATCAGAATGGCGAGACGAGCAAATCGCTCACCTAATGGTAAGCGCCGCGCCTATCTGTAAACAGAAGCAACAACACACAGAACTTTGAATTATAAAGCACTACATGGATCTGGACTGCGCTCGTCACCCAGAGAAATAAGATGTTAAGTCTCATAATGCCCAGTTATTTCACTGGCTTTAATACCCTTCAAATTGAAATACAACCGTGCTTACTCATTGTAGCTTGGTGGCAGAAATAGACAAAGCAGTGGAACCAACCTAGACGGCCTCTCGCATACGAGGGACCTACCACCTTCCCGCTAAGAAAATCCTACATATCTGCCATACCACGGGGAAGCCTGGATACTTATGTTGGACTAACCAGGTTTCCGACCTAGTTATCTTTACCCGAACAACCGTTGGATATAATCACAATTCCTACGCTGCTGTAGCGACTTAAAATCCCGCGTTAGCCTTTTCCATTGCACCGTGGCGCCAGTGATCTCCACCACCCGTGAATGCCCACAAAACTCGAAGAGACATACATTAACTTATCGTACGAAGCGTTACTACGCTGTAACTTCCAGTAGGAAGCCGCTGCTTTACACTGGCTTTCTGTGAGACAGTGGTAACGTCCCAGTCAAGCCGACCCATTCATGTTGTAGAGAAAACTGTCTACAGTCTGTCTTCGCGACTAATAATATTATTCGCACACCCATAATGGACAGTAGTTAACATGCCAGAGTGAATTTACTTCTATATAGATTTAAGAAAAATGCACTGCATATTTTTAAATCCGGAGTTTGATAATATTTACTTCCTAAATAACTAAAATTTGCCCATTATCTTTAAATTATAAATGAAAGATATCCCGACAGTAATATCATGATGGACTTTTGTATCCCCGGGCGATATTCCCGAGGGTGTTATTTTCCGGGAACTAATTTATATTCTGGCATAAAAAATGTTCAAGCACTTCATTTCCTAACAATTTATGAAGGATATAAATGAACCGTTTCAGTCGAAAATGGGACATATTTTATTTGAGTTTGATTTTTCAATTGGATCAAGTAAATGTAATGACAGCCTGCGTAGTGAAGAAGGCGGGCAGCTGGATATGAAGTCAGACACTCTCGGTTCGATCCTGACAGAGATGATTGTGTGAGCTGTAAATATTTCGAGCCTGGGTATTTTGTGATGGAAACTCTCTTATAACATAAAGTCGGTCTAACGTCGATTAGAAAGAAGGAAAGAATAAAAAAAAACACAGACAAAGGCTCCGAAGGAGTAGACTAATGTTGCACGGTCTACGGTTTGCCGAACTTATTCCCGTCTTCTAAAGTGATTGAAGTAAAATGAAATTGAGGGAAATTGTGAAAAGGATACAATGTGAATAAAAACATGATACGTTCAAAACCCGACTCGTGGTGTGTTAGCTGTTATCCGTTGAAGAGTATTCCATTTTCTCTCGAACTCCCGTCATCAGACCTTGACCAAGTTTCTGTTGGATTACCTTCAAAGTAAATCCTATAGATTATAAATATCGTCGAAATCGTTCCTATGGTGGTAACATAGGAAATACATAAAATAATACATACATAAAATAAAAACAAATATACCCGTAGAATTAATAAAAAAAATTAAGAACTGCTCTGTTTTTTTTTTTCTTTAAAATAGAGATGAATTAAGAAGATGCATTTTGAAATCAGTTCAAAAATAACAATACCCACCGCGGATTCACGCCGATTTAAAAATATCTCAACCAACAAACTCCTTTCACCAGATATAGAATAACTAACATGCCTCTGAGCCGTCGATGTTTCAATTAAGTTTCCACTATTTTTCACCGGCGCGATGATTAATGGCCATCCATTGTGCTCGCGAATGGCACTTCTATATTATTCAAGCCATTGTGAACGTTTGATTTACTCTGTCAGTGATCTATTACGTGTATTGATTTGCATTTAGCAGTGTAGTGTCTTTTATAATACAGTGAAACCTGGACAAGTGGGCCCTGGATATGTGAGAAACCTCTGTTATTGATAATTACAATGAGGTTCGGACACTTTTGCATTGAAATATCTTTGTTACTGGGAATTTTCAAACCTTTGTAACTTACACTTGATTCCTTAGATTTTTTCGATGTTTTCCTCTATAATTGGGACTTTTTAGTTCATTAGCCCGCATATACAAGGTGGTAGTTCCCTCGTATGCGAGAGGCCGTCTGGGTTGGTACCACCGCTTTTTCTGTTTCTGCCACCAAGCAACAATCTTTAAGGACTGTTGTGTTCCGGTTTGAAGGACATAGAAGCCAGTGAAATTATTGGACATTATGAGACTTAATATGTCTCGGGGCGACGAGCGCTGTTCAGTGCCATACAGTGTTTTTTAATTCAAATTTCTGTGGTGTTGCTTCTGTTTATGGGCAGGTGTGGCGCTTTCCATCAGGCAAGTGTATTGCTCGTCTCGTCATTTAATTAAATTAAAAAAAATATTCATGTCTATCTGAAATTGAACACATATTTCAACACGTTTATCGCGGTTCATATAGTACACCTATCACCCAAATTCCATTCATATAGTACTAATAGTTTACACGTAAAATAGCTGTCACATACGGACGGACAGACAGACTATCGTAACGAAATGATAAGGGTTCGCAATTATCTGGCTGCGGAACTCTAAGACTCTAAAACACGAATATATATTTTCAAGGACCTTCAAACATCTTAGCAAATATAGATCAAAACAACCATCAACATCTAAGTAACCAGTCCAAGGTCTCGCTTCATAATGAGTGTAATGATATTACTGGAACTGTAGAGCTAATGTGATATTTATTCACGAGTCTGATGTTTATTTATTGATGGTCTTGATACAACTAATTTTGTGGAGTAGGCTTTCATCTACTTTAATGGGAATTATTGGGACGTTATTGATGTAAGAGTATTTCGAGGATACATCAAGTCTGCCAAGCCGAATTAAAACTAAGGCCAAATTCTTCTCAGTATGTACCACAACTGTACCCAGCAGTGGGACGAGTGTTATACAAGGCTGGGTTTTTTTATTTGCGTGAATGATGAAATGAGCAGGTGTTCTCCTGATGGTAAGCGTTACGCCTGCCCATAAACAGAGACAACCACATGCATAACTTTGAATCACAAAGCACTATATGGAATTGGACTGTGTTCATCACCTCAACATAAAGATGTTAAGTCTCATAATGCCTAGTATTTTAGTTGATTTCAATGTCCTTCGTACCAAACCACAACAGCACACAAAACACAAACTGCCAGTGGCAGATATAGACAATGCGGAAGTACCAACTAAGATATCTTCTTGCTTATGAGAAATATACCACTTTGTAAAAGTAAAATAATTGAAAATGTATGTGAAGTTATTTCTCGTTTATAGAAAGAGGTAATTTTTATAGCTAACTTTTTGGTTCACATACCTTCTTACCGTTGGAGAACATTTGTTTTTATTATTTTTTATTCATAAATAAATAAATAAATTACTTGGATGAGTTCAAAAACTCAGCTGCTGTAGAGGCTGAGTTCAAACAAGTAACATCGGTATCAAAAATCCTTGATGAGTAAAAATTCTTTTTATTACCGTTTATTTTCATAGCATCTTAAGTACCATGTGATTTACGATAGCATGGGATCACGGGATAGGGGCGGAGGCGGCAGGGGATCCGGGATTATATCCAGCGAACAAAAGAAATGATAGCATCGACTTACGATCTTTGCACTCGTGATAGTTTAAACTTTAAACCTTCTTTGTAGTTTTAGAGATTGTTTCAGCAGTGATAGCTTAGCGATAAGTGGTACGGACTGTCGAGACGAATGACGCAGGTACAAATCTAGCCTCAAGAGCATACACCTCTGACATTTCTAAGTTACGTGTGTATTAATAGTTAATTTTCGCTTGCTTTAACCATGAAGGAAATATGGTGAAGAAACCTTCTTACTTGAGAAGTTCTCCATAAGAATTTGAAAGTATGTGAAGTTTGCCAACCCGCATTAGGCCAGCGTGGTACAACCCCTACCACGCCTAACCCCTCTCATTCAGTAAAGGAGGCCCGTGCCTAGCAGTGGGACGTGTATGATACAGGGTTAGTATTAATATTATTATTCACCACCACTGGCTAAATACTACTTACTGAACACAATATAACACGTTCTAACAGAAAGTCATTTTCTGACATATATACCGTAAGATGTGCACCAGGTACTTTCAAAATTAGCTGTCTTAAGTTTGTCTCATTATTAGACTAAGCATCTTATGTCTAGGGACAATAAAAGCAGGCCAGTGTCATGTAGTGCTTTGTAATTCAAAGTTATTATTGATGTAGTTTCTGTTTATGGACAGTCTTACCATCACATTGATTTTTTGAGTTGTAGAGCCACGCTGTAGACAGTTTGTCTATAGCATGAATGGGCCGACTTAACCGGGTTTAGCTGGACCGCTGCTCCACAGGAAACCGACGTAAAGTAGTGAATTGCTGCTGCGTTTCGCACGGTGAGTCAAATATCTGAAGGATCAAAAAAATCCTTAATTATAAATTTCCTATAAAGTCAGCAACGCGCCCATGATTCTTCTGGTATTGTGAGCGTACATGGGCGTAAGAGATCACTTGCTCGTTTGCCGGTCTATTTTTTATAAAAAGAGATTAGCGACTAGCTAGTCTTGTTATCTAAAGTTAATATAAAAAACATGCTGTCTTCCACATAGTTCTACCATGTCACATAGAATTTATAACATTGACCATTGCACCCTAATAGAAATTCCATACCATAATTGTACTAAAATTCTATTTTATGAAAGTAAGTTCCAAAGTTAGATTTCAAGTCTTCGCACGATTCAATTCAGTAAATAATTGAGTAAATAAAGGCAAGAGCGCCAAAAATAGCTGAACAAATTGTCGATTGCCTCCCACATTATTGGTTTCTGCAAATGTTGATAAATCAACGGTAACTGCGATAGAAGCCACTACAGTACACACTTCCGCCCACTCCTGAGCACTTAGATGATCTTCATTTATTCCGAATTTATTTTTTTATAAGACTAATAATCTTATGTAATGGTTTGTGATGGAGACGATTAATGAAACCGTTGTAGTATAATATTTTTTTATAGCATAGGCTGGTAAACGAGCAAGTGTGTCATCTGATGGTAAGTGATCTCCACCGCCCATGTACGTCCACGATATCGGAAGAATCATAGGCGCATTGCCAAACTTAAAGGAAAGGCGTAATTAGGGATTCGGAGGGGGAGGGGATTTGGGCCTCCGGATATCTCACTCACCATTAGAAACGCAGCAGCAAGCTGCTACTAGCAATCTGATCGATCCAGCCCATTCATGCTGTAGACAAAACTGTCTACAGAATGCATGTACCTTGCAATATGTTTTTTATAATTAGCCTGATTGATGAAACGAGCAGGTAGCTCGTCTAATAGTAGGCACCACGCTTGTCCATAAACAGAAGAAACACTACACAGAACTTGGGATTACAAAGCACTATATGGTATTGGACTGCGCTCCTAACCTCATCATTCTTTTAACCTGTGTTCGTGCCCACTTAACCAACAAGATAACATGAAGTTATGTGACATGACCAATTAGATGAAGTTCTTAATATAACTTAAAGAACTCCTAACCCCACCAAACACCCAAAATAACTACGCCATACTTTATACCTGAATAAAACAGCCTGTATCGGGAATAAAACGGAGCATAACAACAAATTACAGCCCACTGCCGTATATCCGCCGCAACACATTGTGATAAGCGAGCGCGAGTCGAACCCGAGACAAATAGAAACTGGCTCATTATACAGTGCAATAGACTCGGGTGAACGGCCGTCCGTGATATATGTGGGCTATGTGATGGAACTTAAAGTTTCACTTAATACAGATTGGATTTAAAAGGTAATGCAATATCAATTTTGTTTGATAGTTCGTATTATGCTGGTGGTAGAAATCCGCCCGGATAGCGACCACCATACACATGATGCTAAAACCTGCCATAGTGACCCATACACCTTGTGTGGATCGCGTTCCAGAATCAGTCAGTATATATCCAGTTCTCCCGGATAAGTCGATGTACATACATAAAAATGCAAGAAGACAGTACGCCGAATTGAGAATGTCTTCCTTTTTTGAAGTCGGTTATGACAGGGGAAAGGGAGTATTGTATTTTCATTTTTATTATTTATGGATCGAATTCCCATTTTTAACCAGCTATATATAGCCTGAAATTTCTACTCGTTCTAAAGCAAGTTAAGCCGATTTTAGCCGGTGTCAAATGGATGTAATCGTCTAGGCAGGCAACTTGTGGCTCGAAAATTCTTAGTTACGCTGACCACTAGTCCTAAGATTTATTCCTGTAACTACCCGTATGAGAGAAGCAACGTTTTCGTAGACAAACTTTACTATCGTCACGTTTGTAATCCTAAAGGAAGAGCAGATATGTAATGCGTGCATGTCCTATGCTAATGCTGCATCTGTGACATGATACTGTGATAGGGCGTGTGCTTAATTGTGAGTACGAAATCAATTAAATAAAACATGGATATTATCATATATATCAAGAACCGACCAAATGCCAGTCCAATTCGTTCATTGCAGATGCAGTCCATATCCTTAAATTTTTTTGTGTTTATCTTATTATTTGTTATCATGACAACTTCCGTGACGTAGTGGGCAAGTAGGCGACTGTGAAGCAAGAGGTCGTGGGTTCAATTCCCGCATTTTTTTTATGATCCGCAATTATTTGTTTTGGGCCTGGGTGATTGGGATTATGAGAATTGTAAGCTTTATGAATAATATGAGGATGTAATTAGCAATTCAGTTTCGTCGTAGTTTAAGCTGGACAGGTAGGTAGTAACATTATTCGTAAATTTTTTACAGCTAAGGTAAATAAATAAGGTACATTCTCTGACTACAAATGTCTATTACACATAATTCTTGGAGCACTGTTCGTAAGCTGGTAGCTATTTTCTAAACGCAATTAAAATCGATCACCCGGCCTGATATATAGTTAGAGCCGTGATAGGTGGCGATTCTGCCCCGAAACAAAACTGGCGTGTTGCCAAGAGGCTAACTACCACCCCGGGGCATGTTTATGAATGGATCATAAACTCAGTGTTTTTGTTTTACGAACAGTAGCTAGGGAAAGTATTTACGCATATTTATATTGGGAAAAAAGTAGCAATTTATTGGCGTTCTAGACATTTTTATCGGGAGTACGTTGTAATGAATCTTAACGGAGTTATTGGAATTCTATGTTTATGTTTCTTGGCTACTATATACATTAATAATAGTTGTTTTTTTGTTTATGATTTATCAATGCCCGAGTTATTGTTACAGCCATTCAAAACTAGTGAAATGTGAGTCAGGTTTGCGCAGTGAGGGCTCTGTGTCGCTTCCTCATTATCTGTTATTTATAAGCCGACTTTAAAGGAAACGGATAATTAGGGATTAGGAAGGAGAGGGAGATTTGGTCCTCCGGATATCTCACTCACCGTACGAAACGCAGCAGCGAGCCGCTACTTCACGACGGTTACCTGTGAGACAAAACTGTCTACAGCGTGGCTTTAGCACCCATCACACAAATAGTTATTATATTATAAAGGTCCCAGTAAAAAATAACATTAGCTATGATCACTTATACGCACTAGAATAGCTCATTCCCAGGCCTTTTCATGGCTTAAATATTCAGAAATATTATAATAGGCCTGAAGACAAGATTCAAGCATTTACGACCGTGTTACACATGTTAATAGTCTCTTATCTGTCACACTGTATGCAAATAAGTAGCCTTTAGACAGTCGTTGAGTAGCGTTTCGGTATTCGGGCAATATTCTGTAAAAAATACAGCCAGCTTCTAAATGGATTATAAAATAGAAATCTTTACAGTTAAGTCAGACAAATAGGCGGTTTAGGGTTAATACCAGAGTTGGATGAGCAGCCAAAAATACGTTTGCTGGTATTTTTGTACCCGACTGGATAGCGACCACCATACACATGCAGAAAAACCTGCCATAGTGGCCAGTTCTAGGATCAGCCAGTGTATATCCAGTAACTTCATGCCGGTATAATTCTGCTGGCCGTCGAAGGGCCGATGTCTCTTGACGGTCGATATTATGTTTGGACTGTATTGTACTTAAAATCAGGATCATTCATTTTGCCGTGCCTCGCTGTAGACAGTTTTGTCTACAGCCTGAACGGGACGGCTTGACCGGGCCGTTACCAATGTCTCACAGAAAACTGACGTAAAGTGCTTGCTGCTGCGTTTCACATGGTGAGTGAGATATCCGGAGGCCCTAATCCCCCTCCCTTTCCCAATTGCTTAATTACCCCTTCCCTTTAAGGTCAGCAACGCGCCTACGATTCTTCTAGTTTTGTAGGCTAACATGCGGTAGAGATCAATTACTATCAGGTGACCCACTTGCTTGTATGCTATAAAAAAAAATAAGTGAGCCGAGCCTATAACAATAGAATCTATCGATCAAACCGTTCAGTCACAGTCACACATGCTGCCACTAAATCAATGAGACAATTATAATAATTCAGTAAATACCTAATAACCTCATCAATATCAATTATTTCCTTTTCCAATAATATCAACAAGTATCATACAAACTAACAAGAGTCTTCGGTCTATTAATTTAGGTCCTTTGAGCAGGATTTGGTTCGATCTAATGTTTGATAATATACAAATCTAGAGGGACTGTGGGTCGAGAAAGGTGAATATTGCAATTCAAATCATTTATTTTGTAAATCCGACTAATATTAAAAACGCGAAAGTTCGTAAGTATGGATGTATGTTTGTTACTATTTCACGTAAAAACTACTGAATGGTTTTTAATGAAACTGTACAATAATATAGCTTATACACCAGAATAGGACATAGGCTACTTTTTATCCCGGGAAAAGCAGATCACGCAGGCGGAGCCGCGAGCAAAAGCTAGTTGGATCATAAATATCACTTTTAAATGTCAATATTTTGTAAACTAGATTATATTTTTATCGGCATTTCATGGCGAGCCATGAGAAGAAATGCCGAAACAAACTCATGGGTTATCGCCTCTTTTAATGTCCAGACATTGATTTCATGTTGATTGTATGATTCACCCTAAGGCACAAGATATTAAGTCCCATAAAGCCCCATAGTTTTACTGGCTTAAAAAAAGGACATCACTACTTCACTTGTTTCATCATGATTGTGCTTTTACCTTTAAGCAAAGGGTAATTAAAATAAATACACACATAACTTATTAACATCATAGGTACGTGCCCTGAAGGTTGGATGTAAATCTGCAACCCTATTTTAGTAGTTTGTACCTCCACAGATTTTAAGCCGGCAAGTAACTTAGCAATATATTACTGTCAAATGACTTTCAGTAGCTTTTAAATAAAGGTTAATCAATTACAGTCAATTATTTCATAACTGTGTAACTCTTTTGCACACGCATACATACATACACAATCAGCAGTGACGCACACAAGCAAGCCATACGAGGTTGAACAAAATCAAAACGCAATGCGGAATCTAGACGTGTATACAATTAAAAACAGCTCCGCCAAATTGCGAACATTATTAAACATTTTACATGTCGTCTTCTACGAAATAATATGGCGTTCATTTTAGATAAGTTTATATAAGACAGTAAATATTATCTGATATTTATTGCGTGGTATGTGAATCATATTCAAGTATATGTAATATGTTTTTACTGCCTTAGTTATAAAATAATACAGCCAGATGAGTATATTTTCTTTGCTCAGATTTAATCAAAAATAAGTTACATTGTCATGTGATAAAAACTGTAATAGGGTAGTTGACTTAATTTTTTAATTATTATAAAGAATTATTATAAAGAATTTCATTAATCCTTCCACAAAAAAATAAATTAGAAGTCATTCAAATCTGATGGAGGGGGCACTTATCACATAACAGACTACGCTACCTTTGACGTCACCGTGGCAAATGGCAATTACGGTGCACGCATGTGAGCGAGATAGTGAGATGCCCCCACTACGCTGGTGGGAGGATACTTGTATCCGACCGGATAGCGACCACCGTACATTGGTGCTAAAACTTGCCATAGTGGCCCACCTTGTGTGGGTCGCGTTCCAGGGTCAGCCAGTGTATATCCGGTTCTCCCCAGGGGGCTTGCCCCCTGATCCTAACCCTTTTCCCATCCCTTTTTCCTTCCCCTCCCCCTTAGCCCTTTGGCAGGCCGGCATGATCTTGCCGACCTACGATGGACACATTGTTTATCGTTGGTCGACACTATTCTTGGATTGCGCTACACTTACCATCAGGTGTAGCGTAGTCACTTTGCCGAGCCAGGATAAAAAAAAAAAAAAAAAAAAAAAAAAACTACGCGCCCACCTTTGCTCATACCAATATTTAAAAACATATTTGCGGGCTCATTTTTGAACCGATTTTGATTGTGTTTTAACAAAAGGGTTTCTTTATTATAGTGTTTATATATATCTAAATACAAACATTGTGGGTACAACTGTACTTTACGATTTCCTTGCACAGACATACTTCTGGTGTCTCCAGTAGAACCGAAGTCTATTTATTTATATGTATAGTACATAGTGTCTGGTGTAGTAGTGTGATGTGTGCAAACGTGTAAGGACAGGACCAATTATAAAGGTTGGTGTGGCTCGAATACGCGCATCACAGACTTAAAAGAGGAATTTCTGCCTTGAACCCGTATGTATGTATGTCTGGGAATTTCTCAGAAAGTAATGAATAATTCTACCTTCTTTAATGAAAGTTAATAAATTAGGTTATTCTATTTGATAATATTTCCTTCGCAATCATCATGTCGCGAAACATATATTTATTCGTTTGAGTAACGAGACAAGCAAGTATTAGGTCCTTCGTATGCGAGAGACTGGGTAGGTACCGTCACTTTGTCTATTTCTGGCACCAAGCAGCAATTTGTAAGAAATGTGATTTGTGTTTCAGTCTAACGCCATTGAAGGTAATGAAATTACTAGATATTATGATACTTAATAAATACTAATGCTCAACTCAAACATATGATCGTGCTAAACATGTTAAGACCCTCTTATTTAAAATTTAATGAAAATAAGTAGCTACACAGTCAATCGTTAAGCAGTGTTTCAATATTCTGTTATATATTATTTTTTAATAATATATAACAACTGATGTATCAGGGTGACGAGCATAGTACAGTGCCTTAAAAGACTTTGTAATGAAAAGCTCTGTATAGTATTAGTACTTTTAAGTGGTCGATGTGCCTTTGTTCGAGCGACTTGTTCGTACTATGTCTAATTCTGATGTATAAGCTGTATTATTGTAAAGTTTCATTAAAATCCATTTAGTAGTTTTTACGTGAAATAGTAACAAGCATCCATCCATCCATACTTACAAACTTTCACGTTTATAATATTAGCAGGATGTTCCTAAAACGCACACCAAACGCTTCATTCATATGGACTGCCAAGATGTGGAATAAGTTGCCGGAGTATTTGTTCTCCGATAAATATAATCTGATGATGATGATGAAATATAATCTTGGTGTCTTCAAGTCGCGAGTGAACCGGATTTTGCTAGTCAAGCGTGCTTCATCTGAGGCCACATCATCGCTCACTATCAGGCGAGATAATGGCCAAACGGAAGCCTATTATGAAAAGAAACAGAACTATCGGGTTTAAATCGATTGAGCGAGCGTCGTTGATAATAATTGAGATTTGAATGGATGCCAAGTTCCATAGGCGTTCTGTAAAACATAATTATATAGAAATACACAACGTTCTTCAACTATTGATTACTAGCTGTTCCTCGCGGTTTCACCTACATGGGTCATAGCGTGATATTCATATCGTCCATAAACCTTCCTCATGAATCATTATCTATTGCTGAAAACTGCTTTAAAATCCATTGAATAGTTTAAAAGATCTAAGCGAACAGATAGCGGAAGCGACTTTATTTTATACTATTTGAAGATAAAGATAAAAATAAAGTATATTGTAAATAATTAATATACCCAACAGTTCCACAGCCCTGACTAAATACTACGTTAACCTGGATCGTGAGTATCAGGAACTACGAGGGAATTGCGGTCCCACAACACCCAAACCAGAAACAAATATTTGTAAAACATTTGTCTCGGTGCAGGAATCGTACCCACGGCATCTCGCTTCATGGCATGAATAACGCACCGTTCAACCAAATTTAACAATCCAAAAAGTCACTAAAATTAGAACGATACCAATAGGATAAAGTAGTGCAAGGGTCTGCGGCTAAGGGGGGAAGGTGGGAAGGTGGGAAAGGTTACACTCAGCACAAACAGACATTAGCGCTCGGCGTCGTCGTATCTCCGGCCGCAGTTAGTTTGTCTTTACTACACGTCCACTATGCCAAGTTTGGGACACAATGAGCTGGTATTTATTTTTGTTTTAATCATCATGCATTCGCATTCACGCCTATAATTCCCAAAGGGGTAGGTGTAGGTGTAACCAGTACACCCGCATTTCGCCGAGCGTATTTCCGTCTCATGATGTGATAGAGGGAGGCTATCGCCATACCGGACCCAATTCTGGACTCCGGGCTAATACTGAGTATTTTGTGATAGAAATACCAAATTGGAGACCTCAGCTCAGCAGCCTTACCATGCCCGTAATACAACTGCGTTAACGAGGCAGTCATAATATGATAACAATCTAAATCAAAACGTTTAATAAGCATCTGGAGTGTAAGTGGACCACCAACATCTTAGGCCAAAGCCCATCTCAATTAGCTAATTAACGGACGAGGTAATGGCGAAACTTGGTTCCTGTTATGTGCTGTGGGGCCACGACGCAGGGTTTCCCAAATAATACTAAATTCACCAGGCAGATCTGATATTAAACCGGGATTATTTCAGGTAAAAATTAATAAATAAAAAATGGTAAAGCCATACTGTAGACTGTTTTAGCAACAGCTCGAGCTGGTAAGATCTGGCACTATCTCATAGAAAACCGACGTGAAGTCAGTCATATACATGGCTATTTTATCATAGAAAACAGACCTAATGTAACAAAGTTTTCTGTTGCATTTCGTATGGCGCGTAAGATATTTGAGTGCGTCTTTTCTTTAAGGTATCCCGAGAATCAAATCACTTTCCAAATCTCTATCTTATCCCTTTACTATAAGGTCAGCAACGCGGCTATGAGTCTTTTTTATCCTGGCTCGGCAAAGTGACTACGCTACATCTGATGGTAAGTGTAGCGCAATCCAGGAATAGTGTCGACCAATGACAAACAGTATGTCTATCGATGGTCGGCAAGATCATGTCGGCCTGTAAGTCTTCTGGTATTGTATGTTCATATCTTTTTTTTTTACTGGATCTGTGCTGTAAAAACTTTTTCGGTCATTACTGACTTGGTACGTTATGAGTTCAGTTGCGGATAAGGAACATTACACAATGATGAAATATGGAGTCCATCCAAACCAGACAGTGTATCAAGCCGTCAATCCTGGTGACAGCCAAAAGGTAGAAACCATTTCTGACATAAAATTACACAGACCTTTTATTCTGGCTATGGAATTAATTTTTACCTGAAACTTACTACACCTCAAACCTAACTCGAAACGCGTGACAAAATGTCAACCGAATCCCCGTGTTTAAGTAAAGGGCCCGTCTAATTCACTGCGCACTCGAGAGCCAGTGATTAATGCTAGCTTTATCTGTTTTGTACCACGGGACAGCTTTATTCGGGCTAAGTTTTTATTTACCCACTGGAGTTAGCTATTTAGGCCGGAGACGGTCATTCAGTTCGGTGAACTGGTAACGGTCGAAGGGTGTTACAACTCACTGGCTGTGGACACGTTTGAAGTGGATATTAAATACCTTACTGTGTAGATATTTGATTAGTAGGTATATTTTCGACCTTGAAGTGTGTTTTTAAAGTACATCTACTGTAAGCGGCGCATGCTAGCGCGAGTCGATCCACGGACGCTACACACCGCTTATTCTACAGGGTTATTTTTAAAACACCAGCAACCTCGCAGGGGTAGATTCCTAAGGTTATAAGCTACTACTTTTGTTCTACGACTTTTGATAATTTGTTAGATTTTATTTTCATACAAAAATAAGTATTAATTTAATTTCCGTCTTGATTGTTACAACGCGATCGCAGATTACGTAAACAAATACGCGAAGCGTGGGGAACCGGGCTAGCTCCTTTGAAGGTCAACGCGCCGCTCAGCTGAGCGGCGCCTTTGAGTCGCGCGCGCACGCCGCGCCGCGCCGCATACTAAGAAGAAAAATACGACACAACAAAAACTTGTAAAATCATTTTTTTTTAAATATATTGAGTTATAACCAAACTCGTAGAACAAAAGTTGTTCCGTATGGGGACAGCTATCTACCCCTGCGAGGTTGCTGGTGTTTTAAAAATAACCCTGTATAGTGTCAAATTTCCAATACGAGAAGATCCAGACATTTCATAGTTATATTAATTACTCCGTAATTATATTTTTCAGTAAAATATTTTGGCGACTAAAATAATAGGTTTAATGCAACCCTTTGTCTTCTCAAAAATATACGAAAACCTACACCCAATTCTATCCTACTACAGAGCTGCTCTACACTTGTACACTCTATAGTTTTATGTTAATTCCCTTCTCGCCACTAGTAAATTTACAAGCTCGAAACTGTGACAATAAGCTGCTGGACAATACTCCAGCTCATGTGTTTCCGACAATGTCGGCCCTTTAGTACAGAGCATTTGTGCATCCCGACAAAATAATGGCGAATACTGAATCAAGTAAACTGTTCGATCGTAAATTATTTTGAAATGCTTTTAATGCACGGGATATAAAGCTTTAGTTAAATTTATGGTAAAGAATAGAATAATTCTGGGCAGGTATGTTTTTATCAGTTTCGAATTTTTAATTCCATAATAAGTATAAGTCGCCAAATAAAGCAATATACATTCTAAATGAAAATGTATATTTTTTGATCGGGTGTTGATTTTACATGGCAAGTATAATTTAAGAAAAGATTTCTTGTAATTAAACCCCTAAAGAGGGCAAAGGGATGGCAAAACTTTTGAGAAATGTTTAATTTTACAAAATTTACTTTAATGCTTTATAACCGTAGAGTGTCAAAATTCAACCAGTAACTGCAGCAATGGGGTATTAAATATTATATTTAACTAAGGCGGGCCCGCGAGGAAACAGCTAGTAGTTAATGTATCATCCTGAGCGTAAAGATATAATATAGCAATATATACAATGTACCTCCATACATAACCTAAAACTAAAATACAAATCCCACTTTCAGTCACACCGTTACATGCTCTACACAAAAAGGTACACCCTACACCTTTTAAATGAATTTCAGGTGAGCGAATCTCAGAGCTGCGGAACCGCAGGCATTCCGTCGCGGCGGCTCCAAGCCAGTCGTGTGTGAATCCAAAGCGACACGACGCAAGCACGACGCCGGCGTTGCGGTCGCGACCGACTACGGTAATTGTGCAACTTATAGCAGGTGGGGAACACACTGTAGGGACTGTGTGAAAGGATTTATGTACATTTTGTAGTTTGTAGTGTGTAAGTATAGTGCGTAATTACCTTTATATCTTGTGTCAGCGTTTGTATGTATTTGCGTTATTGTAATATTTTATACTTTTGTGACAATAATAGCAAGCCACATAGCTCGCAGAACCGATACCCGATGGGACAGAAAGGTTCTGGAATGGAGGCCATGTGCTGGCAAGCGCAGCGTTGGACGTCCATCTACAAGGTGGACAGACGACCTGATAAAGATCGCAGGAAGTCGCTGGATGCAGGCCGCTTTCAACAGGTCGGTCTGGAAATCTTTGGGGAGGCCTATGTTCAGCAGTGGACGTCTTGTGGCTGATGATGATGATGATGTGACAATAATAAATAGCAACCTAAACTTGTTTGACGTGTCTTGACGTGACGTTGTTTGAGTTTCTACAATCCAAACTAACTAGCTCGTTAACTGGCTTATGCTATAAAAACAAATTTCGTAATAATTTATGACAATAATTATTTGTTTATAGTTTTCTGTGATATACAAGAGTAGATTTTAAACATCTAACTTTGATACTAAAATATAATTGCATCGAAAAAAAACAAATTTAACTCCATTATACGTAACGACACAAACATCTTCCAAATAGCATTACCACAGACCACAGTCACGTATTTGATTTTATCGCGAAGTTAAAAGTAAATAGAGTCATAAATTCGTTTTGATTGTTAAAACTTTATGAAATCCACTTTAATATTAGAATAGTTTAAGTTTGGCCCCAATTGGAGTTTTCTCCTTATTTGTGAGACGCAAGACTAAGTTTTAGTATGAGATAAATAAAATTCTTTAGACGCTTTGTTGATATTGAGTGTTTTTTTAACCAGGCACGTCAAAGTGATGAGTGTGTTTGCGAACATCAAGTATGTACTTACTATGTAAACGGCTGTACCTTTTGATTGATTTTATAGCATAATTCTTTTACACGTCCAAGGAACTTTAGTATTTTTATTCCCACTTGGACCTTAGTATCTTAAGACCTTTACCTGTACTTGAAAAAATGGTCCTGACAGACGAACAGACAGACAGTTAGAGTGTAGTTCCATTTTATCTTGTTGAGTGACTTAAAACTTTCCCAGTGAAAGTTAATCTGCTTATAATAATTTACCATTTTCTAAACTACCAATACAATTGGTCACGATCCTATTCTCAAATAAAGGTGAACAAAATAGTACGACGTAAACACATCTCTTAACATTAATCCGTTAGCAGCAGGTGTAGACAGTCGCTATACCGCTCTATATAGTGTTTAACGCTCACTGCACACGACACCTATCTGCATTTTAAACAACCTTATAACTGTTATTGACTGGATTGCGTACCATGTTTTATTTAACTAGTACTGAAAATTCGTTACGTTCAAATGCATAGTGTGTGGATGGTGTGTGAAAGGCTTAAATCTAGGTTAAACATAAATATTGTATCTAATGCATACCTAATACATATTTGAGATTGATTAGTATATGGGGAATTTGGGGAAAAATCAATAATACACTGTCCAGTGCCAGATGGTGGATCGCCGTAGCTTCGATCGTTTACCACGACCAGGCAAGTCTCACTTAAGTTATCAGTAAATAATGTGATAATATCAGCACTGTAATATGGTTCCAATGATGACGGGACGGGGGAATAAAATTTAAAAAACTAAAAAACACGCTTTTATAGAAAGTCTAACTAAAAAATAGAAAATAAATTTTAAGAAAACAATTAATTTTATTGTAAAAAAAGCGTGGAGTGCATGGTATCAATAGTTATAATAATTATTGTATTGACAGATATGAGTAGAAGGATTATCATTAAGATAGTATCTTAAAAAGCACCACACGCTTTTTTTACAATAAAATACATTATTTTACTTCAAATTTACTTTCTATTTTTTAGTTAGACTTTCTATAAAAGCGTGTTTTTTAGTTTTTTTAACTATTATTTATTTTTATTTTTTTAGTTAAAATATAAATATATTGTAGTCGGTCGAGATCCGAATATCAAAAAAGCGCCATCTATTGATGCTCTTAGATACTACGACATTCCCTATAATTAGCAAAGGTCCAGAGAGTATAATTTCAGACTAACCTACCAACCTACCAACATACCAACATACCAACATACAAACATACCAACATACATACGTCTGAAGCTAATAAAAGCGTGTTAATTAATAATAATTTAGTTCAAGTAACAATAAGTGTTTAAAGTAATCCTAACTAATATAATAATGTAAAAGCGATTTCTATGCCTTCACGCCTAATTCGCTGAAACGATTTTGATGAATTTTGGTTCAGAGATAGATCTTACCCTGGATACGATTATAGGTTTTATCCCCGAATTTTTAATCTCTGAAACGCTTTTCACGTGGACGGAGCTGCTAGCAAAAGTGCTAGCTATATAAATAGTGACTTGAACTACTAAAAATAGAAAACACTCATTGGTCAAGCAGGTCGACATAAAAATAACAAACTTATTTATACTTACTTCTTTGTTATAATCAAATCAGTCATAAAGGCCACAATAAAAAGGCATTGTAGATAACAATAAACAACTTTACAAGGATAAAGTATGATGACAAACGGGAATCTCATAAAGAACAACCAACTCAATTTTGTAACAACTTTACGTCGAATAATTGGAGAGTCACTTTAAATCGAAAACATCCACACTTTCCGGACTTGTTAATCGGAATGCTTATGACGTATCTAAAGTAAACATAAAGTGAAAATGTGCGGGATAAGTTTTTAATTAAAGGAAGATCCCAGTGGGTCACGGGGGGTTGAGGGGGGCATAGATTACCATGCAATCGGACACGACAAACGTCGGCGCTATTCTTTTTTTGTTTTTAAATTCTGTTTAAACGTACATTAACGTTTTTAGAAGTCAGTTGTAGAGAAAATAATCTTATTAATAAAAGTAGATAAGGGCTAATACCAATTTTTAAGTGGTCTACTTGTGTGATGAATTTCATCCAAAACCGTTTAGCCGTTAAGGCGTGATTGACTAACAAACATCCAAATTCACAAACTCGCAAACATCTTAACTTTCACATTTATATTAGTAGTAAGATTGTCTCATCGGTCTAGTGGTAACGTACTTAAAATGAGAAACTGTAAAGTCCTAGGCTCAAATCCGAGGTCCAACCATCACAATTTGTGCTTAAGTTTTCTATTTGAAAAATCACACGTGAGTTGCTCAAGATTGGAATTTATTCTCGGTATGGTGACAGGCTCATTATTATACTCGTAAACATTATAATTATGAGGTTAGGCAGGAGTAAAACATAATGCCGACGTATTTTTTTTTATTACGAGCATAGTTTCTCTTTTCAGTAAGAGTTGTATATAACTACATAGCTTCCGTGGTGGAGTGAGTGAGTAGTCAGCTGTAAAACGAGTGTCCGCGGGTTCGATTTCTGTATCGAAAAAATATGTATATCATGCAAATTTGTTTCGGGTCTACGTGTGTTTACTTTCTTAGGGGTTGGCCTCGATAGGCGAACTCTCGTAAAAATTACTGGCCAAATCTTTTGTAACATGTTCCACCAATCCCATTGAGCATAGAATGAGGGCAAATGGAAAAAGAAGACTATGAATAGTATATATAAAACCAAACTATAGTTAGAAAGTATATATTTCTTGTAATAAAAGGTTAATAATATTATGAGGAACGTAGAATCCATATCAGAATTGTTACAATACAACTGGTGTTGTTCGTATTCGCTCCATACTTTTCATGCCATTTTCCGCAATCTTATATCCTACCACGAAAGTATAAATAATGAAACACAAGTAAATAATGAAATAAATATATATTCGTAGTCAGCCGGCCACGCAACTTTGAATGTAATTTATCTTTTTTTTGTACATTTGATTGAATGACGAGACGAGCAAGGCACTCGTCTGATGGTATGCGCCACGCCTGCCCATAAACAGAAACACCACACAGAACTTTGAATTACAAAGCACTGCATGGCACTGAAATGTGCTCGTCACCCCGAGACATAAGATGTTAAGTGTCATAATGCCCAGTAATTTCACTGGCTTCAATATCCTTCAAACCGAAACATAAGAGTGCTTACACACTGTTTCTTGGCGGCAGAAATAGACAAAGCGGTGGTAACAATCCAGACGGCCTCTCGCATACGAGGGACCTACCAAAAAATGGTATATGGTAAAAATTGTGGTTTTAAAATCTCTTTTAAAACCACAGAATGAAGCCGACGTAGAGCACAGACATGATGTATAAAAGACTGCGATTATAGTTCTTTTAAATTACATCGCTAAAACCTCTCGTGTAGCATAAAAAGCGTTATGTATGCTAATTTGGATGTGTTACGTTGAGGCGTCCCTGATGTAGGTACAAACTATTTTTTTTCTTAGTATGTATATGTTTAACAGAATCATCGGCGCGTTTTCGACCTTAAAGGAAAGGGATAATTAAGGAATTAATAAGTCAAGGATGGTTTGGGCCTCCGAATATCTCATAGACCGTGCGAAATGCCGCATGTAGTAACGACCCGGAACAAGTACATTCATACTATAGACAAAACTGTCCACAGTGTGGCACCTTCTTACCATAAATGTTGTTAAGGACACCACAAGCAATTTATATTAAACCATCATTTTATTCTTGATTACAGTAAATTTTGCCCTCATTCTGCATTCTGTTTTATCCAAACACATTTTCTAAAACACCGCATTCTAAGAGTAATCTCTTGAACCATTTTCTTGCACCAGATGGCACCGGTGTCGGGTGCTACTGGCTCATTAGCATACAATCTGGGATCAAAAGCACTTGATTTACCTCTTTAGCACATCAAAAAGCCCTGATGGGCCAGATATTAGAACCAAATGAGCGCGTCGTTAGACCTGTTTAGAGTTAAACAGTAAGTTAACTTGGCGAAATATTATTGAAATTACATTCCGAATCATTCTCTTAAAGGGCGATAATCCAATCATGATTTTGATTTTTATCGATAAAAAATCATAATAAAAATGTATACCCGAATAATTATTTTCTTTATACCTCGAGTAGAACTTCAAATTAATATTTTTATAATAAGAAACTTCGTTCCTATCTGGTGGCCCACGACACCACACATTTTTTTTCATCCCGGCATGACAAAGTGACTAAGCTAGGCATGATGATGAGTACAATGCAGGTTAAACATAATGGTGATTATTGAAAGTCATTGCATCCCAAAATGAGAGTCGTCGGAAAGAGCTACTATGGCGGGGTTTTCATCATACGGTGGTCGCTATACTGCCGGGTACAAAAATATCCGGTACCCTTCCACCAGCTTCGCCATCCATCATCACCAGATTTATTGTTGGGGGAGAACTTCATGGATAATGGCGATCTCTTATTAAACTGCTGGCTCCAACATCTGGTTTAATAAAAAAAAATAAGTATTATATATACACTTTAAAAATACTAATACAATATATGAGTGATGGAGCATCCATGATTTATATGGTATTGTGAGAATTCATGTTGAGCGGCGGAGATCACTCACCATCAGGGGACCCACTTGTTCGTTTGCCAGCCTATGATATAAAAACATAATCTAATTCTTCCAGAAAATTATGAATGTACAGCTCCCGTATTTTACCTCACTGCTTTGCGGAAACTGTGTCACAGGTACAAGTTCGCTTCGACTCGTCAAACGTAACGTGACCTCCCGCCTCTTCTTATAAAACCTGACCTCGACCGCCACCCCAAAGAGCGGGATAAGCCCAGGGCTCTGCTTAATCTGGTCGGGATAAGTTCATTACCCCCGTTACTTAGCTTAATTCAGTTACCGAGTTATTACGCGGTGAAAGATGGTCTTTGAGGCGTTGGAGGTTATTGATTAGCGAGGGGAGGTAGGGGATCTTAATTTTATAATCTGTAATTAAATTCTTGGGGAGGTAAATGTTGACGCTTAAACGAATAATATGAATTAACAGTTGTTTCGGAACATAATTAACCGAAATGTTGTTTTCGTTATATTAACAAGGTTCTTGGCCTTTTTATTATTCACCTCAATAAAAGGAGCAGTTCGCTTGGCTGATGACGCAAGCATAATAAAGAAAGTTTTAATTCCAAATTCAAGTATTGTAATACAATTCCCAGAATAGCACACACTTAGAACTTAGCACAAACAAGCAATTATTATTAACGTGTGTTTACAAGACATGATAAATAACAATGCAACGTGATGAGACGCGACGTGATACCACGGTCACGTCGCGTCGGACGGTGTCGCGACGCCAATGGGCGTTGATTGTGCCGACAAATCGTCATCCGGTTGCCTGTGCTCGCGGTCGGGCCATAACGCCTTATAAAAAAGAAAAAAAAAAATCTTTCAATTTCGATTCCTGTCCTTTAAGGTTGTCAAGATAATATTCTTGTGGTATTGTGAGTGTTGTGAGTGTTGTGTTCTTGTGGTGTTGACGGTGGAGATCGCTATCCATCAGGTGAATCGTTTTTGCTGGCCTCTAGTAACGCAGCCGTAATATTACACGACGTTAATTAAATCATAATCAATTAATACACCCAACAGTCCCACACATAATCCTGATTACACACTAGGTTAACCTATATCGTGGTTATCAGGAAATACGAAGAACTTACGGTCCCACGACACCTAAAACCGAAATATATCTGTAGATTACACAAACGTTTATTTCGGTGCAGGAATCGAACCACGGTCTTTTGTTTCGCAAAATGCTACTCGCTCACGGCGCAACAGGCTGCATAACTTTTAAATGAAACCCAACCAGACAAACAACCTTAGATGTTGTACCATTTGCTTTGTCTTTTACTGTGGTCACCAATAAAATATTTTCACATGAGTCTCCGTAAAACACACCTTTTTACGCGTGAAATTCCAATACTAAAATGGCGTTCAACCCGCTATTTATTTGGCCCGACAACGTGCCAGCCCTAGGTGCGGGTGATTCTGCAACGATTTGCGTTCATTCGCAACTACTATACCGGGGTGTCGCTGTGAATATCTGAGCTGGGATCAGGTGTTCAACTACCCCTACCTCCCCTACCCCAAACTCCCCGTCTGCACCTGCAGAAAACCTACATTTTTACGTAATATTTAAATTTTCTCAAATTGTGCCTTTCTGTGTACAACTGAATATGATTTCGCTACGTGTCGTGCCTGTGTTTGGATAATTTAATAAAGTGTTCCGAAATATAAATGTTGGAATGGTTTTATTTTTGAAACGGAGATATTTTTGATAATCTCCATAACGAGTAGCCTTGTCCTGTGATCAACAAATATTTTATCGAGTCTGGTCTGTCTGGGTATCATGAGACCGAAAATCTCTCGTAATTCCTGATGTACATACATACGTAAGTTCATGCCTGTATCTCCAAGGGGTAGGGAGCTACAGTTGGTGCCCTTACGTTTTTCCCATTTTATTTCCACCCCATTCTGTGATAGGTGAGTTTATCGACACATTGGACATAAACATTAACATTTTGAATTGAAAACTCAATCGCAAACTGGATGCAAATACGCAATAACGTTTCAACCAGCATCAAGTTAGAATTGAAATATTGATTTTATTTTGCTAAACTCATTAGATTTCAGTAGGTTAAATTCCGTATTTAAATTAACTAATCGGTTTAACGGTGAAGGGAACACCGTGAGCAAACCCGCATACCTCAGAACTTGATAAGATTTTTCGAATGTGAAGTCCGCCAACCCGCATTAGGCCAGCGTGGAGGACTAAGGCCTAATCCCTCTTATTGAGTAGAGAAGGACCGTGTCCACCAGTGGGACATATATAATACAGGGCTAGTAAAAAAACCACTAACTTCAGGATGGCATAATTCTGTCGACCGCCGAAGGACCCAATGTGTCTTGAAGATCGACATTATGTTTCGACTGCACTGTACTTAACATCAGGTTCAGTGTGGTCCTTATGCGGAGCCAGGAAAAATCTTTCTTTCCACCTACCCTTATCCCACTCGCAGTGCACTCGCACGGCAAATATGGTACATTACACCTAATAGTAAACGCAGTGCAGTCAAAGAGAACCAGTGACCACCGACAAACAATGAGTTTATCGGCGGTCACCAGATTCATGCTGGCCTGTATAAATGCTTCCTCACTCTAAAAGAAAAGAAAGAAAGAAAAGACTACAAGCTAATCGAAGACAGGCAGATGACCGATGCAGGCGCAGAGTAACAAGAATGTACCCCTATACCCGCCTTAATTAACTATCATGTCATGTTGCAAGCCCCTCGGGAGAAGCGGATATACACTGGCTGATCCTGGAGGCGATCCAAACATGGTGTGTGGGTCATTATGGCAGGCTTACAGTGTACGGTAGTCGTACGGTAGTAAAGATCCAGGATCTAATGTCCTTATACAAAATTACAATCTCTTTTACAAAATCCATATAAAACACGTAAAGCGAAACAATTTTAGCTCGTACTGAAAAACTATCAGTCGATGCAAAGTCGACGGCCGGACTGGCGCGGCGTCACGTCACGAGCTCGTCACGTGATCGAGCCACTTGCCGTGACGCAGCGCCGTGACGTCCTGACGTGACAGTGTGATTAATGCAACGGCCCGTCACGTTGCCGCACACGACACGGAGAGAAACGAGACGGTGTTTTTGTCCATCACGTGACTTTTTTAAGAATAATAGTGATAGGGACTGTTGCCTATAATAATTATGATTATACCTGCCGCAAAGCAACAGTGTGCAAGCACTGTTGTGTTTCGATTTGAAGGACATTGAAGCCAGTAAAATTACTGGGAATTATGAGACTTAACATCTTGTGTCTCGGGGTGACGAGCACGGTTCGGTACCAAGCAGTGCTTTGTAATTCAAAGTTCTGTGTGGTGTTGCTTCTGTTTATGCGCAGGCGTGGCGCTTACCATCATTCACGTTAAGTCGTTCAAGCAATAGAAGATTCAAGAAAAGAAAAAGAGTGAAGAAAGATCTCTATGTTTAAAATAATTACATGTTTCGATTTATGTCCAGAAGCTTCGTAGGAACACAATTGTGCTGATAGATGCTTGGCGGCAGAAAGAAAAAAAGCGGCGATACTTACCAAACGCCCACTACTTAGCCAATGTTATGTAACTTCTTAAACACATAATACACAGGTCAATCCATCAGCAGACATTAATACAAGATATATGAGTCAATTGCCAGTGGCGTTAAACACTTAATCAATCAAGGAGTGACGTGACACATAATGCACACGCTGCGGGGACACGAGACCGACACGCTGACGGGACGTCAACGCACGCAGATATATCAATGTGTTTGCGTAAAATCCGATGGCTTACGGCGAACGCTTAAAGAAAACTTGTTATGCCATTTAGAAATTACAGTTTCTATTTTTAGGGGATTTTTAGTGGTATGATTATTAGTTTTTGTATGCACTAAATTAATGATTCAAGATACGAATTCGAGTAATTAAGTTCATAACTATAGTGCACATTCAAAATGTTTTTTTTTTTCATTATGCTCGGCTGAATTAGCATTACGTCAAGGCATGTCTGTGACACTGCACCACGGGCGGCGAGGGTTGTCACTGACAGTCGCCAGTGTGCCAGCCATTCGGATTGTCAACATTTTCTAAATGTAAAACATTTTATGGAAAAAAGTAATTATCTGTATTTTTGTTATTTACTAGCTGTAACTGGTGGCATCTCAGTCGCGTGAAAGTTTTTTTTTGGGATAAAAGTAGATTTTGCATACAAACTTTTTCATCCCCTTTACAGATTATTATATTTAACGATTATACAGGGTTATTTTTAAAACACTGACAACCTCGCAGGGCCATATAGCTGACCCCATAAGGAACAACTTTTGTTCTACGAGTTTGGACATAACTCAATACATAAGAAAAAAAATGATTTTACAAGTTTTTGTTGTGTAGTGTTTGTGTTCGTACGTCAGCTGACGGCTGGATGTAGGTATTATCGATCGATGCGGCGCGGCCGGTCATTGAACTGACGCGCGCGCTGCGTGTATTACGTAATCTGCGATACGCGCAGAGCGTAGGTAACTTTCAAGACGGAAATTAAATTCATAATTATTTTTGTATGAGAATAAAATCTAACAAATTATGAAAAGTCGTAGAACAAAAGTAGTAGCAAATGACCTTAGGAATCTACTCCTGCGAGGTTGTCAGTGTTTTAAAAATAACCCTGTATATGTAGAAATACGCTGACATAATTTCGTCTTTTTACGTCCAGCGGTTTAGTCTTTAATAAATCATCAGTCAGTTAGGACATATAGTTTTATTTATGCCAAAAAAGCTCACGCGTTTATCCCCGAGGAGGATTTAATAGAATTGATCGCCTATTAGAGTACTATTTCTATGTAGTAAAATATGCATCATTTATATACCATATAGCATTTGTCGTAACGCCTGTCTTCGTAGGGGGTTGGCAGGGTTAATAGAAGTACGCAGTATATAGTTACGTATCAGGATTCTCTTTGCTGTAGTATTTCTAGCGGGCAAGACACGCCAAGGGCACGCTCAATCAAAACGATAACTTATGTTTGACCCCATAAGACATAAAACCTATTAAATACCACCGAATCTTAGTCACCCAAGCCCCAATGACCCAGCACCAAAGAAAACCATTTATTTTCTATTTAGCTTGAGATTGAATTACTTTCTCAACCACAATATTGTCCATTTGCGACCCTTGAATGCAATAAAGTATGGACTTCGAGTCTTAACATTATTTTCTATCGGTTCATTTGAAAAGCACTTTTCAGGGGCCACGAAATTGACGCTTGGGACGTTTATATAATATTATTTTATGTCCGAGTCGGCGTTTTTTTAAACTGCTTCACATAATGTGTGACTTATTATTTTTATGTAATGATGATTTGAAAAGAAGGCGATAGTTATAATGAAATTTGATAGTTTATATTTTATAATATATTAAGAAAAATACTTTTTTTTATAGCATACGCCGGTAAACGAGCAAGTGGGTCGCTTGATGGTAGGTAATCTCCACCGCCCATGTACGCGCACAATGCCAGAAGAATCATGGGCGCGTTGCCGACCTTAATTGAACGGGATAATTAGAAATTGGAAGGGGATGGGGATATGGGCCTCCGGATATCGTATACACCCTACGAAACGCAGCAGCAAGTCGCTACTTTACGTTACTTTTCTGTGAGACAGTGGTAACGTCCCAGTCGAGCCAGCCCATTCACGTTATAGACATAACTTTATTCAGAGATCATTAAGTTTTAATGCCGTAGTAAATCGTCGACATTCTTATATAAATTACGCAACTCCACCACCTGTATAATAGAAACACTATTTTTTTTAATACCCCTTGGATTTCAATTTGAGAGTGTCAAAGGGGATCGGGATGAGACTGTACCGTGTAAATTGCAACAGAAGTAATCTTCAGCTGGATAGCCGGCGAATGCAATTAGGAATCTGATGGTGCGCCTTTATAGCCGTTTCAAGATAACTTACACTCGCTGCCGCTTGAATGGAACAATGGGAATTCATCAAAAACTCTTTGGGCTTACGAAATGTTGAGTTTGGAGGATATTTTTGTCATTTTATTGATATAATTGTCAAGTTGTATTTACGATATAAACAGTTTTATCTACAACATTAAATGGCCGGCTTAGTACAACTGTCTCACAGAAAACAAACATAAAGTGGTAGCTTGCTGTTACGTTTTTTGTGATGGGTGATATTTTCAGAGACACAGGGAAGAAACATTAATACAAGCCGGCATGACTCTGGTGACCACTGATAAACGCTTTGTTTGTCGGTCGTCGCTGGTTTTTTGGACTGCACTACGCTTACCATTAGGTGTAGTGCAGTCACTTTGCCCTGCTCGGATAAAAAAGGCAAGCTGGACGTTTGTGGATACAGCGTGCACAGGACCGTCTGACTTGGCCTGCTGAAGAGGCATATATCTAACAGTGGGTGGAGCAGTGGCTGAAGATAGATAGATTTCGATGAGATCCGTTTCATTAATAGTCACTGTCAGGAGTATGTTACGACCTATAGATATGACACACTTTTGAGTAACATTGTTATTTATTGAAAGAATTTTGTCTACTTTAAATAGGTACTTTCAATAATAGTTATATTACAATTTTAACACTTAGTTAATTAATGTTTAAGTCTTACTCAAACATTGTGAAATAGGATCATACTAAAATAAACTAAAGTTGTCAAACAAAATTACACATCATCAATATGGTACGGATAATTCTATTCGTAATAATACTTTCGATAAAATCGCCTGTGGTATCCTGTACTCCAATGCCATAAAAAGCTTTCCTCATCTCAGTTTATTTTGAGGATAGGTCTGATGAAAGCACTCTCTAACAACGTAGGTTGAATTCAATTCAATCAACATCCGGAAAGCTTCAATTTACCGATGGCTTATTTGTGACGGAATGCAACAATCGGGGGCTTTTCGAGATTTTTCCTTTACCAATAGTATTAAAGTGGGTAAAAATATTGGTACATAGCTAGCTTATTTAATAAAACCTATATTCACGAAAGGGTAGGTAGAGGTGCAGGTATTGCACCCACGGTTCGACAAGCTTATTTCCGTCCCATGATGTCATAGATGGTGAGCCTATGTACATCGGGCAGAGCCCTATCAATAATTCTTGAAACGATTCTGTTTGAACGTTTCAATTATTTATAATTAATAAACTACATTAATGATATATTTATATATATATACGACGTGTAACAGAAAGGCAGTTCGACACTTCCTGCTACTTAATGATATGGATCACGGTAATGCGTCACTTTACTAGCAGGCTGATGCTACTTTTACATTATATTTCTATAAAATATATTAATAATAGTAACACTATCCCTGTATTATACATCTCCCACTGCTTGGCACGGACCTCCTCCACTGATCGAGGGAGGTTAAGCCTTAGTCCACCACGCTGACCTATTGCGGATTGGCAGACTTCGCATATGTTCGAAATTCTTTCGGAGCTCTTCTCAAGTATATACCTGAGCTTATAACCTATGTAGGTTTCATTACGATGTTTTCTTCACCGTTAAAGCAAGCGATAATTAATAATGGTACATACATAATTTATAAAACTCAGAGGTACATGTTCTTGAGGCTGGTTTCGAAACTGCAACTTTCGTCTCACCAGTCCGTACCACTCCCCGCTGAGCTATAATGCAAAAAAAAATTCCACCGCGCATGACGTATCATAACGAGTAATTAAATGATAATAATGATATTCAGAAAAAGGGTTAAAAATTAATAACATAGGCCAATACACCGTGCCAGCACTGTGTATCGGAAAGGGAACGAGTTTGCTTCATTTTAATTGTATCTCTACTTAACGTGGCTGAGATATTCAACTCGTGACTGCAACGAAAATGTATTTATTATCTGTTCGAATAATTGGATGAAAAACGTCAATGGTATCACCAAGATAGATGTTTTTATTAAAAACCTGCAAACTATAATTTGACCTAGTTACGTAAAAAGGAACCAACCTACAGCAAGGTAAAATGGAGACACTGATGTTTGTTTTACTAAATTTAATAATTTGAACTAATTTTATCTCGTTCTCGTTCGTTCTCGTTTAGTTATTTGGAAAATCGTGCATGAAATATATTCCATGTACAAAATATATTCCGTGTAAATAATAGGGTATTAAAATCAATTTAAATGAATGACTTTAGCAAAACAAAATCTGTATCTCCATTTGAAGTTATGCGTTGGTTCCTTTTTGCGTAAGTAAGTCCAATAATAAATCAACTATCGGGCATCGAGTTATTTTTCTATTTGACAAGGAGACGTTTCAGTTATTTCATAGTGATATTAGAAATAAGCTTGCGAATAACGACATTTCAAATACATGAATAAGTTATTTTATTTTGCATTCCCAAAGCTTGATATTCACATAATAATCTGGCAAGGCTATATATAATTTTATTTCGCAATCGCCTTATTTCTAAGCCTGTTGTCTAAGTGGATTGTTTGAGAAGATGCTGCACGTCACCTTTCTGCGTTTCTCCCGTCAGAATTTTTGAGTGCACATAAGCTTTAAAAGTATTATATATAAAGTTTTCGTATCGTCTTATTCCTAAGGCGTCGTAATTTATTCAGTGTGATTTGGATGTCTCTATACTGGTGTTGCAACTGCCCTCCTTTATCCACGCCGCCCCTCTTACCACTCCCACCCCCCTGTCGCCGCCCGCCTCTAATTGGAAACGTAACACTGATTTGATTAAAGGCCCTCGGTCCCAGTTATTTTGCATTTTTAACTTAAAGTTAAATAAAAGTTACTTTCAACGGGTAAATTGTAGCTTAAAGTATTTTTAGTTAAGGAATGTTGCATTATAATTATGTTTGAAGTATAGCGACTACCGTACACATGGTGAAAGACCTGTCATATTGGCTCGTTCAGGCGAGTCGCGTTCCGGGGCCAGCCAGTGTATATCCTGTCACTGCAGGCCGGCATAATTCTGCCGACCAACGAGGGACTTAATGTCTCTTGAAATTCGATATTATGTTTAAACTGCACTGTACTTAACATCAGGTCTAGTGGTCACTTTGCCATACCAGGATCAATAAATAAAATGCATGTGAATTTTGCAACACAAAGGAATTTTTATGAACACAAGTGAATAAATACATAATTTTTCACTGAATGATTCGATATGATGATTGCTTGTATTATATTCTATAAGGTATCTTTCTTTTTCCGAAATACTTGCGAAATACATATTTCATTATTTTTAACAAGCAATATTTGTACTCAATTTCATAGCTTTATTCAGTTGTATATAAAAGTTTCCTGTTCCTTTGGTGTCATATGCTATTTTATGTTTAATAACGTTTACTTGGACTATATGAAGGAAGCCCTATATCTTCTGTAATCATACCAAAGACTTTATAGCTCCCGCATTTACCACTTACACAAGTTTGTGTTCTTCTTCCTAATTTCCAAAGCCACGTCTTCTTCCATAATTTCCCAGTTTATCAAACAATTTAAATATAATCATAAAACAGATTCTGCGTCAAACGCGGCAGAAAATCATTTCATTAGGGTGTCACGTGTTTGGAATTATATTCAGTAAGAGATTTAAACAAACTTAGGCTCTCCTTACACGACCATTACTTGTGAAACGTGTGCCGCATGCATATTCATGCGAGTTTGAAGGCTTGATTCAAACTTGGAACGGAGGCTGCGCTTCGGTGATTTATGTTAAACTAGTAATAAGCAAAATTGGCTGAAATAAGGTTCATATCTGTTGGAAATAGATATATAATGTATTTCCAACTGTATTTGGACTTCTTTTTTCTTCTGAATAAAGAGAGCGATGAGACGAGCAGGCCCCTTGCCTGATGCCACGTCATTCAGCAATTCATTCAGATTTTTTAATTACACTACTCTTCTTGTCACCTTCACACATAAAATGTTAAACCCCTTATGAAGCCCAGTAATAGAACTGAAATCAATGTTTTTCAGATTTGGAACATTTTACTCGCTTAGAAGTTACATACCAACCATCTAATAAAGGTAAGCAAGTAGGCAGATGAGTTGGTTTGGGATTAAATCCTACATAATATTAAATGAAAAAGGAAAAGCTGAAAGAATGATACTCAAAGAATGATTTTGATTTTGGATATTTGACAATCAATTATACTTTTCTCTTGTAATAGAGGAGGCTCAGTAATACTACATGTATAATCTAGAGCTATTATTATAATAACGCTTTAACGGTTATACGTATTTGTAAATTGTATCGTAGTAAAAAAGCTTGCCTTAAAAAAATTAAATCCTTATAGTAACTGCAAAAGAGCTTTTTTTAACAACAACAGATTTAACATTCAGATAGGCCGAAAACCACTCGTAATTTTTAAAGGTCAAAACACAATAGGCTACATAATAAGCTTAATGAAGACCGACAATCGCGAGATCCGAGAGGGACGGAGATACGCACAAAGGCCTATGAAGATGATTGCCAAACAATTTATATGGATAAGGAGGGGAGCACAGAAATACATTTAAATAGACGACAAATGATTAGAATTATTGGACAAAAATTTGAATTATTTTGAGCTACTGTGATATCGCAGGTGTCGCGCGATGTGAATCACCCTTGAATCATTTAGAAAACGTTTTAAAGAGCGTAATAAACACCAGCATTAGTGATGTCACGTTTGCATTAGTACTACGCATCTTTATTTTTTATTTATCAATTAAAAACAAAACAGGTTACAATATTTATTACATAATAATAGTGAAATTATTTATCCATAATCGTAACCCAAACTTCGTGTTTAAGAAATATTTGTAAAATTTATAAGTTGACTATTATAAAAAAAAATAGTTAAACACTACATTATTGTTTGAAATAACAAGTGTTAACATATGATTGTTCACATGATACCTTAGTGAGATTAGTGATGTATCAATGTAATACAACATAAAAATATTTATCAAATTGATTGACCTGTCTTAAAAGCAATAAAAGTGTTATGGAATTCGTTTACTGAAGGATTATTATATACTTAATTAAATTGTCGGCACATTCGAACAATGGGATTAAAATAATATTTATTTTTTATGGAAGGCCATAAGGGAAAAAATATTTGGTTTTCGACTTTTGTAACTAATATTAAAATGTAAATCAGATAACAGCGAAGAAGAGTCAATGATTTCATCATAGACCATTCGACAATCGTGTCACTTTCTCACGGCATCAGTGGCGTTATCAGTATGGCGTTGACAAAGATCCAAACACTCGCGTCTGATGCTTGACACAATCATAAGGCATTTTTGGTATATTAGACTGACGGCGGTAATGTTGAAAGCAAATGAAATCATAGTCCGCTTATTAATTATGCCGCAGATTTTGTTTTATTTTTCACACTTGCGTCGTCTACAAAATCTTTATCTGCGAATGGAGTCCATTTTCGAACGTACCCACTACACGAGCTATTGTGTTCGGCCGGTTTTTGTCAGTCAAATTAATTGTTGGGTTTGCCTTCAAGATGGTAGTCCTAATGTGACTCGGGTACAGTACATTGGACAAATACAGATTATAATGGAGGTGGCGTAATTGAATGGACATATTGATATAGAGAAATCTGGATTTGAATTCTGGATACAAAGGGGCCACTTTAGTTGAAATCTTAAGTTTTTTCTCTTTTTTTTTATGGCATATGCCGGCAAACGAGCAAGTGGGTCACCTGATGGTAAGTGATCTCCACCACCCATGTACGCCCACAACATCAGAATCATGGGCGCGTTGCCGACCTTAAAGGAAAGGGATAATTTGGGATTGGGAAGGGGAGGGGATTTGGGCTTCCGGATATCTCACTCACCGTACGAAACGCAGCAGCAAGCCGCTACTTTACGTCGGTTTTCTGTGAGACAGTGGTAACGACCCGGTCGAGCCAGCCCATTCATGCTGTAGACAAAACAGTCTACAGCGTGGCTCTTCCACTCAGAGAGATTATATTGATATCTCTCGTTGATATCTCTTATTAGAGATATCAACGGTTTTGTTTGTTGTAAACATTAGCAGTCAAAAGTAATTTTTTATAGCAAGCCATAGAGACATAGACAGTTTTTTGTCTATAGCAAGACTGGGCTGGCTCCGGGTTATTACTGTCTTACAGAAAATCGACGTAAAATAGCAAAGTGCTTTTGCGTTTTCCGTGGAGAGTGAGATATCCAACCAAATCAAAGTTCCCTAATTGTCCCTTTCCTTTAACGTCGGCATCGCATCCATGATTCCACAGGTATTATAGACGCTCATGGGTGGTTGTGATCACTTACCATCAGGTAGCCCACTTGCTTGTTGGTCAGCCGTTATAAAAAAAAAAGGTTTTCACAAACGTTTTCAAATTACCTTAGACAGTCAAAGTCATTCATAATTCAATCAATTGAGTGGAGATTAGTGCTATAACTGATTATAATTAAACGTGTCACGCATGTAAAAGTAGTACACAAAATAATTAGGAAACATATAACACAATAATGGTAAGCAACTGAGCTTACAATCGGCCGTAAACGCACCTACAAATATACAACGTCGTAGCATCGTGCTACATGCCTACGTATGTGCTACGTAATACGTAGCTCTACGCCCGCAGATGGAGATCGTTTCCTCGAGATATTTGTGTTCAATTATCTCGTATTATTAGAACAGGATTGCGAAGATAATTAACAGTAATATTTTATAACATGTGCTTACGTTTTCTATTTATGCGTAACAAAGCGAAAATTATATTTGAATTAAATTTATTGAATTTTAAGTCGAATTTGCTATAGCATGATTCTATGGTAGAACTACGCTGTGGATAGTTTTATTTGTCCTATGAATTAGACGTACTGACCTAGTTATTCCTACTATTCCACAGAAAAGTGAGTGACATTTCCAGAGGTTTAAATCCCTTCATTCTTCCCAATCTCTTTTCGTTTCCAATAATATCAACAACGGATCTATGATTCTTCTCATATCATGAGCGGTGACTAACATTTAACATCAGGTGACTCACTAGCTCGTTTGCCAATTATTATATTAATTATTAAATTATTTTTAATTTCTTTTTTTTTTTATATTATATTAATTATGTAAGTAAAATAGATAAATACACCCGTCAGCCACACAGATAGTTCTGATCCCACATTAGTTTAATCCGTATTGAGGGTATCATGAAGGACTTGCTATCCAACAGTACCCAGATCCGAAACAAATATTTGTAGATTACACAAATATTCTTTTGTTCATTCATTCTTCAGTCTTAGTACAGGAATCGAAACTACGGTGGCTGTCAAATAGTAATTTGCTAAGGAAAACCTAAAACTATGCGTGAATAATCTTCAAAAGCAAAATTTTCAATTTGCACGTTAAATGAAAACAACTACCGTGCCTGAAAGCTTGAAAGCGTCTCGGTAGCGAGCGTGGTGACCGCTGCAAACACCATCGATCAATCACCGAGACAGACCGCGCTCTATCTCTTACAGTTTGGACGGCTCGGAGGGCAAGGGGTTGGGTTGATTTTTTTTAAATGTTGGTGGGCGATTTTTAAGATTATTATGAGGGACGAATAAGCTTGTATTTTTTTATGTGTCTCTCTTTTTTTCGAGGATATAATATTAGCTATGTATTATGCTGTCCCACGCTACCTACGGTTAAAGGAAACTCTTTTAAGCTTCGATGAAAATAAACTGCTCCCCGATGAATATAATGGATGAAAAGGGTTAAAGCAAAATATTTGTATATTGAAAGTTCTAGATAATATAAAATTTAGTCCATATTGTAGTAAATTTAAAACAAAAATGTCCACAGCGTGGCTCTACCATTTATGATTAAAACAGTTTATTAATTGTATTTAGGTAAGTGAGTAAATGTAAACCACAGGTAAGGAACATTTTTTATTTAAATTACTTTTTCATTACCTCTCCAGCATACAATGTAGGTAAAACATGTGAAGCTCGAAGTAATTTTGTAAACACTCAGCCAATTTTAAAAATTCACCACTGGGGGTTACAGCGCTTTCTAATGTAGGCAATAGGCATATATGGTATATTCAGATAAAACATGGTGTATTATACTTCCGCGAAATTCTCATTTAAAATTTAAAGATTAAAGCTGTTGAATAAATTGATGTGATCCTAATATTGTTAACCTCCGACAAAAAGGAGGTGCGCTGTAAGTTTGATATATTTCTATAATGTTCATGCGGAGAGCGAGAAAAGCTTGTAATTTTAAATACAAAACGTCGATTTTTTTATAAGGCACAGGCAAAACTGGCTTCAATGTACCCCAAACACTCCGACCTTGAATATCTTTATAATCAAAAATGTTCCCGAAGGAATCTTAACCAAACCTTTAAGCCTAACAGGATAAAAATTTAATATTTATGTACGTAAATTGAATATAGGAAAGTTAGTACGGAGAATTGATGGAATTTAACAAAAAAACTGGCCCCGGGATGAACAAGTTTTAATAAACAAAGAAGTTGTTAACGGTTGGTGAGTTGCGAACGAGCGACGAGTCAAACCTCCTTTCCAACAACTTATTTAGAATATTATTCAAAATTTCCAGCACAGGCGCGGCGCAGGCGGGGCGACAAGTTAGCGGGGCCACGTGTCGATGGATATTTGAATATTTTTTATAAACGGACTAACTGTGCACTGAATGCGTTGCTATGGCTGTTTTAATTTTAAATAGGTACAAATATACAAAGCAAAATAATTGTGTTTGTTATGAGCGTGTTTATCATTTGCGCGCCAAAAATATACAGCGTGCATTTTGGCAACAAAATTATTTTCAGCGATACTTATGTCTTTATATAATATTAATGTGATATCTTGATAACGTTTATTACATAAATACGATAAAGATGAGGAAATAGATGGAACACCCTATTAATGTTAATGTGAAGTTTGAATGAGTCTGAGTTTAGAAATGTTGATGTTAAATAATCGATCACATTTGAATGGCTCAACAAGCTTCACACGGGTAGACTACGCCTGGGATAGGTTCTAGATTTTTTTTATGTCAGTAGTAAACAAAACAGACTAACATATTCGCGGTAACGTGAGCATAATCTAGAATTATAAAACACATAATATTTAAGATTTCGAGAATTCCTAGATTTTATTTTGGTTCCCTTAAAGTACACCCAAGTACGTCCCACGGCTGCGAAGAATTTTTCCTTGTAATTAACGGTCCGCAGATCCTTTATTAAGAAAATGTTGATACAACAAGTGATCTTCTAATTGGTCTGAAAAATAATTAATCAGTTAATAACGAGGTGGATAATTATTACAAGTATTTCGTGAAATCTGCATTAAATTATTAGAACGTTACCGAAAGAGAATAAGGTTTAGCAAACAGCGTTTTTCTACCAGCAAATTGTGTACCGCCCTGTAGATTTCTTATCTACCCGATTAGCCTATAACACGCGTGAGAGACTAGTCTCCCGTTTATACCATTATATTTTTACTCCACTACGTATACAGACAGAGATAACACCAGAAAACAATTTGTCAAAATTTTCTTGAGGCCTAATGTTAAGCACGTTATAGAAGATGGTGGGTCCCTCGTATGTGAGAGGTCGTCTGGGTTGGTACCACGGCTTTGTCTATTTCCGTCGTCAAGCAACAGTGTGTAAGCACTGTTGTGTTTCGATTTTAAGGACATTGAAGCCAGTGAAATTACTGGGCATTATGAGACTTGACATCTTATGTCCCGGGGTGATGAGCGCGGTTCAGTTTCATGTAATGCTTTATAATTCAAAGTTCTGTGTGGTCTTTCTTCTGTTTATGGGCAGATATGGCGCTTACCATTAGGCGAGCGCCTTGCTCGTCTCGTCATTCAAATAAATAGAAAAAAAGCGAATTGGCGTTGGGATCGGTTTGGTTGCACGACCAAGCCTACATATATTTCACAAAGTGACCTAATTCCGCATTTTGACTTTCCAGGAGATATTAAACTTAATAAATCGAGTTTGATCAAAAGCTATGATGCACTATAGACACATCTAGTATAAAATCAGTCAGTACTATTTTTAGAAAAATGTCATTTTAAATTACTAGATGCTACATTTCAACGACTTCAAGTCACATAAATAGCTCCAACGTCATAAATCAATTTCTGCATGAATGAAGCTCAAAAATTACCCTGAAAGCTGTTAACAGTCGCGAGAAATAAACGCAGCGAAAACCTTACACCCGCCAGTAAGGACTAGCGCACACTATACTTCTAACAATCGCGAAGTGTGTTTGCTTTAGGAAAGTTTAATTAATTAACTTTACCTGAAACACATATAGGTACCGGCACGAATCGTGATTAACCTCATTTATAGGTGTGATTAACGGTATACAACATATAACACCGCACTTTATTGGTGGTAGGATATTCATGTCCACCCGAATAGCGACCACCGTACACATGTTGTTAAAACCTGACACAGTGATCCACACTCCTTGTGTGGATAGCGTTCCAGGATCAGCTAGTGTATATCCGGTTCTCCCAAGGGGCTTGCGACATGAGTTGATGGTTGATTGTGGCGGGTATAGGGGTACATCCTTGTATTACTGTGCCTGCATCGGTCATCCGCCTGTCCTGTCGCAGGCCCCTCGATTTGCTTCTTTCCTCTCCTCCAAAGAGGAAGGAAGAATTTATACAGGCCGGCATGACTCTGGTGACCGCCGATAAACTCATTGTTTGTCGGTGGTCGCTGGTTTTTTGGATTGCACTACGCTTACCATTAGGTGTAGTGCAGTCACTTAACCGTGTTCGGATAAAACAAACTTTCTGTTACGCTGAAAAATTAAAAACTAAGTCGATGCGACTGCGTCGATGCAAAAGCGACAATGCTACATTATAATATGTGAACTCGTTTTTGATATAATCGTGAACACATAATAATATACATCCATATACAACTGACTATATATGCTTATTGGAGCTTTAGTATGTTTACCTTTCAATGACGATATATAATTATTATTATATATTGTCGAATATAGAACCTTCTTTTGTAAGTCGGCTAAAATATCATGTTTATAGCGGCCCTTAAACGCACTTAAGATAAGAAACAAAATGTCTAAACATTAATGGGCGTATTACAACACTTCTCTTGTATATTAAATGTATTTATTTTTCCAAAGACTTGAAAATAGAAGCTATTTACTTTCAGTACCATTTTTCGCCTTTGGTGTTTAATGGCTTTTACCACTAGTATTTATCGTATATCTATTCATACAAGCTCACGCCTGTAGCCCCGGTGGGGTGGCAGAGGTGCAACTAGTAATTCATCAACGCGTCGCCGATCTTGCTTGAGCCATGATGTGATGAGTTGGCGTGCCCATCGCCATATGAAAATGTGATTGCGCGATCTGGGATTTGAACCTAGCACCACAGTTTCTTGGCCTTAGTAGTCTGCCACTATCTCAATGAGGATATACCAAAATCCATTGCTTAAACTTTACTAATGACGTCAATGACAGCCTCCATGTGTCGGTGGGCGAGTTGCCGGCTATGAAGGGAGAGGCCATGGGTTCGTTTCTCGCACTAAGACTAAAATTTTTGTCTGATTCACAAATATTTGTATAAGGTTTGCGTGTTTTCTCCCCCGAGGGTAGGCGGTTAGTCGTAAAAACTACAAGTTTAATCTTTCTGTAACATGTGTTAAAAAGCATGTTGTGCCGACCCCACTACGAGTGGGATGAGGGCAGATGTAAGAAGAAGAGTTCTTATATGGAAAGTAATGTGTATTATGAAAATTCAAAACGATATTCAACAGTCAGGGACTAGATTGATTTCAAAGTGATTGTTGCATTTTTGTTAATAGATATTTATTTTGGATAACTCCGAAGCTATTTGAAGTGCCGACTCTTAATATACATAGCGTGACTCAATCAGAAATCTCTTAAAGAAACGTAGATAAACATCGTCAAATAAGATCCCTTTGAGAAATTCTGTTCCCCGTATCGAGACCTTTTCCCTAAATAGTTCAAATTCTTTCATTTGCTCCGCGTTCAACGGCAGCTGATATTGATAAAGACACGATAGAATATTTTCGGCTCACCGTAAGCTGCGCGTCATTTTTGCAGTTTCCAAGGAAAAAAGGATGATGGATTTTTTAAGATTAATGATATTTTTTGCAGATGTCGCGGAAATGCTTTTTAAATGACGTGGACGTTGAGTGATATTTTGAGAGTGTTTTGTTTACTTTGATGTTGGTTCTATTATCAAAATGTGCAGTTATTTCTTTATACATATTCTGTTCGTCTGAGATCCCGAGTAACATCGACCTTTACCCATCTGTTTACCGAATGAAAAATATATTTTAGGGTATAAAATGTGTTGCTGAACACATACCAATAGGGTTGCCAAAAATATATGGTCTTGTGGTTGTATATGTGGTGTAATATGTGGTGGTGTAATTGTGGTTCTTTGTGTTGGAGGTAAAGAAGTGTGTGCTAGATATATTAAAATAATAATTTCTATATTTTTGATAGTTTGAAATATTTTAATTGTTTACCTATTTGGTTATAAACGTCGGTATAACCGAACATTTTATAGGTAACTAGCTTTTGCTCGCGGCTCCGCCCACGTGATCAAACAAACAAACAAACAATCAAACTCTACAGCTTTATAATATTAGTATAGATTTGGGTAGCTTAGCAACGGAAGCCTTCAAATAATATTATTTGGGTAGCTTAGCAACGGAAGCCTTCAAATATGAATAATTTTCCCCGTTTTTGCAACATTTTTCACTGATGCTTCGCTTCTAATGGTCGCAGCGTAATGTTATATATCCTAAAGCCGTCCTCGATAAATGGACTATCCAACACAAAAAGATTTTTTCAATTCGAACCAGTAGTTCCTGAGATTAGCGCGTTCAAACAAACAAACAAACAAACAAACAATCAAACAATCAAACTCTACAGCTTTATTATTAGTATAGATTAAAAATATATTGGGTATCTATACAAATCCACCATGAAAGCATTACAAGGTATTCCTTTTTAATGGCTTTTGGCGATGTCTAAGAAAATAAATTTAGGTACATTCAAATAATAATGTGCATAGTAGGAGAAGGATAGGCAAATCATATAAAAGTCGTCGTGACCATGACAGTGGCCAGTTCTTAGTGACCGAGTGCTCAGTCATGTCTAAAAGTTCATTACGCGGTAACTCTGCTGCTTTACTATTTAATTCTAATTCGGCCTTAGTCATAATTAATTAAAGAGCGGTCTGTAGAGAATACTAACATGTGGTTGTGGTCTGTACAGAAGTGAGATTGTAAAATAGACCAATAAACCATGATTTTAATTCATAAAAGTAGTTTTGTGTTTTTAAAACCATCTCATCTTACTTTTAAAAGTTATATGGTGGCAACGAGAGACGAGAGGGCAGTTCGTTGATAGTGAACATTACAGTTAGTACTCTATACAAGTGTGGCAACTTCAAGTTTAATGGTAAGTGCTAGAATATAGTAGTAGTCACTTTATAATGCGTTATTTCTTTGTGCTTTATGATTTCCCTATATTCTATTGCTTTGAGTCGCTACGGCAATAAATATATTATATGTTTATCCTGCTGCGGCAGAAATGTACCTCTATTTTAAGCTGCTATTTTACGTCGGTTTTCTGTGAGACAGTTGTAACGATTTGGTGGAGCCGGCCAATTTATGCTGTAGACAAAATTGTCTACAGCGTGGCTCTACTACTCGTAATGGTCGATAATTGGCTTCGTAATTATTAGTTTCCACAGTTTTGGTAATCTTCTAATTCAATGGTGTCATTATTTTTTTCCGATTGCATACTACTGAAACACCATCAAAACTAAACTATGCTTAGATAAATAATACTTTTAAATTTAGTAGTAGTTTTTCAACATTCACTTCGGCAAAATACTTTTGCTCTACTGGTAATATCGTTTGAATTTCAATCACACTTCCAACACTATTCTATCAAGAGGCTATTGACCAACCATGATGAATTTAATAAATTACGAACTGAAAATGGTAATGAAACGGTAGTGGTTTGTTAAGATGAGTACTCTACTACTATGTAACACACTCGGGCTCCTGATCAATTGCTCAAAAGATGTTTGATGATGATGTTTTTATGATTGAAGTATAGGAGTAAATAAAGTAGTATGTAATAGTATTTCTTAGAGTTAGGTTATATAAATAGTATCTTTAGGGTTTATCTGGGTATATCTGGTGTTTATTTTATAGAATAGGCCGGCAACCGATCTAGTGGGTCACCTGATGGTAAGTGATCTCCACCGCCCCTGTACACCCACCACCAGAAGAATCATGGGCGCATTGCCGACCTTAAATGAAAGGCATAATTAGAGATTGGGAAGGGGAGGGGATTTGGGCTTCTGGATATCTCACTCACAGTACGAAACGCAGCAGCAAGCCGCTACTTTACGTCGGTTTTCTGTGAGACAGTGGTAACGACCCGGTCGAGCCAGCCCATTCACGTTGTAGACATTACTGTCTACAGCGTGGCTCTACTACTCATAAAGATCATCATCTATTCATTAATAGATTAACGTGACTCAGCCACAGCTCTCTCACTTTGAAACGTCCAATACAAATGTTCGGTGAAGTGTAATTCCAGCCATCGATAGATATGATTTCATTTAACAACTGCTTTCGTCGTCAAGATCTATCCGAGCTTGAACTTACGAGAATAACAAGCAGTTAACGTCAATTACAAATAGCTCCGATATAACCGCAGATGGCTCTACGTTTAACTCAGTTATTAGAGAAATAGATCGCTTACAGAATTGCTTTGCAATTAATATTGCAGATACAATACATTACGTGGAAATATACTATTTAGCTGTAAAATATAAGCTTTGTTTAAAGCAAAAGCTGGAAAATTATCGATATCGGCCTGTAAGGAAAATATTGGGATATTGAGATTCTTTATAATTAACATATTGGGGAGAGGAACGGTATTTGGGCCTCCAAATATTTCGCTCTATGAGACGCAGCAGTAAATTCATTTTCCCTACTTCCCTCCTGCCCTTGTCCCGATTGCCATATCCTCCACCCAAGTCCGTGAACCCTTGTATTGTTTTTATTTTTTTTCCATCTCTAATGGCCTTGTATCTCTTACTATGCTTGTTGCTCTTTCCTGTCAGACTATAGTACGGCGGTTATTCCAAAGTACCCATAGTCGAGCGCTCGCTAATGGTAAGCGCTACGCCTGCCCATAAACAGAAGCAACACCACACAGAACTTTGAATTACAAATCACTGCATGCCATTGAACTGCGCTCATCATCCCTAGACATAAGATGTTAAGCCTCGTAAAGCCCAGTAATTTCACTGGCTTCAATGTCCTTTAAACCGATTGTGCTTACACACTGGTGCTTGACGACAGAAATAGACAAAGCGGTGGTACCAACCCAGACGGCCACTCGCATACGAGGGACCTACCACCTTGTATCTCTAACATATAGTTGTAGAAACTAGCTTTACATACACACATATATTTTGTAAGCGGTTATCTCGCCCGTCTGTCCTCACACCGCCCGTGTACAATGGTAGCTAAAATGAAATATACATAAGCGGTGGTGCAGACAATCCGGCTGTTATTTAGATGGCGCAGGGTGTTGGAAACGATGTTTACTGAGCGTCTCGCAGACCCTCACTCTTGCTGCGATGTTACCAGGAATTCAGATATAAATTCACAAGGAATCACAGTAATATGATTTAATATGCGCTTAATACGTTTAATATACTAGGCCTCCGCTGTCCTACCCTTAAAAAACTATCCTTTTACTCGGTTGATTTTTTTACATATATGTTATATTACGGGTATTCTAACAAATAATAAAAGTAAAAATTTCGACCACCTCAGTGGTGCAGTAGGCGGCTGTGAAGCGAGAGGCCGCGGGCTCGATTCCCGTACCGAGGCAAACGTTATTTTCGGGTCTGAGTGTTTTCTCCCCGGAGAAAATAGAAACTGTTAAGATGAAATGGACAAAGACCTAATCCCGCTCATTAAGTAGAGGAGGCCCGTGCCCAGCAGTGGGACGTATATAATACAGAACTAGTAAAAAAAAATGAAATGGGATTCGGCAGTCAAATTCTTTTAGTACAAACTTTTTAAAATAAATCCTTTTTTAAAAAAATAATAATGTACCTATCTTAGTAAGATTATATTTTAAATCTGGTAAAATATCGAGTATTGCGAATAAAATAATATTCTTATTTCAATAACCAGCTTTTGTTTTGCTCTAGCCGCGTGAGAGTATTTTCTGTCAGTCCCCTATAAATCTCTATTCAAACAATCATTCTACACACACACACACACTAACACAGTGTACTATACACAGTTACATTTTTTCTCAAATAGGTAATTAGACTTAAACATACACCGTTAGCCCTAAAGGGGTAGGCAAAGGTACACCCACGTTCCGCCGAGCTTATTTCCATTCCATGATGTGATAGGAGGCGAGCTTATCGCCATACCGTCCACAATTTATCGAACCGAAAACTCAAACGCAAATTATGATTACCATACCCGAGAGTCGAACCCAGTATCTGACATTTCTCAGTCCTAGTCCTAGTCCTAACCAATGAGCCGATTTTCTTTAATAAATCCCAGAATTTCACAATACTTGACCCCACTAACCAAGATATATTCGTGATATTATTAAATGTTGTAACTTACTCGGTGCTGGTTTAAAATTACGACAATTTCGGAACGCGGTATTGGATCCCAACAATATCGGAGACTGTTCCTGCTTATGAAATACTGGCTTTATCCCATTATTTGGGTATTCTGTACTAGCTGAATATTTGGGGATAAATTGTAAACTGCATGAAAATTAGAAATGTTTAGCATTCGTGTGTAGAGATAATGAAGAGTTAATGAGATGTTAGGTGCCTCGTATACGAGAGGCTATCTATTTATTTTTGTCAAACAACAATGTATAAGTATAGTATATCGGTTTGAAGGCATTGTAGTCAGTGAAATAACTGTACATTATGAGGTGTAACATCTTATGTATCAGCGTGATTGGTTCATTCCATCGCCACGCAGTGATTTCTAACTCAAAGTTATATGTGGTGTTGTTTCTTTTTTATGGGCAGGCATGTATAGAAGAATATACTAATCTATACTAATAAAAACTCTCATTTAATTCATATGCCAATCTTCTCTCAGCTTTATATATTATAAATATTGTGTATCTAAAATCCAGCACATATTGAAAATTTGCCAAAATCAACCAAATTTCCAAATAAGTTCAAAAAATCAACCCTCAAAATAACAGACCCAAAAGAACTTTTGAATCCCTCGATCCCTATTAATTAATTAACTATAAAATAATGTATAAATCGGTGAGATTTATTCAAAATATCCCTTATTTATAAATAGCGATAAATTAATTAGAGTAATCCCGGGTGGAGGGTCCAAATACCGGGATTGATTATGATAAGTTCCCAAATACCGGACATTGACCCTCGAAAAGGACGCGGTTGTAACTCGGATTAAATTGAAAACGACCTTTCTATTTAATTACGTATTCGTATGATACTAGATGTATATTTTATCTGGACGGATCATCTAATTTATATATATGTCGTTCTAACAATAGAACGACGGTATGTAGGGAGGTCTGTGGTTTTTTATAAGTACTATTGTATTCCGGTTTGAAAGACATTGAAGCCAGTGAAATAAATGGGCATTGTACAATTTAAGATCTTATGTCCCGGGGTGACGAGTGCAGTGCAATGCCGTATTTTGTAACTAAAAATTTCATCCCATCCACACACTCGACACTGTAACTCTTGTAAGTGAAGATGGACACACACATATTTCGACGCCGATCATTGAAGCTCAGCGCGTCTCTGCGATTGCAAAATTGTCTTTATCCCGCAACGAAATTAATCAAATAGAAAGATAGGGAGGAGTTGGAATTCAAAAGTCTGAGTGGTTGCTGTAAAGGGTCCGGTGTGGTGCCTACCATCAAGAGAGCAAACCGGTCGCTTTGTCAGTTATGCTTATTTAACCATCCAGCCACCACCCACTTGCTCATCTGCCATTTGCTAAAAATTCATACAATTTTAATAGTCGTAATAATATATCTAAAATTGTTGTAGTTTACAATTTTTTATAGCATAGGCTGGCAAAGGAGCAAGTTTACATAAATTACTAATATTAAAAGATATTTCGAAAATACGAAATACAAACATGCTTAATAGCAATATAATATTATGTATTTATTTTTTCTGGACTGGCACCGGATGGTCAGATATTTGTACTAATTCGTCAAAACCGAACATCGCCGAAGCAAATTCATTTCGTCTTACAGTACATATATTTAAACTACAGGTTTCAAAACATTTTCCTCCTAAAATAAAGCAAGAATTTGTCTGAAAAATGACTGAAAAGAACTAAAGCGGAATATGGTTCAAAAATACCCAAGACAAATTGTTTAGTTTCTGCTCGATTCACTTTTAAAATCACATTTTTATGGACCATGAAATAGCTGGATGGCTACGCTATTTGTATGATGGAATGGAAACCGCGCTTACTGGAACATTCAGGGAAGTATTTCCGTCTCTTTTCCGCACAAAATACATTGTTTCGGTATGGTAACGACCAAAAGAGATGGTAATTTTGCTTTTTAAAAAAATGTGTAACTAGTAACGTAACTAAACGTTGTAAAGTAAATTTTGGCTGTGTGATGAATATTTTTTGGTAACTGTTAATTATTTCAGATAAAATATAACGTACCTATGTTCAAGCCTGTATACTCAAAGGTATAGGTAGAAATGCATCTAGTACGCCTACGGTTCAACGAGCATATTTACGTCTCATGATGTGATCGGTGGCGGACTATCGTCATAACGGGCACGAATTTCGATCCAGGCAACTTATATGTATTATTCAAATAAAAAATTGTAGTACAGATTGTGGTTGCCTGACTGATTGTGAACCCAGGACTTTATCGATTTACAAGGTGGTAGGTCCCTCGTATGTGAGAGGCCGTCTGGGTTGGTACCACCGCTTTGTCTATTTCTGCCGCCAAGCAACAGTGTGTAAGCACTGTTGTGTTTCAGATTATTCATATGTAATTACACATTATCCATATTATGTAATTTGGGAGCAACACTCCTAGGATGCGACCTAAAAAAAAAATCTCGCCCATCATACGAGAATCTATCCCCAAGTAAAAGCTTTGAAAATAATAATACCAATATTAATAGTAAATAATTGTGACAAGTTTTCCTGAGTTCAATTTATTTACACAAACAAGACCCAGTCGACCGCTACATGATCCTAAACAGGTTCCCACATAAATTATGGACGGTTCCAAAATGTCCCTTTCATAACCTCCCCCCCTCCTCGCCCCTTCGGATACCCCCATCATAATTTACGGATGATATTTGTCACGCTGGATTTTTTCGTCGCAATAACACAAAGCTTTACTTCCACTGAAAACAAACGGGTGACAGGTGACGTTTATTGCCCGTACAAAATATTGTTAACATGGTTTATTTTGTACCTGTATTGTTTTTTAACGCTTGGTTGGGTGTTAAAGGTGCGTCCACACTATCCTAATACGCCTTTTCGCGTACTTATTACACTAATGGTGACGGGTGTCTGAATATGCACTATATTAATTTGATGTAACGTGACTTGTGTCGGAGCAAACTGATACGAGGCCTTTTTTTAAATTGATTAAATGACGAGACGAGCAAGGCGCTCGCCTGATGATAAGCATCACGCCTGTCCATAAACAGAAGCAACACAACACATCACATTTAAATTACGTCACCCCGAGACATGAGATGTTAAGTCTCATAATGCCCAGTAATTTCACTGCCTTCAATGTCCTTTAAACCGAAACACAACAGTGCTTACACACTTGTTGTTGCTTGGCGGCAGAAACGAACAAAGTGGTGGTACCAACCCAGAGGGCCTCTCGCATACCACATCTTAGAGTTGTTTTTTTTATCCGAGCACGGCAATGTGATGAATTGCACCTGACGGTAAGCGCAGTGCAGTTCAAAAAGCCAGCGACCACCGAACAACAATGTGTTTATTGGTGGTCACCGGAATCATGCCGGTCTGAATAAAGGCTTCTTCATACTCCAAAAAGCAAGAAAAGCGAATCGAGAGGCCTGCGACAGGATAAGCGGATAATCGATGCAGGCTCAGGGATACAAGGATATTCCCCTATACTCGCTCCAACCAACGATCCAGTCCTGTCACAAGCCCTTCGGGAGAGCCGGATATACACCGGCTGATCCTGGAACACGACCCACTTATGGTGTGTGGATCCCTAGGGCAGGTTTTAACACCTTGTGTCCGGTGCTCGTTATCCGGTTTGATATAAATCCTACCACCAGCAATTTATTACAGTCTTTTATTTTTGACACCGCTTTAAAATAAAGACGTTGGTGTTAATCCTACCAAAGTACCGATTAAATAAAAATAGTATTTAATACTAGTACCTTTAATAGTTACTTCCTTAAAACAATAAACTTTAACTAAGTTGTAAGTTACATAAACCCTAAGTAAACTGGCCCCAAGTAAACAAACGCTTCGACTTATTTTATTTAAGTCGTCGCAATCTTGAATTATGCAGATACATTATACAATAAACATTTCACAGTCCAGCGCGTTAGTAATATTGAATCGCTGGACTCTATTAACAATGCAAATACTGTCTGCGACTACGAGAAGCCAAGTCCGTGAATGCACAGCAATGCGAACAAATTTAATAGTACCATCGGGGAACTAAAGCGTGGACTACAGCCTCCTGCGAAGCCGGTAACCAAGGTGCAAATTTAAATTGGTAAGTTTATACGACATTGTTTGCAAATCCAAACTTATGCAGTAACGGGAGTGTTTACAGGGATCGTTTGTTACGGCTTAATGCTTGTTGTTGGATTGTCTTGGCTTGGTTTTATTTTGTTTGCGATTTCGGCTGTTTAGGCGATGGTTTTTTGTGAAATTATTGTTGTTACGTGTTGGTGCGTGTGTACAACAAGTATATAAGATTCTGCTCAACATACATTTGTACCTTATTCCGTGTAGGCAACGTGTTAACCCCAAGACATGATTGGAGACAGTCCATCATAATATATGTACCCAAACATTGATTGCCCGTGCTAAGATTTGAACCAAGGACCTCATAGTCTTTCAGCTGAAGTACGCCGTTATGACACCAATTAAGTCGTTTCTATTTTATTTTTTTTGTGTAATGGCAGTTTGGTGAAGCATCAAACCTACGGCCAAACCTTGAGTTGTTAAGTGATAAGCTTATTCATTTATCTTTTCAAATATTAATGAGACAAAAGATTTAAACATTCCTTAACAACTAAATCCAGGCAATTTTTAATACCGTGAACTATCTTAATTAAAACTTCATTCAGCATACAACAAACATTACAGACTTTGAAAATCTCGCTGAGTAAAACATAAAAAATGTTGACTTTCAACTACGAACAGATTAAAACAAAAACGTGCAAAACTCCCGGATTAAATTCAGCGAATAAAACAATATGTTGGAGAACTTAAAACCAGATGAGATCCAGTTAAAACCAGTTAAGAAACTCAGATATTGCCCATACAAACTGCCGGAGGAAGTTTACACGGAACTTGGAGCGCAGCCCCGCACGAACGTCCGACGCACTCGGCTGTTCCTGAAATATAACTGCACCCCTGGATTTTTTCGCAGCCTTTATCCATCCCCGAGGGTGTCGTGCTGTAGAAAATTGTTTGAGAAGTTTTTAATATATTGTTTAATCGTGGATGATTTAATAGAGCTCTACCCGGTGATTCTGTCAGTATGATTTATTATTTTTCATTGTAAAGGTGGATTTGCTTTTGGATTTTTCTTAGAGTCATCACTAAGTAGAGATTTTCCTTTTCTTATAACAGAAAGCCGGCAAATTACTAATTGGAGTACCTTATATACTCTTAATAAACACCCAAATTACCATACGGACTATGGTTCTTTTAGTGAAGGAGGGAATGCCACCACAACCAACCTGGCTCATTCATACATACACGATAATTCCACACCTGTATTGCCAAAGGGGTAAACATATGTGTAATGAGTACACCTACGGTTCAGAAGTCGGCTTATTTCCGCACTCATTTTAATTCCAGTCAACTCTTGGGTAATATTTCCAATCGAAAACTCAAATACAATTTGTGTTTAAGTTACTGATTTATAAAAGGAAGCTGGATAGAATCGTATTGTATCGAGCATTAGCCTGTGGCGTCAATGTATCTGTATCGAAACACAATACAGTATACACAGGTCTGTAACCCACCAAAGGGCACTGTGACTAGCGGCAGAAATAGAAAAATTTAAAGTATTTAACCAGACGACCTCTCGCTTAAAATGGACCTAGTAACTTCAAGCACACCTAAAAATCAATATTAAATACATAAGAAAAGAAATGCATCAACTCGTAATAAAATCAATCACTGAATCCCCAGCGCTATAATTTCTCCGGCTGGCGTCCCAGCCTAGGTTCAATATCAGAAGATGCTTTTTAAATGTCATTTCCCACGTCGGAGGGTTTAAATGCATTCTCCTGTTCAAATTGGTTCTAAAAACGTCGACGCTGTGAGGCGGGTCTCGAATACCCCGGCTATGGCTCTCAGACGGGTTAAAACTAAATATTATTATAGCATACAGACAACACTTTGCACGCTTCTGTGACTCTAGATCGGGAATAAAGAAAAATGAAAATGCGTGGCCTTTTCTTTTGTAAAGGTTTTTTTTACGTCAGTAAAAATAGTGTGTAAATAAAGGCTTATTTAAATTTTATGTACATTTAGTGATGTGAATACAGTATATGTGTTTTTTTTTTATCCGGGCGCGGTAAATTTAATGCACTAAACCTAATCTTAAGCGTAATGCAGTCCAAAAAATCCAGTGTCCGCCGATAAACAATGATTTTATCGGTAGTCACCAGAATCATGCCGGCCTGTATAAATGCTTCTCCACACTAGGATTTGGGCCTCCGGATGTCACACTCACCGTACGGAATACAACAGCAAGCCGCTACTTTACGTCGGTTTTCTGTGAGACAATAGTAACGACCCGGTGGAGCCGGCCCATTCATGCTATAGACAAAACTGTCTACAGCTTAGCTCTACCACTTATAATTGAATGGTTAGTGGCCAACCTATTGTCAATAATTTCAAGTCGCCTAAATGCCTCCGACTAATGACTAGTTAATAAAATCCGGGACCGACTTTGTACGTGCCTTCTGAAACACAGCTGCTCAGTTGAAATATCAATAAAGAGTCACCCATCCATAGACTGACCGCACCGAGGGTTGCTTAACTCGCTAATCATTTTCCGATTAGTGAGTGCAACTGGCTATGACCATCTAGAGATACTTTTTCTTTATAAAAAAAAATTTATAACACTATTTATTTCTTAACAAACTAGACAAGTCTCAGGTTTGATTTCGAACCTGTGACTTTCGCCTCTGCAGTACCACTCCACGCTAAGCTATCGTTATTTCTGATACGTTCTAAGTGAGTCAAATAATTAAATGCCCAAGTAAGATCCCTTAACTATATCTTAACACTTTCCTTCAAGATGGACGCGTCCATGATTTTCTAGTATTATGGGTATCCACGGGTGATGCAGATCACTTACCATCTGGTAACTAACTTATTCGTTTGCCAGTCTCTGCTATAAAAATACTTCATAGCTTTTTATAGCAGATACCTTGCAAATCTATACTTATAAAATAACATGTCCTGACTGACTGACTGATTCATCATCGCCGAGCGCAAACTATAGCTACAAGCCTGAAATTCGGTCTGTATATTCATTTTGTTATGTAGGCACCCACTAAGAAAGGATTTTAAAAAATTCCACCCCAAAGGGGTCAAAATAGGGGATGATAACATGTATGAAAGTCCGTCATTTTGAAAGTTACATAAACACAATTTTGTATTTCGGTTATTGACGTAAAACAAATAGATACGTGTTTCAGGAATTTTGGAAATTTTATTTAATAAGGGTTGAAAAGGGGGATGAAAGTTAATGCGAAAGTAAGTTTGTTTGTTACGCTTCACGCCTAAATCACTGAACCGATTTTGATGAATTTATCTACAGAGACAGATGGGACCCTGGAGACGGTTACAGGCTACTTTTATCCCGGAAAATGCTGTTCACGTGGGCGGAGCCGCGAACAAAAGCTAGTATTGTATAAAATATAAACGTTTAATTACTTCAGTTCTGTTGAAGTAAGAACCGGACAGTTGTAAAGCCTTTTGTACTCTGCCAGCACCTGGCAGCTGACTGAATATGAATTATTAATTTATCAGAACGCTAGGTAGGGACAACGGACTAATAACTGGATAATAGTTACCATTATTTCAGCACTAGTGCCAGTTAAAGTGTTCAATATTAGACTTGTATGTATTGATTTGAATGACACAGCACTTGACATTCAAAGCACAGTGCTCGTCATCCCGAGGTACAAGACGCTATGTAATTTTATTGGCTTCATCATCATTGTCAAACCCTGTCGACCCACATCTGAGCTATCACATCATAGACCTCTCTTTGTTGAGACCATTCGCAATTTGTGGCAATCTTAACCACATCCAGCCCATGGTCTTTTTTATATCATCGACCCATCTAGTCGGTGGCCGGTGGACGTCCCCTACTTCTTTACTGGATTCAATGACCTTCAAACCAAAACACTAAAGTGCTTACACACTGCGGCTTGGTAGCAGATATAGACAAAGTGATGGTCCCGACCTAAACAGCCTCTTGCATATGAGGGACTTTACCAACTAGCGAAATTCTATATTTACATTAGTAGAATTTTAATGAGACTTTTTCTTCAGATAATGTAAAAAAATAGCACGCAAACACATTTTCATACTAAGCCAACCATTTTCTCATTCTGTTCACGACTTCACCTTGTCTCTGTATTGACACTTTATATTATTATTTTTTGTCTAGAATATCAAATAAGAGAACATGTCACGCCTTTGTTCAAACAAACAAATGGGATTTACGTTTCATTAAAAATAAAACCAATATCGGGATGATTTCGTTTCGGCTTATCAAAATACTTTAACATCGAACCGCTACATTTCATTATTGGATGTTTTCAATTTTAAATGTTAAATAACAGGTTTCTTTTAAGGATTGCTCAACTACATGTCTTAAGACTGTAAATAATGCAACGAAAATATTTCAAACTGTGTAGTTATATTCGTAAATATTAAAAAAAAGACATTAAATAAACAGCTTATTTAGCTGATGTGTTTTACATACTTACTTTTGCAAGGTAAGTCCTTAATATGGGAGAGACCGTCTGGATTGACAACATCGCTTTGTCTTAATCTGCCACCAAGCAGCAGAGTGTTAGCACTGCTATATTTCGGGTTAAAGGAAAGTGAAGCCAATGAAATTACTGGGCACTATGAGGCTTAACAAATTATAACTCAGGAGGACTGACACAGTCTAGTGTCATGCAGTGATTTGTTATTCATAGTTCTGTGTGGTGCTATATCTTTTTATGAAGCGTGACCTTTAGCATCAGACGAGCGATCTGCTAGATTCATCATTCAACCTTATAATAAAAAAATGTAATATGAAAATCCTTAATACGAATATGTATCACATTAGCCAGACAATATCAACAATAATATCCCATAACTAAGTGAGTCCTAAAAATAAACCCTTTAATCAAATACTATTCAACGTAATTTCATTTTGTTTTCATATATTTATTGTTATCAATTATTTATTTTGGTCATAATCAACAAAACACAAAAAAATAAGAGTTATCATAACACAAAGTACAATAAAATTACAACAAAATTAAATTACATGAATTGTTACTGTTATTAATATAACAGAGGCCTGTGAACGAGCAATTAGTTCACCTGATGATAAGACGTGAACTCCACTGTCCATGATTGCCCTCAATAGAAAAATCATGACGCATTACTTAAAGAAAAGGGGTAATTAAGGGGGAATGGGAGGGCAATTTTAGCCTCCGGATACCTGACTCAAACGTAGCAATTCCTTATTATCCCTTTCCTTTAAGGTCGGCACCGTACCCATGATTCTTCTGGTATTGTGGGCTTACATGAGCACTGGATATCAGGTGACCCACTTGGTTGTTTGCCGGCCAAAATAAAAAGATTTTCCTAATCAATATGGAGAATCAAACCAAGATCGTTTAAAGTCAGTCTTCGTAAAATAAATAATATATTGAGTTGCATACTAATTCTCACCACACAGCACAGATTTAAGCCCGCACCTGGTCTATACAGCGAAGACGTTGCATTTTTATCGTAGCGCCACTCTGAAGCAACGCCAACACTATTTACCATCTGCCATCATATTTACATTTCTTCAGATTATTTCGTTTGAGAATTATTATTAAAAAGTGTCCACGTCGGTTGGAGTACTGTATATTAATTATAAATGAGAAGAAGTTGGCGAAAAAGTGTTTTGTTTTATTTCACATATGAGTGGTAGAGCCACCCTGTAGACAGTTTTGTCCATAGCATGAATGGGCCGGCTCGACCGGGTCGTTACCACTGTCTCGCAGAAAATCGACGTAAAGTAGCAGCTAGCTGCTGCGTTTCGTACGGTGAGTAAAATATCCGGAGGCCCCACATTCCCCTCCCCTTCGTAATCCCTACTTATACCTTTCCTTTACGGTCAGCAACGCGTCCATGATTTTTCTGACATTGTGGGCGTACATGGCGGTGGAGATCACTTACCATCAAGTGACCGACTTACTCGTTTGCCGGCTTCTGCTATAAAAAAAAATGTCTTAATGATCAGACTTGCTGATCGCTCACCTGGTGATCCTATAAGCGTGGTGCTGGTAATAAATACCACTCAGAAAGAATTGCAAAGTATTGCATGTTACTGTACTGTGCTAGTCACCTCGAAATGATGTTGAGTCTCATAAAGCCCAGTAATTTCACCAGCTTCACTTTCAGTAACTTCATTAGTTTTAGTGTCATTCATACCGGAACGTAACGGTGCTTAAACACTGGCGCTTGGCGGCAGAAATTTTTCAACAGTTATATGTGCGTATTGACAGCCTCCGTGGCGCAGCGGGTGAGTAGCCGGCTATGAAACGAGAAGCCACGGGTTCGATCCCCGCACCGAGACAAATGTTTGTGTGATCCATGTCTCCGGTAGTTCCTGATATCCACGATACAAGAATCGTATCTTACTGTGGGGACAGGACTGGGTTTTTGACTGTTGGGTGTATTTATTTATAAAAAGAAAGTATTGATAGTGTGTACCTGATAATGAATACCTTTAAGATAAAAGCTGATGTGTCACTGTCACATAAAGCCAAACCACATATTTCCAAGCTCACGCACACGTCCCAAGAGGTGCATAAATTAACCGAACTATCAAGATTTATGGATTTAAAAAATATTTTGGTTCTATAAATACAGCTAATATTGGCCAGTACACTCGATTTATTAAGGATAAACCTATTAGTTTAAATTTCGCAAACACAATTGTTCTGTCTGGCCATTTTGCTGGTTTTCTATGGGTGTACTTTAGTAAATGAGTGTAATTATGACACAAAGTTGGAAATAACAAAGCGGTAAGCTAAGCAACAATCTTGGCTCTGAAGACTCTCTTAAAGGTAATTGCAAGGCTTGTATAACAGCCGGCTGCCAAATGTATATGCCAAGGTGTGTTTCAGATAGAGCCAAAATAATAGAGCTTCTTTTAGCTGCCTTAAAAAATAGTAAAGAATTTCTCAATTCGTCTGCATATTTTTTGTGTATGTTCACGCTTAACTCTGCCGATTCTTTTTGTAGTCAATAAGTTTTTCTTCCAGAGTGATCTTTTTTTAATTTCACCGTAAGGACATGAAATGAAACAATTTGTCTATTTCTACCTCCAAGCAGCAGTATATAAGCCCTGTTATTTTTCGTTTGAAAAACATTGAATGAAATTACTGGCCATTATGAGACTTAACAATATATGCCTTAGGGTGAAAAACGCAATCTAATGGCATGCAGTGCTTTCTGTGTGGTGCTAAATGAAATTACATTACACATCTGCCGGGCTCATATTTCTTTAACACATTTCCCACGTTATAAGTACATATATCTTTAATTATGCCTACTTTTATTGATATACCATTTCTTTGATTTCGTTATTATTTTTATTAAGTCCTCGACCTATTGATGCTCGGTAACCCAGAATATTCGTTCATATATTGCGATATAATTTTAGTTTTTCGACATAAGGCAGAGGCTATAAATCAATAAAGGCGTAGAACAATAGAATATATTCTGAACATCTTTCGATATTTTTTATCGTTGAAGGAGCGTTGTATAAGGGTATTATGTTTGATATATTGTAGCGTAAACAGAAAATATTTTTCTTAGCAATGTTGACGCAACTGTGTGTAGGGTGAATTTAACAAGTTTTTCTAGGCGACACTCTTATGCGAAAGTTCATCTGGGAAGGTATTTTATTTGATTGAATGACGAGATGAGCAAGGGGCTCGCCTTATGGTAAGTGCCGCGCCTGCCCCTAAACCGAAGCAATACCACACAGAACTTTGAATTACAAAGCACTACATGGCACTGAACTGCGCTCGTCACCCCGAGACATAAGATGTTAAGTGCCATAATGCCACGTAATTTCACTGGCTTCAATGTCCTTCAAACCGAAACACAACAGTGCTTTCACACTGTTGCTTGGCACTAGAAAAAGACAAAGCGATGGTACGAACCCAGACGGCCTCTTGCATACGAGGGATCTACCATCTTATAAACCACCACCGCTTTGAATTTTATATCCACTAAATAGTATGAAAACATTATCGTGTTCTATTTTGAAGGACATTGAAGCCAATGAAATTATTGTGCATTACAAGCTTAACATTTTAGGAGACGGGAATATAATTATCGTCACTGGAAAGGCAAAAATACTAAAGCGCCAATACGTGAACTTTATGGTAGAGCATTTTGAATTTATTTATGTACCTACTATAAAAGTCATAATTATTAATTTAGAAAAAAATATTATTCAATAAAAATAAGTTTTACTGGAAATCGTCCAGTAGTCAGTAATTTTTATCGTAAAAAACTATTATATATTACTCTACTGCAAAGTTCACGTATTGGCACTTTAGTATTTTAGCCTTTCTATTGACTATATATTTTCTACGAGCTAAAAATTTAAATAAAATTAAATTTTCACTATCATAAACCAGTGTTCCTCAATTGCCAGTTGGTATTTTAGTTCGTACTGGGAACTGCAACACCCGATGAAAGAGCGCGCTCTATCATTATACATCCCGATGACTCTACAAAAAAGACTTTTATCAGAGGCCTAAGATCTCGGAACGGAGCTTTCTCCGGATAATTTCGAGGGTAATTAGCGCTGACCTAAATGAAACTTGGCGAAACAAGGGGAGGCGATAAATTAAACAAAAATAGAACATCCAAACAATCTGTGTTTTGAACAACTGCAAAATGTGTGAGTTTGTGATATGTCACTATGGAGTACAATTGCGTTAGTTGATATTTATGTGGACTTTTGTAGTTTGTTTTTTGGTTTATGGCTTTTCTCGAAACGATAAATAAACTTGTGTTGTAGGGCCGACTTGAAGCCACTTTTACCGTATGTATAATAGAGCCGGTTTGGCCGGGTTAATACCATACTCCTTTTTTTAAACAATGTTGATCACTGCGTCCCTTGATGGTTCACAGAATTATACTGGCTAGAACTTACTTGATATACACTGGGTAACCAAAGAAAATGGGTCTCATAGGAAACTGGCAAGGCATTTTGTTCCACAAAATACTTATCATATAATGAGATGCCTCACAGTCATGGCACCGCGGTGATATTAATAGCGGAAGTTACTCCGCTCTGAACAGATAATTTATGCACTATATCATACTTAATGGGAACATATATATATAAACATAGTTCCTGTACAACCGACGATGCTCTGAGGCAGTTCTACATACTAACGTAATGGTATGTTCTCAAACGTTTTTATTTTCATAGGACATATTTCTATATCGAACTTATGTATTACGAAAAAATAATTTTAAAGGATAGTTTTTTTTAGCACAGATCGAGCAACTAAGTCACCTGATGGTAAGTGATCTCCACGGCCCATGTACACCCACAATACTTGAAGAGCCATAGGCACGTTGCCTTAAAGGGAAGGGATAATAAAGGAATTGGGAAGGCGAGGGGGATTTGGGCCTCCGGATATCTCACTCGCCGTACGAAACGCAGCAGCAATCCGCTACTTTACGTCGGTTTTCTGTGAGAAAGTGAACCGAAGAACGACCCGGTCGAGTCGGCCCATTCATGATGTAGACGAAACTGTCTACAGCGTGGCTCTACGACACATAAATGAATATACATAAATTCATTTTATACATGTGTATTTTGTGTTTGTTTCAAATAAATTTAATTTCATTCTTTCTTTCTTCTTAAATAGTATATTTAGTATATAATATAGTGTAGTATTCCTTAAAAAAACATCTCAAATAATTATTCAATATTGGTTTTGGCGTCGAAATTATATATATTTTGAGTTGTAAGATTTTTTTTTTATAATTTGACAGGAAAGTATCATTTCAATAAAATGTTAACGGGTTATCCCCGTATATGGGTATGGCATATATATTGATTTTTTAAATAAATCTAACGAAGACTCAACATTTCCACCATTAAGTCCGATATTAATATTGCACAATATCATAATATTCTTATGTGAACCTTAATATATTGTGTTTCAAATCAAAGTCGGACCGCGCCTTAAAGGCACTTAAATGGATGGGCGTAGTTATTCAATAATCTAAACGGCGACTTTTCAATTTCACTTTGTATTTTAATAAATGACACATTTTAAATCTCAATTTAAACTCAACTCAGCTAATTTTAATTAGTTTTATTGCAATGTGTAACATTCGCGTAAACGTAAAAAAATCATTATGAGTATATTATTTCCACACAGCTAACAAATATATCATGGAACACTTAATAATAAATCGTAAAACAACATAATTTAAATGTAGACACGCAAATTTGACTTGTATTCATAAAAAAATCAAACGTTTTGATATACTGTAGTGTATTCAGTGGGGGAAGAGCAAAAATTTGGGCATACACACTGTTATTTTTGTTTATTACACCCGGAGGCAAAATACTTAATGATATATGCGAGGAGTTTGAGTAGTTGACGAGTGTTTTTTATTACATTATACACAACATATTACAAAAAAGTGTGGCTGAATTTAAACAACGTATAGCTTACAATATAAGTATTTCATTTCCTTTGGTATCAAATCCGATTGTATTAGAAAAATAAAGCATTGCCTTTTATCAAATGAGTAGAATGTCGATATTCCACTTGCAATACTGGGCAACACTAAACGGTTAATAACTAAGCTTTGGCTTACTCCAGCGTTGTTATTCTTACTCACGCACTTAAGTGAAGTGCGTGAGCGAGAGAGAGTGAGAGAGTTTCATCGGGTGTTTCAGTTTTGTCAGCAGTTTTACCAGACCCAAATTTTCCCTCCCCTTCCCAGTCCCTTAAAGTCTTTTTCTTAAAGCCCCTTTCAGTAAAGCTGTCATGTTTCTGATATTGTGGATGTTTATGGGGAGATCACTTAACCCGTTGACCCACTTGCTCGTTTGCCACCCTCTACTATAAAAAACTGCTTTGTCGCGACATTGGTGGTTTTGTACTTCCGGAAAATTACACAGACAAGCCTCACCGGTTTCTGTAAGTACTGTTACTAGACCAATCAGAGATAACTGATAATTTAAATTTTGACGCCATTTCCACAGACATAATAACCACCTGCAGTACAAGAACCAATGTTTCAGTACAGTAGTGCAAGTACCTGAGTTAATAAATACGTGTTACGAAATCTTAACGTGGCTTGAAGGCAAACGCTGGAACTAAATAAAAGGCAAGATTTAAAATGAAATTACATTTGAAACGCTTGTTTGTTCTTCTTTGTTACTCAAGTTCAGTTTTAATGGCTTGACGTGCACATTTATCACCTCATCTTCTTTATTACTTTATATAATTGTTTACTTGATTCTAATTATGACTGGAATAATTCTATCATCTGTCGAAAATATTGAAGTTTCACTGGAAATACTTTACCGGTTGAGGAGTTAACCCGTTTTTCCCTTGCACCTCCATCGTTTCGTTATGCCAACTTATTTAGATCAAGTCGGAGATATTCTCGAGAAAGGCCAGGTGAGAAGTACCCTAAACCTACGTGGATGCACGAAGAATATAATGAGAGTGAAGGACGCCAAAGGTGTGTTTAAGGATTGTAGCAGGTGGATGTCTGTTATCTCTGCCTACCCCTATGGGAAATAAGCTTGAGTCTATGTATGTACCTCCATTGTTATAATGTGTTGATCAAAATGTGATCACAGACACGCACACACACAAATGCACCAGCACATATACGCGCATGCACGCACACGCGCAGAAAAAGGTGTAAAATTTATATATCACGCCTCGCCTCGGGTTGGAAATCCAAAAATATCCATCCTTATTTTTAATGAGATATTCTATCCCTTACCATATATCCAATTTGCTACTTATAATCACCGAAGAAATCTTTAATATTCATCAAATTATCGCGCCCTAAAAATCTTCGAAAGAATTCTCTGACAACGTAAATAGTGTCTTTGACAAGTTTTGACAACAAAGCCGAACTTCTTAAACACGATATAAAAACTTGTAAAGCCTTAATTGTACAAGTTATTAATAGTAAGCGAGCCGGGGGTGGTCCGTGGGTAGTCCGTGGGTGCACAGACATAGAAACAAGGTAGATCTCGCAAGTACGCCATACTTCAACTCATTTGTGCGCGCGTTGGTAAGTGTACGTAAGCTTTTAAGTATGTGTTTTTATTTGTCTATGTTTTTATTTGTCTACCTGTGACGTATCACCATGGGCGTATTGACTAGAACCGAAAGTCATTAACAGACTTAAAAAGGAGGAGATTGGAATAAAACTAATTTAAACGGATTTTATCGCGGTTAGTAACAGTTTTTTACTCGCCTGGTTGAGAATTTTAGCACTCCCTCGTATGTTTTTCTTAGGTGAAATCTTGATACACGTAGGTATGAGATTATGATCACGGCATCTCTTCAAGAAATTTAATGACGTCACATATCTTGCGCGCTTTGTTTTCAAATCCTCCAACCGACGTATTTTATTTGCAATATCCAGTCCGTACATACTGGTTTACATAATGATTTCTTACGTTTACGCGAATGTTACTCATTGAAATAAAACTAATTTAAACGGATTTTATCGCGGTTTAAATTAGTTCTATTTCAATGAGTAATATTCGCCTAAACATACGAAAGGAGGAGGTTCTCAATAGTGTGAGTTTTTTTTGCTTTTTTTGTGTATTTAGTGCCATTTTTTGCTTTTCTATACATCTAACGCATTTTGTTGCTTTTTTATGTATTTAGTATCTCTTTTATAATATGTCGCCGTTGCATAGCCAGTGCTGCTCCACTATAACTTTTCTGGCTTCTTCACAGCAGATGTAGAAATTTGGTTCTATATGGTTCCATACAAATTGATGTAGTAGCTCATGTCGTCTACTAATATCTATGTCTGTAGAGGTCCGGGACGTCGCCGCAGGAAATTTCCATAACTACATTCTGTGGGTCGGGAACTTTGAATGTAAACTCTGGATCGGACGCACAGCTCTTTATACGCTATTGCCAACTAATAAGGATTCCGAAGTGCTTTACATTTATGTTTATAACTTGGGAGATGGGATATTAAGCGCCTGTTTCACCATCTTTGAGTAAATGCTACTTACCAATTAAAATGACACGTTCCAAAACAAATGTCATATCTGACATAATATATCTCAATAATAATATAATTAATTAATTAATAATAATTGTATTAGGAAAAAATAAGATTCAATAATTATATAGTAGGTAAATTTACATGATTTTATATAGAATGGTAAGGACCGCAAATCCCTCATAGTTCTTGATATCCACGAAAAGAGGTTGAGTATTGCGTGTATTTATTTATTTTAATTCTCCGATAATTCCAACAAAATACACACATAGTCAATCAGAAAACGCTGAAATTTTACATCTTCAATAAAAAAACCGCTCACGGAACAATATGCAGATTCATTAAAAAATTCTGTACACGATGAATAATAAAAAAAGTGGGAGCGCTATATATTTTGATGAAAAATCGCGTTCAGCATATACGCATAGGAAAAGTTATTTTGCACCGACCATAAATGTTTAATAAATGAGGTTGGTTTATGGCGCTTTGTTCCGGTCGCGAGCATGATCTTTATCGCGTTGCAATAAAATGGGGATTTGTCATACAAACGAAGCTTGGGTCTTACTAATGACTCTCGATTACGACGGATGATGCATTGCTTTCGTAATCTTTAACTAAGTGGTAGAGCCACGCTGTAGACATTTTTGTCTACCGCACGAATGGGCCGACTCAATCGGGTCGTTACCACTGTCTCACAGAAAACCGACGTAAAGTAGCAGCTTGCTATGAGTGTACATGGGCGGTGAAGATCACTTACCATCTGGTGACCCACTTGCTCGATTGCCGGCCTAATTACACAAATAATTCTGACCAACAGTAGTTATCAGGAACTACGAGGGACTTACGGTCCCACAGCACTCAAACCCCGAAACACGTATTTGTGTATTACACTAACATTTGTCTCGGTGCGGGAATCGAACCTACGGCTTCTCGCTTCACAGCCGGATACTCGCCTACACTACGGAGGCTGTCTTGCCTCAAACACATACATACACAAAGGCATCAAACTTATAGCACTAACCTTTCTCAGAGGTTAAAAAGCCTTTTACTTAACCCTAATACGCACCAAAACATAATTTAGGCAGTTGCTCTCCTATCCATTCGTGCTTACTGTAACAAACAAAGCTAAACAGAATACAACTCACAAAGGCCTTAAGTTAACCCGTTTATTGTACGTCGGTGTGGTAATTATGTAATTAACATAGTACATAAACTATGTCATTCCTTTGAGCGATAAAAAACATTAAACGTTGCCTTTATTTTTGGTGGTACAAAGACATGCTAATACACAGAAAAATCTGTACAGAAAGATAACAGAATATTTTTTATTCTGGCACAGTAAAGTGACTATAGTAGACCTGAAGGTATACTTATTACTTTCCTTAGCGTCCTTACGTTGCTGTAGGCCACTGGAAACCAGCACTCTGTTGTAGCGCAAAAAAACGGAGGAGGCTGTCAATTCGACGCGTTTTTATATAGATAACTACGCAAAACTCTGCCAAATGTAAAGCGATTTAGATTATTATTGGAAGGAAGTTCCTTACGGCAGGCTTGGAGGGGATAGGGATTTCGCTGCGTGACCGAACTGAAAAAAATGTGATAGTAAAACCGTAAGAAAAATGCGTGGAATAAAAGCATTAAATGAGACGTGCGTATGCGCGACAGTCGCATAACCAGCCAGCGTTAGTTCCTTTTTTAAAATGAAATTCATTCAGCCAGTTATTATTTATAATTACATAAGTTGATAAAAAATGCTATACAATAGCTTTACCGCGGCAGTTTCCGAGTACCACACGTCTTTTTGTTATTTCTATTTTTCTATTCTATTTCTATGTAATTTTATGTTGTCAAACAAAAATAAAGAGACATATTTTGTTATTTTAGTTGATAATTTGAATTTTTTGCAATTTGTGTCGATTCTACATTAGCCGAAGGAACTTCGTTCCTACCTGGTGTCCCAAGACACACACCAATTTTATTTTTCATTCGAACAAGTTTTATTTCTTATTAATACTCAAAAAGTTTATCATTGGGTGCAGACTCAATAAAACAACTTATAAAATTTGCATGTTATAGGAATTTATCATCTTTGTATATGTTATGACTTTATTTGCTCCATAATTCCAGTTCCTCGATATAAAGTCGTTATGTTTTTTTTATTCTTTTGAATGGTGTAACAAGCAAGTAGCTATCCTAATGCTAACCACCACGCCTACCTGCAAACAGAAACAAACCCACTTTGAACTATAAAGCACTGTATGGCACTGCACTACGCTAACCATCCCGAGACATAAAATGTTAAGTGTTATATCGAATGAATTTTACTAGCTTCAATGTCATCCAAACCGGCACGAAGAAGGGCGCTATGTGTAAACATAGCGCCTTATCGGTAAAAACAGTTACAGTGATTTCTACGAAAACGGAGCATAGCATAGCAGAGACCTACCACACAGTAGCTATATTGGTGTAAAATTAGTAACCGACCATTCTGTGCAGTTTGTGCTGTGGCTCATACTGGGAACGAATGTAAACTGAACGAACAAGCACTAATATAATTATGTGGGACGCGGCGGGCTTTGTTCTTTCCTACATTGTACGGATATTCACGTGGACTAAGTCATGAGATTTCATCATAGTATCCTTTCATTGTGGCTTTTGGCTGTATAGCGCCGACCTTAACCTCCCTCTTTGTTATACAATATGTTACGGTGTTACATGAAAGGTATGGTCATATTTGAGGGTTATTTATCAAGTCAAGTGTACGTACACTTGACTGTTTTGTGTATCGAATCTAATCAAAATCTAGAAATCCTAAAATTTCACGCCCATTTGAATTAAAAGTTTATTTTTATTGATAAGATTGATCACATCTCTATTTGATTTTATTAAATTTTAAAAGTTAATGCCATCTAAAATGTGTTTTATTTTCCTGTACTTCACTGAAGGGGATATTAGTGATCAAAGTATTCCAAATTACTGCTACAATTAGGTGGTAGGTCCGTCGTATGCGAGAAGCCATCTGGGTAGGTGCCATTGCTTTGTATATATCTACCACCAACAGAAGTGTTATGTTCCTGCGATTTGCTTGGCTTGCTTGCGTTGCGTTGTAAAAAAATTCTGCACGATAATTCATTTCTATAAATTTTACGACATTCCAAATAAATAAATTTATTAAAAAAAATACTTACTCTAATACGTCAGTATAGATTTAATTCTTAAACATGTTTAAAAAATTATCATTTTTGCAAAAAAATAGTATAGATAGATATATATAACTTTCATTATCTAAATCTAGATCGACGATTAGTAAAAAGCCCCTCAGACTCAGACAGAAAATGTGACAAAAACCGAGCGTTCCACAATTTAGTGCAATTTACTTTAATTTCATCACGATCTCAAGAATTTAATTCTAGACGAAGAATCCTTTCACAGCTCACTAGCTCTCTGGTGGAAATAAAACATCAGACTAAAAATAAAGTAACTTGGTATACATGCCGTCTGCTTCATTTAGTTTTAGTGCAAGGGATGGTTTCTTTGTAAGGAAATTATGCTCATAGGAATTTTTGTTCTAGAGATTACTTGAATGCATTATTTTAATTGATTTCTTAGTTGAAACCGTTAGGTCCTGAATTCAAATCCCAAATCGGGCAGTTACAATTGGGTTTTTTTTATAGCAAAAGCCGGCAAATAAGCAAGCTCGTCACTTGATCGTAAGAGATTTCCACCACCCATGAACATCCATAATACTCGAGGAACCATAGAGGCGTTTCTGGTCTTGAATGTTGGTGGCAATTAAGGGATTTAGATCTCCAGACATCTCACTATCTCACCTTAAGAAAAGCAGCAGTAAGCCGCAAATTTACGTCGGGTTTCTGGTAGATAGTGGTAATGACCCGGTCGAGCCCATTCATGTTGTAAACAAAACTGCCTACGGCTCCACCACTCACTAAGCTTCATGTATGTGCATTAATTCAATGGGGTTATTTTATTGGGTCGTCATTGGCAGCTTTATCTATTTCTGCTACCAATCATCATTGAGTAAGCACTGTTGTAATAAATCAACCTACAATTACTCTGATACGATCGTTACGTGCATACCACCCATCCTACAATTTCATGATTATTCAGTAGCCTGCCCAGTAGTACCCAGTAGCTGCTGGATTTACAATTATTTGCATTAGCCTAGTCACAGCCCAATATACCTTAAGACGCCACATACACTAGACTTATTCATAAACATATGAATGAATTTCAAATAATGTTTTCTAGGATAAACAGTTCTATCTCGTAATCCAGTTCATAATATACTTGTGTGCCAAATTTCATCTGAATCCGTTCAGCCGTTAGAGATGATTGATTAACCAATTTACAAAATCACAAACAACTAATACCATACATTCTTAAACATTTAAACTTTCAATTAAAGACATTCTTACATTTTATGTAAAATTACAATTGTATAGTCTATGTAGAATGAAAACACTTTATTTAGTCAACCCCACGAGAAACACGACGTAAGTGGTCAAACGTCAAACACACGTTGACAGAGCATGTTATCAATCAAAAGTGATGTGTCCTGAGTGACGTATTTTAAATAGATACGTGAACTTCGTAAGTGGATTAATGTGGCGTCTTGTGAACTTATGTGTCTGTGGTTAGAATTACAGAGTGCACGCATTATTTCATTTGGGACATTGCACCGCCAACAGCGAATGTAAAGTAGTTTCTATACAATGAATTACTTCGGCATAGTAAATTTAGGATTAGTATAGGATAAAAATGCTGCGTTTATTTTTTTACTATTTTTGCAGAAATATATTGCCATGCTATCTTTTGCTCGCATCGTCTGTCATTTTTACAGATAAAAAAAGCATATGTCCCATCCAGATCATAATCTATCTATAAATAAATAAATAGGCAGAGGCGTAACCAATAGGTACACTCACATTTTGCTGAGCGTATCTCCGTCCCATGATGTGATAGGGGGCGAACATATACGATAGCTCATAGCAGGCACAAAATCCATACTCTAGGCTGATATTGAACATTTTACGATAGGAAAACTCAAACCTGACCCGGGATCTAATCTGAGATCTCAGCATAGCAGTCGTACCATGTGCGTAATCCAAATGCGCCACCGAGGCAGTCACTTAATGGATATTATACACTACAGATATGTAAATGGTGTCCTCATATGTAGCTACTGTTCCAGAAGTTTTACAGCAAAAATCGGCTCTATCAGTCATGCGAGGACACACCAATAAAACCAAATAACAGAAGACGGTCGCCGTAGCCGCAAGCGGCCTGGAAATCATCATCATCATTATACACTAACTGACTCTGAGATGCGACTGGTGCCATTGATGGGATTTTCACAATTTTTCCACATTTTAACGCGAAATCAATCCACACAACAGATAATTATAATTAATCATATTACCCAAGGACTGTACCGCTCTTTCATAAAACCAATCGAATTTCGTTTATCGAAACGTCAAACTTAAACGCAACCTGGATTATGGTGCCATGTTTCAATTAACAATTAACCATTCACCCATTCGGTCAGTCGGTCAGTGACCGAACTCGTTTCGCGGTTGACATACTGATAATATCTGCATTTGCATATCCAACACTATACGTATATCTGATAGTAATTACGATATACGATACGATATATACGAACGATTAACATTTTTGAGGTTTCAACTTTAATTAGCTATCAACCAAAGTTTAAAAATATGTTACTAGCGAGTAGTGGAACGGATTGTTGAGATGGATGTCGCGGGTTCGATCCCAGATCCCAGGAAGTATAAATTATTTCAGTATAATATGTGTAATTATTGTTTATGATCACTTACTTTAGTAGCAAAAGAAAGCATTGTATGTGCAACAAGGTGGTAGGTCCCTAGTATGCGGGAGGCCGCCTGGGTTGATACCACCGTTATGTCTATTTTTGCTACCAAGCAATAGTGTGTAAGCACTATTCGTGTTTAATTTTGAAGGACATTGAAGCCAGTGAAATTACTGAGCACTGTGAAACTTAAAGAGAAGTAAACTTAAACAAAAAGGCGATGTGAAGTAGCAGCTTGCTGTTGCGTTTCGTATCATCATCATCATCATCATCAGCCACAAGACGTCCACTGCTGAACATAGGCCTCCCCCAAAGATTTCCAGACCGACCTGTTAGAAGCGGCCTGCATCCAGCGACATCCTGCGACCTTTATCCGTTTCCTATGGTGAATGAGATATCCGCAGGCCCACATGCCCTTGCCTTCCCAATCTCCTTAATTATTCCTTTCCTTTAGATCGGCAACGCAGCCATGACACATTAGGTAATATAAATGTTCATCACTTACTATCAGATAGCCCACTTGCTCGTTTGCTGGCCTCTTTAAAAATTACAGTGCAAATACTTCTGTCAACCCGCATTGTCCGACCAAATGGACCGATTTAAATGCTCAGCCATTGGCATATTTATACAGTATTTATAATTCATCTACCGTTAGCCAAAATAACTAGGAGGAGTTATTCAAAGTGGTTAAGCGAGTAGCATTTACGAAAATACGTATGCGGGTATATATTATCACCGTTTTGTCCATCGCCAAGTAGTGTATTAGCGCTGTTGTTTTACTATTTGTATGATATTGAATTCGGTAAAATAGCTAAATAATACTAATAATTAATACACCTAACAGTCACACCCAGTTCTCATCCCACAGTAGGCTATCCTCGTGGGTATCACGAAATCCAAGACTTGCAGTCCCACAACACCCAGACCAGATACATATATTTGTGGATTACACAAACATTTGGCTCGGTGCGGAATTAGAACCCATGGCCTCTCGCTTTGCAGCCGGCTACGTTACGGAGACTATTGTCTTAATATCTGATGAATACCTGACCTATGAATATAAAATATGCCTGATACATTTCCACACCATGAAATTCAAAGTTCTGTGTGGTATTGCATCTGTTTATTGGCAGGGCGTTTATCATCAGACGAGCGAACTGAAACGTCCCGTCATTGAAACGAATAAAAAAGTTATGCTTACTACTAAGTCATGAGAGTCCAGTAGAAGTACAGAAAAATCATAAATACACTCATATAAAATCAAAGGCCCCTAGGCCAAAGGGTATGAATAATTAAATTCGACCATTGTACTATTTATTCATTTTCGGGACGTTAGTCAAAGGATAGAGTATTACGAAGGTTGTGTGCTGCCGGTCGTTTAATCATATAAGGGTAGATCACACGATACTTTTTAGAAGACATAAATATAGTATTTTGTTAAAATAGCCCGATAAACGGGAAATTGGAAGATGTGGTTAAAGCAAAGGGATAAATAAGGAATTGAGAAGAAGGGGGATGTGGGCCTCCGGATTACTCGCTCACCGTACTAAACCCAACAGCAAGCGGCTACTTTACACCAATTTCCTGTACAACAGTGGCAACAACCCGGTCGCGCCGGCCTCTATTGTTTACAAATTTATTTTTATGGTTTATGTTTATATAATATATCAGTCTTACGAGCTCCTCCTTAAATCACGAGACGAAACAACAACACAACATTCAGACTATTGAATTAAAATGTACTGCATTAGTCTGCATTGCAATCGACTCGAGGCATAAGATGTTAAGTCTTACAATGCCCAATTATCGCCGGCATCAATGTCCTCCAAATCGGAACACAACACTAGTACTGTAGTACTACTTAACAGCAAAAATTGTCAAAGCGATAATATCTACCCATATGGAATCTCGTATACAAGATTACAAGATCTAGTGTGCTGTAACCCTAAGTGATATTTTTCTTTGATCATTTTCGGTTGTAAGGTGGACGCTCGGCCGCTGTGAATACACTGGTTTAATTTATTTACGAAAAACCCTTGAACCTTTTATAATTATCAGAGCACGATTGTTGGATTCAGGCATAATGAAATCAGTGGGTTCAAAATGTCTTTTGTAGTTGCACAAACAAGCAAGTAGGTCCCGTAACGGTAAGGTTTTTTTTAGTAAATTTTTTTTAATAACAAACGAACGAGATCGCTCGGCTGATGTTAAACGCTACGCTTGCCCATAAACAGAAGCAACAGTACACAGAACTTTGAGTTACAAAGCGTTATGTGGCACTGTACTATTCTCGTCGTTCTGTGACATAAGATCTTAAGTCTCATAATTCCTATAAATTTCACTGGCTCAAACGTCTTTCAAACCGAAAAACAACAGTGCTTAGACAGTACTAGGCGGCAGAAATAGACAATACGGAGGTACCAATCCAGAAGGTCACTCGTATACGAAGGACCTACCACTTAGTATAGAGGTTTAGGGAAGCTCTTAGTTTACCACGGATTTACATACCTACTAAATGGAAAATTCTCAGATGTTTTCTCATGTTTTCTTCTTTGTTAAAGCAAGCGCTAATTAACAATTACATATACCGCGTGACATGAAAAAGCAAAGATACATGCTCTTGGGGCTGGTTTCCAACTACGAAGTTCCTCTCACAGTTCATACCACTCCTCGCTGAACTATCGCGTCTCTATCTAAAAAGAAATATTATATTTTCCGACATAAGAAGTCATAAAAGCCATGGAAATACCACAAAAGCGTTAGCAATAATCAAATCGACCTGGCTTGACGTAGTATCCACAGCGGTAAGGGATGACTTGGCATCCAAAGGCGCCGGTGAGGCAGCGATTTTATTTCCGTGTTTACCCGCGAAAGGACACTTCGTGAATGTGTGAGTAATGCGGATTCCGTTCCGTCACCGGCTTTTGGCCCCGACGGCCATTGAACATTCTGAGTTAGGTGAAAATACTATAGGTAAAAGGAATTTATAATGTACTTATTATTATCGGTTTATTTCTTATGATGAATAAGTTTACTTTAAGTGGTAGAGTGACCATGTAGACAAGGGCAAGATAAATCGAGTAATTACCATTAGCATTTAGTTTTCAAAGTGGTAGGTCCGTCGTATTGCGAGAGTCCGTCTGGGTTAGTATTTTTTCTATCTCTGCTGCCAATCAGCAGTATGTAGGCACTATTGTGTTTCGGTTTGAAGCCAGTGAAATAACTGGCGATTATGAGATTTAACATCTTATGTCTAGGGGTGAACATCGCAGTCCATATAGTGCTTTGGAATTCAAAGTTCTGTGTGTTTATGGACAGACGTTCGCTTACTATGAAGCGAGCGACTTGCCAGTTCCGTCATTCCAGCAACCAAAAAAACTGTTCTACATAAATCGACTTGATGTAGCAGTTTGATGATGGGTTTCCTACGGAGAATACGAAATGGTAAATCCACCCTCTTCTTCCCAATTCCTTTCCTTTAGGGTCAGTAATGCATCCATAAGTGTTCTGGTATTGCGTTCAAGGATTGTAGATATAGCTTGCCATCAGGTGATCCACTTATTCATTTACCGACCTCTGTCATATAACAAATTTATAATTTCATATGAAGACGCACCCAAAACCACGCGTAATTGTATCGTTAAAAACATATGAAGGTTATGCTTTTAAACTAATAAAGCGCCACCCTTTGTGTGATGGATAGTGAGGCGTAATGCCAAAATTAATATAGCCTTCGTGACCGACTCGGTTAGTGCTAATGTGGTACAAACGATATGTACATTTTTATAGTACTTAATAACTGTATATTACAACTAGGCTACATTGGTTGTATAATTTACAACTACTTTGGTAATTGGCGGGTTATATGTTGTGGTTATGTTAACAAGAAGAGTGATTTATTGCTGAGAAATATTTGAGTACTTTATGTGACTACTAGCTTCTGCTCGCGGCTCCGCCCGCGTGATCTGCTTTTTCCGGGATAAAAAATAGCCTATCACCCAAGTCAGCTCATACCCTGTCTGTATACCAAATTTCATAAAAATCCGTTCAGTAGTTTTAGCGTGATTGACGGACAAACATCCAAACAAACAAACTTTCACATTTATAATATTAGTAGGATAGCCTAGTGAGATGATTTTTTTCCGACAAAATCGGTCGATAATTGGCGATGAAATCGAAGTACGTACATAAAAAAGCAAAAAAAAAACTTGCCGAATTGAGAACCTCCTCCAATTTTGAAGTCGGTTAATAATATTTTACACACGCAATTATAGCAAGTTCAAATGCTAAACAATATGCAATTTGAACCATCTGAACAGGCTGTATATCGAATTGATCAACAACAAACGTTAGAGTTGATTCAAGTCACATGATCAACATAAATCGAACCGTATGAAGCACCTTTTAGTAAATTCTTCACCTTATTCCAGCTTTATTTCTTACCAACCGATATTACATATTATTATGCCAATGTGCAGTAAGGTGATTAGTACCTCGTATGCGAGAAGCCTTCTGGGTTGGTACCACCGCTTTGTCTATTTCTGCAGCCAAGCAACTGTGTGTAAGCACTGTTGTGTTTCATTTTGAAGGACATTGAAGCCAGTGAAATTTCTAAGCATTATGAGATTTAACATCTTATGTCTTGGGGTGACGAGTGCTGTTCAGTGCCACGCAGTGCTTTGTAATTCAAAGTTCTGTGTGGTGTTGCTTCTGTTTATGGGCAGGCGTGATGCTTACCATCAGGCGAGCGCCTTGCTCGTCTCGTTATTCAATCAAATTAAAAAATATGTGATTAAAAATCCCAGTATATTATACTCGTGATTGTAAGCCACCTAATTTATTAAAGAGAATCGCACAAGAGCTGAATAGGCCACTATTAATTATTCACGCAGGACTACGGTATGTCCATCGCAGTTTCAATGGAAAACCTTTTTGCTCCCAGTTACCGCCAAATCTGGATTACATTCTGACATTTTCGAACGAATTGTGATTGTTACATTTAGAACAAAAGTCTAAAATATTTTACAGAAAAGCGGTCATGTTAGAAGTAAATTTTAATATAGAATTTAATGCTTGTGCGGTTTTGTTTTCTTTAATTTAAATGTAATGTATTAAAAACAATTATGTTTTTCATTGCGGTAAAATTTCACTAATAATAATTGGTCGGTCCTCGTATGTGAGACGCCGTCTGGGTTGGTACGACCATTTTGTCTAAATCTACCATCGAAGAACAGTGTCTAAACACTGTCATGTTTTAAAAACCAGTTAGTTATAAGACTTAATATCTTTTTTTATAACATGGGCCGGCACACGAGCAAGTGGGTCACCTGATGGTAAGTGATCTCCACCGCTCATGTACGCCCTCCACTAGAAGAATCATGGGCGCGTTGCCGACCTTAAAGGAAAGGGATAATTAGGACTGGGAAGGGGAGGGGATTTGGGCTTCCGGATATCTTACTCGCCGTACGAAATGCAGCAGCAAGCCGCTACTTTACGTCGGTTTTCTGTGAGACAGAGGACAGATGACAGTGTTCTTATTTCTCAGGGTGATGATTACAGTATGCAGTTATTTATAATTCAACGCTCTATCTATTGTTCTTCTGTTTATATTTACCATCAGGCGAGCGAATTGGTCATCTAGTCTTTAGAACCGAAAAATACATCTTGCGTGTGATTAACCGATAACGACTTTACTTTTGGAGATAGATAAATCTAGTTTTATAAAATGGTTTTCATAGCCCCGAGATAAACAAAATATCCCCAAAATGTTGCGTCACAAATTCTACACCACTTTGATGAAGCAAGCAAAAAGAGCTCTGTCCGTACACGAAAAATGAACTGGCCAACAAAATAACGAGCGGCCGGGCACAAAACGCCACCGGCGTAAAATGGCAACACTTTTATTTTGTCGAGTAAAATTCACTACGTTTCGTATTAACGAAGGCTGGGGAACGCGCCGCCACTCTTCCAGCCTTTCGGCAAGGCCTGGCCACTTGTTAACTTGGGTGATGGTACCAAAAAGGCAACACGGTACATTTACAACGGCGGCTCGGCTGTATCCAATTTGGTGGCTGCACGGAATAGATTCCTGTGCTTTATCAAAGGAATCCAATTATGTATAGGAACGGTGGCGACACCGATCTGTCAGCTTGACTTGACATTATTTGATCACTAGACATGACTTCACAAACAAATATAGAGGTCAAGTTCATAGCACTCATTTTTCTTGTTGAGGAATAAAAATGCGACATCCTCGGGTTTAATATACATTGAGAAATTACTATATTATTGGAACGAAGTTCCTTACGGCAGGCTTGGAGGGGATAGGGATTTCGCTGCGTGACCGAACTGAAAAAAATGTGATAGTAAAACCGTAAGAAATATGCGTGGAAAAAATGCGTGGAAAAAATGCGTGGAAAAAATGCGTGGAAAAAATGCGTGGAATAAAACCGTTAAATGAGACTTTTTTTAAAGTTAATTTGATATCTAGCACACAAAGTTAAAGTCGAAATTCCGTTAATAAAACAGATAGATAACTTATGACATTTGGAAATGTAGACGCGGTTTGAAATTTGAATTTGAATTTTTGATTATAGAACACGGTCGTCCACCGTTTAGTAGCCAGTCTAAGTCTAAATTAATAAGTTTTTATTTATAATTACATAAGTTGATAAAAAATGCTATACAATAGCTTTACCGCGGCAGTCTCCGAGTGCTACACGTCTTTTTTTTATTTCTATTTTTCTATTCTATTTCTATGTAATTTTATGTTGTCAAACAAAAATAAAGAGACATATTTTGTTATTTTAGTTGATAATTTGTATTTTTTACAATTTGTGTCGATTCTACATTAGCCGAAGGAACTTCGTTCCTACCTGGTGTCCCACGACACACACCAATTTTTTTATCTATATATATTCACATATAATAAGTGTTACGCCTTTTTAAGTCTTTGATTGTAAATATGAAATATAAATATGAAAAAATGACTACACAAATTTAATATAATATGAATAACGGTCCAATTTCGACCACTACGCGACTACTATTCTATAGTGACATAAATCCATGCGATATGGTATAAACACATCCGCTTTCAATTAATGCAAATATGTAACCATCGGTAGATATTAAATTAATGTTCATTAATGTAACGTGACAAAATCCAGCTTTAGTTATTATACATTAGCTGTAAACGAAACTATAGGATACATTAAATTGAATTAACTAATTGTTAAAATTTTATGGAAATAAATGTTTTCAATGTTGGGAACAAATTTATTTTGTCCATTTTTTTCTTATATATATGTTATATTTTTTTCATTGTAGCATAGTGTTCAAAAAGATATCAAAGTTACACGTATACAGGGTTAATTTTAAAACACCAGCAACCTCGCAGGACCAGATAGCTGACCCCATACGGAACAACTTTTGTTCTACGAGTTTGTATATAACTCAATATATTTAAAAAAAAATGATTTTACAAGTTTTTGTTGTGTCGTATTTTTCTTCGTAGCGTTCGGCGTGCGCGCGCGACTCAAAGAAGCCGCTCAGCTGGCTCGGGCGATGACCTTCAACGCTAGTCCGGTTCCCCACGCTTCGCGTGTTTGCTTACGTAATCTGCGATGCGTGTAGGTAACATTCAAGACGGAAATTAAATGAATACTTATTTTTGTATGAAAATAAAATCTAACAAATTATCAAAAGTCGTAGAACAAAAGTAGTAGCTTATAACCTTAGGTATCTACCCCTGCGAGGTTGCTGGTGTTTTAAAAATAACCCTGTATAAGTGGTGTTTGGTAATCGGTGAAGAATAAAAAATATACATCATCTTATAAAAAAATACTAACCCTTTATTATACATACCCACTACTGGCGTGCTTCCTCTACTGAATGAGAGGAGTTAGGCCTTAGTCTACCACGCTGGCCCAAAGCGGGTTGGCGGGCTTCACATAAATATATATTTAAAATTAATATGAAGAATTTAGTTACGTAGGTTTCCTCATTATGTTTTCTTCAAGTATCAATGAATCAGGGGTGGATGCTCTTGGGGTTAGTTTCGAACCTGCGACTTTCGTCACGACAATCCGTGCCACTCACTGATGACCTATTGCTGCGTTTTATATTGATTTAATTAAATTGATTCTTGTAGATAATATTTCATTGATATCCACGCTTTAAAACACACTATATTATTTAATTTTATTATTACAAACATTTTTAAAAGCTTTTATTTATTTTCACTAGTTAGTATTTAAATATGTGTGGGTCTTCCAACGGAATTTTAAATCAGTTCCACCCAACCGATGAAATTATGCGCACATATTCGGTTCTGCTAAATAGTAAATGAGGAAGCTATAAAATATAGCGTAAGTGTCGCCACCTATCATATCATGGGATGGTAATAAACAGACGAGAACTTACATTTGCCATTTTAAAAGGTAGCTATTCTAAGATATTAATAAAGAATATTTTTACTTAAACTTTTAATAAAAGCTCTCAAATGATAACCGGAAAGCAGCTGTAAGAGTTAAAACAAAAAAAAAACGATTCAAAATTTTCCGAGTTGAGCAGATGGAAATTAAAATCCAATTCAAGTTTTCTCTTATTTTTATCTTAACTATATAAAACTTACCCTTTGTTAATTTCGCGCATGTTCATAAAGCCCAATAAACTTCTATGAAACATTAACTCATTAAATAAATGAACCTAACCGAGGTGGTTAACTTTTGTCTAATGAATTGCGTCAAGATTACAAGGTGGTAGGTCCCCTGTATGCGAGAGGCCGTCTGGGTTGGTACCACCGCTTTGTGTATTTCTGCTGCCAAGAAACAGTGTGTAAGAACTGTTGTATTTCGTTTTTTTTCTTTTTTTTTTTATTATCTTGGCTCGGCAAAGTGACTACGCTAAACCTGATGGTAAGTGTAGCGCAATCCAAGAATAGTATCGACCAACGATAAACAATGTGTGGGAGAACCGAATATGCAATGGCTGACCCTGGAACGCGACCCACACAAGGTGGGCCACTATGGCAGGTTTTAGCACCAGTGTACGGTGGTCGCTATCCGGTCGGATACAAGTATCCTCCCACCAGCAAAAAGTTGGTTTGAAGGACATTGAAGCCAGTGAAATTACTGGGCATTATGAAACTTAACATCTTATCTCTCGGGGTGACGAGCGCAGATCAGTGCCATGCAGTACTTTGTAATTCAAACTTCTGTGTGGTTTTGCTTCTGTTTATGGGCAGGCGTGGCGCATACCATTAGGCGAGCGCCTCGCTCATCTCGTCATTCAATGAAATAAAAAAAGATAGTTTTTTTTTTCTCATTCGCTGCAGGCTGTTCAAAGTTTTTTATTTACCAATATGTTGAGACGAGTGTGTCGTTCGTCTATTTGCAAACGCCGTGCCTGCCTATAAACAATAGATATAATAATTCGTACTTTGAATTACAAAGTGCTGTACATCCTGCACTCGTCACCCGAGACAAATCTCATGTCACGTCTCAAATTACCTAACTTGGAAACCCAAAGCAATGTTTTAGTTTTTTTGAATATCCTACCACCTGAAAATCGTATCGTATCGTCGCTCTCTCCTATATTGGTCGCACATATCAAAATAGACTTTATGTAACTTACATGAAAACGCTACCCAGCTGGTACATATAACTTCCATAAACCCATTAGTGCATTAGACTTACCAGACTTTAGAAGGAGCGTTGTGTAAAATCTAAGAGCCATTGTAGCCCGGAATCCTTAACCTAATCTGTGATTAATGAATGTCGGTAAATGTGTGGTGAAACTTGTGCTATAAAGACATACGTATGTAGCGAAACAAATGTGCTTATTAGGAAGCCTTCCGCGGCTGAAACAAAGGAATTGTAGTTAGGAATGAATCGGTGTATTTGTGTAGTACTGTGGGGATAAAGTAAGTTCAGTAATAATAGATTTATAGTTTTACTTGCTGTGCTTTGTGGTTTCACCCACGTATGATACTGTTCCGCTCCCGTTGGACGTAGCGTGATGTGTTTTTTTTAAAGAGGTTATATAACAAATGAGAATGATGGATCAGTTAGATATTAATATTATACTATATTATTATTTTTATTAGTACCTTGTGGAGTAGAGGGTATGCCTGTAGCCATCCTAGTTTATGTTGTCACAAGACTGATGATTTAATTTATTTTTCTTTCCTTAATCTTAAATTTGTGAATAATGCATATTCTCATAAGAATGTCTTTTTAACTTTTCATGTCTTATAGTGTTCAAATAAATTATTTCTTTCTTTCTTTCAGTTGTTGGTAATTTACATTGCTCAAGAATATCCACAATTTCTGATAGTACGATATTCATATCCGCCCAGATAGCGACCACCGTACACATGGTGTTAAATCCTACCATAGTACCACACACCTGGCGAGGATCGCGTTCCTGGATCAGCCAGTGTATATCTAGTTTTCCTGAGCGACTTGAGATATGACTTAATGGTTGGTTGGTTGGGGGTACATTCTAGCGATAAAGTCATTGTCGGTGGTCGTTTGTATTTTGGACTGCACTTACGCTTACCATCAAGTGTAGTTTTCACTTTGACGTGCTCAAATAAAAAAAAAAAAATATCTACACTTTCAGTAGAATTATGGATGAATAAATGATGATGATAAAAGAGCGGGGGGCTTGGGCCTTAGGACATTTCACTCACACATACTAAAACCAACTGAAAGCTGCTACTTTACGTCGGTTTTTTGGGAGACACTGGCAACAGTCCGGTTGAAATAACCCATTCATGCTAAATACCACTGACAGATAGACAGGTGGACAAACAGAAATAAGGGGCAAACTAATTACATTACATTACAACCTTATCTTTGTCAGAGGCTAAAAATACATATTAATATATAACAAAAAACACATGGTCCAAATAACATCTCGAGTCCAACATAGATATTGTCCATAAAAAACCTTTTCGCCCGAATTGTTAAAGGATATTTTAAACGGCGGCCAATCCGATTAACTTCTAATTAGGGGAGATGTGGTCTTTTGTTGAGCCGCGTATTGTTGTACGAGTTTTGTTTTGTTGCGACAAATCACTCGGACTTCGGATTTGGTTGCTGACTTGTGTTTGTTATTTTATTATTTTTATGTGGTTTGTTTTTGCTTTTAATCTTAGATAAAAATAAAGGGTGTTGTACACCCAACAGTCACATACATCCTGACCCCTGTATAGATAACCTGTATAGTGGGTGTCAGGAACTTCCAGAGACTTGCGGTCTCACAATACCCCGACCTGAAAGAAATATTGTTTTGGTATTTTGGGCGTACATGGATAGTGGAGATCACTTACTATTAGGTGACCTACTTGCTCGTTTGTCGGTCTATACCATAAAAAAAATCATTTGCACCCAGGGAGCCTCTTGCAGTCGCATAATTTACCTAAATTATTATTAAAATATTTATTTAGCTAAATTTCATATCAATTGCCTATAAATTAATCAGATTTACAAAAACCGCTGCTAAAATTCCTAATACATAGACTGAATCGACCCCGAATTACCCAAATCCATTCGGTTAACCGTGGCGTGATCACGCGACCGCTGGCTAAAAGCACACGTGATCCGAATCCAAAACTGTTGTTAATTCGTTCACTCTCTGTTTGGTTTTTACATAGGCTTGTGGGAGGACTTATAATTTTATGCCCGACTTTTTTTCATCCTACCACGGCAAAGTGACTGCACTACACCTGATGGTAAGCATAGTGCAATCCAAAAAACCAGCGACCACCGACAAACAATGAGTTTATCGGTGGTCAGCAGAGTCATGCCGGCTTGTATAAATGCTTCTTCCCTCCCTTTTTGGAGAAGAAGCAAATCGAGAGGCCTGTGATAGGACAGGCGGATGACCGATGCAGGCACAGGGATACAAGGATTTACGCCTATACCCGCCCCAATCAACCATCAAGTCATATCGCAAGCCCTTCGGGAGAACCGGATATACACTGGCTGATCTTGGAACGCGATCGACGATCATAAATTTACATGCCAATAATTTTTAAACTAGATTATAATATTTACATCGCATTTCGTGGTTGGCCATGAGAAAAATAACGAAACAATATTGATTTCATGGAATTATGCGAGTGTAATGTAGAGAGAGAATACACCCAGACCCGAAACAAATATTCGTGGATCATACAAACATTATTGCAGTTCCGGAATCGAACCTGCGGCCTCTTGCTTCACAGTCAGCTTTTCGTCCACTACACACTGGAGGCTATCTAAAAATTTCAATAAAAAACTGCCTAATAATGCATTGCATACTTTAAATTCTAGCTAACTTCAATCTCTCACGTAACCCGCAGCTCGCTGAAGAAAAAGTGGCTTGTTGTTATATCTGGCAGGGGCTCATATTTCGCCGGCATTATTATAAAACGGGAGCAATTTATCAACGCGCCGGCGCGGTTAAAACCTTTTATTTATTAAAGATGGCCGTTTAATAAAACGCTGCGAGCTCACAACGTGTTAAAATTAAATAAAACACAGAAAAATACACATTTTTATCGTGTACACAACCTGAAAGGTTCACAGAAGGTGCGTTTTGAGTAAAATAGTGTAGTAGACGAGTTATTTTAAAAGAAACCAGTCAAGTATGAGTTATATTGGCAGTCCGAGGGTGCCCCTTACCATACCTTAAATAATTTGTAAGTGTTTTAGAGATATACTTTTATTTGCTGTAATATTTTCATTAAGTATTTGAAAATAGAAATTTTCGGATTTTTTTTTCATGATACAAGACCTCCGCATGCATCGACATTAATTGTAGGTCAAAAAGCAGTATTTTAAAGGTTTCGATGAGGAAGATTAATGTTATGCGGTATGGATCGCTTTGACTTAGGAAGTTTTTTACACTTAATTGCAACTATTTCTACTTTATACCTCTACCCGTTCCTGACAATTATGTAGTTTAGTAAAAGAACCATCCAAATTGGTGCATAAATACGAACATTTTAATCTTTATTCCCATATTTCAGCTCCCTAGGCGTGATAATTGAACCTAATGTTATAATATAATTAATAATCTTCTTTAGGCGTGTAAATTCGGCATAATATAATCGTCTTATTCAATCCATGAATTAATTAGAAAATTGTGAACAAATTTACAGACATACATATGGGTCGAATTTATTTCTTTCTCATTAACAATGTTTCTACCTATCTATTAATTTGCCGTGCCTGACGGGATCCATAATTGTGTACATTTTTAACATATTTTATCAGCATTTGTGTAGTGCAATAAATAACAAATGGAGAGATCGGCCGTCAAACCTATCCGGTTTGACGGCCGATCTACAAAATAATCCTCTACCGGTTCCGTTTTAGCCTTTGGTTTTACTGAACCCTAAAAATAAATTATTTCTTTTTTAAATCGACTAAAGTCATAACAAGCAAAACAGAAAAAACGCATTTTTGCATTGACAATACGAAGCTAACGATCTGTACATTTAATACAGTAGTCACCATCAACGTAATCCGTAGTAATTGATAGCATTGTCGTTGAGGAAAAAAAACCTTCCTTCGACTACCGCGACCGGGAACTAACGGGTTTTATTACCATTGCAATATTTTTAAACAATGTTTCAGGAAATAACTTGTAGGGACGTAGCGGGGATACTTGTTTGTCGACAGGGAATTATTAATGAGAAATAATGGTATATAATTGTTTGTGGAGATAAATATAAGAACTGAAGTATATAAATAAATAATATTGTTAACGCCTCATACAAATGTTAAAGCAACATGTACATTTCGTACGTTACTGCAAACTGGTGCAATCTAGAACCAAGTAAATCCCGTTATTTTTACCACCACCGACAATTGATGTATTTTTTTTATTCACTTCACTTGATCGTCGTACGCACTAGACTCAAGAGCAAAATTTGTAGCAAAGTTAAAATTAAAGTTCATTCCAAGGAAATCTCAAGTTTTGTCCTACAAAACCTTCATTTTGTCCATCCGAGACAAAACATTGGCGACCGTGACAGGACAATCTGCAAATATTGGATACGAAGAAATGTTCCCACGGCAACGGGTACTAGAGGTCAAAACGACACATCGTATATCGGACGAGCCAGCCAGGTCGGTCAACTTCATAAGCACCGAGCCAGCCTTAGCATCGCAAGATTTAGCGTCAACCCGTCTACAAGGCATCGGAACTATATTAGCCGATTCAAAGCCGATTCATTGCCAACTTGTTCCACCAGCGAGAATAATCAGCCGAAGGCAGCATCAAGACTCTCAGATAAGTGCTCCTAATAATCACTTCCAAGCCTTTCCTACACAAATAATTATTTGTTTTTAAGCTATTGTATAGATTTTATCGCGGGCCTTGCGGCGAGACCGAATCCAGAAATTTCGTAACGAAAAAACCTAACACCCCCCTCCGACCAGCCAGCGTTAGCTGACCTCCCTGGAACATCGATAATTACCAAATCCCAGGTGGCGTCACACAGTGACCAGTCAACTTGGACCGGACTTTCACAAGACTTTGACCTTGAACCCCGATCGTGACCTTGACCTTGACCCCGACCTTTACCTTGACCCCGATTTTTACCTAGATTCCGACCTTGACCTTGACCCCGAACTTGACCTTGACCCCAATTTTTACCTTGACCCCCATATTTACCTAGATTCCGACCTTGACCTTGACCCCGATTTTTACCTTGACTCCGACCTTGACCTTGACCCCGACCTTGACCTTGACCCCGATTTTTACCTTGATTCCGACCTTGACTTTGACCCCGACCTTGACCCTCAAAATTAAAATTAAAAACAAGAAAAAAATACTGCATAAATAAAATAAATAAATAATTATAATTACATAAGTTGATAAAAAATGCTATACAATAGCTTTACCGCGGCAGTCTCTGAGTGCCACACGTCTTTTTTTTTTGTGTTGACGCTTGCTGTAAGCCTGACGTTAGTCGGCTGTATACAGCTTCACCGGACTTTCGAGTGAGCGCTTTAGGCGCTCTCAACCCTTAATTATTTGTTATAAGTTTTAACATCGTTAACATTCGTGGTCAAATTCTTCACGCTATACCACGCTGGGGTGGACAGAGCGCTGTATGTATGTGATGTGAGCATCCATTGAGATTGTCTTGGCCGATTATTTCAGTGTGGTACGCCGCTGCCCATTGGTAGTACCGCAGTACCGCACTTCGGTACCGCTGGATCGACTTGCAGTGCGTTTTTAACGCTTTGCTCCTTCTTTCTGCAGTTGAGTGTTAACAGTTCTTGTTCGCATGATAAGTAGTCTTATTATTGAAAAGACTGATTTTCATACACTACTAAGTTTTATATTAAAAGATAGTTTGCTTGTACCACATATAGTATCAAAAATTTACTTTGGGCTTTTAAATTTCGATGTAAAGGTTGGGGAAGACCAATATTGTAAAGATGAAGACCAACAGAAAAACATTCAACCAATCAAAACTATCTCACAATCAACCTGGAACAAACAATCTGGAATATTGAAAAGCATCTTAATAGTAATAAGAGTGGTGTTTCAAATGCGATTCGTCGGGAGATAGGGGCAGTTCTCCCCTTACACCCTCCCATTTAAGCGGTCAGCGTTATTTGATTACCAATTTCAAATTCAACTGGCGAATGTTGAATATTTTATTTTCTTTCAATCAAACAGTGTTTTGTCAGCCGGGTACAACCCAGGGTATAAACTCGTGTGGATATCATTTAAAACAATTCTATCAGAGGTATTTGTTTTTAAATTTAGAAGACCTGATTAATTCATGAATAGGATTATAGGACATGGATTCATTGTCTTTGGATAAATAATAATAAATAAATAAATACACCCAACACACACACGTAGTCCTGACCCCACACTAGGTTAACCTGTATCAAATCAAATCATTTATTCTGTAAATTGGATTATAAATATCACTTTACATGTCAATATTTTTTGTACTAGATTATATTTATATTTTCATCGGCAATTCGTAGCCATGAATTCTCATGGCTAGCCAGCCATGAGAAGAAATAGCAAAACAAACTCATGGGCTATGGTCTCTTTTAACGTCCAAACATTGTTTTTCTATTATTATGCGAGCGAGATGTACAAAAGTTCCTGGATTGGCCTTTTGTACCATGGTCATTGGTAGTTCCTGACTACGAGGGTCTTGCGGTCCCACATCCAGACCCGAAATGAATATTTGTATATCACAGAAACATTAGTCTCGGTGCAGGAATCTCAACCTCTCGTTTCGCAGACGGCTTCTCGCCACGCCACGCAGGTGGTCAACTAATTAAAATATGCTTTTAAATGTTTATGGAGATTGTTTTTTGTGTCGAATCCACTCTATTATTTTTGCTACTAGCAGTATTTTATTTCCATTTAACTACTGCCCCGGGCCTCATAACATTACACATTTTATACATACCTGCTAACGAGCAGCGTTTAATTATAAAATTCCGTCAGAGTTTTATATGCAAATATTATTGGTGCAGTTTATCTAGATGATGACTCGCTGGAATGTATTTTTATATTTTTAAAACATTAAAATGAAAATGGGAAATAAATGAAATCTTGTAATTACGGTTTGTTTGCGATTAAAGACTAAAGTTTCGTCATTCATGCATGGATTTTGATGATTATTTCACTAAAAATAATACGTAAAGTAACATACAAAAGTCACGCCTGTAATTCTCGAAGTGGTAAGCAGAGGTGTAACTAGTACACTCAACTTTCGCCGAGCTTAATTCCATCCCTAGATGTAATTAGGGGTGAGAGGGCGATTTCGTGATAGAAAAACCCCATTATCATTTTTACCAAACCCCGAGATCAAATCACAGACCTCAGCACAGTAATCTTACCGCGTAAGCAATACATGAGTGACATTATGGCAGTCATTTTATATACATTTTAAAATTGTTGTTAACGTACTTGCAGATTGTACTAGATCTATAAATAAGAGATCTATAAATAATAAATAAAAGCAGCGATAGCTCAGCGGGGAGTGGTATGGACTATCGAGACGAAAGTCGCAGGTTCGAAACCAACCCCAAGAGCATACACCACTGACTTTTCTAAGTTACGTGTATATTAAATGTTAATTATCGCTTGCTTTAACGGTGAAGGAAACATCGTGAGCATACCTGAGAACTCGATAAGATTTATCGAAGGTATGTGAAGTCTGCCAACCCGCATTAGGCCAGCGTGGTGGACTAAGGCCTGATCCCTCTCATTCAGTAGAGGAGGCCCGTGCCCAGCAGTGGGACGAATATAATATATAGGGTAAATAAAAAAAAATAAAAAATAAATATACCCAACAGTCACACACATAGTCCCGACCTCACAGTAAGATACGAGTCTTGTGTCGTGCGTATCAGGAACTACGAGAGACTTTCGGTCTCACAACACCCAGACCCCGAAACAAATATTTGTGGATCACACCAACATTTATCTCGGTGCGGGGATCGAGCCCGCAGCCTTTCACTTAACAGCCGGTTATTCGCCCCCTGCACCACGGAAGCTATAGGAGCCCGCTTGACGGTTGTTTACCTTCTGTTAATAAAGTAGTTTTCAAACTTGCCATAAACTTACAGTCAACTTGTTTACTCTTGAAAAGGTAAATTATTTACGTCACGAACACTCCACATTTCAAATTGGAATGTCAACTTCACGAGAATTTTGCCTTGTTTACTTCCTTCAACAAATCAAGCAACTTTACTTCGTTATGTATTTTTTTACCGGAGCACGGCAAAATGACTGCACTACACCTGATGGTCCACAGTGCAGTAAAAAAAAACAGCGACTACCGATAACAAACAATAATTTTATCGGTGATGACCAGAATCATGCCGGCCTGTATAGATGCTTCTTTACACTCCGAAGTGGAAAGCAGCAAATCGAGACGCCTGCAACAGGACAGGCGGATGAACGATGCAGACAAGGGATATAAGGATGTATCCCTATACTCGCTCCAACCAACCATCAAGTCCCGTCGCAAGCCTCTCGGAAGAACCAGATATACACCGGCTGATCCTGGAACGCGATCCACACAACATGTATGGGTTTTTGTGGCAGATTTTAACATGTGTACGGTGGTCGCTATCGGGACGGATTTGAATTTCCTACCACCAACAGAATTCTATCTACATTATATGTAATTAGCTGTCAAAAACTAAAATTATATGTAATTTCTGTACTGATTAAGAACCATCCACACTATACCAACTAATAAATGATACCCAAGAAACGACTTTACTAAAACCGCATACAACGTTGAAGCAAGTATTAAAAAGGATAACAAATTCCTATATCTTGGATATAAAATCTTTGGTCAATATATTTGCGATCATGTACTTAAAAATGACTTGTCTGATAGATGTTAAACTCCATAATATTATAAAGGATATAAGGAGAACGCTTCCAGAAACAGTTTATACAGACTAGTGATGATGATTACGACCATGATAACGCTAACGCATCGCGAAAAAACATTAATTATTATTATAATTATTACTTACTATCAGGTGATCCACTTGCACAGTTTCCCTTATTCCATAAAATAAAAAAAAAAATCACACCGCATCAGGTTTGGTTAGATAAATACGTTGGTTACGTATAAATGATATTAGGCTTTCGCGATTTATAGACATATAATATTTATTTTTTTGCTGGATGCAGGCCGCTTCCAACAGGTCGGTCTGGAAATCTTTGGGGGAGGCCTGTGTTCAGCAGTGGACGTCTTGTGGCTGATGATGATGAATATTTATTTAAACAAGTCTTAATCGCATAGTTATTGATGGTATATATTCCTATTATTTATTTCTTTCCCCGACGCGACGTTTCGACCGAATTAAATTGACTGTGATCACAGTTTGACTAAGTGGGAGAGACAAAAAAATAAATAATGGTATTTACACTTTCAAATACTACGGGATTAAGACCCGTCTAAATAAAATTGATTTATTTGTTTATTTTAGGGTTTCCGGAGATACACTAAATGAGGCATAAAAAAACATACACTGTACAACAAAATCGAGTGTTCCCCCGTAAACAGGCAACCACAACTTACAGTTAGTATCTTACATGGTTAACAATTAATTAATTAACAATTATTAATTATTAATATTAAATAAATTATTATAGCATTGGTTATCCATATGATATCGTTAAAAACCATTTAAATATTTTTTTAACAAAGCAATGTAACGCTATTAAAGAATCAGTTAACGGCTGGGTTAATGGACAAGCGCGAGCGGCCCGTACACATGTTCGTAAAAGGAGATAGTTTTATATAGTAATTATTTGTCATACCATTTCCGTATTCACCAGTACTACCACCTCACGTAGCTTTAGGTTACGTTACCTTTACATCCACATTTTTTTTGTTGAGACAATACACGCAGTAGAAACCACAAAGAACAGCTAGTCTAAATAAAAATTAATTACTGTTGGACCGATTTCGATGATTTTTTATGTGTTTAAATTGGGGTTTAGATTCACAATTGAACCTGGTAGGTGGCGCCACAATCGAGTTCTAGGTTCTTATTTATTTTTTTAAGATTTTTCACATACCACAGACACCCCCTCAATATTTGCACCCTAACTTTTAATCATATGCTGCGGGTGTAACCGCGCGGGACAAGTAGTTATTCATAAAATCTCCACTTTTTAAATAGCCAATTACAGCTTACAAGCAAATGCAATCATAAACTATTATATGTTTAAACTTATTGTCCCAAGTTACTGTGGATATAAAATTCAAATAAAGACCCATATCGAAGGCGATGACAGGCGACCCCGCGGGACGCAGGACGCTGCCCACTCCACAATATAACTTGAAATACTGCGATGATTTCCTCGCCTCTGCCTCTGGGGGCGGAATTTGACGAAGGTACATTTCTTATACCATGTTTTCATGCCTCGTCTTTGAAGATGTTTATTTGTTTATCATTTCTTGTTACTGGAGTGTTTAAGTTTGGAGTGTTTCAAAGTCTAGAAATATTGGTTAGGGAGTTAGTTTCACCATTTACAAGATTTTGACATGGCTAGGTAATTGGCGAAATATTTATTTACTTGAGATCTGTTTGTTAACGTCGCGTGTATTGTCTTATTTTTAGAAAAAAATAATACGATGGTGGTAGGATATTCATATTCTTCTTATATTGGTGGCGAACATGGGCGGTGGAGATCACTTAACATCACTTGACCTATGTGCTCGTTTGCCGGTCTATGTGCTATAAATAAAAAAAATGTTAAAATGGTTAAAATTTCTGGGTCTAAGTTTATTTTTTCTTTCTTTCTACCTGGCTTGGTGCCAGGATCCACTTTTCTATAAAAACGTCTCCAATTATCTCTTCGCCTTCACTTCATATTCAATTTTTTATAATTTCACTATGTACTCAAGTGAATAGATTTTATAAGCTGGTATCATCAAGCATCCACATGGTCAAACAAAATATCTCCTATTCAACCACTGCCACCAAAATAATTTGCGTACCCTGCAAATGATATAAAAGAACAAAGGACGAACCCCACTTATTTATCTACAAGATCTAGATTTAAATTAAAAAAGAAACAACGCAGGATCGCGTCCCCGAAAGGAGTTTCGTTTAAACGAAATAATCTGTATCGCCCCGCTCGTTCCCCACTCTCCTCCGTATCGACCGCGCCGCACAAAGGGCCTGTTTTTTCGCATTTATTTCGCTCTTCGCTTAACTTTCGCACGTTTCGCTTCGAACGGCACTTAATCACTGGGCCACCTCACTACACTATATTAGGTGACACCGTTTGGAGGCTCCTTTGTTATTTTCTATCTCATTTATGCTAAACACGTATTTGGAAATAAAATTTCTATCATAACGTATTGGACCTCGGGGAAATAGCTTAGCAATAAGACCTTAGAATAAGGGATTCCAAGCAATAATAATCTGGTTGGTTTATAAGTAGATTTTTTCATTATATTTTAATATAATACAGATTCTCATGAATTTTTTTACTAACTTTGTAAAAGAGGCCGGCAATCGAACAAACGGGTCACCTGATGGTAGGTGATCATCGCCAGCTATGAACACATACCTGAAGAATCCTAGACGAGTTGCCGGCCTTAAAAAAAGGGATAATTAAGAAAAGGGGAAGTAGTTTTCAGCCTCAGGGTATCTCACTTGCCGTACAAAAGGCAAGATCAGGCTTTTACTTCACGTCGGTTTTCTGTGAGACAGTGGCTATATCACCAAAGGGATAGGCAGAGTTACATTTAATGCCGCACCAGTTTATTTTCCTGATGTAAACCTGTCGCTACAAATTTCAACACAGTTCTAGAAGTATTAATAATTTAACACTTAACGACTTAAACAATCTCTAAGACAGAACTATGTATAAATACCTGGCGTGTAGTCGGTTTAATAAAAGCAAGAAGCCAGGACCTTTGTGAGATTCACAACTATGTGTAAAGGATCCGCCGTCATCTGTACAACAATTCTAGGACGACCTTTAAACCTTTAAGGGAACGGGATTCAGGGCTAGGAGCTGAACATGATCACGTTTGAGGGAAATGATGCAGAATTGATCAAATTAAGGGAAATTATGTATATCTTGTATACATCATTGTTAGATGACTCGCTTTGTCAATGAAAGACGACGTCGTGAAGAAACCGAAAGTGTTGTCCGTTGAGGAGTCTTATTTTTTTACTCCATTCTCCATCATCAGATTCTAACCAAATTTAGGGACCACATCGCAGCTAAACTCTATCGAATGATTTTTTTCCATTCAAACCGGTGCACAATTGGCGGAGAAATCGATGTACACGTAAAACTCGCCGTATTGAGAACCTACTCATTTTTTGAACTTCGTTTTAAAAATATAGTTTAAAAAAATCTAAATTTCCAAGATCACGATCACCCAGTTACAACCCAGCTCCACGACCGCAACCTAAATCATTTCCTTGACACAATAGTATTAATTATTCTAGGTTGGGGCTCGCGGGGCGCGGGCCGACTAACGAGGCCGGTGTGTGGTCGCGCACAACCACGCCGCCAGACCTTCGCCAAAACTCCAAGTCAATTGTCAAAACAATTTGTCAGATGCTTTTGTACAGAAATGTTTTAGGCAAGTTCGTAAGATTTGATTCCGATTGTTTATGATGACGAGGGTTCGGTTGTGATGAGTTCCATGGTGATAGTGTAGTAATGCTTACCAGAAAAATACCATCATATTTTAATGGATTGTGTCTGATTTGTTAGCGAGAGCATGCCTGATTTAATTCATACCTGAGTGGACAGCGATCACTTGCTGAAAATCTCGCCAAAGTGGCTCGCTCCGGCAATTCGAATATACGTCTATATTTAAAATCGTAGTTACGGGCTCATTTTCGAACCGATTTTGGCTATGTTTTAACAAAAAGGTTTTTTGTTTCGTATAAAATCTAAATATATAAAACTCAAAGGTAACTGACTAACTAACTGAAATAGTGATCTATCAACGCACAGCCCAAACCACTGGAGGGATCGGGCTGAAATTTGGCATGCAGGTAGATGTTATGACGTAGGCATCCGCTAAGAAAGGATTTTGATAAATTCTACCCCAAAAGAGTCAAAATAGGGGATGATAATATTTAAATGCTGTCACGCGGGCGAAGCCGCGATCAAAAGCTAGTAATGTATAAAATTCAACATATATCACCCTATTAAGAACTAATAAATGATATAAAATACCAGAAATCTCACCCCAACATCCACATCGACTACGAATCCAACTGCGCGGTGTAAAGCAACAATTATTGCCAAAGTTTCGCGCAGTGCCGTTTGGCCATAGTCCAATATAGGCATAATGAGGATCTTAAGCGTAATGAATGAAACGGAAGTTTTGTAGTTACATCGCCAGGGGGCCCTAATTGCATGGCGCGGCTGCGTTCGCGAGATAGCGCTTGCTACTAAAACTATGAGGAAATGGCTTTTATGTTTCGTGTGTCAATTAGCTGGTCGGTATTTAATAATAATTCAATTCTGAGTATTTTAATATCGTAAGTTTTTAGTCTGTAAAATTGTTAGTGAAGTTACTGGGCATTATGAGACTTTATATCTTATGTCTCGAGGTGACGAGCGCAGGTCAGTGCCATGCAGTGCTTTATAATTAAAGGTTCTGTGTGGTGTTGCTTCTGTTTATGGGCAGGCGTGGTGGCGCTTACCATCAGTGAGTGCCTTGCTCGTCTCTTCAATCAATAAAATAAAAAAAAGGTATTTTGCTGGTTGTAACCATGGTGGAGACCATGAAAAGGTTACAGGCTACTTTTAATCCCAGAAAAGGCTGTATACGCAGACGGAGCCGTGAGCAATATCAAGTGGCATATATCTTAACAAATAATAACAAATAATTAAGACTGTGATAGAATTGACTGACTGACGGACTGTGATGTGATTGTTAATGGGAGGATACTTGTATTCGAGCGGATAGCGTCCATCGTACACTGGTGCTAAAACCTGCCATAGTGGCCCACCTTGTGTGGCCCGCGTTCCAGGGTCAGCCAGTGTATATCCGGTTCTCCCCAGGGGGCTTGCCCCCTGATCCTTACCCTTTTCCCATCCCTTTTTCCTTCCCCTCCCCCTTGTCCCTTTGGCAGGCCGGCATGATCTTGCCGACCAACGATGGACACTTTGTTTATCTTTGGTCGACAATATTCTTGGATTGTGCTACACTTACCATCAGGTGTAACGTAGTCACTTTGCCGAGCCAGGATAAAAAAAAATAAAATAATAATAAGTGATATCCGAACTAATGTTATAAATGTGAAAGTAACTTTGTTTGTTACACCTAAATTGATGAACCGATTTTAATGAATTTTGGTATAAAGATAGATGAGAACATCAAGACGGTTATAAGCTACTTTTTTTAGTCGGGAAAGCGCTGTACACGCTTTTGCTGAGAGCAAAAGATAGTGGGATATATCTTAACTAATAAAAACAAAAAAATAAGACTGTGGTGGAACAGAACAGTCGGTGCGGCAGTCTGACACATTTTATAAGTAAAAAAAACACATTCATCACATCTTTTTTTAAGAGAAACGAAGACAACATTACCAAATACCTAATTAGTAATAAAATACGGTGAATCTGTAAATAAGAGCCAAAAATATCCGCCGGCCAGCCTTCTGCCTCGCTGGGTACGGGACAAAGCGTCCTGCACAAAGGGCCATGGTCCCTGTGACCCACGATTGACTTAGCACGTGTGTGTCGTTGATGTTATGGGCCGTTTGTATTTGTGATTCTATTGTGTTGGGTTTTAATGAGGAATTTAATTTTGGGTTGGATTAATGCAATCCTGCTAATAAATAACGACATTACGGAAGATAATGTTGGTGGAGGGTAACTGATACATATTTGTACCTGACTAGATATCAAACACAGTAAATACATATATACGTACTCACGCCTGCAATCCCTGAAGAGGGGTAGGCAGAGGTGTGAGTACACCCACATTTCGTTGATCTTATTTCCGTCCCATGATGTGATAGGAAGCGAGTCTATCGCCATACCGGGCACAATTCTAGACTTCGGGCCATACTGAGAATTTTATAAAAAAAAAATATCAATGACCCGCCCCGGGGATCAAACCCGCGACCTCAGCATAGCAGTCGTACCGCGTAAGACGCAATATAACTACGTCACTGAGTCAGTCACAACCACAATAAACATAGTGATAAATCAAACATAGGGCTTTACCTATAAACTTTCTTAAGCAATGTTTAGCTAAACACTGTTTTCGTCTCTTTCCAGCCACTCTATAATTCGTGTTGACAGAAGAATACAAAAGAATGTTTATCTAATCATGCTTAGGTAACGTTTATAAGGCTCATAGCTAGTTCCAGTGTATATCAAGTAGTTCTGTCTCAATTAGTATTCATTCCCGATGACTAATCATTGGTTTGTAATACGGCCTGGGCTATTTTAATCAATCCATTCAATCATTTGATTGATCATTCACGTGTATTATGTGGTTTAGTGGATCGTCAATACGATCTATTGATCGGCGAACTGTACCGTCAATAATAGGAATCCAGATCATTTAAAAATAATGATGAACCAAACAAAACAAAAAACCGAATCAATCATGAGATATATTACGTAGTTATTTCAGGTCGGCATAATTCTGTGGACCGTTCAGGGTAGTAATTACATTACTATTGACATAATATTAAGACTGTACTGTGTATGTGTGTGTATTAACATCACGCGCAGTAAGTCGTACTGGTGGTAGGATATTCACATCCGCCCGGATAGCGACCACCGTACACATGGTGTTAAAACGTGCCATAGTGATCTACACGCCCTGTGTGGATCGCGTTCCAGGATCAGCTAGTGTATATCCGGTTCTCACGAGGGGCTTGCGACATGGCTTGATGGTTGATTAGGGCGGGTATAGGAGTACATCCTTGTATTACTGTGCCTGCATCGTTCATCCGCCTGTCTTATCGCAGGACCCTCGATTTGCTTCTTTCCTCTCCGAAGAGGGAAGCATTTATACGGGCCGGCATGACTCTGGTGACCACCGATAAACTCATTGTTTGTTGGTGGTCGCTGGTTTATGGAACGAAGTTCCTTACGGCAGGCTTGGAGGGGATAGGGATTTCGCTGCGTGACCGAACAGAAAAAAATGTGATAGTAAAACCGTAAAAAATGCGTGGAATAAAAGCGTTAAATGAGACGTGCGCAGGCGTGACAGTCAATGTGTCAATTTTAATGTCAGTCATTTCTATGTAATTTTATGTTGTCAAACAAAAATAAAGAGACATATTTAAAATGAAATTCATTCAGCCAGTTATAATTGAAGTATATAAAAATACTCCTTCGATTTTTAAAAGATTACGCTAGCTCGTTATTATTTATAATTACATAAGTTGATAAAAAATGCTATACAATAGCTTTACCACGGCAGTCTCCGAGCGCCACACGTCTTTTTTTTATTTCTATTTTTCTATTCTATTTCTATGTAATTTTATGTTGTCAAACAAAAATAAAGAGACATATTTTGTTATTTTAGTTGATAATTTGAATTTTTTGCAATTTGTGTCGATTGTACATTAGCCGAAGGAACTTCGTTCCTACCTGGTGTCCCACGACACACACCAATTTTTTTTTGGATTGCACTACGCTTACCATCAGATGTAGTGTAGTCACTTTGCCAGCTCGAATAAAAAAAAGTAATTTTGCTTGCTTGGAAAAATCGTCTCGAATAAAACGCACATTCGCACAACACAGTCGATTTATACACATCACTTTTTATTAGAAGTTAGAAATAGTATAAGCGCATCTTACCAACGTATAAAAGTACCTCTAATAAGATCCTTATATAATATTTGTGAAGAAATGCTTACACCAAGTCACTAGTATCCATATAATAATGAATTTGTACCTTATCCTGGCTGTTATAATTCAAAGCTAAATGTGATTAACGTTAAGAAAAGAGGACGGAGCGATACCGGGATCATTTAAGGGTTGGACGGACAGGGCCGAATTATATCCGATAATGTGGCAATTAATATTGAGCATACCCTATTGAATAAAAAAGACATACAGTATAATTTATTTTCAGGATCGGCAACTAAAAGATTGGATAAAAAAAGAAACTAAATATAAATAATGTATTTTTTTATAAATTACACTCTGGCAACACTAGTGGGAGGGGTTGGAGGGGCGACTGGCCGACCGAGCCAAGCAGGAAGGTGTTAACTGAAGAGCTCTCAGATCGGATTTTGGAGTCTTGAGTGGACGTCCTGGATAGTTGAGGATACTGGCTATACGGTTATTGGTTAAAGGATATTGGATAGATAATTGGAAGTTGAAATTATAAGCTTCGGAACGTTATAACGTTATAGAGAATCTATTAAGATTTATAAACTGACTATCACTGAAAAGGCAGAAATAACAATTTCCATAGGTCTTTGGAGTCGATACCGTTTCAGTAAGCCGGCAGCGACACCAACTCCAATGAGACTTATAGAAAGAGTTATTTATTTGATGTCACTTGGTATTATTAATATTTACTTTAATTTAAAAAAAATCAGTGCATATAAATTCCAACTCAATAACACAAGGGCAATATCGGAGCTGTTGTCCGTAGAGAAGTTTCATTCTTTACTCCGTGTTCCATTATCAGATCTTAACACAAATTTATGTGAAATCGCAGAAGACAGTCAGTTATTACAGTATTCAACTCATTACAACAGAACAATAATGTTTCATAGGTCACATTATTGTTCCGATGTACTGTCACAGTTCAGGGTTAATGGTTATACCTTTAATATACACCAATAGCAGGCGTAATAGGTATAATATTATTCAAATATCTCTAAATAGTATTAAACTCGGCATTAGTTCGGTTGTTAATTAGTAATGCTGTTTAGGTAGGAAATTAAAGCGAAATGCGCTAAAACGCACATTATGGTTAACGAGGTTTACGTGAAGCATTATCATACAAAATCTAGTTATTTTATAACGAAGCAATACTAAAATACATTTTAGTTTTAGTATTATATATATATATATATATATATATATATATATATATATTATATAGCGCCACGGAGGCTGTCAAATAAATATATAAACACTCATGTTTGCGATAAATCTCTATGAACTTGATTAAATCTGCAGAACCGAATTTAAACACTTTTTTACTCATACCACTCAATAAACATAGTTTCTAAAACGTTCAACACTTGAATGAAAAATTTGCCAACGCAAATACGTGCAATACTTGAAGCTACCCGCTAATAAATGGTACACGCTCGTACAAGCCCGTGTTTAGACAAGTCAAAACTTGTAAGCAATAATCGCCTAAACATAATTGTATTGGTGTAAACAAAAGACATTTGCAATTATCTTATGTCAATACTTGCATGCAATAATTGCAATCCATTTTTTTACTTATACCCGCGTGTAAACAGTTGCTTACAATTCTTGAAGATCAATTATTGCGCGTATGTTATATTCGTCCTACTGCTAGGTACGAGCCTCCTCTACTGAATGAGAGGAGTTAACATAAGGTGTTAAGTGCCACAATGCCCAGTAATTTCAATGGCTTCAATGTGCTTTACTCTTGCTTGTCGGTAGAAATAACAAAGCTGTGGTATCAACTTAGATGAGCTCTCGCATACGTCAGACCAGACGGACCATAAAACAGGCCTTTGCAGTAAATGCATACATTACACATAATATCATCATATAAAAAAAATGTTATTCCTCGGACAGTATAACTCAATTTAATGGAGCCACAGTGATATGTTAGGTACAATGACAATTGAATTAATTCATAATGCCTTCACATAACGTTGAATGTTATTTGTGTCTTTCCTCAGACGCTGTTTGTTTTGATTACCATTAGCCATCATGTAATGGGATTTTTCTGCTGTTATTTGGTTTCATATAGCCTGATAACAGCTCACGCTTGATTCCCTTAAAGGGTAGGCGGAGAGGCGACTAGTGCATTCACGGTTCGCTGAGATAATTATCGTCCAAGAAGTGACAAGGGGCGAGCCTATCGCCATGCCGGCCACAAATTCCCATCCCGGGCGGTTCATGTTTTTTTCGAATATTTTTTTCCGATTCTTGCCGCTTGCAACTCATGGTCGCTGATTTTTTTGGACTATACTGCACTCACTATCAGGTGAAGTGCAGTCACTGTGCCTTGCTCGGATAAAAAAAAATATCATTTTTAATTTAAAATGGGAGAAAAATCGAAAATGGGTAAATATTTTTCGTTGTTTTCTTATCCTCAACGTAGAATTACTAATAATCACTAGAAAATAACTTGAGAATGGAATAGATTAACAAAAGAACATCACAACAATCATTGACAGTACGATCATGCTTTGTTTGAGTAGTTATTAATTAAGAACACGTAGGAATCTCAGAGGATCACTACGTATAACTTTTCCTTGAGTTGGGATTTATTTGAGTGTCAGAAAACACAATAATATTAAAAGCAACTAGTTCGAAGACTATCTTATATTTTCACATAGGGACAATAAAGGCCGACTTTAATAAATAACCTTGGATTGACATCCGGCTTCTGAAAGGCTGATCAATGTCGAAATTAACTAATCACCTGCCAAGTCAATATAGCGTTTTTAGAAGGGTGGTCAACGTTTTTGATTTGACACACCGGTTAGTTAACAAAGCTTTGAAATTAATATGAAAATTCATATGTGAAACGCTATTTTGGGTTTCTGGAAGATGAAAAGATAATTCTGTCGTCGAATTGTGTATAAGTAATAACTAAGTGGGTCACCTGATGGTAAGTGATCTCCACCATCCATGTACTCCGAAAATAATAGAAGAATAATGGGCGCGTTGCCGACCTTAAAAGAAGAGGATGATTAAGGGATTGGGAAGGGGAGGGGGATTTGACTCTCCAAATATCTCATTCATCATACGGAATGCAGCAGCAAGCCTCTACTTTACTTCGGTTTTCTGTGAGACAGAGGTAACAAACCGGTCGAGCCGGCCCATTCGTGATGTATACAAAACTCTACAACGTGGCTCTACCATTTAAAAATATATCAGTCTACGCCAGTCTCTTACGGCTGGTTTGAACCTGCGACTTACGTCTAGATATTCCGTACCACTCTCCACTGATCTATCACTACTCCTCAACAAATATTTTAGTTAATTAAAATCATTTCCTACCGGCAACTCAGCGTACCTTAGCCGCGCGATTCATGAGCGTCGGTAGCTTGTTGTATGAACGTATAGAGCTCAAATCCCTAAAGTGTGAGCTTATGTAAAGCTCAGGCCTGTATCAGGAAAGGTAGAGGTACATGTAGTACAACCACGCTGAGCTAATTTTTTCAATGGCCTGAGTGAAAACAGGTCGCTCGATAGTAAGTACTATACTTGCCTATAAACAGAAGCAACACCATACAGAATTTTGAATTATAAAGTACTGTACTAATTTCACTGAATTCAATGGGCAAAGCGGTGCCAAGTATTACCTTGAACATGTATATTTGTATCCCATGATGTAACGAATCTATTGCTACACCGGGAATAAATTTCAATCCTGGACAACTCACGTATCAATCGTAAACTCCAAAACATGTGACTTGCCAACAGGAATTTGAGCCCGGAACCGTGCTAGTTTCTCAGCAGAATGTTACCACTAGATCAATGAGGTATTTACTTACTTTTTTCAAATAAAATAATATCTCCCATCCCATCCTCAATCACTTGCTTACCTAAAATTAATAAAACTCCAAAGAAGCTAAACAAAGTGTATTAAACCTCCGCATAAAACGTTTAAACTTGGCCCATTCAACACAAGGGGAAGAAAAAACTCGCTTCCCAAACAGTATGTATTCGTTTATTTCACTTAATTTCAATTCGGTCGAGTCGCGCCGTGTCTACCCCATCAGATTACGGCGTTAACATACACGCATTGCACGGATTTGTGTCCGTACGAGGGTGGCCATGTTTATTGCTCTTAAATTCAAGGAAGATATTTTATTTTGTACAATACAAACTCAGCGACTAGCAGCGATAGCTCAGCGGGAAGCGGTATGGACTGTCAAGACGAAAGTCGCAGGTTTAAAACCAGCCCCAAGAGCATACACCACTGACTTTTCTAAGTTACGTGTATATTAATTACTAGCTTTTGCTCGCGGCTCCGCCCACGTGATCAAACAAACAATCAAACTCTACAGCTTTATAATATTAGTATAGATTTGGGTAGCTTAGCAACGGAAGCCTTCAAATAATATTATTTCGGTAGCTTAGCAACGGAAGCCTTCAAATATGAATAATTTCCCCGTTTTTGCAACATTTTTCACTGATGCTTCGCTTCTAATGGTCGCAGCGTAATGTTATATAGCCTAAAGCCTTCCTCGATAAATGGACTATCCAACACAAAAATAATTTTTCAATTCGAACCAGTAGTTCCTGAGATTAGCGCGTTCAAACAAACAAACAAACAATCAAACTCTACAGCTTTATTATTAGTATAGATTAATTGACGCTTGCTTTAACGGTGAAGGAAACATCGTGAGCATACCTGAGAACTCGATAAGATTTATCGAAGGTATGTGAAGTCACCAACCCGCATTAGGTCAGCGTGGTGGACTAATTCCTAATCCCTCTCATTCAGTAAAGGAGGCCGGTGCCCAGCAGTGGGACGTATATAATACAGGGCTAGTAAAAAAAAAATACGGTCTATCAGAACAGATCACATCTCTGAATTTTCGAAACGATGTGTATATTTAGTGACAAATATTGTTTAGAAGTAAGAAGGAAAACATTGAGAAAACCTGTGAATTCTCCCTGTACTAACGCATTAGGCTAGTCCATGGATTGTAGCGTAACCCTTGTGATTAGTAGAGGAAGCTCATGCCCAGCATTCTTAGAGTATAAATAATACTGGCCTGATATTACATTTTATAGAAACTCGTGTTACTATAATTACTGGATTTGTTCAAAAGTCAAGGTTAATCCGCGTGTAGGGATTATGTTCAGTATCAGTACTTAAGCCGCGTGAAAATCCCTTCCACGGGTCTTAAAGTTTGCCAAATATTTTGCTAATGTTTGTCGTAACAGATACCGCCCGCGGTCTGTTTGAAAACTATAATTAATTCTAAACCCGCGACTTAATTGAAGGCCTTTTGGATTACACAAGTTATTATTATGCGATTTTTTTGTTTGGGTAGTAGGTACCTGGTATGTGGGTGACCGTCAAAATGGCCACCACTGCTTTTTCTATGTCTTTCACTAAGCAGAACTGTTTAAGTACTGTCGTGTTCTGGTTTAAAAGACGTTGAAGCCAATTGAAATACAATGTATAATGAGACATAACATCTTCCAGTGTTAATTCACGCCTCATAATATCACGCCGAATCTCCGGAGGAGTAGGAAGAGTTGCAACTAGTACTAGCCTCTCTTCGCCGAGCTCTTTACGCCCCATGATGTGAAAGGTGACAGCTTACTATCATACCGGGCACAAATCCTAAAACCAGGCAACACGTGTGATTTTGTTTTATTTGATTGAATGACGAGACGAGTAAGGCGCTCGCATGATGGTAAGCGCCACCGCCTGCTCATAAACAGAAGCAACACCAGACAGAACACAGACAACAAACAGAACAAAGAACTGCATGGCACTGAACTGCGCTCGTCACCCCGAGACATAAGATGTTAAGTCTTATAATGCCCAGTAATTTCACTGGCTTCAATGTCCTTCAAACGGAAATAATAGTAATATAATAATGCTTATTGCTTCGTCTCGTCATTCAATAAAAAAAAATGTCCTAACTGGTAAAGGCGCATGGTGTTCCTACAGATAAACATCCAGAGTAAGCCCGGTGCTAAATTGTACTTTAGCACACACGACACTTTACGCTACCGCTTATGTGGCTACGGGGATGTCTAAGAGTTTAAACGCTTACTAAATTACATGGGAAAGTAAATAGTTGTGAAGTCAATTATAAAGTGAGGTCAATTTAATTAATATCTACAAATGGTGTAATGGGGACGAGAAATACGCTTTGTTTATCTGCTTGCTTTTGGGACAGAATTAATTCGACCAGTGATAAATACAAATATGACGTGCAATTAAAATATTACCAAAACTAAATTTTTTGGAAGTTACAATTAATATTAAATTTCGTATGTGAAGAATTATTATATGAAGAAACTACAATATTTGTGACTATTAAGTGTTAATTTTAAGTCGGTTTCTAATTTGAGTTTAACTAATCTATACACTAGCTTTTGCTCGCGGCTCCGCCCGCATGAACGACTTTTTCGTGATATAAACCTATGTCCCTATAACCTGTGTGGCCTATGTCCTAATACTAGTCATGGTCTATAAATTTTATTCAAAACCGCTTAGCTGTTATGGCGTGACTAAATATTGACTATTAGTCAGATAAGATTAATGATTTCCTCGATGGCGCTGTTTTAGGGCGTACGCCGTACGACTGCTGTTATGAGGTCTCGGGTTCGAGTAAAAGTGATAACGGATTTTTCTATCACGAAATGCTAAGTATCAGCCTGGAGTCTGGAATTATTCCCGGTATGTAAATAAGCTCATAAGCTCGGTGAAACGTGGTTGTAGTATGTAAGATCAATAAGTCGGTTATGCATAAGTTGAATCGAGAAACGCCTTAAATTTGTAGTCGGCTAAAAATGGAACATTAAAAGCCTGTAATTTAGTAAAATAGAATTTAATAAAATTTAGTAAAGATCACAAATATATAACAAATACCTACATACCTATAAACAATGTTCTTATTCATGGAAAAGCCAGCTGGTATATACTTTTTTATGGCTATATTCTTTGTCAAAGCACCCACAAGCCCCTAATCTCATTTAAGTTCCTACACATAGAGGATAAAATTACATACATTTCCTCATCACCATAAATTTCTGTAACCCTCAAACGATTTTTTTCGTTGAAACATAGAAAAACAAACTGTAATTAAAGCCGTCTTTAGATGGGGTCTTATTGCACTCCAGATTTTAACGCAGCGGATAATCTGAAAAAATGACAACTAAGTATTTAAAAAAATGCTAAATTAAAATCGACTTTGTGTAAGGGCTTGAAAGTTGAAAATCGCTTGAGGGTATTAAGATGAGGTTGGAAGGAGAACAGCTCTGTATACCCAAGGGATATTACACCTCTGCAGTGGTGGCGACGGTGTATCCAACTTTATTGAGAGTTTGCGTTAATTTCGTCTACCAGCCTGCGTTGTTTTCAACTTGTACCTACGTAGATTTATGTACGAATTTTGTTAAACCAATAAACCAGTAGAAGTCAATTTACTCACTGTACAAAATTACAACAAACCAAATTATTAATACTTGAAACTGTAATGTCTGTAAAAAAAGCACTGTCCGTTAATTTAATTTTATTTTTTACGTAGGCGATATTAATGGTAATCTTCCGTAACCAATTTACTACGAATCGTAGCATATCATTTATACGCTACGAAATAATGTAGCATGAAAGTGCGTTCGTAGCAGGTGTTGTAGTGCTACGAGTATAAATTACTCGGTACTACGCATTAGATTTACGCTCTACAGCAAATAAATTATTTCCACAGATTAATGAAAAACCTCACACATATGAATATTGTATTAAACTGCATGCACAATATTGAGTAATTTATTATGTAGAAACGGTTTGAAATTTGCATATTTGGCTGGTCATGAATATTATGAATTTCAAAATTCAATTTAAGTCTGTAGATTGAACTGCTACTTTAAAGTCGCCAGACAAAATTACGAGCGAAAACTAATTTTTAATATGATTTAACGGAATTGCAAAATGGAGTATTACTCAAATATTTTCATTGGCTGAAATATCAGACCCGAGATTTAAATATAAGTTACGAACTATGAAAACAGAACCGAGTAAAAACTTGAGCTTCGGATATTCCTCGTATCCACCCAGGGTCATATTATCTTTGTGAAGTAGGTTTAGTTAGTCGTTTATCCCCGTTTTAGGATTTGATTGCAACTATCCGGGGGATGGATACATTCAATTTTGTACAATTGAATACAATAGAAATTATTCAGATAAGTTCACATTTGGCAGGGTTATTCGTGACATAAAAATATACAGATCAATTGTAGACCTGCTCCTTTTTTATCAATCTATAAAATAAATTAATGGGAACAAAATTCTGTTATAGATAAACGCATCACATCTTTAATTTTGCAGCTTTTTATTTCTTTGTTCAAAAAGAATTCTTTCTTATTGTTCTGAAATCCCAAATACACGGCTTTTTCAGTAATAGCTTATACAAACGGCAGTCGCAAATTCGAAAAATTGTTTCGTTTTGTCTACAAACGTTTTATTTTTGTCACCAAACTATTACATTTTGTTTGTGGAATGCTTTTGTTTAGGGCGGGTCGACCGTCTGCTCTTATATGTGATAGGTCTAGGCTAGGATTCGCTGCATACCCATCTTTAGTCATGAGTTAAAAGACTTAAATGTATTTGCTTATAGGTATGTAAAGTTTCAAATAAAATTTGTCTTGATAGCCATATTAAAATTTTAAAGAATAAAAAAATATTCTTATAATATTGCCCAATAACGGAGAGTTATGTTTTCTGTTGTGAGTTTTTATAGTAGAGAACAGCAAGCGAACTAGTGGGTCACCTGACTGTAAGTAATCTCCATTACTCATGAACGCCCAAAATATTAGAATCATAGCCATAAACCGGTAAACGAGCAAGTAGGTCACCCGATAGTACATGATCTTCACCACCCATGTTTGCCCACAATACCAGAAGAATCCCATGATTCTTCCCCACCCAAGGGGATAATTAAGGGATCGGGGAGGGGGGGCGGATTTGGGCCTCCGGATATCTCACTCACCGTACGAAACGCAGCAGCAAGTTGCTCTTTAAGTCGGTTTTTTACAGTTGTAATGGATCCAGTCAAGCCGGCGCATTCTTGATGTAGACAAAAGTATCTACAGTGTGGCTCTACCCACTCATCATCACTACCAATGACGATTAAAATAGAAACAAGGGAACTAAGCCTCCGTAAGTCTTAATCACCGTACGTATCGTAAGCTACCACTTCATTGGTTTTCTTTGAGACAGTGACAACTCAGTAGAGTCCATTTATGCTAAAGATAAGTGTCTATAGCGTAGCTCTACCCCTTCCTCCTTCCATCCACCGTTATCCCACTAGTACTGGGGTTGACGCCACAATTTTTTTAACACATGCAGAAAGATTTGGCCTGTAGTGTTACGATCAGCGTTTAGTCTTAACATAGCTCTACCAATAATATTACAATAAAATCATCAATCGATTTTAAAGTTTCCATACTGCATAAATACGAACATAGCTATACGATTCTAAGTAAGGCCGTAGAACGTCTCTCGAATACGTTGAAACTACTCGTATGCCATTCACACGGCGGGTTCGCTTTAAAAGCAACCGACCCATTTTATCCCAAAAGTTCCCACTGAGCTCCTTTTACAGCTCCTTCAATATTACAGGGAAATAACTACCGATATTTGTATTCAGTCTTGACGCGTTTGGTATAAAGTTGGTTTTATGTTTTAAATAGAATAATAATAACATCATTTGTCTAGTGGCACTTTTCTGAGAATGAGAAACCCTGATATTATTGGTTCAAATCTCAGGCCAGACAATGACAGTTTTTGTTGGAATTTTCGACTCCAAAATTTACATACGAGTTATCTAAGATTGGTTTCTGTGCCTTGTATGGTGATTATCGCGCCCAATATCATGTTAGGACGGAAATATGCTCGACAAACTTTAGATGCATTAGTTATACCATAGCTTACATTTTTGGGGATACAGATGTGAGCTAATAATTATATTTAAAAAGCTATTTAATTATTTTTCTGTGTTTTTTGTCAAAAATCATTCTATTGGGTTTTTAAAGTATTATAATTACTTTAAAAAGATATTTAAATACAAAAGTAACATGCCATTAAAATAAATCTAAATATAATATAATAAAGCCAATTATTATAATATTTAAACAAACTTAGTTTAGTTTCAATTGACTTTGTTTATTGAGCTTACAGAAAAACTAAATTAGAGCTTATAAGATTTGGCTAGTAATATTAATATTTTATGTATTATTTGCATCCATCCGGTAACAATTCATATTTAAATTATAAATGTATGTGTCGACCTGTCATGTTTTGACTGCTCTACTGCTTAATGAATTTTAATGTGAAGGCAGCAGAACTCTGACGAAGCGGACAGCTATATATATCGCAAAAAATGTACGCAAAACAATCCACCGAAATATTTAATAGCCATTATGCGATTATGGCAATGCAGAATCGTCTAAACTCTAATCCTAAATAAAATTATTCACAATGGCGTTAGGTAATTCCATAAGGAAAATCTCGAGACAGCTTCTAATCTAGGGGATGATTAGCGCATCATTGGGTAAATAAGGGGTTCCGGGCCCTTGGGTATCATTGCTGACCTCGTTAAGGTAACGATCCATCAAGGTAATTTCGGGTGTTTTATTTAACAGCATAATCTATTCTGGGATGAATCAAATGTTGCTTGATTTATGAGGTAATAAGAAACAATAATACTGTTACCAATTTGAAATGGAGGATTTTTATGTATTGTTATAATGGATATAAAACTATAAAAAAATAATTTAAACAATGTAACATAAGATCTAATGGTGGACTAAGGCCTAACCCCTCTCATTCAGTAGAGGAGGTCCGTGCCCAGCAGTGGGACATGTATAATACAGGGCTAGTAAAAAAAAAAACATAAGATCATACCTGATCATCTTATTTATTTATTTATTTATTTATTAAGTCGCAACAACATTGTAAATACCAACATATACATAAATGATCAATGAAATTAAACGCATGCCAAGTATAACAATAATTATAGTTGCAAACGTCCTTGCAATATAAACAGCATTACATCTAGTTTACGCATAAAAGTTATTATCTAATTCATCTAATTATTATCATAATATATGTATTGAAATTAACAAAATACAAATTACAAATTGAAAATTAATTAAAAGCATAAATGCAATTGAAGGAAAGAAAAGTGTCTTGTTTTGTTTAGTATACAGTTAGCCGACCTTATTTTCAGATATATAGTCCAGATATAATGTCCACCATGAAGAGACGTCAGTCGATGGTCGGCAGAACTATATCGGTCTGAACATATACACTGGCCTACTCAGGAACACTAGTAGTAGACACATATTACGGCTCAAAAGATAGCTTTATGAAGGATTCTGTTAGCATCTTTTGGCAATAGATTCCAAACATATTATGTGCAGTAACTAATATTTATAAATCTATGCTCATAGAAAGCCAAAGTAGATATAAAACATTGAAACGGTAAACAGGTCGATTCATCAGTGTCAAATACACAGAGAGACATACCCTAAGCTCTTTCTCTCTCTCTCTTTATGTTGCTTTTCCCGATAGTTGGTTTCGGCTTTCAAAGTATCGCTGTAAGGCAATACAATGGGTGCTGGCTCCCGTTTATTAGCTATATACATAACTTTGTTACATTTTTGTGATTTCTGTAGTAATTTTTTTTTCTATCCTGGCGTTGCAGTTGATTACATTGTACCTGGTGTTAAGTACAATGCAGTCTAAACATAATGCGACCGTCTGCATGGCAAAATATGCAAGAATACCCCGAAATATATAAACTATATTGAAATAGACATAATTTAAACGGATTTAATCGCGGCTTTTTATTAATTTTGATCCCGACGTTTTGAAAGCTTTTCAGCCTTCGTGGTTACGGGGTGGACAGTCCACTCCGTGATTACAAAGGCTGATGATATTTAAATTCGTTTTATTTCAATGTATTATAATGTACACATTATTACACATTCGCGTATAAAGAAATCATTATATTATATAAACTAAATATCAGATTATAATTACATTCAAGCTTTGTGTTTCATTGCTCAAACATCATGCAAAGAGCACCCAAAACCCAGTAAATCCAAATTCCCGATTTATACCTATCTCAATTAGTGAAGTAATAAATTAGATGTACCTAAATTAAATTAAGCACAGCGTACGTCGGTGGGCCATTATTCACAGATTGAAGATACCGAATTAATTGGCGCCAATAATTTATAACGAATTTCAAAATTAACTCCGATTTTAATATGAAAATTACTTTTCGATTGAATGGTTAATTTTTTAATGATGTGGAATGTGGCAAACGTATGTCATTTGACGGTTATCATCCTTTTCTAAAAATGAGATTAAAAATGGTGAGTGAGTTAAACTTTATGTGACTGTAATAAATCTTTAAAGATTAATCTGTGCGCTAACTTCATGGATGACTTGACAAATTGAGGTAGCCTTTGACCAGTAAAGGACGTTCTGTGACTTGAATGTTCTTCTCACGCACCGAGGATTCCGTACCCACGCACTTGTGAATTATTTTTATTATTTGTTATATCGGTTACAATAACACATATTCTGTGTAAAATGTGTCCGGTTACTTATGGTTCAAAAGTCAACAGATTATAAGTAAAGTTTCGGTTTGAATTAAAATTTCAAACTATTGCACAGATTAAAGTTTTATGAATACTTATTAGATAAATTAAAGCCTTACTCTCCGCTATTACATGAGTGATTATCTCTTTGTGTCCTATGTCACTATTATTCTAGGTGATGGAGCCACACAAAAAACATATTTGGCTACAGCGAAAATGGGCCAGCTCGACCGCGTCGTTGCCACTATCTCACAAAAACCAACGTAAAGTAGCTGCTGCGTTTAGTAGGGTTAGTGATATATCCGGAGGCCCAAATCCTAATCTCCCAATTTCTAAATTATCCCGTTCCTTTAAGGTCGGCAACGCGGCGATGTATCTTCTGGTATTGCGGGCGTATAAGCGGTGAGATCACTTACCATCAAGTGACCCGTTTGCTCGTTTGCCAGCCTATTCTGTATAAAACTTTCTGACCTAGCCGCTAATTGAAATTTTTATGTACACATAGAAACTAATTTCCGAATCAAATAATGTAGAGCACTAGAGATCGCATTAGGGGCTGCAAATACAACAACCCTTGTAAATACTACGGCGGTAAAAAGTTAACGTTTACACGTACACTGCACTACGCTAAGGCTAAGGAGATGGTGGGAAAGAGGCGCAGTCCGGGATATTCTACTTAAATTATAAAAGTTTGGATGTGGGTCCGATTTCCGCTCTGAGAAAAATGTTTGTGTGATCTACAAATTGTTCGGGTCTGGGTGTAGTGGGTGTGTAAGGCCCTCGTAGTTACTGATACCTACAATACAGGTTAACCTAGTGTGGGGTCAGGACTATGTATATGACCGTTGGATGTATTTATTTTTTTTATTTTGTGAGTTTATGAATGTGGATGTTTGTTAATCAATCTTAACAACTAAAGAGTATTGGACGAAATTTGAGACACCGGAGGATAATGATACGATATAAGGTTCGTTCGTTATTCTATACATATGTACTCACGCCTGTAATCTCTGAAGAGGTATGCAGAGGTGTAATACCGCTGCCCATAAATGGGGGTCCCTGTTTTTCCTGAAATGCATATGAAAATATGAAACTTTTATGTTGGCTGGAAAAATAAAAATCACTCAAAGATCAACAATTATCGAATCGAGCAATTTGTAATATTAATTTGTTTTTGCGAGGCAGTAAAAATATCATTCGCCGGTTTCGCTTACACAGCATTCAGTTATTTGTAAAGGCGTGTTTGTACGAGATGTTTAATCTTTATAAATCTTTTTGCAGAATTGTAATAAATTGTGATTCAACGTCAGCATTTTAAATAACTAGGAAAATGTTGTTTATGATAAAATCACTTTGTATTTTCAGCTGCAATGAAATCTATTGTCACATCAGCATAATATCTCCTTTTACGTCACATACAATACAAAAAGCATAATATAACAAAGATGAGCTGTTTTTCCCCAAAAAGGGTTGACAGACAGGCGGTCGATTGTAAAAGCTACAGCGGTATCTTTCTGATACATATGTTAAAGCATGTAGCGCCGACTCCACTGCGTGTGGGATAAGGGTATGTGGAAAAGAAGAAGAGCTTATTATTTATTTTTACACTGGCGTGGCAAAGTAACAACATTGAGATCGGCAAACTAACAAGTAAGTCACATGATGGTAAGTGACCACCACCGCCTATGAACATTCACAATACCCAAAGAATCATGGACGCGTTGCTGACCTTCGAGGAAAAGAATAATTAAAGCATTGGCAAGGGGCGGAGCTTTTGGGCTTTTTTTTTTCACCCGCCGTAAAAAATGCAACAACAAGCTGCTACGTTACATAGATTCAATGTGAGACAAAAGTAACAACCCGGTCGGGCCGGCCCATTCATACTGTAGGCAAAATTGTATTCATTAATATTAGAACTCTAGTTCAGTAATTGTATTCATTAATATTAGAACTCTAGTTAAATCGCCCCCCGACTCCGCTACTTCTCCGCACAGTGCTCACTGCTAAAACAGCTATCCAAGTCGCAAGAAACGCGGTATGTATCGCACAACTAATGGTTGCATTCTAGTGTAAGCCTTTTTCACGGCATATTTAACGCGGAGAAATTTACAACGCACTTATTTCGTGTTTTCTGTACTAAATATTTGATATTTTCAGGGGTTTAGTAGAAACGTGCCTTAATTGTAGTGTGTAAGGTTTGATAGTCCGTTTAATACCAGAAATGTAAACAAATATCCACCAATTTTCCAACTATCTCTATTGTATTTGGTGTAGTTGTGAGGTTCTAACAAAGGAGAAAAAAATCTATTTCTGCCAACAAGCAGCAGTGTGTAAGCATTTAGAAAAGAGAAAATATTCTCTTGAACACTGTGTTATCTGGAATTTTCAAGTCATCTAAGATAACATACTGTTTTCTTAAATAACCGTAATTATCTTATAAGGTTTTTTTATAATTCTGTAATGAATAGCTGTTTATGACTCTATCAAAAGTAGAATTTTATGAAATGTGTGAATTACTATGTACAATATTTGTGTAAATGCCCGGACCACGCTGTAGACACTTTTGTCAACAGCATGAATGGGCAGCCTCGACAAACCTAGTACTTTTTTTGTGTTAATGCTTACTGTAAGCCTGACGCTAGTCGGATGTATACAGTTTCAACGGACTTTCGGGTGAGCGCTTTAGGCGCTCTCAACCCTTAAACAAACCTAGTACCTAAAAACTCACAGAGTACCGACGTAGTGTGGTAGCTTGCTGTTGAATTTTATACGAGGCGAGTGAAGTATCTGGAATCTCAAATGACTCTCCCAGTTCCCAATGAAATGAAATGAAATGGTTTATTAATCATGTAGTTAATTGTAATAGCGCTTATGACAAGTGAGTACAAAAGTAAAAGAACCTTTTATACAAAAATCAGTATCAACTATACATGGCATACATAGCATCATCAAAATACACTCGGCAATTATACTAAATCTATTTATTTACATATCTATTATTATTATTATTTATTCCATATTTTTACTATGGAATAGTCCAGAAACGTTACATATATTGGGGGTCGTCACTTATCATTCTTTTAATTTAAATGGCAACAAAGCTATAATTCTTCTTAACATCACATGATCTACTAGCTCATTTGGTTGCCAATGGAATAAAAAGCTCAGATTATTTTACAGTAGTTCTACATGCGCCTTCTGGCTTGTTTACTCTTTGTATTTTGCATCACTTATCCGAGGCTCCCGACGACACTCGTATCTCAGAGTGTTTATGCTCGCTGTCAAAGTAATTTCACATGCACCGCTTATGATGAATGCAGGAAGAAAATATTTTGAACGTGAATAAAAGATGCTGTGCATTCGAATTGATCAACAAATACCATTCAGTTTTTGAAGTGATAACTTCTTATGGGAGGGTGAACCGAAACGTTCCGTAACGCGAGCGGTCCATCGACCAGCCAGCGTTAGTCGACCTCCCTGGAACATCGATTATTTCGAAGTCCCGGGTGGCGTCACACAGTGATCAGTCTGCTTGGACCGGACTTTGACCGGACTTCAACCGGACTTTGACCGGACTTCAACCGGACTTTGACCGGACTTTGACCGGGCTATGACCGGACTTTGACCGGACTTCAACCGGACTTTGACTGGACTTCAACCGGACTTTGGCCGGACTTAGACCGGACTTAGACAGGACTTTGACCGGACTTTAACCGGAATTCGACCAGACTTTGACAGGACTTGGATAGGGCTTTGACCGGATTATGACAAACTTCGACAGGACTTTAACCGGACTTTAACCGGATTTTGACCGGACTTTAACCGGACTTCGGCCGGACTTTGATAGGGCCTTGACCGGATTTTGACAAACTTTGACAGGACTTTGACCGGATTTTGACAAGACTGACATTACTTTGACTGGACTTTGACCGGATTTTGACAGGACGTTGACTGGTATTTGACCGGACTTCGACCGAACTTTAACCAGACTTCGACCGGACTTTGATATGGCTTTGACCGGTATTTGACCGGACTTCGACTGGATTTTGACCGGACTTCGACCGGATTTTGACCGGACTTTAACCGGACTTCGACCGGACTTTGACCGGATTTTGACAAACTTTGACAGGACTTTGACCGGACTTTGACAGGTTTTTGACCGGTATTTAACCGAATTTCGACTGGACTTTAACCGGACTTCGACAGGACTTTGATAGGACTCTGACTGGGCTTTGACTGGAATTTGACAAGACTGACATTACTTTGACTGTACTTTAACCGGATTTTGGCAGGACTTTGACTGGTATTTGACCGGACTTGGACCGAACTTTGAACGGACTTTAACCGGACTTCGAGCGGACTTTGACAGGACTTTGATAGGGCTTTGACCGGATTTTGACAAACTTTGACAGGACTTTGACTGGACTTTAACCGGATTTTTGCATGACTGATCGGTATTTGACCGGATTTTGACAGGACTTTGACCGGATTTTGACAGGACTTTGACCGGGCTTTGAGCGGATTTTGACAAACTTTGACAGGACCTTGACCGGACTTTGACAGAAGTTTGACAGGGCTTTGACATGAATTTGACCGGACTTCGTAACGTAACGCGTTACGGCGCCACTCTGGCTTCCCTTTCTTTCACGCATACGGCAGCAGTAGGCAGGCTCCTCCGCTCTCACTTTAACCCACATTAGTTTAAGTTATCACTTCTGTCGAGCGTCCCGAGACGCACACTTTTTTTATTTATTCAAGTCAGTTGATTGACTATGATCAAAGCGTATGAACCTGGTATTACTGGAAAGATGAGTTTGCTAGAATAATAATGATGCTATGAAAATAAGATTTCAAACTCTGCAGTAAAGTTTTATTACATTAGTTGTCAGAATAGGATTGATAATGTAGCGAAATATTTATAGACAAAAAGTGGAGAGTTTTTGGTTTGGCAATATTATCTATTTGTGTATATGGCGTTGTAACACTTTTAAACGTATGAACCAATTTGAATATGTTATTTTAGCTGGTTTACTCTTAATGGTCTTTAGCTAAGTTTGAAGAAAATTTGTTCGCCTATTTAATAATAGCATCGGCTCAAAACTGGTCTTTTTTAATAAACTGTTTTGTTCTTTTTAACGTTTATTTTAGTGATAAAATCACCATAATAAGTACATAAATGATGTAGTTATAGTCTTTTATTCCTGAGTTCACTACCTTAGGGTTAGACTTTTATATTTAAATAACACCATTTTTGAGCGATATCAGGCACAGGAAGAATTATTAAATTCAGATTACTCTGTGCGTAATTATACCTCAGAAAAAAAAAAATATTCGCGTATTGAAAACGTTTTTATTCGCTTAAAAAATTACAGATATTTTTTAATAATTCTCCTTAACGGTTTGAATATTTATTTCAATCACGCATCTATGAAAATTGATCACAAACATGACTAAATTCAACATGGATTCCGCAAAATAATTTAAACACAACAATTGCGATTGGTATTCCGGACATTACCGGTTATTAGCAGTAACGGGCTTGCTCTACGTACCGTGATATTGCGGCGAGCTCCGGTATCCCGGACTCCGGTATTGTGTGCACTTAGTTTTTATTGCTCACTACACACACCCGTCCTTGTAATCAGTTATATTATGTAGCTATGCTCCTACATTCATTATAAGATTAAGTGAGGAAAGGCTAAAGGTCTGTATTGGGGTCCGTGACCGAAAAAAAAATATGGGTGCGTGTACTTATGTACGCGCGTGAGAAGTTATACTTCTTTGGCATCATTAAATAACCAATAATAAGTATTTAACATTAATAATTTAATAATATTTAGTGTTAATTATATTAAATAAAAGTATTTTAATTTATATCAACATATCCACTCGACATGATAGAAGTACATTCTACTCTCTTCGCGTTTATGCGAGCCTGGTACTTTTTACGGCAACATGTTCCGAATAAGAAAAAACCTAAAGAGTTTTTCTTTGTCCAAATCGTCATTTGTTTATTAATTACGGCTACTCGCCATGAAAAATGGACATTCTACTCTCTTCGCGTTTATGCGAACCTGGTACTTTTTTTACGGCACCATGTTCCAAATTATAAAATAAAAACCGCATCTATATATAATTATATATGTATATATATATATATTTATATTTATTTATTTATATTTATTTATTTATTTCACTCTCATCATTTTTTCATAACGCGCCTAACTTCATACTGTTAATTGCGCCTAACTTCATACTGTTATTTTTTTGTGTCACAGGTGCGCGCGCATCTTAAAATTTCACTCTCATCATTTTTTCATAACGCGCCTAAAGAAGTATAACTTCAAAAATAATTATCTACGTGTGTTGTTCAGACCTTACATTGCAACCATTGTAGGTTGGTGGTGTTGTAACTAATTAAAAATAAATTGAGCAATCGGTCAAAATTAGAAACACTGTACACTTGGATTACTGTTATAATCTTTTTTTAAATCTTCCTATAATATGGGGTCCTTTAAACGGTTTCGTGCCGACCAACGATAGACATTCGACATATCGTTGATCGACACGATTCCTGGATTGCGCTAGACTTACCATCAGGTGTAGCGTAGTCACTTTACCGATGCAGGAAAAAAAAAGTGACCTAATTACATCGGCCGTGGTCATAGATTGACAGATCCTAACATAAGATGTTAAGATGTTAGGTCTCATAATGCCCAGTAATTTCACTGGCTTCAATGTCCTTCAAACCGATACACAACAGTGCTTACACACTGTTGCTTAACGGCAGAAATAGACAAAGCAGTGGTATCATCCCAGACGGCCTCTCGCATACGAGGGACCTACCACCTTGTAAACTTGTATTACTGATTTCCACGATACAAGTAGCGTCCGAATATCCGAATGCAGTCCGAGTATACTTTGATCATGTCAACACGGCTTTATTATGTGTAGACCGCTTTCCGTGTACACTCATTTGTAGTTAACCGAAACGAGGATACTCGAACCGAACGTGAAGCGAGTGTACTCTGATCGTGTACACCCGGCTTTAAACGTTAAGTTCTACATCAAACACAAATATATTCATACGGACCTTTTGACACTTAACAAGGTTAACAAGCTCATAGGAATAGTATACTTTACCATGATTTGTTATATTGAATAATGTAGAGCTTTTCTTCAAGTTATATTAAACAGTTGTAGAGTTTTTAAATACTCATTCATTGAAATAAAACTAATTTAAACGGATTTTATCGCGGTTTTTCATTTTAATTTTGGTTCCAATGTTTTGAAAGCTTTTCAGCTTTCGTGGTCACGGGTTTGACTGTCACTCTCGTTCATGTCCAATAGTGGTCCTCTCTAGTTGTGTTTATTTTTATAGCATATAGCAACCTAAGAAATATTATTTTACTGTAATGCAGTATGCTAAAATGTACACTCTAGTGGAATCACAAATGTTTTTGTTTGAAAAACCTCTTTGCTATCTCGGGAATATGATTATACAGGGTTATTTTTAAAACACCAGCAACCTCGCATGGGTAGATTCCTAAGGTTATAAGCTACTACTTTTGTTCTACGACTTTTGATAATTTGTTAGATTTTATTTTCATACAAAAATAAGTATTAATTTAATTTCCGTCTTGATTGTTACAACGCGCATCGCAGATCACGTAAACAAATACGCGAAGCGTGGGGAACCGGGCTAGCTCCTTTGAAGGTCAACGCGCCGCTCAGCTGAGCGGCGCCTTTGAGTCGCCGCCTTTGAGGTCAACGCGCCGCATACTACGAAGAAAAATACGACACAACAAAAACTTGTAAAATCTTTTTTTTTTTAAATATATTGAGTTATATCCAAACTCGTAGAACAAAAGTTGTTCCGTATGGGGACAGCTATCTACCCCTGCGAGGTTGCTGGTGTTTTAAAAATAACCCTGTATATTAAACAACATCAGTTCGTTATACAAAGGATTTATAAATTCGATATATTCGAAAAAGGTACGTGAATTAAAAAAAAATCTCCTTCTCTCTCTTCAAATATTTTCTAAGTTTACTTTATATCTTAATAATAATAAATATACTCAACAATCACACACATAGTCCTGTCGCCACGCTAGGTTTAACCTATATCGTAAGTATCAGGCACTACGATGAACATGCAGTTGCACAATACCCATACCCCCACATTTGTATCGGTGCGGCAATCGAACACATGGCCTCTCGCTTCATAGCCGGGTACTAGCCCGCCGCGCCACGGACGCTGACAAATATATTCTGAATTAATAAACAAAAACACTTGAAGGTGCATGAATATGAGTAATCATTTTATCACAAGCTTTTCGGTTTAATTTATTTCAATTCATTTGCAGGATGAATATGTGATCCGAAAAATGAAAAATTATCATTTAAATAATTAAAATATACAAAACAATTTCCAGGAATTCCCAAATTACGCAGACCTGTGTCTTGGAAACCAATTTAAACTCATGAAGTTGTTATTCAATTAAGTATCTCTGTAGGCATTTGTGTACGTAAAATAAATTAGAATTACGTAGTTAATTCTGTACTCGGTGCCGTGGTGGAGGTTTTAGTGTTTTTCAATATGCAGAATTTCTTCATAGTCTACATTTCGGTATAACTCGCTAATTTTGTTTTTCTGTAAATGCATTGCCGGCCTTTCAGGAAAGAATATGCTCTTAGATTCTCTTTTTGTGCTAAGATTCCATAACCGTGTTATATTCTATGCTGCAGAGACTATTAATCATATCTCCTTACGTATGTCGGAGCGACGGGGAGGCCATCGATGCGGTCTTGGCTCATGTTGTCCATAGTTGGCGTTAAGATGCCGAGAACTCCAAAATAAAAGCAGGTGTTGACGGAATAGCCATAACTTTTTTATTTTTTTACATAACATGATGTAAATGGATTACGAGCTAATAAGTACCAATGAATGATAGGCCGACACCGCGCGCCACACTATTCGGGGCTACCCGCTCGCAAAATAAACATAGTCGATTATTATTCGATTCAAATCTTAAACACAACAATTAACCAATTTGAAGTACATCATCATCATCATCAGCCACAGGACGTCCACTGCTGAACATAGGCCTCCCCCAAAGATTTCCAGACCGACCTGTTCGAAGCGGCCTGCATCCAGCGACTTCCTGTGACCTTTATCAGGTCGTCTGCCCACCTTGTAGGCGGAAGTCCAACACTGCGCTTGTCAGTACGTCTTCTGCGAGCTATGTGGCCTGCCCACTGCCAATTGAGCTTGCTAATCCGCTGGGCTATGTCGGTGACTTTCGTTCTTCTACGGATCTCCTCATTTCTGATTTGATCACGTAGCGAAACACCGAGCATAACTCTCCATAGCCCGCTGAGTGACTGTGAGCCGCCTTATACGACCCATATTCAAAGGCCACGTCTCAGTGTCGTATGTCATCACTGGTAACACATATTGATCGAAGACTGAAGCATATAATCGATTATAATTTAAATAATGATAATTAGGTACAATTATTCTTAATCAGAGAATTTACTACGCGCATAAAAAAACAAACTCTAGTTGAAAGGTGGGTCGACCCAAAACAACAACAAAAAAATACATTATCCAAAATGGCTTACATTCGATATTATACTCTTTTAATGGAAATCCACCTGTTCTGGTGACAGTTAGAGATCTCACGGGAAATAAAACAAGCAAAGTCATCTAAACAGACTCGGCGCGTATTATTCAAAAGCATTTGAATTCATCAATCTAACTTTTAATGGATGTACCCTACCCTCGTCACCGTGGCTGTATTGTTTCGTCGAATGTCAATACGAGGCAAGTTTGGATCCTGTTCATCTTTAACCCTTAACTTTGGTAAGAAATAAGCCTTTCTTCGAGTGGAGTGTTGACAGCCCTGGGTTTATTACACTATTTGTGTTGATTTTGTCGAAGATGTATTGGTTTCCTTTTGTGTGGAATATTTTGATTTTGTTTTTATTTTGCAAATTATTTTTCATTTTTGATTATTTGATTGAAAGACGAGATAAGCAAGGCGCTCACTTGATAGTAAGCACTACGTCTGCCCATAAACAGAAGCAACACCGCACAGAACTTTGAACTATAAAGCAATGCATGGCACTAAACTGCGCTCGTCACCACGAGACATAAGATGCTAAGTCTCATAATGCCCAGTAATTTCACTGGTTACAATTTCCTTTAAAACGCAACACAATAGTGCTTACACACTATTGCTTGGCGGCAGAAGTAGACAAAGCGGTGGTATACCAACCCAGACGGTCTCTCGCATACTAGGGACGTACCACCTTGTTTCGCGGTTCTGTAACTTCAGAACTATGCAGTGTAACACGTGTTCTCCTTTTAGGGTTCCGTACCTCAAAAGGAAACATAGAACCCTTTTTTATAGCATAGGTCGGCAAATGAGCAAGCGGGTCACATGGTGGTAAGTCATCTCCACCGCCCATAAACGCCTATAATACCAAAATAATCATAGATGCGTTGCCGACCTTAAAAGAAATGGGTAAAATACGGGATTGGAAAGTGAAACGGGTTTGGGTATCTGCCGGATTTTAAATGAGGCGCATCGGGTTCGATTCCAGCACAGAGACAAATGTTTGAAGTGAAGGAGCGCGGTGCGCTGATGCTTGAAGCAATTGGTTCATCAGTCGATGTCAGATTGTCACAAGTTATTCGACATTACTACTCCCTACTCACGACTCCTTCGCCCTCATGGCCTTAACCCTCAAATGCATTCACAGGCAGTTTTTGAGTAATAGAGTCACACTGTGGACAGTTTGTCTACAGTATGAATGGGCCGCCTCAGCTGGGTCGTTACCACTGTCTCTCAAAAAACCGATGTAAAGAAGCGACTTGCTGCTGCGTTTCGTACGGTGAGTGAGATATCCGGAGGCCCAAATGTCCCTCCCCTTCCCAATCCATAATTATCCCTATCCTTTAAGGTCGGCAACGCGCCCATGATTTTTCTGGTATTGTGGGCGTACATGGGTGGTGGAGATCACTTACCATCAGGTGACCCACTTGTTTGTTTGGCGGACTATGTTATAAAAAAAGGCAGGTCCTCAGGCAGAGGTGTCACCCGTATACCCACATTTCGCCAAAATTACCGGCCCATGATGTGATAGGAAGCAAGCCTATCGCCATACCGGGCACATATCCATACTTCGGGTTGATAATGAGCATTTCTTTGGACAAATTTGCAATCGATATACTTTCACATTACTCATGAATGTACACCATAGTAGGGGTTTACCATAGTCTCCAATCTTGGAAACTCGCAGCTAATTTTAACCGTAACCGTAATGCAGTCGAGTTAGACGCAAGTTCGTACAAGTATAGTTGAAGCGTGCTTTCGACAGGTACACAGTGACTTCAAGTTACATTTACTTATCGAGTTGATGTCGCAGTTAATTACTTAGGTTTTATGGTAAATGTTGTATAGAATGGGCTTGGTTTTTGTAGCATAAGAAAATGAACAAATGGGTCACATGATGGTAAATTATCTCTATACCTATACAACTAATTTTGACGTCCATACATTCATACTGTAGTAGTTTTTTTTTATCCTGGCTCGGCAAAGTGACTACGCTACACCTGATGGTAAGTGTAGCGCAATCCAAGAATAATGTCGACCAACGATAAACAATGTGTCCATCGTAGATCGGCAAGATCATGCCAGCCTGCCAAAGGCCAAGGGGAAGGGGAAGGACAAGGGATGATAAAAGGGTTAGGATCAGGGGGCAAACCCCCTGGGGAGAACCGGATATACACTGGCCGACCCTGGATCGCGACCCACTCAAGGTGGGCCACTATGACAGGTTTTAGCACCAGTGTACGGTGGTCGCTATCCGGTCGGATACAAGTATCCTCCCAACAGCAAATGAGTATGAGAGACAGAATGCCTCACGGACATTTTCTGTAATTTTCTTGGTATCGCCTTCATCACAATTAAAATAAAAAAACCGCGATAAAATCCGTTAAAATTAGTTTTATTTCAAAATATTATAACATGTATACAAATCGCGAAAACTTAAATCATTTCACCTAAATTACGTTGGGCCGTCATTGAAGGTGCAAAAAAATACTTTTCATTTCTTACAAAACTATTTAATTAATAAAAAAGTTACAATTAAAATACTAAATTTAAATTTAAATTACAGAGGTTGACTCCCAGTCGATGTTAGAACAAAAGAGTACCTAAAATCGGAATACGCTAACTGATATAACACATGAGCCATGACGGGATGCAGGTGCTACTGAATTCCACTGGATGCAGGTGGCATGGTGGTGCAATCGATCGGCCGCGGCGATTTCTTGGTAGATGGCGAGGTGTTGTAATGCGTCATCAAATCGCGCGATGGGTTCTTGCTTAACACATATAAACATATTATAGAGTACAAATAAATACACTTAGAACCGCATAAAGCTATATCATAAAAATAAATAATGTGTGATAATCAATTCTTAAGAAATAATACCAAAGAATACTTCATTTCTATATAACAATTTATTAAGTTTGGAAACGCTCTTAGTTTGAGTCAGCCCGCACGTGCAGCGATTCGAACCGGTCATTACGGGACGGCACACTTATACGGTAATGTGCCGGCCCGTCCGTACAGACCGCGCCGTTTTAAAACAACATTTAGCCGAGATTGCTAGCGGAGACTTGTTTATTGGTTACGACACGACATTATTTTTACATATACATTTTGCTGACTTTATATCATGATAAACATTTATTTTATTTCTAGCGGCTTGGTTCTGAGTTTTTTGTGGAGAAGTAAAAAAAATAAAATTTCTTTACAAAAAATATAAATTTAGGGATCTGAATGACTATAATTTATTCAATAAGCAATTTTCCATTAGTAAAGTTATGCAAGCAGTGAAATAGTCATTACTTAGGCACAGCTGATATCTTAGGTATTAAAAACACAATCTCGGAATATCATTTATTTACAATCTGAGATCCAGACCATTAGAGTATTAAAAACTCGAAACCGCCGAGTTAAATTTAATATTTCTTTTTTTTTAATTTAATTGAATGACGAGACGTGCAAGTCGCTCATCTGATGGTAAGCGCCACACTTGCTCATAAACAGAAGTAACACCATACATAACTTTGAATTATAAAGCACTGCATGGCACTGAACTACGCTCATCACCCCGAGACATAAGATGTTAAGTTTCGTAATTCCCAGTAATTTCACTGGCTCAATGTCCTTCAAACTGAAACATAACAGTGATTACACATTGTTGCTTGGCGGCAAAAATAAACAAAGCGATGGTACCAACCCAGACGGCCCCTCGCATACGAGGGACCTACCGTTGTATTTAACATAATATATTATAACCAGACCGCCCAAAATCCCCCGCCTTTTACGATATTATACAATTCAATTTAAATTTTGATATTTTAGTCTCTCATAGCGATAAAATAAATTGAGAATAATTTTTTGTGAAGGAATCCATCTATTAGCCAGTGTTGGATTTCACAGCCTCCGTTGCGCAATAGGTGAGAAGCTGTGCAGCGAGAGATCGCAGGTTCGATTCCCGCACCGAGACAAATGTGTCCACAAATATTTGTTTTGGTTCGCGTGTTTTCTCCCCTGAAGTCAGGCAGGTGGCTAGTAAAAACTACAAATCTTTCTGTAACGTGATAAAAAGCATGTTGCGCCGACCCCACTACGAGTGGGATAAACGCTGGTGGAAAAAGAAAATTCGAGTGTCGGATCGTGACATGTAAATCGACATAAACCCCTGCAACATTACACGGACAGTATTAAAATGACATTTAGATGGTATTGCAAGTTGTTATAAAGTAGGCGCATGTGGGTCCAGCATGTGTTTGTGTCCCGATGTTATTTTATGGGCCATGTCTATTTGTATCATCATTTAATCATCATTACACGCTGGTGGTAGGATATTCATATCCACCCGGATAGCGACCATAGTGATCTACACGCCTTGTGTGGGTCGCGTTCCAGGATCAGCTAGTGTATATCCGGTTCTCCCGAGGGGCTTGCGACATGACTTGATGGTTGATTGGGGCGGGTATAGGGGTACATCCTTGTATTACTGTGCCTGCATCGGTCATCCGCCTGTCCTGTCGCAGGCCCCTCGATTTGCTTCTTCCCTCTCCGAAGAGAGAAGAAGCATTTATGTAGGGCGGCATGATTCTCGTATCGACTGATTAACTTGTTGTTTATCGGTGGTCGCAAGTTTTTTGGACGTAGTGCAGTCACTTTGCCGTTCTCGCATAAAAAAAACGTTTTTCGTCGGTTGAAAATGCGATCACAAGACAAAGAGATATTTCTTCACTGCAACCTTTGAGTCTATTGTGCTATCGTAATACAGAAAAATATAAAATTGCGAAGTACACTTTTAAAAACTAAGTGAATAGAATAAAAAATCAAAGCTACGAAGCAGAAAGGGTAAAAAGCTGAGAGACTTTTACTCTATAATGTATTTATGGGAGCTGATTCATTTAAAAAGTGGTAAACGCATTTTAGACTATGCTAGCAAATTACTGCTGCACTCAGATACCTCTACTAACTTAAATTATATTATAGTAATAATTCAGCGATAACTCAGCGAAGTGACTGTCGAGACGATAGTCGCAGGTTCGAAACCAGCGCCAACATCATGCACCCATAATTTTTCTAAGTTACGTGTATATTAAGTGTTAAATACTTTGCTTTGTTTGTCCTACAGCGGTGTTGTAGTTATATTACGTACGTGGTACGACTACTGTGCCGAGGTTGGCGCTTACCATCAAGCGAGCGCCTTGCTTGTCTTGTCTTTCAATCAAATAGAAAAAAAGGAAAAACTTTGTGTTGTTAGTGTATTTTTGATTTTTTTTAAATTAAGATCATAAATTTGAAGTGATTAGTCTAAATAACAAAAAAATAATTATAATTAATAGAATATTCTTTAACTACTTAAATTGTTTGTGAGGACGCGATGAGTGCGTTTTAACATAATTTTAAATTAATTAATGTCGATTGTAATTAGATATTTCGTTGAATCTTTCATATTTTAATTTAGTTTTTACTAACAAAGAATTTCAGCTCGAAATTAGCATGACTATTATGATCATGCAGAACAGAAATCTAATTAAAGTGTGACTAATAAATGTACGAATAATACACAAATTTAACCTGTATCGTGGGTATCAGGAGCTACAAGGGACTTGTGGTCCCACAAGACATAGAACACGTATTTGTGGATAACACAAACATTTGTCTCGGTGCGGGAATCAAACCTGCGGCCTTTTGTTTCACAACCGACTCTACTACTCGTCTACTGTGCTTCGGAGGCTGTACCATGATACTGATTATATTGATTTATATTTCAACAACAATGCAGTTTTTTTATAACTCAATGACAAACTGCACTGCATGCTACTGCGATGCGCTCAACACCTCGATACATAAGATGTTAAGTGTCATAATGCCCATTAATTGCTTCAATGTCCTTTGAAACGAAACACTACAGTGTACAGTATACTTGGCGGCCGAAATAGACAAAGTAGTGGTACCTAGCTCCCATACGAGATACTTATTACGTAGTAGTACTGTAATGTAATATTGCGAAATAAGTTAATAAACTCAAGAGTGTATCAATATTGCACAATTTGTATTAACAAAGTATTTAGGACTTCTTAATAATTATGATTAAATATGTCTTCGATGAATAATTACACAAAACTAGGTTAAAGCAACGTCAGTTTTATAATGTGTATAAATAAGTTTTTAGGCAATAAGATGATTCATTCTAATAAAGGACTCAGAACAAACAACATCATGTATTAATAAAACTTTATTATTACATGGCGACCCTGCCAGCGGTATCCATTATGGGATACCACATGGCCTTATGGCTATGGCCACCATGGCCACTTATTTTGAAGACATTTAATTAGAAGAAGAAAAACAAGGAAGATTAACTTATAAGAAGAAAGAACATTAAAAAATCAATATCATCATGGAAAATACAACGCCAACGGAGCAGCTTTCGGCCACGACAACGCAATACCATACAGAGCGTTGGAGGTTATTATGAAAATTATCAAGAAAGAAGAAAGAAGGTTTGGAGGAGTCCAGGGTATAGCCCGGCCCAACCACACAACTGCAGCCAGAATCATCAGCAGCGATGCCGTACAAGCTCCACATCTGCGCCAGCTCCGCTCGCCCCTAAGCCATCATCATCAGCCATCATCAGCGTCAACGCGCTCCTTACCAACAAAGTTTGAAGTAAGAATTACTAAAAGTTACTAAAAGTATGTAATTTTCAATTTTTTTTTTAATGTCCAATATCTGTTTAATTTACTTTAATAATTTTGTTAACGATATATTTCGGATTTTTTTATTTTTGTGTGATTAAGAATATGTCATGTACTGCAAATGGAATCTTAGGAGATATTTTTTTTTCTAAAACGTTATGAAGTAATTATTAATTATAAGGATAGTTATTACAACTTAATAAGAATAATTAAAATATTTGCATTGAAATAAGTTGTAATGATGAGTAACAGACATTCGATACCGCCTCGGTGCGATGTTATAAGATTTATGTAGGTCATGGAATAACATCGAATGGCATTTTTCATGACGTTAGCAAAATCGAGTGTCAAGTGTCCAGTGCCAACGAACTCGCATGACGTAAAGCGATACTTAACGTTTGCGTTAATTATTATAGGTATTATTAAGGCATTTTAGACCGTATCTGTATGGCAGAAAGTTTAAAATCTTTAGAGATCATAAGCCATTAGTATATTTATTTAGTTTAAAAGATCTTTCCAGTAGACTAACTAAGTTTCGACTATACCTTGAAGAATATGATTTTGAGATCGTGCACATCCCGGATCGGAATAATGCAACTGCAGACGCATAAAGCCGACTCCCGGTTTCAATGACGTGTGACGATTTAAAATCTATTAGAGAACAAGTAGTTTCTGTATTGACGAGAGCACAAACTAAACGTGTAAAATCTCAGATATACATAACTGATAACAATGATTTGACAGAACAGACTTCTACCAGTAGCAGGTCTGATCAACCTGAGACTGTAGAAATTCTGTAAAACAAATGATATGATAGAATTGACTTTTATTAATGACTTAGATTTTAAGAATTTGATTTGTCGTTATTCGAATAGAGGATACTGTACGCGTAGTACTTATACCTAAATACTCGATCGTTATCTGCCACGACGGAGTTAGCGAGAGTTTTAGGAACAATGTTCGAAAAGAAAATATTAATGAAATGCACGTATGTACCTTCAAGTTGTACTATTACCTAAATACTCGATCGTAATCTACCACGACGGAGTTAGCGAGAGTTTTAGGATTGATGTGCGAAAAAGAAAATATTAATGAAATATTAATTACCTATAAAGAATAGGCAAAATGCAACAAATATAAAAATACTTGCAAGTCATATGAAAAGTTGCATATATAAAGGTTATAAATATAAAGGTAATAAAGGTATATAAAGGTACCTAGAATTTAATTACAACCGATGTTGTAAGAATTAGTGATCACGAGGATAAAATAATCATATTAAATGATTTTCATTTGTTACCCACAAGCGGACACGCAGGGATAAACAGAATGATAGAATATTATTACTGGTCAGGTATGACGAATGATGTAATCAACTACGTTAAGAAATGCCAACAATGGCAATATAATAAAAATGACTAATCGTATCGTAAAAGAGCCGATGGTAACAACAAATACTGCAAGCTCAGCGGTTGAACGTTATCGTTTACTGCGAGCCCAGTATGATGTCAAGCAGAGTTTGTTACAAAGTAAATTAAAACGAAAATGAATGTATGATAAGAAAACTTACTCCGTAACTTATAAAAAGGGTGACCTTGTTCTTATAAAAAATCAAACTGGAACTAAACTTGAAAATATCTATAACGGCCCCTACGAAGTTATTGAGGAAGTTTCTCCTAATGTTAAGATTTTAAAGGATAATAAAGAATATGTTATACATAAGAATAATACTAAGAGATATTTTAGTTAATATTAAGTACCTTTATTGTATGTTTTATAAATGTTTGGTTATCTTTGTTACTCAAAATATGTGAAGTTAAATTCTAAACTTAGTAACAGTTTGTAATAGTTTTGAATTTTTTCTTAAAAAATTCTCTTTCCTTAAATGGGGAAGGGTAGCAGGCCCTTTTTCGGGGGAGTTGTAATGTAATATTGCGAAATAAGTTAATAAACTCAAGAGTGTATCAATATTGCACAATTTGTATTAACAAAGTATTTAGGACTTCTTAATAATTATGATTAAATATGTCTTCGATGAATAATTACACAAAACTAGGTTAAAGCAACGTCAGTTTTATAATGTGTATAAATAAGTTTTTAGGCAATAAGATGATTCATTCTAATAAAGGACTCAGAACAAACAACATCATGTTTTAATCTCAAACCTTTATTATTACAGTACATAATAATATTAATATCGTGGGTCTCTTTATTAATAATTGATTAGTTATTTCCAATGAATTACATACATAATTGAAAGTAATTTATTCGATGTACGTAACACGGTGTATTTCCATGGCGCTACCATGTGACTTATTCGGCATCAAAAACAGGTCTATTATAATCACACTAATATTATAAATATGAAAGTTTGTTTGTTTGGATGTTTGTCCGTCAATCACGCTAAAACTACGGAACAGATTTTGATGAAATTTGGTATACAGACAGGGTATGAGCTGACTTGGGTGATAGGATACTTTTTATCCCGGAGAAAGCAGATCACGCGGGCGGAGCCGCGAGCAAAAGCTAGTATATACATAATTGTATCAATCAATGTGCCTAAACTGAGCCTCAATAGGAAACCTTGACGTGATATAGATCATTTGTAATTTATGGGAACTTGTAATTCAAATATAGGCATTTGTACGTTGGTAGCAGAAATAGACTATTTTTGCCTTTAAGAAACATTATGTGAGCACTACGTTCCGGTTTGAGTCATTGATGCCAGTGAAATTGTTGAGCATTATGAGACTTAATTCCATGCATTGAAAAACTCTACTTTTTGAGTGGTAAAGCCACGCTGTAGACAGTTTTGTGTACAGCATGAATGGGCTGGCTCGACCGGATAGTTACCACTGTCTCGTAGTAAACCAACGTAAAATAACGGCTTGCTGCTGCATTTCGTACGGTTAGGGAGATATTCGGAGACCCAAATCCACCTTCTCTTCCCAATCCCTTACCTTTGAGCTTGATAACACGGTTATGATTCTTCTAGAGTTGTTGACGTACATGGGCGGTGATGATCACTTACCATAAGGTGACCCACTAGCTCGTTTGCCGATATATGCTATAAAAAAACTATCATAACTCGACTTGTGATTTGAACCCAGGATATTAATTATCAGCTTAATACACTGTCACTAAACGAATGCGACGATTACAATACCATTCACATAATCATTTGCGATAAACAATTCTAATACAAAAATAAATGCACGATACAAGGGTGGTAATTCTAGCAGTCACGTCCGGACAATAACATCGGTGCGCAGGTGGCTGCCGGAATCGAATCCCTGCCCGCGACCATTCGCGCCTACATGTGGTTAGGATTTATACGCGCTAGAGATGGGACTGAGCATGTTTATCCGTCAGTACGGATACGGATTATTAGTGTTTAGATCTGTGAATACAAATTTCAATATTTGTTTTTCAATTAGACAACGTGTGTAACCTTGAAGCGATGGGTAATGAATGTCCCGATTTATTAAAGAGCTGGTAAACCTCAGATATTTGTTGGTGGTAGGATATTCATATCCGCCCGGATAGCGACCAGCGTACACATGATGTTAAAACATGCCATAGTAACCCACACACCTTGTGTGGATCGTTTTGCAAGATCAGCCAGTGTAAGTATATGCGTTTCTCCCGAGGAACTTGCGATATGGCTGGATGGTTGCTTGAGGTGGCTAAAGGGGTACATCCTGTCCTGTCGCAGGGCCTTCAATTTGTTTCTTCCCTCTTAGAAGTGTCAAGAAACATTTATACAGGCCTTCACAGGTGGCTGGTTTTTTTGGACTGGTCTGCGCTTACCATCGGAGCTGTGCAGTTACTTTGCCGCAATCAAAAATTAAGGGCCGTCCGTGAGCAAAACACCGCGCGATCGAGGTTTTTAGAGGCTATCTAGTCATTACTTAAAATAAATATTGATTAAATAAATATACAATATATTTTTACAATCTGTCAGCTTTACTTTGTTCGATTCAAATTCATGTTAATGCTGATATATATTTTTAAATTGTCGTTTTAAATGAACCATAAAAATGGGAAAAATGCAAAGATTCCGTGCGTCTCCTTTTAAAGTACAGAATGTTATCAAATGAGATTAACATCACTAGATAGGCAATTTAATAACGAATATTTTGCCCGTTTTAAATTTTTGAAAAGACCAAAACCTGATTTTTTAAATCAATTATTCGCTAAATACGTGCATATTCTGCACTCGCCGAGTACACGATTCAGTATGGCGCGAGACAGTCAAGGTCGTTTGCTCACAGACGGCCCTTAACTGTGTTACTTTAACAAAACTATAGCAATCACTTTGAGATCATTATACCGTAAAGTTGAGGCTGAAAACTATTTAGGAATTGTTGTGAAAACGGAACTAACGGATACGGATTGGTTCAGATTTCTTTCCCCACGGATAACCGGCACGTCTCTAATACGCGCCTGTAATTGGCACATTGGGTCATGTTTTGTATTTGAGTATTTTGGGTTTAAGTTAGTGTTTTAGAGATTGCAATAGATGTTGAGTTAGTGTAAATATATGACTAGATAGTGGGTTTCTCGTATGTGAAAGCCCGTTTGTATATACACCACCGCTTTGTCTTTTTCTGCTACCTAGCAGCACTATGTAAACTCGCTTGTGTTGCGGTTGAAATTATGTTGTAGCCAATTTAATTACTGTGCATTATGAGACTTAACAACATGTCCAACGGTGACTAGTGCAGTGCAATGCAGTGCTATGCTTTAATTGGTAGTTATAGGTAGTGCTAGTACAGTCTTTACTTTTAACTCCTGACAAATAAGAGTTATGTTATAAGTTTGACCTTTGTTTGTGTGTATGTACGTGTGTGTGTATGCATATGCCTGCGTGTGTGCGTGCGAGCGTACGTGCACACATAGGGTCTAAACGAGTTGACAGATTTGAATAAAGTTTTATTTGTTTGGAAAAGAAATGTATACGAGAGAAACGTTTTGAAAAAATCGCGAAGAATACAAATCTGAAACAGCATCTCCTTTTTTAAGTCACCATAAAAACGTTAAGCAAGCCCACATTTATACAATTTCTAAGATGAACATAACAATTAATAATTAAACATCAAAGGAAATCAAAAGAGCTTGCAAAACAGACTTAGTAACACGTTAAATTATTACGAGGTAGTCTCGGCATGAATACATAACTACGAAGCTGGGGTTCAAATAGCCCACAAACTTTGAACCGCCCTCCGGTGACCTTGGGAGGTTTAAAATTTACTGCGGTCTGTAGGGTTGATGCGTTGGTCGGTTAGGACTAAAATTGCCGGCAACTTCGGCTGAGGATTGTGAAGATTTATCGCGGCTTATTCTCCCGAATGTACTGTTATGCGAGTGCTTTCAAATAGCTATTGAAAATAACGCCGATTTCTTCAAGCACTTGTTTAGTATCCGAACACAATATCAGCAGCTCACTTTTCTTTTACAGATATTAATATAACCACCGATAGACTCATTGTTTATTGGTGGCCACTGGTTTTTGGACTGCACTGCGCTTACCATCAGGTGTAGTGCAGTCACTTTGCCGTGCTCGGATAAAAAATTATTATACGTGTGTACACAGTGTCGGACTCCACGTTACACTACTAACTCTCTCAACCGATTCCACTCCGCATGCATTTCATAGCAATATAGCTGTTACAAATGCATCAAAATTCAACACGAAATCATAAGCATATAGATCCTGTTGGGATCACAGACTAAAATCCAACACAAAGTACTTGATCCCAGGTTTCACCTCCAAAACTGGGTTTTACCGTACCATTATACGAAATCGCCGAGCAATACCGAAACTTGGACAATAAAGGGGCGCGTTGGGGGGAGGTGGGGGATCGGCTATCGTCGGTGTTATTGTAAACAACCGTCGGCAGTTAAACTGCTCTAACGGGACAAGTTTTATTAAAAAAGCCAATTTTCTTTGCACATTTGATGCTTCTGAAGTAGGCTGCTAGTGAACCTTTTCTTTTTTTATAGCATAGCTTGCCAAACGAGCAAGTGGGTCACTTGATGGTAAGTGATCTCTACCGCCCATAACACTAGAAGAACGAACGGAACTCAAAAGGAACGGATAATTATGAGATTCGGAAAGGGGAAGGGCTTTAGGTTTCCGGATATCTCTCTCAGTGGCAGAGTCACGCTGTAGACAGTTTTATCTACAGCATGAATGGGCCGGCTGGACCGAGTCGTTACCACTACACACAGAAAACCGATGTAAAGTAGCGGCTTGCTGCTGCGTTTCGTTCGGTGAGTGAAACATTCGGAGGCCCAAATCCTTCTTCATCCTAATCCTTCAATTATCCCTTCCCTTTAAGGTCGGCAATGCGCCTATGATTCTTCTACTATTGTGGGCGTACAAGAGCGGTGGAGATCACTTACCATCAGGTAACCCTTTTGCTCGTTTGCCGGTATATGCCATAAAAAAGCCTAGTAATCTATGAACAGTGTAGTTTCTGACCTATATCCCAGATATATCTAAGAATAGTATAAAACAAGTCGTTACGAAGGCACACGCGCACAACTTCCCGAACACATAATTATTATCCTTTGTGATGACGTCAAAGACACTCTCAGAGGGCTCTCTCCTCTTTAGCCGAGCCATTATACCTGACAAAGTCGGTTTATCACTCAGGTTTAAGATTTTTGCTTTACTGCTGTTATGAATTGAATTTTGCAGCAGTCATATTTGTTTTATAGCATAGACCGGCAAACGAGCTAGTGGGTCACGTGATGGTAATTGATCTCCAATGCCCATGCACGCCCAAAATACCAGAAGAATCATATGCGCGTTGCCGACCTTAGAGGGAAGTGATAATTAAGGAATTGGGAAGGGGAGGGGATTTGGGCCTCCGTATATCTCACTCACTGTACAGAACGCAGCAGCAAGCCGCTACTTTGCGTCTCTTTTCTGTGAAACTGGTAACGACCCGGTCATATTCACCCCAACCAACAATCAAATCATGTCGCAAGCCCCTCGGGAGATCCAGATATATACTGACTGATCCTGGAACGCAAGGCGAGGCAAGACAATGCGTGGGGGTCACTATGGCAAGTTTTAACACCATGTGTACGGTTGTCGCTATCCGGGCGGATATGAATATCCTACCAGCTAAATTAAACATAAATCTTTAATTACAATATTTATAAAGCAAAAGAGTACTTCGATTCCGCTTCCTCACACAATCTACTCATAACTTGAACACATCGATTTTCCGAGAGATCTTCGCATAAAAAAAGCAATAAAAAGGAAGCTAACATTATTATTTCCTGTTATTTTGGCGGAATGACCTCGACGGATAGATTCGGTAGGCATTTGTGCCCTAAGGAAATGAAGTGGGTTGGGATTACGACAGAACTCCGCTGTTTTGATTAACTTTCCACAGTTTAGATGTTTTGCGGACCGATCGAAGATTTATTTGTGTTTGTAGCGAAATTAAATGGTACAAAATGTTGAGCGGTTACTGTTACAGACATTCTATTCATTTGATATGGATTTGATGTGTGCTGATCTGTAACGCAAGTCAATTAATATAATACAAGGTGGTAGGTCCTTCGTATGCGACAAGGTGGTAGGTTCCTCGTATGCGAGAGTGGAATTCGAACCCGAGGCTATTCGCATACTGCACCACGGAGGCTTTCAGAGATAATGAAAATAGCATCAAAGTGATAAATACATTTGCCAACGAACCCAGTAATTAAGCATCAAAATCATTTCTTTTTATCAGCACACGAGCACAAAGGAAAAAAAGAGTTCTGCCCGTCCACCTATATTACTTAATATGAGACGCTCACAATGAAGCGCGATTACGTACATAAAAATAAATGTAGTGAACATTTATTTATATATCCTAAAATTGGGTTGCTCGTTCATCCAATATTAGACGCATCTTCTTTGAGAGGCTGTTTATTGCCTCGCCGAGGCACACTTAACATTTATCCCGTCTGCAAATTAAACTGGAGGCTATTTAGTACTTCCGCTGGGGAAACAACGTTTAATTTGGATTCGACAATCAATTCATGTGAAAAATGGATGTCCGTCGGTGTTGTTTTATTGCTAGAGAGTAGGTCAGGACTCGGGCGCTCGGTGCTGGTATTTCTTTTATGTACAACGGTAAAGTAGACTTGTAGTGTTAGTACAACCTAATGCATTTTATTTACAGTGCATTTTATGTTGCGCGTGATGGCGAGCCAAGTTAATAGCGAGGCGCAGAGTTATAGCCGCGTCTCCAAATGTACTGAAGTTATGACGAATCGCTGGGCCTCATCCGTGGCTCGGTTCACGCTATCACATAAGGTAATCCGAATATTAGAGACTTCAAATTTTTAGGACAGCCTCCGTGGCGTAGTAGCCGGCGAAACTAGAGACCGAAAGTTGTTTTTGTGATTCACAAATATTTGTTTCGGGTCTGGGTGTTGGGATCGCAATGTGTTTGTTACGACTTTACATCACAAATCTTTGAATTTTTCGGCTTTTCTGTACTATAACATGTATGAATTAGTAGTATGATCCTTCCATATGAATCATTATATCTATTGCTGAAATTGCATTAAAATGTGTTGAATAGTTTAAAAGATCTAAGCGAACCGACAGCGGAAGCGACTTCATTTTATGCTATGTAAAGAAGAAGATACAGTGACGGGTCTATCGGTGGAATAGTCTTGCTTTTCTTCTTGTATTATATCCTTATCGTTTGAAGACGTTCGCTAGAAAAACATTTGTAACTTCTACATAGATAAACAGACCATTAAAAAACCATTTAAAAAAATGTAATCAAATAGGCTTATTCGTTTGTGCAGTCAGACAGACACATCCGCAGGTAAAATGATCAAACTTACGACCCTTTTTTTTCTTAAGTTAATAGACGGGAATGAAGAAATAATAAAATTTATTTATATATTTAATTATTATAGATTAATAAATCTGATTTAACCATTTGAATTCATGTGATATTTTACAATTAGCAAAGTGATTACAAACATAACATTCAAGCGGTAGTTTCACTAACTATTCATTGGGGCTTATTGTTTTATTATAATATAAACTGGCTCTGAAATTAATTTTGCACCGCCATTAAAATTAATAATCTGTGCCTGTTGCGGTTTGCGGCGGAACTATGTGTTTTAACTTCAAATTAAACGCTTGGCATTGACCTAATTTCTTGTTTGGCGGTTGAGATATTTTCTGTATGATAATTGAAATAAAACTAATTTAAACGGATTTTATCGCGGTTTCTTATGAATTTTGATCCCGACGTTTCGAAAGCTTTTCAGCCTTCGTGGTCACGGGGTGGACTCCAGTGTCCACTCCGTCCTAGAGTCCACCTTGTGACAACTATAAACCTATATACATGTAAACTATATTGAAATGTTAAATTTACGCTAATTATAATAATAGTTTAAACACTAAGGCGTCAAGTTTGATTTCTGCACCAACCTCACCCAAGGTCAAATTAAACCTACATCAACAAGATATTCCAAACATCTTTTTAAATGTCCTGGATGTAAAAACTATCGGGCGGGTTGATTTATCGCCGGGCCAGCAGTCGGCAGGACAAGTTGGGATCAGTCGTTCCAGCCATGTGCCACTCGCCGACTGTACGTTCTTAACTTATATTAAATTCCATCGGATTATTGCCATAGACTTTAAACTTCGACTTGGTCACGTTTGGCTCATGAAACGTTGTTTAGTTAGATTTTTAGCGTTAATAATAGCGGGTTCATACGATACAATTATCGATCAATTCGGTTGAAAGTCTGTTCTGGTAAAACAGCATTCCGAACTGGTGGTAGTGATTGACTGAATCTAAATGATTGACGATTGAAAATTATTATTTTATTTATTTTATTATGCACCTGCCTCAGTCGTAATCTCTACCACCCTATGGTCGACTAAGAAAAAAATCCTAAGGCATTAAAGTCGGCCCGTATACCTTACAGTTTTTTTTATTTGATTGAATGCCTGCCCATAAACAAAAGCAAGAGTAAACATAACCTTGAATCACAAAGTACTGCATAGAACTAAACTGCTTCCTTACCTCGAGACATAAAATGTTAAATCTCATAATGCCCAGTAATTTCACTGGCTTTAATGTCCTTCAAACCTAAACCCAACACTGCTTACACACTGTTGCTTGGCGGCAGAAATAGACGGCGCGGTGGTACCAACCCAGACGGCCTCTCGCACACGAGCGACCTACTTTGTAAGGTAATTTCCGTTGGTAACCCTTGTGTACGGAATCCTAAAATGTATTGCGTATGTTAAGCACATATTTTGTTATAGGTATTGAATTCCACAGAAATTGGCTCCAGCGTAATAGCCTTTGGCAAACACTGATAACCATCTACATAATAACATGTTTCTTTTATGTCGGTTAAACGCCGAGCCATCGGTTTTTGGTATGGTACGTATCGTTCTTAGTACTTATCTTTATTTATAAAAATCAATTACTGTTCGTTAGTCTATCAAAAATATTTAAACGGTTGGACTGATTTTCATGATTTTTGTTGTATGTGTTTGAGTCCCTGGTTGGTTTAACTTTTAATTATATGTTGCGTGCGTAGTAGCTAGTATATTATTCATTATTACCAAATTTAAGAAGTAAAAAATTGTTCAGTATTGTATTCAAAATCAAATCATTTATTCTGTAAATTGGATCATAAATCAATAACTTTTATCTCTTTGGATCCGTTTTACGTAATAATACTAGCCCTGTATTATACATTTCCCACTGCTGGGCACGGGCCTCCTCTACTGAATGACAGGGGTTAGGCCTTAGTCGTTTTACCTAACTACGTTTAAATTCGCCAGCCTATGCTATAAATTAAAGCAGTTGCATTTCTCTATATGAAAGCGACTGGTTCGAGGAATAGTGGTAAACCAATTCTTTCTCTATTCAAATTTATTTAAGCCCCTCACTCATCACAACACACAGCTCGCTCTCTCTGTTTATCGTGTTAGAGCATAACACACTGTAGCATTAGTTTGCACAGTGGCGTGTAGATGGAAAACTGGATATCGTCGTGCTGCGAAGACGAAAAGTCAAACATTATGAGCAAACGTCGCCCGAGAATTGTTGTTGTGTACTCTGGGAACAAACACCGTGCTTTGTCTTATAGTTGGAAGCAGTAGAGTATCTCAATTCTTTGATAGAATAAGAACGTTGAAAATTAAAGTACCTTTTAAACATACCACTGAACATTTGTTGATTATTATCTATACTTATAAAATAACATGTCCTGACTGACTGACTGATTAATCATCGCCGAGAGAAAAATAACAAGGCTACAAGCATGAAATTCGGACTGTATATCCATTTTGTTATGTAGGCACCCACTAAGAAAGGATTTTAGAAAATTCCACCCCAAAGGGGTCAAAATAGGGGATGATAATATGTATGAAAGTACGTCATTTTGAAAGTTACATTAACAAAATTTTGTATTTCGGTTATTTACGTAAAACAAATAAATACGTGTTTCAGGAATTTTTACAATTTTATTTAATAAGGGTTGAAAAAGGGGGTGAAAGTAAATGCGAAAGTGAGTTTGTTTGTTACGCTTTCACGCCTAAATCACTGAACCGATTTTGATGAATTTATCTACAGAGACAGATGGGACCCCGGAGACGGTTACATGCTACTTTTATCCCGGTAAATGCTGTTCACGCGGGCAGAGCCGCGAGCAAAAGCTAGTTATGAATAGAGTTGGTGTGCCATGCATTTTTTTTTATCTGAACACGGTCCAATGACTTCACTACACCTGATGGTAAGCGTAGTGCAGTCCAAAATACTAGCAATCACCGACAAACAATGAGTTTATCTGTGGTTACCAGAGTCATGCTGGCCTGTATAAATGCTTCTTCCCTTTTTGGAGAGGGAAGAAACAAATTTGAGGGAACTGCGATAGGACAGGCGGATGACCGATGCAGGCACAGTGATACAAGGATGTACCCCCTATACCCGCCCCAGTCACCATCAGGTCATGTCGTAAACCCCTCAGAAGAACCGGATGATCCTGGAACGCGATCCACACAAGGTGTGGGTCACTATAGCAGGTTTTAACATCAGGTATACGGTAGTCGCAATCAGGTCAAATATGAATATCCTTCCACCAGCAATTGTAATACTGCATTATTTTTACTATGTCTCAGTTAAACAATACTAGAAACTATTTCAACAATACATCACACACAACCAAGAGTCGACCCTATTCCTTGGTCTTTAAAATCAAAATCGCATATATAAGTTAATCAAACTAATATTATAAATTACAAAATGTGTATAGGTTCGGTGTTTAACTACACGACTGAATGTGATAAAGTTTTATGAGATTTGGAAGCACGTTTCATGCGGTACTTAATATTAAATTTTAACCATTCGTGCATGAGGGAGGGTGTGAAGCAAGAAGTCGTGAGTTGAATTCCCGCACCGAACAAAATTTTTGTATGATCTACAAATATTTGCTTCGGGTCTGGGTGTTATGGGACCGCAAGCACCTCATAGTTTCTGATACCCACAATATAGTTAAGACTATGTATGTGACTGTAAGGTGTAGTTATATAAAAAAGTGTGTGTATGTGTAATTCAGACACGGCAGAAATGAAACTTCAGAATAATTAACACAAATTATTTAACTAACAAATTTAATGCGCAAAAGCAAAAAAACAAAACACGTGAATGATACATAACGTTGTTTATGACACAATTTCCGAAGGTTTCGTACGCAGGCGCAAAGACACACGATAGAATCTATCTCATTCTCTCGTAAGCTAAATCCTATTTATGAATATGTTTGTCTCTTTTTCTGTCGCTTTTTCGTTACATCAAATTTTCAAATCGCAACGGTGGTAAAGATAAGTATACACAGTTTCTATAGGAAAACTACACCAAAATGACAATTGAAAACAGTTTACTGAACATTTATTACACAAGAGCTCATTGAATTACTAATTTATACAAGCAAACCCGCGGGCTAAGATCGTTAGCACTAAATTAACTGACGCTATCAATTCTCTACCCTACACCCTTACTATAAAGTTCATATTCCATTGCAATAAAATCTGTATGCAAATCTGAACATGGCAATGCAAACAATTATATTGGAGGAGTTGCAATGACAATTGGTTTAGTATTTAGGCATTAGTTTCCCATTACTGCTGGGGTAGTAGCATAGACATACAGCTAAATAGATACCGCAAATATAGATTCACTTGCTGAGACGATATATGAGATCTTGCACATGTGTAATCTGGTTATGGGCGTTTATTTTTCAGTCGCATAATTTTATTTTGTGCTACATTCAGTATCTTTGTTTTTTTTTTATTATTTATTTGTGGCTCTAGCCAGATTTTTTTTTGTCACGAACAATTCATTTTACGTCATTATGAGGCATAAATTGGAATATATAAAACTAATTGTAGCGTAAGTTACGCGACTCACTTCTTTCACCTGCCCATATCCCACTTGGGGTTGGCGGCAAATGCTTTTTAACACATATAACAGAAAGATTTTGCTTGTACTTTTTATGACCAGTCATATGCCTGACGTCAACTCTTTGAAAATCACACAAACATTTATCTCGGTGCGGGAATTAAATTCGTGACTACTCGCTTCAAAGCCGGCTACTCGCCCATTGCGCACCATAGATAACAGGCGACATACACGATGACGTATGACGTATACAGCTTTTTCAGGCAAAAAAAATTCAAAGCTTTACTAAACTATTTCATCAATTAATAATTGTAGCATCACATCAGATACAAATAAAATTACACATTTCCTTTAATTCAGATTAAAGTACTTGCGACGTCTATTTAGACCTATGTCTGTAGATGGGAAGCATTTAGATTATGCCTTGTTCCTAGTCTAGCAAGCTTTAGCACCTGAATATAGTTCCTCTTAGTATGCTATAGTACTTATTGTATAAACTACATTTTGAAGTCTATATTCAAAAGATATTTACGAATGGATTTTGTTGAATCATCTTATAGTTCTGACAGTTAAAGTTACTTTTGAGTATTGGGCTTTTCAACAGACATAAAAAGCAAGGGCTCTCAATTCATTTGCTGGTCAATGCTATTAAAAAAAAACAATAGACACTTCATTGAAATAACTAAATTGTTGGTGTTTTTTTAATTTGCAACTTCTATGAATAGAGGAAATTATGGAATTTCAATTCAAATCACAACTCGTATTCCTTACTACTGGACCAACTTTGAATAGAATTTTATTGGCACAGTATGTATGTGCATATTGAAGACTGATGTTTGCACCACACTCAACGCCTGCAAGTTAATACTTCTCAAGTATAACTGCTGATTGTCGAAGTAAGTTTATGCATGGATTGTTAATGACTAGACGGCTTTATGTCTGTACATATAGCAGCTACTCAGGTTTTGTATAGCTTAGTAGTAGAACTTCGGAATGTGTTTAGAACCTAAATTTAACGGACCCAAAGAAAAGGGATTATTAAGGAACTGGGAAGGAGAGGGGAATAATCATCTCACTCGAATATTTGCACTCATCGTATGAAACGCAGAAGCAAGCAGCTACTTTACGTTGGTTTTCTTTGACAAAATTAAAAAATATATATTTTCAATATATTTAGTATTATACAGAGTAGCCTGCTTCGAAATAGACAAGCGGTACCAACCCAGACGGCCTCTCGCGTACGAGGGACCTACCACCTTGTAAATTTACCATTATTATTAAATCTTATTTCTACATTTACTAGTAATTCAAATTAGCCCTGTACAAATTTTACGATGATATAGTACATAACATAAACCCCTGAATATCCTAAGTTAAGGTTATGCGGCGCAAATGCAACGAGACGGTAATGCAGTAAGTTCAAGAGTAAGGCTAAGTTCGCTGGCAGACGCGGAGAAATGCGGAGATTTGCGGAGAGGTGCGGAGCTGTGCGGAGAGGAGCGGATATCTCGCCGACATTAGCTCCACCTCGACGCACTCGCGACCCACATAGTATTGTCATCCGACTTTGAGACAAAGCGCACTATTCATGCTAAGACAATAATCCTTTGTGGCATATATGAGTCGTAGAGAACGGCTTAAAACGTGATCATTATAATTAATACCAGTTCTGGTGGTAAGATTCATATCTTCCTGAATAGCGACCACCGTACACATGGTGTTAAAACCTGTTATAGTGACCCACACACCTTGTGTGGATCGCGTTATAGGATCAGCCAGTGTATATCCGGTTCTCCTGAGGGGCTTTCGAAATTACTTGATGGTTGTTTGGGGCAAGGGTACATCCTTGTATTCCAGTGCCTGCATCGGCCATCCGCCTGTCCTGTTGCAGGCCCCTCGATTTGCGTCATCCCTTTTAGAAGTATGAAGAAGCATTTATATAGCCCGGCATGATTCTAGTGACCACCGATTAACTCATTATCTGTTGATGGTCACTGGTTTATTTACACTGCACTGCGCTTACCATCAGGTGTAGTGCAGTCACTTTGCCGTGCCAATCCCTAATAATACCTTTCCTTTAAACCGGCAATGTGCCCATGATTTTTTTGGTATTATGGTTGTACATTGACGTTGGAGATCACTAACGCGTTTACTCGTTTGCCGGCCTATGTTATTAAAAAAAGAAATAGGTTATGTTCTGAAAAGAAAGAAAGTTGAGCTATTAACAAAATCTTGTTTCATATATTGAAAGCATTCGCTCCCGGCTCCGCTCGCATGTAATTATGCACCGTTATATTATCGGTATCGCTTATGTTTGTTAGGAATAATATAGGATTGTAATGGTGTATTTTTTTTAAATCGGTCTAGTAGTTTCAGAGCTATTCAATGCAAACAAATACTCAAATTTTTCCTCTTTATAATATTAGTTTAGATAAATCGCAGCCCCAATGCAGAGCGCTACATCAAACTTCCGTGCTATACTCTCGTCGCTATTAGCTGTACTTATGGCTCCGGACGAGTAACTACATAATGGAGCTGTCTTATCGTCTTAGTTGTGACTTCACAAACTAGCGAGAGTACAGACATACAAGATTTAATAGACAACTCTACCTAGAACAAGATTTTTATTAAAATTCTCGAATAAAGCGCCGTTTTATCCGGGCACGGCAAAGTGACTGCACTAAACCTGATGGTAAGCGTATTGCACAAAAAACAGCCACTACTGACAAACAATGATTTTATCGGTGGTCACCAAAATCATGCCGGCCTCTCATTCATGCTGTAGATAAAACTATCCACAGCGTGGCTCTACCACTCATACGTAACATATATGTAGAGATGAATTAAGCTTTATATAATGTACCTAGTCTGGCGCGAGCTTTGCTTTACAGACCACAGCGCAGTTTACATAGTAGAACCACGCTGTAACTAATATTGTCTACAGTGTAAATGAGCTCGATATAATGGCAAATACTTACCTTTTATAAAATAAACTCATTAATTTAATAATGCTGGTTTGTTTTACATAAACAGAGAGATAAATTAGCTTTATAATGTATTAAATTAGTTAGATACAAAGCGTGTTTGATTACAATTATCGATTCATATCCATTTATTGTAAAGTTGCCTAGTGCGGAGTAAATTCGGTAAATCTACCGAAATTTATTGAGTCATTAATAAATTTTCTAACGAAAATAGCAATTTGTGAATATTCATGAAGATGAAGATAATTTTACATAGGTTTTTGTGTTATGTGTTTCAAAGTCAATTTGTAGGACTAATACTTTTGGATATGTCTGATAAATGAATTGCGGGTTTTCGATAGCAGTTATTAAATCATTAACTAATGACCACAATGGTGGACTTGAGAAAGTATATTTTGTTTATTTATAACTCTAAAATAATCGCCCCGCATTGGTCTAATCGTAGCCTACTAAGAACCGTGGGGTTCTCCTGGGTTAAAGTCCCAGATCAGGCAACTACAATTGTGTGAGAAATGAATTGACCGGAAATGGAATTTGTGTCCCGTACGTCGATAGGCTATCACATGATAGGACGAAAATAGGCTCAGCAAAAGTGAGTGCAGCATTAATTGCATCTCTTTCTACCTCTTCAGGGCTAAAAGCTTATATATGTATGTACGGCTATAATAATTTGTGAATAAAAATGAATGAAAATTATCTCTAGGTAGGTCTCTCGTGTGTGAGAGTCCGAGAGGATGGTACCTGCCTCGGCTTTATTTATTTATGTGGCCAAGCTGCAGTATGTAAGCACTGTCATGTAACAATTTAAAAAAAATAGAAGCTATTGCATTACTTTGCATTATGAGACTTAAGATTTTATAGCATGGCTTAAAGCATGATCTTGCCGACTATCGACAGACATACAGCATTTGTCGTTGGTCGACACTATTCCTGGATTGCGCTACACTTATCATCAGGTGTTATGTAGTTGTTCATTTTGTCGAGCAAGGATAAAAAAAATCAAGCTAACGAGTGCAGTGCAGTGGTATACAGTTCTTTGAAATTCAAAGTTCTGAGTGTAGATGCTACTGTTAATTGGCTGGTCTGGTGAACCATTAGCTAAGGAACTGATTCTACTCGTTAAATAATAAAGCATATGATGCCCATTGACATGTTGTTGGCGAACCCTACCTGCCACTCTACCAAAGAAATCCCGGTAAAATTCTCGGAAATAAAGACTTATTTAGCTGACAACCCCATCGGACAGTAGCCAATGTAATCAGGCACACTAATTCTAATAGCAAAGCGTTAATTAATATCATTATCAGTTGATTACAGATTGTTTCGATTTAATTACGTCATGTAGCGGGTGAACAGGGGTTTCGCTAATCAGCTGTCAATATTATAATACAAGTAATCTATACAACCTCCGTAGTCTATTGGGTGAGTAGCCACATATGAATCGAGAGGTCACGGGTTTGATATCATAGGACAATTTTCTATCTGATCTACGAATAGTTGTGTCGGATTGTGGGTAAATCTCCGAGAGAATCCGAGAGAATAGCCTGTAGGTATCAGTAACCACGAGTGGTTACTGATACCTACTGGCTATACTATAGGTTACGACCATTCCCTTTATTCTATAACCGATAGTTTTTCTTTCTGGCAGTAAAGTTTGACAGAATTTGTATAGAAGATCTGTCAAAATGCTAATCATAGTAAGCAAATGTATCTGTAATATAATGTAATTTCTTCTACTACTGTCTCGCAGAAAACCGATGTAAAGTAGCGGCCTGCTGCTGCGTTTCGTATGGTGAGTGAGATATCCGGAGACCCAAACCCCTCTCCCCTTCTCAATCCCTAATTATCACTTTCCTTTTAGGTCGACAACGCGCCCATGATTCTTCTGGTATTGTGGGCGTACATGGGCGGTGGAGATCGCTTACCATCAGGTGACTCACTTGCTCGTTTGCTATAAAAAAAGTATATAGTGAAGAATCATTAATGTAGGATTGGGACTACTTGTTGGGTGCATTTATTTATTAGACTTATTGACAAGATTGTGTTAAAGGAAGGAAAAATATTTTATGCTTATTTTATAGATCCGATAGTCTTGACAATCGTGTTTTTTTTTATTATACATAGCAAACCGTTAAAAAACATAAGTAAGCATCGTGGTCTTATCGCTCAAGAGTCGGCGCAACATGCTTTTTAAAACATGAAAAAGAAAGATTTGGCTTGTAATTTTTACTACCGGCCGCCTGCCTGACCAACTGCTCTAGGGAGAAAACATACTCAAACCCGAAACAAATAATTGTGCATCACATGTTTGTCATGGTGCGGGAACTTTGTCATACCCCATCAAAATCTAAGAAAATGAGAAAAGTCCAATAAATTGTGAAGCATCTTTAAACGTAATGCAAGCGAGGCGGCGCGAGGCGGTGCAAACTTGAAAAACAATATAACCACAAGTGGGGTAGGTAGCAAGAATTTCATTAAACTTGCCTCGTTGGTCGCAGTAGAGTTACTGCTGGGGCTGTTGTTACACCGTACAGATCGGTATTATGTTATATTGCTTATTTTTCGTATTTGAATGAAATTATTTGTTTTTATTACAAGTCTTAGAAATTCGGAAGCAGATGGCAGTGAAATGAAAAAGATAACGACGATCTTGTGTACATTTATATTATAATTATTTCATACCTGCATTTATGCGAATTTATCTATATATTATATTTCAAATTTATCTATAAATTCGAATGCCAACTGTGATCACCATCCAAGTTAACATTCATCACCTTTTATTGATATACTTTTAAATCTATGCCTATAAGTAGCATTTTTGAGTGGTAGAGCCACGCTGTAGACAGTTTTATTTACAGGATGAATAGGCTGGCTCCACCGGGTCGTTACCACTGTCTCAAATAAAACCGACGTAAAGTAGCGGCTTGCTACTGCGTTTGGACGTTGAGTGAGATGTCTGGAGGCCCAAATCCCCCTCCCATTCCCAATCTCTAATTATCAGGGTCGGCAACGCGCCCATGATTTTTGAGAAAAATCCACGGTGTATACAAATTAATCGACATCACGATTGTTCGACAGAGGTAGTGAAGTATGGTGGTGTACGATGAGTGGAATTGGCGAAGGCCTATATCCCTTCCAATCGCCAATCCTTACTTTAGATGGAAACGCGTCCATAATTCTTCTGATATTGTTGGTGTTTATTACCGGTGGAGATGACCGTCAGGTGATATAGTCGCTTGCCGGCCTTTGCTATAAAAAAGAATATATAGATATTGCATGGAATTTAACCCAACCGACCTCTAAGCTTCGCATCTCCCTGCTACAACGCGTATCTAAAAATTCCTGATCTGTAAAAATTCAGTATTTGTCGCCCGAAGGTCCTTAGACGCCGTTATGGCTGCATTAGTAGTAAGTTATAGTTTACATTATGTTCTGTTATGGTCCGGCCTTAAATTATTGCGTCTGCGATCACGTTTCATTGAAACGATTCATACGAAGGGTTTTGAAATTTTATCTTTATTTTTATTAGCGTCTGAACTATTATTGTGATGGACGATGTGTTTGAATAGAATACATTTATTTTGTTCACTTTATTGAAACAATTTTAAATATTTTTAGTTAAATATTTTTCTACGCTTTCCTCGGGATGTTTTTCTTCATTTACAATGCGAACGATAATTATAATCTTTATTATTTGAACATTATACACGACACACATTATAAATAGTCAAAGGTATCTGAGAACTGTATTTAAACATACCATACTCGTATCAGTAGTTATTTCCGTTCCTGTCAGTCTATATTAATAACAAAATATTGAAGAATTTTTGATAGAGTCACTTGGAATATAAGTGGGCCACCAAGGTCTGGGACACAAAGCCATCTTTACCTGCACGTGGTACACTCTGCCAATTAATCGACGAGGTAATGGTGAAACTTGGCTCTCGTTACGCAGGTCAGACAGCGGGTCGACCCACAATACCAAATCCACCGTCAAATCATGATGCGAAGACGGATCCTGGGATAATGCCAGCCAAAAAGAAAAAAGTAGAAGATGACGTTGTGGCAGATGTAGATTCCCCGTATAATAAAGGCCGTCTGGATTTTGACGCCAAGTAATATAGTCGAAGCACTATTTTGTCCTTTTTAAAACACATTGATATTACTAGACATTATGCTTAACATATTATTATAACTTCTGAAAAAAAAAAGCAGTAATACTATACTACAGTAATGTTAATAATAACACTTAACTAAAGCTACACATTTATATGTCTTCACAAATACGCAACTAAACATAAAATAAAACATTTTGCATACACTAAAAAAAAAGAATGGAGTTGATAAAATACAAAACACACAGCTGTTAAATAGAGCATAATTTTATTGAACCAAGATTTTGTCATATTAATTTTAAAGTGATAAAGTTTAGAATGTCGCAAATTTACGATATTATTATATTTCTAAAATCTTTGAGTAGCTACGGTGTCAACGAAGGACCAAGTGGAGGCTTTTTGATTTTATAGCAGCACTAATTTTACGTATAAGAGGAATACTTTGTCATAGTAACATTCGTGAGATGTAGCTGGGAAAGTTTGGCTTTCTGTAGCTACTTCGACTTCGGCATGATATTCATATAGCTAAATTCAGCTTTCTATAGCTACTTTAACGCCAGTCTCATATGCACATAGCTAAGTTTAGCTGTCTGTAGCTACATCGACTTCGAACTCATACTTATATAATTAAATTCAACTGTCTGTACATCAGTGGGTGTAAGTTTTAGATTATTGCATGGTATTATATTTTCTAAGGGCTGTTTTTGTTTTTATTGCTCATGGGCGGCCACATAATATGTATTTGCATTCGACTGTATAGTGACTACCATACACATGGTAGACACCCTATCTTAGTGACACGTTTCGAGATCACCCAGTGTATAAACTTCAGGCTGGCTAAATTCTAGTAATCGTCGAGGGACCGTCTTGGTATCGGTAACAAATTCAGAGGCTCAAATCCCGTTCCCAGTTCCTTAATTATCCCTTTCCTTTAAGGTAACACATCCATGATTCTAATATTGTCGTAGTACATGGGCGGTGGAGATCATTTACCATCAGGTGACCCACTTGCTCGTTTGCCGGTTTATGCTACAAAAATAAGACTCCACTATTTACCATCAGATGCACTGTAGTCCTTTAACTGTGCCACGATAAAATTGTGCTTTTTATGTGGTAGAGCCACTCTGTAAATAATTTAGTGTATGCCAGAAACTGGAATCTTGCTGATTTATATAGTGAATGATATTTCCAAATATTCAAAAATCCGAACCCTATTCAATTCTATAAAGCTAGGCAATTTCTCCAGCTAAACGTATTTTATATTTTAAATCCAATTTCCAATACAAACGGAAATTGCTAACGTGAATTTTTAAAATTAATATATCAGATGAACATAAAACATTAAGTAGTTTGTGAAACTAACTTAATATTAACAAGCTGAGTTCATTTCGAGTGAAATAAATGAAAAGTGTATACATTTGAACCATAGTTTTACACGTCTAGATAGCTCGTTGAATGATTGCGTTGCATTTTTTTTTACTTACCACCCAACGAGCAAGTGGGTCACCTGATGGTAAGTGATCTCCATCGCCCATGGACGCACACAATACTAGAAGAATCATAGGCGCTTTGCCGACCTTAAAAGGAAGGGATAATTAAGGGATTGAGAAGAGGGGGATTTGGACTTCCGGATATCTTACTCAACGTACGAAACACAGCAGTAAGCCGTTACTTTACGTTGGTTTTCTGTGAGATAATGGTAAAGACCCGGTCGAGCCAGCCCATTCATGCTGTAGACAAAACTATCAGCGTGGCTCTACCACTCATAAAATATCCAATAACTTTTTATACTTTGCTACATATTTCACCCGCGTCTGTCCTTCTAGACATGTACATCGTAGTGTTTGAACAAGTATTGTACGTGCCGGTGGCTGACCAGCTGGCGTCGAGCTAAAGCAATTATACTAAATACTCAGACAGATTCTACTGGCGGGTATATATTTGAAAATGCTGCTTTTGTCTGCCGTACCAACCATAGTTTGGGATTTATTCAAATAAATAAAAGGCACGAGGCGCAGTCGTAGAAAGATAAAACCTCAACTTCAACAATAATTGTAACTTTTAATGATTTATGTTTACGCGAATATTACACATTGAAATAAAACTAATTTAAATGGATTTTATCGCGGTTGTTTATTTAATTATGATACCGATTTTATAAGCTGACGAAGGATTGTACGCTGGTCGCTAACGGGGCGGATATGAATATCCTACCACCAGTTATATGTCTACAGATTTGCTCTCTTTTGTGACCTCCTGAAGACAAGCATGGCGAGCAGTGGGACCACCAATTATACATCTGCCAACTCTCCCTGGAATATAGGCGTGAGCTTGCCTGTTTGGACTAACAACTTCATTGAATACTAAAGATCACTACACCGTTTCTTATAACTTTTCGAATAGTATGTAAGTACTCTTTATTTAAAAGGATTTTTTGGAACGAAGTTCCTTACGGCAGGCTTGGAGGGGATAGGGATTTCGCTGCGTGACCGAACTGAAAAAAATGTGATAGTAAAACCGTAAGAAAAATGCGTGGCAAAATGCGTGGAAAAAATGCGTGGAATAAAAGCGTTAAATGAGAAGTGCGCAGGCGCGACAGTCGCAAAACCAGCCAGCGTTAGTTCCTTTTTTAAAATAAAATTCATTCAGCCAGTTATGAAGTATATAAAAATACTCCTTCGATTTTTAAAAGATTACGCTAGCTCGTTCTTCTTCTTTTTATTTATGGCTTTCGCAGTATTATGCATTTAGCCAGTGTCAAGTATAATATATTTTCGAGTTCTTTTTACAAGAACGATGAAACACGGGTGCGGTCGATTTCAAGGTCTTGTCGGAGTTTTGGTGTTAACTCCTTTCAGTACGATTCTTAATTCACTTATTTCAATGTTTCCATACACTGTTCATCACCGTCAATGTTTATTGAACAAATCCACACCACTTTTATACAACAAACACAACTCTAAACTAGTTTATGAAATAAATTAAAATAAGCGATGAACTGCACTGTCAGAATTCCCGCCAAAACTCCGCTAGCTCGTTATTATTTATAATTACATAAGTTGATAAAAAATGCTATACAATAGCTTTACCGCGGCAGTCTTCGAGTGCCACACGTCTTTTTTTATTTCTATTTTTCTATTCTATTTCTATGTAATTTTATGTTGTCAAACAAAAATAAAGAGACATATTTTGTTATTTTAGTTGATAATTTGAATTTTTTGCAATTTGTGTCGATTCTACATTAGCCGAAGGAACTTCGTTCCTACCTGGTGTCCCACCACACACACCAATTTTTTTTATATTCTTAAATATTAGTTACAAACAAAAAACTAAATATTTAAAAATTTAAAAATATTACCCTCCAATAGCGAGGCCTAGGACCCAAGCCACCGGCGGTTAGGGCCTAAGGGAGAGAAACCTCCTCACAATGCGTGCCGTGTCCAATAACACCGCTGCCTGTATCTGGCCTTTGACCCAACGACCAATTGAAAGCTTCTGAAGATGAATAGTATTATTATTATTAAACACATCGACACAAGTAAAACTTTCTACCCGTTAGGTTATCCAACGTCATCGGAAGTTGGAAGAAAATTAGCGGCCAACTGCTAGTTTAATACAAACTTGGCACCAACTTGGCACCAAGTCGCTACCAACTTGGTACCGAGTTGGTCTCCACTTGGACGTAACTTCGCCGATTGTCAAACGGCCCATTTTCACATGCCGCTTGTTTAATTGAGTTACTTACGCGCTTTCCCAGCTGCGTGTTACAGGGCAGGATTCAGGAGAGTGGTGGGAGTAAATAAAAGGGGATTAAATATGTATAAAACAATATTAGAAACAACTTATGACATGACGTGTAATAGTTCTTTTGATGAATTTGTAACTAATTAATTTGAATTTTAATATTTTTAATCACTGTGGTTCGTCTGTATATCGTATAGTAGGCTTGATTCCTGCACTGAGGCAAATGTTTGTGTAATCTGCAAATATTTATACGGGGGCTGAGTATTTTGAGTCCGTAAGTAGACGTATTATTATTTATTATGTTTTATTGCCTAGATACACGAGCAAGCAGCTCGTCTGATAGTAAGCGCTCACCGCCGCTCACGGACATCGGTAATGCTTTTGAATCGTTAGCCAAGCCGCTGCCAATCGTTAAGAGTAAATGAAACAGGTGATTCGCTTATCTGTATGTGAGTGTCAAATAAAATAATACATTCACTTTAACTGAGACGTATGCGGGTGTCCTAAATGCTTTTCTAAAATGTTCTCTAATGGTCTATATAACATTATTATATCCTACATTTAATGAGCTGAAAAGTAGTAGAAACTATGTATAACAAAAATATGTTTATATTCTGATCTATATAAAACTTGATAATAAATAATACATATCTCACTGAAGGACATAAAATCTTTTTAAACCAGAAAAAAAATGGTATAGTTTGACATTTAGACCACGGGAGATAGGTCCCCACAGCTTCAGCATAATCCCTCCCTGTCTATAATGTATTGTAATACAAACGTTTTAAGTTTTCCGGGGATAAGGAAATAGGAAAACTTAAATGAGGACGGCGCGGGTTGGTGATGCGAGGCCCAACTGTTCAGCAGCCGGCTCGAGTTAATCATATGAATCTGCACAGCTATCTTCATGCCTCACCGCCTCGGGGATTGGTAGATTAATTAAATAGTTTGGTTTAATATGTCAAGTCAACGCTGGGTCGTGGTGCTGGCAATGGGTTGTCTGTACTCTGTTAGTTTGTATATTCAGAGGATTTATTTTTTCATAACACCTCAATTTTCTTTGTTTGTTTCGTAAGCACCAAGTCAATAGGGTAGTTAACTTGTTATTTTTTTGTTTTTTTTTATTATTTTAATCAATAAGCTACGTTTTCCGAAACCCATACAGAAAGAATTTCATTAATCCGTCCACAAGAAAATACATTAGAAGTCATTGAAATCTGATGGAGGGGGCTCTTGTTAAATAACCGTCGACGCCAACTTTGACGTCACCGTGGCAAATGGCCATTACGGTACACGCGTGCGAGCGAGATAGTGAGATGTCCCCACTACGCGCCCACCACTATGATAAGACCACACATTGTATCACCTTTACTGTATGATCCTTACTTTAAGTTAATTTATTTAAAGTGCAATAAAGAATACTCTATCTGTCTATCTAAATCATGTATGATTTCTCTTATCGCCAACTCAAAGATAAATTGTGTTCTTTTTTTTAAATTTGACTGAATGACGAGCGAACAAGGCGCTCGCCTGATGGTAAGTGCCATGCCTGCTCGTAAGCAGAAACAACACCACACAGAACTTTGAATTACAAAGCACTGCATGACATGAACTGCGCTCGTCACCCCGAGACATAAGATGTTAAGTCTCATAATGACCAGTAATTTTGCTGGCTTCAATGTCCTTCAAACCAAAACACAACAGTTCTTACACACTTAAGAACTAGACGGACGCGAAACGCGCTAGAATAGACGGCGCGGCGGAACCAACCCAGACGGCCTCTCGAATACGAGGCACCTACCACCTTATAAATTTTATCTGAAATTATCTGGAATCGAACCCGGGATCTTAATGATCAGGTTTTTAAGTGATATCGTTGAAACAATAAGCCAACAGTTCATATTTATTATTATTTATCCTGCAATAAAATACCTCATCAAACTATAGGTAGGTACATATAGATTTCTTACATTAACACAAATGTTACCCATTGAAATAAAACTAATTTAAACGTTCAGTCTACCCCACCACGAAGACTGAAAAGCAACGGGACCAAAATTAAAATAAAAACCGCGATAAAATCCGTTTAAATTATTATTTCAATATTGGTACATAGTTAAGTTTAATTGAATTCTATAAACCGCAACTTCGTCGCTGAGCAATATTGTTTAATTAACTTAATCCGTCATATAACGATGTTATTAGAAACTTAATTAATTTTATCTTAAATTAATATGTTGAACGCCGCCAGAACAAATTCATTGCAACCGCAAGTGGTATTTGCAATTTTTTTTATTGAGTACAGGACAACTGAGCAAGTGAGTCACCTGATGATAAGTGATCACCGCCCATAGACACCTACAACACCAGAGGAATCATCAGAATGTTGCCTGCCTTTGAGGAAAGAGAAGGCTTCTCTTGAAGGTATCTAAGTCCTAATTATAATAAATACTTCATATTTTTTTTGCAGTATCTCAGGCTATTATTGAGAGCGATAGAGCTATGCTGTAGACAGTCTTGTTTACCGTACGTTTACGTACGTTTTGAAGGAGGTCAAAATGACGTTCAAAGATTCCGTTACATATAAATATACTAACATACAAACATACGTCTGAAGCTAATAAAAGCGTATTAGAAATGGTCATCATCATAGCTCACCATCAGGCGAGATAGTGGCCAAACGCAAGCCTATTATGAATAAAAAAAATGTAAAACCAACCAACGATTCCTTTCAAGAATGTCACGGTCCACTGTGTATTTGCATTCGTTCAATTCAAAACATTTGGTAAAAATCCAAGAGATGCTTCCTTGCGAGCTCAAAGAGCATTTCCTTATAAAGCTATCTCACACCGAGCCAGTCACAGTATATCGCACTGTAGGAATATATATTGCGGTATATTTACTGATGCCTCTTAAATATTGTAGTGTTTACAGTATTAGATTCACTGTACCAGATAAATAATTTAAATACACCCAACAGTCACACACATAGTCCTAACCCAAACCCAATTAACCTGTATTGTGGGTATCAGGAACTACGAGAGGCTTGCAGTCCCACAACACCCAGACCCAAAATAAATAATTGTGGATCACATATAAACTTATCTCGGTGCCGGAATCGAACCTACGCCCTTATTTAGCAGCCAGCTATTAGCCCACCATGCATCATCTACTAACGAAAGCGGTAAGGCTTCAGTTCCCCACTCCGCGTTGGTCATTAGACCAGGTTGGCAGACTTTATATCCTCAATTCATTATTTTGTCTCCCGCTTTGCTATAGAGGCAAGTGGACAATTAATAATTCCAACTCCTCCCTAACCTTCTATCTGATTAATTTCGTTGCGGGACAAAGACATTTAGGCATTCCCAGAGACTAACCAAGCTTCACTGCTCGGTGTCGACAAAAATGCGTGCCACTGTTGATCCTGGTGCACAGGAGTTACAGTGGCGGGTGTGTGGGCAAGATAGTCTCTAGACTTTATACGAAAAAAAAGATCCATATTTAATCTATTACGAATTTACTCACAATGGCAATGCTTCTTCAGACACTCAATAGAGCGAAGGTTGCTAAAGCGTATCACTTTATACGTAGTGTAACTTCCTCTAAAATAAATATAAATTTTCTTTCAAAACCCCTGTTCTGTAACAGATTTATCCTTAGATTTTAATGTATACTTACCATCTCACTTAATTATCACAGTTTGTTACATTATTGAGTGGTAGAGCCACGGTGTAGACAGTTTTGTCTACAGCATGAATGGGCTGGCTCGACCGGGTCGTTACCACTGTCTCACAGAAAACCGACGTAAAGTAGCGGCTTGCTGCTGCGTTTCGTACGGTAGGTGAGATATCCGGAAGTCCAAATCCCCTCCCCTTCCAAATCCCTGATTATCCCTTTCCTTTAAGGTCGGCAACGCGCCCATGATTCTTCTGGTGGTGGGCGTACATGGGCGGTGGAGATCACTTACCATCAGGTAACCCACTTGCTCGTTTGCCGGCCTATGCTATAAAAAGAATAATAAGAACACAATATGTCTTAAAAAAGACGGTATATCCATACATCTTGCATACCACTCAAGAGCAGTCAATACAAGTTGTAAACTAAAGCCATAAATCGCCCGATATCGTTCCCGGGCTGTCCATACGAGGGTATATTTTAAACTGGAGCCGGCCGTGTCACGGAAACTTTTTAGATAAAACTTAAACAAAATCCTATTACACCGTTCTGTGTAGTATTGCGTTTGTGACGTCACTGGAAGATACTGCAAGACGTTTAAAATACACATAAATAATATTATTCGAACAGAAATTACACTCCCTTTTTAGTTTAACATTTTTTATTCATTCATTTGTATAAATGCCTTGAAGGTTTGATGATATAGACCTCGGAATAAAATTTTATCGCGGTTTTTTATTAATTTTGATCCTGACGCTTAGAAGACTTTTCAGCCTTGGTGGTCACGGGTGAAACATTTAAATTAATTTTATATCAATGAGTAATATTCGCGTAAACATAAGAAATCATTATTATATAGACCTGTTCCATCATAAGATTCTTATAATAAACTGTTATAAAATATGTTTTGACAAAACTTAAAAGCCGACTTCATCAAATTCTACTGAAAAGTCAAAATAACAATTGCCATAAATATCTTTGGAGTCCGTGCAATGTTAGTTGACTGGCAGTTGAGAGACAGAGGCATATTTTATTTTTAAATTTTCAGTCATAAGTACAGCTATGGTATGTAAATTCCAACTAAATAACACAATCGCGACGACTGAACTGTTGTTCGCTGAGGAGTTTATTTTTTTACTCCGTACTTTATCATCAGATTTTAATCAAATTTATATGGAGGCAGCTAAACTCTATCGAATATTTTTTCCCGACTCAATCAGCTAATAATTCACGGAGAAATCGTTGTACATGATGTGTATATTTACCCAATTGAGAACTTCCTTCTTTTGAAGTTCAATTAATAAACAGTATGATTTCAATTAAAGTTATAAATATATAGCTCTACTTACATAGGCCTGACTATACTGACTGGTATTATTAAACGTACCTTAAAGCAAGTTACGACTCAAGACTCAAAGCTAAAGATAAACCAAAAACTATTTAACAGTTATGATAGAAGGGCCCGAAGTTAAGATCGAAAACCGATCTGCACAAACCTTACTCTACAGTTATCGTATAATCGCCGGCCGATGGTCAAAAGGGGTGGGTGGGGAGGCCATGTCAAGGGGAGGGGTACATCCGTTTCCGACGGAATCGGAAATGGCTGATATGTGACTTTGTTTTGCGTCGTTTTTCTAGTTTCCTGTGTACTCAGTTACACAGGATTGTAATGGAGTGGAGGAAGTGACGTCATCGGGTAATATCAATGCTTATTCTTGAGATTTAGTATTTTATATAGCAGCAAACGACTAAGTGGATCACCTGATAGTAAGTGATTTCCTTTGTTTTATCCGAGCTCGGCAAAGTACTGCACTACACCACATGGTAAGCGCAGTGCAGTCCACAAAAAACAATGACCACTGACAAAAAATGAGTTTATCGGGGGTCACCAGAATCATGCCAGCCTGTATATATGCTCCTTATATATGCACACTCCAAAGAAAGAAGAAGTAAATCTAAAGGCCTGCAACAGAGCAGGCGGATGACCGATGCAGGCAAGGATACAAAAACGTATCCTAATACCCGCCCCATATTTACACATGGTTCCTCGGTGGCGCAGTTTTATTGCGTACGCGGTACGACAGCTGTGCTGAAGTCTGAGGTTCGATCCCCGGGTCGGGTAAAAGTGATGTGTTATTCTATCAAGAAATGCTCAGCAACGGCCCGGAGTCTAGAATTGTTTCCCGTATATAAGCGCGACCCTATCACGTTATGGGATGGAAATAAGATAGGCGAAATGGTGGTTACACGTCTGCCTACGACTTCCGGGATTACAGGCGCGAATGTAGGTATGTAAATATTTATAAAATGACGCAATATTTTCTGTTACAAAGAAACGTTGAAACAAAATGAACAAAATAAATACAAAGAAACATCAAATAAACATCCCCAATAGTCCTGAAACACAAAAAAAAACAACGAACAATCTTAAATCACTCTCATTCACAGAACGTCTAAATCATTCAGAAAATTAAATTGCTTCGGCAGTCGTTTTAAAAGGCATGTTTTTTCCGAAGCCCATTCCCGGGAAATTTCGCCGAATCACCTTTCCCGGGCATTAGCGTACCGACCTTTGTCGAATTCCAACTGATATTATCAGCTAAAAGAATAGCCGACTTCTGATCGCGATCTAGCTGGATGTAGGGGCAGTATTTCTGATGATTTTGTGGGATACAATAGGAGAATATAATATAATAACATTATTTGCTGGTGGGAGGGTATCTGACATTTATTTTTTGTACCCAACTGGATAGCGACCACCGTACACATGGTGAAAAACCCGCCATAGTTGCTAGTTCAGGTGAGTCGCGTTCCGGCATCAGCCAGTATATATCCAGTAACTTAAGGCCAGCATAATTCTACCGACCGGCGAGGGACTCAATGTCTTTTGTTGACATTATGTTTGGACTGCACTATAATTAACATCAGGTTTAGGTGTAATCACTTTGCCGTACCAGGATGAAAAAAGGTTCTATATTACACACGTCCCACCGCTGGGCACTGGCCTCCTCTTCTAAAAGAGGGGAGCTAAGCCATAGCCACAATCTACCATGTCGTTTGGCCTAATGCAAGTTGATAGACTTCACATACCTTCGAAATTCACACGGAAAACTTATCAGGTATGCAGGTTTGGTCACGATAATTCCTTCACCCATATAGCAAGCGATAAATAACGAATACACAAGAAGCTTAGAAAACTCCGAGGGCATACTCTTGGGACTGGTTTCGACTTTCACATCGGCTCTACAATCCCTGGTGAACTATACATTTTGGGGAATATAATTAAATGTCATTGTTCTAGTGGCAACTCAGTTACTCAGAATCCGTGAGGTGCCGGGTTTAAATCACGGCTTGTGTTTTTGATATGAAAAATCACCCATGAACTGCCTGGCATTGGAACTTGGGCCTGCATCTGTTATAGGTTTGTCCAATCAAAACCAGGGTCAGAAATAAACACGGCGAACTTGAGTGTAGCAATAGTTGCATCGGTGCTTACCCCCTCGGAAATATACGAAGCTTGTTACAAGTTATGAGTAGATTGATCAATATTAAATCAACATTTCTCGCGTTTGAAAATTTCCATAATGGTAGATTTTACCCGGAAGTAAAACGAGGCCAAAACTTTCTATGGCTAATGAAAATATACCGTATTCAATATTTGGTGGCCTAATTAATTTTAGTGAAAAGTTAAGGAAAGTCATTGTATATTTACTCAAAATAAAATGTATAAAATATAAGCTTATGAAAGGAAAACTTGTTAACATCACAATTTGATGCAATGTTAATTAAATTTTATTTTTACTAAATAAAAAGCATCGGTCTTTATTTTATCGCACTGATCCATTCATTAATTAAGTCACCTTTTTATCCCCAAAGGTGCAGGCAGAGGCGCACCTAGTACGATCATGGTTCGCTGAGCATATTTATGTGCCATGAAGTGATAGACAGCGAGCCTATAGCCTTTTCGGGCAGAAACTCCATTACCGAACAACTCATGTCTGATTTTCAATGCAAAATACTAATCACAAACTAAGATCATCTGGTCTTGGATTAGAACTTAGAATCTTAGCCAATAGGTCTTATTATTTAAAAAGCAATAGCCCATGACCCTTTAAAATTGTGGTTACGAATCCACACGGTCATAGAGAGAAAATGTAACTAATAATAGTTTTAATATTTGAACATTTACTTTGTATAATTATTTCTATGAAAAAAAAATGTTTTATATAAATATTTCATGAATACGTGCCTACGTGCTAATATGAACAATTTATATATTTTTGTGGACGTTTATTCTGAGATCTATAGACCCGACTTCAGTCATCCGTTAAGTGAATTTGTGTAGTCAATTTCGTTGTCACACCAAAATCAACATTCTAAAGTCAACATAATAATGTTCATTTCCCGTAGTTCATTTTTTAAAAAGCTACCATATATGAATCTGGTAAATAGTACGTCAGGAAAGAAATGACTTTTGTTTAATTGCTTAAAAAAAACAAATATTGTGTAATTTTATCATTATGATTCGAACTCATGCGGCGATCGAAACACCATATTTTTAGTTCAGATTTAGCGAAGTCATTTTCGTACAAAACGACTTAAGTCGAAATCTGTTTTATAAATCTTAGCCTTAAGTCACGTTGCAGATAAATTAGTCTAAAGCGTGAATGACATCCATTCATCGCACTTGTGTGTTTGCTCGATATACAACAATTCTGACAATATAACATCCCACAACTTCTGACAATGTTGTCACTTTCCTCAGGTGTGTGTAGCTCTTTGTTCCCGAAACTGATCGTTAAACCGAGCCGGTACCATCGCGGGCCGATAGATACTCGTACGTGGTATGGCCCGACATTTTCTATTTACGATATTTTATACGTGTTTACGCGCGTTTTGTAATCTTGCTATTTCGATTGAGTCTTGAAATCTCTTTTCATTCGATAATGGTTTTAAGTAAACACCATAACATTACACCTTTATAGGCATGAGGCATATCATCGAAGGAGTAGGCAGAGATGTACCTAATGCTGCATCAACGATTTGGTAAGCTTATTTCTATCCCTTGACGTCATCGGAAGCTATCGGCATACCGGTCCCAAATTCCAATACCAGGCAATTCGTGAATGAATGGTTTTTGAAATCTCAAAAATATATTTACGAGGTTATAGGTACCTCGTAAGCGAGAGGCCGTATGGGTTGGTACCACCACTTTGTCTATTTCTACCACCAAGCAACCGTATGTAAGCACTGTTTTGTTTTGGTTTGAAGGACATTGAAGTCAGTAAATTATTGGGCATTATGTGTTTGCTACATCGGTCATCCGCATGTCCTGTCGCAGGCCCCTCGATTAACTTCTTCCCACTTCGGAGGGTGGAGAAGTAATTATAGGCCAGTATGATTCTGGTGCAGGCCACATAGCTCGCAGAACCGATAACCGATGGGACAGAAAGGTTCTGGAATGGATGCCACGTACTGGCAAGCGCAGCGTTGGACGTCCACCTACAAGGTGGACAAACGACCTGATAAAGATCGCAGGAAGTCGCTGGATGCAGGCCGCTTCCAACAGGTCGGTCTGGAAATCTTTGGGAGAGGCCTATGTTCAGCAGTGGACGTCTTGTGGCTGATGATGATGATGATTCTGGTGACCACCGATAAAATGATTATTTGTCTGTGGTCGCTGCTTTTTTTGGATCTCACTACGATTACCATCAGGTTTAATGCAGTCACTTTGTCGTGCCCGGATAAATAAAAAGACCGTTAACATTTTAGTGGATCACGTAATTTGTCTCGGTGCCGGGATCGAAGCCTCTTGTTTCACAGCTGCACTCTAACCTACTGCTCAATGGAGGCTAAAATCCCCGATTCAGAAGAGAAACGCTCAATACAACATTAATATTAGACCGTCACTGAAAATAGCTGCCTTGATAAAAAAATATAAAAAACCACTAGCAACATTATTTTCCCTTGTAAATAGATTTATTTTTTAGAGTATTCAGCGTACGTGTCGCCCGGCTGACGACCGACCGGAGGAAATAATTTCGGCGCACGCCAATGATGTTACAGCTTAGATAATAACGTGTAATGACTAGGGATGCGACACGCTCGAATATGAAAATTCATTCGGATTCGATTTTAGTATAATAAAATAATAATACTAGCCCTGTATTATACAATTCTCACAGAATAAGAGGGGTTAGGCCTTAGTCCATACTGGCCTTATGCGGATTGGCTGACTTCGCATACCTTAGAAATTCTTGTAAAGAACTTCTCAGAAAGCAGGTTTCCTTCACCGTTAAAGTAATAAGTAAGATAATTATCAATTATAACATTCTATACCATTAATTTAAAAACACAGAACCGTGAGGTCTTGGGTTTAATTTCCAGATTGGGCAATTACAGTTTGTGTTTCAATCACACAGATACCCGGGATTCAATGTATGCTTGGTGTGGCGATAAACTCGCCTATCACATCATAGGACGGCAATAAGGGCAGCAGTCGTACCTCTACCTACCGCTTCCCTTAAAGGCATCAGCTTACGTTATATTATGTTACTTATGTACCACTTTAGAATATTTTGGGCACATAATCAAAAATAACATGTATGAGCTCCTTAAACTGATCATTCAAAGGAAAACAAAGGGCAGGAGGAAGCCTGGTCGTAGGATGATATCATGGCTTAAAAATCTTCGCCAATAGTTCAACATGAGCACAAGATCATTCTTCTAAGCAGCAGTTTCCAAAATTAAGATAGCTTGTATGATCGCCGACCTCCGATAGGAAAAGGCACTCAAAGAAGAAGATGTACCGTATTTCTTATATTCTCTTCTTCTACCTTGGGTAGGGTCGGCTACAACATTTTACAGAGATTTGGCTTGTAGTTGTTACATGCCATGTTACATAAATTATTTCAACTAAAAAAAATATTTCGGATTCATTCTTTCCCATCCTTAGTAATGATGTCGGGCCCTTTTCTGCCCCCAACAAAAAGGTTAAACGACGACTGATGAATGTAAAAAGGGTCCGTCAGACCACCGCTTACCTGCCATTCCAGATACCAACTTACTTTCCCTCCAAAATTTTACGCCCCAAAGTGACTCACTCTATTGTGTCGTGGGCAATTAGGGCGGTGCGTAATTTTTACGATTTTCCCCAAATATAAAACTACCCCGAGGCGGTTATTATATTTTATGTATGTTAGCTTCTGTACGTGGTTTTACTTACTTAACAAACATGGCGGACAAATATGGTAAATAATACACACTCACGACTCTAATCTCCGTAGGTAGGTGGATATGTAAAGAAAGAAATGGGGGCGAGCCTATCGCCACACCGGTGACAATTCCAGACTCCAGGCTGATACTGAACATTTCGTGACAGAACAACCTAATATTACTTTACCCTAAGCATTTACCCGACCCGGGGATCAAACCCCAGACCGGAGCACAGCAGTCGCACCGCGTACGCAATACAACTGCGCCATCGAGGCAGTCACCAAATAATGTATTTTAAAAAGTCGGATACTTTACAAGGTGGTAGATCCCTTGTATGCGAGAGGCCGTCTGGGTTGGTACCACTACGCCGCCGGTTCTGCCGCCAAGGAACAGTTTAGGTTTGAAGGACATTGAAACCAGTGAACTTACTGCGCTTTATGAGACTTAAAATGTTCTGTCTCCAGCTGGTGACGAGCGCAGTTCAGCGCCATGCAGTGCTTTGTAATTTAAAGTTCTGTTTGGTGTTGCTTCTGTTTATGGGCAGGCGTGGCGCTTACCATCAGGCGAGCGCCTTGCTCGTCTCATCATTCAATTAAATAAAAAATTAAAATATGTACCGGCCCTATATTATACACGTGCCACTGCTGAACACGGGCCTCTACTGAATGAGAGAGGTTAGGCCTTAATCCACCACGCTGGCCTAATGCGGGTTGTCTTGGAATAAAATTACTTAAATGGTCTAATTGCAGCATATTGGAATAATGAATGATGAATTGAACGTTGACTCTTTTTGAAACAATAGTGTTGATAACACTACTAACTAAAATATAAAGAAGTATATTAGCACCGTTATAAACATGCAAACCTTGAAAATATAAATTCATTCAAAAAAATTAAACAAGCCAGAACGGGTATTGTAAACACGATACCTGAAGCCTTTCGCGTTCTAATTCATAAAATAATTTCTTAATCCTTTATTCTAAATTCAAAATTTAAATAACTAATGAAACATACTGTTGAATTCAACAAACATCACAAAATACTTTTAATCCAGAAGATTTTGAATCCCGCAGTCACGTGTAGCACGCTCATCGGGCATTACAGGCGACGTGTTTGCCGCGCAGTGCGTACGCAATCACGGTGCGCCGTGTTCACGTCGTTTGATTATGTTAATACGTGTTTGCTGGCGTGACGCGTGCGTGACATCGGCGTGGGCGTTTGAACACGCCAGTTTCGTGGACAGTGTAAATACATCGTAAGAATATTTGGGTACATTTTGAAATTAGAATTTTCAGTTGCAGTGGATGTATCTCCACAGAAATTTAGTGATCCAATTATAAACTTTTAGCCAGTGTAATAATTCTTTATTACTAATATTAAGTAATTATTTAGTAGCAACGTACATAAACTCGTATGCACATATTATACATAGAAACTCACGACTTTATCCGCGAAATTATAGGCAGAGATGCGAGGACCCACGGTTGACAGAGCTTAATTTTCCTTCATGTATGACGAGCCGAGCCAGTGTGTAAGCACTGTTGTGGGCTGTTGTTACTGTTCAGTGCCATGTAGCACTTTATAATTCAAAGTTTTATGTGGTGTTGTTTCTGTTTATGGGCAGGTGTGGCGCTTATCATCAGTATCTCGGTAGCTCATCTCGTCATTCGATTAAATGAAATATTTAATAAAAAGATTGCAATCCTCGAGCAATTTTTAAAATGAACACCCAAATTATGACAGCCTTACATAAGATTTGAACCCGGTTTCTCAATGAAGCTCACCATTAGACTAATGTAGCGATAAAAATTCTCAAAGAATTCTGTATAACTTTATTTTACAAATGCCATAATCATGCCATACAGAGATATATCCCGCCATCCACTTAGCATTCCCACAATCACCCAAGATTTTCATAACGGCCGCCATTTTCCATAAACAATGGAAAAACGCGAACAGGAAGGGAAAAAAATCAGACAAATTCAACACTTGTAAAATCTTTCGACAATGTTTGAGTGAACGTAAATAATAACAGAAAATCTCTTTGTGTTTAGCTGATGCGACGAAATGAAATGAAATTGAATAGTTAATTAATCACGTAGGCAATTAAAATAGCGCTTATGACAAGTCAGTACAATAGTAAAAGAAACTTATATAGAAATCAGTATCAACTAATGTATGCATAGCACATCAAAATACACTCGGCAATTACACAAAATCTATTTATTTATCTATTATTATCATGCCGCTCAAGAATATAGGAAACACATGAATATATGAATTACTTGGTTTTGCTCGCGGCTCCGCCCGCGTGATCTGCTCTGCGTGAATGAATTAGTCAGGACAAGTAATTGTATATTATTATGTATAGATTAAAGGGGAAATGTGTAGTTCTTGTTATTCGAACTGACACAATTGATATAGATTCAGTAAAGGATATGTAAGCATAGCTGGTGTCGTGATCCGATGATGTGGACGCGCATATACTGCTGGTGGTAGGATATTCATATCCGCCCGGACAGCGAATACACAGGCCTGCATGGTTTTGGTGATCACCGATAAACTCATTGTTTGTCGGTGATCGCTAGTTTTTTAGAGTGCAATACAATTACCATCAGGTGTAGTGCAGTCACTTTGCCGTGCACGGGTAAAAAAAATACTCCCTTACAAAACGTCGCGACGTTTTGTAAGGGAGTATTTTTTCGGGCCAAAAAAAAATATTAAATACACACAGGCTCGAGGATATCGGAAAAATTTCGAACAATAATAATTCACGATACATTATAAACATCTTAAGAATTTACTTATAATAATACGGTTTGTACTAAGTAAAGAGATAGGGTTGCACTGAGAGCGAGGAGCGATTGATTACACAGTGTCTTAGGATTTTTTTTTTTTATCATGTCTGGGCAAAGTGACGACGCTACACCTGATAGTAAGTATAGCGCAATCCAGGAATAGTGTCGACCAAAGACAAACAATGTGACTATCGTAGGTCGGCAAGATCATGCTGGCCTGCCTAACTGCTTCTTCATACTCAGTTTTCGGGTATCCTCCAAACAATTTTATTTATAAGATTGTGCGTTACATTTATCTGTTGTATTGCATATGTTGTACGGTGAAGCTAAAAACAGCCGACTCGAGTCGAGCAGCATAATAGCCAAGCAACACAAAATGAAAAAAAAAAAAAAAAAAAAAAATTAAAAAAAAAAAATTTAATTAAATTACAAAATACAAATAACTTTTTTACAAATCCCAAAAACCAAAATAGGTAATAACCAAATACATCATAATTATGAGATAAAACTAAAAAAATCTATTCAGTGTCCCAATTGTGGTGAATTATAATGCACTTTCATTGAAGAGTATTCTATTTTTCTCTCATACTGCGCCATCAGATCGTGACCAATTTCATACAAAATGACACCAGAAAACATAAAAACATCATCCTTATTGATGCATTATATTTGATTATCATTATATATTCATTATAAATGTATATGCATAACAATAAATATTTTTAGAGACGAATTAAAGACCCTCACCTTTTTAAAGCCGGTTAAAAATATATCTGAAAATGAGAACATAATTTTTGGAAATATTTAAATAATCTTTATATTTAAGTTATAACTGAATTGGCGCTCTTAATTAATACAGTTTGCATATTTTAACAATACTTTATACGAGTATTTATAGTGAATTTAAATAAACACTAGTACTTACATTTCAGAATACAGATCTGAAAATCTCTCGTTGAAAATCCAAATTAACATTTGGAAACTTTGCTTTAATTCCGAACTAGTTGTTTTAAATGCTCTATTCTATCGCGTAAAATACGGTTTATTCTATTTTTTTATTATAAATACAAGTATACATAAATACATGTACAGACAGTGTCATGCCTGGCTAGTTTTTTATTATTGTTGGTTTGAATGCCGAGACGAGCAAGGCGCTCGCCTGATGGTAAGTTCCACGCCTGCCCATAAACAAAAGCAACACTACACAGAACTTTGAATTACAAAGCATGGCATTGAACTGCGCTCGTCACCCCGAAACATAAGATGATAGATATCATAAGCCTCATGATGCCCAGTAATTTCACTGGCTTCAATGTCCTCCAAACCGAAACACAACAGTAATTACACACTGTTGCTAGGCGGCAGAAATAGACAAAGCGGTGGTACCAACCCAGACGGCCGCTCGTATACGAGGGACCTACCATCTTGTCATAATTTGTCAATAGGCAGATCAAATCGTTGGATCGAAATTGATGAAGTTTTGATAACATATTATTTTCCGATATTCTGTAACTTATTAATAGAGAAAAAGAGTAAGAAATTTTACATAATATACATACATATATACGCACTCACACTTATAATCTCTGAAGCGGTGGGCAGAGGTGTAATCCGTCATCATCATTTTCGCCAAATTTATTTCCGTCCCATGATGTGATAGCCGATTCCCATACCGGGCACTAATACTAGACTCCGGGCTGATGCTGAGCATTTCGTGATAGAAAAAACCAATATGACTTTTACCTGACCTGGGAATCGAACCCGAGAACTCACTACGCAATACAAACTGCGCCACATAAGAAAATAGGTATATGTGAAAAATAATATTTTTCTGCTCAAATTAACTTGAAACTTTGTATTAAAGCTTTCCAGCAAATTAAACACGTATTTAGGCATGTTTCAAAATTCAGCCTAGGGCGATAACCCCTTCTAGTTGAAGATAATTAATATTATGTTTCTAGACAGATCTATTTGGAACTTTATGTTAATTCTCTTTACCATAAATATTAAAATATTTATTTTACTGACATAAACAGCTTTTTATACTGGAAAAGTTTCTCATGTAGGCGAAACTGCGGGCAATAATTCGTTATTTATAAATATATAGACCTCGTGAATATATTATATAGCCTTCACATACCCCTCTCCAAATATTAATATTACCATTTGACGTCACTTTTGTACTACACTAAGCTTTTTACGGTTCAAGTGCATCTCCTCTTGTGACATTTTGCCACATTATGCGGTGTAACTGTGACAAATCTCAAGTGGAAACGGTTTTCAAATGTTACGACCAATGTCACGACGCGTCATCAGAAAGCCCATAACATATCGCCGTGACAGGTCTTTTAAAATTTTGATAGTTTTTTGGAATGAAGTTCCTTACGGCAGGCTTGGAGGGGATAGGGATTTCGCTGCGTGACCGAACTGAAAAAAATGTGATAGTAAAACCGTAAGAAAAATGCGTGGAAAAAATGCGTGGAATAAAACCGTTAAATGAGACTTTTTTTTAACTTAATTTGATATCTAGCACACAAAGTTAAAGTCGAAATTCCGTTAATAAAACAGATAGGTGTGAAACTTATGACATTTGGAAATGTAGACGCGGTTTGAAATTTGAATTTGAATTTTTGATTATAGAACAGGGCCGTCCAACGTTTAGTAGCCAGTCTAAGTCTAAATTAATAAGTTTTTATTTATAATTACATAAGTTGATATACAATAGCTTTACCGCGGCAGTCTCCGAGTGCTACACGTCTTTTTTTTATTTCTATTTTTCTATTCTATTTCTATGTAATTTTATGTTGTCAAACAAAAATAAAGAGACATATTTTGTTATTTTAGTTGATAATTTGTATTTTTTTACAATTTGTGTCGATTCTACATTAGCCGAAGGAACTTCGTTCCTACCTGGTGTCCCACGACACACACCAATTTTTTTTCTTATTTTAACGACACCGTGCATGTAATGAGACTCATTCACATGTAATAAGATGTGACAGCAACGCCTCTCAGTGCGCCAAATGTCACGGAGGTGTGCACACATCATCATCATCAGCCACAGGACGTCCACTGCTGAACATAAGCTCCCCCAAAGATTTCCAGACCGACCTGTAGGAAGCGGCCTGCATCCAGCTACTTCCTGCGACCTTTATCAGGTTCATCGGGTGCACACACATAATGATATTTGTTTTGTCAATGATAGAGCATGAGTAGTATGCTATAGTCTTTTGTCTTTAGCATGATGGACTCGACTAAGATATTTTTTATATCCTGGGATAGGCGAACATCCAGCTTGATGGTAAGTGGTCCCCGCTGGTTAAGGACATTGGAGTTCACGTCGTCATGTCAGACCTATCAAATCCGCTAAAACATGCTAAAGATTAAAGCGTGTCTCGACCGCTTATCAAACTCGCTCGCAGTACAGCCGAGGAGTAAGCGTAATAAAATGTTCATACAAAATATTCAAAGCTACGTATCAAATGATCTTATGAAACACTTTTTATTGTGATGGATGACGATTGTGTTTCGCAATAAACACATTTGTTTGAATTAATTGCCTAAATTTACATGTTACTGCCTGGATGATTAAGTGCTATCTTTGGAATGCTTTCAGAATTTTAGGGTTACAAATCTGATAAGTGTTATTAATGCGAAAGTGTTTTTGTGCTTTCTTTATTTGATTGAATGACGAGACTAGTAAGGCGCTCGAGTGATGTTAAGCGCCACGCCTACCCATAAACAGAAGCAGCACCACACAGAACTTTGAACTCTCGGGTCATTCTCAGGCCCATAAACTTTTTAAATGCAAAACAAATTATATCGGTCTATTGCTTCGTAAAAAAAGCATGAAAGAAAGGTGGTGGTTTACATGGTGGTAGGTCCCTCGTATGCGAGAGGCCGTCTGGGTTGGTACCGCCCCTTTGTCTATTTCTGCCGTCAAGAAACAGTATGTATACAAGAACTGTTGTGTTTCGGTTTGAAGGACATTGAACCCAGCAAAATTACTGGGCATTATGAGACTTAAAATCTTATGTCTCGGGATAAGGAGCGCAGGTGAGTTCCATGCAATGCTTTGTAATTCAAAATTCTATGCGGTGTTTATTCTGTTTATGGGCAGGCGCGGCGCTTACCATCAGGCAAGTGCCTTGCTCGTCTCGTCATTAATTTAAATAAAATAAAAAATAACAGAGTTTTTAATATAAAACGACATTATAGAATAACATTGGAAGGTGATGTAAAATACACACACACACATCTCCTTGTAATGTAAAACTAAGTTAAAATTGATTAAAAATCCGTAACCGAGGGTCAATATCTTTGAGTTTATAGTTGGCAATGTCCGAGCGTAGAGCAAAAAGGAGCATCAACTCCGCCTGTGGCTTGGAGCGCCCGGTTGGCCATGTAATACCGTACAAGTGATGGGAGGTTGATGTTCCTTATATAGTATATAACCTCCAATAAAAAATAGAAGTATTATAAGTTTGAGGCCAACGTCTGTATGAAGGTTGTCATTGTAGCGCCTAAACGAATAAACTGATTTGACTGTGGCTTTTTTCGTATAACAGGTGACTTAATCGAAAACATTTCTAAAAGTTCTTTTTAAAAGTTACTGATGGTTTTTTATCCAGGCATGGCAACGGCTATAAAAAAAACGTGACTACACTGAACCAGATGTTAAGTACAGTATAGTTAAAATATAACGACCGACAAGAGATATTCCTCGACGGTCGGCAGAAATTGGTCGGCCTAAAGTTCCTGGATATACACTGGCTGATCCCGGAACGTGACTCACTTGAACCTGCCACTATGGCGGGTTTTATTAGTCGAGTATAAAAATATCGGGTACACTCCTACCAGTCACAATAACTTTTGGTGCAAACATAAATTATGATTGTCTGAGTATGTACTTTGAACTCAGGACTTTTTATATCATTGAATGACGAGACGAGCAAGTGGCTCGCCTGATGGTAAGCGCAACGCCTGCCCATAAACATGCAATACCACACAGAACTTTGAATTACAAAGCACTGCATGGCACTGAACTACGCTCGTCACCCTGAGACATAAGATGTTAAATCTCATAATATCTAGTAATTTCACTGGCTTCAATGTGTTTCAAACCGAAACACAACAGTGCTCACACACTATTGCTTGGCGGCAGAAATAGACGGCGCGGTGGTACCAACCCAGACCGCCTCTCGCATACGAGGGACCTATCACCTTGTATACCTTACTGGTTGTGTGGCCTTATAACGCTACCACTACACTAATAGAGCCATTGAGTCAGTTTATATATCCTGATATATCCTTATATATCCCGCATTAGGTCAGCGTGGTGGACTAAGGCCTAATCCCTATCATTCAGTAGAGGAGGCCCGTGCCCAGCAGTGGGACGTATATAATACAGGGCAAGTAAAAAAAATATATATCCTGAAACCGCGTTCGCCATTGTCCCACACCACGTCCAAATGCAATGAAATTACAGTGAGGTTCCGCACGTCCGGCGAACAGGTCAATCTAATTTTTCACTCACATGGTGTTCCGGATTACAGCTTTTACTCTTCATATTTCGTTAGACGCTCTTCACTCGCATTACCGATACATACCTGAGTTTCGTTCAATATCAGCTAATGAATTGAACTATTTTGAAGTGTATCAGTAATGGGCTCGAGTTTTTAAGGTTCTACACTCCAAGAGTGTATCGGATCCCTAATAAAGGCCCTACACAGTCTTTTTTTTATCCGACCACGGCAAAATGACTGCACTACACTTTATGGTAGGTATAGTGCTGTAAAAAACCAGCAACCACCGATATACAATGAATTTATCGGTGGTCACCAGAATCATGCCGGCCAAAATGCTTCTTCCCCCTTCGGAGAGGGAAGAAGCAAATCGAGGGGCCTGCGACAGGACAGGCGGATGAGCGATGCACGCACAGGGATACAAGGATGTACTCCTATACCCGCACCAACCAACCATCAAGTCATGTCGCAAGCCCCTCGTGAGAACCGGATATACATTGGCTGATCATGGATCGCGATCCATAAAAGGTGCGTGGTTCACTATAGCACGTTTTAAAACCATGTGTACGGTGTTTGCTATCCGGGCGGTTATGAATATACTACCACCAGAAAGTGCTTTTCTATAGCTTTCTTGCAAACTAAAGCACATGTAAGCTGATTAATCTTGCGTAGTAAAAATATATAACGCCACCATTTTCAATCAACGTACATAAATGTCTATACATGTCTAACGGTAAATGAAATAACATGGATTTATATGGTGTTGGGAACGGGTTCGGAATAACTAATAGAGTTACGATGGGAATACGTAATGTGCACCGTCGTGTGAGGACCGAGAAAAACGTAATCAAATTGAACTGATGCTGATAAAATAAATAATATTATAAAAATGTTTTTCTCTACATTTTGGGTTTTGAAATTGAAAATAGATAAATAATAAATATCTATTAGCGCAAAAGTCTCTCGTAGTTCCTGATACAAGACTCGTATTTTACTGTGGGGTTAGGACTATGTGCGTGTCTGTTGGGTATATTTAAAAATTAAATTAAAAACCTTATCTACTTAAGCATTGCTTGGTTAAACACTTTTTGTCTCTGTCAACACAATTTATAAAGTTAATAGAAAATCTGTTTTGGGTCCTGTGTGTTTAAACTAATAACACTGCTCTTTTTATCGAAGGTTAAAAATATAAATTAAATAAATGAAAACACAACTCCCCACACATAATAATAATGAATCACTTACGACTCCCAAACGAGATTTGGACAATTATATTAAAAACGTAGAGCAGTTCGCAAGGGATGTTTCTAATTAAAAGCAACGAGTCACAGACTAATAAAATTACAAGACACCACATTATAAGATATACCTCTGCTTACCAAAAGTACGTACATAAAACGCAGCTCCGCATCCCCATTGGTGGATGTACTCTGTTAGCAGTTGATTTTTTTTATTCTAGCCACAAAAGAGGGATATTATAAGTCTTCGAAATTTCTGGTCTTTTCTTCTGAAATGGCGCGGACGGTTAATAGAATGAAAAAATGATGAAATATAATTTGATGGCTTTATTAATATTTAGGTTTTGATTTTAAGACCTAATCTCATTGCCCGGCTGTTATGCCCGTCCCTGTCCCTGTCCCTGCTGTCTATTACATGGCAACATCTAAACACAAACCAAACTGGAGTATTTTTTTTAATTTTAATAATGATTTAATTAACTAGCTTAGTCTATAGAAAAACTTTGCAGTCATTTAAAAATTGTGGATCTTTTTTTAATGAAGGTAATAATGACTAATAATAGTCTTACTAAAGAAGATGCAAAAGATCGGAGAAGTGGAGGCGTCTTAGTAGTAAGGTGGACCCTGGCACTAGTCGAAATTACCCCAGGTAGAAAGAAAGAAGATCTTATTCTAATATCGGAGATTATAATCGATAACGTTACGTGATCGCCATGTAGTGGCGTCTTTCAACTTATTAGTCTGTGCATCGTGGCTAATTATCGCAGACAAACGGAATCCGTGGGTCGTGGCTTAAAATTGTCAAGAGGCGTTATTTGGCAAGACGTCGTCGACAAAAAGAGGCCGCTGGGAACGCTGCAGGGCCGGAGCTAGGATACCTAGAGCTCATTTGAGAATTGAGACCTAGATATTGTAATAGGTAAAAAGAATAACAAGTAGGAAGTGAAATTTCCTAAGGGATGCTACGGTACCTCAATCTGGATATCTATACTTTGCGTATCTGGCACGTAATATATTTTTATGCTGTGGGTGTACACTGCGCGCACTGCAGAACTAGCAAACACAGCGCTATCGAATCAATATGGACCACGGGCATTATCGATGAAAGTCTTTTGAAATTACGACCTAGACCCAATAACCTTCACGTTCCAAGTCCGCGACTGGTGTTTCAAACGGCTGGAATCGCGGCCCACAGTAATCCCCGTTGATGGATGGCTCCTACCAATCTGTTTTTGTGTAAATGAGTATAAACTGGGTGGACGAGGTGTCTTCTTTGTCAACGTAGGGCTGCACTCATTTGTCTTTTTGTTCCACGTGCCAGACCTCGGAGAAATAGGCACACATTTTGTGAAAACTTTAACAACCGACTTAGAAATGTAGGTGCTGGAATATGCTTGTATACGTGTTACAAAAAGTGTGGTCAAATTACAATTACAATTTAACAAGGTGGTAGTTTCATCGTATGTGAGAGGCCGTCTGGGTTGGTACTACCGCTTTGTCTATTTCTGCCGCCAAGCAACAGTGTGTTTTTGTAAGCACTGTTGTGTTGCGGTTTGAAGGACATTGAATCCAGTGAAATTACTGGGCATCATGAGGCTTAACATCTTATGTTTCGGGGTGACGAGCGCAGTTCAGTGCTATGCAGAGCTTTGTTAGTCAAAGTTCTGTGTGGTGTTGCTTCTGTTTATTGGTAGGCTTGGCGCTTACCATTAGGCAAGTGCCTTGCTCGTCTCGTCATTCAATCAAATAACAAAAAGGTTCAAACAAAGGGGTTTTATGTCAGGGGTTAAAATCTAAAACGTGATAACATATTTTTACTACGAGAAAGTTTTCCGAAGTAAAATACTTATTAGAAACTCGAGATGGAAGCCAAGTTAGTCTAAAGTAAACTGTTTTCTTCAAGTTAGAATACGAAGTTGTTCCAGAAGGTTTATGATAGTTTTATAAAGTACACAGTGTTGACATAGTTTTACCATAATTTATACGGTTAATTGTTTACATACTTACTAAGAGGCAGGACCCTGTTATGCGAAAGCCTGAGTGTGTTTTTATAAAATCATAATACGGCAATGTGAATCAACTACATCTAATGTTAAGCGTAGTGCAGCCCAAAAAACCAGCGACCACTCACAAACAATGAGTTTATCTGTGGTCACCAGAATCGTGCCCGCCTGTATAAATGCTTCCGGACATTCCGAAGAGGGAAGAACCAAACCGAGGAGCCTGCGACACGACAGGCGGATAACCGATGCAGGTACAGAGATACGAGGATGTACCCCTATACCCGCTCGAAGCATCGAGTCATGTCCCAAGCCCATCGAGAGAACTGGCTATATACTGGCTGATTTAGTAGAAGAGGCCCGTGCCCAGCAACAGGACGTGTAATACAGGGCTAGCAAAACAAGAATAGAAAAAACCCTCTCGTAAAACATATCTGTATAACACTCGGAACTAACTATAGAATTGGTACATACAACGTAATACTGGGCTGCGACATGAATACGCGCCGTCGAATCCTCGTTTTATTTATAACCATAAAATATAATATTCAAAGGCTATATTTCCCGAACGATTTCTTCGACCGATAAATGTCCTTTCATAAATTTGACGAATTACATCTCGGTACTTACCGTTTGAATTTGAACTTTACTGCTCTTACAATAAGATTCCTTTGACATCTTAAAAAGCACTGTAATTGTCTTAAAATATTATGACCTGAATAATTCGGTGCTTATTACGAGGCCGGGTTTTCGTGTTCTTATTCATAAAAGGGTGGACAGAGAGTGTTGTTCAAATATGTAAAATTGTAGATTTCTTTCTTTGATTACGGGAGAGTGATGATGGAAGATTTAATTAATAAACCATTTTTATCAGCACAAATACATATTTTTTATTTACGTACGCCCCGTCTCTATTGGATTGCTTACACTTGTATAATAAATAAACCGACAGGCAAAGGTGTAATTAATAGAAGTACTCCTTTTCGCAGAGTTTATTTTTATCCCATGATGTGATAGAGGGCAAGCCGTATTGGGCATAAATTCCAACTCCCTGGACCATTCCACAGATAAATATCAGGAATTTCGTTTAAGTTGGTTTGGTCACGTTTAGAGGACATGGTAACCGGCAGCTAATACTTATGTCAGAAAAGGATACTAAGGATACTATTCCAAAAACGGCCTCAAAAAGCGCTGGATTGATATATAAACTACATAGAGCCAATCCCACTACAGAGGATTTTCAAGTCCAGGAAAAATGGAAGCGTCTGAGCAGGAAGGCTGACCTTGGAAATAATCCAGGATAATACTAGGCAGAAGAAAAAGATATATCGCAATATCCTCCAAGTTTGGACCAATTTTGATTCTTCGTTTTAATTTAATAAGATTTAAATAGATTCAATAGATACCTTTGATTAAATTGTTATTTGGTAATGGTACAGTAAATGTATCTTAGTCGTTATTAAGATTCACATAAATTTACCATCAGATTCGGTAAACTATCTATCCTGGATCAAACCAAAAATCCACACTCCAAGCCTAAAATAATAGCCGATTAATTTGTATACATTAGAAGCTTAGCAAGGAGTCTAATGTAATCCGCCCGTGTTATGTGGCCGGTACTCAGTAAACTATTACGAAAGGTAAGCGACTCTGTAATTTATTTGGGTAATCGAGTAATTTGTCGCACGGGATTGGTGTAATTTATCCACAGGTGTGCGCCGGGACGTTTCTTGTTTTCCTTCGCGATGGACGGATTTGGTAGTTTAGGAGGGGTCCAATTGTTTATCTTAATTTTGGGGATTTTAGATTGCATGTTAATATTTTTTTATATTAGAGACCGGTAAACAAGCATGTCTCACCTCGTCTGTGATCTCCATTGCGCATCAAAACACATGACATTTTAATATAGGAAGAAGAGAATAAACGAAGCAGGAAGATAGACAAATTTGGCACGAGCCTTGATAGTTCGTTGAGGCGGGTATAGGGGTAGATCCTTGTATCCCTATGTCTGCATCGGTTATCCGCTTGTCCTATCGCAGTCCCCTCAATTTGCTTCTTCCCTCTTCAAAGTGTGAAAAAGCTTTTATATGGGCCGGCATGATTCTGGTTTTTGGTACTGCACTGCGCTTTCCATCAGGTGTAGTTTAGTCACTTTGCCGTGCTCGGATAAAAAAGGCACAGGCTACATTTCCCTAAGGTATGATGAAAAATAGTGTATGTATGGATAACTCAAATATCACGAGCATTAGAAGCAATCGAAGAACTGTATCACACTAATAATATAATGCATTAGCTTCCACTTGTATTCCTGAAGGAGTAAGCAAACTTACACAACTACTGTATTCACGGTTCACTGAGCATATTTCGGTTCATGATAAGATAGAATCGCCATATCGGACACAGATTTAAAGCTTAAACACAAATTGTGATTGTCTGACTTGGGTTTTAACCCAGAGTCTCACTGTTCCTCAGCCTAAGTAGATAAAAGTTGCACGGGAGCGTCATGAGATTATTGAATCAAAAATGTAGAGTCCAACTCTTCATCATGAAGATTTATTTGAGACTAAATTAAATCGAACAATTATCCTTATTTATACTCTTAACTTATTTACAATGCGTATCCAGTTCCAGGAATTTTGATCATAACAAGGTCACCGGCTAGACACCAGGTCAGCACTTTTATTGTCAACATGTTTTCATTTAGTTCCAAGAACTTTAGTCTAAACAAGAGTATCATATTTCCAATGGATAGTTACATAGAGCCCTTACTTTAGTAAATAAGGTCATTTGAATGTCAAGCAAATTGGTATCATGTTATGAACTAGTGCAGGCTGCATAACTAAGTAGGTTGCCAAGAAATCAACAACAAAGATAGAAAGTAAGCAATTATTGGCAGGCATTAGGAGGTACATGAATAATTTATATGAAACATAATATAATCGACGAATCTATTAGTATCGCTACTTTTATATTAACCACTAGCTTTTCCTCAGTGATCTGCTTTTTCCGGGATAAAAAGGAGCCTATGTTACATACAAAAATACAAATTTATCCTCTTTATAATATTAGTATAGACTAAAATTATACATTAAATAAGTATTATATCACATACAAAAACATGTTATTTACACGTGCAATGAAACTAACAGTGACAAATGATATTATGTGGACACCAAACAGAGGTCACGAAACCGTCAAAAACAGGTGTGTCACCACCGCTGGGTGTGAGTGTGTAGGAAGGTTACTGTAATATAATTAATGATAACCATATAACAGTAAAACTCCAAGTAAAGGAATTTAAGATGAGAAATTAATTTTAGCAAACTAGTCGTTTTTCAACATGGCACAATATTTTTATGTTAAAACCTCGCTGTAGAGAGTTGTCTGCAATATGAGGGGGCGGGTTAGACATGGTTGGTATCATTGTCAAAAAAACTGACTTGAAACAGCAGCTTACTATTCCATTTCTTGCAGTAAGATATTTCTGATGGCCTGAATTGCTTCCTCCTCCACTCAAACCTTCATTCCTTTCCTTTCAAGTCCGCAACACACCCATGATCCTTCTGTTGTGTAGAATCATGGACAGTTGAATTATTTACCATCAAATGATTTTAAGTCGTAGAGTCACGTTGTAGTTTTCTCCAGGGGCAATGGTCATATCACTGGGCCAGCTTGACCGGATTGTCACTAATTGACGTGTATCTTGCTATTGTAGCCGGAGACCCAAATCCTTTCCTCCCTTCCTAATCTGTTATTTATTCCTTCCAATCAAGGTCGGCATTACCCACGATTCTTGTTTGTGGTCTTACCATCAGACGGCCCTCTTGCTTATTAGCTATAAAAAATAGCAGAAATCTGAAGATACCCTTGCCCAGTAATGGGAAATTATATAGGCTACAAAAGCTTTTAGAATACATTGATCCCCCATGTAACCTAAGTCCATATCTGCCCTAGTAATACGCGAGTGTGTGCAAGTAGCGACTCCAAGTTTTTGAGTGTTTTTCTTGGTTTTGCAATTTCATGCTCGCCGATTGAGAGTTTCAAGTTGAAATGAGTTCTGCGCGGGCTTTTTATGTATTTTTATATTTCTGATGTACACTTGTGTGTATTTTAATGAGACAGGCTATACACTTGCTTACTGAGAGTTTTAAATTTTTTTGGGTCTTGTATTCAGAAGTTTCGTTTATATCTGACCTTGGACAAATAAACCTTGGTGTGGTAAATATGTTTTGATTGAAAAAGCGTACCTCTCTTTTTGTGCAGACGAGTTAAAATAACTCCTCAATTTAGTTAAATATTGGTAGTAGGATATTCATATCCACCTGGATAGCGCCCATCATACACATGGTATTAAAACCTGTCATAGTGATCCACACGCCTTGTGTCGATTGCGTTCCAGGATCAACTAGTGTATATCCCCGGGCTTGCGACAGACTTGATAGTTGGTTGGGACGAGTATAGTGGTACATTCTTGAATCTCTGTGCCTGCATCTGTCAGCCGCCGGTCCCATCGCAGGAACTTCGAAGCGTTTATACAGGCCGGTATGATCGTGGCAGGCACCAATAAACGTATTATTTGTCGGTAGTCACTGGTTTTTTGGACTGCACTGCGCTTATTTGGTGTAGTACAGTCACTCTCCCATGCCTGGATAAAAAAAGCCTGCACTAAACCATTAAGTCCACAAGTCAAGAGTAAACTAACATAAAAGTGTAAATCACAGCACAACTAACCTCCCCACGCAGCGCTAGTCCGTGGCGTGAAACGTGCGCCGGCATTACAGCTGCTTACATTGCTGTTGAGCGTTCATTAACTTTACTAGGGCCCTCCATGACTACAATGATACTTAAATCATGGAATTGGCTATTAATTATTTTTGGATTAGTGTAAATTATTTAATCTAATGTGTTTTTTTTTCAATGGTCTCATTTTGATTTCTAACGAACCATCAAGTTCACTAAGTCTACTTGGATGATTTCCCCTTTATCTATCTTAGCACGTCAGGAATAGATAGACGTCAGGAAACGCTTACGCGTTGTTGAGTTTCGGTGTGAAGGACATTGAAACCAGTGTTAAACGGACATTATAAACCTTAACAATTTATGACTCAGTATGTCATGTCCCGTGCATTTTTTTGTAATTCAAAGTTTGGATGGTGTTGCTTCTGCTAATGAGCAGGCTTGGTGCTTACAATCAGACGAACGAGCTACTCGTCTCATCATAAAAACAAATAATGTAGATTCTCGGATATTGAATGAAGAACAATAAACGAAAACATTGTGAGGAAACCTGCATACGTACGGTGAGTGGGATATCCGGAGACCCAAATCCCCCTTCCTTCCAAATACCTTAACTACCCCTTACCTTTACTGTCAACAACGAGCCCATGATTCTTCTGGTATTGTGGGCGGTGGAGATCACTTACCATCATGTGACCCACATGCTTGTTTGCCGGCCAATGCTATAAAAAAAATTACAGACGAGCAAACTTTGTCGCCATCATCCAAATTTCCTCACTACGCATCCACCTTTGCATTGAAAATCCTAACTGCGGCCCCATGAACCGCTTATGATTGAATTTTTACAAAAGAGTTTCTTTTTCGTATAATTTTCTATTGCGTATAAAATAGTAACAGTATAGGAAACCCTATTCCCAAAGCCGCTTCCATCAATCGCAACACGATGTTTCGGCGCCGATCGTAAAACCCCGGTTTACATGTTCGGTGTAAACTGGCCGATGATTTACGACCGACCGTCGAGGGCCAACTATAAAAATCGTTTAGTGTCACAATCACCTGTTTGCAAACGTATGGTGCGAAGAGGATGGGGTGGGGGTGTATAAAACAACGCCCCGATATGTTACGATTGAAAAATATGTGCGATTTGGGTTTATTACGATTCCTAAGTTTTATAGTAAACTTAACTGTGTGCCTATTGGATTTCCCTTTACTTACATATCAAGTAGTAGTACTATCCGACTTTTCTCAAATGTTACTAATAAATGTGCTGGTGGTAGGATTCATATCCGCCCGGATAGCGACCACCGTACACATGGCGTTAAAACCTGTTTTAGTGACCCACACATCATGTTAGGATCGCGTTCCAGGATCAGCCAGTGTATATCCGGTTCTCTCGAGGGTCTGGTGACGGGACTGATGGTTGATTAGGGCAAATAAAGGGGTACACCTTGTATCCTTGTGCCTAAATCGGTCGTCTGCCTGTCGTCACAGGCTCCTGGATTTGCTTCGTACATTAGGTGTAGTGCTGTTACTTTCCCGTGTTTGGATAAAAAAAGTCAAAAAGTTAGTCAAAATATACTTACACAAATTCAAATATACTCTAATGGTACTCATTTTGATCTTATACCCTGTTGAATAAAAAAATAATCATCAAACTCGGATCTTTCTGTGAAAACATTTATGCGTGATTATACAAAAATAATACAAATATAAGCATCGAATTGAAAGCTATTAAGTTGTTTTTCGTGTATTTTGCAACATAACAAATGGCTCATCTGATGGTAAGTGATCTCCATCTCCCATGTACGCCCACAATTCCAGAAAAATCAACTGGTGAAACTATACTTTATCTGCTCTTTAACACTGTCCTACTGCTTCGGATGGATTTCCACCCTAGTCTAATATGTGTTGATAGACCCCATATATCTTCTGAATTCCAATAGAGGAATCTCAGTTAGTAGGAGGGTACCTGATACAATATGTACACAAAAAAATAATGTATACTGTTTAATATACTAAACAAGACTTTTAGACATACAATTTAAGATAATGATTCTTGAAAATATAGGAATCCCGCGTCACTGAGCCGCAAGTTGTGTGACGCCAGAGCTAAGTTGGCGCTCGTTCGTTCGAACTTGAGTCATAAAATTGATGGGGGGAGCTCCAACCAGCGTTATTGTCTCAAGACGTTGGCGATGGGATTCAAGTTAGAGGGTGCAGCGCTTTAAATTAGCTTAAACATATATTATAACACAAATACAAGACGGTCCCTCGTATGTGGAAGGCCGTCTGGGTTGGTACCACCGTTTAGTCTATTTCTGTGCTTACACACTGTTGTGTTATGGTCTATGAGAAAAAGTCTGGGAACCTCTGCTATACAGAAAAGAAACGCTTTCATCTGCTAACTTAATTCCATTTTTCAGTAAACGCCGGCCCAGACTTTAGAATTTTAATCGTTTTATTGTACGCAGAGAGAACAGTTACAACTTTTAACCTATCCTAATAACCAGTTTAATTGTTTTATGGTTAATTATAACTGAAGTTATTTCTATTACGTTTGTTACCAACCACTTTGTTATTCGAAAGTTTGTCACATTATTTGGAGTTTAAATCGCTTTTCAGTTAAAAATAGCACTTATTGAAATAAAAATAATTTAAACGGATTTTATCGCGGGTTTTTATTTTAATTTTGGTCCCGACGCGACGTTTCGAAAGCTTTTCAGCCTTCGTGGTCACGGGGGTCATTCCACTTTTCCATCACCTCATCATCATCAGTCTTTAAATTAGTTTTATTTCAATGTGTAAAATTCGCGTAAACGTAAGAAATCATTATAAAAATAATTAGTTAAAAAAAACTAAAAACACATTTATTTATGAAAGAATGATAACGAAATAGAAATTAATTAATATTTTTTATATTTTTTTCGGCCACGCTGTCCGGTGTCTATCTCATAGCTTATAACGTACCTACACTTATTCTTCGTCATTAATTACACAACGTATCATCGTAGACGCGCGTCGCGGTAGCGGGTCGAGTATTACAAAACTCACCTTTAATTTGCATTGACATTGTGAAATAAACCCTTAAATATATTGATTAATTAGACCATATGAAGTAGTATGTACAAAGTCGTTTCAAAATTAATCGTTTATCTATGGTCCAAAATTGAAATTCGGCTCGTATGTAGGGTTGGCAACCGTCCAGACCTGTCCCGATTTGTCCAGCGCTTTGGCCATCCAGCCTTTATCCGGACTTTATATTTTTCCGGATTTTATACTTACTGGGAAAATTAACTGGAATTTAAAAATAGTCATGATTCATCGCAATTTTTAACTTTGTTTCTTTCTAGGGGTGTGACACTCATTCCCATTCTACAGAACATCATGACATTTTAGTATGAAAAACCTGATTTCCAAATCTGATTTGACACAAGGTAGAAATTAGCCCTTTTATCTTTGCTTTTACTCTTCGGTACAGAAAGAAGAAGAAATAAGTAGTAAGTATCCAAAAAATGTATTTATGCTTGATTTGTATATTGTATGTACAGCATGGTTGAGAATATAAAGAAAACTGTCGTTTACGAGGTCGCGTCATTCGATTCTTTTCTCAAACTGTATGTCACCACCAAGTAGACAAGTGTTTACTGATATATATCACGCGATACACCGTCTCTACCTAAATAAGCTTTTAGTATGTACATTTAACCCTTATTACTAAAATAGCCTCCAATTATATAATACTCCAATTATATAAATACTCAAAAGATTCCTCCTCCATTTCTATCTAACGCCCATCATTTATGAAAAACAACACCATAACATTGCAGTGGGTGTAGAAGTGCGTGCTCTCCATACAGACACCACTCGACTGAGTGTTGTTTCATACAAGTGTTTACTGTTTATCAACTGTGCTGGAAAATCATCGTGTAGAGCGCTTAGTTGTGTTTGGCACTAAACTGTGTATTGTGTACTGGTGATAGGATATTTATATCCGACCGGATAGCGATCACCGTACACTGTGTTAAAACCTGCCATAGTAATTCACCTTGTGTGGGTCGCGACCCAGGGTCATCTAGTGTGTATACGGTTCTGCCGAGGGGCTTGCGACATGACTTGATGGTTGGTTGGGGCGGGTATAGGGGTACATCCTTGTATCACTGTGCCTGCATCGGTCATCCGCCTGTCCTATCGCAGTAGTAAGTCAACGTACCTCGGTGGTGTAGTTGTAATACGTACGCGGTATAACTACCGTGCTTCGATCCCCAAGTCGGATAAAAGTGATATTAGGTTTTACTATCACAAAACGTTCAATATCAGACCGGAGTCTAGAATTGTGCCCGGTATTGTGATAAGCTCGCCCTTTATCACATCATGGGACGGTAATAAACTACGTGAAATGTGGATGTTATGCCTCTGCCTACCCTTTCGGGGATTACGGGCATGAGTTCGTATATACTCAGCATTTTGTGACAAAAAACTTCAATACCACTTTTAGGAGTTAATGCCGAAACCTCACACAGCATTCGTATCACATACGAAATATAACAGCGTCACAGAGGCATTCAGCTTGTGTACACGAAGAGTTTAATACGGTGAATTACCATCTTCAAACCACGACTCTTTGCATAAAGATCCGAGTGGCTCCCATCAGAGGCGATGCTCCAATGCCCTGCGGACGGCCTCTAATGCGTGTTACATGTCGCCTCCGTCACCAATATCGAGTTGAGTGTTTACTCTGATCGTCCGTGTGGGGAGTTATTCTGTAATTGGATGTAGATACGCAAAAAGGATCCAACAGAACAAATTGACAGCCACCGTGGCACAGTGGGCAAGTAGCCGACTGTGAAACGTGAGGCCGTGGGTTCGATTCCCGCACCAAACAAATATTTGTCTGCTCCACAAATATTTGTTTCAGGGTCTGGATGTTGTGAGACCGAATGTCTCTCGTAGTTCCTGATACCCATACGACACAAGACTCGTATCGTATTTATAAAAAATATGGATGGGTGTTATTTATTAAAAAAAAACATCTATTTCGAATGATCATGTCAATTATGTTTTTGAAATTAAACTAATTTAAACGGATTTTATCGTGGTTTGTGGACAGTTCACCCCGTGGCCACGAAGGCTAAAAAGCTTTCGAAAAGTTGGGATCAAAATTAATAAAAAACCGCGATAAAATCCGTTTAAATTAGTTTCATTTCAATGAGTAATATTCGCGTTAACATAAGAAATCATCAATTATGTTTTGTTTATAACATAGGCCGGTAAACGAGCAAGTGGGTCACCTGATGGTAAGAGATCTCCACCGCCCATGTACCCTTACAATACCAGAAGAATCATGAGCGCGTTGCCGACCTTACAGGAAAGGGATAATTAGTGATTGGGAAGGCGAGGGGATTTGGGCCTCCAGATATCTTACTCACCATACGAAACGCAGCAGCAAGCCGCTACTTTTATTCAGTTTTCTGTGAGACAGTGGTAACGATTCTTCTTTCTTTCTTTCTTCTTTCTTTCTAATTTTATTTATTAGTATAGTATGGGAGCCTCTTCAGCGCAGTTGACTAGTAACCGACTGCGAAACGAGAAGTCGCGGGTTCGATTCTCGCACTGAGACGAATGTTTGTGTGATATACAGATATTTGTTTCGGGGTCTGGGTGTTGTGGGCCCGCAAGTCCCTCGTAGTTTCTGATACCCACGATACAGGTTAACCTAGTGTGGGATCAGGACTACGTGTGTGATTGTTGGGCGTGTTTATTTGTAATTGGTTACAAAAAAAAATCAAATATAATGAATTTAATTCCAATACTGGAAGCCAATTATTTCACTAATGAAGAACGAGGGAAAATTTCTGGCATTATTATGTTAAAATTCGTTTACAATATTGGAATTACATTTAAATCAGGCGGAATTTGGGTTGATGAGAATAATTACCATCGATGATACGAACCTGAAATTGACCATATTTATTATATATTTTAGCCTTCCAGAATAAGTCTTTAGCGAATGTGCAAGTGAATTACATTTGCATGGTCTAAACGCAAATGTGTGTAGATAGTACGAAACGATAGGCCATGGATTGGTTCCACACCCAACCACTTAGCGTAATAATACTATACCGTATACGGTGACTATAAACATATTAGATTAACAGACCCGGCCATGCGTTGCTGTGGCTAAGTTATATGTTAAATTATATTGTAGTAAACTATCCAATACAGTATGCGCTATCTATTGGATACGGCAGAGTGGCTAGCCTGGTAGTAAGCGCAGTTCAGTCCAAAAAACACAAATACAAATAGAATCATGCCGGCCAACATAAATGTTTATAATGTATGAAACATTATATACTTTCTTCATACATATACTTCATACATATAATAATAAATAGATTTAGTGTAATTGACGAGTGTATTTTGATGATGCTATGTATGTATATATACATTAGTTGATACTGATTTCTATATATAAGTTTCTTTTACTTTTGTACTGACTTGTCATAAGCGCTATTTCAATTGGCTACATGATTAATAAACGATTTGATTTGATTTGATACTCCAAAGAGAGAAGAAGCAAATCGAGTGGCCTGTGACAGGACAGGCGTATGACCGATGCAAGCACAGGGATACGAGGATGTACCCGCCCCAACCATCCATCAAGTCATGTCGCAAGCTCCTCGAGAGAACCGGATATACACTGACTGGTTCTGAAACGGGAACCACATAAAACGTGTGTGTTTATGAGTGGTAGAGCCAAGCCGTAGATAGTCTACAGCATGAATGGGCCGGCTCGACCGGGTCGTTACCACTGTCTCACACAAAACCGACGTAAACTAGCGGCTTACTGCTGCGTTTCGTACGGTGAGTGAGATATCCGGAAGCGCAAATCCCCCTGCCTTTCCCAATTCCTAATTATCCCTTTCCCTTAATGTCGGCAACGCGCCCATGATTATTCTGGTATTGTGGACGTACATGAGCTATTTCTCTCCACGATCATTATCATAGTGTCCTTTGTAATATATTTTTTTCATTACGACAAAATAACCGATCGAAGAATGCAAACGTTGAAGATTTTACGAACTTTTATACATTAGTTAACATCGAATTTTTATGGTTTATCGAGGTACACGGTCGTGTAACACATTGCAGACTTATAAAAAACTCCTGAGAAACTAGTTCAAGGGAACAGTTAGGGATACGGGTTTCGCCTTAGGTTATAGCTCAAGAAAAAACGTCTAAAAAGATTCCTTTTATGTATACTCACGGATAGTGAATGTTGGGTCAAATCTGATTTGAAATAAGTTAGGTACTCTAAGTTAAATTATATTTAGATATAAAGTTATTTATAGCATTGGAACACGTGACAAAGAATGTATTTTAAAATAAAAACATTACAAGCCTCAAGCCTCAATCGCCTCATTGGCTTAATGACCTACTTAGGCTTAGAAATTAAGTTTCTGAGTTTAAATACCAGGTCGGCTAACTCAAATAACTTGTGTTGATAGTGGTAGGATATTCATATCTACCCGGACAGCGACCACCGTACCACATGGTGTTAAAACCTGCTATAGTTACCCACATATCTTACGTGGATCGCGTTCCAGGATCAGCCAATCTATATTCGGTGCCGAGGAATTGATGATAAAAATTGATGCAGCTGATGCCGATGAATTTGAAAGAATCAATAACAGTGAGTGTGAAAATCAGCGTCATAGCCACAAATCACAATTCTTTTGCCAGCTAGCGTCGACTCAGCGTTTCTCGATCGACGCTCGGCGCTTACTTTAACTCATGAATTTAATACTTTTCGTCTTTATGCAATCTGATCCTTCACAGATTTAAAATTAAACGTTCTATTGAGTAGAATAATAATAATTAATTACCTCACTATATTATCTCAGACCACACTCGATCTTAAGCGATCGAGTTTATATTATTTTTAAAAATATATATATATATATATATATATATATATATATGGGTGTCTTTTTCGAGTTTTGTTGGGGTGCTGATTACGATGATTGCTGATTCTTTTCCACAATTTGATACGGGATGAAAGTTTTGGAGTTATTTTTATTTTGTTACACCAAATAAGTATAACTTCTTACGTGCGTCCATAAGTACATACGTACGTTTGCTAGGATATTCATATCGGCTTGGATAGTCACCACCATACTCATGGTGTTAAAACCTGCCATATGTGGATCGCGCTCCAAGATCAGGCAGTGTATATCCAGTTCTTCCGAGGGGCTTGCGACTTGAAATGATAGTTGGTTGGGGCAGGTATAGTGGTGCATCCTTGTATCCCTGTGTTTGCATCGGTCATCCGCCTGTTCTATTGCAGGCCTGTCAGTTTGCCCGATCCCTCTTCGCAGTGAAAAAAGCATTCATACAGACTGACATGATTCTGTTGAACATCGATAAACTCATTGGTTGTCGGTAGTTGCTCGTTTTTTTTTGGACTGGATTGCGGTCACCATCAGGTGTAGTATAGTCACTTCCAATGCTCTGTTAAAAAAAAGCACCGTCATTAAGTATTTTGAATTACAGTGTTCTGCATGGTACTTCTTTGTTATATTGTACTACAGGTAAACAAGGTTTCAAATTCCTTGTCGGAAAACAAACAGTTATTTTGAACGGAACACGATGTCACGGGTAACATAGCTCTTTAATTTGTGTAATTAAGTTCCGAGAATCACAAACACGTTGATGTTAAGATCAAAGAAGAGTCATGGTATGAAATTAATAAAGTTGTGACACTTACAAACAATTTGAAAATGAGGACTTTCAGTTTCGCTTGTTGTTTAAACCACCAAGTCTTGAAATACTAGTTATAGAAGATATATCAGCAATTATTTCAAAGCCCATGGATATGGCAACTGCATGAAATAATTAAATACTCGTGCGTATTTACTAGCCATCTTCAGCAGTATGTTAGCTGTAGGGGGTGAGAGCAATGTTTTTTTTATTCGCTTAATTACTGCCTGATGGTAAGCACCTGGAAATAAACAATAGTTAAGTCAGACTTTTTGTTATTCGATCTATTGAAACTCGGTATTTTGAGAATAGTAATTATAAAAGTTAGGGATATTACAATTTTTAATTATAAAAATAGGATGAATAGTAAATCGGAGTTGTTATATAAGGAATTTTGAACTATTCGGAATTATGAAAATCGAATCTTTGAAATTCGTATATGACTGACGGGATAAAGTTTTTCGTATTTATCTAGTGTATCCCTTATAAATACTGCGGCAGCTGCTAAGAACAGTAGTAAAGTTCCAGTAGTGGTGTAATAGTGTACATATGTGTGAAGTACGCGCCGACTATGGGGATGGAAGAGGTCGATTACACTACAACGAGCAATAGTTTGCAGTGTTTAAATGAAAATTTATTTGCAAGAATGTAGGTAAATATATAGAAAATGAAATATACTAGCTGCACTTCATGGCCCTTGTCCAACGCATTGGTGTATCAAAAAGAATGAGGTAGCCAGTTGTTCAGTGGTTCAGTGATGCACAAATAAAAATATAGTGTACATACTAAACGTACATAATCTGTCACAGCAAGTGCTTTGCCAAAGAGTTTAAACACGCATTGTAAAGAGTATAAGAAAATATTTGGCACGAAACAAACCGTATAAAAAATTCTTATGATAGTACATACGCATTCACGCCTGTAAATCCTAAGGGGTAGGCAAAGGTGTAACCAGTACATCCACATTTCGCCGATATTGCCAATTCCATGTTGTGATAGGGGCGAGCCTATCGCCATTCCGGGCACAATTCGAGCACAGAGCATTTCGTGATAGAAAAACCCAAATCACTTTACCCGACCCGGGAATCGAATCCGAGGCCTCAGCTCAGCAGTCGCACTGCGTACGCAATTCCAATGCCACCGAGGCAGTCTCAAAAAAATCTAGTTTCAAAAACCACTTATATAACCCAAGGCTTAGGATTTGAATCTCGATACCATTTATTAAAACTATGAAAACAAACGCGCTTAAACCGAAATACAGCTCTCCCATCAATCCGCAGTCCGGCCAACAATTATACGAACCGCGAGACCGCAAAAACAAATCGAAAAATCCATCCCATTGAATCCGCAAAATCCTTTCGGCAATAAAAAAATCGCCCCTTCGACAAACGCAAATTTGTCCAAACATGAAAAAGGGGCGCACTTGACCGAGTGGTGTAGCCGCGGCCTCTTTTCAACGCTGGCAACATTACTCGGCCATTTTGTTCCGTCCAAACGAAATAATTTAATAGAGTGACGGTATTTGAGAGCCGCGCCATCCTTGTTGCTTAACTTTAGATTTTTTTGGCGGGCGCAGTTTTTCGAGGTGACCGCGTTTATCTGACGTGGATTTATAGTCTTGTTTTACTTTGTGCCTTGGAAATTTTTCAGTTTTTGTGCAAGGTCTGAGTTGGTAACACCGCTTTGTCTATCTCTACCGCCAAGCAACAGTATGTTAGCACTAGTTGGTGAACTTGGTTGGTAAACTAGTGTTTCGGTTTGAAGGACATTGAAGCCAGTGAAATTTCTGGGCATTATGAGACTTATTTCGAGGTGTCGAGCGCAGGTCAGTGCCATGCAGTGCTTTATAATCCAAAGTTCTGTGTGGTGTTGCTTCTGTTTATGAGCAGGCGTGGCGCTTACAATCAGGGAACGCGACGCGCTTGCTCGTCTCGTCATTCAAGAGTAATAGAGTTAATACCCTAGAAAAAAGAATATAGATGAATTGAGAGCCTCCCATTATTTTTCGATCAAAAACGCTTTGTCACAAACATTCTTATAGCTCTACAAAGCTATGTAAATTTATCTATGACTATAAAGTGACTTCATAAAAGCACAGCATACATAGTACTATAAAAAAGGCTCAAACTAGCGTTATAAAACTATTCAAACAGTGACTGGACGTGGAGCACATACTTGTAATAAACTATGCATGAGACGCGAGTAGAGGCAAGTCTTTGAAATTAATATCAGATGTGGAAAATGTTTGCAGGCACGCATGCTCATCGTTACGTATAAAAAGCAAAATCAAAACTGCTTCTTCCCGTCGGATTTTCATGGGACAGTGATAACAACCCAGTCATGCCGGCCCATTCATGCGGTGGTCTTTTTTTTTATCCGAGCACGACAAAGTGACTGCACTACACCTGATGGTAAGCGTAGTGCAGTCCAATACACTAGTGACCATCGACTAACAATGATTTTATCAGTGGTCACCAGAATCATGCCAGCGTGTATAAATGTGTCTTCTTCCATCTTCGGATAGGGAAGGCGACAGGGAGGCGGATGACTGATGCAAGCACAGGGATAAAAGGATGTACACCTGTACCCGCCCCAACCAACCATCAAGTCATCAAGCCCCTCGAGAGAACCGGATACACACTGGCTCATCCTGGAACGCGATCCATACAAGGTACACACCGTCATTGTTGTGGTCGTTATCCGGGCAGATATGAATATTCTACCTCCAACTACAGCGTGGCTTTACCACTTTTAATTTTCATCAAACAGACAAGCACACCAACTTTTACTCCACTTAACAAACGTTATGTCAACTATTTCTATATGAAGGGGAACTCTGAAATTCATTTCAAAACTCTACAATATGGACCAAACTGGTGATAAAGTTGCAAAACTATTCTAATGACAGGACACCTCGGAACAAAACCTGCAGCTCACTCTAATTATGTACACAACTAGATGGATAATACGAGAATAAATAATCTTCTGACATTAAATAAAAAGCTGATCACTAATTTATTAATGACTATTTAGATTTTCTTCTTTTTTGCTGGTGATAGGATATTAAGATCCGCGCGGATAGCGACCACCGTACACATGGTGTTAACACCTGCCATAGTGACCCACACACCTTGTGTTTAAACACTGTTGTGTTCCGGTTTGAAAGATATTGAAGTAAGTGATATTATTGGGCATTATAAGAATTACTATCGTATATCTTGCCATGTAGTACTTCATAATTCGAAGTTCAGATTAATGTTTCACCTATTTATGTGCAGGCGTGACGCTTACTATTAAGCGAGCGACATTATCGTGTCATCATGAACCCTATTAAAACAATAATATATAGTGATGTATATTTTATATACTTATCGTCAGTTGACCATCTAGCTTCGTTTACTAAATACAGAAAATGGTTTATGTTTAGTTTGTAAGTACAGAAATTATCATAATTGATGTCTCTGAGAAATAATCACATTCTAAGAACTGTTTAACGAACGCTTAAACCTTAATCTGAATGCATCAGTGACACTCCTTACAAAACAGAATCACACATGCGGTATCTAGACGTGTATAATTCAACATATTGAGCTGTATGTATCAACTATTCATAACTCGGATGGAGTTTTAATAAATTCATTATTAGTTTTGTTCAGCTTGTATATGAAATGGTTAAGTTTGTGCTCTAGTATTACTTCAATTCAAATATTGTTTTATGGAAATAGCAGCTGTCGTTCGCGGTTTAACCGCAGTCATGTTACTGCCCTGCTTCCATTGGTGAAAGCCTAATATTCATATATATTTTCTAAGTGACAAAGAAAACTGCATCTAAATCAGTTGCATAGTTTAGGAGAAATAAGCGGACAGACAGACGTAGATAGTGACTTTGATGTATTCTTTGTATTGATATACAAAAATAATTATTTGATTTAGAAATATATTACTGCGAAATATACACGCGGGGTGCATCCCTACTCCTACATAAATATACAATAATACATACAGTGGAAAAAAGTGTGTGTGAAATTAATTAACCAACGAATTTGGATACGCAAATCCAAAAAATAAAACACGTGAATGATACACCACGTTTTTTATAACACATTTTCCGAAGGCTTCGTTGTTAGCATGCGCAAAGACACGTGATAACATACGTACAAACATATATACGTAAAGCGCTTGGGCCGAAGCAAGTATTACGCATATACGACGCCTTTGTAAGACGAAGAGGCTGTATAATATGCAGTCCTTTGCCTTCCCAATAAAGGAAAAAAACAATGAGGAGACAAAGATTACAGAAAACACTATACGTGTAATCTATCTCATTCTCTCACAGGCTAAATCCTATTTATGAATATTTTGTCTCTTTTTACTGTAGCTTTTTCGTTTCATCGAATTTTCAAATCACAACGGTGCTAAAGATTTTCACTTCAAAAAATTTCAAGCCCTCAACTGTCTTATCATTGCCAACTGTCTAAAGACTTCATTACACCAACATAATAATTATAATATATCACACCATTGTGTCTTTGAGTCGCGAGGCCATTGTTGGGCCATACGATACAGCCCGTGAAAAACAGAGCATTTGCTACAATTTATGTACGTAGTTGCGATTTACTGCGATGAGATATGTGAGACTCGAGTGAGTTACTGCCTACGATATCTGAGTGCTGTATTACGTATGGCTAACGGCTATCGGAAGTATGTTTTGACGGGCTGTATCGTTATGGAGAGACAAATATATGAAGTAATATTTTTGGTTTGTAAGTAAATATAATACAGTACTTATACGTAATATGGTGATGAATAATGTCTAGTTCTGTTCAAGACGTTATAACTTGAAACGAGAATGTTAGGAGGTTAGTAGTATAAATTGTATGTATATATGTGTTTATTGTAAATGCTTTCGAAGCACTCATTCAACCTTTGCTAGTAATTGTAACCAGTACTCCCGCATCTCGCCAAGCGGACTCCATCCCATGATGTAATTGGATTTGGCTTTAATGTCCTTCAAACCGAAACACAACGGTATTTACACACAGTTGCTCGACGGCAAAAATAGACAAAGCGGTGTTAACAACCCAGGCGGTCGTTTGTATACGAGAGACCTACCTTGTAAATGTCAATCACTTTTCCCATTTCTGTCAACAAATGCCAATGCACTTGCTATTCGATCTCGTTACGTGATACAGCCCCTCATCTCGAACCACGATACGCTACGTATGTCATCCAAATTATTCCCGTATATGTTGTATGAATGATGTAACGCATTCAAACTCAGAGCTCGTACTTACTTTAACTCGGTCGTTTCTTTACCAGTGCTATTGTCTTTGAAGTAAAAAAAATCATGACGTGAAAATAATTTTAGAAGCCGCGGGGAAAAGAAAATCTGTAATTTATATAAAATTATTCCCACAGGTTGACGTCAAGTGGCCGGTTGTAAAAACTACAGGCCAAATCATTTGTAACATGTGCTAAAAAGTATGTTGTGTCTCACAGCGAGTGGTATAAGGGCAGGTGGAAGAAGCGTAAGGTAATGAATGTAGATAGAGATGCATAGACTTGCTGACCCACTTTTGGACAGGGGCATTTTTTTATAGCAAAAGCCAGCAAACGAGAAAGTTGGTCAGCTGATGGTAAGTGATCTCCACCGCCCATGTAGGGCCTTACCAACCATCGGTATAGCAGAGACAAAAATATCTACAGCATGACTACCACTTCACATGATCCAAAACCAAACCATGCGCCAATTCTCAAATTAAAATAAATATCTTAAAATGCAAAAATAAAATAAATACTTTCCCCAACTAGTGTCACGAGCAAAATGTACAAAACCTAAATTTAACACCCAATGAAACTACGTTCAAACGCAGGAATAAAGTCTCGGTGTAGTTGTTACAAAGGATTTTATTCCGACCGACCATTCAAATGGCGTCAGCGTACAGAAAGTACAATTACTCACGCCGTTACGTACAGTTTCAGTTTTGTATTATACCCCTATAAAACTGAGTCAATAGGTCCGTGATACACATAATAATAAAAATTAATACTAGCCCTATATTATACACGTTCCACTGCTGAGCACGGACCTTCTACTGAATGAGAGGGATTAGGCTTTAGTCCACTCTGGCCTAAGCGGGTTGGTACAATTCATATACCCTTTAAATTCTTGTGAGGAGCTTCTTAGGCATGTAGGTTTCTTCACGATGTTTTCTTCAGCGTTGAAGTAAGCGATAATGGTTGGTTCTCTTTTTGAGTGATTGAGAAACTCACAATCAGTTTCCAGGACCATTAAACTAGCTACAGCATGCATCATCACAGAATGCTGGTAAAACTGGCTTTTCTAGTATCCCTGTAAATATGTGTCCCGCGGTCTTTACGTTTGAATGTATTATTGGTGATTTAGAACAGTAAATAGTGCACAAAATTCAAGTGGCTGTAAAAAGGAATTTCACAGTTTATTTTAGCTCGAATTATTTATACAGTTGTGGAGAATTGGACTTAGTTTATTTTTATAATACATTGCCGAGAGAGCTCACCATAAAGAGATGTATAATTTCCATATAGTCATATTAATCATACATACCTGCTTCGTTCCATTTCACGATGAAGCAAAAATACAATTGAGCTATCTGTTTCTTGTTATATATCTTTATTAAGATGCAAGAGATCCCTCGTATTCGAGAGGCCGTCTGGGTTGGTACCACCGCTTTTCTATTTTTGCTGCCAAGCAACAGAGTGTAAGCTCGGTTGGGTTTCGGTTTGAAGGACATTAAAGCCAGTGAAATTACTGGACATTATGAGGTTTACATCTTATGTCTCGGAGTAACGAGCGCAGTTCAGTGCCATGCAGTGCTTTGTAATTCAAAATTCTATGTGGTATTGCTTCTGTTTATGGGCAGGCATGGCGCTTACCATCAGGCGTCAAATGAATTGTACTTCAAAAATACTCCATAAAATAACTAGCGAGAAATTCAAAACATACTCGCTCTATGCCATGACTTACATCTCAAATCGTATAAACCGCATTATGAAAAATGTTACGGGGATGTGACGCATTCACGCACGTTTGACGCATCTCAAGTTTAACTGGAACATCATTATGTGTGAAGACGTGTTGTATGCAAATAACAATATAAATTCGTGTTGTCTGCGCCACGTAACTTTATTGAGCTTGGTTTTCAACTTGCTGTTGAGGTAAAGTTTGGCTTCATTTTCAGTGCTATTCGGGAGTTGGACTTATAGAACACAAATCAAATTTATTGAGTACCTTTATCTCTACTGAAGATCGAAGGATCATGAGTTCGAATCCCGAATAGAATTTCCAAGTGGGTTTCTGTGCATCAAACAGTGCGTCAAGGTGTGTCCAAGATGTTAATAATTTACCATTTATTTTGACCTTCCTAAGTTTTAAGGATTGCACATCCAGGCAAGTATTTGCTTAAAGAAAATACTGAAAATTCATGTTTGTCTCCAAGAAATAACACCAAAGAAAGTTTGCTGATGGGACAATATTTTTTTACCCTTACGGGATAGTGACCACCGTACACATGGTAAAAAATCAGCTAAAGTGGCTCGTTTAGGCGAGTCATGTTCCGGGATCAGCCAATGTCTATCCAGTAACTTTAGGCCGGCATAATTCTGCCGATCATCGAGGGTTCCAATGTTACTTGACGGTCGACATTTTGTTTGGACTGTACTGTAATTAATATTAGGTCCAGTGTAGTATCTTTGCCATGACAGGATAAAAAATCTGAGACCGAAAGTAACATTAAAAAGAACATCACTAGTTCGTAACAAATAAGATTATGTATTTTTATTCATCCTTTTATTACATTTACGAATTTGGCAACACGTGTTTCGTTTCTATTATCACATTATCCATTATTTTACATACAAATAGAGGATCGCTGTTTTACTTCTTAAATCATATTTTATTCATCTTTAACACATGTACTTTGGGTTTTATAGTATACTCCCGCCCGCGTGAATGTTTCTTTTCTGGGATAAAAAGTAGCCTATGTTCATTTGGAATAATGTAGGATTCTAATGGTGAGAGAATTTTTCAAATCGGTCCAGTAGTTTCAGAGCCTATTCAACGCAAACAATTAAATCTTTCCTCTTTATAATATTAGTTTAGGTTTATAGAATCTTTATTTCTCTCATAAGAACAATACAGTTCACTTACATGAGATCAAACTTATAATAAACATTTCACAATCGAGTAACGAAGTATGCAATAATAAATAATAATCATTTAAATATTATTAGTTAAATACAACACACTAATGTAGGTACTTTTGGATGTATTCAACAAAACAGTTGATCGGCTAAGTTCGCAAGACACCAGCATACCCACATTGCCGCTGTTATAATTGTCCGTGCAACAACAAGTAGGACAGGAGCCAGTTTTTTTTTTTATTTAACTGTGTTTGCATTTATGTTATAACTATTATTTTTATTTTTCAGATTTCAATAAACTTAAGTAAATAATGTGTTTTATTGTGTTATTTGTGCTAAAACGTATTCTTTAAGCTTTCTTTTATATAATGGAAAAGTCTCGCACTCTTTTATCTTATCAGGTAATTTATTGTATAATTGCACTCCTTCATATAATATGTTCTTTTTTCCATATTTTTCTGTTCTAGGGGGACGTAGAATTAGTTTATTTCGATTTCTCAAGTGGTGTGTATGGGATTTTTGTGTAAGGGTAATGTTTGTTTTTAGTGTTTTATCTAATATCTTTTTAATAAGTATACATATATTATAAGTGTATTGTTTTATTAGTTTAGATGGAATAGTGAGAAAACATTTGTTTTTATAGCAGAAGACTAGCAAACCAATAAGTGGATCAGCTGAAGGTATACTGTACACCATTAATGCATTATCACTGACAATGCCAGATCGTGGAACCGTTACTTATAAGGCAGGGGAAGACTAACGACTAAGTAATGGGGATTGTGGCGACTTTACAAGTGGTTGTTGGGGATGAAGTAAAACTTGCAATATGGCGTAACAGTAGCCGCAGCCGAGAGGCGTGTGTAGGCGTGTGTAAGCGCATGCGGCACGGTGCAGACTGGCGATCGCGGGCGGACACCCCTTGCCCCTTGTCCCGCAACCCCTCGTTCGCATGTGGCGCCGACACCCGTCTCCCGGTGTACGGTACATTCCGTTTAATATCAATTTTTTATCAAAGTTTAACACAAAATTACAAATCAAATAATTAAATGAATTACATCACTAACACACCCCACCCCAGTGCGTCAGCACTCATTACCCATGGGAATAAGAGCAACGCGCGTCGCTGAACGTCGCAGTAGACCCGATTTCGTTTGAACCTCCACGACTCTGACTCTTCCGTCATTTCCGGGCATCACTCGCTGTATACGGCCTCGTGGCCATATGCCCCGTGGAGAATCAGGGTCCACTATCAGCACAAGGTCACCCACTTGCAAGGGCCTTGATTCCATGTGCCATTTTGTCCTGGGGCGCATGTCTGGCAGTACCTCCCTTACCCAACGCTTCCAAAATAAATCAGCCAATCTTTGAGATATGCGCCATTGCTTACGCAAGTATATATCCGATTCATCAAAGACACCGATACAAGGTAGATTGGAAGAAGAATTAAGAAGAAAATGATTCGGAGTTAGTGACTCATCGCTGCCTGGTTCAACACTTACGTGCGTCAAAGGTCGACTGTTAATAATTTGTTCTACCTCTGCCATCAAGGTACTCAGGACTTCATCTCGTGGCGCTCGTTCCTTCAGTACGATTTTTAGGGTCTGTTTAACACTTCTAATGAGTCTTTCCCACGCCCCACCCCAGTGTGGGCTCGCTGGAGGGGAAAATGTCCATGTCGTACCGTAGTTTGAAGCTTCCCTTTTCAGTGCGCCTTCATCTAACTCCAAGGCAGATTTCTTCAACTCCTTGTCAGCACCCCTCAGGTTAGTGCCATTATCTGAGTACAAGTACTGGGGCCAGCCTCGCCGAGCAGCCATGCGACGCAGTGCCATAATAAATGCGTCTGTGGTAAGTTTCGTCACAATTTCTATGTGTATTGCTCTCACTGTCATGCATGTGAACAAAACTCCATACCGCTTTTCTCTACGTCGTCCAACTGTTACCTCCATGGGTCCGAACAAATCTACTCCACAAAAGGTAAATGGCCGCTGATGGTGGGCCATTCTGGCCACAGGCAAATCACCCATTCTGGGTGGTTGGGGTTTTGCTTTTTTAATTTTGCAAATCATACATGTTGATGTTATGTGTTTTATTGCAGGTCTCATTCTAATAATCCAATATTTTTGTTTCAGATTATTTACTACAGTCTCCCGGTTACCATGGGCAGCTTTCACATGGTAGTATCTTACTAATAGCTTGGCTATGTAATTACGTCCATCTAACACAACAGGATGTTTTGTTTCAGGTGATATTCCAGGTGCAGCATCGATGCGGCCGCCGACACGAAGAACTCCATGCTCGTCGACAAAAGGTGATAAGGTAAGCAACTTACTTGTACGTTCCAATGACTTTTTATTTTTCAGGTGCTTCAGGTCGTCAGCGAATGATTGACTCTGCGAGTAAACGATCAATAGGCGCTCTGCCCTTCTCATCATGTCGCCATTGACTTCACCGGTAAGTTTCTTACACTTATCTATAAACGATAATACCATACAAGTTGTTTTCAATAAGCGTAACCACGAAGAAAACTTTTCAGGATTCGGTACAGGAGGTGAGACGTCTTCGCACAGGAGAGAGACACGTTCCAATACATCGCCACAGACTTCATTAGGTATGTCCGTGGGCCAGAAATCTTTATCTTTATATAAGAACTCAGGGCCAAACAACCATTCATTATGTAGGACACTTAACTCACAGGTGTCTCTGGTGGCAAGGTCAGCGACATTCTTCTTAGTAGGTACGTAATGCCATTCCTTAATTAATGATAGCTCATCAATTTGTCCCAATCTGTGAGCCACGTAGGGTTTGTAGTCGCGCGCGTGGTTTCTTATCCAGTGTAGCACTGTTGCGGAGTCGCACCAGAAATGTTTTTGCGTAGGTGACATTTTATGTTCCTTTATAATAGTGTCCGCCAGTCTCGCTGCTAGAAGAGCGGCTTGAAGTTCAAGACGAGGTACAGACATTTGTTTAACCGGCGCCACTCTGCATTTACTCGAAATGAATGCTATTTGTATTTTTCCGTTGTTATTAATCCAACGCCAGTATGCTACCGCGCACATCGCTTGCGTAGACGCATCGCAAAATATGTGTAGCTGTAGCTCGTTATACGCAGTCGTCGTAGCCGATGCGCGCGGGCCGGTCAATCCAGTGGCGGGGATTCGTAGCGTCGTAGGCTCGCCAATATTCGGTGCATCGCGTACATTTGCTAATCCTAATGCTGTCTCGCTCGCTCGGACGCTCGCATGGTAACAGCGAGGTAATCTAACGTTATGTAAACATTTTAATAATTTTATCCAGTTAAACCATTTCGCACAAAATATATCTGGTATCTCGTCATCCCAGTTTATATTTGTCTTCCACATTTGTTGCAGTAAAATTTTGGCTTTTATGGTAAAAGGAGACAGAAACCCATATACATCGAAAATTGACATAATCAATTGTAACATTTCTCTTTTTGTAGGACGTTTCAGACCATTAATAATGTTTTCAGGAATCCGTTTAAATGATATGTCAAATCCCAGCTCGTCTTCATTCGGGTACCATATTAATCCGAGTGTTCGTTCACCTACATCTTGTCCGATTTTGAACTTTACGGCACTTGGGCATAAGGTTTCTTTTGCAAAACTATTTAATACTTCTTCACTATTGCTCGTCCAGTTAGTTATCTCAAACCCACCTTGTCTATGTATGTACGATATTTCTTTTGTTGTTCGTATAGCGGTAGCGGCGTCTTCGAAGCTGTCAATATAGTCGTCCATGTAGAATTGTTTGTTTATTGTATTTACGGCCTCTGGTTTCGATGACTCATACTGTTTTGCATTTTTATTCTTTATAAATTGCGCAATAAACGGTGAACAGCTTGCTCCGAATATTAAAGATGACATCGCATATGTTTTGGTTTCATTATTTGTGCTCCCAGATGATTTCCATAAAAAACGTAGGGCATTTTGGTCTTCAGGAATAATTTTAATTCTTAGAAACATGTCACGTATGTCACCCGTGACGGCTATTCTATTTTCTCGGAACCTCATCATAATACCATATAATGACATCAGTAGGTCAGGTCCCGTTATCAGGTAATCATTCAGTGAACATCCATTACTTTTAGCGGCCGCGTCAAATACCAATCGTAGCTTTTTCTTATTGGGGTTGTCGACACCAAAGTGTGGAAGGTACCAGGTGTTTGTCGTTACCTTCTTATCTTGAATTTCATGAGCATAATCATTTCTCAGTAGGTGATCAATCCTCTCGCTGTACCTTGCTGCGTAGTTCTGGTTAACTTGACATTTTTTTAACACTCCTTTTAATCTATTGTAAGCATTATTATAGGACTCGGGCATTTTGCTGTTAATGTCCTTCCACGGTAAGCCGACGTGCCATCGTCCATCTTTCAAGAAAGAGGTACGTTCCATGTGATCTATTGCTTTTATATTTTCAGAATTCTGTCGAGGACTCGCCGACGCCGAAGTGCCCATAGCATCAATGGTGAATGAGCGACGTACATCTTCCTGTAATTGAAGCAAAATGCGTCTGGTTTCCAGTTGTTGTTCGTCGACGTTATCATCTGTTATGAACAGGCTTGTGTGAGAACTATTCTCGTACGAAGGAGAAATACGGCCGTGTATACACCAGCCCAACGGGGTACGAGTCAAATACGGACCAGTAGGTTTGTTATAGGTCATTTCAAGAGGCACTAGTAAATGATAATTGTCCTGACCGATCAATATTTCGGGTTTACATTGTCCGTCACACAATAAATGTTTTATATTTTTTATAGGTTCACTGCACATCAGTTCATCTAGTGACACAAACTGCGTAGGTAAGTTAAGTCCATCAGTGCTACGCGCTCGCAACGAAAACAACGTGCCGTCTTTGTTTGACACACTTAGGTTAACTATTTCACTATTGCATTCCAACTCGCTACCCTGCCAAGCGCCGCGCACGCGCATCGTTTGCTTACAACCGCGTATACCTAACTTATTTACCAGTTTATCACTAATTATCGAAACCGTAGACCCATCGTCCAATAACGCCACGGAACTCACTACACCATTCGGTCCATGAACACATACGGGAACTGTTTTTAACAACACTTTATTGTTCGTTAGAATATGCGTTATTGTTTCACTTTGCGACGAGTCCGGCTGTTTATTAGCGTCGGTATCTGTTGGATTGCATGTATAGGTATATACGTGATGTAAAAGTCTGTGATGCGACTGTCCACAATTGTCGATATCGCACACAGGCGCGGAGCACGATTCTCGCTTGTGACGTGAAACTAAACACTTATAACACAACCCGCTACGTTTCACAAACTGCCATCTGGCTTTGCGTAATACCTTTTTAAATTTCTTACAGTCGGTCAACTTGTGAATAGATGTATGGCAGAAGTTACACTTATCGTCCACGGCATTGTTCTGCACTAACACAGTATGCGTTCGGTTCACATTATAGTCACTTTGTTTACGTTTATAGTCACTAGGATTATAGTTCGCAATGTTCACTGATGTTTTTGATATTTTGATGGCTTCTTCGTTCAAAAACTCAGATAATAATAATAGTTTCGGCTTCTTATCTTCGCTGATGAGTGTATAACTGTAATCTGCCCATTTAGAGATTAATACTGTAGGTAATTTGGACAGAATTATAGCCATAATACTGGTTCCCTTCAAGTACTCATCTTGACCGATAGCTTGCACTGCAGCAACATAGTTCCTTATTTTCGTAGAAAACGTAACTATGTCCTTGTGATAGTCTTGTGACATTGGCTGGAGCTTTTTTACGTCATACATAATCCGTGATATAATGATGTCCGGGTTGCCAAACTGGAGCTCCAGAGTGGACATCACAACGGCCGGGGATGAAGCACTAATCAGTAGTGCTGTCACTGCATCCTTTGCTGCGCCATGAAGGCACTTTCTTAATCTCCATAAATTTTCTTGATCGCTGAAGTTACACACTTTGCTTGATTGTTCGAAGGCCTGTTTAAACTGTAACCATTCCATTGGGTCCCCAGAGAAGGTAGGTAGCTCTCGGGGTGTACATAAGCGGCTCAGTAATTGGGCGTTCGGTCCATTAGTAGTGTTGATGGCGGCAAGATCCTTCAATGCGCAGGCCAACATTTGTACTGTTCCATTGTCAGTGCTGCCGGCGACTGGGTCAGGCGGCGGCAGCGGCCGGTCCAGGATTCCCGATATCGTTCCATGCTGTGGGAGATCCTGAGCCTCCAGTTCTTGGTGACTGCGCTCTAGCCACTTTTCCACTTCGGCATTTGTGTTTTCCTCTTGTCCTTCCGATTGTGAACTGTATTGATCATTAAGTTCTGCTATGTCTGCCGCTAATCGCTTATCTATCAATTCCATTTCTATTCGTGCCTTAGCTTCGGCTGCCGCAAATTCCAACTTCTTTCTTCTAGCCAACACTGATGATGACGCTGATTTCGATTTTATTTTCGATAACGATTTCTTTGTGTCGATTGGCATCGTTTTATGCTTGCAATCTTGACTATGTTCATGTGCAACTTTTGTACTTTCAGCGCGGCATCCATCTTTTTCTTGATGTGTCGTGGGTACCTCCGTTTTATAAGTACTCCGTGTGTTGACCATGTTTGCGGTTCGCGGTGGTGTATGGAACATTCGATACGTCCAAATTTACAATAGATCCGGCCGAATGACCAGCGAATGTTGGGGATGAAGTAAAACTTGCAATATGGCGTAACAGTAGCCGCAGCCGAGAGGCGTGTGTAGGCGTGTGTAAGCGCATGCGGCACGGTGCAGACTGGCGATCGCGGGCGGACACCCCTTGCCCCTTGTCCCGCAACCCCTCGTTCGCATGTGGCGCCGACACCCGTCTCCCGGTGTACGGTACATTCCGTTTAATATCAATTTTTTATCAAAGTTTAACACAAAATTACAAATCAAATAATTAAATGAATTACATCACTAACAGTGGTAGGTCACTCGTATGCGAGAGGCCGTCTGGGTTGGTACCACCGCATTGTCTATTTCTGCCAACCAACAGTGTGTAAGCACTATTGTGTTTCGGTTTGAAGGATATTGAAGCCAGTGAACTTACGGGGCATTATGGGACTTAACATCTCATCTCTCGCGGTGACGAGCGCAGTTCAGTGCCATGTAGTACTTTGTAATTCAAAGTTCTGTGTGGTGTAACTTCTGTTTATGGGCAGGCTTGGCGCTTACCATCACGGAGCGCCTTGCTTTTCACGTCATTCAATCAAATAATAAAAAGAATCCCTATGACTAAGCGAACACCATCATAATCAACAGAGTACCACATGCAGGTGAGATTGGCTTTTTTACTTTGAGGTTAAGTAAAGTAAGATGTTAGTGGCTCACTATCACTACAGTTTTTTTTTGTAAAAAATTTAAAAAAAGAACATTTCAATCACTGTGCTGCGGTACTCTCCCGATGCGCAATCCAAAATAGCACTTAGTATTTTTTTGGAATACAAAGACTCAAAATCTCCTTTTTAAAACTGACGACTCCGAAACATAATTTCGATAAAATATCTATAATTAAAAAAACTGACAAACACCCGTCGTGTATAGAGACGCGTTGAAAAGAATTTTAGATTTTTGCTGTCCACGGCTTTTGATAAGGAAAGGTTGAGCCATAGAGCGGGGCTTAACGCAGCTTTACAACCACATTAAAGGCATAATGACCGTGGAAAGGACGCTTTCATATCTTAATAATATCGTCCACAACTGATACTATAAATGGATCCGTAATAAAAAACGAAATTGCTACGTAAATAGACTCCAGTGTGGTCTCTTTTTATTCGAGCATGGCAAAGTGACTTCAATACACCTCATGGTAAGCGCAGTACAGTCCAAAAAAACCAGCGACCACCGACAAACAATGAGATTTTATCAAAGTCATGCCGGCCTATATTTTTTTTTATTTGGTTGATTGACAAGACGAGCAAGGCGCTCGCCTGATGGTAAGCGCTACGCCTGCCCATAAACAGAAGCAACACCACACAGAACTTTGAATTACAAAGCACTGCACTAAACTGCGCTGGTCACCCCGAAACATAAGATGTTAAGTCTCATACCAGTAATTTTACTTGCTTCAAAGTCCTTCAAATCGAAACACAACAGTGTTAACACACTGTTGCTTGCGGCAAAAATAATCAAAGCGGTGGTACCAACCCAGACGGCCTTTCGCATACGAGGGACCTACCACCTTGTGAATCCATTACTTTTAAAAACTAGAAATAAGCCGAGGCACAAGTTACGAATAAATCCATATTGCATAAAATATGTAAACACCCATACGTATGGCGTCGGTGGGCCTGCGAGCGGGCGCCAATGAATCTGTTTTTGCAAGTTCGCGTCATAATCTCCGCTGTCAGTGAGCGGCGCGCATCTATCACTACGCATTAACGCGTCAGGTGGGGTGAGGTCGCACTGTCAGCGAGGAATTATTGAAATATAGTAGTAGTTTTTGTGAAAAGTTTTTGTGTTAGTGGTGATTTCTTATGTTTAATATTACACATTGAAATAAAACGAATTCAAACGGATTTAATCGCGGTTTTAAAAGGGAAAGGGATAACTAGGTATTGGGACGGAGAGGGGGATTTGGGCCTCCCGATATCTCAACGTACGAAACGCAGCAGCAAGTCGCTACTTTACGTCTGTTTTGTGTGAGACAGTGGTAATGACCCGGTCGAGCCGGCCCATTCATGCTATAGACAAAACTGTCTACAGCGTGGCTCTACCACTCGATTTTTTTCGATTGTCGTGCAAGTTGGCCTTAATGATAAAACTAATATAAATCTTAAGTCACGCATGCATGGGAATGATTTCACACTCGGCTAGTTATCTACTATGCGATAGAGGCCATTTATAAATGTGTCAAAGTAAACTTTTATTGAATCTCCACAAATAAAATTAAACAATCGCTAGCAGTGAGAACACACGCGAGCGGTGATATTTTTTACATCAATATTGGGTCGCGAGATAGGCGCCAGTTTTTACACGAGGTTTGGATTTTAGAATGTCAGAAACTCAGCTCAACTTATATCACAGGTTTAGTTGTATTTGCATGTTAGAAACAACATTACCTAGAACTTTTAATTACAAAGTATTGTAAATTCACAAAATATAACTGGTTTCAGAGCCTTCAACCTGAAACACAATGGCACTTAGATACTTAAATACTTACTGTTTCTTAAATCCAATGAATTTAGGAAAATAAAATCAATATCTCAATTTTAACTTGGTGTAGATTGAAATGTTATTTCGTATTTGCACCCAGTTTTAACTTTTCTTTCAGCTTAAATGATACAGTATTTTCATTATTTACGCTATGTGATTTGGAATAAGCAATATTATTTGGGAAATTTTTAATATAGCTAAACGCTACAATTAAATTTTTACTCAATTTAGTGCTTATTTCACCTCTGAGTAGGTGGTAGCTTACATATTAAAACATGACACATTCAAATACAAAAGTCACCCTTAAATATATACCGGAAGAAATATATTATCTACTAAGTACTTTTAAAACAGCTATCTTATACGTTAATTGGTTATTAAATCTTGCTCGAACATTGTTAAAGAGGCCCTTAATATTATAATTGGGACGTTCACAATCTGAGCGTAAAATGTTTAGATCTATTAAAAATAAAAACAGTCTTTTCTTCAATGAAATGTGTTTTTAGTTCAATTGTAGATTTCAGAAAAAGATTAAACATTTATCTATTACTTGTACTATTTTTAAATTTCATGTTTTGTCGGAATAGTACCAAAAATAAACTTAGTTATTTATCGTGCAAAATCATATCTCGTTTTTCTTCCTATGTTTAATTCTAATACAATTTTATTAACAGAATACGAAAATTCTCGTTTGCGCATTACATCTTTGCATATGTTCTTTACAGAATGTTTAAAACAGAGGTCATCGAACGAGCAACCAAGTCACTTAATGTTATGTAATCACTACCATAAACACACATAATATCAAATGATATTATGTGTGTATATAATCGTGGATAATTGTAGATACATTGCTGACTTTTACAGAAATTAATATAAAGTTTTAATTAGGCTATTTATTTCTCCGAAAACCAATATTATAGTTAATATTATCTGCCAAACCGTGCTCATTAATATCAAATAACTAATATTACAAATATTCTTTATATTAATTAATTTCTCGTTCTATTTTAAAGTCTAGAATTCATTACGCTAAAATATTTATTTAAATATAAAAAAAACCATCAAATACTGCTCCAGAATCTAATATAGTTAAAATATTCTCCTTGTTGAGGAATACTCATATGTTACATGTAAACACCAAGGGAGTTAAAACGCTGACATTATTTAAAATAATACGTTTTTCATATCCACAACACATGGATATTATTTTGTAAAATGTGTTGAGAAGGAAAAAAATGTATTCCTGTTTATTTTCAACAGTCTGTCAACTAGTATGGACAAGCTTGGCTTACTTTTGGTATATTAAACCATGAACAAATAAAAAAATATACCCAACAGTCACATACATAGTACTGACCCCACAGTAAGATACGAGTCTTGTTCCGTCACTATCACGAACTACGAGAGACTTTCGGTCTCACAACACCCAGACCCCGAAACAAACATTTGTGGATCAAACAAACATTTGTCTCGGTGCGGGGATCGAACCCGCGGCCTCTCGCTTCACAGCCGGCTACTCGCCCGCTGCGCCACGGAGGCTGTCATATGTCATATGCTTCTTAGTATCCCGGAAATATAATGGAAAAGACTTCCACGCGGGCGAAGCTATAAGCAAAAACTTGTACTTTGTGCTCATTAAATATAAAAACTAACAAGGATGAAAAAAAAGATACAAAAGATTTTTTCTAGTACAAAAAATGTACCAAAGAAAAGACTTCTACACATCCTGTTATTATATTCGGCGTATATTTTTTAGAAATAATACGAGGTAGCTGCCAGTTTACGAGGTAAGCCGAACATCGCCCGCTCCGGCCGTGGCGGCCGCCTAATTGCTGGATTTAACTGCCTCAGCACAATTTCGCTTCTCTGACGCTACGTGCGAGTTCGGGTGGCGTCACTGTCGTAGAATGAGCGATATCAGTTTTAAATTTAGATACTAAATAAAACAAGAAAATGATTACAATAAGGTAATATACTACGTTCAATTTTAAATGTATTATTTATACGAAATATAAAATAATACGAAAAACCTTTTTGTGGAAACACAAACAAATTTTTAAAATGAGTCCGCAATTATGATATAAAATATAGTTATGAACATTGATCCAGTATAGTTGGGACATATCACTATCTCACTCGCACGCGTTCACAGTAATGGTCATTTTGCAAGGTGACGTCAACAACCAACGACAACAAGTACCTCTCCATCAGATTGATTATTTTCTAACTTATAAAGTTAATTACCATAATCTGTGAACAATATTTTGTTTTATTTACATTTAAATACAATGATATAAAGACTTAATGCCAAAAGTATTCCCTCCCAGTCAACCATAGGGTGGTGCAGAGATGCACAACAAAGTGCAAAAAAAAATATATGGTTGGGTAAAATCTAAACCTGATAGTATAGCAGAATTTATAACACGACTACAAGCAATATAAATTACAAGCGCGATCTTTATAGGGTTCTGCGCTTGGTAGCACAAATAGTTGAAAATGCTGGTTGTGTGGATATCCATATCCGCCCAAATAGTGATCACCATACACATGGTGTTAAAATCTGTAATAGTGACCCACAATCTTGCGTAGATCGCTTTCCAAGATCAGCTAGTGTATATCCGACGCTCTAGAGGGGCTTGCGATATGACTTGATGGTTGGTAGTGGGTATAGGGGTACATCCTTACCTGTATCGATCATCCGCCTGTCCTGTCACAGGGCCCTCGATTCGCTTCATCCCTCTGCAAAGTGTGAAGTAGCATTTATACAGACTGGCATGATTTTGTTGACCATCGATAAACTCATTGTTTGTCGGTGGTCACTCGTTTTTTGGAATGCACTGCACTTACCATCAGGTGCAGTGCAGTCACTTTGCCGTGCTCCAATAAAGAAAAAAAAACCGTTAAAATACGTGTCGCCATTTTCCGTTCTCCGCTCCGCTTGTGAACATAACACAGACTCAAACGAAGCCGTGGAGTGATGAATCTCCCGATGTTTTCGGGTATTGCGCGCCCACCCCGGCGTAATTTCGGCACGGGTGACGTTTTAAAACTTATTATTTAATTCAAGGTATTATATTAAAATATTGCCAACTCGAACAAGGCTACTAGGAAATGGGTGTCTTGTATTTTGTAGTGATAAATGTCTTTGAAATTTCTTAATTATGTTTTATAGTTTGCAGTAAGTATTGCCTTACAGACAAAAGTATAGAATTTTAGAGATGTTATTTATACATTTAATAATAAATAATAGTACCTAATAATAATAAATAAATACACCCAACAGTCCCACATAGTCCTGACTCCAAACTAGGTTAACCTATATCGTGGGTATCAGGAACTATGTGGGACTTGTGGTCCCATAACACCCAGACCCGAAACAGTGTACCTTGTATATGTATTCATTCTGAAGCAAAAGTGTCTACACCAGTGTTTCCCAACCTTTTTAGGCCAACCCCACCATAACATTTTTTTGTTAAAAATGTCACCGATATCTAGCTTAGCATTTAAATAACTCAAAGCGAAAGGGTTAAAGTCGTGTCGAGTCCATTTTAAATTGCCGCCCTTAACTATCAAATTGCCCCCCTGTGGGGCGTGGGCCCTACGTTGGAAAAAACTGGTCTACACCATGGCTCTACCACTCAGTCCGTGCTGCTGCTGGCTGACCTATCGCTGCTATATAAATTAATTATACGCAAAAACTGGCCAGTTACCATTTCAATTTTATTCTTTATACTCGTATATTACGATATCCAAACAAACTCACACAATGAACACGATTCCGTAAAACAACGCTCGCTTCATTCGTTTGATTGGATGTATTTTTTATTCCATTCCGAATCAATGGCAATATTTTTGTTTAGAACAGTCGGCTTGTAAAAACATTCGCGGATTAAAACTGTAATTGAACAATAACATGACTGAATAAAACAAACTTGATTACGTTGTTTTTGAAGACGGACAAAAAAGAGTTTTTTATGTTTGACAACTTTGTTTGCTGTGTGCGTGTGAGTTTAGTAGTAGCTAAACGAATGGACCAAATTAAATGCAGTTTTTTATAAAAGCGATCCCCTGATGTAATCTGGATTTTTTAAATAAATACACCCAACAATCATACATGGTGGTAGGTCCCTCGTATGCGAGAGTCCGTCTGGGTTGGTACCACCGCTTTGTCTATTTCTGCCACCAAGCTACAGTGTGTAAGCACTGTTGTGTTTCGGTTTGAAGGACAATGAAGCCAGTGAAATTACTGGGTATTATGAGACTTAACATAATTTGTCTCGGCGTGACGAGCGTAGTTCAGTGCCATGCAGTGCTTTGTTAATCAAAGTTCTGTGTGGTGCTACTTCTGTTAATGGGCAGGCGTGGCGCTTATCATCAGGCGAGCTTTCTAGTCTCGTCATTAAATCAAATAAAAAAAAACAGCCCTGACCCCACACTAGATTAACCAGTGTTGTGGGTATTAGGAACTACAAGGGACTTGCGGATCCACAACACCCTTATATTTACAGGTCGTTACATACACCTAATAGTAAGTGTCATATCCAGGATCTCATTGAAATCTAGTCATCCTCATATATCGCACTAATTTTAATCACTCGTTTATTATGATCGATAAGGTCGGTCACATCTCTATAAATTAGGTGAAGTGCGTGAGCGAGAATAATAATCGAAAGAGACAAAATATTATATTTAGTGTTGTCCACTGTTACAGGTCGAATATCGATAACATTAATGTTACTTTATTCGACAAAAAAATCTTTATTTATGTTCTAGCAATGAAATCGGTTTTAGTACGATAGAGGCCGAAATATTTATATCGCATGCTATTCTTTGTTTAAATTTTACCAAACATTTCTTTAACACATTTGTATAAAATAACATTCGCAAGCCAATTTAAACATCTAGTAATTAAAAAATAGAGCGTTCGTGAAATTGGCAAATACAAAATCTAAATAGAATACACAATAACTATGTAAAAAAGGAATCAGATCAGTGCTCAGTGAAACAGGGCGGGAAAACAATAGGTTAGTTGTGAAAAGGATAAATAAAGAGAAAAGATTTATTTCGTGAGTGGAATAAAGGCGGGAGCAAACATGTACCAGAGTGAATATAAAGTAGGCAGCGCCGGCTCTTTTGTTAGCGGCCTTACGTTTGTACGGACCGCTTTTTTACTTTTATGTATGCAACAATGTTGAATTACTACGTTTTAGCCTGTGTGTAATAAACTTGAAAGCTTGTAGCGTTTGTGACCTTTTTAGTTCGTCTGAAGTACACTTGAAGTGATTGGTGCTGAAATTGATAAGAGTTATATAGTGTCGCATAAAATACTGGAGTATATACCTTAATTAGGTAACGCTTATAATATATATGCGTTACGACTTCTATGCGAAAGTCTCGGGTTCGATCCCCGGGTCTGGTAAAAGTGATATTGGGTTTTACTATCACAAAAATTAATAAAATTCAAAATGTAAGCAGTGAGTACCTTTTCACCTACCAATACTTTCCTACAAAGGATATCGCAACTTTATATTTACTTTCAAGATTCACAAAAGAAGTAAAAGAAATTAAAACAGTAGCGAAGAGATGCAATAAAATATTGTATAGAGCGAGTCGCAGTTTTAAGGCGGAGTAGAAATTAATCCATCGCAACACGCTAACAAGCCACTGTCGTTTTGTTCCATAACTCCATTCAGATTTGAAGAAAAATCTTTTATAAGAATTGAAAGATCTTAACAAACTTTGTTTAATGATTTCTTACGTTTACGCGAATATTACTCATTGAAATGTTGTATGTAGGTGTATGTAAAACTTTGTTTGTTAATCGTTTGTTGAAATGTTTGTGTGATCCACAAATATTGTGTCCGGACTCCGGTCTAGGTGTGGTGAGACCGCAAGTCTCGGCGTTCGTGATACCCACGATACAGGTTTAACCTAGTGTGGGGTCAGGACTATAAGTGTTACAAACTCCTGAAAGGAAAGTACACCGCTGTTCGGATTGAGAAGACTGTTATTAACACATCTCTTCGAGAGACTGGACTGGTCAGACTTAAATGCACAGACATTTCAATATTCATACTTGTAAGGACTAGATCAGAGATTCCCAGACTGTTTTCTCATAGACCACTTTCAATATTTAATTGGTTCCGGTGGACACCATGCAGCTACATTTCTACCATATTCCCAAAACTCGATAAAAATGTGAAGATTAGATGTGGAAATTAGGTGTTCGATAGGTGAAGTCAAGCCAACATTTTAGTTCTTCACCATCGAAAGCAGATAAATTTTCGTGGTCCCCCGCTTACGAATTGTGAACCCCCATATTTTTTTACACCAACGTAGACCCCCGTCGACCGTGGACCCCTGGGGGTCCACCTGGACCACTTTGGAAACTAAGGGACTAGATTATTTAGGCGTTGAGGTTAAGACGTACCCTTGTACATGCCTATATTGATCTATGTACAATCACCCACAAAAACTGATCCCGTTTGAAACAACAATTAATTACGAACATTATGGAGATAACAAAACAGTATCTAATATTTCAACGTCGACAATCGATTCAGCCAGTCGATTTGGAACCGTTATCAAGCTGGCCCAACGAACATAAACTAAACTCTAATGGATTATGTTAAACTGCACATGTATTGGTGTGTGCGATATTAAAACGAGATTAGGACGATATGGTTTTAAAAATAATTGTTTATTTCAGTCTGAGTCCTTCTGATTTGGTTATTATAGAATTTGAATATGCATTCCTTATTTAAAACACGTCCACTCAGAGAGATTAATATGCAACACACCTGATACACATTTGTTCCAGACTTAATAGCGATTTTCGTACACATTCTGAAAAATCCGCCATAGTGACTCATTCCGGCGAATTGCATACAAGACCAGCTAAATGAATGTCTAATAACTTCAAACTGGTATAATTCTGGCAACCGTCGAGGGGTGAAATACCTTTTGGCGACCGAAGTTGTCTTAGTCTGCACTGTACTTACTTACTAGTGTAGTCATATCTTCAGCCAGCTGATGGTAGGATATTGATATCCGCCCGAATAGCGACCACCATACACATTGTGGTAAACCCTGCCATAGTCATACACACGCCTTGTGTGGATCACGTTCCAGGATCAACCAATGTATATCCAGTTCCCCCGAGGGGCTTGCGACATGACTTGCTGGTTGGTTGGGGCGTGTATAGGGGTACATTCTTCTATCACTGTGCCTGCATCGATCATCCGCCTGTCCTGTCGTAAGTCCCTAGATTTGCTTCTTCCCTCTCCGAAGTGGGAAGTCAGGTGTAGTACAGTCACTTTGCCGTGCTCAGATAAAAAAATAAATTTAAAAAAATCGTACTTACTGTGAGATCAGGACGTGTGTGTTGGGTATATTTGTTATTTATGCAAAAGTTTCGATATATCGATATATCGATATATTATCGTTTTAATATCATTAATCCTATGCGTCAGTTAGTCGAATGCAGTTACTAACGCAATTAGTAGGGGTTTGTGTGCGTGCACTCGAATTATACGGTATCGCGCACTGAATACTAACAGCTATATTTTCAAACAGTGCCATTCAATAACATAATACTGGCTTATATTGAATTACGTTAATGCTTTTATAGCAGAATAGATGTTGTGGTGCAAGGATTCGTGAAATAAAAAATATAATTTAATTATCGTAAGTTAAAATTAAAAGCACAAAATTGTGTTTACTCATTGAAATAAAACTAATTTAAACGTATTTTATAGTGGTTTTTTATTTTAATTTTGGTCCCGACGTTTCTAAAGCTTTTCAGCCTTCGTGGTCACGGGGTGAATACCACCAGCAAGTTATTTGGTATTAAGTTTTGCTTAAACTTTTTCTATCCTAACACGGCATTCTGGCACAATCAAGTGAATAAACTTAAAACTGATCACAACATCAGGTGTCATTAGCTCATTCGCCAGCATCTGCTATAAGAAAAAAAATGTACATAAACTAGATTGTTTAGGGTTCATATCCGGAGCCAAATCAGGCGGTAACACCCCATTGATAACCCGGATCATAAATACGGTCGATGGTCTACAGGGTTATCAGCGAATGGGACATTAACGCGCCCCACCTGATAATCTATAACTGTAATTAACAGCGAGACAAAGGCACGGGTTACAGATGTCGCGGACGAAGTTTCGTTATCGGGTATTGTGTGTATTGTTCAATTGTTCGTAAATTGTTCTGGAAATTAGGCTGTCGTGAGAGGGACAAATTGAAAGTGATATATCTGGCCCTTTATAAGTATACTCGCAGTTCAGTGAGCTTGTTTCCGTTCCATTTTGTAATAGGTGTTGCTGGTGGTAGGATATTCATATCCGCTCGGATAGCGACCACCGTACACATAGTGTTAAAACCTACCATAGTGACCCACGCACCATTTGTGAATCGCGTTCCAGGATCAGCCAGTGTATATCCAGTTCTCCCGAGGGGCTTGCGACAGTTCTCGCTCCTGTGCCTGCATCGGTCATCCACTTGTCCTTTCCTATCGCAGGCCCCCGATTTGCTTCTTCCCTCTTCGGAGTGTGAAAAGCATTTATACAGACCGGCATGATTCTATATGTGTCCACCGATGAACTCGTTGTTTGTCTATGGTCACTGGTTTTTTGGACTGCACTGCGCTTACCATCAGGTGAATCACAGTCACTTTGCCGTGCTCGGATAAAAAAAAGGTGTCGAGCGTATCGATACAAATTCAATGTCTCATTTTTCGACGTAGGATTGGAACCCATAATCACAATACTTAAACCGCTAATAATAAAACAAACTTGAAATTAAACCGAGTTTAAGTAGTTGCTGTTAACATTTATAACTGCAATAATAGTTTTTAACACTATCTTCTATGCCTAGTGTAAATGAAAGAACTTAAGAATTACTTCAAGTAATTTCGTTCGCGTGCCCCGATTGCAAGTAAGTCCACACAGGAAGCATTTGGTTTGTTGTGATTAAAAGAAAATTAAGCAATAAATATTAAACAAAGAACCTGTTTAAACCAAACTGCTATTATTTAAATTTGATGAACATTGAACTATATATAACTGTTATCTTTTTACATGTATATCACGGTTAACGTTGTATGCAACCAATAACCAAATGCAGTAAGTTATAATTTATAAATCGACAAAAATGGTACTTTGTATTCCATAACGCGTTACTCCACTACTATTTTGGTACTATTATTCCATTAATTATTTTCGAGGCGCTCATAGCCAGTTGCATTCACTGGTCGGTAGACGATTAGCGAGTTAAGCAACCTTTGGCGCGATCAGTCTATGGATGGGTGACCGCTTAGTGGTGTCTCAACTGAGCGCCTCCGTGCTTCGAAGGGCACGTAAAAAGTCCCCCCCGACTATTATCAACTGATAGCAGTATTTAAGTTAAGCCTTTTGTAAGCTGTGACACTAGGTTGGCCACTAAGCATTCGATCTAGATTAACTACTTAAATAATTTTGTAACATTCTAAATTTTAAATTAGATTATTATTACATTAAGATTAACTTGCGTGTCGATCCTTAAATGGTATTTATGCTCTTAACATTGTTAGTAAATTGGACGATTTGATGTTTTTTGAACATGTCTACTGGCTAAATATGAATAAAGATTATTGTCCAGCTCAAATGTTGATTTAATTTAATATACTTTAATTTTTGCGTCTATTTAGTATAATCTAAGCTAGTATAATGGATCATGTTTTTTTTTATCCGAGCACGGCAAAGTGACTGCAGTACACCTGATGGTAAGTGTAGTACAGTCCAAAAAACTAGCGACCACCGAGAAACAATGGGTTTATCGGTGGTCACCAGAGACATAACGGTCTGTATAAATGCTTTTTCCCTCTTCGGAGAGGGAACAGGGACAGATCCTGAAATCCGATCCACAGAAGGTGTGTGGGTCACTATAATAGGTTTAACACCATGTTTACGGTGGTCGCTATCTGAGCGAATATGAATATCCTACCACTAGCTGTTCTCTGGAAATAATCATTTAATCTGTTTTTGTTATAATTATTATGAAAATTTATCATTAATCATGTTTTATCTAATACACTAAAATCAATAAACAAATCATGCAAAACAATAAATTACGCAAAACTATTACAACCGAAATTCATTGACAAATTAAAACCCCCGGGCATTATTAACAATGCCCGTAATTAAACTACGCCCGGCGCGTTATATACTCTGTTGACACACAATGTGTCAGTAAATTGGTACGACAGCAATTCGACGGCAATTTGTCGCCATTACCGACTTGTCTTGCCGACGTGGGCCGCCTCTGTTGTTCGGTGAATGTGCGAAATGACCGGCGAATTCGGGCAGCGATTGCGCTGTGACGTAAAAGCAATATCTCTTGGCAATGTATGAACGTGTAATGTTATGGAACAATTCTGATATTATGTTTGTGGGAACAGAAGTACTTCCTACTAATATTATGGTTAATGTGAAAATTTGAATGTTTGTTTGTGAAGTAAAAACTTATAACTTAAGTACTTATATTTATTTAATACTCACTCTCAACACAACTCGACTCGGACTGACGGACTAACGGTATATTCAATTCAATTCATTTATTATTCAGATATTTATAATCCATTCCATTTTGTTATATAATAAAATATTGGCAACTGGCCGGTGCAAGGATGCCCAGTGCCTCACAAACGGAACGTCAATCCTTTCCGCCACAACAACCATGAGGTTGTTGCCACTGTCTCACTGAGTATCTGTGGTATAGCCACAGATACTGAGTATTTGACAAGATTTCACCCATCCAAAAAGCGTATAACGCGCACAGCATACGTGTATAGTTTGAATTAACCCAAGTTTACCCCCTACCAAAAAGTGCTCAACGCGGCTAAAGAAGTTTTCACTTCAAAAATGCTCAAACCTATCGATTTCAAAGCTTCACTATGAAACGTAAGCAAAACCAGAACCAATTTAATATATAAGACTCGTGTGTATAGTGACGAATAAAAGGAATACTATACCGCGAACCCAGCAGTAATCCGAGTGGGGCGCACGATTCCTCAGATTGTGTATTCAATTTCCTCACTGCCGCGCCACACTCGTGTATTTTCGTAGATGTGAGAAGCTCTTGTGTGGTGTCACCTCATGCTTGCGGTTTTATTTCTCTGAATTCTTTATCTTAGCACGGCAAAGCGGCTGCAATATACCTGATGGTAAGCGTGGTGCAGTCCAAAAAGAACATCTAAACTGATTGTATATCGGTGGTTACTAGAATCATGCCGGCCTGTATAAGTGCTTCTTACTTCTTCGGGGAGGGAAGGAGCAAATCGCGGAGCCTGCGACAAGACAGATGGATGACCGATGCAGGCACAGCAATACAAGGATGTATCCCTATACCCGCCCCAACCAATCATCAAGTCATGTCGCAAGCCCCTCGGGAGAACAGCATATATACTAGCTGATCCTGGAACGCGATCCACACACGGAGTGTCGATCACTATGACAGTTTTTAACGTCATATGTACGGTGGTCGCTATCCGGGCGGATATCACTATTCCACCACCAGCAAGGTAAGGTTGTCTGAAAGAAATCGCTGGTTGCAATAAGAGCACCCATTGTATCACCCTTACTGTATGATTCTTGCTTTTAAATTACCTTATTTGGTGTGCAAACCTACTAATATTATAAAAGCGAAAGTTTGTAAGTATGGATGGGTGGATAGATGGATGTATGTTTGTTACTCTTTCACGTAAAAACTACTGAATGGATTTTAATGAAACTGTACAATAATATAGCTTATACGTCAGAATAAGACATAGGTTACTATGTTTTTCAAAAATCAACCCCTGAAGGGTTTAAGAAGGGGATGAAAGTTTGTATGAAAAATCTAAACCGCTAAACCGATTTCCATGAATTATGGCACAAATATAGTTGATGACCCAGGGTTAAACATAGGGTATTTTGTCTTTAAATTTCAACCCTTAAGGGCCCAAATAGGGGTTGAGTTTGTATGAAAGCTTTTTGATGGCGAAACGAAGTCCGCGGGCACAGCTAGTAAAGAATATTTTATCTATCTACCACAATCCTCCAACGTCAATGGGAAGTTATGTGGCGGATTTACGTCGAGCGATGTTTGTAGAAGCTGTCGTTTAGACAAATCCGGGCGGCGCAAGCGTATAAGTGACTTAATTACATGCATCGCGAACACACCCGGCCCCAGACGTTTCTTCTGCTCGTCAAACGGCGTTCTTGTTAATGAGATTTGTTGTTTGCCAAAATATATTAGTTTCTGTGTAAATAGGTTATTAAAAAGCGGGGTTTGATTCTTAAAGTTTGCATGCTTTGTAAAAGCTTTGCGTTTTATTGCTACCGAAGTTGGGTTATAACTAGACATTTATATGCATTGTTTATTATAGGGTGTCCAGTAATTAATGGATAACCTTGAAATGTCTTATAGCAGAACGAATGGCCGTTCAGAGAAAAATACGAAAAAAAATATAACATAAGTAGTACCTGAGGTACGTATTTTTTTTTAAAAAGTCGTAATTTTTTTGGTTTATTTTACTTTCTTGGACACTACGACCAGAAATGTAGGAAATCCATCGGTTTTTTGTTGTTTTATTATTATACACTAACTATACTAATAGATAGATAGTCAATAGTATGACAAGCTATTGCACTTTTAAAAAAAAATAAACATTCAAAACCATTTCTTTAGAAAAATTAGCAAAATTTTATTTTTAAACAAAGTTTAAACCTCTTGGGTATAAAAAAAATGTATGAATACATGAGTGACCAAATTTTTTTAAATAATGTCGGTTTTAAGTAGATTTTATAATGGTATAATTCATTATTGTATCTACTGTAAATAGCGATTTATTGCTATTAATGTAGGAAAGGAGCTAATTTGACCAAATAACAAAAACAATATAATATGAGATACTTTTTAAAATAAAATTGTACTTGTCTAATGAGGTTTATTAAAACTAAGATTTGATGTTGATAAAAGATAAAAATGGCTTATTTAAACAAATTGAAACCAAATTATCAGAAATAAATTAACTTAAATTTAATACTCATAATGTTTAAAATGGTTACTTCATAAGCGTAAAATGTGTCATATGATCTCCATATTTGCTTCCTGCGCGCACGCCATTCCCCCCGTTTTTTGTGTTATGTTAGACAAGTAGGGTCTGAGTTGGCTATGTGCGAGTGAAAGGAACTTAAAGTAAAAAAATCCAACCCTGTCCATCGAACCCAATGGACAAATAATTGGCCCATTTTAATTACCGGGACTCTAACTGGGCTAAGTTATTTGTAATTTTTTTAAAATGATCTGCCGACTTTATTAGAGAAGGAGTATCCGAGGAGCTGAGGGAATCGCATTGGTTGCAAAATTACGGCTGCCCTGCGCATTATGCTGTGTCTGTTCGGGAATATTTAAATACAGGGTTGGATCGGTTGGGTTGGTTGGTTGACAGGGTTGGATTTTTTTACTTTAAGTTCCTTTCACTCGCACATAGCCAACTCAGACCCTTCTTGTCTAACATAAAACAAAAAACGGGGGGAATGGCGTGCGCGCAGGAAGCAAATATGGAGATCATATGACACATTTTACGCTTATGAAATAACCATTTTAAACATTATGAGTATTAAACTTAAGTTAATTTATTTCTGATAATTTGGTTTCAATTTGTTTAAATAAGCCATTTTTATCTTTTATCAACATCAAATCTTAGTTTTAATAAACCTCATTAGACAAGTACAATTTTATTTAAAAAAGTATTTCATATTATATTGTTTTTGTTATTTGTTCAAATTAGCTCCTTTCTTACATTAATAGCAATAAATCGCTATTTACAGTAGATACAATAATGAATTATACCATTATAAAATCTACTTAAAACCGACATTATTTAAAAAAATTTGGTCACTCATGTATTCATACATTTTTTTTATACCCAAGAGGTTTAAACTTTGTTTAAAAATAAAATTTTGCAAATTTTTCTGAAGAAATGGTTTTGAATGTTTATTTTTTTTTAAAAGGGCAATAGCTTGTCATACTATTGACTATCTATCTATTAGTATAGTTAGTGTATAATAATAAAACAACAAAATACCGATGGATTTCCTTCATTTCTGGTCGTAGTGTCCAAGAAAGTAAAATAAACCAAAAAAATTACGACTTTTTAAAAAAAAATACGTACCTCAGGTACTACTTATGTTATATTTTTTTTCGTATTTTTCTCTGAACGGCCATTCGTTCTGCTATAAGACATTTCAAGGTTATCCATTAATTACTGGACACCCTGTATATCATAAGCCAGCAAACGAGCAAGTGGGTCACCTAATAGTAACCGCTGCCTATATGCGCCCACAATATCAGAAGAATCATAGGCGCATTGCCGATCTTAATGGAAAGGTATAATAAAGGGATTGGAAAGAGAAAGGCGTTTGGGCCTCCGGATATCTCAATTACCGTACGAAACGCAGCAGCAACCGCTACTTTACGTCTGTTTTCTGAGACAGTTGCAACGACCCGGTCGAACCAGCCCATTCATGCTGTACACAAAACTGTCTACAGCGTGGCTCTACCACATAGAACCCATAAGTGAGTTTCCACGGATTGGAATAGCCTGGTACAGCTATAGACTCGCCTCCTGTCACACTATAAGATGGAAAAAAAAAACAGTAAACGAATAGTCGGGTTGCATCTTTGTCTATCTCTTTGAGGATACAGGCGTTGGTTTATGACACCTTTCTATGGGTTATAGCTTTTCTATTCCTTGTCACCAACTTGGTGGATAACATAAACCTATAATGTCAGCCTCAGCGGCATAGAGGGCGAGTAGCCGGCTCCGAAACGAGAGGCCGCGGATTATATTTCCACTTTGAGAAAAATGATTGTGTGATTCACAGATTTGGGTTTGGGAACTGTGAGACCGAAAGTCTCCCGTAGTTCCTGATACCCACAACCCAAATCCGTATCTTACTGCAGCGTCAGGACTATGTGTACGACTGTTGGGTGGATTTATTTATCTTATAGAAATGTCGAGTTATTCTGTGCTTTGTAGAACAAATTCGGCCGTCAGATCCATTATAATAAATAATAACTAAATCATACTAATAAGTTACTTTGAGAGGCTTAATTACAGGACTATATACTGGCCGAATAGATACAAAATACTAATAAACAGTAAATCATCCACGTTCTGGACTCACCTCCACGTCATAGAGTTATTTTTTTAATTCATTTTTTTATCTGTAGGTTATTGACATAGCATATTACTAAAATAAATCAAATATTTATATTTCAAAATAATATACATTACTTTTTCCATTTGGATGATCACGCTTAACTCGCATATCAGCTTAGGGCCTGATTTAAAAATAACAATCCCAAATAACATTTTAAATGCATATGTTGTTTAATATTACCTACTCAGGCAAATTCCACTTGAGCGCTAAAAGATTGAATAGTATATTGTTTCACAATTTCATTATATTGGATTTTGGATTTGGCTGGTCTCGAAACCACGACTTACGTTTCGACAGACCATATTCCTCGATGCTGAACTATCGTTGCTTTTTGTTAACAAACTTTTTTGTCAACAAAAACCATGGTTGCTATAAAAGATTGCTTTGAGGAAAAAGGCCATCAATTGTATTATGCTTGAATGTATATGTTTATTTTGTTCTTTCTAAATTTATCTTATGTATAATGAAGCATTATAAATAAATAAATAGAAATAAGAAAAACCGCAAATATTTTTCGCTCAAATTCTTCAATAATTTACAATTAATTTCGTATAAAGGTGTAGCTCGAGCTATATTAAGAAAATTTCAGTGCTGGATATATCTTTACACATAATCCGCTATATTTTTGTTAAGAACCCATGGGTTTTTGTTAAATGTAGAGTTGAATATACGATTTAATACAAAAACCTCAAGGACGCTGGCCTAAGGCGGGTTGGGGTTTCACAATTTTGGTAATTCTTATTGAGAATTCTCACGACGAAGTCAATAAAAAAATTAAATGACATAACAATAATCCATGATTCTGGTATCGTAGTAAAATTTACTAACAAAAATCAGGGTTAATTTTAAAACACCAGCAACCTCGCAGGGCCAGATAGCTGACCCCATACGGAACAACTTTTGTTCTACGAGTTTGGACATAAATCAATACATAAAAAAAAATGATTTTACGAGTTTTTGTTGTGTAGTGTTTTTCTTCGTAGTTCGTACGCGCACGTCATCAAAAGCGGCGGTCAGCTGCTCGGGCGGTCAAGGGCGCTAGCCCGTTTCCCCACGCTTCGGGTCGGCGATCTGCGATGCGCGTTGTAACATTCAAGACGGAAATTAAATGAATACTTATTTTTGTATGAAAATAAAATCTAACAAATTATCAAAAGTCGTAGAACAAAAGTAGTAGCTTATAACCTTAGGAATCTAGTCCTGCGGAGTTGGTGGTGTTTTAAAAATAACCCTGTATATCTGAATATATACTGGCAAAATCTATTATACAAAAATAAGTCGGGTTTTCCTTCCTGACGATATAACTCCAGAACGCACGAACCGATTTCCACGGTTTTGCATTCGTTGGAAAGGTCTCGGGCTCCGTGAGGTTTATAGCAACGAAAATCTAGGAATGTTTCAGTAGAAAAGCGGGAAAATAGGGAAAATCATTTTTTAAATACAGCGCCATCTCTGATACATAGCATGTACTACAAACCAATATTTTAAGTAGATGGCGTCGGTGCGTGACACATTGCTGACAGATGGCGCCACTGTTAGGCTACTTTTATCCCGGAAAATACAGATCACGCGGGCGGAGCCGCGCGGGACAGCTAGTCTAAGTATAAAAATCACGAAATTTCACCAAATTCAAACCCAATACCGTTAGATCGCAAGGATTTATTTACAGTGATAAATATTGAATCAAATGTGCTACTCGCATGATCTCGGAACCGAAATTGAAATACCGATGAAAGTGTCGGCTTACAAGATACAGTGTCGACCAAAACATTCGACTCACATTTAAGTCTTATTAAACGTAAGTATTTAAAGGTACCAACTTAAAGTTATATACTCGTATATATAATTACTCTATTCAACCACGGCAAAATGACTGCACTACACCTGATGGTATGGCTTCTTCACACATATTTTTTCGAATCTTTACATAGTATAAAATGAAGTCGCTTCCGTTGTCTGTTCGCTTAAATCTTTTAAACTATTCAACGGATTTTAATGCAGCAATGGATAGAGTGATTCATGAGGAAGGTTTATATGTATATCACGCTATGACCCATAGGAGCAGGGCAGTAACGTGCAGGTGAAAACGCGAGGGAAATGAAAGGGAATTACTAAACATTATATAGGCGTAGAATTGAGAACCTCCTCCGTTTTTTACTGTTGGTTTAAAAGACAAAGACAAAGTAGTAGGAGCTGTCCAGACGGCTTCTCGCATTCAGAACCTAACATCTGATACTTACAGCATTTATAACATACAATTTAAATTTGTTAATTTATTTTTAACATTGGTTTTAAATGGAATTTTCAATTTAATCTAGCACTCACATTCAAAATTGAATTTGGAGTGAACAAAATCAATTTGTGTTAATAACAAAATCTAATTACTGATTGTTTGCTTGTAACACGGTCCACATTTATTACGTTTTTAAATATTTATATTTGATACAGTTTACTGATGAGTTTTTTAAGCGAATTTTTTATTTAATTTGAATAATTTTGTTTGATTATTTATTTTTGTGAATAGCTTGGTCTTTTGATTTAATAGAAGGACTTAAACATACATTTTAATTACGTCTATATGCGTTCATCGAGGGTATATCTGTCCTATAATGTAGGAGAGGAACCTATCACCTTACCACAAGTTTTTAAATTGAATCTAGTGGTAGAGCCACACTGTAGACAGTTTTGTTTACAGCATGAATGGGCCGGCTTGATCGGGTCGTTGCCACTATCTCACAGAAAACCGACGTAAAATTGCGGCTTTTTGCTGCGTTTCGTACGGTGAGTGAGATATCCGGAGGCCCAATTCCCACTCCCCTTGCCAATCTATAATTATCCCTTTCCTTTAAGGTCGGCAAAGCGCCCGTGATTCTTCTGATATTGTGGGCGTACATGAGCGGTAGATTTCAGTTCCCGCGCAGCTGGACCTGATGTTAAGTACTTTGCAGTCCAAACATAAAGTCGACCGTCAAGAGACACTGAGTTCCTCAACGGTCGACAGAATTATATCCTTCTGAATTTACTGGATATACACTAGCTGATCCTGGAACGTGACTCGCCTAAATGAGCTACTATAGTGATGTGTTACTATGTGTACGGTGGTCGCTATCACCAAAATATAACTGATCCCACCAAAGATGTTTTATTGTTTTTTTTTTGTTTTAATTGTTTTTTTACATATTATTTAGTTTTCGCCTGCATTTTCACTTGTTATTTGTCAAATTATTTCTGTGTCAATGTATTTGTGCTGAATAATGTTTCTTTCTTTCTTTCTAGATATAGATATAATACCAAGCGATTATATATGACGCGGCGAGCTCCATGTAGATGCATCACGCGGGAGGGTTTTACAACCCTTAGTCTTTACTCGATGTGGTCAAGATGTACGGCGTGTGATAAGTCTCAATAATAACGACACAGGTTTATCATTTTATCGTTTATTCACTCTTTGAAGCTACTACCGGCGTTACAATGTGTTCTTGCTCACGGACGGAACTAGACCAATCTTGAAATGGCAAGACGCCATCTTATATAGAGGGATTTTCATTATCCCCACTTCGAAAGTAGAATTACTTGGTAAACAACACAAACCACCCTCAAATTATCAATATGAGTGGCGGTACCGACAATTGACGTAGAATAACGTTATTTAAATAGGTCAATTCAGTGTCTGTACTCCGACATATACATAATTGAAAACTATACTATAGCCATAATGGTTGAACAATAAAGCAATGCATACCTGTAACTGATTTGTAAAACGAACAAAATGCCTTTAAAACGCAATTCTCATTTTTGTTCAAATATTACGAACCGTAATGTACTGACAAAGGCCGTAACGGTTTTTCAACACAATGGCCCGCAGTGTATTCGTGGAAAGTGTAGGCATTTTAGCTATTTTGATTCGGCATCAAAGGCCGGTCGAGTGGACATGACATTTTACAGTGATTTCGCACACAGAACGCCTGTGATGCTCAACTGTTTGTTTATTTTATGCTACGCCAATCTATAATCAATATTTTACACTTTAAACAGGTAAGTTGAAGGTTCACGTTGACAAGACTTTACATGTATTTCCAACCAGTAGCAGTTATATGAAATTTCGTGCTTCTTACTTTAAAAACGACGGACTTCCATACAACCTTTCATCCCTTATTTTATCCCCTTAGAGGAGAAATTCCCAAAAATCCTTCTTTAGTGGATGCTTACAACATAGCAGGCATTAATTGCCACAATTTTAAGTTTCTAGCCCCAGTGCCTTAGGCTCTGCGTTGATGAATCAGTCAGTCAGCTAATACAAGTAAGTATAATAATATAGATAAGGGCGACAAACGGGCAACAGTATCACTTGATGATTAGTGATCTCCATAACATAAGCTCACGCATATATCATCGAAGGGGTAGGCAGGTGCAGCCACGTTACACCGAGCTTATTTTCGCCCCATAATGTTATAGAAGGTAAACCCATAAAAATTACAGAAAAACGAAAATGACCGTGATGCATTCTGCCTTTCATACTTCTGCTGTATGCTGTACTTATGCTATAAATGGACGTCAAAATTGGGTTTTCCAATAAAACTGAACAATCGGTTTATGTTGTGGGTGAGTTGGAATTTTAATATTTTGACAAAATTTGAAAAACACTTCATCGATATCTACACATAGTCATGCTAAGCCAAAGTCTGTGTCACAAGCGATTGCGGTGCGTAAGCCGCAAGTCGTTCAGGTTATTAATGCTCCGTGCGGAAGTACTACACCGCTTAACACTGTTGTGTTTCAGTTTGAAGGACATTGAAGCCAGTGAAATTACTGGGCATATGAGACTTAACATCCTATGTCTCGGGGTGACGATCGCAGTTCAGTGCCATGCAGTGCTTTATCATTAAAAGTTTTGTGTGGTATTGCTTCTGTTTATGGGCAGGCGTGGCGCTTACCATCAAGCGAGCGACTAGCAGGACTCGTCATTCAATTAATTAAAAAAATAAAATAGAATACTATTTTCCGTTTTGGTCCTAACATTCTTTACATTAAAATTCATGGCGTCACTGACCGTCGTTTAAAGTGACGAAGGAAGGTTTAATTGCCGCATGTTAGATAAGGTTTATTTAAGTTCCCATCCATCTTCATGCAGACTCGATTGACACCGTCGCGCAATGAATACAAATCAACGAACGCCTGAAATGTTTGGCGCATTATGTGAGAGGTAGCGTAAAGGCACGCGACTGAGGCAAGGGACCGCGATACATGACGACAGTAACTAGTATGTTTTGTATATAATTTTATATGTAGGTACGTTCTTTTTATTCTTTCATATGCCTTTATCCAGTCCAGTGGAGTCGGCGCAACATGTTTTTTTAACATATGTTACAAAAGAATTGGCTGGTAGGTTTTACGATCAGCTGCCCGCTTGACGTTAGCCTCTCTTGTATAATAGTTTATGAAATGTAATGAAATACTTTATTAATCATGTAGGTAATTGAAATAGCGCTTATGACAAGTCAGTATAAAAGTAAAAAAAACATAATATATAGAAATCAGTATCAGCTAATGTATCCATGGCATACATAGCATCATCAAAATCATTTGTTATGGAAAAGTCCAGAAATGTTTTATATTACTACAGTGTTAGGGACGCCATTAGTATGTCATTGACAGATGACACATGGATCTAAAATCTACCTCAACCTGTCTTCTATCAATTTTTATAAAACAAAATTTAATTCTAACACGTTACAAAACATCATCTCCGCTTATATCTGACACCACGTCCAAAAGATACGTGTCGACACCAGCTTAGCTTTGCAGAAATCACTCTCCTGTATGAATTACAAGGCGTTTTCATTACACTGTCCCCTAACGGATTATGCCTCATTCATTTTCCGACGGTTCCTCAAGATGACTATGATTTTCTGTATTCAGTTTGTCAGCCTCGAGTATGATTTGTGTATATCGAGATTCTACTCTCTACCTGTTTGATTGGAGACTTTAGGTTTATCAACGATAAATAAATAAATACACACAACAGACACACACATAGTCCTGACCCCACAGTAAGTCTTGTGTCGTGGGTATCAGGAACTACGAGAGACTTTCGGTCTCCCAACAGCCAGACTCCGAAACAAATATTTGTGAGTCACACAAATATTTGTCTTGGTGCGGGGATCGAACCCGTGGCCTCTCGCTTCACAGCGGACTACTTGCTCGCTGCGCCACGGAGGCTAGAAGTGGTTTTTTGAGTGGTAGAGCCACGCTGTAGACAGTTTTGTCTATAGTATGAATGGGCTAGCTCGACCAGATCTTTACCACTGTCTCACAGAAAACCGACGTAAAGTAGTGGCTTGCTGCTGCGTTTCGTACGGTGAGTGAGATAACCGGAAGCCCAAATCCCGTCCCCTTCCCAATCCCTGATTATCTCTTTCCTTTAAGGTCGGCAACGCGCCCATGACTCTTCTGGTGGTGGGCTTACCATCAGGTGACCCACTTGCTCGTTTGCCGGCCTATGCTAATTAAAAAAAAAAAAAAGGTTTTCTGGCCTGAAGTTACGGGATAGCTGACTCCAAACGGATGAATGATTCGTTGATAGGCAGCACCTTGGTTGTGCTCTAGCATTGCTGCAGTCCATGGGTGGCGGTGACCAGTTACAATCAAGCGGGTCGAACGCTCTGTTTACCTGTTAAATAAAAAGGGAGTCATCGCGGGGTTTTCGTGTGGTTACTATAAAGTCAGACACTAATTTGATTCAGGTATTTTTCTTCCCGTTTCTTCATTTCTCTTCCCGCCAGCAAAATGATTTGAAAATGTGATATATTTTATATAAAAAGCGATTACGGTAGAGACTAGTAATATTTACGCAGTCATAACTATTTTGAATTTATGTTTTGTACTTTTCTTACATGTCTTACATTTGTAAGCTGAATCACATATTAAGAGTCCCTTTGCGATAGAACGTAGAAACGCCTCGAAAAAGTCTGGTGCAGTTGTATATTCTGCCTAACCCGAGAGCAACGGAGCGTGAAGGTAAGTTGGAAAACATAAATCCTATTACGCGACAGTACTCCGAACACGGCGGTGTAAAGTTTTTTAAACTTTCATCTCAGTTTACAGTAGGTTGACAAGAATATAAGTTACATCTGAACACTAGGTGGTAGGTTCTTTTATTAGTCTGAATGATAAGACAAGCACGTCACTTGCATGATGATAAGCATCAACCTATAAACAGAATACTAAAAACTTAACATCAGGAGTGGTCCACCATTTCCAGGAGTGGTACAGCCACGCTGTAGACAGTTTTGTCTACAGCATGAATGGGCTGGCTCGACCGGGCCGTTACCACTGTCTCACAGAAAACCAACGTAAAGTAGCGGCTTGCTGCTGCGTTTCGTACGATCAGTGAGATATCCGGAAGCCCAAATCCCCTCCCCTTCCCAATCCCTAATTATCCCTTTCCTTTAAGGTCGGCATCGCGCCCATGATTCTTCTGGTGGTGGGCGTACATGGGCGGTGGAGATCAGGTGATCCACTTGCTCGTTTGCTGGCCTATGCTATAAAATAAAAAAAAATAGATAGTACTGCATGGCTCTGTACTCGTGATCCAGATATATAAAATGCTAAGTCCAATAATGCTCAGTAGTTTCACTGGTTTCAATATCCTTTAAAAATTCTACGAGTGGTAGAGCCACGTTGTAGACAGTTTTGTTAACAAACTCGACCGGGTTGTTACCACTGTCTCGTAGAAAACCGACGTAAATTAGCGGCTTGCTGCTGCGTTTCGTACGGTGAGTGAGATATCCGGAGGCCCAAATCACTCTCCCCTTCTCAATCCCTTAATTATAACTTCGCTTTAAGGTCGGCAACGTGCCGAATCTTCTAGTATTGTAGGCGTGCATGGGCGATGGAGATCAACTTCCATCAGGTTATCATCATCACCATCACCAACACCTACTTACTCGTTTCGGTCTATGCCATAAAAAATACATCGTATACTTGAGACTGCAATACCGCTTTATCTGTTTTCAAAACAAACAGCAGTATGTAAGTACTGTTGTGTTTCGGTTTGATGGACGTTGAAGCTAGTGAAATTACTGGGTTATGAGACTTAACATCTTGTCTCGGGGTGATGAGCGTAGTTCAGTGCCATGCAGTGCATTGTAATTCAAAGTTCTGCGTGGTGTTGCTTCTGTTTATGGGTAGCTGCGTGGCGCTTACCATCAGTCGATTCCATACGCCTCGTAATTCAGTCTAACAAATTCACATATCCATGCCAGGAAAAAGACCCATTCTACCCTCGAGTTTGTTCAGTGTGTGACGTCACATGTCCAGCCCGCTGGTACAAGCCGACGCAATCCCCGCCTTATGAAATTCAATGAGCATTTTGTCTCGGGCTACGTATGTGAGTCGGTGGATGTCGCGTGTGTAATCCACTGACTGTGTTTTTGTTTGGTCTGAGTTACAAGCAGGAGAGAGTGTGGAATACATTTTTTTATAGCAGATGTCGATAAACGATCAATTGGGTCGCCTCCACCGCCCATGAACATCTACAATACCAGAATCTACAATGTCAGATTTACAAGATGGTAGGTCCCTCGTATGCCAGAAGCTATCTGGTTTGGTACCACCGCTTTGTCTATTTCTGTCGCCAGGCAACGGTCTGTAAGCAATGCTGTGTTTCGGTTTGAAGAACATTGAATAATTGAAAAAAAAAAACATTGAATCCATGAAATTACTGGGCATTATGAGACTTAACATCTTATGTTTCGGGGTGACGAGCGCAGTTCAGTGTCATGTCTGTGTGGTGTTGCTTCTGTTTATGGGCATTGCTTGCCATCAGGCGAGCGCCTTGCTCGTCTCGTCATTCAATGAATATAAAAAAAATAACCTTGAAAACGTTACCGAGTTTAATAGGAGATGATGTGAGTCTCCGGAAATCTCACTCACCGTACGAAATGCTACAGTAAGCTAACACTTCCCATCGACATGCTGTGAAAAAATGGTAATAACACAACTGAGCCGGCCCATTGCTGCAGACAAAAGTATATAATACGACATATTAAAAAGACATTGAAGCAAATTTCCCGCTGTCACTTCTGGCTCACTCTAGTTGACAAGTTCCCATGTAGTAATCCCCTTCTCTCCCGTGCGCGTTATCACCAACTACTTTATTTCTACCGATGCGGGACCAACGTCTTACTTCGACTGGATCTAAAACATTGTTCGAATTGAGAATTTTGAATTTTTATGACTCAATGTCAGATCTAGTTCCATCTGAGATGATCCTAACAGCGTTACTGGGTTAAGTGATCTCTTCAAATCGCTGCATAACCTAGAAATTATTAGATGGTCTAGACATGCTGATCTACATTATCAACTTGACCTAAAACGCAGATTCCAAAAACGTGACAAATCAGTATGATGAACATGCAGATGCATCCTACTTTGCATTACAAATGACGTATTACTTTTATTTTTCTCCATGTTACTCGTGTCCCATCCCGGATTGAATCCGAAGCTCCCATTTAATAATGTCATGTATTCTTCAGTGCGCATAACAACAGCTACTTTTTTTACTACCGATGCGAATGTAACGTCTTACTGCTACTGCCTCACCCACTCATAAGTACATAAATTATTTAAACATTTATTCCTCAAGATTAGGTTGTATACTCTTGGTATTACTTTGTACTACTTGGTAGATGTATACTCTCAGATCTCCGAGATTATTTCTATCGTATGTTATGACAGGGTGCCTTACGACTTGCCGAGCGCAAATTTCAATCCAACCAACCAACCAAAGCCTATTTGTTAATTTTTTTATTAAAAAAATAGGCAACTCAGGGCACTTTTACACGTCGACTACATAAATAGTCCATAGAAAGACTATGCCTAAGGTTTGAGAAGTATAAAGAAACTCAGGTCTTCTTTATTAGCATTTCAATAGCCAAATGCAAATTGAAACTCAGGATCTTACCTGTTTCACAGCCTATTTACGCTGCCACTATACCAATCCTACTATCATGGAATTTACTATCCTACTTCCTAAAAATTTTCTTTATACAGATGTGAAAGTTGGTATGTTTGTCAGGTTGTAGCTGTTTGCTATATAGTCACGCCTGTATGGCTATTCAGGCAAAAGGAGAGTCCATTACATGATTTAGAGCATAAGATACCAATATGTCATATTGGTATAAAAATTCACAAACTTAAAAAGAACCAAAGTCAGTTCCTATAGGATGAAAAGATAAACTATGGAAAAGCAATGTTTTTATAAAATATATTTCATTGAACTGAGAACCTCCTGTTTTTTTACTGCTAATAGAAGCAAAATTAATTAAAGCCCCGTTTGCTCTGTATTTCCAATAGTCCCCAAAGTTTTAGCAATAGAATACCGTCGTTAGAGACACGTACCTAATTAAATTTTCCAGGAATATTCCCAATGATATTACTATTGATATCTAGATTCCAGGATTTGGTATATAATTATATTTAGTTTCAAAATTACATTTTAAGAACCAAGTTGTAGATAGTTTTATCTACATAAATGACTCGTCTAGGTCGTTATAGTATCACAGAAAATCAAAGTGGAGCTTGCTGCTGGGTTTCATACGGTTAGTGAGAAATCCGAAAGTCCAAAACTCTCCCTCTCCCAAACCTCTAATTATGTATTTCTTCGAAGGTCGACACACGTTCATGATTCTTCTTGTATTATGAGTGTTTATGGATGGTGGAGATCACTTACAATCAGATAATACACGTACTAGTTTGCCGGCATGTACTTAAAAAACTCTGGTTTGGTTGACGTTTCGCGAAAACTCTAACGTTTCTTTGTGAAAGAGAGTTGTATGAGATGAGGTATACCGGTTTCCTCACAATGTTTCCTTCACTGTTAAAGTAAACGATAATTAACAATTAATATACAATTAGAAGTCAGAGGTGCATGTTATTGGGGCTAGCTTCGAACCTACAACTTTCGTCTTGACAGTCGTACAGACTCCCCGTTGAGATTTCGCTGCTAAACCAAATTAAAATTATTTGTATAAAATGCCAAGTGTTTAATGTAATCATTTTCCAATAAACCAAATATTTTAAGCGGAAAATTATTATTTGGTATATGCTCAGAGGAAAAGCCCGGGGCTATTGGAGATGTGAGAAATATTTTTCCATTTTCATATCAATCCAATTTTGCGTATTTTCAATATCGATAAACTGCGATGCACCCCTTGTAAGGAATTGTAGAGACCTGTTTGAAGGTGACAAGAGCTGCGACGCGAGATCGATTCCATCGCGTTCTCGCTGTCTCGATCACAAACCTCCAAACAATCTTCAATTACTAAAAAAAAACTACAAGCACATTAGCTACATTCTAAGAAAATCTATTCATCCGTACATTAGTAGTAAGAGTGGTAGAGCCACGCTGTAGACAGTTTTGTCTTCAGCATGAATAAACCGGCTCGACCGGGTCGTTACCATAGTCTCACAGAAAACCGACGTAAAGTAGCGTTTCGTAAGGTTTCGTGAAATATCCCGGATATTAAAAACACTCAAATAATAGCAATACCAAAACCAAAAGAGCTTTCTGTTAAACGCTCCTCATTGATCTTATTATAAGTGACAACAGTTTTAAAAAAGTACACTGGTCGCCTTTAATCTAAACTTATCCACCAAGTTTTAAAAAATTATAAAATGAACAGAGAATATTTAAATCTGTGAAGAGTGATGCAAAGAAGCAAGCCCACAAGATGTCGCGGCGCGAGCTGCTCCGTGACGTCATATTCACAGAGAGCTGACTTTACAATCAGAAAATGAGGAGTGCACGCCCGTCTCTGCATGAGGTTATTAACTTTTCTAGCAACTGGCGATAGTGCAGCTGTAATAATAACAAATAGTATACCCAATAGAGACACATTGTCCCCACCTCACAATATGCTAACCTAGTAGATCACACAAACATTGATCTCGGTTTGTGAATAAAATACATGGCCTCTAGTTTCACAGCTGGCCTCTCGCCCATTGCATCCCAGAGACTATCAGATCTTCCTAATTGTAAAACCATCTTTGGTGTTCTATAGATCTGACTTATGAATTGTTTACCATGTAAAGTAAGTATGTACAAGGTGGTGGTAGTGGTAGGTCCCTCGTATGCGAGAGGCCGTCTGGGTTGGTACCACCGCGCCGTCTATTTCTGCCGCCAAGACAGTGTAAGGACTCTTGAGTTTCGGTTTGAAGGACATTGAAGCCACTGAAATTACTGGGCATTACGAGACTTGACATATTATGTTTCGGGATCAAGAGCGCAGTTCAGTGTCATGCAGTACTTTGTGATTCAAAGTTCTGTGTGGTGTTGCTTCTGTTTACCATCAGGCGAGCGCATTGCTCGTTTCGTCATACAATCAAATAGAAAAAGGTATATCATTATTGCGGTTCCTAGCACCCTGAACTACGGCAATAATTGTTGTTTCACATAAATTGTCAATATTTACGGAACTTCATGACCGTGCACTTCTGTTGTGTCGTCATACAGTACTACGTACGCGCTTTCATTCATCAGAAATGAACACATGAATTCCATGCAAACTCTACACTAGCGATTAATCGCTCACAAAATTGCTCGTAACGTAATACCCATCCTGAGGGAATTACGAGAAATTTAATATAAAACTACGCGCCATAACTCAGAGGGGTCGGAAGCATGTGTGACTCGGAGAACTTTTTCAACTAACTCGTTGTGTTTTTCAAAACCCTGAGAAATTCGAATGTGAGAAATTTGCGAGAACTGTAGCGTAATTATTGTTTTAATGTATCCTTTAGATAACATTTCGTGATTTGAAAGTAAACTTTCCATTTTCTCTATTTAATTGGTAGAGTCATTAAAAATAGTTAGAGCGTGGATGGATCAGTTGGGTCGGAAGGAACTGCTACACAGAAAACTAACTTGAAGTATCCTTACGAACGTAAAGTTCTTTAAAATAATAATAAGCACATACTCTGTATAATCTAAGAACATAATTGTACACTTGGTATGCAAATAAAATTATGATTATTATAAAACCTGCTCGTCAAGTAATTTATCTGTACTAAAAAATAAATATATTTTTGTTAATTAACACATATCACTTACTCCAGAAATGAATTAGGAATGTCATCATCCTATTGCATTTTTTTTATACCGTGGTCCAGAAAATAAACAAGCGGGTTCCTTGATGGTAAGTGATCTCCACTGCCCACTCTTTACGTCGGTTTTCTGTGAGTCTACAGAGTATATTTAAATTTTGTTAAACGACCCAGTCCCATCGTGCTGTAAACAGTAATTTCTACAGCGTAGCTCTAACACTTAAATATTCCATTTTAACAAGCGATCAGCTTTTTCTCTAAAAAACGGCTTAGTTTTACGACCAGCAGAAACACAAGCTACCATTTTTACTTTGGTTTTCTGTGAGTCAGTGCTAGCTGGCTTATTTTTTTGTTGGTAAAAACATGCGTGGCACCCACGTTAATCTCTAATACTATTTGTTAGGTTAGTACTCATTTTTGATGACCTCGTTACCGTTCGTCGATACCTATTGGAAGCCCCTCCTTCCAATAGGTATGATTACTAACCAGCTGATTTTTTTTTGTTTTTACTTAGTTAATATTTATATAATTTAACAGTCATATTGTCCTACAAATAAAATAATAAACTTTTGGGACTCATCAAATCGAAATATTTTATCCTTGCTACCTCTGTTAGCTACCACAATAGAGAATTTTCCCATAGGGAATTGTTGGGCGTCTCATCGAAACGAAGCTACTCACGGAAAATTAGCTTGATAGTAATCAAGTGGAAAAATGGCCCAGGGATCCTTGACCATATTTCATAGAAGCTATAAAAAAATATAAAAGAATCTCAATCATAATTATTTGTCATTATGCATATCATTAAAGTAGTTCAGTAATTAGTAACAAAGTTTAATATAGACGGTGAACTAAATATAGCCTTCGAAGTAAAAAGTCAAACTATCAAGTAGGTAATTACACGTACAACTTTCAAAGATGGCTGTTACAGAGAGTTAAGTTATAGTATAGGAAATACAGTAGTGCAACTACAGGCCACACGTTAATCATGGTTGCTGTTACAATGTCGAGTAAAGAAAACCCTGAAATTTTGTTGATATCATGATCCATACTGGTAGAGTGTCGTTTGGTAGGTAAACATTGCAATATCTCGAGGTAGGCAAGGTCTACCAGGGTGTACCACAAGCCTGTGAAATAAGCTTGAAATTTTTTCCGATGGATTTTACTCATTACTCTTTAAGGTTATGTCAGTAATATTAAAGGCTGACGTATGTCAAACGTGTCAGGTGTCAGATGCTAACTTCAGTGACGCTCTCGTCATTTAGGTATACTAAAGTTTTAAGGTTGACAGGGACGCCGTACTTTGACGACTCTAGTTCCGTTGAATGGATTTCCTAGAGCGTAGTAACACTCAAATGCGGCATTTCTGCATGTCAAGAGAACAAAGGATAAAATTATTGATCGATAATGGGGGCATTTAAAATAGCGCTTATGACAAAGTTATTAGAGACTATATTACATATCACAGAAAGAAAAGTTAAATTGGACTCTTAATTGAGCATACGATAGACAAGAATTAGATAGTGCAACATCACGTTTATCTCATCTCATTATTTTGACCATAAATGTTTCCAGGTTTAGGTTCACAAATAGCTAAATTTCCAGCGATATTTACATTTTAGTTCAAGCAACAGAATATTTCAACTATTTAATGACTATAAGATATTCAAATGCGAGTGAAAATCTCATAAAATCGAACCATAACGGAAACGACAGCATTTGATGGCTGAGCTCGACTACCAGGCTGTTGCCAACAAACGTTTCGACCTATATCGGGTTGCTAGATCGTGCCCAACAAACTGGTTGAAATATTTAAGATTTTCAATAGTAAATTCTTGCGATTATAATACTAGCGCTTTATTATAAACGTCCTACTGCTGGACGCGGGCTCCACCACGCTGGTCTAATGCATCCGCAGTCTATCCTGCAAATGTAAAGTCTCCGGGTTGGCATGCTTCTTATGGAGAACTTAATAAGTACACAAGTCTTTCTCTCACAAATCATGATATTTCCTTAGCGGACAAAATAAGCAAAAATTAATAATGAATACGGGCGTAACTAAGAAATCAGAGGTGAATGCTCTTGGGGCTAGTTTCGGACCTGAGAATTTTGAGACTAAGGTTGTCTGGAAGAAATCACCGGTTGCGATAAGATCGCCCATTGTATCACCCTTACTCTTAATTTACTTTATTTAAATAAAATAATGTTCTACAATTTAAAAATAGTAAAACCTTACTTTTCACCATCAAGTCTATCATTCATTTACTTCCAACTTACTGTCTTTCTATTTACTACAACCTAGCTGAAACGCCTGCTGACCCGCTCTGGTGAAATATTTCCGTCGTTTGTCACTGTCCCCTCCCCTCCCTCGGGCCTCACACCCCCACCCGGCGTCTCCCCGCAGACGGAATCCGGTTGGCTAATTGCTAATCAGTTATTTGAAAATATTGCTGCTAGTTAAAAATCTTTATAGCGATGAAAATACGGTAATAGATTAGAAAATAGGAGCAGTGGTGTGACATAAAGTTATGGCATAAGCCTCACCATAGAATAATCAGGTGATTTTCCTTTAAAGTCTGCAACGCATTGATGGTTTTTCTGACTTATGTTCCTAAACGGTGGAGATCACTTACTGGCAAGTGACCATTTCCTAGTTTGCTGGTCTCTGCTTATCACAAGAGTGGAAATTATTAGTACTCTGCTTAACCGATCTTTCTATCTGCCCTAATCCCACTCGCAGTGTGGTCAGCACAAGATACTTCTTAACACATGTTCGGAAAGATTTGGCTTGTAGTGTTTACGTCCGGCCACCTGCCTGTGTGGATCACAAACATTTTTGTCTCGATACAGGAATCGAACTCACAGCCTCTCGCTTGACAGCTACTGGCCCACTGCGCCACGGAGGCTGTCGGAAGTTTTGATTGCGCTACACTTACGCGATTCACACGAGGTGTTTGGGTCAGGCAGGTTTTAACACCATATGTACAGTCGTCGCAATCCAGACGGATATGAATATCCTACCACCAGCAAGTAATATCTCATTATGAACTAAAATTCTGGACACTACGTCTATCTTCATCACGCAATTCAGTCATTTTTAATTAAAACTACCCACTCCCTCACCATGAAACTCTAAAGATGTTATAACGGGTGACCGTAACACTTAATTTTATTCCACGTACTTTTTATAACCAGGGCAAGTATAAAAGCCAGCTGACGTAGCGGCCCTTAGGGCAGTAACTTTTTAATTGCGTTTGGAAATTTTTATACTGCGTTATCGTGAACGTTTAAAGCACTCGTAAAATATCGAAAATTCTATAATTTTAAGACGCAAACGTGTAAATAAGTTTTTAAGGTGTTTTATCGGTGTAAAATGAAACAGAGAGTGTTAGATGCTAAATTATAATATATGCACAGTGATTTATAATGACGTCCTACTTCTAAGCATTGGCGTTCTCTATGAGTAAAATTCTAAATAAATACACCCAACAGACACATACATGGTCCTGACCCCACAGTAAGATACCAGTCTTGTGTCGTGGGTATCAGGAACTACGAGAGACTTTCGGTCTCACAACACTCGGACCCCGAAACAAATATTTGTGGATCACACAAATTTTTGTCTTGGTGCGGGGATCGAACCCGCGGCCTCTCGCTTCACAGCCGGCTACTAGCCCGCTGCGCCACGGAGGCTGTCAAATTGCTAGGCATTACGCCCTTATTTTTATTTTGGCGCGGGAAATATCCATCCTACTGATACCTCCCCAACCTTATGGAAAGGGGTGATTATTCCTGACTAGCCGCCTTTCTAAATCCGGACTTTAAAAAATTTTTCAGCAATCTATGCTCCACCCCTCTCACTAGTGTTTGGAGTTACATGAGACGAGTATTCATAGTTTATTGGTCACTTATACAATGTTACTGCTTTACAGACCACAATAACAGGATTCTGTAGGACCACAATTTAGTTAATTATAACCACGAGTGAACTACTAACTTATTTTTTTTGCTATGTTTAAGTATAATAAAAATCGTCATATGGATTGCAGTAATTTACTCTAGCCCGATATCACAAATGATCGCGTGCACAAAAGAAGGCCCATGCCTCACAGTGCCTCACAGTGTGCCTCACACCTGTTTCAATCTGGAAAAAAGCCTTCTATCTCACATCTATATCAATTTATCACTAATTTAATAGTAGGGAAGTTAGATTGTGGAACCGGTAAGGTCCTGGGTTGAAATCCCAGGTCGGGTAATCTCAAATTATATTTGAGTTTATGATTCGAAAAATCTCCATACCCACATCATAGGACGAAAATAAGCTCACAAACCGTGGTCTCACTATTTACAGTTCCATCTACCCATCTACATCCATCTACGCTTTTAGGATACAGGAGTAGGAATAATTTATCTTGTATTACCTCCCTTTGTACAACAGTAAATTCATTTTCAATAATTACTCTAACACTGGTAAAAAAGTTTACCCGAAGTGAAGTTTAAAGTACCATAAATACAGAAAATTAAAGGCTGTAGGGAGGCAGGCGGTTGGCAAATTGTTTCCGCATTACAAAAGATATTATCATAAATATTTCCAGGGTGTTTTGCTTAAAAACGCTTTTAAACTCCATTCATACACTGTGTTTTGGAATCTTTAAATAAACCTTTATAATCCAGTATGTCATGATAAATATATGTAGGACATTGGTTTTTTTTTTGTACCCGAGTACGGTTAAGTGACTGCACTACACCTGATGGTAAGCGTGGTGAAGTCCAAAAAAGCAGCGACCACCAACAAACATTGAGTTTATCGGTGGTCATCAGTCATACCAAGAAGCTAATTAAATCTATTATACTAAACAACAACATTTCATTGAGTTTTATTGCAATGAGTAACATTCACGTAATGATGGTAAGTGTAGCGCAATCCAAGAATAGTGTCGACCAACGATAAACAATGTATCCATCGTTGGTCGGCAAGATCATGCCGGCCTGCCAAAGGGCCATGGGGGAGGGGATGGGAAAAGGGTTAGGATCAGGGGCAAGCCCCCTGGGGAAAACCGGATATACACTGGCTGACCCTGGAACGCGACCCACACAAGGTGGGCCACTATGGCAGGTTTTAGCACCAGTGTACGGTGGTCGCTATCCGGTCGGATACAAGTATCCTCCCACCAGCATGGTGTATTGGTGCAATTAATTTCGTTGTTGGGATAATGTAAAAATATTAAGACGCGTAATAGCTCGAGCCGAGCTACGGACTAGGCGGAGCCTTCTCGTATACATAACGCAGCACGTCTTCAAAAGTACTTAAATTTCGACCGCTGACTACAAATAAACAGCATTATTAGTTGCCGAAGATAATCCATTTTCAAAATGCGAAAAATTATAAATAATGTAATATCTCGAAGTATGAAGCGCACCTTATAAATCCAATGCTTCCTGATGACTCATTGAATGAGTAGTATTTCGCTTCTACAGACAACAAATTGATCGCTTGCAAACGTCTAGACGGACTGAAATAATAAGTTATTATGCTAAAACTGAAATTACAGGCTTCGAACATAACCTATAGTTTCAAGAAAAATTACTGATTGTTAGAAGCCGGCGCAATCGCTCACTTCGTGTTTTGAAGACGGGGTTTGAAATTCAAATGAAATATTTGAATATAGAATATGCTAAACACAGATTAATCTATCTATACTAATAATAAAGCTGTAGAGTTTGATTGTTTGATTGTTTGTTTGTTTGTTTGTTTGTTTGTTTGTTTGAACGCGCTAATCTCAGGAACTACTGGTTCGAATTGAAAAATTCTTTTTGTGTTAGATAGTCCATTCATCGAGGAAGGCTTTAGGCTATATAACATTACGCTGCGACCATTAGAAGCGAAGCATCAGTGAAAAATGTTGCAAAAACGGGTAAAATTATTCATATTTGAAGGCTTCCGTTGCTAAGCTACCGAAATAATATTATTTGAAGGCTTCCGTTGCTAAGCTACCCAAATCTATACTAATATTATAAAGCTGTAGAGTTTGATTGTTTGTTTGTTTGTTTGATCACGTGGGCGGAGCCGCGAGCAAAAGCTAGTACTAATAATAAAGCTGTAGAGTTTGATTGTTTGTTTGTTTGTTTGTTTGAACGCGCTAATCTCAGGAACTACTGGTTCGAATTGAAAAATTCTTTTTGTGTTGGATAGTCCATTTATCGAGGAAGGCTTTAGGATATATAACATTACGCTGCGACCATTAGAAGCGAAGCATCAGTGAAAAATATTGCAAAAACGGGGGAAATTATTCATATTTGAAGGCTTCCGTTGCTAAGCTACCCAAATAATATTATTTGAAGGCTTCCGTTGCTAAGCTACCCAAATCTATACTAATATTATAAAGCTGTAGAGTTTGATAGTTTGTTTGTTTGTTTGATCACGTGGGCGGAGCCGCGAGCAAAAGCTAGTCAAAAATATATCTGATGAAATGTCTTTCCTATGCATGTCAGTAATCTCATTGCTAATTCTAACGGATTTTTGAATAGATTCCTTTTTTAAACTGACTAAAAAAGTTTATATAATTGGTCAATTTATTGTTATAGTATAATTATGTACGTACAAGATCCCGGGGAACATTGACCTTCACCCATCTGTTTACCGGATCAAAATAACATTTTAGGGTATAAAATGTGTTGCTGAACACATACCAATAGGGTTGCCTAAAAAAATATGGTCAAGGATATGATTAATTAACAATTATTATTTTTTTTTTTAATATTTTCCCTGACTTCCTTACCAAAAAAATTTAACCTTCAATGAAAAGTGTACAATGTATACTATCTGCAAAAAATAGGTTGCCTACCTTTTTCTGGCCACTACTACCTGGTTGCCGTGTGCAAACAGGTAACTAAAAAGTGGTAATTGCGCTCATCTAGCTCCTAGCTTTTGCAGGTAGTATACATTGTAGGTTTTCATTGAAGGTTCAATTATTTGGTGAGCTAGTCAGTGAAATAATATCTTCATTTTTTTTTTAAATTCGCAAAACCTGTCTTTGACCATATTTTTTTAGGCAACCCTGTTGGTATGTGTTCAGCAACACCTTTTATACCCTAAAATATTATTTTCATCCGGTAAACAGATGGGTGAAGGTCAATGTTCCGCGGGATCTCAGACAAGGTGTTTTGCGATTTCCTCAAAAATAAATGAGTCGTTTTTTTATTGCAGAAGAGCAAGCGGCCTGCCTGCAATTAAGCGTCGGGTTTGAACCCCGGTCGGGTAAAGTGATATTGAGTTTTTCTCTGACGAAATGCTCAGTATCAGCTCGGAGTCTAGAATTGTGTCCGGTGTGGCGATAGGCTCGTCTCATGTCACATCATGGGATGAAAAAATTCTCGGCGAAATGTGGGGGTACTAGTTACACCTCTGCCTACCCTTCGGCGGTACAGGCGTGAGTGCGTATGATTTTTTTCTTAGACATCAAATTTATACATTAAAGGCATTTCTGAAAAACACTCGATCAAGTACCACACTTCTCCCCAATGAGTTATAAATTTTAACTGCGTGTTTAACAGCGGTGTTAAGAAATTGAGAGGAGGCTGTACGCGCCGAGGTCGCATTAACCATTTATTCGGTTTAAAAGCTCTTCAAGTTATGATCATCGTGGTCGTGTCGCAGTACATGCTATTCAATATATATCTTCCTTAATAAACTAAGCAAAATGTTGTATAGTTTAAATGTGTTATCACACGATGTTTAAAGGTACAGTTTGAAAGATTAGATGTTAGACCGCTGTGTCGATTTCTGCCACCAAGCAACTGTGTGTAAGCACTGTTCTGTTTCGGTTTGAAAGACATTGAAGTCCGTGAAATTACTGGGTATTATGAGACTTAACATCTTATGTTTCGGGACAATGAGGGCAGTTCAGTGCCATGCAGTGATTTATAATTCAAAGTTCTGTGTGGTGTTGCTTTTGTTTATGGGCAGGCGTGGCGCTTACAATCAGGCGAGCGCCTTGCGTCTCGTCGTCTCCTCGTCTCGTCATTCAATCTAATAAAAAAAACAATTATAAATAAAAGGATCAGTTTTAAATTAACAAAAAGTTACAAAAACAGTTACAGTTAACAAAAACACTCGTAATTTTCTCTTAAATTTTGGTAATGAATCATCAAATGTATCAATGTGAGACAATATTTGATTATAAATAGTCAAACAACAACGGAAGTACGAAAATTATATATTACACGGTGGGACAGTATCCTACCCTTGGAAGTAATCTGACATTTAATATACTCCAGTAATGCTCCTGCCACGAAATAACATTTCAGTTACGTAATTTATTTTATAGATTTCGAAATATGACGTGAATTTAGCTTTCACATCGTAACATAAACGCCTCTGAATAGGTAGGCAGCGGTGCAACTAGTCGCCTCGCAATTGGTTCAGATTTTTTCCATACCAACATACTTACCGCAATATTCACACAGAATCCAGTCAGTTGCATTTAAAAGTATGTCCAAACTGCCGTGTCTTTTCGCCATACCGAGACTCAAATTAACTAACCAGACTCAAAATTCTTTAGTTTTCTTTTTAGTTTTTTCGCCGGTTTATTTTTTGTTGATAAGTTTTTTAACCAGATGTACAGAATTTTAAAAACTTTATACAGAAACATAAAATACAGAACCTAAAATCCATCCACCACTTCCCTCTACATTAAAAAGGTTTAAAGCAAGCTTTAACCATAAAATCTTTTTAAAAATATTTTCCAAAAGCTTTTACTATACCATTCAGATAGAATAATGTTTTTTTTTATTATCTCAATACTGGAAACACACCTGATGGTAAGTACAGTTCAGTATCCATACAGTGTTTTAATGTTCCGTACATAAACCCTTCGTTTCAAGATATCCCCGTAGCGCAGTGGGCAACTAGCCGATTATGAAACGTGAGGCTGCGGGTTCGATCCCATCAACGAGATAAATATTTGTCTGATCCACAAACATTTGTTTCGGGTCTGGGTGTTGTGAGACCGAAAGTCTCTCGTAATCGTATCTAGCTATGAGGTCGGGGATAACGCATACACCAGTTGACACCAGTGATGCGAAGACTGCCTTAAAGTATCAGTAAAATGAACTCCCACTTTTTTTTAGCATAAGCCGGCAAACGAGCAAGTGGGTCACCTGACGGTAAGTGATCTCCACCGTCCATGTACGCCCACCAACAGAAGAATCATGGGCGCGCTACCGACCTTAAAGGAAAGGGATTATTAGGGATTGGGAAGATTTGGGCTTCCGGATATCTCACTCACCGTACGAAACGCAGCAGCAAGCCGCTACTTTACGTCGGTTTACTGTGAGACAGTGGTAATGAACCGGTCGATCCATCCCATTCATACTGTAGACAACACTGTCTACAGCGTGGCTCTACCAGTTAAAAATTGCAAATTCCACGTTCCAAATATGTTTCTAATTTGGAAACATTTCACAGCAGCCGTCGAGTGTCAGTTCGGTGTCGAGCAGGATCGCCGCAAGGAACCCGACAGGCACCACACGCGACTTACTGTCACCATCATTGTGAATTTATATAGACAAAAGCTTTGTCTGTGACTTTTATATCGAAGCTAGCGGCCCGCGCCGGCTTCGCACGGATAAAAATATGTTTGTTACGACATCACATTACAAATCTTTGAATTTTTCGGCTATTCTGTACTATGTATTATATGTTATTAAGTATTATAGTTTCCAGTAATTTCATTAGCAATTAAAAATTTAATTTAAATTAAAAATTCAATGTCCTTCAAACCGAAACACAACAGTGCTTACACACAGTTGCTATGCAGCAGAAATAGACAAAGCGGTGGTACCAACCCACACGGCCTCTCGTATACGAGGGACCTACCACCTTGTCATTTGATGTGTTGCTCATTTGCCAGCCTATGCTATAAAAAATACCTGTCTGTGTATGGCCGCTAATACGCAGACTGTTCAGTTACCTAATGACATTAACAAAATACACAAGCATATTGTTTTTAACACTACAAAATCAGTCAGCGAAGACACGGGCACCCCAGCCGGCCGGCACAATTTGATTCAATTAACGCTAGCGAGTGTTACCGTCTAATTAGAGACGGCCACAAACTGTTCCGTGCTCCACGCTACGGGAAATTGCCTATCTAACTTGCGATGCCGGCACCATTGCATTTTTCTCGCCTATTTGTAGTTTTAAATGTTGGTTCAATAATTGGTGTGAGGCGATGTTTTGTGAAATTGCCTGCTACATTAATTTTGGTTAAAAATTGTACAGTTATTTTCAATTTTTTATTTACTAGCCCTGTGTTATATACGTCCCACTGCTGGGCACGGGCCTCGTCTACTGAATAAGAGGGATTAGGCCTTAGTCCACCACGCTGATCTAATGCGGGTTGGCAGACTTCACATACCTTCGAAAAATCTTATAGAGTTCTCAGGTATGCAGGTTTCCTCACGATGTTTCCTTTACCGCATTTTCAAATGCATGTCGTAAAAGTTGGTCTAGAATTATTGTCGAATTAGATTATTGATAGTGTAATTGGGTTCAGAAACCGATGGGGTACTGGGTTCAAATTTCAGATTGAGCAATCACGATTTGTGTTTGAAAACAATTCAATTCAAAATATTCCGTGACAGAAATTGTGCTCCAAGAGACTCGCCCCTATCACATCATAGAACGGAAATACGCTCAGTAAATATGGGTAACTGGTTGCTTCTTTGCCTACCCCCTTCGTTATATAGGCTTGAGCTTGTATAAGGATGATAAGTAAAATTCTACACAGGACAACAATGCAATTTGTAGTAGAAATTTAATTAATTGTCTGATTACTTAGCTATTTTCAATTGTAAAGTACGTTTGCTGTTAAACCAAATACCTAGATCATATTTTCGATTCATCAGACAATTAAATTTTGTCCTAATTGTCCCCAACATGTGATAGGCTTGCCCCATTACATCATGGGCCGCAATTATTTTTGTCAGAGGAGCTCGAAGAAACAGATGTGCGCTATTTGTACCTCTGCCCACCTCATCAAAGATAGAAGCGTAAGCTTATGTATATTCTTTACTAAAGACTCAACATTCTATATTATAATAAAAATAAATTAACTATTTAAGTTTACCTGTACAGCTATAATGTAAATTCCAACATAATAACACAATCGCTACGAGTGTGCTGTTGTCGGTTAAGGAGTTCAATTTATTTACTCCAACCTCCATAATTAGATCTTAACCAAAATTATACAGGACCACATCGCAGCCAAACACTATCGAATCACTTTTTTTCGACAAAATTATCAGAGAAATTGTACATAGTAAAAAAACAATAAATTCGCCGAATTGAGGACCTCCTCCATTTTTGAAGTCGCTTAAATAACTAATAAAAATCGGAAATTGAATAAATAGCTCCTCGTCCTCAAACAAATGACAATTTGTTGTAACATGTTCTTAATAAAGTGGAAAGTCCCTCTGGATCAAAAACCCTCGTACATTAGACCCACTTGAGTCCAAACATAATGATGAAGCGGTACCTGCGACGGTAATTTAAGGGGTTTTAATCTACCAGTAGTTCAAAAGCGATAGCTCATCCGGGAAGTGGTATGGACTGTCGGGACGAAAGTCGCAGGTTCATAACCAGCCCCAAGAGCATGCACCTCCGACTTTTCTAATTTATGTGTGTTAATTATCGCTTGCTTTGACTGTGAAGGAAACATCGTGAAAAAACCTGCATACCTGAGTATTTCTCCAGATGAATTTCGAATGTATGTGAAGTCTGCCAACCCGCATAGGCCGCAGTAGGCCCGTTTCCAGCAGTGGGACCTGTATACAGGGCTAGTATTATTAAAGTATCTACCAGTTGTGATGCAACTGGTTTTGCCAAAACGACTTTATATTATGCCCATAATATCCTTAATATAATGCGGATTTTATTGCTTATTGCTACTGAACAATCCTTTGAATGGACACGTGTATCAATATAATAATATAATGGAATTTGTTTATTTTTTTGCTCATCCAACGTATTACAACTTGTGTCAATCACGTGTGTTTTACGCGATCTCGAGTAAGTGATCTCCTAATTATCCTCCTACAATACCAATAGAATCATGGGTGTGTTAGATAGAAATAATTCAGCGATTTATACGGTTGCGTATAAATCACACAAAAGCGGGGGATTTGGGCCTCCGGATATCACACTCACCGTACAAAATGATTGATTGGTAGGCAATAAGTTACATTTCTCAAAGTCTTTAAGCGAAAGAATGATTTAAATTAAGTCAAAAATAAATAAATTAGAAGCCATTTAATTCTGCTGTAAGGGATAGTTGTCAAAAAATGGAAAAAGGGTGCACGGCATGGCATGTTACGTCACAAAACAGGTCTCGCCATTACGACACACGCGTCCGAGGGAGATAGTGGTATTTCCTCACTACACGCCCACTTTTTTTCATAACCAATATTTAATGTAGAAAATTAAACACAGTTAAATAATTTATTCATTTACTAGGCATTACTTGGAACTATCATATAGTCTTTACCTTACATTTCTATCACTGAGAACCATGACCCACATTACACTCCACTTTTCAGGCCCGTAAGTAGGTTGGTATCGAACATTTATTATCTAATAAAGCACAACTAACAAACTGTACTTCATCATAATGAAGTCGAGGTCGACGAAGTTCCAATGTTCGACATTGTGAAGTTTCACTTAAAAACAGGAAGCGTTGGAGCCAAGCGTACAAACAATTGACGAAAAAATCAAGGATCCTTAATGGATAGAAAATAGATAGACTAGAGGGGGGAGGGGAACATTGGAACAAATTTTGCATAGTCAGTGGCAGAGAGATAGGTGGCTGGCTGGATGTGACTCGGAGAAAGCGTAGGCAAAGTTTTCTAGATTTTCTAATTTTTTTATTGCCTAAAGAGGCAGACGTGCAAGCAGTCTGCTTTAAGGTAAGCGGTAATCGGCGCTCACGGACATCGGTAATACTAATGCATAGCCACGCTGCTGCCTACCCTTGAGGGGAGTATCATTTAAGCCTCGTTTATAGAAACGCTGGTGGAAGGGTACATTATCACTTTTGTACACATGGTGAAAAACCGACTATTGTGGCTTCTTCAGCTGAATCATATTCTGGGCCGGCCAGTGTAAATCCAGTAACTTCAGGCCCGCATGTAAGGGACTTGATATTTATTAACGATCGACTTTTTGTATTACACTGTATTTTCCATAAGGTGCAGCTTAGTTGTTTTGTCAGGTCATAATAAAGAGGTAAGAAATCTAGTCAAACACTTATCATTTTAGCCATTTTTACAAAGCCGTAGATAGTTTTGTCTACAGCATGAATGGGCTGGTTCGATCGGGTCGTTATCACTGTCTCACAGAAAACCGACGTAAAGTAGCTGCTTGCTGCTGCTTTTCGTACGGTGAGTGAGATATTCGGAGGCCCAAATCTCCTTCCCCTTCACAATCCCTAATTATCCCTTTCCTTTAAGGTTAGCAACCATCAGGTCACCCACTAGATCGTTTGCCGGCCTATACTATTAAAAAAAATCGGATCCTATCAGGCGAAAGACCTGCTTATGTTTTGAAAGCTTATACGCTTTCAGAACATAAGCAGAAGGATAACAGAAGGAGATATATCTCCTTCTAGCACAAGACACAACATACATCTGTGTTGTAGGGGCAATCGTGCTGGCCGCTCGCCAGACACGAACGTTTCGGGATGGAATTTAATACGAGCACCGCTGAATATTTATTTATGATAATACCTGATGATTTATGCTCGGATTCCTTTCGGCTAATAATTTTTCGGTCTCTCATTGTTCGTTGTATGTGGTCGATTTAAGTACACGACGAAGATAATAATGTTCAAGTATAAGCATTCGTTTTCACAGAATGATCTGATGAATGATTTTTATGATTTTATGTTTATTCCATTATTTAAAGACATTTTTTTTTTCATTTTATGCAATATTTAAACTGGCATTGTGTAGTGTTTATTGGAACGTGAAATTGAACTGTTTATAAAAGTATCTTCTCTTTTGTACTATGCCAGTCCAGTACACTTTTTTTTCCGAGCACGGAAAGTAACTCCACTACACCTGATTGTAAGCGCAGTACATTCCAAAACGACCACCGATAAACTCATTGTCACTACAATTATGCCTTCCTGTATGAATGCGTCTTCATACTCCGAAACGGGAAGAATCTAATCGTGTGGCCTACGACAGGACAGACGGATGACCGATGCAGGCACAGGTAACAAGGATGTACCCCTATATCCACCCCAACCAACCATCAATTCATGGCGCAAGCCCCTCGAGAGAACCAGATATACACTGGCTAATCCTGGAACGCAACCCACACAAATATGAATATCCTACCACCAGCAAAAGAATAAATAAAAAGCACATGTTGTTTTCTCAGTCACGTATATATACATTAAATAAAAGACACACCTACAAAAGCTGAATATAAAAAAAAAATTGGTGTGTGTCGTGGGACACCAGGTAGGAACGAAGTTCCTTCGGCTAATGTAGAATCGACACAAATTGTAAAAAATACAAATTATCAACTAAAATAACAAAATAAAAAAAAGACGGAGACTGCCGCGGTAAAGCTATTGTATAGCATTTTTTATCAACTTATGTAGAATTCTTTTAAAAATCGAATGAGATATAAAAATACTTCAAGTATAACTGGCTGAATGAATTTCATTTTAAAAACTGATTGAGCTGAAATTCGCACACAATTTTGGTGCAGGCAAAAAGGAACTAACGCTGGCTGGTTATGCGGCGCTTTTAACGCTTTTTTCTTACGCTGTTTTCTTACGCTTTTACTATCACATTTTTTTCAGTTCGGTCACGCAGCAAAATCCCTATCCCCTCCAAGCCTGCCGTAAGGAACTTCGTTCCAAAAAATGAACCGATTCTGAGTACGCGATATCAATCGTAAGTGATACTGCAATACTTTTTTGAGTGGTAGAGCCACGCTGTAGACAGTTTTGTCTATACCATGAATGGGTGGTTCGCCCGGGTCATTACCACTCTCACAGAATGCCGACGTATAGTAGCGGCTTGCTGCTGCGTTTGATTTGACGGTGAGTAAGATATCCGGTGGCCTAAATTCCCCTTCCCAATTACTTAATTATCCCATCCCTTTAAGATCGGCAACGTGCTCATGATTCTTCTCGCATGGAGATCACTTACCATTAGGTGACCAACATGCTCGTTTTCCTATGCTATATAAAAAAAACTGTTTAGTTTTTTAATTCGGTTTTATTACAATACGTCTGTGATGTAAATGGAACACCAGAACCTTGGAATGTTGTCGTTAACCTATTGCTCTTAGTTTGAAAGGTTTTCAATCTCAAGGTCCTCTTTATTACAGAAATCAATTCAATTTATGAATCAGGCCACGGTTCCTCAATTACGTGGATTTGGTACGACTCGAGTACAATTTACAGCAATTAAAGTAATTTTCTTTAACCTTCACATTATTACTTTGGTTCGGAAAATGCGAAATATATTTGTAAGGATATAACAAAATACGTAATAACATTACAAAAATAGTTGTACAAGATTAACCCCCTTTTTATTGTATAGACCGGCAAATGAGCAAGTGGGTCACCTGATGGTAAGGCTGCGGTTAGACGACGCGAAAAATTTCGTGCGCGGCGGCTGCACGAAATTTTTCAGTCATAGCAAATGTATGTCTTATTAACTAGGACTTAACGTTGAAATTCTTTGTGAGTAACCAACCAAGCGCTCGCGTTTACACGATCGCGCAGCCTCCGCGCGGCCGCCGCGCGGTCGCCGCGAGGTCGCAACGCGGTGGGATTCCTTGTCATATAAACGCGCCCTAAGTGATCTCCACCGCCCATGTACGCCGACAATACTATAAGAATCATGGGCGCGTTGCCGACCTTGGTAGGGATAATTAAGTGATTGGGAAGGGGATGGGAATTTAGGCCTCCGGATACCTCACTCAACGTACGAAACGCAGCAGCACACCGTGCACGGATAAAAAAAAATTTGAACGTCCAGCGTAACTGCGGAATTCTTCACTATGCGTGACCCGATACACACTTGACCACTTTTTTGTTATATCCACGCCTACGTCGTGTGGTAAACTGTCGCCATATAAACGTGGCTCATGGCGATTGACTTGCTTATCGTCACCATTCAGCTGTTAAAATAAAACGTAATCAACACAAGCTGTTATAACTATAAATAGAAAGGCTTTTAAAATACTTGTTCATGCCAACATAATAGTTTAAAACCGTCCGAGGAAGGGTCGCAGGGGCCAAAAATAAATTCCCACCTCCAAACTGCCTCAATAAATAGTCGGCTTATTGCGCGACGCCACGAACTGTACCTAACAGTATTTAGCTTAGAAATTTTGTTAGAGGCTTGCTAGTAGAGCGACTCTACCATTCTACCAGTTACATTAAGGCGAAGAGTTTTTTTGTATTTATTACATAATAAAAATTACAGAAAATTATCGTCATGAAATGACATTGAAAAACATTGAGTCTTTTGGGCAAATCCAACACCTTATTAATATCAATAATTCTGCATTTAATTTAACCAAAAAACCAGATATATAAGATTGTACCGCCTATTATATCATCCTTACTATATATTTTTTATTTGATTGAATGACGAGACGAGCAAGGCGTTCGCCTGATGGTAAGCGCCACGCCAGCCCATAAACAGAAACCTTACTATATATTTTTTTTTATTGAATGACGAGACGAGGAAGGCTCTCGCCTAATGGTAAGCGCCACGCCTGCCCATAAAGCGAAGCAACACCGCACAGAACATTGAATTACAAAGCACTGCATGGCATTGAACTACGCTCGGCACCCCGAGACATAAGATGTTAAGTCTCATAATGCCCATTAATTTCATTGGCTTCAATGTCCTTCAAACCGAAACACAACAGTGCTTACACACTGTTGCTTGGCGGCAGTAATATTATCCTTACTTTTAAATTGCTTTATTTGGTGTGCAATAAAGAATATTCTATTTATCAAATCCCTCCCAACAGTTTTAAATGAATACCTATTGGGATTCAACACATGTGTGCGATACAGAAACAAAACAAATCCACAAGTGAGTGGCTCTATCAAACTCCAAACTACCATCGTGTCTATCGAGTAAGTTGTACTCCCATTCGACGGTAATCGGGTGAAACTTTTCTACTTTCTGCTTGTCCTATGTCGTTACTGCTAAATAGTGTCGAGATTTTTTCCGAGAACACGTTGGAGTTATATGTATGGCCAAAGTTAAGAATCTTTTAGTTCTTGATAAGGTGTTTGTTTGACTTTGGTAATTAATAGACACATCTAATAATGGATAAGTTTAAAAAAAATTACGGCATTAAGAGTGTGAAGTTAAGTGTGAAGTATTGTATACAACTATCATCGCTCGTGGCTCCGTCCAGATAAAAGTCTTGTCCCAGGATAAAAAGTAACCGTTATCATAATTCTGGTTATTTTCCCTACCGGAGTGCCAAATTTCATCTAAAACCACTCAGCCTTTAAGGCATGATTGATTAACAAACATCCAAATACAGAGACACCCAAATGTTCGAGATTACGATAGTAGTATAGTTGACCTTACTACCCTTAATTTAATTTCATCGAATCTCATAAATTCAAGCCTTATTCTTTTTTTGTCCCAGAGACAAGACTTGGCGCCGACGGTCTAGATTTAGGTCGAACACTTTAAACACAAGGGCCTATTAGTAGTTTTATCCATTAGATTTTCTGTTCACGATGACTTGAAATTTTGATTGTGTTCATTAAAATGGTATGCATTTGATTATCTCATTGTTTTTATTATTGTTTGACGCAAAAAAATATTTAACTCTCAATCTCACGCTCACTCTAAAAATGTGTCTGCACTTGTGACATTTTGCTACTGAGCAAGTGGGTCACCTTTCGGTATGTGATCTTCACCGCCCATGTACCCCTATAATACTAGAAGAATCATAGGCGCGTTGCCGACCTTAAAGTAATGGGATAATTAAGGGATTGGAAAGGGGAGGGGGTTTGGACCTCCGGATATCTCATTCACTATACGAAACGCAACGGTAAACCGCTATTTTATATCGGTTTCTTATGAGAAAGTGGTAACGACCCGGTCGAGCTGGCCCATATGTACCGAACCCAAAAGTGTCTACAGCTTCGCTCTACCACTCAAAACGTAACTACGTAAATGCGTTTCGCCTTAACTTTTTATAACGGCTGAGGAAATAATTTCATCCGAGTATACCGAAGTGGAGTTAAGCCGTATTTAGCGAGAGGGCTGCGGGCCCTCTGATTCCGCCCTTCGACCTCTCCGCCGACACTCTTTCACTTTTTTATATTATCATTAGAGATCGGGCTTAGATGTCCTTACTTTTGAAATTAAACGTCCAGTTACTACGTGAACGGGGCAAAAATATTTCACAACGCTGTTTTAAAGACATTTTTTAAAGTGAAACTTCTTTAGAATATGATTACGATTTATGATTTGTAACTCGATGAAACGAAAATGCGTCACGACAAAGAGACAAACATATTCGTAAATAGGATTTAGCCTGCGAGAGAATGAGATCGAAAGATGAATGAGCCAGCTCGACCGGGTCGTTATCACTATCTCACAGAAAACCGACGTAAAGTAGCGGCTTGCTGCTGCGTTTGGTACGGTGAGTGAGATATCCAGAGGCCAAAATCGCCCTCCACTTCCCAATTCCTTGATCATCCCTTCCATTTGAGGTCAGCAACGCGGTTATGATTATTCTAGTATTGTAGGCGTACATGGACGGTAGAGATCACTTACCATCAGGTGACCCACTTGCTACTTTTTTTTTTTTTTTTTTTTTTTTTTTTTTTTTTTTTTTTTATCCTGGCTCGGCAAAATGACTACGCCACACCTGATGGTAAGTGTAGCGCAATCCAGGAATAGTGTCGACCAACGACAAACAGTGTGTCTATCGTTGGTCGGCACGATCATGCCGGCCTGCCTAACTGCTTCTTCACACTCCGTTTAAAGGACCCCATATTATAGGAAGGAGGGAACACGTGCGCCGGCAAACTGTTCCACAGCTTAATGGTCCGGCAGAAGTAAGATTTAGCGAACTTTTTAGTTCGAGCCGAGATGGAGGAGACCACGAAGCTGTGGCTCCGCAAGCCAGCACGCGTGGTTCTGTTAAGGAAGGGTGAGGATGGGATAAGGTCAAACAATTCTTCAGAGCACTCGCCATGATACAAACGATACAAGACGCTCAGCGAGGCAATGTCCCTCCGCAATTGTAGCGGTTCTAAGCGTCTTGTAACGTCTGCATCATTCACAATGCGGACAGCCCGTCGCTGCAATCCGTCCAAGGCATCGAGTAGGTACTTGGCGGAACCGTCCCAAAGGTGCGAACAGTACTCCACACCCGGCCGAGCTTGCGCTTTGTATAAGCGGTAAAGCTGGCCGGGTGTAAAATACCGACGCACCCTGTTCAGGATTCCGACCCTGCGCGATGTGGCTGATATTACGCCCTCGATGTGGTTCCTTGGATTCAGATTGCAGCAAATATCCATGCCCAGGATATTTAGGCTATTCCGCATTGCGAGCGGGATACCCTGAAGATTGGGGAGGGGAGAGAACGGGGATTTTTTGCACGTGAACGCGCACACCTGAGTTTTCTTGGCATTGAACTCAACCAGATTCCTTGTACCCCATTCCGAAATGAGATCCAGGGTCCGGTTGAGCTCAATGACAAGATTCTCTCGCTGCCTCTCAGTGACTTCCCGGCAACCAGGAGGCTTACTGCAGTAACGCCCATGCACTGTGCTGTCATCTGCATAGCAATGGATGTTACCAAGTGGTAACATATCATTGATATGCAGAATAAACAAGGTGGGCGAAAGCACAGAGCCTTGTGGGACTCCAGCATTAACTGACATGAGCCGTGAAGCATGCCCTTCAACAAGGACACGCATTCTACGCTCATGCAGAAAGCCGGAGATCCACGTGCACAGGTTGTCGGGGAGCCCATATGCCGGAAGCTTGGAGAGAAGACCACGGTGCCAGACCCTATCAAATGCCTTAGCAATGTCGAGGCTTACGGCTAGAGCCTCGCCATGCTTGTCAACCGCCTCCCCCCAGCGATGTAGCACGTACGCTAAAAGATCACCCGTTGATCGTTTAGACCGGAAGCCGTACTGTCGGTCACTGATCAGCGAGTGATCCTCCAGGTAGCGGATCAGCTGTGCGTTTATGATCCGCTCCATTACCTTGCACATCACTGAGGTTATGGCGATTGGACGGTAATTGTTAGGGTCCGACCGATCACCTTTCTTTGGGATCGGTTGCACATTGGCCTCTCTCCAAGATTGGGGCACAATACCTGAGAAGAAGGAAGAACGGTATAGGCGCGTCAGCACAGGAGACAACTCGGCTGCGCACATTTTAAGAACCACCGCTGGGATACCATCGGGACCACTAGCCTTGCGGACATCGAGGGTCTGCAATTCACGCCGCACATCACAATGCCTGATACGAACATCCGGCATGGAATATCCGCAATCAGGCACCGTGGGCGGCAGTGCATTACCGACCTCGAGCCGCGAATTAGCCGCAAAGAGTTCTGCCAAAAGAGTGGCTTTCTCTTGCGGCCTATGGGCCAGGGATCCATCCGGATATCTCAGCGGTGGCAACGAGGGGCGACAGAAATTAGATTGGACGGCCCTGGCAAGACTCCAATAAGCACGACTGCTCGTCGGATGATCCGCCAAAGTCCGTCCAATCCTGTTGATGCGCTGGGCATCCGCTCTGACGTACGCCTTCTTGCAGGCCTTGGTGGCTTGGTTATAGGCCGCTTTGAGAGAACTTATGTTGGGATCCTTCATGGCGCGACCCCTGATCCAATCGCGATACGCAGCCTGTTTCTCACTAACAGCATCTGCGCAGTCGCGATTGAACCAGGAGCGTCCGCGACCACCACCGACGACCTCCGAGGAAGGAATGTAATATTCCATTCCTAGCCGGATCTCGTCGGCAATAGCGTCGGCACTCGCGGAAGGATCGTTGCCCTCAAAGCAGCGCTGCCCCCAAGGGATGGATGCAAGATATTCTCGCATTCCATCCCAATCTGCCGACGAGTAGTGCCAGATTCTGCGCCTGATCTTTACAGATGGTGGAGGCGCAGCACCAGGCACTGTGGATCCAACCAGACAATGATCGGAGGTACCCAAAGGGGCACCCACCGACACACTGTATCCGGCTGGATGACTCGTCAGCAGAAGGTCCAGCAATGAAGGCGTGTGACTTGCCACATCTGGGATTCTGGTGGGCTGATTCACCAGTTGTGACAAGTCGTGAGTCAGAGCAAATGCATGAGCAGTACGTCCAGCATGGTCAGTCTTGGAGGAGCCCAACCACAGCTCATGGTGCGCGTTGAAGTCCCCCAAGACCACCAGTTCCGCTGTCGGATACTGCTCCAGCGCATCATCTGTCGCCTGGCTGATATAATTAAACAGCCGAGTTGTCTCGTCATCCCCGTTATGGGATCTGTAAAGGCACACATAGATCCGGCTCTGAGTGCCAAGATCCACGTGTACCCACAGTGTGGAAAAGGAAGGATCCTCCATGCAGTGCAGACGGCGACAGCTGACGTCCGACCGGACATACAAACATACCCCGGCCCTTGGCTTGAAGCTCTCTTCAAGTAAGTAGCCGGGATAGTGCAAATATGCCGTGTCGACCGGACGACAGATCTGCGTCTCCGTCAAGAAGAGCATTGCAGGCCGGGCCGTCTCAAGATGGTGGTGGACGGCACTAAGGTTCGAATGGAGTCCACGGATGTTAGTGAACCCCATTGTGAACGCGGTGGTGGGGCTGTGCACCGCTGTAGGACCTGCTCTCTTATTTGGCACTGTCATGGTTGATGAGAAAGGAAGGAGGAAGAAGCAGCTTGCGGGACCTGCGACAGGACAGATGGATGACCGTGACCTGCACATGGTCATAGGACGGCCGAACGGAGGCAGACTGATTCGCCGGACGGAAGGGCCCCCGTACCCTCCCGGGATAGGCCGCCGGGACCCCACATCCGGTCACCAACCGGCACGACGGACCTACCCAAGATTATGCGTGGCATGGTGAGGCAGCCTCTCGAGGTGGTTAGCCTCGATTGGGCCCCTGTACTGTACCACGGGCGGCCAGCGGAACAACCGTTTCTACAGGTCTCCCTGGCCGGCGAATCAATACACCTCCATCCGACAGTAGACCGACATACACGATCCTGCCAGCCATCATGTCACGTCGCAGGCTCCGCAAGAACCGGATGTACACTAGCTGATCCTGGAACGCGACCCACACAGTATGTGGGTCACTGTGGCAAGTTTTACACCATGTGTACGGTGGTCGCTATCCGGTCGGATGTAATATCCTACCACCAGCTGAGCGGATGTTAGCTCATAGATCCCTCGGTCGCCTCTTACGACCCCCTCGGGAAGGATAGGGGAAGCGGTTTGTATTCTTACGCCGCCGCTCCACGGACAATGCTAAAAAAATTTGCCGGTCTATGCTAAAAAAATGTGTATCACACAAACGTCTAAGTGCAGGAATCAAACCCACGGCCTCTCACACTTACCCACTGTGCCACGGAGGCTGTAATGAGCGGTCTTGAGTTTTTGTTTCACTTCAAATAAACACTTTTAGCAACACATTCATGATTATTCTGGTATTGTGGCTGTTTATGGACGTTGGAGAACACTTACCATCAGGTGACCTACTTGCATGTTTACTGACGTCTGCTATAAACAAACAGTTACAAAGACTCTATATTGATAGCGTAACACATGCTCACTTATTACAAGGGGTAAACAGATATGTAACGTAATACACCCACGTTTCTTTATTTCTTATCATATTGTGATAGGTGGCGATTCGGTCAGGTCAGAAATTCAAATCACAACTAATGTGTGATCCGACCTCATCTCAGATTTGAACCCCGCACCCCACAGTTCCTCAGTAGCCGCCATTACACCAATCCTTATCTCCACTTTGTCCCTAACTCCATTGTACCAAATTACGAAACAATACGAACTTCACCGCAATTGTTTTAACTTAATTGAACACAAATCAAAAGTTTAATCGGGGGCGACTAGTTAACAAAGAAAAGCACCGGTACTGGTAAATTTGGGACCAGTCAGGTACAGTGAACTTCGGTTTAACTGCCAACCAACTTTGAGTAGCGCAGTTGCTTTAACAGTTAATTAGCGTTCTGACTTTAGTTAACTGTATAAAAATTTATTGACGATCGGTAAACTTATTCGTTATAGTTATTCGGTCTATAGATTTGTATGCAGTATCAAGGGTGCGTTGCCGACCTTAAAGGAAAGAGATAATCAGAGATTGGAAACGGCAGGGAGATTTGGGTCTCCAGATATTACAAATCTTACTTACCATACAAAAGGCAGCAACAAGCCGCTACTTTAGTCGTTTTTTTGTGAAACAGTGGTAACGACCCTGTCGAGCCCACCCATTCATATAGACAAAACTGTCTATAGCTTGGTTCTACCACTAAAACACTAAACAAAAGTATTTATAAAACATCATACATTTTGAGGGATTCTAGTATCGTCCGCATTTTACTGACAATGTCACCTAACCTATCAAAGCTAAGTCTGTTGAACCAAAAGACTTATTATAAAAACTAATAAATAAAGCAGGTATACTTGATCACACAACATCGTAGAGATCTATGCGTCTGATACAGCGTTCAATTTCCTGCAGCGACGCGCGCGTCCGGCCCGCATCAGTTTTTATGACGTCACCTAGATTAAAGACCACCGTTATGCAAGGATTTACAGCTTCTTTGTGGTTGGAATGAAGAAACACTTCTTATTTAAATAGTGAATTTTAAAGAGATGTGGCGAAGTATCTGAGCAGATTAGGCGGTAGTAGGATATCATAAGCATCCGGATAGAGACCAGGAACTGCCAGTGTATATCCGGTTCTTCCGAGGGGCTGCGACACAACTTGATGGTTTATTATTATTTTTATTTATTTATTTAATTTTATTGAATGACGAGAAGAGCAAGGCGCGCGCCTGATGGTAAGCTCCAAAAGCATGGTTGGTTGGGGCGGGTATACGGGTGCATCTTTATATCCCTGTTGCAGGCTCCTCGATTTGCTTCTTTCCTCTTCGGACTGTAAAAAAGCATTTTGGAATGATTCTGGTGACCACCGATAAACTCGTTATTTGTCGGTGGTCCCTGGTGTTTTTGGACTGCACTGCGCTTACCATCAGGTGTAGTGCAGTCACTGTGCCGTGCTAAGATAAAAAATGCTTAGGTGGGAAATCAGGGTTCTTTTACTCATAAGTGATGAGCAAGTCACCCACCTGTCTACCTGCTTTTGCCTGTTCAAGTAGTAAGTGGCACGTCTGCTTATGCACAACAGCAACACTATTTCATAATTTCAATGGCCAATGGACATCCATTTGTATTATACCCACCGGTCCCCCAGCTATGTCTTGGGGGACAAACTGGAATTAAAAGTTCGATCATCCAAAGAGACAAAATAAATAGGCCTACATTTCACGATGAGCATAAATGGATGTATTTGTTGAACGACATTATATTTTCTGCCGCCAAGCAACAGTGTGTAAGCACTGTTGTGTTCCGGTTTGAAGTACATTGAAGCCAGTGAAATTACTAGGCATTATGAAACTTAACATCTTACGTCGCAGGGTGACGAGCGCAGTTTAGTGCCATCCAGTGCTTTGTAATTCAAAGTTCTGTGTGGTGTTGCTTCTGTGTATTGGCAGGCGTGGCGCTTATCATCAGGTGAGCGCCTTGCTCGTCTCGTCATTCAATCAAATAACAAAAAAAAATGGACTTTACATCTGCTGCAGTGTGATCACTTATCAATAAAAATAATAAGACTCCGTGTAATAAAACTAAATTAAACGGATTTTAATTTTTTTATAAACTTTGATCCCGACGTTTCGAAGACTTTTCAGTCTTCGTGGTCACGGGGTGGACTCCACGTAAACGTTCTAACTCCACGTACTATAATCCGTTTAAATTAGTTCTTTTTCAATGATTAATATTCGCGTAAACACAAGAAATCATTAAAACTCCATGTGTAAGTCAAACAAAGAGATTATCAAACCAATAAAAACTACGAATGAATAGAAAACAGAATCCATAAAAAAAACATCCACTCGAACCTGACTCCACAGAATTTCGTCCACAAGCCAAAATAGAAAAGAGCAAATATTTTCTTGATATTCGTAGTGAAATATCAATAGGTCCATTATCTATCTATCGACAGAGGGTCGCATCGGTTAATAATCGTATAAAATTGAATGTATGAAACAACGCTCTCCCTCTCGCTTGTGCGATGTTGGCCCTCTTCCAATAATAATGATTAGCTCGCTTAAGCTAGAGAGTTGAGACATTTTTCTATTTTAGCTGGAATTTGGCTAAATCCTTTTCATGGGTCCTGTATAATCCTTTTCAATCATACACTGCCACTGTTGGCCTAATGTGGGTTGATAGATTTCACATACCTTTTTTTATTGAGAATACTCATATAGACATAAACTAGCACCAGAATAACACCGGCTTTTTTTATTTTTAGTTGCGTTTAATTACAATTAGCCCGCAGAATTGAATCCTCATTAATGTGGGATTGATTCAGCTACACATTCTTGTTCTTCCCCTTGCACTTATTCTACTCGTAGTGACGTCGGCGCAACATGTTTTTAACATGAGATACAGAAAGATTTGGCTTGTAGTTTTACGACCCGCCTGAAGTCAACCCCTCTAGGGAGAAAATACACGGAGACCGGAAACAGACATCGTGGATCACACAAACATTTGTCTAGGCGCGGCCTTTATAGACAGGGAGCCCTCGGGTAGCTGATCCACTTGACTACTATCAAGCTCATTTTCCGTGAGTAGCTTCGTTTCGATGAGACGACCAACAATTCCCTATGCGAAAATTCTCTATTGTGGTAGCTAACAGAGGTAGCAAGGATAGAATATTTCGATTTGATGATACTCAAAAAAATATTATTTTATTTGTAGGACAATATGACAGTTAAATTATATAAATATTAACTAAGTAAAAACAAAAAAATCAGCTGGTTAGTAATCATACCTATTGGAAGGAGGGGCTTCCAATAGGTATCGATAACGAGGTCATAAGAATGATTACTAACCAGCTGATTTTTTTGTATTTACTTATTTAATATTTATATAATTTAACTGTCATATTGTCCTACAAATAAAATAATAATTTTTTGAGTATCATCAAATCGAAATATTCTATCCTTGCTACCTCTGTTAGCTACCACAATAGAGAATTTTCGCATAGGGAATAGTTGGTCGTCTCATCGAAACGAAGCTACTCACGGAAAATGAGCTTGATAGTAGTCAAGTGGATAAGCTACCCGAGGGCTCCCTGTCCATTAGCTTTACAGCCGGCTATTCGCTTGCGCCACGAAAACTGTCAGATTCAGATACATATTAAAATAAATGTACTTGTTTTAACGACAGAGCTACAAGATAATTTCTCTGCCTGGCGTTATCACGACTTAATACCAGGGTTCGCCTTCCCATCATGATTTGACAGTAGACTTGGTATTATGTAGGGCACCCGCCTTCTGAACACAACCCGTAACAGAAACCAAGTTTAATCAACGAGAGTGTACCACGCGCAGGATAACATTTCCTGCACGTGGTACACTCTCGTTAGGCCTAAGATGTTAGTGGCCATATACATACCATTTAATATGTATATTATTTATCCGAAATAAATAATATCAATCTTTTTTTTATATACTGGTCCTGTCCTTTCCTGTGCCAAATAAATAGTCCAAGTCTATAGTTTACGAGTGTATATTCAAGTACCTCTCGAATGGTGGATTTTTACTAGTTTTTATGTGGGGCGCGGCCGCAGACTCCGATCATTCCTGTTGTTTTATTTGTTGGCCATGTTTCTTCTGGGATTCGAATTGAATACCATTACATGCGAGATCTTCAGGTCAGGCGATTAATGGATGTATGGGTTTGCCAACAGTTTATTGACCTAGATTCGACAGTTGAGAAATTGCTCGTATTGTCTATGTATTTGTAATTTTGTGGTGATAATGGATGGAGGAAGCCCGTATTTAGCAGTGAGACAGTACCTTACTACTATTATAAATGTGAAATTTTAGTTGTTAGTTTGTGAATTTGGATCTTGTTTAGTCAATTACGCTTTAACGATTAAAATTTGGCACACAGGTAGACCATGACCTTAGAATTGGGATAGAGGCTACTTTTTATCCCACAAAAGGGTGCTCACGCGAGCGGAGCTGCAGGTAAAGGCTAGTATGAAATGAATCTGTTGGCAGATCACATTTGATAAAAAAAGTCTGAAGTAACTTAGTAACAAGCTGTTTGAATTTTCTTGGAAATAAAATCCAAAAATATTTTAATCTTACGTAAATTAATCCATTGCATTTTCATTCAACAAAATGTATTTCACATATAATGGTGCCTTTATTCGCTAATTATCAACCTACTCACAATAAACAGCAGGACAATCAGTCCCAAAACCATAGTAACGATTACTCAGATATTTCATAGCACATAAAACCCATATGGATTTTGTCTTCAATAGCTAAAATCTCAGTTGAAATCGCCAGCACATTATCAAAAGAAGTTATCATGTAAAACAGCGTGTAGTGGATTGACCTGGAAAGCGGAGCGGACGCGGCCCGCGGTGCCGTGGAGCCCACAAAATCAATAGCCCACGGAAACACACGTACCGCTCATCCTTATGAAATATGCATCGTGTGGACTGCTGCAGGCCATAGGCGGTGGCGAATTGAATGCCGGAATTTATATTTAAGGAAAAGAGCCTGTTTTTTTGGAGCCAGTGCAATTACTGAGACCTAACATCTTACGTCTCGGAGTGACGAGCGCAGTTCAGTGCCATGCAGTGCTTTGTAATTCAAAGTTCTGTGTGGTGTTGCTTCTGTTTATAGACAGGCGTGGCGCTTACCACCAGGCGAGCGCATTGCTCGTCTCGTCATTCAATGGGATTTCAAAAATAAATATTCGCCTAAACGACCAGATAAGCAGGTCACTTTCCTAATGGTACGTCCTTAAATAGCAAATACCTTACAGAAATTTGAAACACAAATTACTGTGTTATACTTGACATAGACAATGATAAACTCAGACTAATGAGTGGTGCATAAATAGAATGTAACTTAATAGCAAACTTAACCATCCGGAGACTTACTTAAATACACACAAATAGATCATCGAAATTGGTTCAACCGTTGAGTTTTTGCGAGAGTAACGAACAGCATTTCATTTTTGTTTATATGGTTAGATAGATAGAAGAAGATAAATTAGACTGGTGGCCAGTAGAACTTAGTCCTAGATTTATAATGGCGGTAAAATAGTTTTGATATATTTTCTAGATGATATTAATTTGGATCCAAAAAGCAAGCTGAAAATAAATACTTCCTAGGTTACTACGCTCCCTCGTGTACTTTAAACCACAGCGGATCAGTGATTTCGTTTGTGCATTAAATAGTTTTTCCAAGATTTTTATCTTTTGTCGGGCATTGTACGGTTTCCATGGAAACCAACTTAACTACTTTTGTTCCTTTTTAACTGACGAAAAATAAAACAGAGGAACTGTCACAATTCATCTGAATGATTAATATTCAATAAGGTTGACTGAAGAGTGGTCTTGTTTAAAGAAGGAAGATGAATCAGAAGGGGATGAAAGCCTATAATTTGACATTTTTGCACCAATTTTGATGATTATTTCATTTTTCGTAAAATAAAAACTACTTAACAACTAATAAAATCGGTTTAAAAATCATTGCAAAGATCTCAAAAGCTCAAATTAAACTAACTTGTTTAGTTTTATTTTTATCGTTTGAATCATTTTTATTACCGTTTAAAAGTTTTGTAATGTGGCTAAAGATTTCCAGTTTAAGAAATATTAAAATGGGATAGCTATTGTTACATTAATATCCTCCGTGACAGCCTCCGTGGCGCAGCGGGTTAGTAGCCGGCTACGAAGCAAGAGGCCATGGGTTCAATTCCCTACCAGGGGGCGCCTCAAAAGCTTTGATCTAACCTACTAGTGGAGAACATGAGAGCAAAGGGTCTCATTACCGAGGATGCTCAAGATTGGGCGGCATAGAAGCGCCTAAGTAGGAAAATGGACCCTGACAATAAGCCAAGATAAAGCTAGTCAAAGTCAAAGAGATTCCTACCGTAAACCCACTCAGTCCCATTTTCTGCTGCTTTCCTGCTCTATATTCAAAAGATAAGAACAAAAGCCAGTAGCTAGTGTTGAATAGAGCGGCCACATAACTCAGCGCCGGTCACACTGTCACAGCCAGTATGTTTAGGCACGCCGCCGCAAACGGGTACACCTAACGTCACACAGCTGTGACCCACGCAGGGTTGAAGCTGGACTCTGGGGGATTTATTTTATTTATATGATTGGATGACGAGACGAGCAAGGCGCTCGCCTGATGGTAAGCGCCACGCCTGCCCATAAACAGAAGCAACATCGCACAGAGCTTTGAATTACAAAGCACTGCATGGCACTGAGCTGCGCTCGTCACCACGAGAAATAAGATGTTAAGTCTCATAATGTCCAGTAATTTCACTGGCTTCAATGTCCTTCAAACCGACACACAACAGTGCTTACACGCTCTTGCTTGACGGGAGAAAACAGGGGACAAATATAATAAGTATTATACGAGTGGCAGAGCCACGCTGTAGACAGTTTTGTCTACAGAATGAATGGGCCGGCTGACCGGGTCGTTACCACTATCTCACAGAAAGTGAGTAGTATTGTAGGCTCTAGTATTGTAGGCTTACATAGGCGGTAGAGATCACTTACCACTAGGTGACTCACTTGACCGTTTGCCGGCCTACGCTATATTTAAAAAAAAATATAACATTTCAACCCACATCAAGTAAAGATCGAGATATTGATGTTAATTTGCTAAATTCATTAGATTTGAGTTAGTTAAATACAGTATTCTATTCAAAAGATTCATAAATGAAACATTTCCCATGTACGAATATACAAAAAATAACTTTAAATTATTGATTTAAGTTAATGAATTTAGGAAAATAAAATAAATATCTCAATTTTTACTTTATGTGGGTAGAAATTTTATTTCATATTTACATCCATTTACTTTCTAATAATGTGCCACCTAAAAGCATCTAAATACGACTCTGGATCCTATTTCACTACTTATATTCCTCCTAAAATCAAAGAATAAACAACTTTATACCCAATACAATAGAGTAGTTCCAACAGAGAGCTTAAGTTAAATTTATTCACCGCAGTAAAGAGAAAATGAGCTTTATTCTGACCCAATAAGGTCTAGATTTAAATGTGTCCTAATAAAATAATATAAGAGAGAAAATGTATGTCCTGGTGTTTGGATGTCTGTTACCAAATGACAACTATAACATTTTAATAGTTAATAAATTGTTTTATCAAACAGTTTGGCATAGCAAAGTTATTTTATAGCTACGAGCTTGAATCCCTTCAAATACTAAGAGAGTTTCTCTGACGATATATGCTAAAATACAACCGGATTATTATTTCTCATGATTTCATATCATATGATTTCATCAGAGTCATACCGTCCTGTATCCTACACTCATGAGAATGAAAAAACAAATCAAAAGTCTGCGACAGGACATGCGGATGTCTAATGCAGGTATATGGAAACAAAGATGTAACCCTATACCTACCAAAATAATCTAAAATAGCTAGTGGCAGCATGTAGAATGTACTCTTTGCACTTCTGCCTACTCTTTCGGGAATATAGGTATGAGCATATGAATACATATATTACGATTAGCTAGAATTTGGCTGACAAGCTTGGCTAACCATTGGTGCGTAAGTTGCTCCTCTGCCTGCTTTATTAGGGAGAAATACAATACGTTAAATGAAAATTTAATCCTAGCTGGTTGTTAACAAAGGCAAGCACCCATGGCAGTTTATAGGGCAAGTTAAGCAATAAATCTAAGAGGCGTGTGACTGATCACCTCGCGCATTGTTTGAACATCTACGTTGCTTGGATGGATTAAATCCATTGGCGAGTTTCATGGAAAAATATAGAGCATAGAACTCCATTGCTGGTGGATGGATTCATAGGATATTCTTATAGGAATATTCCATCCAGGTAGCAGCCACCGTACACATGATGTTAAAACCTGCCATAGTGACCCACACACCTTGTGTGGATCGCGTTGCAGAATCAACCAATGTATATCCGGCTCTCAAATAGCCGTGTGATCCACAAATACTCCTTTTGGGTCTGGGTGTTGGGACCACAAGTCCCTCGTAGTTCCTAATACGCACGATATAGGTTAACCTAGTGTGGAGTCAGAACTATGTGTGTAACTATTGGGTGTATTTATTTATTATTTAGGTTAGCATTTAACATGTATTAAAGATACATGTTAATAAAGAACCTTTTTTTCTCCGCGTTCAATGCAATAACCTTACTGCAGAATTCTGTTTGCTCTACCATGAGCTAGAAGAACGTAAACACAAAAATATAGTTTACAAACAATTTCATATAAAAAGCAGGAACGTAAGCTAGTTTTTATGTAATAAAATATTTTATTGCACAGGCACGTGCTGTTATAAAGTTTTATTGTCTTCGGACAGGCGCGACGCCCGCGACCCTTGTGTACCTGTCCATGTTATGAACGAAAACTCAAACGTTTGTATAAAATATTTTGCTTGTTTTGTTACCTTCTAAGATTCTAAGCTCTGTGATATTTAAAATTCTGTCTGACTTTTTATATATAAACAAGCTGTTACAGAAAATATGGTCATTTTTATGGGTCGTTATAAACACTTGACAGTGAGTGTTTATGTACCAGATTTTATAAAAATCTAAACATCATGAAATTTCGCGCCAATTTTAATCACTCACTTATTACAATGGATAAATAAATAAAAACACTCTACAGTCAGACATAGTCCTGACCCCACACTAGGTTAAACTTGTATCGTGAGTATCAGAAGCTATGAGGCACTTGTGGTCCTACAACACCCGGACCCGAACCAAATATCTGTGGATCACACAAACACTTATTTCGGTGCAGGAATCGTACCCAGAGCCTCTCGCTTCGCAGCCAACTACTCACCCACTGCGCCACAGAAGCTGTCAAGTGTTACAGTAAATTTGTGTTTTTTTTAAGCATAAGCCGGCAAACGAGCCAATGGATCATCTGATGGTAAGTGATATCCACCGCCCATGTGGTACGCGTTGCCAACCTTAAAGGAAAGGAATAATTATGGGCTCTGAAAGAGTAGGAGTATTTGGGCCTCCGGATATCACACTCACCGTACGAAATGCAGCAGCAAGCCGCTAATTTACGTCAGTTGTCTGTGAGACAGTAGTAACGACCCGGTCGAGCCGGCCCTTGACAAAACTGTCTACAGCGTGGCTCTATCACTCAAACAATATAGTCCTCGTTATTACTAGTAATCCATTAATCTGGTATTTTTCCCTCGCCTATCACACTGAATACGTAAATACTCAATATCCTATGTAATTACATTACAATGGGTATTGTGTGTGGTGGTGCTTCACAGAGCCACATCCGATCACGATTCAATCAAGCCCAGTTTTCATATCGACTGATCGAAATATCATTGGAAATGTCGCGGCCAGAACGAGCTGCGGTTTTTTTGAATGTACGGACCTATTATATGTTAACGAACGCACATTACATACATTTTTTTTTATTAGCCGTATATATTATATTCCTCCCACTGCTGGGCACGGGCATCCTCTATTAGATGAGAGGGATCAGGCCTTAGTCCACCACGCGGGCCTAATGAGGGTTGGCAGACTTCACATACCTTCGAAAAATCTTATAGAACTCTCATGTATGCAGGTTTCCTCACGATGTTTCCTTCACCGTTAAAGCAAGCGATAATTAACAATTAATATACACGTAACTTAGAAAAGTCAGCGGTGTATGCTCTTACTTTTTTTTTACTTTTCTCATTACATACATAACTACATAATATTATTAAATTACCTACAAGTAATAGTAGTAGTTGTGTAGTAGCTTGTAATCCCCATAAATTATAGGCAGAGGTGTAACCAATACACCCACTTTTCACCGAGCGTATCTACGTCCTATGATGTGATAGGAGGCGAGCTTATCGCCATACTGAGCACAATTCCGTCCTCCGGGCTGATATTAAGCATTTCGTTACAGAAAAATCCAATATCGGTTTTGGCTGACCCAGGGATCGAACCAGAGCAGTTGTGTTTCGGTTTGAAGGACATTGAAGCCAGTGAAATTACTAGGCATTATGATCTTATGTCTCGGGGTAACGAGCGCAGTTCAGTGTCATGCAGTGCTTTGTAATTCAAAGTTCTAAGTGGTGTTGCTTCTGTTTATGGGCAGGCGTGGCGCTTATCATAAGACCAGCGACTTTATTTGACTCTCTTTGACACGACCAAAGTAATTGCAATATCAAAGCATAACTAACAAATCTACAGAAAAATACAGCAATACATTAGTAAATAAAAAACCTAAAATATTCTAAAACAAAATCTGGTGCATCAACTCGAAGCGAAAAAGTTCTATTAATTCGTGCATTTTTACAAAACTACCATCTAGAAAGGTTAAGTACTGTTATCTTTGTATATATACAAAAAGGTCAAATTTAATATAAATTCTCATGGTTATGGTATTTTCATTAATTTATGAGGAAAAGCTTTCAGCTTATTATTAACTACGTAGCTGTACATTGCTCGGTGAATCGTGTTCCACAAGAGTATTAGGGAGCTCAAACACTTCCACACATTGGTATTATTAGAGATAATTCTCGTACTTTAACCCACTTGATAATGAGGAGGTCTTCAATTCGTATGTATACATATTTTTTAAGTATGAACATAACTCCGCCAAATATGGGTTTATGTTGATGATTTTTTTTGTATTTGATAGGATTTACTCTGATGGTGGTCCTATAATTTGTTTAATATTTCATGATATAGGCGTGAGCTAATATATGTATTAATATATGTATTATGAGTGGTAGAGCCACGCTGTAGACACTTTTGTCTACAGCATGAATGGGCTGGCTCGACCGGGTCATTACCACTATCTCACAGAATACCGTCGTAAAGTAGCAGCTTGCTGCTGCGTTTCGTATGGTGAGTGAGATATCCGAAAGCCCAAATCCCCTCCCCTTCCCTATCCCTAATTATCCCTTTCCTTTATGGTCGGCAACGCGCCCATGATTCTTCTAGTGGTGGGCGTACATGGGCGGTGGAGATCACTTACCATCAGGTGACCCACTTGCTCGTTTGCCGGCCAATGCCATAAAAAAAAAAAAAAAAGGTTTTAATATTTGATTATGTACAACAAGGTGGTAGGTCCCTCGTATGCGAGAGGCCGACTTTGTCTATTTCGGCCGCCAAGCAACAGCGTGTAAGCACTGTTGTGTTTCGGTTTGATGCACATTGCAGCCAGTAAAATTACTGGACATTATGAGTTTTACATCTTATGTCTCGGGCTGACGAGATCGGTTCAGTGCCATGCAGTGCTTTGTAATCCAACTTCTGTGTGGAGTTGCTTCTCTTTATAGGCAGGCGTTGCGCTTACAGTCAGTCGAGCGCCTTGCTCGTCTAGTGATTCAATCAAATAAAAAAAATAGATTTTACATAGCGTTTCTGTCCGCAATATAGTGACGTGTGTTTTCAACACTGAACAGGTTTCGCGGGAAACGATTTCCGCTTTTGTGCAACCAAACGTTTTTTCTTAAAGAATATACTTTTGTAAATACGTATGCGGAAATAAAATACGGAAGGATTAACTCCTTTGTACACACGACTTAAGGATTTGGGCTTTCTCGGTTTCACAACAGGAGCCTGGATGTTTTGAGGAAAATTTCATAATAAAATAATATCAAGCATTTATTATTATATTATTACTTTATAACCAACGAGCTTTTCCTCGCGGCTCCGCTCGCGTGATCTGCTTTTTCCGGGATAAAAAGTACCCGGGGATCGAACCCGAGACCTCAGCAAAGCAGTACACAATACAACTGCGCCACCAAGGCAGTCATATCACAAATTTCATACATATTTTTTGGGTAGCTTGAACCGTGTACGCAGCGTACGCAACGGAAGCCGTCAAATATGAATAATTTTCTCCGTTTCTGTAACATTTTTCACTTCGCTTCGCTCCTAATGATAGCAGTGTAATGTTATAAAGCCTTCCTCGATAAATGGACTATCCAACACAAAAATAATTTTTCAATTCAAAACAGTAGTTCCTGAGATTAGCGCTTTCAAACAAACAAACAAACTCTTCAGCTTTATAATATTAGTATAGATGTATAATTATTTCGACAGCCTCCGTGGCGCAGTGGACGAGTAGCCGCCTGTGAAGCGAGAGGCCGCAGGTTCGATCCCCGCACCGATACAAATGTTTGTGTGATCCACAAATAATGGTTTCGAATCAGGGTGTTGTGAGACTGCAAGTCCCTCGTAGTACCTGATACCCACGATACAGGTTTAAGGGCCTCCGGCAGGGCCAGGGCCTGCGACAGGTCACGTGGATGACCGATGCAGGTATAGGGATACAAGGATATACCCGGTCCAACCAACTATCAAGTCATGTAGCAAACCCCTCGGGAGAACCGGATATACTGGCTAATCCTAAAACGCGATCTACACAAGGTGTGTGGGTCACTTTGGCAGGTTTTAATATCATGTGTACGTTGGTCGCTATCCGGGCGGATATGAATATCTTATGTAAATGTGAATAAAGATTAGACAAGCTAGTATTTAACATTACTAATATTTTAGAACGTAATCCGTAATCCTTAGAACGTAAACCCCCATCCATACCATACCTTTAGCTTAAACACGGTCAATATTCAGCTACCAAACGGCCAATTTTCAAGCTATTCCAAATGCATAAAAGTTTACGCGCCACCGCAAAATGTTTTACCAGAATCACTTGACCTCTGATAATTTCAGTCTCGTCTCCTTTTACCGTGATTTTTCTAAGCAAGAAGGTCTGTTTAAAATGGTTGTCTTATAAGCAGTAACTGTTAATTTGAAGGAACAGCCGAAACCTCTCCTTTTAACGATCGCCGGTAGTTAAGAATTCTTTAATGGTTTTCAGGACACATTTGCCCTTGCTTCATAAAGATATGGAGATACTGTATTATTTTAGAGATGATATAAAATAAACTGTATCATGCCATTAGCGGTCCATCTAACTGCCTGGAGGAAGAGTACTTTTTTTTATAGCATAGACCGTTCAACGAGCAAATGAGTCACCTGATGCTAAGTGATCTCCACCGCTCATGGGCGACGACCTTAAATAATAAGATAATTAAGGGATTGGGAAGGGAAGGGGGATTTGGGCCTTCGGATATCACACTCACCGTACGAAACGCAGCAGCAAGCCGCTAATTTACATCGGTATCCTGTGAGACAGTGGTAACGACCCGATCAAGCCGGCCCATTCATGTTGTAGGCAAAACTGTCTAGACCGTCGTTCTACCACTCTTGCTTGCTAGTGTAACACAATAAAACAAAAGAAATGATCCTAAATAACCGTTTTAATTATCCATAATAATTCCACAATAGATTTTACTTATAACCTGGTTAGTGCATAAGTTCCAATTGACTTCAAAGATCCAAGATCACAGACTGTCTGTTTCAGCGTCATATTGACTTTCAAGATCGAAGACTCTCCGTTGCAGCGTCGTACGCCGGCTTTAATTGCTTCACCCCACCAAATAAAATTAAATATAGGCTACTGGAATAATTCAAAAGGTCTCCTTAGTTATCTAACGATAATATCCAAATCATTGAACTCACTAATACAAAAACCTCAAAAATATTTCCACCACACAAACATAGAAAGCTTAAGCAAAAGGAAAATGACAAAGAAAATTAAAAGCATTTTCGTATGAAAACGCAACTGTGGAAGAAAATCCATTAGTTACTGAAGTTTATGAAGTGGAAGCAACGTCTTGCTAAATAATAAGTGGGTAGACGTGAATCGTTTGATTTATAGCCCTTCTCGAGAATGATCGCGAGTCATTCTTAGCTGTTTACTATATCTACAGTCTGGGCATCAGGTCAGACTTGGTTAACTGGGCCAAACTTGTAACTGGGTCTTTAGGTGAAAAGCTAACCGAATTGAAAAAGTAGGAGAGTCTTAATGCGTTTGTATATATTACGTAGAAGAAGCCCGTGCCCAGCTGTGGGGCATATAAAGTATAGGACTGATATGTTTTTTTTATTAAAAGACGGCAAAGTGACTGCACTTCACCTGATGGTAAGCGCAGTGCGGTCCAAAAAAACAAACCGACAATGAGTTTATCGATGGTCACTAGAATCATGCTAGTCTGTATAAATGCTTCTTCACACCCCGAAGACGGAAGAAGCAGATCGAGGGGGCTGCGACAGGACAGGCGGATGACCGATGCGGGCACAAGGATACAAGGATGTACCCCTATACCCGCCCCAAACAACCATCGAGTCATGTCACAAGCTCCTCGGGAGAACCGGATATACATTGTCTAATCCTGGAACGCGATCCACACAGGGCTGGTGGGTCACTATGGCAGGTTTTAACACCATATGTACAGTAGTCGCTATCCGGGCGGATATGATAGGATATCCTACCACCAGCGCATTTCAATTTCATTAAAAAAAAAACCGCTTAATAATACTTTTTTATGAGTCATCTTTGGTCGTGGTTATGACCCCTTAATCTGTACGCTGGTTCCGTACCAGACCTTAACGAATTCTCTTGACTTCCCTGTAATACATAAAAACGTTTGACATTCAAATCAAAAACCTTTTTGCTTATTTATTCTATTTATGTGGCCATATTTTCTCAATATTATTAGAGCAAAAGGTTGGCAACTCGGGACCGTGAGCCAGCCATTTGTTAAAGAAAAGGAGCGAGTAGCTAGTGAAACGAGAGGTGCCGAGTTCGATCCCCATTTTAAGCTAATTTTTCTACATACATACATACGTACTCCAATACATCCACGTGTAACCAATATACTCACAATTGGCGGAGGGTATTTCCGTCCCATGATATGACAGGGTAAAGGATAAAAGGTCGAGTAAAAGTGATATTTAGGTTTTGCTATCACGAAATGCTCAGTGTCAGCCCGGAGTTTAGAATTGTGTCCGGTATAGTGATAGGCTTGCCCCCCTATCACATCATGGGACAGAGATACGCTCGGCGAAATGTTGTTGTTGTAGTGGTTACATCTCTGCCGACCCCTTCGGGGATAACAGGCGTGAGAGAAATATAAAATCTTGGGTATAAAAAATGCCTTGTATTGCAGGCTTTAATGCAGAAATTCAAGACTTAAACAAATATGTGTATCCCATGTTTTTTCTCTTAACATTGTTTGCAATAAATATTGATAAATGGGGAAGCATTCGTTATACCGACTTACATTTGTGTGGTCGAGTAATTAATAATCCAATGGGATAAGAGCTTTTCCGTATTTCCTTTTATTGTTGTTTCATTTTCTTTTGGGAAAATATTTTATTGCCATGTTAATATTATGGGGTTGTTCGGGTCATTGGTCGAGTGCTAATGTACGAAAGTTACGAATAGTAATTTCTAATATATCATATCCCTGTATCCTCGAGGGTATAGGCTGAGGTGGAACTATTGCACCCATGATTCGCTGTCCTTATTTACGTCTCATAATATGATAGGACTATTGCCACCTACAAATTTCAATGCATAGTAACGAATAATTTTCGATTCAGAAACTCAAACACAAATTGTGATTGTCCGATCTAAGGTTTGAACCCAGGACTTTACTGGTTTTTCAACGATTTTTTTTTACTATAAGATCTAAAAATTTAGAAGATGTCATTTACAATACAATACAAATATTAATAAATACACCCAACAGTCACATACATAGTCCTGACCCCACAGTAAGATACGAGTCTTGTGTCGTAGGTATCAGGAATTACGAGAGACTTTCGGTCTCACAATACCCAGACCCCGAAACAAATATTTGTGATCTCAAATTTGTGGGTTCGAACCCACGGCCTCTCGCTTCACAGCCAGCTACTCGCCCACTGCGCCGCGGATGCTGTCAAATACTTCATTGTAAACCATTTATAGTTAAAGTAACCGTTAAAACTAGTGCTTAGCCTATGGTAAACAAAGGGCGGTATTATTGCTAGAAGTAATCTCTTCCAGGCCTTAATTTACTTCCTTATATTGCTCCTACACCATCGTTCAAACAACTTCCTTTACATCCACGCCAAGCCCATTTGTATCACGAACCTGCAAACACACAATCCTGTAAATATGTGCCGGGACACCAATTAATCAGCATTAACACCCGCCCATCTGTCTGTGAGGATTACCACGACAACGGCGCCGGCGGGAGATCTAATAACTTTGCTGGATTTTGGCTGTTTCGTCTTCGAACTTCGAGTAAATAGTCATTTCGTTGCATCAATCATGAGATAATCAAATTATTGTAATTCCATTAAAGAACTTTGTTTTTTTTCATTTGAGATGATCCAGCGCCGAGCTATGAGGGGCACCGCAATTCAATTTGTTTCCGAGAGGCTACCGTATAATTGCTGCCATTGCCGAATGTTATGATATTTCTTCGTGAAAATTTCACATAATATTCTTCAAATGTCCTCCTTTAATATACAATTGGCATTAATGCATAAATTTCAACTGTGTAGTTAAAAAAAAAACACAAAAATATGCCTTTTTTGCACGAATTAACCTTACCCTCCTACCCCTAAGTAAGCTCTTTGCCAAGTATCGAATTCTGTGTACGTGATTGATGAGTTATTATTAACCGCCAAAAACACAATACTAGAAGAATCATAGGTGCGTTGCCGACCTTAAAATATAGGGATAATTAAAGGATTGGAATAGGGAGGGGGATTTGGGCCTCCGGATATCTCACTCACTGTACGAAACGTAGCAGCAAGCCGCTACTTTACATCGGTTTTCTGTGAGATAGTAGTAACGACCCGGTCCAGCCGGCCCATTCATGCTGTAGACAAACTGTCTACAGCGTGGCTCTACCACTCATAAATAAATAATATTAAAGTTAAATATTATATGCATACCGCGACGTCCACGTGTCCCCGCGCTGCGTCGCGGCGCCACGCAGGAGCGCTCACTCGCCTGTCGGATTACAAGAGATGAGTCGTTGGTTGAGCCTGTTTGTTTTGTTCCAAAAATGTTAGCATTTTTGCATAACACAAGCTAGTGTGGTTTTATATCTTTTTGTTTTGTTTTAGAATTGTCTCTAGCTCGTGGCTCCGTCTGCGTGAAAGTGTGGTCATATTTCCGGAATAAAAGTAACCTTATGACTCCCTGAAAAGTCTTGAATCCGCCTACTATCAAAATTAATTCATCCGTTTCGGAGATTTTTTTATTAAATGACGAGACGAGCAAGGCGCTCGCCTGATGATAAGCGCCACGCCTGCCCATAAACATAGGTATCACCACACAGAACTTTGAATTATAAAGCACTGCATGGCACTGAACTGCGCTCGTCACCCCGACACATAAGTTGTTAGGTCTCATAATGCCCAGTAATTTATTGAAATTCAGCTTCAATGTCCTTCAGACCGAAATACAACAGTGCTTACACACTGTTGTTTGGCGGCAAAAATAGATAAAGTGGTGGTACCAGATCAGACAACCTCTCGCATACGAGGCACCTACAACCTTGTAAATTTAGCTCAGAAATTTAGATAAATATTGTGAAACATCATGTTTGGGTTTCGGTAACGTGCAAAAAGGAGCTTCATATTCTAGGGAAATAAATAATTAAATAGGTATTAATACCTTCAAATAATACTTGATTAAGACCTGTTAAAAACAAATATAATGAATTGAATTGTATAATTGAGTGGTAGTAGTACAACACTAGATTCACATCTGCCTACCGCTCCGGGGTAAAGACGTGAACTTATAGTTATTAATAGTAATTAAACAACGTTAGCATTCATTATGCCAGATTGTTTTGTTGTATAAGTAAGTAACCAGCTTAATATTCGATTTTTTTAATGCCAATTTACTCACTTATTTGATTAATTCATTTGATGTTCTTTCTAAGTAAAACATCAGGGATTTTTGTCACAACCCCAGAGGTTTGATTGAATTTTTTGGGTCACGTTTAAAAACAAAACAACGGATACAGGCTAATTTTTAATTGGATACAATTGGATACAATAAAAAATTAGCTAACCCCACATATATATTCTTAGTGTGTCTTCTACGTGTAATTATTAACGAAGTTAGTAGGTCAAGAGACGCGCGTGATCGGTAGCTTCATTACAAATAATTAAATTTGGTCGAATTTGGCTCAGTAACGTAAATACAACGTTTTTGAAAAATCACGCAGGTAAGTCTGTATGAAACTTCACTCTTATTTTTAATTTGACAAAACTCAGGACAGTAGGGTGAAGTAGAATGTACCTATACAGTGTGTTGCAGAAAGATATAGTTAAATTTAAGCAACGTCTTCTTCTTAGACATTCTCCACTACCATGGTGGAAGCCTCCTTCAACTGCCGCCACGTATCCCCATCCCAGCAATGTTATTCTCGCTCACGAATTTCACCTACTTCACAGAGATATGATCGATCTTATCGATCGTAATAAAAGAGTGATGCAAATAAGCCTGAAATATTAGGATGTCTAGATTTCGAAGATCCGGTATTTAAACACTTTGAACACCTTTCTGTGACACGTTGTATAATTTTTAATTCTCTTGAAAGAAGAGACGTGCAGATCGCTCAACCGATGGTAAAGACGACGCTTACAAATACACAGAAGCAGCACCACACAGAACTTTGAATTACGACTACACTGTGTAATATAGTGCTGCATTGCGCTTGTGTAATAAATAAGATAGTAAGTCTCATATGCCCTGTATTTTCATTGGCTTCCCTGTCCTTCCAACTGGAACACAACAGTGCTTACTGATCTGCACTCTCTCACGTATCACAGACCGACTTTCCTACCTTTCTTCTGTACTCATCCTACTCGAAGTGGGTTCGGCGCAACATGCTTTTTAACCACATGTTAAAGAAACATTTGGCTTTTAGTTTTTAAAACAAATATTTGTGGATTACAAGAGGTCCATACCAAGCAGTGTGACAGGCGGCCTATCTAACAAAGGGCTGTAAATAAAACTCCTCAATGTTTATTAACAATTCCTAAATTAGACTCTGGTTTTGGTTTGATCCTTTCTAATTATTCGCCCTAACTAAAAACCTCGAAAAAACTCGCAATATCCTAGTTCTATTTTTAAGTTCCGTTGGGTCTCCACATATTTTGCCCTAACAGTCGTTTGAAACGCTTTGCACCGGACGTTGCCTACGATCGAATCAAAGCGAGCCACAGGACGTCTACGAGCTGGTTCAAATATAAAACCTTTCTGAATTTCCGATGCTGTAATCGTATTCAGGGCAATGACGAATTTAGGAACTCGTTTTGGGGGCTATTAATATATCTTTTTTTTTATTTTTTTTAATAGCATAGGCAGGCAAACGAGCAATGATGGTAAGTGATCTCCACCGCCCATTTACGCCCACCACCAGAAGAATCATGGCCGCGTTGCCGACCTTAAAGGAAAGGGATAATTAGGGATTGGGAAGGGGAGGGGATTTGGGATTCCGGATATCTCACTCACCGTACGACACGCAACAGCGAGCCGCTACTTTACGTCGGTTATTAATACTAGTCCTGTGTTATATACATTCCACTGGGCCACGGGCTTCCTCTACTGATGGAGAGAGGTTAGGACTTAGGCCACTACGCTGGCCTAAAACGGGTAGGCAGACTTTACATATCATCGAAATTCTTGTCAAGAACTTCTCAGGTATTGTCGCATAAATACCTTGAGTATGCAAGTGTAACAACAGGGGTAAACAAGTAAACCCAATTGAACATCAACAATAAAATTTATTACAATAAAATACAGTTAGGTGTTAATTTTTATTTTAATTTTTATTAATCTTTGCGAACGGTGTTTATAAAATTGTCGTCGGGTAGATACGCCTAAAAATGTATAAAAGAGTGGCGCACGACTCGACAGGGACAGTTCGCATTCAGTCGTCGCGTAGTGAGGACCGTCGTGGTCGTTATTATCGTAGTCAAGCCTTCTGATTGGCTGACCGTTACAGTAGTAGTAATTCTGTCGTAGTTAATCATACTAAGCGTGTATACAAGTGCAGTTAAAGTAAAGCCTACAATTGGTTACTCCTGACACGGGTTTGTTCTCTGTGAATAGAATAAATTGGTTTAAAGTGATGTTGTTAAAGTTGTTAAAGTGATGTTATTTGTGTTCTATTATTTTTATTATTCATCTCACATTAAATTCCTTAATTCAGAAGTGGGATAGGCTCCGCAGCCTATCATCTTCTTGACAGTTGAATTTTCAAGGCATTACTTAAAAGTTAATGCTATCACTTTAAATGCACTTGTGTTGGTAATTACGCGATATGTCCAACTACGCGATGAAATGCGACTGTCTACGAGTGGTTTGGTAAGTCTGTTCCAATTTTATTGGCTTTTTGTTAAGACAAAAATCGCCAATAAGATTGTCATGTGGTGAGTTGGTTAAAGATCATCACGATGATCCATGGTGCAGCAGTCTGGTGTCGTAAAATAATTCATTCGGTGTAAAATCATTGTACTGCTAAATTTAATGGTGTTATATGTTTGCAGTAATAAATTTATTGTGAATATTTTAGTTTGCTGCCTATGGATACGAAAATCTGACATATTGTGTTCAAGTCGAAAGACGTACGACGACGTCGTAGAGGGTATGGTGGTGTCTATACCTGCGAAGTTATTAATTGTGTACCAAATGTTCTCAGAACTTATCTAGGCCCATAATGGACGAGTTCTACTGATGAGGCACCCGCGCTGGCATGGAGTGCAAGATATTGGTGCACAAGAGTTCCCGATCGTTGGACCATAACGCCGCACCCACGGTGTGATGATTCACCCGTACGGCGCACAGAGCGGCTTTGTGGGACGACTGTGATCGGATACATTTACGAGTGTTGAGTATAACAAGAATTTGGTGAGTCCGTTCCTGTTTATATAAATCTGATATAAAAGTAATTTGCAGTACCTACAGGTTTTATAGAATTATTTTGATGACAGGGCGACACGGATTTCTCTATAGAGCAATGCTGTGTACCCACCGTGCACTAAATGCCTAATGAAAGGTATTTGCTATTTGTTGTAGATATGAGCCATTTGAACATCATTCAAATGAGTTGCTGCAAATTACTGTAACCGTAAGAGGTCGGACATTGGCTGCAATGCTGCGTAACGTCCTGGAGAAGGGCTTATGATGCTCTTGGATTCTGACCATGTTTGTTTTATGTGTTGTTGACTATCGGTATATCGAAGTGTTGAGGTGCTTGTACAACAACGCCACCATGTCGGCCCGAGTACAAAATCAGAGTACGAAGGCTATTCCATTACAGAGAGGCGTGAGACAGGGAGATGTTATTTCTCCGAAACTGTTCACTGCCGCGCTGGAAGATGCCTTTAAGCTCTTGAACTGGAAAGGATTCGGCATCAACATAAATGGCGAGTACATGTCTCACCTTCAATTTGCCGACAATATCGTAGTCCTAGCACAATCGCTGGAAGATCTAAGTACAATGCTCGAAGACTTCAACAGAGTTTTTCAACGGGTGGGTCTCAGAATTAACATGGACAAGACGAAGGTCCATGTTGTGCCCACCCCGATTACTGTTGGAGGCTCATCTCTCGAAGTTGCCGACGAATATGTCTATCTAGGACAAGTAGTCCAACTAGGCAGGTTCAATTTTGAGAGAGAGGTCGATCGTCGAATCCAGCTTGGCTGGGCAACGTTCGGGAAACTTGGCAAGTTCTTCTCGTCCAAAATGCCTCAGTGCCTGAAGACCAAAGTCTTCGATCAGTGTGTATTACTAGTGATGACCTACGGCACTGAGACGTGGCCTCTGAATATGGGCCGTATAAGACGGCTCACAGTCACTCAGCGAGCTATGGAGAGGGCTATGCTCGGTGTTTCTCTGTGATCAAATCAGAAATGAGGAGATCCGTAGAAGAACGAGTCACCTACTTAGCCCAGCGGATTAGCAAGTTGAAGTGGCAGTGGGCCACATAGCTCGCAGAACCGACAACCGGTGGGGCAGAAAGGTTTTGGAATGGAGGCCACATACTGGCAAGCGGAGTATTGGACGTCTGTCTACAAGGTGGAAAGACGACCTGATAAAGGTCGCTGGATGCAGGCCGCTTCCAACAGGTCGGTCTGGAAATCTTTGGGGGAGGCCTATGTTCAAGCAGTGGACGTCTTGTGGCTGATGATTGTTTTGTGAACTCACTGAGGGCGTATACCCTGTGGTCATATTCTGTTATAGGATATGTCAGAGATGATCATAATATTATGCGGAACTGCTGAACGCGAAACAGTTTAACCTTTTCGAAATGCCTTTCGGGCCCCTGGCGTGGCAGACTTATTTCCCAATACGTATCAGGCTTCTGTCTGGCACACTTTAATGTGGGGAGAATCTTATAAAACTTATTTTCGTGATAATCGCCTGCCTTCTCGTTTTGGTGATTGATTTCAGAAGCAGTGATGACAAGTAACGCTGACCGGCGCTTATTGAGAGGCGCGTGGCGGTTTTCCGCTTCACGGGCGTTGGTCGACCATCACTGGCTCACGTGGTTGCTGAAACAGGATGTTTGTGCGTGCATGAATAAATGTGCGCAAGGTGAAGTATCAAGTACCCGAGCCAATGTTGAGTTTGGTTGCTCGACCACATTACAGAGTTTTAAGATAAGTGGATGGTAAACTTACGTTTTCCCCTTAACGATGTTTTTAGTACTCGTGGCGATCAATCGGACCTAGCTCTCTGACGGCTGGAAATGAGACATTGAATGGGCGCTATAGCCCGGTTACACGGTTTGAATTGGTTTAAGGAGTACACTCTTAGTTCTTGGGTGTTGTGAGCTGGTCTTAAGGTATGTGGGCGACAGACGTATGTCTTCCCCTTAAAGATACCTTCCGTACTGGCGGCGCAGGCTAGGAGTGTCCATGAGTAGTATTTTAAGGTGATGTGCGCTTGCCTTCAGGCAGCTAACTAATGGCATCGGCTGGTAAACGCGCGCTTGCAATTTTGCAGCTACTATAGTGTGTCATGTGGCAGTGTATGGGGAGTCATTCACAATGCGCTGAGATTTTTTTTAAATTCGTGTTATGTCTGAAGCTATTAGATGATTAATCAATTATTTTTATTACTCGCAAGACCCTTGTCTGTGGGCGCTTGAGTGCACGCTTGCGCCCATAGTAATGGTTTGTTACTTATAAGATATTAAGAAGTTATGCTTCAGACACACACGAACCTGTATAACCATTTTTCTCCGTGTGTTTTTCCTTATGTTGCAGGTACGAGGTGGGCCGGTTAAAGGAGCTCACTTTGTACATCAGGCGCAGTCCTGGCAGCCGCCGTGCTGGTTCACGTTATCGCGTGGTGATGGGCACTGTCCCGGTTAACGGACATTGGGCACTGTCCCGGTTAACGGACATAGTTCCGTATCAGGCCCAGTCCTGGCAGCCGTTGTGCTGGTTCACGTTCTCATGTGGAGACGGGCAATGTCCCGGGTAGCGGACACAGTTCCGTATCAGGCGCAGTCCTGGCAGCCGCTGTGCTGGTTCACGTTCTCACGTGATGACGGGCTCTGTCCCGGGTAGATTTATTCTTGTTTGTATTATGTCTGAAGCTATTAGATGTTCAATCAATTACTCACAAGACCCTTGTCTGTGGGCGCTTGAGTGCACGCTTGCGCCCATAGTATAATTTGCTACTTCATTTGCTTCAGACACAGCGACCAGTAACCATTTTCAATGTTCTTCTTGTGTTTTTTTTTCTGTGCAGGTGTGATATAAGCTTGCATTTAGCCGTGGGACGATTCCTTGGAACGGAAGCGTCTTTTAGTTGCATGCAGTTGGCGTGCTCGGGGGCTGAGTGCGCGAGACGGCTACTCTGTGTGTGGTTGCTTTCAAAGAGAAAGCTACCTTGTGAAGTCTTTCCTTTATCGGCGAGCCGTTGGGAAGGGAGTACACACTTCTTTTCCCTTCCCCAACGTGGAATGCTTTTCAACTGGTGAAAAGTCACTGGAGGAGTAAATGGCCCTTTGCCTCCGGTGTAGATAGGAAGCCCTTCAGTATGGGGCCCCATACTGGAGGATGAATTTTTGTTTTGCACCTGTTTGGTGATTTGTTCCGTTACGTGCCTCGCTTGCCACCTAAATTCATATCCTTATAATTAAATACCCCTGACTCATTTACTTACTGACTGACATGTTATTCCTATAAACGTTGGTAGTTTTGTTTCCCCTTTTAGTGAGGTAACGCGGCGTGCCTTTTCATTAAACAGGGTTGCGATTTCATAAAAGGAGTTAATGGTAGACGCTGTCTTTACCTGCCTCTTTTTATTAATGGACGTGCGATTCAGTGATGCCTCCGTCCAGGGTTTATTAATGGACGTGCGATTCAGTGATGCCTCCGTCCAGGGTTTATTAATGGACGTGCGATTCAGTGATGCCTCCGTCCAGGGTTTATTAGTGGACGTGCGATTCAGTGATGCCTCCGTCCAGGGTTTATTTATTTATTTATTAAGAAACGCCAACAGCATACACATTTATTCACACACAGGGGTTTACATACGTTTATTAATGGACGTGCGATTCAGTGATGCCTCCGTCCAGGGTTTATTAATGGACGTGCGATTCAGTGATGCCTCCGTCCAGGGTTTATTAATGGACGTGCGATTCAGTGATGCCTCCGTCCAGGGTTTATTAGTGGACGTGCGATTCAGTGATGCCTCCGTCCAGGGTTTATTTATTTATTTATTAAGAAACGCCAACAGCATACACATTTATTCACACACAGGGGTTTACGTACGTTTATTAATGGACGTGCGATTCAGTGATGCCTCCGTCCAGGGTTTATTAATGGACGTGCGATTCAGTGATGCCTCCGTCCAGGGTTTATTAATGGACGTGCGATTCAGTGATGCCTCCGTCCAGGGTTTATTAGTGGACGTGCGATTCAGTGATGCCTCCGTCCAGGGACGTGCGATTCAGTGATGCCTCCGTCCCGAGATTATAGGTAGACGTGCGATTCAGCGATGCCTCCGTCTACCCCGGGCAGTAGGGACGCCTTCTGCCTGGTTTGTTCACAGGTGTTGTTCACCTTTCGGTGTGCAGAAATACGAGGTGAGCCGGCTTGTACTTGTGTTGTACGAGCTCGCTTTGTACAACTGGTGCTGGGCGCCGGATACAGTGTCGGGCAGCCGCTGTCTGCCAGCGTCGGGCAGCAGCCCGCTGCACACAATGCTGAAGACATCTAAGGACTGATGTGTATCCATGGTGAACCAAATCTCGTTTGTTTTATTTGTAAGAGTAAAATTAATGTCGAATCCCAAGCTAGGATTCATATTAAGTTTTTCAACTTGAAACTTTCACAAAGGCTATCCCAGCAGTGATTGTTCAAATTAGTCAGGATTGGTCGAAGCGGTGCATAACACAGCTAATATGTTCCTGAAATGTTGTAATATAAGACAGTGTCACATGGGTATAGACATCGTTTCGGATAACAGTCGGCCTTTGCGACGCAGCGGATAGGCATCAGACTGCGGGTTCGATTACCGCACCAAAGATAAAATGTGATTATACCCATGGTACCAGATGACAGCCGACCTCCGCAACGTAGCGGACAGGCTGCGGGTTCGATTCCCGCACCCAAGACAACTGTTTTGTTGTGTGACTATGAGCTATGTGATTCTGCCGTGTATTTTTGTTACCTAGGAGGTGCGAGATGCTCGTCAGGTACGTCATGCAGGTAGATGGAAGTTGTGAAGTGCAACGACTGAGCAGCGACCCAGGAGTTTTTGAAGAATACACCACAGCGTCGGTGGTACGGAGTGGTAGTAAGAGCCGGCTCCGTCTAGAAACGAATCATTTGCATTGTATTCTTCTAAACTTATTGTCTGTTCTGTAAATACCTACTGTGCTCGGGACGCGCACGCGTCAGGAGAGGCCGAGTTAGGTGTTAATTTTTATTTTAATTTTTATTAATCTTTGCGAACGGTGTTTATAAAATTGTCGTCGGGTAGATACGCCTAAAAATGTATAAAAGAGTGGCGCACGACTCGACAGGGACAGTTCGCATTCAGTCGTCGCGTAGTGAGGACCGTCGTGGTCGTTATTATCGTAGTCAAGCCTTCTGATTGGCTGACCGTTACAGTAGTAGTAATTCTGTCGTAGTTAATCATACTAAGCGTGTATACAAGTGCAGTTAAAGTAAAGCCTACAATTGGTTACTCCTGACACGGGTTTGTTCTCTGTGAATAGAATAAATTGGTTTAAAGTGATGTTGTTAAAGTTGTTAAAGTGATGTTATTTGTGTTCTATTATTTTTATTATTCATCTCACATTAAATTCCTTAATATACCATAATTTACTTAAAAATATACCATAAGTCGGTGATTAGAAGTCGATGAGTCTACTGATATAGCGTCTGTTCACATATACTGTACTATCGTTGATTTTACATGTATTTACTATAGTCAATTTAAGTTAATTCAATGTAGAATTTAAACATAAATAACTTCCAGGAGCGCCACTGGCATAATATGGTGGTCAGAACCAATACAAAGTTTATCAAAAGACATCACCTCATCCGGAAAGTCTGCTAAAATGCATAACTGATCTGAAGTATCCTGGAGGCTAGCTACAGACACGTCTGCGATACCACGGACTAGCTACTTTACATTATCAGTGAGACCCCGTTCGTGGTAATCCGAGACATAAAGCAAGGTGGTAGGTTCCTCATACGCGAGAGGCCGTCTGGGTTGGTACCACCGTTTTGTCTATTTCTGCCGGCTAGCAACAGTGTGTAAGCACTGCTGTGTTTTGGTTTGAAGAACATTGAAGTCAGTGATATTACTGGGAAATATGAGACTTAATATCTCATGACTCAGGCTGTCAAATAAATAAAACAATAAAGCACCGTTGCAAGCCAGCATAAGAACTAGTTACCCCACATCAGTTTCAAGTCCGACCCTGTTGGGGTGTCGGTTTCTCTGAACGAGACCAATCTGAATTAATCTAATAGGAAGTTACCTATGTCGCAGTTACCCCGGCCCCGATAGCCAATTAGTCATATAATCCCCCAAAATCCCCGCTTTACACGACTCCTATGAAATTACGTGGAAATTTTGCACTAAGCCATAGGAATTGAGACCGTGTTTTAGTAGGGCCTGCATGAAGCCTATGATTTGTAGCTTTGAGTATGGCATCAATTAACTGATTGCGAAAAATAAGGAGTCCCGCCTTAATGCCGGGGCCGCACCGGATTACGAATGACGGACCGCAACGATACCGGATTTGATATTATGAGAGGCAACCTGCTATCTGACTCCCACAACCCGCAACAGGAACCAGGTATCAACATTGTAGTGTCCGTTATTCAGGTTAGCTTTAAGCCTAAGATGAAAGAAAGAAATGTATTTATTCAGCACAAATACAAAAACACACAACTAATTAGACAAAAAACAAGTGAAAATGCAAACGAAAACAAAAATATAGTTATATAAAAATAGATGTTGGTGGCCCACTGACACTACAAGAAGAGAACGATGTTAGGGACAAGATACTTAACAATTGGGGTAACATATCTTCAGTTGCCGAGCATTAGAATCCATTAACCCAAGCCCGTCACATAAAACATAACATGCATAATATTTACCCGGATATATATCCCAAAGTTCTCTCAGAAGGGTCGTTAGCCAGTGTCCAGCTAGAATCCACATTAAGGCAACAGAGGCCGTGTTTAGAGCCAAGATATCTTAATAACTAACAGAATCATCGGCAAAGCCAGCTCGTAAAACCACGGCGGGTCTTTATCGCAACGATTAAGGAGTAAGGCCGCGGACTCGAAATCAGCGGCAAGCGGCGGCGGAGCGCGGAACGGCGGACACCCGGTATCGAAGTTAGCGGCAGATCGCGCAGCGCTATAGCGGCGTAGTGTGGGAAATTTGTGTCTGTTCGCGAACGAAATTGATGTGAATATGATGTTACATATAAAAAATCATTGAAATAATTTGCTCCACTACGTCGGGGGGCATTTTTGAAAATACACAACACTACGTCAATGCAGACGCGCAAGCACCGTTCGAGTGACGCGCGCTCCTCGCGCCCGCGCCGCGCCGCCGCTTGCCGCTGACTTCGAGTCCGCGGCCTAAGTGCGGGGCGCGCTAATAACGGGTATAGCGGTATTTTTAGCGTTATTTTCAGATAACAGTTTTATTAAGTTCTTTTGGGATTATGTTGCCAGGAATAAGGTGTATTGTAAAAAGTTGAAAGTTTGTATTTTAGACTATTATTATTTTTTGTTCATAAATGTTTATGTTTATGAGCGGTAAAGCCACGCTGTAGACAGTTTTTATGCAGCAAGAATGGGCTGGCTCGACAGGCTCGTTAGCACTGTCTCACAGAAAAACGACGTAAAGTAGCGGCTTGCTGCTGCGTTTCGTACGGTGAGTTAGATAACCGGAGGCCCAAATCCCCTCCCCTTCCCAATCTCTTATTATCCCTTTCCTTTAAGGTCGGTAACGGGCCAATGATTCTTCTGATGTTATGGGCGTACATGGACGGTGGAGATCACTTACCATCAGGTGACCCACTTGCTCATTTGAAAGAAGCATTTATACAGGTCGGCATGACACTGGTAACCACCGATAAACTCATTGCTTATCGGTGGTCGCTAGTTTTTTTGACTGCACAACGCTTACCATCACATATAGTGCAATCACTCTGCCGTTCTAGGACAAAAAAAGTGACCCACTTGCACTTTTGTATTCAAAATAGCAAATAACATGTAGCAGTTAACTACGTTCTATTCCCTCGTACTTATCACTAATGAGAACAGGCGTTAAAGAGACCCGGCACCCTCTAATGATATATGAAGTCTTGCAGGGCTGTTAATCCCGGGTCGCCGGGACACGCAGTAAGATCCCGGGATAACGGGAATAGTTTCACTAGCTCCCCGACTTATCGGTAATTATTTTTCGCAATAAATTCAGTATGCCTTATCGTATTATATGTAAATATTATTTTAATTGGAATCTTTTTAGCAACCTTCGATGTAATGCGACTTTATTAACCCCTCTTCTACTTACTACCACTCTGCTATTCGGTATTATTATTATAGATTTCATTTTGTGTCCACTATCAAACATTACCTCAATTAAAACAGCTCGTTCAATAAAGTTTTTATTTAAATTCTTGATACAAAGTTAACTGATAACTTCTCTCCGGGCATCAAAAACAAGCTGTTCTTTTCAAAGCAGCATTCCGACGGCATCTTGGAGTTAGGGATCTTTTTGACCTCGTAGTTAAATAACACATGTGCTAAAGCCTGACGTATGGAAAGGTACGCAAATCTTTCACCTGTAATCAACATATTTATACTGTTCGGTAAACAATAAGCGAGATATGCAACCTTTGGCGCGGTCAGTCTATGGATGGGTGACCGCTTAATGGTATATCAGCTGAGGACTTGTAAAAAAACTGTCTTGGCTGGTATCAACTGATGCGAGTCGTTAGGCTAAGTCGGAGGCATTGGGCAACTCTGACACTAGGTTGGCTACTAAGCATGCGATATAGAATAGAATTTATAACTGCATTTTTAAACTGGCGGGCATATCAACATATCAGACCAAATTTGATGATTACCATTCCATTTATTAATGATACAGGCTATTAAAATAGCGCTTATGACAAATCAGTACAAAAATATAATAAACAGAAGTGAAAATATCAATATAACTAATGTATACACAACATAAATATCATCATCAAAATATTCTAGGCAACTACTTATTTATCTTTTAATTTTACCATATTTTATTAGGAAAATGTCTAGAATTGTTAAATATTTTTGGTGTCGTTATGGACCATATGCATTACCGAAACGGCACGTGTTTTAAAACTACCACCGGATCCAAAACAATTTCTAGAAAACCCGGCAAAAGAAACTCAATGGGCTTACTTTACAACTGTATCCAACGCGGCGCCACCTAGCCCTTAGTAGATCCAGCTAGTTAACTTGGCGCTAGAAATAAAACACTGCATAAGAGACCTAACAATAATTACCAATGCAATGTCTCGGTCCATCTCCAAACGGCAGGAATGTATACGGAGTGATCTGATCCTCATTCTCCGGCAGGAATCGCTCTGGCCTGAACTCCTCAGGCTTCGGGAAGTACTGAGGGTCCATTTGCATGCCCATTGCATTTATGTAGAGGACCGTGCCTGGCTCGATAGTTAACTTATCGTCGATCTCATAGCTCTTGGACGTCGTGCGGTCTAGCCACCCCATTGGAGCGTATTTTCTTAAAGTTTCTGAAAATCAATCAAAAATCACAGTGCCAGAAATGGAATCACATAGTTATAAATAAGTAGTTGTATCAGGCATACGTTGCAATACCACGTAAAAAGTGTTTAGAAAAGTTTCATCACAATCGGAGAAATGCTTTAGGAACATATAAAAACAAACATACAAAGAAACATTAATTTTTATTAGTGGTCCATGGCCAAATGGCAAAACGAAACCCCTTTAATTTAGACATGTCCATCTGTCCGTATGTCACAGCCATTTTATTCGGAGACTATATGGATGAAACTTGGATAGTAAGTGTATTCTACGATTCACTACACCCGGTACACTACGGTATAGTGAAATTAAAATAATAAAACTAGTCCCTTAGATCTAGACCACACCCATGATACTTCGGGTATTGTATACATTGACAGCCGGTTGTGATCGCTAACCACCGGGCCCCAATTACTCGTTTGTTGGCAATGTTTTACACGGTGTATTCCTTCGTAATTAAAGCGAGCTATAATTAACACCTATTGAATACACGCGCTTTAAACCCAAGCTTGGAACTTCAACATTGGAATATTTTGATATCTGTGAAAGCCAATGCGCATTAGTATTAAATATCGAGATTTTAGTATTTAATGACATTAATAATAAAAAACGCGCTTGCTTGATGTATTATAGGGAGACATGAGAGCAACAGACTAGAGCTAATGATCTCACTATGGAGAATTATCGAGACAGTGCTATGGAAGCTATATTTGAAAGGTGAACCCTGACAGTAAACTGGGATAAGGGCAGACCAAAAGAAAGAAACACAAGCAAAATAACAATATTCCTTACCTTTGATAACAGCATTTAAATAAGGCATCTCACTTAGTACTGTATGGTCGAAATCTTTATGTCCCAGTTTTTCCTTGGCCTCACAAATTTCTTGGTACAGTCTCTCCTGAAATACACGATCATTTTGTAAAGATATAATTTAATTTAGGTAATAATTCATGTGGTATTAGGTGACAGGTCTCTTCTATATGAGAGATCGTACGGGTTGGCATCACCGCTTTCTCTATTTCTGCTGTCAAGCAGAAATCTGGTAGAAACATTTTATATCTCGGCATGATGAGCGCAGAGTCCACGCAGTTCTTTTTTACTGGAAGCTTTGAGTGGTGCTGCTAGTGTTTATGGATAAACGTGGTGCTATCCGTTCATCGCTAGAGATATATGAACCAAGTTGAAACTATTTACCTGAACCTTGGGTGCATGAGCTAACTCATAGATGCTATATGTTAAAGTAACAGCAGATGTGTCGAATCCACCTTGGAGTAATATAGTAGCTTGAGCAACAAGAAAATCTTCACTCATATCTGTAACAAACAAAAATATAATATCAGCCTTGTCTTGTACTATTCCACTGATGGGAACATGTGTCCACTACTAATTAAAAAGGAAAGTCTTAGTCGCGATCGACTCATTTGTCTTTTCATTTGTTTGCATAAGATAAAAAGAAGAGATGAAGCAGTCCAAGATGGTGCAGGAAAATAATTTAACAATATAAAAACTAAGAGGATCCCAGAATTCCTGGGATGGCTTCCCTGTAGCAGAGGTAACAAACAAGCCAGTGCTTCAACTGAAATTGTAAGGTATCACTACTGCTCGTGAATCCTTGCAATGTATATGAAATCTTGGATGGTTTTCTGACTTTTCAGGAAAGGAGATTTGGGAGAGTTTATTCAGCTTTGGCACTCTCAAGTGTCTTAGGTGCTAATGCTTACTTATTATAAAGTGACCAAAGTGCTTGTTTACCGGCGTTCTATTAAAAAAATTATATACTTTTACGGTCTAACCTTGCCCCTCCTTAGCGGCCTCCTGTTTCATCTTGAGTATAGTGTCTATGAAATCTCTGTTCGTTGTCACCTCCTTATCATACCCACCGTGTTGCTCTACCGTAATTCGGAACAATTTCTTTACATACTCCTCTAGGTTTTTTGGGAAGAATGAAAACCTGTTCGTAATTAATTTGTTAGAAAGAATTTAGAAATGCTTTGATTTGTTTTTATAATCGAGCGCCTGATAGTGACTACAACTGCCTATGAATATTTACAATGCCAGATGAATCGTATGTACAAAATTTAGCTTGGACTCTGATTACTATGACAATATCAATTCTATATCGTTTTATTAGCGAACGCCATATTTAAATTGGATTAAGCCAACTTATTTACAGTAAAAAAAAACAACAGTTATAATTGCTGATGCTAGGATATTCATCTCCGTCCATGTTGAAACTTGCAATAGTGACCGACACACCTTGCGTATATCGCGTTCCAGGATCAGCCTTTGTATATCCGGTTCTCTCGAGACATTATGACATGACTTGATGGTTGGTTGAGGCGGGTATAGGGGTACATCTTTGTATCCCGGTGAATGCATCCATTATCCGCCTGTCCTGTCGCAGGACCCTTGATTTGCTTCTTTCTTCTTCGAAATATGAATAAGCATTTATACAGACCAACATTATTCCGGTAACCACCGATAAACTCATTGTTTGTCGGTGGCTGTCTGGTCGCTGGTTTTTTACACTGCACTGTGCTTACCATCAGATGTAGTGCAGTCACTTTGCCGTGCTCGGAGAAAAAAAAATTGCCATCAGATAATACATAGCAAGTTTTCAGTTACTTGCCAGTTTTTTTTTAAGTAATACAGCCACATTGTAGACAGTTTTGTCTACAGAATGAGTGAGCCGGATCTACTATGCTCAATCTACCATCACATAGAAAACTGACATAGAGTGCTAGGTGAAGATTACTTCTTCTGAAGATTCTTACCATCAGGTGATCCACTTGCTCGTTTGGTGGCCTTTGCTATGAAAAAGAAAAGTGATTGTGGTCAATACAACGTATCTATTCAATCCAGGTAGTCCTTCTAGATTACACTGAACTTTGCATTTGGCTTTGCCGTAGTTTTGCTGACTTATGATAAAAATATTTAAACTTACCTAAAGACATCAACCAACTCAGGAATGAAGAATATAGAATACCATGAAAATGCTCTAAACGTGCTGTACTTCATGAATTCTCTTGTTACATATCTGAGAGAGCTATCTCCAGTCATAACTGAATTGCTGGCCAAACCGAATGCAGCTTCACCGACCACGTCTGTTGTGTAATCAGTAAACATACTCTAAAAATTGTTGACTTAGTTAGATTTTTTTTTATAGCATAGGCCGTCGAATGAGCATGTGGTCCACCTGATGGTAAATATTCTCCACCGCCCATGAACGCCCACAACACCAGAAGAATTATGAACTCGTTGCCGACCTATTTTTTCTCATTATGGACTGCCCTTTCTTACTTTATGAGTGGGCACCCTTTTGATGTAGGTCGCACATACATTAGGAGTTGAGGCAGCGTCACGGCGCAAAAATTCAAAAACAATATCTGTCACTTTTTGCGTGCACTCGCAACCTTCCTGACTCCGCTTTGACTGCTGCTCTTGTTGTTAGCGATATTTAATCTAGTACTGAATTTCTAGAGTTATAATCTCAAGCAATAGTTCCTACAACAGCACGGATTGCCAAGACAAAAACCACAGGCTACAAAATGGACACCAGAGTATGCACCTCTGATTTTTCTAAACTATGCGTGTATTTTACAGGTTGCTTTAACCACGAAGAAGACATCGTAAAGAAATGCATACCTGGAAATCTCCATAAATATTTCAAAGGTGTGTGAAGTCTGTCAACCCGCTAGAGACCAGCGTGATGGACTAAGTCATAACCCTTCTGATTCATAGGATAGGCCCATGTCCAGCAATCGGCAATATAGTAATATAGGGCTGATGTAACGAAAATAGAGATTTACACGTTCCATTCAAATTCTTACCCTAATATCAATTTCAATGCCATTTTTGTTGTCGGCTGCGATCCTTTCCAATAGGAGTTTGCCCTTGCTTATTACTACTGGCTGGAATGAGCGTAATTTAGCTGCCGTAAATGCTGTGGTCAGACGTCTTCGTGCGGAGGTCCATAGTGGGTCCTAAAAATAATAAAATAAAGTGTATTTTCACGAGTTTCGATTTATTGTATTCAAAATTCGACCCATTGTATGTGTGTAGTAACGAAAACCAGCCATAAATAGCAAATACGTTATTTGACTAAATCAGTTTGAGCATGTAAACAAAACTCATTATTCGGATTAACACTGTTTCAAAGAAAACCGTGTTTTGTTCGGTAGTTTTGCGAGGTATTTTATTGTATTGATAGGCAGTCGAGACAGCGCTCACTGCTGCTCATGGACATCGGCAATGCTAGGGAGACAGCCAAGCCTCTTCCTAACTTTGAAGGAATACTCTTTTTAAGCCTCATTTAAAGGATATATCATAGCTCCTGAGGAACACCGAAACATGGACTTCATTCCAGAGCTTGCGCGTGCGTAGTAAAAATACTGAAAACGTATCATGCTAGATGGGATTGTTATTAGATTGTAAAGGTGAACTCTACTGTGGTCCCGGCTACAGATAAAATAATAATATGTTTATAAAATATTCACTACCACCTTTTGCTCTCGGCTCCGCCCGCGTGAATATTCTTTTATATAACGAAAAGTAACCTATGTCTTATTCAAGTGATGGTCTACCTATGTGCTAAATATCATCTAAAGCAGATCAGTCATTAAGGCGTATTTGATTGACAAATACCCCACTTACGTTAACAGTGAATAAGTTGAGACTCCCCAGAGGATCCGAGGTTCCTGATCCAAGATGCCTGTTCCTGAAGTTATCAGCGTCTTTCACCAGCACCCGCCTGGCGATATCTGGACTGTTGATGACTAGACCTGGACGCCAGAATAGCCAGATCCCAATGTATGGAGTCTGGAACTGGTCGTACAACCGCTTTATCCATACTGCCTGGAAATGGGGATTAGAAAATTAATTAATTAACTACTTGATGCTCAGTCTTTCCTATGGGGGAGGTCATCTGAATAGGTACCACCAATTCGTCTATTTTTTTTATTTGATTGAATTACGAGAGGAGCAAGGCGCTCGCCTGATGATAAGCGCCACGCCTGCCCATAAACAGAAGCAACACCGCACAGAACTTTGAATTACAAAGCACTGTATGGCACTAAACTGCGCTCGTCATTCTGAGACATAAGATGTTAATTCTCATAATGCCCAGTAATTTCACTGGCTTTAATGCTCTTCAAACTGAAACACAACAATGCTTATGCACTGTTGCTTGGCGGTAGAAATAGACAAAGTGGCGGTACCAACCCAAACGGCCTCTCGCATACGAGGGACCTATCAACTTATAAAATGATGTGATTTTTATATTTATTCCTTTATTCGATAGATTAGGTCAAAGTACCACTTTAAAGTTTAAAGGTCAGTAATCACTAATATACTTAATAAAACCGAATAAAAATTAGTTGTTTTATTTTAAGCTATTTATGAGTCAGTTTTATTTTTATCATTTTTTTATTTAAATATTTTTAGTGACGTAATCGTAAAATCCCCAAATATAAACTTTGGAGGTGCAATTTCGGATTGATATCTCATTTAAATTACTGCCTAGGTGGCGCAGTTATATTACGCACGCGGTCAGACTGTGCTGAGGTCTCGGGTTCAATCCGGGTCGGGTAAAAGTGATATTGGGTTTTTCTATCACGAAAATGCTCCGTATCAGCCCGGAGTCAGGATTATGCCTGGTATGGCGATATGCTCGCCCCTGTCACATCATGGGACGGAAATACGCTCGGCGAAATGTGGGGGTACTGGTTACACCTCCGCCTACCCCTTCGGGGATTATAGGCGTGAGTGCGTATGTATGTTTTCTAAATGGAACGAAGTTCAAGGTTTTTCTATTCGTATAAAAATCATCATCAAAATCAGATGACGTCATCGTAAAGGTTGGGCATGCAAAATACAAAAATATACGTCTTATAATATGAAATCTTATCATCAGTTAATTTTTATCTTATCCTAGCACAGCGAAATGATTACACTTAACCTGATGTTAAGTGCAGTGCAATCCAAATAATATTATAATGTCGGTCGGCAAAACGCCGGCTTTAAGCGGCGGTTATTGGACATACAGTCGCTGATCCTGGATTGCGACACCAGATGATAAGCGAAAACAAAAAACGTGTGCGTCTCGGAACGCTCGACAGAAGTGATAACTTAAACTAATGTGCTTAAACTAATGTACTTAAACCGACGTAAAGTAACGGCTTGCTGCTGCGTTTCGTACGGTGAGTGAGATATCCGGAATCCCAAATCCCCTCCCCTTCCCAATCCCTAATTATCCCTTTCCTTTAAGGTAGGCAACGCGCCCGTGATTCTTTTGGTGGTGAGCGTACATGGGCAGTGGAGATCACTTACCATCAGATGACCCACTTGCTCGTTTGCCGGCCTAATCTATAAAAAAAAAGTGGTTTAAAGTGAGAGAGGTGGAGCCTGCCTACTGCTGCCGTATGCGTGAGAGAAAGGGAAGCCAGACGGAGTGGCGCCGTAACGCGTTACGTTACGAAGCAGTTTATCCTCCCATAAGTTATCACTTCAAAACACAGTGACCATCACCCAATAATGAGTTTATCGGTGGTCACCAGAATTACTTCTCACTCTTCACACTCCGAGAAGGGAAGAGGCAAATTGAGGGGCTGCGACAGGACAGACGAATAACCGATGCAGGCACCGAGATACAAGGATGTACCCCTATACCCTCCTCATCAAGTCATATCGCAACCCGCTCGGAAGAACCGGATATACACTGGCTGATCCTCAAATGTTATCCACACAAAGTGTGTCGGTCACTATGGCAGGTTTTAACACCATGTGTACGGTGGTCGCTATCCGGGCGGATATGAATGTACCACTAGTCTTTATAATCACTACTACGCTGTTTTTTGTATCAGCTATATTTTTTGAGTGTGTTAAGATTATATTTTTTATCGCAACACATAATAATAAAATAATGATGTATTATATAAATGGCATTACAGTTTAAATGTCAAATCCAAGGTGATAGGTCGCTCGTGTGCGAGAGGCCGTCTGGGTTGGTGCCACTGTTTTGTCTATTCCTGCCGCAAAGCAACAGTGTGTAAGCACGGTTTTGTTTCGGTTTGAAATTACTGGGAATGCCCAGTAATTTCAGTCTCATAATGATGAGACTTAACATCTTATGTCTCTTATGAGCGCAGTTCAGTGCCACGTAGTGCTTTGTAATTCAACGTTCTGTGTGGTGATGCTGTTTATGGGCAGGCGTGGCGCTTACCATCAGGTGAGCGCCTTGCTCGTCAAGTACAGTAGTCAAGTACAGAAATAATCTTCATTAAAGTCCCTGAGGCGTGATCGATTGCTAAGAATTGATATCATCATCATCATCATCATCATCATCATCAGCCACAAGACATCCACTGCTGAACATAGGCCTCCCCCAAAGATTTCCAGACCGACCTGTTGGAAGCGGCCTGCATCCAGCGACATCCTGCGACCTTTATCAGGTCGTCTGTCCACCTTGTAGGTGGACGTCCAACGCTGCGCTTGCCAGTACGTGGCCTCCATTCCACAACCTTTCTGTCCCATCGGTTATCGGTATAATGATATAATGATCATTTAATAGGTGTTTCGAACTGCGGTATATTTCCAAACCTGTTTATTCACGAATTTTTTTTTATCCGAGCACAGCAAAGTGTCTGCACTACATCTGATTTTAAGCGCAGCGCAGTCCAAAAAACACCACCGACAAGAATCATGCCGGCCTGTTTAAATGCTTCTTCACACTCCGAAGAAGGAAGAAGCAAGTTGAGAGGCCTGCGACAAAACAGGCGGAAGAACGATGCAGGCACAGAGATACAAGCTTGTATTCCTATACTCGCTCCAACCAACCATCAAGTCATGTCTCAAACCCCGGGAGAACCGGATATACACTGGCTGATCCTGGAACGCGATCCTCACGCGGTCACTTTGGCAGGTTTTAACACCATGTGTACAGTAGTCGCTATCCAGGCGTATATGAATATCATTCCACCTGCTAATAAGTAAAAATACAAGTGAAAACTCACAGGGTTCTCTTTCCGTAGGAAAGTGAGGCTTCCATAAATTGGATTCGGCGGCTGATGGGGCACATTCCTTTCAGCCCAATAACTCTTAACTCGTTTCCACTTGAACCAAACACACGCGAACAAACACGAGAGAAGACAAAGAAACAAATTCAAGATCATGATCAAGTTGCGGCGAACGTTGTAATAATTATATACAAACAACAGCCTTTTATATAAGTTGTGATAAGCAATGATTACACGCAGTTTTGGTTGGGTTGGAATATCCATATATTATAAATGATTGTTTCGATGTCTGTAGTTGAAATAGGGAACTCGCGAGGTGTGACGCTATAAGATCAGCATAATTTGTGATGTGACACTAAAATAGCATAACTAACATTACGAAATATACTGGAGATAATAAAAAGATATAGCTTGGTTATTTAACAAACTCCAAAATTCACACACACAAACATCCAAATTTTCACATGTATAATAATAATATTAGTAGCGTTACAAGTTTTTTTTTATCCTGGCACGGCCAAATAACCTGATGTTAAGTACAGTGCGGTGCAAATATACAGTCGACCGTCAAGAGACACTGAGCCCCTCAACGGTCGGCAGAATTATGCCGGCCTGAATTTACTTTATTAACACTGACTGATCCCGGAACGCTACTTGCCGAGCTACTATGACGAGTTTTTCATCATGTCGCTTTCCAGTCGGGTACAAAAATATCAGGTACCCTCCCAAGGCAGGTAATAAACATTTATTAAATTAATTATCTTTTGCTTTAATATAAAATGTCCAAGCGAAGTCTGGAATGGAGCTTGCTTCACAGTTTATAACTGTACACGATGATGCACGTGAGATGGATCATTTTATTTTTCATTATCTACATACTGATTAAATGTGTGCATAAGTATTTCTTATGTTTACGCGAATATTACACATTGAAATAAAACTAATTTAAACAGATTTTATCGCGGTTTTTCATTAATTTTGATCCCGACGTTTCGAAAGCTTTTCAGCCTTCATGGTCACGAGGTGGACTGAGTTGTAGGTTGTCCAAAAATTTAATGTTACAGTGCCTACCTTCAGTTTACAATTATTGATAAAAAAAAAAAAGTGTGCGTCCCGGGACGCTCGACAGAAGTGATAACTTAAACTAATGTGGGTTAAAGTGAGAGCGGAGGAGCCTGCCTACTGCTACCGTATGCGTTAGAGAAAGGGAAGCCAGACTGTCACGCCACTCGCCGTCGCCACTCTGTCTGGCTTCCCTTAACGCGTTACGTTACGAAGTCCGGTCAAAGCCCTGTCAAAGTCGTGTCAAAGTCGTGTCAATGTCGTGTCAAAGCCGTGTCAACGTCGTGTAGAAGTCGTGTCAAAGTCGTATCAAAGTCGTGTCAAAGTCGTGTCGAAGTCGTGTCGAAGTCGTGTCAAAGTCGTGTCAAAGTCGTGTCGAAGTCGTGTCAAAGTCGTGTCGAAGTCGTGTCAAAGTCGTATCAAAGTCGTGTCAAACTCGTGTCAAAGTCGTGTCGAAGTCGTGTCAAAGTCGTATCAAAGTCGTGTCGAAGTCGTGTCAAAGTCGTGTCAAAGTCGTGTCAAAGTCGTGTCGAAGTCGTGTCAAAGTCGTGTCAAAGTCGTCTCGAAGTCGTGCCGAAGTCGTGTCAAAGTCGTATCAAAGTCGTGTCAAACTCGTGTCAAAGTCGTGTCGAAGTCGTGTCAAAGTCGTATCAAAGTCGTGTCGAAGTCGTGTCAAAGTCGTGTCGCAGTCGTGTCAAAGTCGTGTCAAGGTCGTATCAAAGTCGTGTCAAAGTCGTGCCAAAGCCGTGTTAAAGTCGTGTAGAAGTCGTGTTAAAGTCGTATCAAAGTCGTGTCAAAGACGTGTCGAAGACGTGTCGAAGTCGTGTCAAAGTCGTATCAAAGTCGTGTCAAAGACGTGTCGAAGACGTGTCGAAGACGTGTCGAAGACGTGTCGAAGTCGTGTCAAAGACACTTGGCAAGTGGTCAAAATTGACAAATCTTTTTTGGCGGCTTGAAGTAAGTTGTAAGTAATTGAAGCACGCTTCAGTACATAGCCTATCTTGTCTGTGACTCCTCTTGCAAAAGGTAACACAACAGGTACACGTTCAATTGAACTGGTTTCTTTCTTTCGAAATATCGGGATCAAAAATAATAAAAAACCGCGATAAAACCCGTTTAAATTAGTTTTATTTCAATAAAAGTATGCATTTAATTTAGACCCGTTCTATATTGGTTGCATGTTTTTTTGTTGTTCCATTCCTGCACCGAGACAAATGTTTGTGTGATCCACATATATGGTTTCGGGCGTGGGTGTGGTCCCTCGTAGTTCCTGATACCTACGATACAGGTTTAACATAGTTTGGGCTCAGGTCTATGTGTGACTGTTGGATGTATTTTTTTATTGATAATATAAGAATAAACGATTGTCAAATAATGTCTGGTGACCACCGATAAAATCATTGTTTGACTGCACTGAACTTACTATCAGGTTTAGTGCAGTCACTTTGCCAAACCCAAATAAAAAAAACGAAATCGAGCACTCAGCGACATGACAGATAGCGCTGCGACACAACACACCATAATAATGTGTCTCCGACCATTCTAAATGTATGAAAGTGGTAATCTTCTAACGAGGCAGGCCATAACACAACACAATAGTTTTTTTTCCAACCCAACAAACAATTTACCGAGTTATGTCACAACATACTTGAGCGGTGCGACAGTCAGTAATTTGAGGCGTCGAAATGTCGCGAATGTGATCACACCTTTGCCTTATCTTATTATAACTTCGTTAAGTGCACATATATAACAATTTAGATAAAACTGCATGGCCCGGCTGATATTGTTCCGACCTATGAGTACCACAACGATAACACACAATAAACGACAATACTCCGAAATATTTTATTCCTAATTTCGATGTTTCGATTTTCAAAAGTCTGAATTTCATAATACCTAAGAATTATAATTAAGTAACAAAATTTATTTTACTGAAAGTCATAAATGCGATTTGTTTGTTTTCCGATTTTTATACGTTCGAAGAATCAAGTGCTCGATGGGTTCTCAGTCCGAAAAACGACATTTTGATTTTTAATACTTAACAAACGGAACGTTTGTAACAAACGGAATAAAGTTTTTCGTATTTATGTAGTCCTTTCCTGCCTGGGTATTTTTGTACCCGACTGGATAGCAACCACCGTACAAATGGTGAAAAACCCGCCATAGTTGATCATTGGTCATCCAGTGTGGTGCTATGCAAGAATTAAAAAAAATCGCGCTCTGAGAGTTCTGTCACCACACACTTAAATATGTATGACATATTGGGTTATCCACAGCAAAAACACATACCTATTCTATGGCAAAAACCGGCTTCCTATTATGGTCCAGAAGATGAAAGAAGGTATAACTTTTAATGTAGGACACACAGACAGACGGTATAAGAGAGTGCATATTGAAATATATTTTATATTTGACTTCTGAATATATACATTTTTATATTTATTTGAATGACGAGACGAGCAAGGCGCTCGCTTGATGATAAGCGCCACGCCTGCCCATAAACAGAAGCAACACCACACAGACCTTTGAATTACAAAGCACTGCGCTCGTCACCCCGAGACACAAGATGTTAACTCTCAGTAATTTCACTTGTTTCAATGTCCTTCACACCGAAACACAACAGTGCTTACTGTTGCTTGTCGGTATAAATAGACAAAGCGGTGGCACCAACTCAGACGGCTTCTGGCATACAAGGGATTTACCACCTTGTGAACTATTTGACTTTGCTTCATTATCAAATAATAAATACAATATCACCCGTATTCCTGACCCAAGAAAGATAAGAGACTTGCGATCGCAGATCACCCTGACTTGACACAAATATTTGAGGATTACATAAACATTTGTCTCAGTGCAGGGATCGAATCCGCGGCCTCTCGTTTTACAGACGTGCAATAAATTAATGTCGACCAACCAGAGAGTTTCTGGACGGCCAGCATTATACCAGCCTGTTTAACTGTATTTACACCCGCTGGCCGTGTAACAGGACTTGCTACGATATTTCATAAGCTGAACGGAAATTTTTGAGGCTCTCCCCACCTTCCTACCCAATCTACCTTCCTTTTATTATAGGTTGGTGAACATACCACGGTGACGAATAAATTCAATCAGAGTGAATGGTTTTGCGCAGTGGTTTTGTTAGGCGCCAGCGTGTCCCGTGGCTAAGTTCTGTGTGGTTTGTCACTTTTAGCATAAAGAACGCGCAGGCGTAGATAATATCAACACAGCTGCATTCAGAGCGATCCTAATCATAACACTACAATACACGTATATTTTATGTGGTGGAACCCTTACTATCAAGTGACCCACTTCATTCTAGATTTCCAGAAACCTAAGATGCTTGATAAAAGTATTCATTGTAATCCTTCAGTGGTAGAGCCACGCTGTAGACTGTTTTGTCTACAGCATGAATGGGCTGGCTCGCCCGGGTCATTACCACTGTCTCACAGAAAACCGACGTAAAGTAGCGGCTTGCTGCTGCGTTTCGTACGGTGAGTGAGATATCCGGAAGCCCAAATCCCCTCCCCTTCCCTATCCCTAATTATCCCTTTCCTTTATGGTCGGCAACGCGCCCATGATTCTTCTGGTGGTGGGCGTACATGGGCGGTAGAGATCACTTACCATCAGGTGACCCACTTGCTCGTTTGCCGGCATATGCCATTAAAAAAAAAAAAAAAAAAAAAAAGTTAAAGTGTAGCTAAACAAGAAGTAGCCACTTAACCACTACTTACATCTTTTTTAATTGAATGATGAGATGAACACGCTCGCCTGCCCATGAACAGAAGCGTACACCTCACAGAACTTTGAATTACAAAGCACTGCATGGTACTGGAATGCGATCGTCACCCCGAGACATAAGATGTTAAGTGTCATAATGCCCAATAATTTCACTAGTTTCAATGTCCTTCAAACCGAAACACAACAGTGTTTACACACTGTTGCTTGGCAGCAAAACTAGACAAAGCGGTGGTACTAACCCAGATGGCCTCTCGCATACGAGAGACCTCCCACCTTGTAAAATACATTTTACAAGCATAATATCTCAAACAACGTGACTTATTAGTTACGCCTACGACTTATTAGTTAAAGTTAACCTCGAAAACTTACTGTAATAAGCAATAACCATTTCCCAAATATGTATCTTACTTATAATATAAATGTACAAGTGTTAAACGGATAGCGGGTACAAATTTAGATAGAGCCACGCTGTAAACAGTTTTGTATATAGCATGAATGGGCCGGCTCGACCGGGTCGTTACCACTGTCACGGTACAGTGAGCAAGTCGGTCACCTGATGGTAAGTGATCACCACCACCCATGGTACTAGAAGAATCATAGGCACGTTGCCGACCTTAAAGGGAAGAGATAATTAAGAGATTGGGAAGTGAAAGGGAATTTGGGCCTCTGAATATCTCTATACTCTATATTGTGTTACTGATAAAAAAAACTGCTTCGGTGGCGCAGTTGTATTACGCGGTACGACTGCTGTGCTATGGTTCGATACCCGGGTCGGGTAAAGTGATATTGGGTTTTTCTATCACGAAATGCTCAGTATCAGCCAGGAGTCTGGAATTGTCTCCGGTATGGTGATAGGCTCACATTATGGGACGGGAATACGCTCGGCGTAATGTGGGTATACTGGTTACACCTCTGCCTACCCTTTTGGGAATTACCGGCGTCGCTTGATTTATGAGTGCGTATAAAAAAACTAGCTGTCCCTCGCGACTCCGCCCGCGTGATCTGCTTTTTCCGGGATAAAAGTAGCCTAACAGTGGCGTCATCTGATCTGAAAATTGATCGTACCCTCTCAGAAACGTTCGTGGGCTCATGCACAAGAACTTTGGTAAAGATCATCATATGATCAAATGCATAGTTTACGATTCTAGAAAAATGATTACATTACTAAAATGGCTATTAAAAAATAGGGTTCGGTGATAAAAGAGTAAACATTAAGGGTTATACGTATTTTTTTTATGTCACATTATAGAAAAATAAAAACAATTTTTTTTGTCAAAATAAAAAAAAAAAGTTAGGGGTGAACAACTCTTAGCACTTAGGGGTGTGAAAAATAGATAGTAGCCGATTCTCAGACCTACTGAATATGCATATAAAATTTGGTAAAAATCAGTAAAGCCGTTTCGGAGGAGTAAGTTAACTAACATTGTGACACGAGAATTTTATATATAAGATTAGCAAAATGATTCTCGCTAAACGTTCAACACTTGGCCCACAAGGACCTTACCCCATCCCCAACTAATTACTTAAAAACTTCACGCTGAGAAAAAAGTTAAGGTGTTTCGAACAGGCCCGCCGTAACTTCGCCCATATTTAGCCGAACCGTGCCGTTTAGAAGCCATTAAAGTTAACCGCCGCGGCTTTATTGACTATTACTATAATACGATACTTTTGTTAATTCTACTTAACTTACTTAACTAGGACAGATTGGTACAAAACTAATCTGAGATTAGACGAAATCAAATAACGCTTTTATTTTTCATCAACTTGAAAGAACAGAAGCAACACCACATACGACTTTGAATTACAAAGCACTGTATGGCATTGGACTGAGCTCGTCACCCCGAAACATAAGACGTGAAGTCTCATAATTCTCAGTAATTTGACTGGCTTCAATGTCCTTCAAACCAAAACACAACAATGCTTACATACTTCTGCTTGACAGGAAAAATAGACAACGGGGTGGTACCAACCCAGACGGCCTCTCGCATCCGAGGAACCTACCACCTAATATAGCCCGGTATTATATAGGCTCACCCCCAATACAACACAATATGGGTTTACTAGTTATACCTCTGCCTATCCCTTCGGGAATTACAGACGTGAGTGCATGTTTCTCTTTTGCCTTCCAATTAAAAACATATATTTTATTAGCCTTTGCTCGCGGCTCGGCCCGCGTGATCTGCTTTTTCCGGGATAAAAAGTAGCCTATGTCTTAAAAGTTACATTAAAATCCATTCAGTAGTTTTTACGTGAAAGAGTAACAAACATACATCCATACTTACAAACTTTCGCGTTTATAATATTAGTAGGATAGGATAGTAGGATGGCATACATTTGAAACATAATATTCATGATTTAAAAGGTTATAATGGCACGTTATAGCGGGTTTTGAAATATCAAGCAATAATCCTCAGACACCATCCAATATGGGAGGCGCAGTCAAACAAATATTTCTTTCAACGTTTAATGTCTATACGCTGCGAGGTGTCGCCCCCTCACTACCGTTGGGATGGGGCTATACTTAAATTCGAAACCGAAAAAATATTCGGTCAATTAAAATAAATCAGGAGATGGCCGGAATTTGCCGTGGTTGCCCCGAGTTGTACCCCGAGATATAAAGTATTAAGTCTCATAATTGCCATTAATTTCCTTGGTATCATTGTCCTTCCAACCCAAACACAACGGTGCTTATACACTGCTGCTTGGCGGCCTCTTATGGGATATAAAGTAGCCTATATCCTTATCCAGATCATGGTCTACCTGTTTGCTAAACATCCAAAAACGTTCAGCCGTTAAGGCTTGACTAACAAACATCCAAACTCACAAGCATCCAAACTTTCTCGTTTATCATAGTAGTAAGATTATGGCGGATGTCCTAACAAACAATAAAATATACTAAATTTAATGAGGTGGTACGGAACGCTGCCGCCGGTTATGTTTGACTTATTATACACAAACAATTATCACTCAAAATTATACAAAAACTATAATTTATCTGTAATTACATCTACTCGACAAAAACTATTTGTTAATTTGAGTTTTTATTATAACTGCTTACATAATTGCTTAGATAAAAACACTCTCTATAAAAAATCCTGACTCATTATATGTAAATAAACGCAAGAACATTTAACTCATAATATTGTAATTGCATAATGTATGCTCTGTGCAAGATGATTCGTATAGCTTTTGCTCCCAGCTCTGCCTGCGTCGGTATTTGTTTTTATCAGCATCGGCAGCTGAAATTAAATTTACTGAACACCGAGTCCATGGCCTGCTGCAGAACAGGGAACGAACTTGTCCTGAAAACGGACAAGTTTAAATACTAAACTAAAACTACCGGGCTTTATGAGACTTAACATCTTATGTCTCAGGGTGACGAGCACAGTTCAGTGCCATGCAGTGCTTTGTCATTCAAAGTTCTGTGTTGTGTTGCTTCTGTTTATGGGCAGGCGTGGCGCTTACCATCATGCGAGCGCTTGGCTCGTCTCGTCATTCAATTAAATAAAACAAAAAGCATATTGTGTGTTTACTTCACATGCAACCTCAAATTATAGTATGGTCTACAATAATTTCACAATTTACTTTTAATTAGTGTACCACAAACGTTTACCAATGTAATTACTTTAGACACAAAATTTCGCTCACAAAATGATCGCTAACCGAATTTTCGTCCGTTCCCAACCCTACAGAGCCCGAAGGCACCATCGCCATTATTCATAGCGGCTATCGACGAGCAGTTAAAATGATATATACGCGCCGATTCGCAACCTTTGAATATAATCATGCAGAGAAAAATCCACGATAGTGCTTCATACGATTCTTTCATTCCAGACTTTTGGTTGTGGCTGTATGACTGGCTGAATAATATGAAGAGTTATATTTAATTTTGGCTACATTCGACGTTATACATTCATGGGAGTCACGCTGTGTGCAGTTTTGTCTAGCATGAATGGGCCGGCTCGATCGGGTCGTTACCACTGTCTCATAGAAGACTGACGTAAAGTAGCGGCTTGCTGCTGCATTTTGTATGGTGAGTGAAATATCCGGAGGCCAAAATCCCGTTCCCAATCTCTTAATTATCCGTTCCCTTTAAGGTCGGCAACGCGCCCATGATTTTTATGGTGGTAGGCGTATATGGGCGGTGGAGATCACTTACCATCAGGTGACCCACTTGCTCGTTTGCCGGCCTATGCTACAAAAAAAAATTAAAAAAATCTATTTGATGCGTTCCGATAATTCGAATCCATTATAAGTTTTTGGAACGAAGTTCCTTACGGCAGGCTTGGAGGGGATAGGGATTTCGCTGCGTGACCGAACTGAAAAAAATGTTATAGTAAAACCGTAAGAAAAATGCGTGGAATAAAAACCGTTAAATGAGACTTTTTTTAACTTAATTTGATATCTAGCACACAAAGTTAAAGTCGAAATTCCGTTAATAAAACAGATGGGTATGAAACTTATGACATTTGGAAATGTAGACGCGGTTTGAAATTTGAATTTGAATTTTTGATTATAGAACACGGCCGTCCACCGTTTAGTAGCCAGTCTAAGTCTAAATTAATAAGTTTTTAATTAGAGTTGTTACACTTCGGTAGTGTTTTGGGATGAAATATTACTGAATAAAAGTTTATTGGAACGAAGTTCCTTACGACAGACTTGGAGGGGATAGGGATTTCGCTTCATGACCGAACTGAAAAAAATGTGATAGTAAAACCGTAAGAAAAATGCGTGGAATAAAACCGTTAATTGAGACGTGCGCAGGCGCGACAGTCGCATACACAGAATTGAGCACGACTTTTTTTGCAATTTGTGTCGATTCTACATTAGCCGAAGGAACTTCGTTCCTACCTGGTGTCCCACGACACCACTAATTTTTTATCCAAGCACGGCAAAGTGACTGTACTAAACCTAATGGTAAGCGTAGTGCACTCCAAAAAACCAGCGCCCACCGATAAACAATGAGTTTATCAATGGTTACCAGAGTCAGGGCCTGTATAAATGCTTCTTCCCTCTTCGGAGAGGGAAAAAGTAAATCGAGGGGCCGCGATCCACATAAGGCGTGTGGATCACTATGGCAGGCTTTAACACCATGTGTGTGTGTGTGTGTGTGTGGTCGCTATCCGGGTGGATATATTCAATACCTACCACCAGCAATATTTCGGAAAAAAATCTGAAGAAATATTTCGTATTGATACAATATTTTGCAAAGTAGTGGAGGAAATTAAATACAGAATTTTTTCAGGTCCACTTGACTTGACCGGCTATTTACCTATTTCTTTTTCCTCTGAGTAAGGGTAAACGCTAGTGACCATTGATATTTCAACCACAAAAATAACTGTCTCTTTCTTTAAAACCTACATCCAGTTAGGGCTGATATTCAGTTAACCTCAATTTATCTAAAATAACATGTCACTGTCATTTCTTACTAAGTCAACACAGCAGTAAATTATTCAAAACCTTGTAGCGGACATCATAATAGTTCCCGGGTGGAATGTCCCGGGATATCCGGAATCATACGCGCCTCTATTCTCCCCGGGAGATAGAGCGACGTCTGCAAATACTATGTAGGGTAAAGATTTTGCGCCCTTTTTCTTTCTTTCAAAAAGGTAAGTAATATTTAATAGAATAACAATAGAAATATTTATAAAGCCATGGTTCCCTCCCGTGACCACGAAGGCTGAAAATTCTTCGAAACGTCGGGATCAAAATTATTAAAAAACCGCGATAAATTCCGTTTCAATTAGTTTTATTTCAATGAGTGTCATATTTTTTTTATCTCACACGGAAATGTGATCAGGCTGAACCCGTTGATAAGAACAGTGCAGTCTAAATATAATGCTGTTGAGAGACACTACGTTCCTCGAGGGTCGGAAAGATTTTGCCGGCCTGAAGTTACTGGGTATACTGGAACGAGTGTCGGCGTGTTTTTCGCCATTTATACGGTAATGTCCTCCAAACCGAAAACAGTGCTTACACACTGCTGATTGAAGATAAAAATAGACAAAGCGGTGGTACTAACCCAGTCGGGCTCCCGCATACAAAGAACCTGCCACCTGGTGAAGACATCATCAGCTACAAAGAGTAAAACACGTCGAAATTCAAGCGTAATTAGACAAACGAAGGCTCGTAAGGGCAAACAATAGAGTTATTATAATTAAATTACCGAGTTCGATTCTCGGAAGCAATTAATGGTCAGACAATAGGCTTTTAGCTATCGGAATTCAATAGACGTTTTAAAGAATTCATTTGAACGCGTTCCCGTTTGATAATCAGACTAATGAATTATACCAAATTGGGATAAATTTGGGGCTTTTGTTTGTGTTTCTTTGTAGAATGACGGCATTGACGTGATTGGGTTAACGGAAATTCACGAGTAACTCTAATTGATGTTATTTTCACTTTAAAATAAAACTAATTTAAACGAATTTTTTGTTTTATTTTTGCTACCGTCATTTCGAAAGCTTTTGAGCATCGTGATCACGGGGTGGACTTACCACAATATCCTCACATCAATCTACCCCGTGCCACGCAGTAAATAAGGTAGACTATTTGTTTTTTTTATTTATTAAATCAATAAGTTAAGTTACCCAAAACCAAAAAAAAAAAAGTTGCTGGTGGGAGGATACTTGTATCCGACCGGATAGCGACCACCGTACACTGGTGCTAAAACCTGCCATAGTGGCCCACCTTGCGTGGGTCGCGTTCCAGGGTCAGCCAGTGTATATCCGGTTCTCCCCAGGGGGCTTGCCCCCTGATCCTCACCCTTTTCCCATCCCTTTTTCCTTCCCCTCCCCCTTGGCCCTTTGGCAGGCCGGCATAATCTTACCGACCTACGATGGACACATTGTTTATCGTTGGTCGACAATATTTTTGGATTACTGGATTACACTTGCCATCAAGTGTAGCGTAGTCACTTTGCCGAGCCAGGATAAAAAAAAAACCTACTGCAGAATTTCATTAATCCGTCCAAAGAAAAATAAACTAGAAGCTATTTAAATCTGATGAAAGGGGTTCTTGTCATATAACAGTCGACGCAAACTTTGACGTCACTGTGTAATATGGCCATTGCTATGCATGCGTGGAGAGATATTGTGAGATGTCCTCCTTACGCCTATGAGCACCTTTGCCCATACTAAAATTTAAAATCATAATTTCAGGCTCATTTTTAACCGATTTTGACTGTGTTTTCACAAAAGGGTTTCTTTTTCGTATTCTTTTACAAGAATTTTTACAAGGTGGTAGGTCCCGCGTATGCGAGAGGCCGTCTGGGTTGGTACCACCGCTTCGTCTATTTCTGCCGCCAAGTAATAGTGTATAAGCACTGGTGTGTTTCGGTTTGAAGAACACTGAAGCCAGTGAAATTACTGGGCATTGTGAGACTTAACATCTTGTGTTTTGGGGGTGACGAGCGCAGTTCACTGCCATGCAGTGCTTTGTAATTCAAAGTTCTATGTGGTGTTGCTTCTGTTTATGGGCAGGCGTGGCGCTTCCCGCCAGGCGAGCGCCTTGCTCGTCTCGTCATTCAATTACATAAAAAAATATTTTGTGTGGCGTATTAAATAATGTATTTTAATCAACATAGGAAACTACCCTCTTCAAAGTTCTGAGTGCGCGTGTTTTCGTCAAATGTACAAATTATTAATATCCTTTTGCGATCCAAGGTACACCTCAAAATGACTCGACAAGAAGCACCGCTCATTTGACATCGTGTAAATTATTCAAGAATAAAATTACCAGATAAAAACGCGTTGAATTTACCAACCAAGCAAAACGATGTGGTTAGTTTAAAATTCAAATTCGAAAAGTCTAACACGGGGCGCACTGGGCGGCAGTCGATTTGAGTGCAAATACTAGAGTCTCGCCGAGCCGGACATTTGCTATGGTAATGTAGGAACTGTGGGGGACGAAACAGCACGGGATTTGAGTAAGAATGAGTTGGTTTCTGGATGATTTTTGAGTGAAACTGTCATAGTGGAAAACTTGCTGAGACTATAAAACAAAAGGTGCTATTTTGTACTGCAACAAAAAAGAGAGGTTATTATAACATAGACAAACATGCAAATGGGTCACCTTGTGTTGATGTCTACCGGCCATTTACGCCTTTAGGAGATATGTCGGGATGGAGGTTATAATTGAACTATCTGACAGATATTTAACTTAAACGATAGCTTTAACCAGCGAATCTTGAGCGGTTTCGGTTAACATAGAAAGTTATGAAGTCATATAACATTTGTCAAATGGTGCAACTAATTTTTTGCTTAACCGATGCTTTAACATGTTTGTCATTGCTAAAGTAAGATGATACAATCCACCCTAAGTGTATCAGAGAAAACATTAACGTCTACTAACTCTTTATTAATGTTATTGTATCTAACACGGATTCTAACGAGTGCAAAATGTCTGCCCAAATTGGTTTCCAATATGCTGATTTTGACCCGGAAAAAGGCAATCACAGAGCAAAACCTAAATAAATTTATCGTTATTTTGACACGAAGGTAAACCTGACATATCTGACAAAACCACGGACAAACCACCGGCCACTAATTAATGGATTTAAACTGGAAATTGCAACAGAGTAAAATTAATATTAACGGGTATTGATTGATGTTTGCTGGTGTGCGATGCGAATTAGCTGTTAGTTTTACCAATATACCTGACGATACGATGGTGATACGATATTTTAATAAAACAATCGGTTGATGTAAATCTTTTATTTTATGTGTATAAATAGGCCTCGCTGGCGCAGTTCTATTGTGTACGCCGTACAACTGGTTTGCTGAAGTTCGATCCCCGGGTCGGGTAAAGTGATATTGAAGTTTTCTATCACGACATGCTCAGTATCAGCCCGGAGTCTGGAGTTGTGCTCGATATAGCGATAGGCTCGCCTCCTATCACATCATGTGACGGAAATACGCTCGGCGAAATATCGATGTACTGGGGAGACCTGCCTACCCCTTCAGGGATTACAGACGTGAGCACGTACCTATTTCTATAAAAAACGGGATGAGATGAAATCACTTTATGTAGATTGCGTTCCAGGATAACCAGTACATATCAGGTTCTCCTGAAGGGCTTGCGACAGGACTTGATAGTTAGTTGTGGCTGGTAAAGAGCTCCATCCTTATGTCCTTGTATCTTTATCCGCCTGTCCAGTCGCAGGCCCCTTGATTTGTTTCTTCCCTCTTTGGAGTGTGAAGAAGCATTTATACCGTTACGATCCTGGTGGCCATCGATAAACTCATTGTTTGTCGGTGGTCGCTGGTTGCTTTGGACTGCACTGCGATTAGCATCAGATTAAGTGTAGTCACTTTGCTGTGATCAGATGAAAAAACACTTTTTAACTAGGGTAAAAAGTCGTACGATAATAGTCGCGTCGCTTACGTCACGTACGGGTGTAATATGAGCATGGGTTTACAATTCAACGACCCGACCACAAAGCTTTGTAGATCTGAAGGTTGGTACCAAACATAATGGAATATCCAAAGTATTGGATTTCAATATAGGTGAAGGACCCACCACTTAGCTTGTTGGATTTTCCAGTAAGTCAACCAAGTTAAACGCCCATCCTGATCTGATTCTAAGAAAATTCAATGAGTGCTGATTCTGTTCTCTATGTGAACTTATTAAGTGCCTCTACATAATAACTACACGAGTGATTGAGTACAAGAAAAACTAAGATTGTAAGGTATCTATCATATTTTTTTTATATTGGTAGACAGCTGTGAGTGGAACGAACTGCCGACAGACACTGAATGGATCCCAGCCATCTGACTTTAGAGTAATTACATGCACTATCTCATCTCTGCTTATTTTCTTCCATTACCTATTCTTCTCCAGGCCAACTTACCTCCTAAACGGCCTGCATCAACCTGATATCCGCTACATTTTTCACGTCGTGGGCTCATCATACAGCAGGGTGTCCTACGTCTGCCATAACGGGAGAGACCACTCCACTACAGCATATGTCTGATCCACCGACCATCATTTTGACTGCAGAAATTACCCACTTCAAGTCCAGTGTGGTTATTCTATGATCAACATCGATGACTTTGCCTCTCTGGGTGACTTCATTCACATTCTACCCTCCAGAGAAATTCCAAACATTGATCAGTACTTCTAGAGTTACCCCCTAAAAAAACTTTACCACTTTATAATATTAATAATATAATATTTTATAATGAAACTCCTAATATCAGAACACAACCGACGAAACATACCCGTTACTTTTTAATCTTACCCTTACAAAAACGGGGCCTAACAACTTTTACCCGAAGTACAGGGACGCAATCGGCATCAACAAAGTGGAAAAAAACTGTAGATTAATTAAAGAATAATAAGTTTAAATAATGTAGAAAAACTAACTCGGGGATTACATTCCCACAGCGCCCACACTCGAATTAGTAATTATATGCGGATCAAACAAACATTTGTATCGTTGCGTGGATTGAAACCGCTATTAGGTTCTCTCGACAACCAGCTAATCTCTCATTAGACCACGAGTCTGTTTATTATTATTAGACTTCATATTTTTTTTTTTAGATTAAGGACATTCTTTGATTAGTAATTTTTTTGGAACGAAGTTCCTTACGGCAGGCTTGGAGGGGATAGGGATTTCGCTGCGTGACCGAACTGAAAAAATGTGATAGTAAAACCGTAAGAAAAATGCGTGGAATAAAAGCGTTAAATGAGAAGTGCGCAGGCGCGACAGTCGCATAACCAGCCAGCGTTAGTTCCTTTTTTAAAATGAAATTCATTCAGCCAGTTATAGTTGAAGTATATGAAAATACTCCTTCGATTTTTAAAAGATTACGCTAGCTCGTTATTATTTATAATTACATAAGTTGATAAAAAATGCTATACAATAGCTTTACCGCGGCAGTCTCCGAGTGCCACACGTCTTTTTTTTTATTGGAACGAAGTTCCTTACGGCAGGCTTGGAGGGGATAAGGATTTTGCTGCGTGACCGAACTGAAAAAAATGTGATAGTAAAACCGTAAGAAAAATGCGTGGAATAAAAACCGTTAAATGAGACTTTTTTTAACTTAATTTGATATCTAGCACACAAAGTTAAAGTCGAAATTCCGTTAATAAAACAGATGGTTGTGAAACTTATGACATTTGGAAATGTAAACGCGGTTTGAAATTTGAATTTGAATTTTTGATTATAGAACACGGCCGTCCACCGTTTAGTAGCCAGTCTAAGTCTAAATTAATAAGTTTTTATTTCTATTTGTCTATTCTATTTCTATGTAATTTTATGTTGTCAAACAAAAATAAAGAGACCTATTTTGTTATTTCAGTTCATAATTAGAATTTTTTGCAATTTGTGTCGATTCTACATTAGCCGAAGGAACTTCGTTCCTACCTGGTGTCCCACGACACACACCAATTTTTTTATTTCTATTTTCTATTTCTATGTAATTTTATGTTGTCAAACAAAAATAAAGAGACATATTGGAATGAAGTTCCTTACGGCAGGCTTGGAGGGGATAGGGATTTCGCTGCGTGACCGAACTGAAAAAAATGTGATAGTAAAACCGTAAGAAAAATGCGTGGAAAAAATGCGTGGAATAAAAGCGTTAAATGAGAAGTGCGCAGGCGCGACAGTCGCATAACCAGCCAGCGTTAGTTCCTTTTTTAAAATGAAATTCATTCAGCCAGTTATAGTTGAAGTATATAAAAATACTCCTTCGATTTTTAAAAGATTACGCTAGCTCGTTATTATTTATAATTACATAAGTTAATAAAAAATGCTATACAATAGCTTTACCGCGGCAGTCTCCGAGTGCCACACGTCTTTTTTTTATTTCTATTTTTCTATTCTATTTCTATGTAATTTTATGTTGTCAAACAAAAATAAAGAGACATATTTTGTTATTTTAGTTGATAATTTGATTTTTTTGCAATTTGTGTCGATTCTACATTAGCCGAAGGAACTTCGTTCCTACCTGGTGTCCCACGACACACAATTTTTTATTATTTGATTGATTGACGAGAGGACAAAGGCGCTCGCCTGATAGTAAGCGCCACGCCTGCCCATAAATAGAAGCAACATCACACAGAACGTTGAATTACAAAGCACTGTATGACGCTGAACTGCGCTCGTTACCCTGAGATATATGTTTAATCTCATAACGCCTAGTAATTTCACTGTGTCCTTCAAATCGAAACACGATACACAGTAGTGCTTACACAGTATTGCTTGACAGCAGAAATAGACAAAGCGTTGGTACCAACCCAGACGGCCTCTCGCATACGAGGGACCTAACACCCGTAAATAGTAAAAATAAAAACACTGGTTTCTTTTTATAACCGTGGCACATATAAATATTATTTACAAACCATATTTCATTTAAGTACTTGGCATAAATGGAATATTCTGTGTATCATTAGATATATCTATTACAAAATGGCCCAATATTCGAATTGAGATGTTCCGTAATTGCCTTTCAAGTTTCAACTAACATATTGATCTCCCGTAATTCGAGAGCTTACAATAACACATTGACGAACCTGACTGACCAAATATCTAACTGTACATAATTCAGTTATACATACTACATAAGCTCACGCATGTATTCCCGACAGGACAAGCAAACATGCAACTAGTGCACCCATAGTTCGCTGAACTTATTTTCGACCCAAGATGTGATATTGGCGAGCTTATCAGCTTGGCCATTTCGTATTGTAGTCTGTGAATTATTTTAATAAAATTTATGTATGTGTTTTATGTATGTTTTATGTAGGTGTATTTTATGAACAGGATTGATTGGAATGATTTTAAAAATATTTACGCCAGCATTCGAGAGTTTATCATCTGAATAATATTCATTCTGTAGCATTTCCGAACGCCACTTTTTAGTCTATGGACACTAATATATTTATTATCTATGACAAGGACATTAATCAGCATAAATTATTGACAATAGAGAATGTGTAGTAGAAAACAAAGTGGAGAAATGAAATAAAATCAATTTTTTTTTTAATTTTTTTTTTTATTGCCTTGATAGGCAGACGAGCAAGCGGCCCGCCTGATGGTAAGCGGTCACCGCCGCTCATGGACATCGGCAATGCCAGGGGCACAGCCAAGCCGCTGCCTACCGTTGAAGGAGTACTCTTTTTAAGCCTCGTTTAAAGAAGGACATGTCATAGCGCTCGGGAAACACCGAGGCAGGGAGTTCATTCCAGAGCTTACACGTACGTGGGATAAATGAACGCTGGAAACGTACGGTACTAGACCGTATTGTTTCCAGGTGGTATGGATGAACTCTACTGCGGTGTCGGGTGGTGCGATGGTAGAATGGTGACGTTGGCACCATCTTAAACAGTTCCTCAGAGCACTCCCCATGGAACAGCCGATAGAACACGCAGAGCGAACCAAAGTCTCTCCGCAGTCCTAACGGTTCCAGGTTATCCGTGAGATCAGGATCATCGACGATTCGAACAGCTCGTCTTTGCAAGGAGTCAAGTGGGTTAAGTAGGTATTTGGGGGCTCCTGCCCAGAGGTGGGAGCAGTACTCCACGTGGGGCCGTACTTGAGCTTTATAGAGCATCAATCTCTGGCGTGAAGTACCGCCCCGCTCTGTTCAGGATACCCAGCTTTTTACTAGCCATTTTGGCTTTGTCCTCCAAATGACTCCTGAACTGGACTGTGCTCGAGATTTCGACGCCGAGAATCCCAATACTCTCGGAAACCCGGAGAGGTACTCCTTGGAACTGAGGCGCTATGACAAATGGGTCCTTCTTCGCAGTGAATGCGCAAACTTGTGTCTTCGTGGGGTTGAACTGAACTAAGTTCATTTCTCCCCATTTGGAGGCCCGCCCCAGAGAGCTCTCGATTTCAGACACAAGTTGAGACCGTCTTTCCTCTACGGTGCATCGAGGAACATTCTGGTGGCCGATGTATCGCGCATCACTCGTGCTGTCATCTGCATAGCAATGCATGCTGTCAATAGACAGCATGTCATTGATATGCAATATAAAGAGTGTCGGCGACAACACCGAGCCCTGTGGAACGCCAGCATTGACTGAAAGGGTCTCGGAGCAACAGCCGTCAACGACGACTTTAATGCTCCGACCCTCCAGGTAGCTAGCGATCCACTTGCAGAGTCCCTCGGGGATTCCGTAGGATGGTAGCTTCGATAGAAGGGCTCTATGCCATACCCGATCGAACGCCTTCGCGATGTCAAGGCCGACAGTCATAGCCTCACCCTTGCCCTCCAAAGCTTCTGCCCAGCGATGTGTGAGATAAACAAGAAGATCACCAGCTGATCGACCGTGACTGACGATCACTGATCAGCTGGTGCTCCTCAAGGTACCGCATCAGCTGGGCATTAACGACTCGTTCCATAACTTTGGAGAGCAAAGATGTGACCGCTATCGGCCTATAACTCGAAGGGTCCGACCGGTCACCTTTTTTAGGGATCGGATGGACATGAGACACCTTCCATGAAGTGGGAACCCTGTTAGTATAATAGAAAAGACGGTAAAGGCGCGTAAGAACGGGGGTCAACTCAGGGGCGCACGTTTTAAGAACCACCGCGGGGATACAGTCTGGCCCACTCGACTTACGGATGTCGAGAAGCCTTAGTTCCCTCCTGACCGCACGCTGGTTGATGCGTATTTCAGGCAGGGTAAACTCGCACCGGGAGATCTTCGGCGGTGTGGCTTCTCCATCATCTAAAGTCGAGTTCGAGGCAAAGGATTGGGCTAAAAGATCCGCCTTCTCCTTTGCACTATGGGCCAAACTGTCATCAGGCTTACGCAGTGGCGGGAGACTAGACTGGCAGAAGTTGCCTTGGACAGCCTTGGCAAGCGACCAAAAAACACGACTCCCAGAGGGATAACTCTTTAGTCGCTCGCCAATTCTGCCAATGTGCTCCGCCTTGGCCCTGGCTATAGCCTTCTTGCTGGACCTGGAAGCAGCATTAAAGTTCCGCTTCTCTTCCTTGGCGTTTGGATCCTGACGCTTTCTAGCGTCATTCCACGCTATGTATGCGGACTGCTTGAGGCGCGCAGCTTCGGCGCAGGCATTGTTATACCAAGGCCGGCTACGACGCCCTAGTGGTATTTTGGTATTGGGGATGAACAAGTCCATCCCCAAAAGCACCACGTCCCTGATGCAGTCCGCACAAGCGTCAGGATTTTCGGAAGAGAAACAGAGCTGCTTCCATGGGTAGGACGCAAAGAACTCACGTAGTCCATCCCAATCTGCTGACCCATAACGCCAGACCCTGCGAGACCCAGTCGCTGAAGAGCGACAGCGATAAGTAGCAGGGGCCGACGAACGCACAAGGCAGTGGTCAGATGACCCTAGAGGGGCATCGACCACCACCCTGTATCCGTCAGGGTGTGTAGTCAGCAGAAGGTCCAACAATGAAGGTTCGTGAGTCTCAACAACTGGAACACGAGTGGGTTGCGTTACCAGTTGTGTGAGACCATAAGCCAAGGCCAATTCATAAGCAGTCCGACCCGGGAGGTCAGTGGTCCGGGAGCCCAACCACTCCACATGATGAGCTATAAAGTCGCCGAGGACCACCACCTCCGCAGATGGGTACTGCTTAAGAATCTGGTCAGTCCCCACTTGCACGTTCTCAAATAGGTGAGTAGACCCCACTTCACTGGCATGAGACCTGTAAAGGCATGCGTAGATCCGAGTACGACCTCCATAATCTACGCATAGCCACAAGATCGACAGGTCCCGATGCTCGAGGCCCTGAAGGCGGCGACAACAGATATCACCCCTAACGAAAACGCACACCCCGGCCTTACGAAAGAATGAGTGCTCTAGTACGTAGCCGGGGTAGTTTTTAGTACGAAGTATCGTCAGGGGTAGATATTTGAGTCTCCGTTAAAAAGAGCAGAGCAGGCCGCGACGTCTCGAGGTGGTGATGGACGGCGTCGAGGTTACTATGCAGACCCCTGACATTGCAGAAGTCCACTTGTAAAGTGGATGCAGTCTCCGCCGAGTAATTCCTGCTTTTTTTATTTACCTTCTTCATATTTTTTATTTTATTAGAGTATAGGAAGGGAGAAGGATGTGCGCAGTGGACTCAGAATGATACCCGAATAAAATGCGGAGCGTGGTGCGAGGCGGGCCCGTGGGTTATTTGAGGAGCTGGCACGAAGCACGGAAGGGCCCCCGATGCCCCCCCATGTACAGACGCCGGGATCCACTCCAGTCTCCCACTCTGGCACGACGACTGTACAATGGGATTTTCGCCGGTTGGTAGGACAGCTTCCCAAGGAGGGAGTTTTAAAAGGGAATCCTCGGGTTCAGGTCCCCAACTGACCGGCAGGCGGCCGGCGGCGACCGTTCCCATCGGGTCTCCCTGTGCCCCGAGTCAGCCCCTCACGCTCATCGCGGCAACCGGCACTTTAGCACCGCATGTTCCGGGCACCATCCGAAACCACCGACACGGAGAGGAGAGTAGAGGGCAGGAACGGCTATCCAGCCCTTCCACCGAAACGCATTACTGCTTGGCGGCAGAAATAGGCAGGACGGTGGTACCAATCCGCTCGGGCCAAGCGCTGTACAAAATACACATTCACTCAGTGATTAGCCCAACCACCAGTGACGGGAGAGAAGGGGTGGGACTAGGACACCATGACCGCGGAGAGAGGGGTAGGTATGCGGCAATGGAGGCTCGAGGGGCCAGGGTCGCGAACCCGATCATTCTATGTGGCAACCGGACAGATTAACACAAGAATGACCCTCTGACCATAATGACTGATTGCACTGGTGGAATAATCTCTGTCACAAGATTATCCCACCAGCGGGCGGTGGGGTCGTCACGTCCCTACGCCATTGACTCCAGGGAACTTGTGGCCAGCAATAGATCAGTATAGCACAACTCTGTTATTAACCTTTAAAAATTAAGAATAAACTCAATGTTTTGACCCCCGTAACGTTTCCTAAGCCCGGCACTGCTTGAAGATTAATCACGCCTGGACGTTTCGGGATTAAACACTCTAGAAAGTCTATTGGCTTTAAATTTACGGTCTAATTAGGTTCCATTAAAGTTTGTTAAGTAGAATTCTGGAACAGTATCCTTTTGCTTGAACGTTTCAAGTTCTGTGGGAATTTGAAAGATTATGCAACCGGCGGGCTTAATGATTCACTAATTATTGAAGGGTTAATTGTTTTGTACCGAGCTAGATCGACTGGGTGACACCATTGTAAGGAAATAGCAGAGGATATTGGTGGTAGGATATTCATATCCGCCTGGATAGCGACCACCGTACACGTGGTGTTAAAACCTGCCATAGTGATCCACATTTGGTGTGGACCGTTCCAGAATCAGCCAGTGTACAATTGTGTGAATTACAAAGCACTGCATGGCACTGGACGGTGTTCGTCACCCCAATACCTACCTTTTTTTGATTTTGATTTTTTGATTTGATTGTCTCATAATTCCTTGTAATTTCACGCCTCAATGTCAAACTGAAACACAACAGCTTACACACTGCTGACAAAGCAGTGGTTCCAGCGCAGACGGCTTCTCCCATACAAGAGACCTTCCATCTAGTATAGTCTTTTGTTCGTTATTTTTTTCAAAACAGCTTCCAGAACCGGCAGTAGACCGTTAAGGTCTTAATAGAATTTAAATAATGTATAAAATTTTAGGGATCCAATAAAAATGAAAATTTGATTTGAATTACGATCAGCAACCAAACTACTTGTTGTTTCACTAAACTAAATAACAACTTACACCAACTTATAGATCTGACATAATTATGTTACAATTCAAGTAACCTACATCCATTTACAGGAATGAACTAACAACGCTGCTTAATAATTACCTCGTAAGTCCAATTACGTACCTACTAACTTACGTGAGTAAAAATTACAGGTATAATTTAAGTCTAATAAGAATTATGTAACAAAAATTAAATACATATTTAAAAAGGACTTTTGTGTAATATTTAGCAGAAATCCCGTGGATTATAGGGAGTCTGTTATCTGATATGACATAACGGTCCCTTTGTCCCGTATTCCCGGGGATTTTTGCCGGGATCCATTTGAAAACAAACACGGCAGCTCTGACGTAATTACTTCACTACTGGTTTGAGTTAATTTACTTAATACTTTTCTGTTCTTGTGACGCATGTTAGCTTTATAATGTAATAGGCAAGTTTCCTATATTTTAATATATACATTGATTTATACGCAATAGAACATAATTTGATAAAGAAACCCTTTTGTTAAAACATAATCAGGTAATCATAAAGGTTGCCTGGAAGAAATTGCCGTTAGCAATAAGGCCGCCCGTTGTACTTCTTTTTATTATTTTTAGATGTCTGTTGTGTATTTTCAATACTTTTTGTTGTGATGTACAATAAAGTTATAAATAAATAATGAAATAAAATAAACAAAATTAGTTCAAAAATGAGCCTGCAATTTTAAATAGCAGCATATATAGGTGGGCGCGTAGTGGGCATAACTCACTATCTTGTTCGCACACGTGCACTGTAATGGCTATTTTACATGATGACGTCAAAGTTTGCATCGTCGCTCATTTGAAAAATACCCCTTCCATTAGATTTGAATGGCTTCTAGCTCACTTATTTTAGTAAGCATCGTTGTATTTCGGTTTGAAGGACATTGAAACCAGTGAAATTACGGATGAGACTTAACATCTTTGGGTCTCGGGATGACGAGCGCAGTTTAGTAGCATGCAGTACTTTATAATTTAAAGTTCAGTATGGTGTTGCTCCTGGTTATGGGCAGGCGTGGCGTGTACCATCAGGCGAGCCACTTGCTCGTCTCGTCATTCAATAAAATAATTTAAAAACCGCAACATTGTTTACACACAGTTGCTGAATTAGACAATACAGTGGTATCTACCCAGACTGACTCTCATACGAACGTTTACCCGTATGTTGATGTGAATGACATTTACGATTAAAAATTCTCGGGCATAACCTTTAAAATATACGGGCCAATGCAGTTTGATCTACATAGCTACTTTACGTAAATGTTGAAAGATTTTATCAGAACGATTGGCAATACATTTGTATTTTCAATTCCAAACTATTTTTGGAATGAATGAAAAGGCCTGAAAACTAAAGGTACAACTTTTTAACAATCTTTGAGTCTAGTTAGTCAACTGTAATATCTAGGTGTAATGTCTCTTTCTAAGGGGACGTCTGGGTTGGTACCACCACGTTGCTATGTTTCGATTTGAAGGGCATAGAAGTCAGTGAAATGACTGGGCATAAAAGACTATGTTTTTGTCGAACTTATCATATTTATAATTATTAAGGACCTTACACGCGATACTATGAGCAACGGCGATTGGCGGTTTAGTTGCTTTTCGGAAGCTCAATGCAGCGTCCAAAGGTTCCTTTCCGAACACAATATACACACGTTAGTTGTTTATATGAGTGGTAAAGCTACGCTGTAGCCAATTTTGTCTACAGTATGAAGGGATCGGCTCAACCGGGTCGTTACCTCTGTCTCACAGAAAACGAACGTAAAGTAGTAGCTTGCTGCTGCATTTTGTACGGTGAGTAAGACATCCGGAGCCCAAATCCCTCCCCTTCCCAATTCCTCAAGTATGCCTCCCCTTTAAGGTCGCCAACTCGCCTATGATTCTTCTAGTATTGTGGGTTTACGTGGGCGGTGGAGATCGCCTACCATCAACTGACCTTTCTGAAGTTAAAAATTGTCTATAAAAATTTCAAAGGTATGTGAAGTCTACCGCCGTTAAGCCAACGTGGCGGAGTAAGGTCTCACCACTCTCATTCGCAGAGGAGGCCCGTGTGTGGCCCCATTATGCACCAGCCTAGATCGACAAGTCGCTAAAAGTCGCATACCACGATCAAACGCAGTGAGTTGCCAATCACAATACAGTTAAAAGCACTCGTTAAAACGCGCGATTTGAATTCAACGTTCGAACGCAGAAAATCGCCTTAACAAACGCAGTTGCGAAAACGCCAGTCGCCGATGCCAAAAGTATCGTGTCTGTAGTAGCCTTTATATAGTTTTTAGATAACCCGAACACATCGATAGTTACAATAAGTTCATCTTGTACTTGCGTTGTTTGCATGCGTTTGTTTGGAGTGTTTTTAATAATTTACAATATTTAAGTGACAATATATTTTAGGTAAGTGTAGCTTGCTTTAATTTGTTTTTAAATACATACATAATATGAGGGGCCAAAAAACTTTTTTAATTTTTTTTTTGTTTTTTTAGGTAGGAAATTTTTTTTCGTTAACTTTCCTACCAGTACAGATTTTGATTCTCATTTGTCAATTATTCGTTTAGGTACATTGAAAATCCAAACACAAAATAAAAATTTCCTGTGTTATTTAAATGGGAAATGGAAAACCACAAAGCGTCACCTCTTCATATTAATACTAAGAGCTCAAACTTTACCAGATTTTTTGTCATCTCGGATGATATTTTCTAAGAGCCACGCTGTAGACAGTTTTGTCTCCAGCATGAATGGGCCGGCTCGACCGCGTCGTTACCACTCTCACAAAAAAACCGACGTAAATTAGTGGCTTGCTGTTTAGGTTTCCCCCCGACTCACCCTTCCGTTCCCAATCCCAAATAATCCCTTTCCTTTAAGGTCGGCAACGCGCCCATGATTCTTCTGACATTGTAGGCGTACATGGGCGAAGGAGATCACTCACCATGAGGTGACCCACTTGCTCGTTTGCCGGCAGTGTAAAATAATCTTTTTTCAGAATTTAAAGTATAGGTGAGGTGAGCAGCCGAGATCTTAGGTTCGATCCCCGGATCGGGTAAAGTGATATTGGGTTTTTCTATCTCGAAATGTTCAGTATCAGCCTGGAGTATGGAATTGTGCCAGATATGGTTATAGGCTCGCCCCCTATCATATCATAAAACGGAAATACGCTCGGCAAAATGTGGGTGTACTGGTTACATGTCTGCCTACCCCTGCAGGGATTATAGTGATTATGTATTAAAGTATATATCATAATTATGTTGTATATCCAATGGCCCAAATCCCCCTCCCGTTTGCAATCCCTTAATTATACCTTCCCTTTAAGGTCGGCAACGCACATATGATTCTAATAGTATTGTTGGCATGCATGGGCGGTGGAGATCACATACCATGAGGTAACCCACTTGTGCCTTTGCCGGTTTATGCTATTAATAAATAATAGTTTAAAGAACTAAAAAAAACACGTATTTATAGAAAATCCAACTCCATCCATCCATCCAAAAAGAAGAATTTTTTTCTCTTAGATACTACGATATTCCCTATAATTAACGAAGATCCAGAGAGTACAATTTTAATTCCTTCCATTTCCAAAGGAGTCGGTTACAAACATACAAACAAACATACAGGTGAAGTTAATAAAAAGCGTGTAAAAAAGTAGTTATGTAATTGTGATAGGAGTACGCGTCACGCGACCGTTTCGATACAACATCATATGAAGCGAACGTGTAGTTCGCCTGACTCGCGCAACGCATCGCGTTCTTCTCTAAATTGTATGTACCTTAAATTGTACAATGCCTTGTCTTTCCAATATTATTGGACATAATTTAAGCCGATTATAACTCACTATGCACGCTAGCTAATACCCAAATGCTCGAACCTTTAGAACAAATGTTAGAGTTGATATGTAGGTGTATGGCTCTTAGGATCTTCTTCTGGTAGAAAGTAATGATTTTACTACAATGGCATATAGATAATTTCAAAAATAACTTTATCTTTGTCAATAACATTTGCAAGTATCTCCATAATATGTTGTATTACTAGACGTCAGAATTCGCCCCGATATTAAGGATTTTTAAGCAGGAGGATTTTGGAATCATAAACACAATTAGACAGCCTCCGTGGCGCAGCGGGCGAGTAGCCGGCTGTGAAGCGAGACGCCGCGGGTTCGATCCCCGCACCGAGACAAATGAATGTGTGATCCATAAATATCTGTTTCGGGGTCTAGGTGTTGTGAGACCGAAAGTCTCTCGTAGTTCCTGATACCCACGACACAAGAATCGTATCTTACTGTGGGCTCAGGATTATGTATGTAACTGTTGGGTGTATTTATTTAATATTAAATTAACACGCGTGATAGAAATACGCGCTCTTGTGGCAAGTCAGGACTTTTTTTATAGAAATCAGGTGTTAGTTTCAGTATTTTTTTATTTATCATCTAGCAACCCTACCCATAAATATCATACTTGTTTTGTACAAAACTTGTTTTTGTACAGTATCTGATCTCCACATGGTATATAACTTCGTGTGATTTCTCTTACTTGTGGCTGTCCGATGCGCTTGTGCTATTTGTGTATTTTAAAGGATTGTGTTTAAAAAGCAATGCAATGTGGCAACTTGTTATGTTCATATCGGAACTCTATGGGTAAGTACGCAAGTGTCAGTCCCGTTCTATCCCACTTAGTTCAACTGTAACACAACAACTGGACAAAAATGTTCCAAGTATTACAACTTGGTGTTTTTTCAAAAAAGTGAATAATTTTGATACTACAATTTCAACTTTCTTATGATTTGAATTCTAAGGAAGCATTCGAAAAGGAACGATTTCATGGATTCAATATTATTCGTCTTCAATGACCGGACTTTGATCCTGATAGTTGATTTCTGACTATGAAGTAGTGGCAAGAGCAATGGTTAATAATCAAATCTGTCCAATAGTTTTTCTGTGGAGCAAGCAATAGACGACATTTAGACGAATAAAATTATACACTTTTAAAATTTTGTAATTTAAGTAGCATTTGCTCGTAGCTCTGCCCGCGTGAAATTCTGCACCTTTATATTATCTCTATCACTTATATTCATCAGGGATTATGTAGGATTCTAATGGTGTAAGAATTGTTCAAATCGGTCCAGTAGTTTCAGAGTCTATTCAATGCAAACAAACAATCAAATCTTTCCTCTTTATAATATTAGTTTAGATAATAGTTATAGTCGGATACAATTATATTCCGTGTTTCATAAAGGTGATATTACTTCATATTGAAGGGTCGTGACATATAACATCCTGTGAGGTTTTTTTTTAAGCAACAGACCAAATGGGTCACCTAATGCCAAGTGATCATATTTCAGTAGCACTAATGACTTCGTTCTTGGTTCTTCCATCTATGAATTTGGTTAACACAACAAACTTGTCGTAAGCTATTTATTGTTTTAGCTATTTTCAACTGCACCAACACAAAACATCATTTCATAAATCTCGTTTTTAATCTTCTGCTTAACTTTCTATTAATTTCATTGCGAAACAGAAACCAATGTATCATTCCTAGAGACTCACTAAGCACCATGGCTCAATATTATCAAAAATGCGTTGCTCTGTCGATCCTGGTTTTTAGGAGTTACAGACGTTCGTCCAATTTAAGCTGAGCGCCTGTATGCATCAGAGGACACGTAAAAATCAGTCCTGGTTTTTAATAACTGATAGCAGTTGTTAAGCTAAGTTGTAAATACCTTTGGATGGTTTATAAACTTTGTAACCAGGTTGACCACTAACCATTCAATAAAGATAGTTGCGGATGCGTGGCAGAATAATCTCTAAGAATCATCTCACAACGAAATCTCAAAATGTTTGTATTGTTTAGAACCATGATAGTAACGTTCTTGGGAGTTGTATTCCTGTGCCTGGCATCATGGCTGGTGATACGCTGGCAACGAGTGAAGAGTTACTGGGCAGACAGGAATGTACCACACGAATCTCCACATCCAATCGTAGGGAGCCTTAGCTTCCTACTTCAAGAAAATGCTGTAAGTATTTTGTCATGAGTAACAAATCAGCAAGTATACTATTTTTTATCCTGGTACATACAAGATACTACACTGAACCTGATGGTAAGTAAGATGCAGTCTAAATATAATATCGACCGTAGAAAAACATTGCGTCCCTCTTTTGTTTAGATGGTATGTGCCACATATACGAGAGGACATCTGGGTTGATACCAGCATGGACTACTCACATGAACGAGCCATTATGGTGGATTTTTCGCCATAACTTTTAAGGTTGTCGCTATAGAATTGGGCATAATATAAATACCTGATAAACTAAGTAGCTAAGATTTCATTTTTATTTTAAGTAGGATGGTGGACCGTGGCAGTAAGCCGATCACCGAATATGATCGCCGGCAATTTGAACCATTAAAACATGTTTATTTAAAATTGTTTTAATTTTATTAAATAATATTTGAGCCACAGATGTTAATCAACTAAAATCGAATCGAGTGAATCTGTCAGGCCTGCTGACAAGTAAGTGGGTCACCTGGTCTTAGTCTCTCCCCCTAATAGAATACCTTCAGTACCAAAAGACTCACGGATGCGTAACCGACTTTCAACTGGTGGAGCGTATTCATTGGATAAATAACTGTCTACGGCTTACAAACATGGTAGAAAATGACAAGATCAAGGAATTTCATTAATAATTTTATCCGGAATCGACTTTAATGCGATTTATCTAAATGATGTAGATTGTTTTCAAGAAAAGACTTGAATCATCAAAGTTGAAAGGTGGAAAACTTTTACTGAATCATTTTTAATTTTTGCGTAAACTTGATTGAAAATCTTTTCAGGCGGTTCAAATTAGTTACGATTTAACAGTTTACTAAGATCTTAACTAAGATCAAAATATCTGAACCTGATATACACGGCACAATCCACAGGAATGGCAAGTGAATGGGTTTGTTAGTATTGGTTGTTATCTTTTTATTGTTCTAGGCCTTCTGGATGAGGAAGATGTATAATAAATTCAAGAGTCCCTACGTGGGCATCTGGCTGTTTTGGCGTCCGGCGCTAGTGATCAACTCTCCGGAGATAGCACGGCGGGTACTGGTCAAGGACGCTGACAACTTTAGAAATCGGTTCCTGGGCTCAGGAAGAACTGATCCTATTGGAGGACTGAATTTGTTCACTCTGAATGTGAGTTTATTAGTATTACTAGCGACTCACGACTCCCCCAGCGCAAGTATCTTTTTCTGGGATAAAACTCAATCTTTATCCTAATCTAGCACGCTAAGCATATGCAATATCACGCGATAATAGATAACTGTCGACGACAAATATCTGAGTAGACAAAAGTGTCAATAATCGATATAATTATTCAATACGCTTAATATAAAAAGAATTTCGATAGGCATATAGACAACCAGATAAAACTGTTTATCACGACAAAACCCACTAGACAAAATTATCTCTTGTTTTTAACCCCCAGGTCATGATGTACCTATGTACTGATTATTCAGCTGTTTACATACAAACATCGAAACTCTCGCAGCCAATACTATTATACAACTACTTACTTACTATTAATATTAATTGTGCTCAAAATCAAATGTTATGGTGCCATTAATTTGAGTTGAAGCTGTTTATAAATTTGTATAATGACAAATGATTAATCTATGTCTTTATAAAATTGTAATTTGCTTACCACGCTGTCGTATCTAAAAATTGTTAGATACATTTTAGTGTGAGGCATCTTGCGTTTCATAGTACATGTTATCTAATATCTTCATTAACTTTCCAGGATCCTCTCTGGTCATCTCTGCGACGTCGGCTAACCGTGATATTCACGGGTGCTAAGCTGAGGTCCGTACATAGGATCTACTCCGACAAGGCTAAGGACTTGGTGACGCGCATAGAATCTGATGGGATGCAGAAGAAACACATCAACTTAAGAGTAAATCGATTGTTACATTTTCTGAAATCTTTTATTAAATCAGATGATAGATGTACGGGTAGCTCAGTCATCTGCAGAAGGTAAGTAATCAACATCGCCTATAAACCCCATAAAGAATCTGGGATGCATTATAAACCTTTATTAATAAAACTGCATAGATGGAATTCAATTAAATATGCTGGTGACAGGGTGCCTAATCATTTTTGTACCCGACTGTATAGCGACCACACATATGATAAAATACCCACCATTGTGGATCGTTTAGGCGAATCATGTTCCGGAGTCAGCCAGTGTATATCCATTTTCTTCAGGCTAGCAAAATGCTGCTGATTGTAGAGATACAAAAATTTTATTGACTGTCGATAATATATTTGGATTGCACTGTACTTAAAAAAAAGTCTAGTGTAGTCACTTAGACGAGCCAAGATAAAAAGAGGGGGATTATAGTGCTTCCATCAACATCACAATACGAATTGCAAAAGCAAAGCTAGCACTTTGTCAGGTTTCGATAAAATAGTGGTACAAATCCAGTGAAGCCCAGTCGATAGCGACTTTCTTAAACAACCCAGAATTAAATACAGACACATAAATTGAGAAAGGGCTGGTCAAAAAAATCCTAAATCGATGTGCAAGTATGAAGAATATAATGAGACTGAAAGACTAAAGAGGTAACAAGGATTGTGGCAAGTAGAAATCCATTGGCTCTGCTTACCCTATCAGAAACAAGCAAATTCAAATTCAATTTTTTATTACCTATGTAATTATACCGCCAAGACCAATTTTACGTGTCGTATGAATCTACCGGTGCTTCGGAAATGCCCAATGATCTGAAAAGCGCGAAGAAACTCAGCCGTAGGTCTTTTAAGCCAAGCCTGAGTCTAAACATACATGTATTTATTGTATGTACAGACATCAATTCTAGTAATACTTTCAGTCCCTGTTCAGTGACTTCACGACTGATGTGTTCGGCGACTCAGCCTTCGGTGTGAGTAGCATGGCTACAATCACAGGAGACAGTCCTCTTAGGAGAGTGACCGCTGACTTCATTGAGTTCTCCGTGTTTCGGGGACTGTCCTGGACTAGTATTTTCTTTTTACCAGAGCTGGTGGACTATTTTGGGTAAGGAATATAGTTCTACTCCTAGGAATATTATAGATGCGAAAGTTTGGATGTTTGTGAATTCATATCAGTCACATTTTAATGATCGAATGGATTTAGATGAAACTTGGCACATAGTACATAGATAGGCTAAGCCTTGGATTAGGATATAGATTGATGTATATTCCGTAAAAAAATATTAATGCGTACGGAGCCTTGAGCTAAAGCTAGTAGGAATAGCATTCAAAGGGAAAGAAATGCGTTAACTCGTCGAGCGTCTTAGGCGTAGTTTTTACCGCCAAAGATAAAAATGCAACGAATTTTTATTTTTGGCCAAAGACACTTGCATAATGCAGTTACATATAATATAAATTTGTTAAAATACTATCTGTTCCTCGCGGTTTCACCCGCATGCATATTACTGCTCCGCTCCCGTGGGTCATAAAGTGATGTGATATAGCAATGGGCCATCGTTACGACAAAAATAAATGGTGCAAACATGAACTCCATCAGTAAAGTACAAACCCAAATAAGCCAAACGAAACGCCCGATCTACATGTCGGAATAGCCAAAGACTTGACAAGTATATGGAACAGTATTTACAGAAGCTATTATTCCTATTAGTTTCTTGACCAAGTTATTTTACTGTTTGTCCAGAATAATAATTAAGAATTACTTCTTCTATTGTCAGATTTTCATTCTTCCCAAAGAAAACAACTGCTTATTTGAGAAAATTGTTTCGAAGTGTAGTTAAGCAAAGAGAAGAGAATAAAATGAATAATGGAGAAGTCAGAGACATGCTGGATGCCTTGCTCAAGATAAAGCAAGAAGCCAAAATTGATGGAGTAGGTGAGTATCAGAATCCACAATTAGTATTCGATAACTTATATGTTTAAACTTTGAAATGAATTAGAAAACATTCTAAATGGCTCACAAGATCTTTTTCAAATATAGCTAAGCACCATTTCACAATAATTGGCTTTGTAAATTAAAATTTCATTGTATTTAGTCACCCCATTAATCTAGTGGCAACCTATTTAGGCTGAGAAACCGTGAGGATCTGGGTCATCCCAGGGCAATCATAAATTCAATTTTAGTTTTCAATACTACAATTACAAATTAGATGCCCGTGATATTTGGGCCCGATATGACCATAGGCTCACTCCCGTCTCATCATGGGACGAAGATTACCTCATCGACACATGGTGGAGCACTAGTTTCATCTCTGACTCTCCAGAGGCATAAGCGTGAACTTATGTTAATTTGCTGGTGGTAGGATATTCATATCCACCCGTTAGGTCGTTATGGTGAGTTGTATTCCGGGGCTAGCCGATGTATACTCAATTGCTTCAGGCGTGCATCATTTTGAGGAATGTCGAGGGACAAAACGTCTTATGACGGCCGAGATAGTATTTGCACTGCACTTTACATACTTATCCTCAGTAGCAAGATTATTTTTCAACTTTGCTGTCCTAGGACTGAATCTCTTTCGTAGTTTCTGATTCACGATATACGACTGGTGCCATAGGGTAGCGTCAGGATTATGTTTATAATTGTTATATGTATCTATTTACTTAAAGAGATCAGCGAAGACCTGCTTGTGGCACAAGCTGCAATATTCTTACAAGGAGGTTTCGACACGTCTGCAGTGACACTAACCTTTGCTATTTACGAAATGGCACACCAGCCTGCTATACAGGTAACGCTTTTTCAAGTACATAATAATACATAACATTGATTCTCATAAAAGATCTTTGAAAAAGTAACAGCCCAAACTTTGTTAAAGTTGTAAAGCACCACTGTGGACAGTTTTGTCTACAGCATGAATGGGCCGACTCAACCGGGTTCGTAACACTTTCTGACAGAAAACCCATCAGTGGCAGCTTACTGTTGCATCTGATTTGGTAAATGAGATTTCACTAGGATCAGATATCGCATCCCAATTCCTTTACTTTTTGGTATTGTGGGTTTCATGGACAATGGTGGTTCTTTAGTATCAGTTGAACCATGAACTCTCTTCTCGATAACACGATATTTGTCAAGTATGATGTCAAAAATAATAGTTTATTTACATTCATCCGTCTAAGATCGGGGCAAGGCAGAACCCGCCGGTATTAGGGACAAAAATTGCTGAGTGTATTTTTTAAATAAATTCTGCCTAAGCTTTGGTGTTTTTGAATCATTCATCAACTACTGTCACTACTTCATGTCAAAATTGTCCCTTAAAGTATATACGGTCTGCCACAGATGAAATACAAGCAAACCGTATAATGTAAATTAGTTACGAGAAATTTATCCCAAAATAATATTTTATTTATTTTTTTAGGAAAAACTCTACGCAGAATTGTATGAAGCCAAGCAAAGGGCTAATAGGAATTTAGACGCCGCATTACTAGCTGACCTACCTTATTTAAACGCTGTTCTAGAAGGTATCACCATCCAAATAAAATCTTTCTCTATATCTCCTATGGTTAATTGCACGTTACCAAAACACAAACAGGCTTTTTAAAATATTTGTCTGTCAATAAGTCCGACCTAAGTCGGAAATGGTTAAATCGATTTTGTCGAGACTTTCATTGGCTGATTTAGAAATTTCCAGAAAGTATTTCAGGTTCCTTTTTATCTTTTTATCTTTATGTGACGCCACAGACTCGTTGTATACAGGCGGAGCCGCGAACAAATGCTAGGATAACATAATGACAACGACGAAGTATTCGTCTTCCAGTCTGATGGTACTTTTATCTTTGAATTACTCATACTTAAACCTAATAAAACTATTGAGTATATAAATAATACCTGATGACTCCGGGTGACGAACGCGATGCTGTGCATTGTACCATACTCCCCAGTGATTTGTAACTCACTGGGGAGTATGGTAACTGTTAATGGGAAGTTGTAGCATTACCCATTAGGCAAACTCATCTTCTATGGAATAAAAAAGTCCTCTTGCAATTTTGCAGGATTTAAGTGTAAAGAAAAATGAGTGGTTATCAGAATTATTCTATTTCCATCACAGAAACCTTAAGGAAATTCCCGCCTTTAGGCTGGCTGGATAGGATAGCCCTCAAAAGTTACAAAATCGACGAGAATCTAACGATTCCTGCTGGAACTCCTATCTACGTCAACGCAATTGGAATGCAGACAGACCCTGACTTGTTCCCGGAGCCCGAGAAGTTTATTCCAGAGAGATTCCTGCAGGAGAACGGTGCAATCAAACCCTTCACACATATGCCCTTTGGCGAAGGACCGAGGCATTGTGTCGGTAAGTCTTGATTGGTGAATCTCACCAAAAACTACAATTTAAGAAAAAATATTTTAAGTTTAGTTCAATATTAAGTATAGGAAACTCAAAACCGGAATTACAGTGTGTTTGCTACTATCCGTTGATAAATTGTTCATTTATGTTCCCTCATAAAATACTACATATTATTGTATCTGTTTCTTCTTCCACGTGCCTTTATCCCACTCGCAGTGGTGTCGGAGCAACATGCTTTTTAACACATGTTCCAGAAACATTAGGCTTGTGACTTTTATGACCAGCCGCCTGTCTGATGTCAACCCCTGTGGGGAGAACTACATATCTATTATATAAAAATAAGTCGGGTTTTCCTTCCTGACGATATAACTCCAGAACGCACGAACCGATTTCCACGGTTTTGCATTCGTTGGAAAGGTCTCGGGCTCCGTGAGGTTTATAGCAACGAAAATCTAGGAAAAATTTCAATAGCAAAGCGGGAAAATAGGGAAAATCATTTTTTAAATACAGCGCCATCTCTGATACATAGCATGTACTACAAACCAATATTTTAAGTAGATGGCGTCGGTGCGTGACACATTGCTGACAGATGGCGCCACTGTTAGGCTACTTTTATCCCGGAAAATACAGATCACGCGGGCGGAGCCGCGCGGGACAGCTAGTTATTGTATAAATAAATAAATTAAATCAACATACATAACAACGTTCACAATTCCTGCATTAGATATGTAAACATAAATCAGTTCATTTTTGCACTTCTTGCTATATTATGAGCGTGAGCTCAATGATGAAGTATCTAACCTGAATCTGGCTAGCCGGTGCGATTTTGATAGTCTCGTTAAATAATAAATAAATAATACACCCAACAGTCCCATACATAGTCCTGACCCCACAGTAAGATACAAGTCTTGTGTCGTGGGTATCAGGAACTACGAGAAACTTTCCGTCTCACAACACCCAGACCCCGAAACAAATATTTGTTAAAGTTGGCCCGGGCAGTGGGCGCAATCTGCCAAACCTAAAATACTTTTTGAAGCCTCGTTTAAAGAAGGACATGTAATAGCGCTGAAGAAAAACCATGGTCCCTCTAGTTAATTCCTGATCCTGCAACGAATTTTACAGAAACATTATGCCTAATTTACAGGGAAACGCTTCGCATACCACATGTTAAGATACGGGCTGTCAGAAGTGATGCTGAATTTCGAAGTCCGTCCTCTTCCCGGTACACCGCTGCCGAATGACTGTCACATAGATGCCAGGAGCATGCTGATGATGCCTGACGACGCTATGTCTGTCGAATTTATAAAAAGGAAGGCGGATTGTACTTAGTATAGATCTTTTGGAAACAGTTTAATTATGTAGTTATTAGATAAAGAGTTGTAAATATAGTAAAGTGGCGATGACTTAGCGATTCGTTAAAATGTTTGTACTTGCGGGGGCGTCGTGTGCCGGGTTGGTCACTTCCCTGTAACAGGTTGAGGAGGCCAATGGCTGGTATATCCGTCATTCTCGTGAACGGGTGCTGCTCGTGTGGTCTACACAAATTGTTATTGCTTGTTTAGATAAGTCATTCATATTGATTCGTAAGAATCATGCTCAAAAACTATTATTATCTAATTATTTTACTTCATATTTATATATATATATTTGATATATTTATGCTGCCTGCATGCAGCCCAAAACTGTAACATTATAATCTGTTCATTCGTATCCTTATACGAATGGACAGATTATTGGCATTATAGCACCTTTGCTATAATGCCCCAGACAGATAAACATTAAAATCTAACAACACCCCTCTTTTTGTCGGGAGTTAATTTTTTTTTTTTTTTTTTTTTATCCTGGCTCGGCAAAGTGACTACGCTACACCTGATGGTAAGTGTAGCGCAATCCAAGAATAGTGTCGACCAACGATTAACAATGTGTTCATCGTAGGTCGGCAAGATCATGCCGGCCTACTAAAAGGGCAAAGGGGAGGGGAAGGAAAAAGGGATAGGAAAAGGGTTAGGATCAGGGGGCAAGCCCCCTGGGGAGAACCGGATATACACTGGCTGACCCTGGAACGCGACTCACGCAAGGTGGGCCACTATGGCAGGTTTTAGCACCAGTGTACGGTGGTCGCTATCCGGTCGGATACATGTATCCTCCCACCAGCAAAAAAAATATACACAATTACTAATTACAAATGACTAATTTTATTACAATTTATCAGTTTTCAAACGTATCTATCAATGCACTATTCATTACAAGCCATACATATTATTTTTATTTATCCCTCTAGCGTATAGTAAATTTATTTTCACACAACACAAACCAAAATATATTACACTGGTCTACAGTGGTTTTGTTGCCCTAGATATGAAAATGATTTTGGGTCTATTTATGCACACAATTCATGAAATCATCAATGATTTTGTAAGATTTGCTCTGATTTTTTTTTAAATCTTTATTTTCATTTTACGTTATAAAAATCAAAAACCAGAAACAAATTAACAGATATATTTATAATGTCTTGATATATTTATATTGTTTTGAGAAATTAGGATACATGGAAGTAAATAAAGAGGAAAATGTCGAAAATATATTTTATATTTCCATAAAACGCCTTTTATGAGCTTTTCTGTTACAATTTTTCAGGGGACAATGACTTTTCAAAGATAAGCAGTAATCTGCCATCATGTGACAATCCCATCGACCCTGATACCTTTCCTCCATCACTTTTAGATCTTAGTGGACCCGCTCTCCCTGTTCCTCACTATAATTTCCTAAATTATCCGAAAATTTATCTAGATGATTGCGGAGATAGTTAATACCCATATTTGCTCCTAATGTATGAAAGCTTGTCAGCATATTTTGCACAATTTCCTCATTATTTGCTGCTTTATGGTTACCTAGGAAATTTTCGACAACTAACACAAAACTTTTCCAAGCTTTATTTTCCGGAATAGTCATAACTTTGATAAAATCTGAGTCTTTCATTAATTGCCGTATTTGAGGACCATAAAATATTCCAACTTTAAATTTTTCCATACTAAGCTTCGGAAATTTGCAAGGGGTCTGAGAGTGGGGATCACGTGATGTTTGTATTCGCGAAAAAGTTGCGCAGAAGCCTAATCAGGACTGGAAAATTAAATTTTATTTTTAACAAGCCCATAATTGTCCAAAATATAAGATATGCAAAAATCATGAAAATACGAGCACATTGAGAACTTTCATGAATATATTCGTAATCTGTGCACTTGAAAACGTAAAAATATGCGATCACATCCAGGGCAACAAAAAAAAAGTTTTGTTTTGTAGAGCTGTGTTATTATCGTAAACATTATAAAATTTGTTAATTTTATTAACATGCAATAACTAAAGTTTTTGTGGTTCAATGCAAAAGCGTGTATTAACCATAAATTATGTAACTATTTTGGTATACAATTTTTTTTGCTTATGTTAGGATATTCATATCCGCCTGGATAGCGACCACCGTACACATGGTGTTAAAACCTGTCATAGTGATCCACACTTTCTGTGAATCGCGTTCCAGGATCAGCCAGTGTATATCCACTCGATGGTTGTTTGGGGTGGGTATGGGTGTAAATCTTTATATCCCTGTACCTGCATCGGTCATCCGCCTGTCCTGTCGCAGGCCCCTCGATTTATACAAGCATTTATACAGGCCGTCATGATTATGGTGACCACCAATGAACTCGTCGTTTGTCAGTGGTCGCTGGTATTATTGGACTGCACTACGTTTACCTTCAAGAGTAGTGCAAATTACTTTACCATGCTAGAATAAAACAAAGAATACAACAAACGGGATGCCCATGTAAGCTTGATATTAAACGCCACTTCTGCTCATTGGTTTACATTACATAGTACTGTACAACACTGTCCCCAAAGATCTAATCGAACAGACGGCAGAAGCGACTCCATTTTATACTATGTAAAGATATAAAGAAGATAGATATAGTAAAGTTACTAAAGGCAAGTAAAAGTGCACGAGTATGGATAGGTTTTTTACATTAACATCAATGGTATATCGCTCGTTGTACGCTCATCACTTGATACCCGACGTCCACAAAACACCAATAATTAATGAATGGCTCCATTCGGACGTCCCGCCGTATACTATTACTAAACAAATACATTTATATTATTAATCAGTTATTTGAGTTCCCCATATAAGCTTTCTTCATTTATTTTCGAGTAATAGATAGATAATATTGTATTGTAAATAATTTACTGTCAATTAATGTATTATGTTAAAATAATTTATTGTAAATATAAATCTTCGTTTTCCCCAAATAAATGTGTGGTAGTGCTGTACAGTTTTGTCTACCGGCGACGTAAGTAGCGGCTTGCTGCTGCGTTTCGTACGGTGATTGAATATCCGAAAATCCCCTTTCCGTTTTCAATCCCTAAATAATCCCCTTGCTTTAAGGTCAGCAACGTGGCAATCCGATTGTGAGCTTTCACGGGTCGTGCAGATTACTTACGATCAGGTGAACCACTTGCTTGTGTGCTGGCCTATGCTAAGATATGCTAAAGATGCGCGTGCATATCGTGCGGTACGAATAAGTGTACCTAAGTTCAACATTTAACAGTACTCAACAAAAAGGCCCTCAATTTGTATGAGAAAAAACTCTTTTTACAATTCAGATTTCTCGCACATTATCATTGGCACTTGAGCACGTCCGTTTTAATGCTTACATCATACAAAAAAATACATTTTCACCTTGTTTTCAGTATTTATTAATGACTACCCTTTCCTGGTGGCTCCGCCCGCGTGATCTGCTTTTTCCGGGATAAAAGTAGCCTATGTTTATCAGGGATAATGTAGGATTCTAATAGTGAGAATAGAAGAATTTTTCACATCATTCCATTTTTAAGTTTATTCGTTACATACAAAAATACAAATCTTTCCTTGTCCGTTCCGTTCATAAACCGGAATCGCGGCGCATTTTCAATATCCCGTATTGCCCTCGTACTGTTATCCGATCTTAACCAAATTAATATGGCTCTATCCTTGGATTAAATCCCATCAAACACAACAAGAATCATTAAAATCGGTTCAGATTTAGCGTGGACATCACGTAACATACATAAAACATACAGACTAATTCAGAACCCCCTCATTCTTACAATTCGTTTGAAAAGGGATCAGCATGCACCGCCGACTTTTTTAAGTCACGTGTGTATTGTTAATTATCGCTTGCTTTAAAGGTTAAAAATCAACGTCGGTAAACCTGCATACCTAAGAAATTTTCCATAAGAATTCCGAAAGTATGTGAATTCTATCAACCCGTAGGCCAGCATGGTGGGCTAAGGAGTCTATCTCATTCAGTAGACCCCGTCCCCAGCAGTGGGACGTGTATAATACAGGTCTAGTAATATTATAAGTAAGAAAATCAATATTGTATAAGGGTTCCTTAGTAGAGCAATGCATTCGCTACAATTGTAGAGCAATTCCTTCGAGATGTTTCTTACCACGGGTTAAACTATCGAACTTTTATTCGAAACGGTAAAAATCTAAATTCCACGTATTCTTAATATATCAGCAGGAACTTAGTTTCACGGATGTGCGATCGCGAAATACCAGCCGGAACTGAACGTGTTTCGTATCTGGCGCAGGGCTGCCATCGGGTGCAAGGACCTGTGTCAGTGCTGCAGTGAAGATAAATAAGCTTAATATACTCAAGCATGGGCATCGCAATACAGATTTGGTTTTTTACTTTTATTTATTTGATTGAATGGCGAGTAAGGCGCTCGCCTGATGATAAGCGCCACGCCTGTTCATAAACAGAAGCAACACCACACAGAACTTTAGATTACAAAGCACTTCATGGCACTGAACGGCGCTCGTCACCCCAAGGCATAAGACGTTAAGTCTCATAATGCCCAGTAACTTCCAACTTAACAGTAACGTTCACTGGCTTCAATGTGCACCAAACTAAAACACAACAGTGCTTAAACTCTGTTGCTTGACGCCAGAAATAGACAAAGCGGTGATACCAATCCAGACGGCTTCTCGCATACGAGGGAACTACTACCTTGAGTGTACTGGTTACATCGCGTAGCCCTTCGGGAATTACAGGCGTAAGTGCATATATGTATTTATACTTCAACCAAGCTGTCTGTAACTTCCAACTCCTCGATAAATAGAATAGCAGATATATCGTGTTTGGGCTCATTGAAAAGGTCTCTACGAGTAGTTTTTTGTAGTTCTGCAACTATGCCTCAGGGAAATCGTAAATATGAAAATGAGATATTACCATGAACAAAGAATTAGATAAAGGGAACTTTGACAACCCTAGCACGGCCGCCAGAAATATTGCTACTACTGATATGTGATTTATAGGGCTGTACGATGCGTTTTATATACCATTCTAAAGGCCCATTTAGACGATGCAAGTTTCTTGCCTGTTGCATACAATTAAATTGAAGCAATAAATGACTTGCATGGTCTAAACAAAACGAAACATTCTTGATTTGCTATACAAGTTTTGTATCAAAACTTATATTGGTGTAAACAACACATGCTATAATTTCTTAAGCAATTCTTGTATTCAATTGGATTCTCTCTTCATTTGCAAACATGAGTGCCGTGAGTGAGGGTGTATTAATCGTTGCTGCTCTTCTGAGGCAAGAAATATTGAGAACACACATTTCCCATAAATAAATAAATACACCCAACAGTCACATACATAGTCCTGACCCCACAGTAAGATACGAGTCTTGTGTCGTGGGTATCAGGAACTACGAGAGACTTTCGGTCTCACAACACCCAGACCCCGAAACAAATATTTGTGGATCACACAAACATTTGTCTCGGTGCGGAGATCGAACCCGCGGCCTCTCGTTTCACAGCCGGCTACTCGCCCGCTGCGCCACGGAGGCTGTCAAATAAATATATAAACACTCATGTTTGCGATAAATCTCTATGAACTTGATTAAATCAGCAGAACCGAATTTAAACACTTTTTGACTCATACCTCTCAATAAACACAGTTTCTAAAACGTTCAACACTTGAATGAAAAATTTGCCAACGCAAATACGTGCAATACTTGAAGCTACCCGCTATTAAATGGTACACGTTCGTACAAGCCTGTGTTTAGACAAGTCAAAACTTGTAAGCAATAATCGACTAAACATAATTGTATTGGTGTAAACAAAAGACATTTGCAATTATTTTATGTCAATACTTGCATACAATAATTGCATTCCATTTTTTTACTTATACCCGCGTGTAAACAGTTGCTTACAATTCTTGAAGATCAATTATTGCGCGTAATTTATTGCATTCAATTATTGCCCTTGTACGTACGTACGAAAATGGCATCATGTAAATGGGCCTTAAGTTTCATAACATCTTGCATAGGAATAATGTGTTAAAAGGTTATAATGTGTTATAAGGTTCTCTATTCTTTTTGTTCGAACAAACAACAAACAAAACTTTGAATCGTTTTATTTATTTATTTATTTAAACTTCATTGTACACAAGGAGTACAGTACATAACACTAAAATATAACTTATATAGAAGTACAATTGGCGGCCTTATCGCTCAGGGCAATATCTTACAGGCAACCATGGGATGGAGATGAAAGAAGGAGAAAGAAAGGGCAGTTAAGAGTGTACAATAAGCTAATTTTAAGAGTATACACAAATATAATTGATTAAATATTATAAATAAATATATATATATATATATATATACATATAATACATAAACTAATAAACTAACTATAAAATATATATGTATGTATATACATAAATATATAAAATTTATTCGTTTTGTAATCTTTCAAATTTCAGGGGACATATTTCGACACCTAGCATCGAAGCTCGGCGAGTCTCCGGGATGCAAAGTTGTCTTTACTGCCAGTAAGCAAATCTATTGGTAAATAGGATATTGGGAACCGCCATTAGTGGCCTATCAGGTGATAGGTTAACCATGGATTGGATGTATCACATGTAAACAGCGTCGTTTGTCTGCTAACCGCGACTCGATTGCGGGGTTTGTCTGCTTACTATTAGTGAATTAGTAAACACAGGGTCACCGAGCTGTGGTGGCCAATGTAGTCTCAACATGTGCCGATAGATGGCGTTAAATTTAAAATGTGCAAGTATCACTAGGCGTTAGATCCCTCGTATGCCAGAGAACGTGTAGCTAGTACCACCGCTTTTACTATTCCTGCTCTCAATCATCACTGTGTAATCATTCTGTTTCAATTTGAAGGAGATTGGAGGCAGTGAAATTACTGGGTATGAACTTATTTCTCGAGATGACGAACGTATAACACCGGGAACCTAATTTTGCCATTGCTTCAGCCTTTAATCAGTAGTGTACCTACCCCGTGCCTGCTTTGGACCTAAGATTTTGGCAGCCCACTTACATTCTCATACTCTTTACATATTTATATGTATTTTTTATTTAATTGAATGACTAGACGAGCATGTCACGCCGACCCATAAACAAGAGCAACACCACACAGAACTTTGAGTTACAAAGCACTGCATGACACTGAACTGCGCTCGTCACCCTGAGACATAAGATGTTAAGTCTCATATTGCCCAGTAATTTCACTGGCTTCGATATCCTTCAAACCGAAACACAACAGTGCTTACATACTGTTGCTTGGCGGCAGAAATAGACAAAGCGGTAGTACCAACCCAGACGGCCTCTCGCATACGAGGGACCTACCACCCTGTAAAATCTTTCTTATAATATCCAAGCCGCCTTGCCCCTTGAGCAAATTAATATCCCGACCGGGAAGACTTCAGTATTTTTTAATATTTCTGTGACACGAAATCAATTTTCTCGGTGACCCATCGTATTACTTTCCCTCGCGAGATCCTCTGAAATTAAAAAAACGAATGAGACAGACGTATTTTTTTATTGTACTGTCCTATTTTTTTGTTTTTCGTTGTCCTATCTGATCTGAATAAAGTGATTTTATATAATATTTTCTTATGTTTACGCGAATATTACACATTGAAATAAAACTAATTTAAACGGATTATATCGCGGTTTTTTATTATTCAGCCTTCGTGGTCACAGTGTGGACTAGTCCATTTAAGTTAAATTAATTCCGTTTAAATTAGTTTTATTTCAAAGTAATTTTATATCGTTTGTTACATATTAAGAGTGTAAATTCACTCCACTCCAAAGAGACCTATAGAAATTGTTATTTTTGTTTTTTTTGTGTTATTTTTCCCCGGTTTGTTTATTATGCGATATTTGCGAAGTAGAAAATCACTTACCTTTAGGTGACCTACTTACTCGTTTATCGATCTTATGAAACGATAAGAAACAATGAAGGTAATAAGCAATTTAAGAACAAAATGCTTGACCATATTATCTTCAACAGATTCGATAAACATACTCTTTATGGTATTAAGCAGGGCATTACAGAATTCATAGCCCGTAAGACCTTGGCTCCCAGGTGAAAACTTTAAGCCTTGGACATAATTTACATACTCAATGCGGAATGTCGCCGGATCCTTGAACATATGCAACAACATTCAGACTTGTACAACGTGATTACTGCTAACTAGCACTATTTGAAGTTCAACAAGGTGGGAGGTACCTAAAGCATTTCTTTATACCCGACTGGACAGCGACCAAATCAGACAGTTGCTGGTGGTAGCATCGTCTCTCTTCGGAGAGGGAAGAAGCAAATCGAGGAGCCTGCGACAGGACAGGCGGATAACCGCTGCAGGCACAGTGATACAAGGATGTACCCGTATACCCGCCCCAACCAAACATCAAGTTATAACGCAAGCTGCTCGGAAGAATCGGATATACACTGGGTGATCCTGGAACGCTATCCACATTAGTTGTGTGGATCACTATGGCAGGGTTTAACACCATGTTCACGGTGGTCGCTATCCGGACGGATATGAATATACCACCACCATACCACCAGCATAACCTGTTGGAAGTGGCCTGCATCCAGCGACTTCCAACCTCTGTCAGTTCGTCCCTCCACTATAGATAGACATCCAAGGCTGGCCGGTACGTAAAATATAGAATAGAATATTACCAAGAAAATATTTCCTTCAAATATAACTAACGCAACCATTAAATATTTTAGTACTAACATCGTAGACTCTCACAAGTCGTCAAAAAAGAATACCATTACCTACGTACTATCTCGTAAATTAAATTACGATCTACTCTAGAATCCAAAAACGCTTCCTCCGGGAGTGAATCAATTATTCCCTGTTATTTGCTTTCCGGAGGTTGTCGGTTTGTTTTGAGAGCCTCCCTTCGATTTGAATAATTTCACTCGGTTTTTTAATGCCTTTGGTGTTTAGAGTACACTTGATTTTATTGTGAAGGCTTTTTCATTTTCTCCGTGATTGTTAGGAACTGAAGTGTAATAGAAATCAATTTAATATGGTGGCTAGTCGATGGCCTGAGCGTGAATACAACGTGGCCCTATAGATGATTAAAAATAAAGCGATTTCTGAGATTTGCACACCATAGAATGCTTTGTAACGATTTTAAGATGAATTACAATATTTATATATCAGTGAAAAGGATAATTAAGGGTAAGTAGAGAGTACTGAGCCTCCGGATATTTCACTTACCATAAATGTAGGAAGCCGCTGCTTTATCAGTTTTCTGTAAAACAGTGGTAACGTCCCGGTCGAGCCGGCCCATTCCTGTAGACAAAACTGTCTATAGCGTTGCTCTGCTATAAACAACTGAGATTGGTATACAACAAAGGCTTTTGAAATTCTTATGAAGAATTTTCAAGTATGCCGGTTTGGTCATGATTTTTTTCTTCACCATTTACAAGTGATTTAACTACGAACACACACGTTACTTTGGAAAATATTAAGTAGGTATTATTGGCCAGTAAATATACAATAATGTATAAAATTAAACAATCAAGTAACCTATTCAGCACTTTCCACTCCCTTAAAACTGTCGCTTGTTACCAAGATTTTTTATCATTATGGTTATACAGGTTAGATGACGTGAATCGAGATAAATCCGTGATAAAAAGCTAGTGCTAAGTGTATATAGATCTCTTCCCCCATCCGTACGTAATGTCCCTTGGCAATAACTGTATGACATGAGGCGAAATTTTCACAAGAAAGAAATTTTGTTATCCGTTCCAGAATCTTTGTCGGGCGATAGTGATGGACATTGATAAGTGATATTTTAATTTTAGAAGAATGTTTTATAATATTTTCTTCGGGTGCCTAGTATTTTTTCACGGCAAAGTGACTGCACTGCACCTGATAGTGAGTGCGGTGCAGTCCTAAAAAACCAGCGACCACCGACAAACAATAAGTTTATGAGTGTCACAGAGCCATATCAACCTGTATAAATACTTCTTCACACTCCGAGATGGAACAAGCAACTCAAGGGACCTACGACAGGACAGGCGGATGACCGATGAAATCACAGGGACACAAGGATGTATCCCTATACCCTTTTTTTTTTTTTTTTTTTTTGTTTTCGCGGGGAAAGCCGTTTATTGCTACCGCCCCACCGGGAGGGAAGGTGGAACGGTTATGTTGGGTTCTACCGGCCTTACGACCCAGCCACCCGACCGCTGGGCCGAGTCCCTAACACTATATACAACCTATGCCGGTAACTACCAACTAAAACCCCGCGGTGACCATCTTCGGCGCATTAGGGACGGCCCCGGGTTGCCCGAGGCGAAAATCACCCCGGCTTCAGCCGGAACCGCCCTTGCGCGGTGCCGCCTTGCGGCGGCCCGTCTCCAATTGGGGGGGGCTGATAAGCCCCCGCACACCGAAGGACGCCCTCGGCGTCAACGGCAGCAACGAGGCCGACCACCCGTGCTGCCGTCCATCCCGGGGGTCGCACGTACAAAAATACGTGTACAAAAGCGTACTGAGTGGGCGCTACGACAGCCCCCCGCTGCGCGCCCGCGTACCCCCGATGGCCCCTATTAGTCGCCTCTTACGACAGGCAGGGGATACCGTGGTGGAATTCTCCAAACGCCCCCAATCCACAGGGCGGGAGACGCCGGTCAGTCGCAGGGTTCGAGGATATATATCAATGGATATATATCAAGATATATATCCGATATATATCCGATATATATCAGACTGAGTTTCATGATATATATCAATAAATATATATATCAAATGTTTTATAATATATTGCAATACAAAAATGGTTAAATAAATTGATATTAAGTAATTTTTAGCGTTTGTTACTGATTTCTACTTCCCAAATGTAGATGGCGTGGGAGTAGAGTTAAAACATACTCCATAATGGTAAGTTCTAGTCCATTAATGGCAATACTTCTGTCCTAAAGGAAGATTTTATGTTTTTTAGTTGATTATGTCTTATCTAAAAGTAGATTTTGCAATATGCAAACAGTATTCATAAATAATACAATAAAATAATAATATGACTTTCATACAAAATGGATATATATCAAACTTGATATATATCAGATATATATCGTAAATATCCGATATTTTGATATTTATAATAAATATCGGATATTTTCGAACCCTGGTCAGTCGTCACCCCGGCGCCTCCTACGTCTCCTCTGGCGGCGGGAGGGATCGCTGTGCTCACGATCCCTCTCGGCACTCTCCTTCTGCGAGATTACGGCCTCACAGAAGTGGGCCACCGCACGCCAGGACCTCTGGCTGTCGACCATGGCGGACACCACGGCCGGCAGCGAAAGGTCACCTCCGACGACTGCTACAAGAGCGCTGCGCTCTTCGTCCCAGGCTGGACATTCTTCTAAAGTATGTTGGGCCGTGTCCTGCGGACAGTTGTCACAGTGGTGACACACGGCCGACTCCTCTATGCCGACGGTCTGACACAGGTACTGGCCGAAACATCCGTGACCAGTGAGTACCTGTGTCAGCCGGAACGTCGCCGCGCCGTGGCGCCTGTCTAACCACTGGTCAAAGACAGGGCGCACTGCCGCGACGGCCCTCAGACCCGCTGTCGGGTTCTCCAGCCTGAGACGCCACTCCTCCACGGCGGCTCTGCGGAGGGAGCCACGTTTGGCGTCCACCTCTCTCGGGGCCGGTCGCTGCCCGCGCCTGAACGCCTCCTCCCGCCAGTGAAATGTGGCGGAGAGGGCCTTGGCGTCCAGATCCCACGGGAGGAAACCGGCCAATACGCAGGCGGCCTCGAATGAGATCGTGCGATAGCCCCTGATCGCCCGCTGCGCCACTACACGCTGTGGTTTACGCAGCAGAGCGACGCATCGTTCGCTCAGGGACTCGGCCCAAACGGGACTTCCGTACAGGGCCATTGACCGCACGACTCCGGCGTACAGCCTTCGGCAAGGGATGCCAGGACCTTCCAAGTTGGGCAGCAGGCTTGAGAGCGCGCCCGGGACAATTTTGCCCCCAGCTCTTTGAAATGGGCACGGAATTCCCATCGGCTATCCAAAATCAAACCCAAATATTTCATCGTAGAGCCGATGGGAATCCGCACCCCGTTCACAAGTATGTAGGCACCGGCCGGTGGCCCCTTCCGAGGCCCATGAAAACAGATGGCCTCGGTTTTCTCAAGGGCCACCTTTAAACCCAGCCGCTGGATGCGGCTCACGACGTGGTCGGTGCCGACCGCCGCCAGGATTGCGGCGTCCTGAAAGGTCCTGGAGCTCGCTGTGACCAGCGTGTCGTCGGCGTAGCAAGTGACGCCAACGCCCCAGAGGTTGGCACCACGGAGAACCCAGTCATAACCGATGTTCCACAGGAGTGGGCCCAAGACTGAGCCCTGTGGAACACTGCAGGTCATTTCTCTTCGGTGCCACCCGTCGGCGCCCGGATACACTACGTCCCTATTGGAGAGGTACGAGTGCACCAGACGCCGGAGATAGGGCGGCACCTCGTGGTACCGCAGTGCTTCATGAATGCAGGCCCAGGGCAGTGAGTTGAATGCGTTTGAAATATCCAAACTCACGGCGATGACTACTTTGCCCCGGGCCACTTCTTCCTCCGCATGTGTCTTCACCCGCAGAATCGCGTGGATTGTCGACCGACCTTTCCTAAATCCATACTGGCAGTCGGCCAAATTAGGACCGACCCTCTCGAGATGCTCGACGAGGCGAGCGTGAATGATTCGCTCGAAGAGCTTACAGACCTCGTCGAGCAACACGATGGGCCGGTAGGCCGACGGCGACTCTGCGGGTCGCCCTACCTTCTTGAGCAGGACGAGCTTCCCGGTTTTCCATCGCGACGGGAAGACGCCCTGCTCCAGACATGCGGAGAAAAGGCTACGGAGCCTCGGACCCAGGTGCTCGAGGGCTAAGACCCAGGCCTTTCCTGGAATGCCGTCGAGCCCCGGGGCGGTGTTCTTGCCCCGCAGCCGAAGCACTGCCGCCCGCAATTCAGCGGGCGAAACCTCTGGGATATCCCTTGCCGAACTCGACGATGGCGCCGACTCGCGGGGCGCCATCGGTGGAGGAGTGGTCTCCACGGTGGCCGGAAATAAGGCCGCGACGACTTCAGCCAGAAGTTGTGGCTGGAGACCCTGCGACAGCGGGGGCGCCCTGGGGCGAAGCTTGTTCATCGCCACATGATACGGGCGCCCCCGCGGGTCGCTGTCGAGGGTCTGTAAAAACTCCCTTCTCGCCGCGACCTTAGCTCTCTTGATGGCCACCTGCAGCGCTCTCTTCGCCTCTTTGTAGAGGCCGTAGAGCTGCCGCTCCTGGTGCTCGTGATCCGCCGCCCTTAGACGGCGACGGCGGTGCCTGGCATACTGGCGGCGTGCTGTAACACAAGCAACACGCAACTGTGCCAGCTCCTCCGACCACCAGTACACCTGGCGTCGGGGCGGGAGGCGCCGGACCCGGGGCATGGCGGCGTCACAAATGTCGGACATTGCCACCCTGAACCACTCCGCCTCCTCCTCGACCCGTGTCGGTCCGTCCGGCACGGGGAGCCACGACACAACCAGTGCGGCGAGTTCTAGGGCCTCTTTGTCGAGGCGCTTTGTAGCCCACCGCGGGCCGTCCCGATGCGGGGCACTCGGTCCACTACCAGGCTGGGCGATGGCGGACGCGGAGACGTCGAACCTAATATAACGATGGTCCGATAACGTCTCCACGCCCGCGAGGACCCTCCAGCCCTGGACACGGCGTGCGACGGCTGGACTCGCAAAAGACAAATCGACAATTGAGCCGCCATTATGTCGCACGCACGTGTCCACCGACCCCCTATTCAGGACGGCCAGACCGGCCGAGATGGCCCATTCCTCCAGGGCCTCACCACGCACATCGGTCGCCGACGAGCCCCAAGCCACCGACTTGGCGTTGAAGTCGCCGGCAATGACTGCTGGGTGAGGCTGACCTTGCACCACCAGGGCCCCCAGCTGAACGAGAAAATTTTCAAATTCAGCGAAGGGTCTGTTGGGAGAAAAATATACTCCGACTACCCAAATATTTCCCAACAGAGCCGCGACACACCCCCGGCCCTTCGTTATACTCGTGAAAGGAGGGGAGCCAGCGGCACCCTGGGTAATTATGGCCACCGAACCGTCGAGGTCCCCCGCCCAGTTATCTCGGGGAGGGACAAAATATGGCTCGGCGACCACGGCCACTTGCACCGACCACTGCGCCATGCTCTGGGTCAGAAGATCCTGAGCACGGGCACAATGGTTGATGTTCGCCTGGAGGAACTTTAAAGCCATTATTGGGCGACGATTTCCTCGACATCCATCTCGGCCTGCGGTGGGCTCTCCAGCTGCGGCTGGGCTGTAGCCTCAGCGGTAGCCGGTCTCCCTCTTCGGGATGGGCGCCGGAACTTACGGGATGAGGCAGGACATGCCTTTCCCCCGACTAAATGTCCAGCAGGTTTTCCGGCTGTTGTGCATATTGCACAGTTTGGCGCCGCCTCACACTGCCGGGCTTTATGGCCCGGTTTGCTGCAACGGTAGCAAAGATCGCTGCGGTCTTCTACACAATTGCAGTGCTCCCGCACGTGCCCCGATTCCAGGCAGCGGAAGCACCGCAGTGGTCGCGGCTCGAGCACAGAAACTTTGGCCGCGACCCAACCAACCAAAATTCGACCAGTCCCTTTTACTTTTTGGGCCCCCTTTATAGGCATTTTGGCCCATACCGTGCCCAAGCCCGAACGATCAGGGCGAATTTCGCCAACCTTAATGGCCTCTTCTCCACACTCGCCTACCTTAGACAGGGCTATTGCGACCATTTCAGGGGTGGCCGTACAGTCCAGCCCCGACACTCGCAACTCCGCAAACTTGGTGGGCCGGGAGACACGGATGTCCTCCGACCCCTTAAAACACTCCCTTAGCCTCGCGGCGAGGGAGTTTGCCCTCTCCTCACTGTTGGCCCCGGGCACCTCATACAACGGGGCACCCGTGGCCGTAAATTTCGGCTTCAGTCTCGTGATGTTGAGGCCTGCGAGGTTAACCTCACGCTGGGCCTCTGTCAAAACCTGGGCGTAAGAAAGCCCCTTCGCCACTGCCGCCGGTGTCAATGAAATTATGACAGCCGCAGAGCGCGGCGGGCGCAGCTTAGGCTCAGCCTTGCGCGGCTGGTGCTGCTGTCTTGCATCCGGTGCCGCTTTGGGCTTGGCCTTCTTCTTTTTCCCAGCCACGACATTCCACGGTATCTCCATGGACACCGGGGCCGGCGGCAGCGGACGAGGCTCCTGGGACTTAGTATGGTGAGCCGACTTACTTTTCGTGCCCTTAGCCACTTTAGTGAGTTGCTCTGAAGGCCCGGCAACTACGGGCGTGGGAGGGACAGATTTTTTGCCTTTCCCCTTTCCCTTATTTTTTGCTAGGATCGATGGCGACGCCATAATGGAATTAGGCGCAGTAGAGGGCCCAGCTACAGCAGGCGAAGACATGCCTGAAGGACCAGCAACAGGGGCTGGTTGAGCGGCCCCCTTGCTCTTCTTCCTCCCTTTTTCCACGACTTTACTTACCGCAGGAGTGGAAGAGATTGCAGTGGAGTGCGGTAGCGCTGGAAAGTCATCCCGGTCAGTTTTAGTTTCATGGGCCAACGGTGGCCGTTGGGACGGTCCCATGATGACCGACTCTATCCTTGCCAAAAGACGGGCCTCGGAAAGCCCTAGATCATTTTGGCGAGCCTGCGACTCCGCCTCAAGTTGTTCGAGGCGGCGGCGGAGATCGGCATTTTCATCCGCTTGTGTAGCAATTACCTTTTCAAGGCGGGCGCTCACCTCCTGCCACTTTTTTGCTTCCGCCTCAAGGCGGCACACCAGCTGGCGTTCTGGCTGATCCATATACTTAAATATAGTATCGTGCGCAGAATTAAGCGCCTTTTGAAACACGCCCTTTAGGTTGCCAGACTTAGCTGACACCATCTTTACAAGCCTTCCAGCTTCCCTGAGATCATCAGGGAGGATCACTTTGGCTTCGTCAATCAATTTTACAGAAGCGGCACTTGCGGGAGGGGGCGATTTCATAAAAGCCCGAACCCTCTCCGCTTTTTCTTGTTCCGCCTTCTGGCGGGCAGCCTCACGCTTTTGAGCGTTAAGTTCTTTTTGGGCTGCGCCCAGCCCGAAACACTTAGCCGTCGATGGCGGACGACCTCTACCTCTAGAGGAAGTTCTAGACTCAGACTCACTCGACGGAGCACAGTCCAGTTGCTCACCTGGTTTTTTCCAGAGGCGGCGCCTCTTACTACTTCGTCGCGAAGACGCGCAGCTAGGGACAGAGTCGCAGTCGGTCTCTGCATCCCCAGCTGGTCTCTCCACGACCTCCATCTCTGTGGGCTTTGCACCCACTTCCTCTGCTACTTCTTGAACATCTACGGGCATACGCCCCATCGCCTCTCCGGACCCGGAGCCGGGTACCAGAGCAGGCACCTTCGTCAACAGAATTTTGGGTTTAACAATATCCATAAAATTCCCACGAGTATGGGGGAAATAAACGGTCCGCCCAGGCAGTGCCCCCTGTACCTGGGTAAGCCTAGGCGTAACCCGCTCGGAGTTTCGGCTGGACTCCGGCGGGAGATCGCACTAGAGACCGAACTACCCATCGGCCATGCATCCCCTCGCGGTGCGCCGCCGCTTGGGATTCGGGGTAACTTTTTATAGAGGTTTTCTACCTCGCGGCCCGGGCGTTGAAGCCAAGACCCTCGGTCCGGTGAAAGCGCGAGACATAACCACAGACCTCACACCGGATTACGATATACGACGGTGACAGCGGAAGAGAGGGTCCCTCCAACTGCCCGCTCGGCGGCGGGGTGAGCGCACACCGAGCCCGCCGACACCCCCGAGACAGAACCCGGAGGTAGCCCGAAAAACGAGCCCAACATAGACGAAGGCCGCCGCAACAGGCGACGACCGCCAACCACACGTTGTCAGGATATCGGCCGTCGGTCAACTTGACCGTCCGTTGCCCAGGGTACACCACGTGGAGGTTTCCTGACTTCGCACCCCAAGTATCCCTATACCCGCCTCAACCAACCACCAAGTCATGTCGCAAGCCTCTCAAGAGAACCGAATATACACTACCAACACCAAATCGCACACCAAAATATTAATGTATGGTACTTTAGATTACACTAAACCCAGGTTGCACTATAATAGCAGTTATAGTTAAGGTTTATGTCCAGTAACGCTGACTTTAACATTGACTGCTAAATGTGTTGCACCATAGCATAGCGAATCTTGGGCGGTTACGGTAAACAGCTAAAGTTATGATGTCATCTAACATTTGTCAAATGGTGCAACTCATGTTTTGCTTAACTGGTACTTTAACATGTTTGTCATTGCTAAAGTTAGTTGTTGCAATCCAGCATAAGAGATTTAATGGTAGGCAGCGGCTTGGCTGTGCCCCTGGCATTGCCGATTTCCAAGAGCGTCGGTGACCGCTTACCATCAGGCGGGCCACTCGTCTGCCCATCATAAATAAAAAAACTAGACGTTGCCGAGTCTACTTTTAGTACAGATGTTTTGGTAACATTATACATTCAGAAAACAGATTTTCCCCGCACTAGCGCATATGAAACACTTCAGGAAAATGGCAACATTAACCTAATAAGCAGAACACTTGTATTGTGTAATATATACACGTGTGAGAAACTCTCTGATCATTCGTATCGCACAATGTTCTTGTTCTAAAATAATAAATATTGTATACTAGCTTTTGCTCGCGGCTCCGCCCGCGTGATCTGCTTTTTCCGGGATAAAAAGGACCCTATGTCTTATTCTGATGTATGAGCTATATTATTGTAGAGTTTCATTAAAATCCATTCAGTAGTTTTTACGTGAAAGAGTAACAAACATACATCCATCATCCATCCATACTTACAAACTTTCGCGTTTATAATATTAGTAGGATATTCATATCCACCCGGATAACGACCACCGTACCTCCATGTTAAAACCTGCCATAGTGATCCACACGACATAATATGTGGATCGCGTTCCAGGATTAGACAGTATATATCCGGTTCTCCCGAGAGGCTTGCGACATGACTTGATGGTTGGTTGGGGCATAGGGGTACATTCTTGTATCCCTGTGCCCGCATCGGTCATCCACCTGTCCTGTCGCAGGCCCCTCGATTTGCTTCTTCCCTCTTCGGAGTGTAAAGAAGCATTTATATAGCTGGCATGATTCTGGTGACCAACGATAAATAATTTTTGTTCGAAGGAGTAGGCAGAGGTGTAACTAGTACATATTTCGCCGAGCGTATCTCCGTCCTATGATGTGATGGGGACGAGCCTATCGCCATACCGGGCACAATTCCAGACTACGGGCTGATACTGAGCCTTTCGTGACAGAAAAACCCAATATCACTTTTACCCGACCCGGGGATCGAACCTGAGACCTCAGCACAGCAGTGGTACCGCGTACACAACACAACTGAGTCACCGAACAGAAAAACTTTCACATTATCAATTTTATCGTTACAACCATTACTGACGCCAGTGTCATTTATGTGATGAAATAAATTCAACATGGCGGCCACTTCCGGTCCGTTAATGCCGCCGGAAGTCGCCCGACCGACCTTGAGGACACGAATAACATCCAAAAGGAATATTTTCCCGCTGACGCGACGATACACATCGATTTTAGCTTCATTAACTTTTTGTGAGAAACAATGATTAAGTTTCTGGACAAATGAATAAATAGTTTCATGATTTGCTTTTTGTAATGTCTGTCAAATGAGCTAATGGTTCACCTGATGGTAAGTGATCTCCGCCTATAAGAAGAATGATGGTGTGTTGCCGACCTAAAAGAAGAGAAATGGAAATTAAATATATACACCCAACAGTCACACACATAGTCCTGACCCCACACTAGGTTAAACCTGTATCGTGTGTATCAGGAACTACGAAGGGCTTGCCCACAAAACCCAGACTCTTCTTCAAGGTGGTAGGTCCCTAGTATGCGAGAGGCCGTCTGAATTGGTACCACCGCTTTGTCTATTTCTGCTGCCAAGCAACAGTGTGTAAGCAATATTGTGTTTCGGTTTGAAGGACATTGATGCCAGTGAAATTACTGCGCATTATGAGACTTAACATCTTATGTCTCGGGGTGACGAGCGTAGTTCAGTGCCATGCAGTGCTTTGTAATACAAAGTTCTGTGAGGTGTTGCATCTATTTATGGGCAGGCGTGGCGCTTACCATCAGGCGAGTGCCTTGCTTGTCTCGTTATTCAATTAAATAAAAAAAAAAATCTGTATGACTGCCATATTTTTTTTATTAATTAAATTGCTCTACAGGGTTTTTGTTACATATTGTATGTATATAAAAATTGTGATCCAGACACGTGAAGAGACCCCTAATTAATTTACTGACATCACTTACATCTGCCATACCTTTAGGAAGGTGAGACTGGATTTATATTTGGGCCGTTAAACCAGCGGGGATAACTAATACGATATATCATAAAACTCTTATTCATTGTATGCAGAGATTATCCTCCGTGATCCACGGACAACCTCCGTGATGCAGCGGGCGAATAGGTGGCTATGAAACGAAAGGTTGTGGGTTCGATTCCCGCACCGAGACAAATGTTTATGTGATCCACAAATATTTGTAAAAAAATAGTTCCTGATACCCACGACACAAGGCTCGTATCTTTATGGCTTTGAAATTCGCTGCTACTACATACATTTGGTTGGTGGTAGGATATTCACCGTAAACATGGTGTTAAAACTTGCTATAATGAATCACACACCTTGTGTGGATCGCATTCCAGAATCAGCCAGTATATCACGTTCTACCGACTTGCTACATGACTTGATGGTTGGTTGGAGCGACCAGTATCGATCATCGGCCTGTACTGTCGCAGGCCCCTCGGTTTGCTTCTTCCCTCGTCGGAGTGTGAAGAAGTATTTATAGAGGTATGATTCTGGTGACCACGGATAAATAATTGTCTAAGTGGTCGCTGGTTTTTTGGACTGCACTGCGCTTATCATCAGGAGCAATGCAGTCACGTTGCCGTGCTTGGATAAAGAAAACAATTGGCAGCCATAGGGACTGCCGATAGAAGTGGAAACTTATAACTTAAGTATATTTATTTAGTACTCACTCTCAACTCAACTCGACTCGACTCGGACTGACGGAAAGCGTCTAACGCGCACAGCACACGGTCAGGTATATACGATGTGTTATATGTGTATAGTCTGAATTAACATTAACATGTCGCTGACGCGAAACCATAAGTTTACCCTCTACCAAAGTGTTCAGCGCGGTTAAAGAAGTTTTCACTTCAAAAAATACAGCCTACGCTCCCGTACTTTCTCTAGCCTAACGTTAATAAATAGTTCACGTAAAACATTCCTGCTCTTAATTTCGCCTGGATTGAATAGCGGTGGATTTCACACGTGATGTGCGTGCGGGAAACTTATCTAAGATGTACCTCTGTTCCGAATATCTTGTTATTGTTTCGGACGTGGGTGGTTTGGATTAAGGACTTGGGGATTATTTGCTTATTCATGTATATTTAGCTGATATGTCGGGGATTTAACTGACGGGCGGTCATCAGAAACATTATTTCTAATTATTATATGGTATACGGTAGAGTCACGCTGTAGACAGTTTTATCTACAGAATGAATGGACTGGCTTTACCGGGTCGTTGCCACTGTCACAGAAAACCGACATAAAATCGTTACTTTTGCGGCTTACTGCTACGTTTTGTATGGTGAGGTATCCGGAAGCTCAAATCTCCCTCTCCTTCCCGCCTTTGTCCTTTTCCTTGAAGGTCGGCAACGTGCCAGGATTCTTCTGGTATTATGAGCGTACATAAGCGGTGGAGATCACTTACCATCAAGTATGGAAATAAGCATGGTGTACCGTAGCTGCACTCTTCTTCACTTCTCGGCCAACCACTTTAAGGATTCTAATTTTACTTCAATGGCAATTTGGCTTCAATGACCTTCAAACCTCAACACAACAGTTACACACTGCCATTTGGCAGAAATAGACAGGGCGTTCATAAATCAGTCGATCAGATTATACTTTAAGTTCGAACATCAGCACTAGACCAAGATTTTTTTTTTATTATGTGAAAATTGTCGCTCTATCCTTTGTCATAGTACCTATTGATAAAAATAGTTTTGGGACAATAATCAAAATGGAGTGCAATTTTCAAACTACAAAAAGAAACGAATGTGGCAGGAAAGTGCTGATCTTAAGTTAATTTCTCAGCTTTTATGGATTGAAATAGATAAACAGGGTATGTGGTGTGTTTTTATAATTTTTTTGGTAAAAGAAGTGTAGTGAAATAGCGTTATTTTATTATCAATCAAGGCATATTGTCGTTTATCCTGGCGCGCTGGAGTCGCCCGTGATGGACGATCCACGTTCTACTACTCCAGCTAGAATCCTCGGACTTTACAGTATTGTAGTGATATGATCTGTCACTATGGAACTACAATTCGATTTCCCATTTACAAGGTGGTATGTTCCTCGTATGCGAGATGCCGTCTGAGTTGGTACCACCGCTTTGAAATCAGTAAAATAATTATATCCATGTATATAAATAAAATTGGTGTCTGTTTATGATTACGTAATAAAAGCCTTTCAATTTCCTATGGTTAGTTGCCCGTCACCAAAAAGCAAACACGCTTTCCCAAAATATTGTCTGTTTTATTTCGTAGTAGGTTTCTGTCACGGTTGGGCCGGCCCATTCTTGCTGTAGATACCATTGTCTACAGCGTGGCTCTACTACTTATAAAATTGTCTGTTTGTCTCTGAAACGGCTGAACTGATTTTGGACTTCCACTGGCAGATTCAAGACTCTTTAAATAGTAGTAGAGGTTTCTTTTTTTCGGGAAATATAAGGGTAAAGTTTTCCACGCGGGTGCAGTCGCGAGCATACGCTAGTATGATACTAGATATGATAACTATGATAATAAAGCCATTATTTACCCAGCAGTAGCGTACATACTTTACTTCACTATTTGCATTTAAGTTTATAATTTTAGTTGAATAAAGAAGTTCTCACTTTTTTATTCGGTTAAAGTTAACTTGGCTTGCACTTAAATGACACATTGTTTTAAATGTATGATTTTAGAATATCCACAGCGTAAATTAATTAACCATATCTGATCATCATAAATATTTTTCCAGTAAACTACAAAACTATGATTACCAAAGAATATAAAGTTTTTATAAACATGTGTAGCTGCTGGCCTATAAGTATATAGATGGTCATCATTTGATTGATGCGTGTATTCGTTCAACGTCACAGCATTTTGTTCGTTGAAAGACATCGGCCAGATAAATTCAGAACTGATCCTTTTGTGCCTCTAACTTGACCGCCTGTGATGGATTTACCTATTTTTATTTATTAAACTTTAGAAGCTCTTCCTTATAAAAGAATAGTAGGTGTGAGAGTCCACCTATGGTATGTGCCACTGATTTGTCTTGCTGTCAATAAATAAATACACCCAACAGTTACACGCGTAGTCCTGACCCCACAGTAAGAGTTACGAGTCTTGTGTCATCGGTATCAGGAACTATGAGAGACTTTGGGTCTCATAACACCCAGACCCCAATATTTGTGGATCACACAAACATATGTCTCGGTGCGGCGATCGAATCCGCGGCCTTTCGCTTCACAGCCGGCTACCCGCCCGCTGCGCCACGGAGGCTGTCATGACATAGTGTAAGCACTGGTGCGTTTGGGACTATCAAAATATGTGACATAAATAAACAAACACACCCAACAGTCACACACATAGTACTGACCACACACTAAGTTAAACCTGTATCGTGGGTATCAAGAATTACGAGGATTACGACCCCACAACACCCAGACCCGAAACCAATATTCGTGAATCACACAAACATTTATCTCGGTGCGGGAATCGAATTCACAGTCTCGCTTCGCAACCGACTACTCGCCTAGTGCAGAGGACGCTATGTACGTATCTTTTAATTACGTTAATTTAGAAGCGTGAATTTTTTACACCTCCAAAGGAGCTTAGTATCCGACTTTCGGTCTGACAACACCCAGGCCCCGAGACAAATATTTGTGGACCACACAAATGTTTGTTTTGGCCCGGGGATTGAACCCGCGGCCTCTCATTTCACAGCCGGCTACTCGCCCGCTGTGCCACGGAGGCTGTCAAGGCTGTTAATATGAAACGGAAACTTTGAACATGATTTTGACCTCCTTCAAAACGCCGCAATTCAAATTATTTTTTTATTTTTTAGTTGGATTTTCTATAAAAGCGTATTTTTTGTCTTTTCTTTTTCCTTTATGGTACGGTCCCCTACCAAAAACAATTCAACGTACCTCGTAACTATTTATTAATTCATAAAAGAAATAAATGTCGCGTGCGGCATCTCGTTTACGTTGTTTGATGTTAAAAGAGGAACTCCCGGCGACTTCCGTTTCCATAATGATGTTTATTTTTCTATTTACACAGCACATTCGCCGTTGGATCGTGATTGCTTGTTTTATCTCCCCCCACCCCTTTATTATCCACATGTAAGGAGTAGGAAAGGGGAAAAAATGTTAATACATATTCTGTTTTCCATATTGCCATCGGGGTTACTATTATTTTTATATCTTACAAGAATAAAGCCTCATTTACACGGAGCGATACATTCGATAAAGAATATGATGAATGTATTATAAAATTAGTTGCTGGTGGTAGGATATTCATATCCGCCCGGATAGCGACCATTGTACACGTGGTGTTAAAGCCTGTCATAGTAATCCACACGCCTTGTGTGGATCGCGTTTCAGAATCAGCCAATGTATATCCGGTTCTTCCAAGGAGCTTGCGACGTGACTTGATAGTTGGTTAGGACAGGTATAGGAGTAAATAATGATATTGTATGCTTCTTCCCTCTTCGGAATGTGTACAAGGTAATGTGTAAAATGTGTAAGCATTTATACAAGGCGACATGATTCTGGTGACCGCCGATAAAGTCATTGTTTGTCGGTGGTCGCTGATTTTTTGACTTCACTGCGCTTACCATCAGATGTAGTGTAGTCATACTGCCCACCAGGGATAAAAAAATAATTTCACTGGCTTCGATGTTCTTTAAACTAGAACACACCGCCTACTGCTGATTGGTAGAAGGAATAAAGCGGTGGTATTACCATCTATAAATCTATTTCATTTTATTCTTTAATCAGAACCGGTAAAATTTAATGAGCTCGCTAGGTCTTCCTGTCCATGAATTGACAATACCATGAATAAATTGGCACTCCCGGACTTTACCCATCTAATAATACAGTGCAGTAGGGTCATAAACTGTGCACTGTGATCATAAACAAGCAGGCCATAAGACAGGCCGGTCACGTGGCGCCGCGCTGCCAAATGTTTATGTCTCCAGTAATGACCAGATAAAACTGGAATAGCCATTGTACAACGCCATCTGTTATTTGTTACCCCTAACAAATGTACACATTATTATTAATGTGCACAACTATTTGTATTTTTACGAATATTTTTTTTATCCGACCACGGCAAAGTGACTGCACTACACCTAATGGTAAACGTAGTGCAGTCCAAAAACCACCAGCGTTATGCCGGCCTGTATAAATGCTTCTTCCCTCTGCGGGGAGGGAAGAAGCAAATCGAGGGACCTGCGACAGGACAGGTTCTCGTCTCGTCATCCAAACAAATAAAAAAAATGTTTTTTGAAACTACTCCCATGTATAACCACAAAACCCGCCGAATGGAGGGAACATGGTCATGAAGGCGGGCAAAACAAACTCTCTCTCCATCTCAGTAGGGTTTAATAAACGTAGGTATACGTAATACATCCTTTAAGTCTGTGGTAATTATAGGAAACTGTACTGATTTGTGGATGCGTTGTTAATTCTAGAAGTTGGCGCTACGGAAACATTTTTGTGGTGTGTTTGCGATATCCTGGTAGAGGGGAGTATTTGGACGTTATATATGGGGTTGTAATTACTGCACCATATGGAAAAAATAAGTATAGTATTATTGTGTATGACAAAATATTTATGTGTGTGGGAAACATGGGTGTAATAAGTATTTCACGAAGGCAACACCTAGTGATGTTGAGGGGCATGAATACACCTGCCTTTAGCTGACCCATCTGCCATCAAATACTAATAAAATTGGTAGTCTACGCTCTCTATGGGCAGCATTATATTGTGCACGACTTATTCTATCTTCTTTACATAGTATAAAATGAAGTCGCTTCCGCTGTCTGTTCGCTTAGATTTTTTAAACTATTCAACGGGTTTTAATACAGTTTTCAGCAATAGATATAGTGATTAATGAGGAAGGTTTATATGTATAATACATATATATTATAGTATAGAAATGCCGAAAAATTCAAAGATTTCTAATGTGCTGTAAGAAACACATTTTTACCCGTGCGAAGCCGGCGCGGGTCGGTAATATATTATTATTAGAAAACACCTCGCACAAACAAAATAAACGTGAACTCAATTCCAACTATTCATTCAGTTTCATTCGTGAGTCGCGGACCCCTCTTTCCATTCCCAAGTCCGTTCCCCAAGGACTCAATCCGAGCGCGACAGTACGTCCCATGCCAATTAAACTTTTAATGAATCCACACCGGACGCGACCGCGTTATTTCACACTACACGCTATTGTTTACGCCACTCGGATTTAGATTCTTTTCAGCCAACACAGGCACGTAATTAAGGAAGTAAGGGGAGTGGGGTAAATGTCTGCTTTGTTAGCTACGTTAATTGTAATATTTTAGTGTTATTTTTAATTCATTTGTTTTTGTGTCTTGGAATTTTATGAAGCAGAGGAGTTCCTAAGTTTTCTTCCTACCCTTTGGGGGATACTAGACGTGAGGTTGTACATTTTTTAAGGCATAGGCCGGCAAACCAGCAAGTGGCACCTGGTAGTGATCTCCACGATGTACGCCCACAATACCAGAAAATCATGGGCGCGTTGCCGACCTTATAGGAAAGGTATAATTAAGGTACGGGAAGGGGAGGGGGTTTGGACCTCCGGATAACTCACCGCACAGCTCAGCTCGTCGCCTATCACATGGGACGGAAATATGATCGACGAATTATGAGGATACTGGTTATACCTCTGCCTATCCTTTCAGGGATTAGACGCGTGGAGTGCGTATGTATTCATCATCAACATCATCAGCCACAGGACGTCCACTGCTGAACATAGGCCTCCCCCAAAGATTTGTAGACCGACCTATTGGAAGCGGCTTGAATATTGAATATTGCCTGTTGAACGTATGTATTACAAATCATTTAATTTTTACTCGGACATTAGTGCCCTTTCTCTGAGGAAAACGTTCCATTCTACGTTAGCTTCAGATCTCATTATAATACCTACTGGTACCGCATAAGATGCATTCACAAAAATAATTGTCCTTCCATTGTATTCCTGTTGTGAATAGAAATAAATATTTCTATACGATCCACTCGTATCGAATTGTGGACGGGGTCGTCTGAATTCTTTTATGACAACGGAACGGTTTTTGTTTAGTCTGCTGGTGTAAAAAGAAATATATTATCCGTGGTATTGCGACTACAATGCACCTGTTTTACAGTAGTGGTAATAGTACAGTGTATTAATAAAACAATCAGCCCAGTATTATACATTTACCACTGCTGGGCACGGGCCTCCATTACGAATGAGAAAGGCTAGGCTTGACTCGCTTAGGAGACAGTACATTCGAAATTCGAGCTGTAAATTATCATGTTATTATTTGATTATATGACGACACGAGCAAGGCGCTCGCCTGATGGTAAGCGCCACGCCTGCCCATAAACAGAAGTAACACCACAAAAACTTTGAATTACATAGTACTGCAAGGCACTGAAATGCGCCCGTCACCCCGAGGCATAAGATGTTAGAACTCATAATGCCAAGTAATTTAACTGCTTTCAATGTCCAAACCGAAACATAACAGTGCTTACACACTGTTGCTTGGTGACAGAAATAAACAATGCGGTGGTACCAACCCAGACGGCCTCTCGCAAACAAGGGCCCTACCACGTTGTGACTTTTCTATGTCACATGTGTATTCATTGTTTTTGTATACATTTGTATTGGTTCTTTTAGTATTATGGGCGTACATGGGCGCTTGAAATAAGTTACCATCAGATGACCCACTTGCTCGTTTGCCGGACTATCATCATCATCATCATCAGCCACAAGACGTCCACTGCTGAACATAGGCCTCCCCCAAAGATTTCCAGACCGACCTGTTGGAAGCGGCCTGCATCCAGCGACATCCTGCGACCTTTATCAGGTCGTCTGTCCACCTTGTAGGTGGACGTCCAACGCTGCGCTTGCCAGTACGTGGCCTCCATTCCAGAACCTTTCTGCCCCATCGGCTATCGGTTCTGCGAGCTATGTGGCCTGCCCACTGCCACTTCAGCTTGCTAATCCGCTGGGCTATGTCGGTGACTTTCGTTGCCGGACTATGCTATAAAAAAAATGAATGGGATTACACTCAATTGAGTATAATTATTACTATTATTTATTACTATTAGTCTTGGCATTGAATATACGTCCCGCTGGCACTGAAAGGTCTTAACGAAACATCAGCATTAAAAAGTATCGCGTAATTTTCCAACTGTTCATAAACCACGACAATTTTACTCACCCGGGTCGACAGTTTCACGTTTAAATCGCAACAATTCAAACTTCGGCAAGTTTAAAATAACAACACAAGTCGCAATAAATAAATTGTAAGAGCTACTTAGTCTTACTCGTCCGAAGTTTTCGAATAAAATCGAGACAGAGCCAACTTGTAATCGGCGACTGGCAACGGATCTTTGTTTGATATAGGACTAAATTAGGATGGACTAGCTTTTCCTCGCAGCTCCGCCCGCGTGATCAACTTATTCCGGGATAAAAAGTAGCCTATGTCCATCAGGGATAATGTAGGATTCTAATGGTGAAAGAGTTTTTCAAATCGGACCAGTAGTTTTTAAGCTCATTCGTTACATACAAAAATACAAATCTTTCCTCTTTGTAATATTAGTGTAGATAAAGAGGCAGCGATAGCTCAGCGGGGAGTGGTATGGACTGTCGAGACGAAAGTCGCAGGTTCGAGACCAGCCCCAAGGGCATACACCACTGACTTTTCTAAGTTACGTGTATATTAATTGTTAATTATCGCTTGCTTTAACGGTGAAGGAAACATCGTGAGGAAACCTGCATACCTGAGAACTCGATAAGATTTTTCGAAGGTATGTGAAGTCTGCCAACCCGCATTAGGCCAGCGTGGTGGACTAAGGCCTAATCCCTCTCATTCAGTAGAGGAGGCCAGTGCCCAGCAGTGGGACGTATATAATACAGGGCTAGTAAAAAAAAAAAAAGAAAAAGAGGAATGCTCATAATTGGATCTAGCTATACAATAAGGAACCAACCCACGGAATCAAATGGAGATACTGATTTTGTTTTACTAAATACAATAATTTAAACTAATTTTATCTCGTAGTTTTTTGGAATATATTCCATGTACGATTTGGCAAAAAAATACAGAATTAAAATCAATTTAAATTAATGAATTTAGTAAAACAAGATCAGTATCTCCATTTGAACTTGCTGTGGGTTGATACCTTTCTGCGTAACTACGTTCAATTGTAATTTGAAAACATCCTGAACCGACTTCACAAGTCGAATCGCAGTGGATTTGCTCTGTTTTCTGATCCTTTGAGAAGATTCACATTCTCCCTGGTACCTCGTCATCAGATCATAACTAAATTGGAACGTGATAGTAAAGCCAAATACGAAAATAATCATAAAATTCGGTCCATATTTGGCAAAGTTGTCCATGAAAATTTACATAAAAATCATGTTTATTATAGAAATATATGAAGCGTGGGTGATAGGTAATTGCCATCCTCTGTGGCGCTGTGGGCGAGAAGCCGGCTGTGAAGCGAGAAGCCGTGGGTTCGATTCCCTCACCGCGACAAATGTTTGTGTGATCCACAAATACATATTTCGGGTCTTGGTGTTGTGGGACCGCAAGTTCCTCATAGTTCCTAATACCCACGATACAGCTTAACCTAGTTTGGGGTCAGGACTATGTGTGTGACTGTTGGATGTATTACAAATAATAATCAAAAGTAACTCAGACGGACTTTCGTATATTTGAAGGAGCTGCTACCTAAGTTGGCGAACAAGTCCAGTTTATATATTTATTTACTAACTTCATATACATGATATAAGGTGGGCCTTATTACCAACAAAGTAGGCGCATTTAATTATTTCGTTGACTCTTTAGACGATACTTACAATATAAATTTTGAGTGGAAGAGCCACGCTGTAGACAGTTTTGTCTACAGCATGAATGTGCTAGCTCGACCGGGTCGTTACCACTTTCTCAGAGAAAACCGACGTAACGTAGCGGCTTGCTGCTGCATTTCGTACGGTGAGTGAGATATCCGGAAGCCCAAATCCCCTCCCCTTCTCAATCCCTAATTATCTCCTTCCTTTAAGGTCGGCAACGCGCCCATGATTCTTCTGCTGGCGGGCGTACATGGGCGGTGGAGATCACTTACCATCAGGTGCAGGACCCACTTGCTCGTTTGCCTATGCTATAAAAAAAAATATAACTGAATAAATTCTGATCCCTGAACATCGCCCTAAGGTCACATCGTTCGACCATTTTGTTAGAAAGTAAAATATTCAGTGTCCGCTGGCAAAGTGATTTTTATGAAAAAAAATCTATCATCCAACGCTTTTTCGAACATTCCAGTCTGTCTTGGGTCGTGCTTAGCTAAAAATATTCCATCCCCGTCCTAAACTTTAGATATTGGAAATTTTCCAACATAAAATATTTACTCAGAAACGTAAACTTACTTTAAATAAATAATTTAGGAAAGGGGATGTTTTTTTGCAAATAGTTCAACTGTCGACATATATATTTACAAGGTGGTAGGTCCCTCGTATGCGAGAGGCCGTCTGGGTTGGTACCACCGCGCCGTCTATCTCTGCCGCCAAGCAACAGTGTGTAAGCACTGTTGTGTTTCGGTTTGAAGGACATTGAAGTCAGTGAAATTAGGAGGCATTATGAGACTTAACATCTTATGTTTCGGGATGACGAACGCAGTTCAGTGCCATACAGTGCTTTGTAATTCATAGTTCTTTGTGGTGTTGATTTTGTTTATGAGCAGGCGTCGCGTTTACCACCAGGCGAGCGTCTTGCTCGTCTCGTCATTCAATCAAATAAAAGAAGATACTACACGGCTGGTATTTCCGATAGTCGCTATCCAGTCGGGAACGGCAATATCACGAACCCCCTAAGTAGCAAACTTTCTGTGAGACAATGCTACTACTCCGCATGAAGTTAAGTTGATTCATGAAGTTGATTCATTATCCGGTAAACATTTTTTTACTCCTGTCCCCTTTTTCCTCGATGGTTATCACCTCATGATTCCCACTGATCTGATAAGATAGAAACGCAGCTGCGGGTTTTTTAAATAACCCTCAATACCTAATATTATTCACCAACTAAATAAAGTAGAAAACACTTCACAAGCTAATCCGGCATACATTGAAAATAAATGAAGTAAATAAAAGGCCCACCTATTTCACGGGGTTCTTAACTAGAAAGCGTGGAGTCCGGAAGGAAGCGAGTGTTTGAGGCTATTTATCTTCTAGCAGACGCCGTTAGGGAGCTTCCCAGAACGCCTTAAGTCTGCCAGCTCTGACTTAAAGCTGCTGGATGTGGCTTAAAATCTACAACTAACAAGAGTTTCTCTGACAGTATAATCAAATGTGTATTTTGTGAGTAGAGATCTAGGGGTTGTAGCTTCGTCAAATATAACAAAACAATATACGTATTTTTTTTATCCGAGCACGTCATAGTGACTGCACTACACCTGATGGTAAGCGTAGTGCAGTCCGAAAAACCACCGACAAACAATAAGTTTATCGGTGGTCACTAGAATCATGCCAGCCTGTATAAATGCTTCTTCCCTCTTCGGAGAGGGTAAAAGCAAATCGAGGGGCCTGCGACAGGATAGATGGATGACCGATGCAGGCACAGTGATATACAAATCCAAAGCCCCAATCAAGCATCAAGTCATGTCGCAAGCTCCACGGGAGAACCGAATATACACTAGCTGATCCTGGAACGCGATCCACACAAATCGTGTGGATCACTATGGCAGTGTACTGTGGTCGCTATCCGGGCGGATATGAATATCCTACCACCAGCGAAGTATTATTACGAAAGACATTATGAGTAAAAACATTTGGTTTTCCGACATCTGAGATTGATATTAACATTTAGGTTAGAATGTAGGAAAGGTGAATCATTCATTGAATGTAACACTTTAAACCGATAGATGAAATCACTTATTTACAAATGTTGAAATCCACATTTTTCTTTATATCATAGACCGGCCAACGAGCAAGTAGGCCACCTGATGGTAAGTGATCTCCACCGCCCATGTACGCCCACAATACCAGAAGAATCACGGGCGCGTTGCCGACCTTAAAGGAAAGGGATAATTAGGGATTGGGAAAGGGAGGGGGATTTAGGCATCCAAGTATCTCACTCACCGTACGAAACGCAGCACCAAGCCGCTACTTTACGTCGGTTTTCCACATTAAAAGGCGCTTAATTATAATATAAGCACTTCCAGTAAATATATATCTGTACCAATTCTGTCGCATGTGTGTTAGTAAGAGGTTACGGACATAAAGAAAACAAGCCGCGCTTTGTAACGTCAAAGATTAATGGTTTTCCAAGGGAATAGAATGTTTTTTTTTCTCAAATAAGTTGGAATCGCTGTTTTGTATCAATGGGTGATGCCCTCGCTGTGATACTATCTATAGATTTTATCGTGAATGTACCTGATAGGAATTTTAATGGCTAAAAAAACTAAAAATTCTGTAATTTCAAAGTAATCTGATACTTTTACATAATTAAAATAAATATAGTTTTATTTTATATAATTAAATTCCTTTGTTTAATAAAGATAAATTAAATAAATGACATATTTACAAAAATGCTGTTAATTGCAACGCGATAGAGGAAAACAAAACGTGCAGCTTCGTAGAGAAATATCGCTAGAATTGTGCCGAGTGATCGCTATGCAGTGCTCATTCAGAGAAACGATATTAAAACTATAAATCGAATTAATGATCGTGCAGTACTTGAGGTCTTTAACTATTTTCGTTTAGCTTTTAAAACACGAAAGACAATGCCAATCATACAATAAAGAGCGGTAATGACATTAGATTATATGCTGCAGCCGTCCTCGCGTCAACGCTAGGAACTGACAGCTTCCTGGTGCTTTTCGTATGATGAGCAAGATATGCGGATACTAAAATCTCCCTCCCATCTCCAAACAGTTAATTAGTCCTTTGCTTTATGCTGGTCTTAAATGAAACATCAATTATTTAGTAAAACACACTAAAAACCTCGAAAAATCAGTTCAGTTTCGTTCCTCAGTCTCACACCCAGCGGCCACCCACAGCAGAGCACACAAAGCGGGACATAAGTTACAAGATCCAGCGGGACACGTATGGATGTGTGTCTGAACATCCAATGCCACTGTTACGAATGAACGGATTATTCACACAATTCCTTATTTATATTGTTTCCTTGTGTTGAATACGGTTCGGAAAACTGTGGAGGTTTTTTTTTTAAATGGGTTGGGACCTCAATCTAGCCGCATGGACAAAGATGAGGTCAACGATGGAGATAATTTGAGTTTAATATAATTGGGTAGCGTTTAGCTCAAGAACATACCACTTCTTTGTTTCTTTGTCTATTATATTTGTGTATACTTTCTGCAATTAGCTTATTGTACACTCTTGACTGCCCTTTCTTTCTCCTTCTTTCATCTCCATCCCACGCTTGCCTGTAAGACATTGCCCTGAGCGATAAGGACGCCAATTGTACTTCTCAACTTAGTTATATTTTTGTGTTCTGTACTGTACTCCTTGTGTACAAAGTTTAAATAAATAAATATTTCTGCCACCAAGCAGAAATGTATAGACACTATTGTGTTTCAGTTTGAAGGGCATTCAAGCCAGTGAAATTCGCCCAGCAGGGTATTTTAAGACTTAACAATTGATGAGTACAGTCCAATGCCATGTCCATGCTATGTTTTGTAAAACAAGGTGCTGTGTGGTGTTGCTTCTGTGTAAGGGCAAACGTACCACCAGGCGAGCAACCGACTCGTTTCGTCATTCAGGAAAATTAAAAAAAAGTTTGACAAAAGATCTCATTATATTATGTCGATTGAATGCCCGATAATGCTAGGTTAAAAATATATTTGGATTTATATAAAAAAATCATGAAAATGTACGACTTTTTCACTTGGTAAATTTCGCAACTGCCTCTAAACACTTAGCTCGTCTTATATCTGTTAAACCACGTAGTTTCGTGCATCATGTTTTTTTTATCTGAGCACGGCAAAGTGACTGCACTACAACTGATGGTAATCCCAGTGCGGTCCATAAAAACTAGCGACCACCGACAAACAATGAGTTTATCGGTGGTCACCAAAATCATGCCGGCCTGTATAAATACTCAATAACACTCCGAAGAGGGAAGAAGCAAATCGAGGGGCCTGAGACAGGATAGGCGGATGACCGATACGGGCACAGGTATACAAAAATGTACCCTTATACCCGCCCCAACCGACCATCAAGTCATGTCGCAAGCCCCTTGGAAGAACCGGATATACACTGGCTGAACTTGAAACGCGATCTACACAAGGTGTGTTATATATATACCATAGATCACTATGACAGGTTTTAATACTATGTGTACGGTAGTCGCTATCCGGGCGGATATAAATATCCTACCACCATCAATTGATATGTAGTCCATTTATTACAAATATCTTGAATTACATCATTTATATCCACTACAAGATTAAATTGATATTTGAGACGAATAGCAAAATCCGTGTGTCGCACACAATGTTGGAATATAAATATGACTAAAAGCGTTATTTGTCAAAGCGATTCGTTTTATTCGCACAGAAAGGGTATAACATTTCTGCTTAGTTTCATAACTTAAGAGGGAAAAACGCGCTGTGGCGAAAGATTATTCGAGTTATAGAACAGTCTAGAAATTGAATACGAGACTGCGTAGAGTGATACTTAATTGCTATACTTTTTCGCTTCGGTAAATAGATATATAGAAGAAGCAACGTAAAAGCCGGATATCGACCACCGTACACATGGTGTTAAAACCTGCCATAGTGATCCACACGCCTTGTGTGGATCGCGTTCCAGAATCAGCTAGTGTATATCCGGTTCTCCCGAGGGGCTTGCGACATGACTTTATGGTTGATTGGGGTGGGTATTGGGGTACATCCTTGTATTACTGTGCCTGCATCGGTCATCCGCCTGTCTTGTCGCAGGCCCCTCGATTTGCTCCTTTCCTCTCCGAAGAGGGAAGAAGCATTTCAGAGCATACAGGCCGGCATGACTCGGGTGACCACCGATAAACTCATTGTTTGTTGGTGGTCTCTGGTTTTTTTGGATTACACTTCGCTTACCATCAGATTTAGTGCAGTCACTTTTCCGTGCTCGAGTAAAAAAAATTAAAAAATTAATGATTTAAGTTAATAATTTTTTTGTTGTTGGTTGAAACTTTTATGCATATTTACGCCCAATTCAATTTAAAACATGAGTGGTGAGGCCGCATTATATAACATTTTATTTATATGTAAAAGCCAACCAAAACAAATATTTGTCGATTTCACAAAAAAATGTTCAGTGCGGAAATCGAACCCACGACCTCTCGCTTAACATCCGACTACTCGCCCATTGCTACTGAGGCTCCCAATACAAATTAATACTAATTGAATAAAACAGCCTCATGTTACCAACATGCTTCACAGATTCTAAGACATGGCCACCATTAACACAGTCCTGGATGTTACCCAGTTACTCCACACAAACAAATAGCTCCCAAGAGGGTATATCATATAAATAATGTCTCACAAGGATCTCCTAGCCCCTTTCGCCGAACAATAAGTCTCTTCTATGCGTCATTCTCTCGACGCGGCCATATTTCATTGATAGTCAATGGTTTTATAAGGCGCAAGAGGACGAGAGGGCCCTCTCCAATAAACGACGTTCGTTTCGTTCAATAGTTGTATTTACGTCTGAATTTATAGTTTCCTAGTATAGAAAATCAATTTGACAGTCTCCGTGGCGCAGTGGGTGAGTAGCCGGCTGTGAAACGAGAAGCTACAGGCTCAAAATCAAATTGATTGATTGATACTATAACATTTCAAAAAGCATTAAGATTCAGTCAAGTTTTAATACTACCGAATGCCATCCCACATCGAGATAGATGTTTGTGTGAGCCACAAAATAAATATTTGTTTCGGGTCTGGTGTGTTTTCTGCCCAGAGGGTTTGATATCAGGCAGGCAGTCGGTCGTAAAATTACAAGCCAAATCTTTCTGTAACATGATTTAAGAAGCATGTTTCGCAAACCCCTCTGCGAGTGGGACATGAAAGGGAGATGGAAAAAGACTATAGAAACTCTATTTAATTAGAAATAAAGCGTGATTAAGTAGTATGTATGGAACAGGTTCCAATAATAATGATAATAATACAAGCCGTGTATATACACGACCCACTGCTGGGCACGGGCCTCTTCCGGGCCTATGTCCGTCCTATTATGTTATAGGGGACGAGCCTATGGCGATACCGGGCACAATTCCAGACTCCGGGCTGATACTGAGCATATCGAGATAGAAAAACCCCATTATCACTTAACTCGACCTGTGGATCGAAACCAAGAGCTCAGCTCAGCAGCGCCTCAGCACCTTATGAAAAGCAACAACGAATAACTAGTTCAAGTCGGTTTTCTGTGAAACAGAATAACCAGGTAGAACGCTCATTCATGATGTTCCATTTATAAACTTACACATCAATCTTATAACACCTCTCTTTTTTGTCGGGGGTAATAGTGGTCATTAGTTGACAGCCTCCGCAGCGCAGCAGGCGAGCAGCCCGCTACGAAGCGAGACGCCGTGGATTCGACTCTCGCAACTAGACAAATGTCTATGTGATCCACGAATATTGGTTTCGGGTGTGGGTGTTGTGAGACTGCAAGTCCCTCGTAGTTCCTGATACCCACGATACAGGATGACCCACAGTGGTGTCGGGACTATGTGTGTGACTGTTGGGTGTATTTATATATTTATAGACGCGTGATCATTATTGAACATACAAAATATTCAAACCGAATTACAGTTACAAAAGGGCGCTTTGTTCTGTATCCGGTACACACTTTGGCCCTTTCTGAACATTTTAGCCATACCCTGACAGACATCTGAAGGCCCTTTTGCGAGAATGACGAGCGAACAAATCGCTCGCCTTATATATACTTCGCCAGCCTATAAACAGAAGAAATAATGTAACAGTTAAATGTTGTAGTTAGATTAACATGTTGTTAGTCAGACATTAAACAGTTCTCGGTAATGGATGGATTTGCTGTTTGTTTTTTGAACCTTCCGTCAGACCAGCATGACTCTGGTGACCACCGATAAACTCATTGTTCGTTGGTGGGTTTTTTGCATTACGCTTACCATCAGGTATACCGCAAACACTTAACCATGCTCAGATAAAAAAAACATACCTGAAAATTCTCCATAAGAATTTCGAAGGTATGTGAAGTATATTAACCTGTGTTGGGTAAATATAATAGACTAAGGCCTAGCCACTCTAATTAGTAGATGAGGCCTGAGGCACACAGTGAGTTAGTACCAAAAATACATTGCAGAATGATTTCTTATGTTTACGTGAATAATACACATTGAAATAAAACTAATTAAAACAGATTTTATCGCGGTTTTTTGCTGGTGGGAGGATACTTGTATCCGACCTGATAGCGACCATCGTACACTGGTGCTAAAACCTGCTATAGTGGCCCACTTTGTATCGGTCGCGTCCCAGGGTCAGCCAGTGTATATCCGGTTCTCCCAAGGAGGCTTGCCCCCTGATCCTAACCCTTTTCCCATCCCTTTTTCCTTCCCCTCCCCCTTGGCCCTTTGGCAGGCCGGCATGATCTTGCCGACCTACGATGGACACATTGTTTATCGTTGGTCGACATTATTCTTGGATTGCGCTACACTTACCATCAGGTGTAGCATAGGCACTTTGCCGAGCCAGGATAAAAAAAAAAACACCAGTCCACCCCGTGACCACGAAGGCTGAAAGGTTTCGAGACGTCGGGATCAAAAATAATTAAAAAAACCGCGATAAAATACATTGCAGATTTATGACTTTCTGCCCAAACCTTTTTAAAACTAATTTCCATACAATACCCATACAAAATGTATGTGTTAGACACAGTGGCCTTTAGTATTCTGCTTCGCTTCTCACAGACACGGCACGGTTATCGTTTGGGAGCTCGCTCATTCGGAAACTCTTTGAATGTGAAGTACAATATTCTATGATTTACATTTTTACACTCGAATTAACCTAAAAAGGTTATTTTGGATGCACACAGTTTGAGCTAAGAACTGGCACGAATCTAGTTCTATTATGATAAAGCCTTTGTCTCGCTTATTCAGCGCTGAGTGTTCGCCAATTGCTCCCAGTTTTATGTGGGCAAAATGGTGGAGCTCTGCTTCTGTGGGCTCTTTGTATAAAATAACTTGATTTTTAACCCCCAACTAAAAAGTGGGGTATTACAGTGTATTTTTATCTGTCTGTGTATGTGTATGTATGTGCCATTGTAGCGCCTAAATGAATGGACTTGATGGTCCATGGATTAGATCAATTTGAATGTCCTATTAGGGTACCGTACCGTATCCAGCTGAAATGTTCACGGAATCTGTTGTTATTATGTCGCATAAAAAACTAAATAACATGTAAAACGATAAGAGTGTGCTAGTACGCACACACAAACACATTTTTTTTGTCAATAATGGGCAATTAAGTGGAGCAAATAGTCCTAAGTACCCGCCATAATACTTTAGGGAAGCAGGAGTGGCTGAAAATCAGCGCCCCATAAGGTTTCCACCCTAGGCAGCATCAGCTGAGCCATGCTCTTTGCCATTTCTTTTAGTATCTACTTTCGATGTTTATATGATAGTTGTTATTGAATTTATATATTTTAGTGATTATAATGGTTATACAGGGTTATTTTTAAAACACCAGCAACCTCGCAGGGGTAGATTCCTAAGGTTATAAGCTACTACTTTTGTTCTACGACTTTTGATAATTTGTTACATTTTATTTTCATACAAAAATAAGTATTCATTTAATTTCCGTCTTGAACGTTACAACGCGCATCGCAGATTACGTAAACAAATACGCGAAGCGTGGGGAACCGGGCTAGCTCCTTTGAAGGTCAACGCTCGAGCAGCTGAGCGGCGCGTTTGATGTCGCGCGCGCACGCCGCGCCGCGCCGCACTCTACAAAGAAAAACACGACACAACAAAACTTGTAAAATCATTTTTTTTTAAATATATTGAGTTATATCCAAACTCGTAGAACAAAAGTTGTTCCGTATGGGGTCAGCTATGTGGTCCTGCGAGGTTGCTGGTGTTTTAAAATTAACCCTGTATACATAATAATATACAATAGAGTAGTTTCTTATGTTGAATATTATATATTATTTTATATGCAACAGAAAATAATACGAAAACGAAACCCTTTTATTAAAACACAAACAAAATCGGTTCAAAAATGAGCCCGCAATTATGATTTTAAATATTGATATTCAGAACAAAGGTGGGCGCGTAGTGGGGACATCTCACTATCTCGGTCGCACGTGTGCACCGTAACCATTTGCGACGGTGACGTCAAAGTTGGCGTCGTCTGTTATTTGACAAGTGCCACCTCCATCAGTTTTGAATGACTTCTAATTTATTTTTTGTGGATCAATTAATGAAATTCTTTCTGCAATAGGTTTTGGGTAACGTAATTTATTGATTAAAATAAAAAAATTCAAGTCACCTACCTACTTTTTGGAACGTAGTTCCTTATCGCGCGTTGCGAAAGGGGGCTAGACGGAAAAAATTGGTACGAAAAGTTGGCACGAAAAATTTGTCACGACATAATTTTTTTTAACTTAATTTGATATCTAGCACACAAAGTTAAAGTCGAAATTCCGTTAATAAAACAGATGGTTGTGAAACTTATGACATTTGGAAATGTAGACGCGGTTTGAAATTTGAATTTTTGATTATAGAACACGGCCGTCCGTTATTTTTAAGTTGATAAAAAATGCTATACAATAGCTTTACCGCGGCAGTCTCCGAGTGCCACACGTCTTTTTTTTATTTCTATTTTTCTATTCTATTTCTATGTAATTTTATGTTGTCAAACAAAAATAAAGAGACCTATTTTGTTATTTCAGTTGATAATTTGAATTTTTTGCAATTTGTGTCGATTCTACATTAGCCGAAGGAACTTCGTTCCTACCTGGTGTCCCACGACACACACCAATTTTTTTTTTAGCATAGGCCGGCAAACGAGCAAGTGGATCACTTGATGGTAAGTGATCTCCACCGCCCATGTACGCCCACCATCAGAAGAATCATGGACGCGTTGCCGACCTTAAAGGAAAGGGATAATTAGGGATTGGGAAGGGGAGGGGATTTGGGTTTCCGGTTATCTCACTCACCGTACGAAACGCAGCAGCGAGCCGCTACTTTACGTCGGTTTTCAGTGAGACAGTGGTAACGACCCGGTCGAGCCAGCCCATTCATGCTGTAGACAAAACTGTATACAGCGTGGCTCTACCACTCAAACCTACCTATTACTAATAAGAACAAAAGACTAGGAAATGTGTTACTGTTTAGAAGAAATAGTATCCAATAAGGGAGAAGTGCGTCACAAGAGTGGCGCTACGATAAATACGCAGTTTCTCGAATATTCCTCCGCAGCGAAGATATTTGAGGAAAATCCGATTACAAACAAAATAAGTACTTTATTATGTGAGCGCGGGTATTTGCGTATCTTATTTGTAAATTATTACTGTTGGAGCAAATTAAAAGACGGTTATGGAGTTTGTTTTTTCTTTTATTTATTTCGATAAAAACTTGTTTGTTGTGAGGAAATATTCTCGTTGTACCAGTAAAGGTAAAATGTAGGATTACAATTTATATATAGCTTTGCACGGATAAAAATATGTTTGTTGCGACATCACATTACAAATCTTTTGCTGCTTTTTTGTACTATAATATGTAAGTTACCTACAAGGTGGACAGACGACCTGATAAAGGTCGCAGGAAGTCCCTGGATGCAGGCCGCTTCCAACAGATCGGTCTGGAAATCTTTGGGGGAGGCCTATGTTCAACAGTGGACGTCCTGTGGCTGATGATGATGATGATTATACATATAAACCTTCCTCATGAATCATTCTACCTATTATTGAAAACTGCATTAAAATCCGTAAAAAAGTATAAAACATCTAAGCGAACAGACTGCGGAAGCGACTTCATTTTATACTATGTAAAGAAATAGGTTATAATTCACTATATGGTAATTGTATGGTGGTATGGTAGGTTAGGTCCCTCGTACCTAAGTGAGGAGCTTTCTGGGTTGGTAGCACCGCTTTGTCTTTATCTGCCGCCAATCAACAGTATACACCACTATTTTTTAAATACCAAAGAAAAAAAATAAGCTGATAGCCGCGAATGTTACTAATGTCTTGGCGAATCTATTTTTTAAATTGTACATAAGACAAAAAAGTTATAGGCAGTCCTATTTTATCCAATTTGTGCAAAAAATGATGGCTACTGTAACGCTGCCGCCGTCGCCGCGGCAACGGCTTCGCGCGCGCGCTGCCCGCCTCGCACCCCTGCCCCCGCGCTCTTCTATCGTACCTAACGAGTTACTATACGGAAAGTTGTAACAATAATTTAATGTTTTTTGTTCAAATTTTTTTGATATATTTGTTTGATTTTATTTTGTGATATTTGGGTTAGGTAAATGATACTGATACCCCTGTTTTTTTTTCTTCTATAATTAAAAAATAGTAGTGTATAAGCACTGTTGTGTTTCGGTTTGAAGACGGGTTGCCAACCTTAAAGAAAGCGAATATTAAGGGTCTGGGAAGGGGCAGATTTGGGCCTCCAGAAATCTCAAACAAAAAAAAACGGTCTGCAGCGTTTTTTTATAGCATGGGTCGGGCAATAAGCAAGAGGGCCACCTGATGATAAGTGATCTCCACCGCCCATGTACGCCCACAATACCAGAAGAACATGGACGCGTTACCGACCTTAAAGGAAAGGTATAATTAAGGACTGGGAAGGGGAAGGGGATTGGGTCTCCGGATACGGCTATGATATACGTGGCTCTCAAAGGCATTTAATTCCAACCATGAAACATGAAGTGTGAATAGTTTGATGAGTCATAAATCCCTGGATTTGGCAGTATAACGTTTATATGAGGGGTTGATATCAATAAATATATTAGCTAGGAGCATGTGAGGACCTTTATTTTACAACCCATCGGTCACCCTCCGTCGTGTGAAAGTTATGAACTTTCGATAAGTCCTACACGGCTTTAATCAAACCCAGCGTAAGGATGTACTGGAAATGAACCTGATATCGATAAAAAGAATGTTGAACACAGCTGGTATGGTTGAGAGGGAAAGACCAAGGCGTAGGTTTTCAGACCGAATATTTCGCAAATGGGCCGGTCAAAAATACATTTAATTGACATACATTTATGAGGAAAAAAAAGAGTTGTGTAAGGATCGTAGTAGGTGGAAGTCCATTGTCTCTGCCTACCCCTATGGAAAACAGGCGTGAGTCTATGTATGTATTTATGTATTTATATTTTTAGGAATGTAATGAGAGTGAATAAGGCCAAAGAGGGTGCAAAACGAAATATGATAGCAAGTACAAATTAGTTGTCTCGATAAATGAAATTTTATTTTCATATTCGTTGATAAACATAACTTAATCGTTCAAAGCTAAAGCTGAGTTCCTGTTGCCACCTTCCTACTCCATCATCACATCCTGATCATCTAACTACTATTCGAAACCTATTCGATAAGTTGAAAACATTATATATCTACCATTCGCTATCGTCAATGTTATCTACCCAAGTATGCGCTTGAACAAGCTCTTTCAAATAAAAGTCACATCACCTCTCTTTTTGTCGGCGGTTCATAAACTATCGGCAAAGGGCCAACTCATAGCACCCCTCTTTTTGTCGGCGGTTATAACTATCGACAAAAAGCACATCACTCACAACACAACTTTAACCCGGTGCAGGTAAATATAAGTTTTAATATCAAACGAAAACAGTTTATTTAGCAGTATTGAGGGCGCAAAGGGCTAGGGTTGATCTGATAAGCGAGGGTAGAGATGAAAGGGAACTGCGAGAATAGTTTACGTGAATATGAGTTGATTTTTCGCCGACCGCTCGGGGTGAATGGTAATACGTTCGCGAATGGCTCGCGGTTGAATCCTCCGTGGGGATATCGTGATGGAATCTGACTGGTAATGAGATTTATTCAATTTATAATTAGCTTTTGTTTGCCGGGAGTTAATATCTGGATGATTTAAATTCGGTACGTAATTAACTTTTTAAATTGGTGCGGCAAAAAGTTGTATAACTGTTCAGTGCTCTAACTTCAATCAAATATTGTAAAACATTTATGCTCTTGATAATATTTTTTTGAAAAGAGCAACGATGGAGATCCTTGATCGTTCCTCTCTAGAGAAATAGCCTTACGAACTGTCTGTAGAGTTTTGACATACCTAATCCAACTAAATAATGTTTGACATTTTGTTGATTCAATGCGTTCAAATAATTCAATTTTGTTTTATTTGTAATTTTTGGAATGAAAATCCAGTGTTCGCACAATCTTTCTACAAATGTACCTTTAAGTACCTCGTTAATTTTTCCCTTTAGGTATAGTTAAAGGGCGCGAAAAGGTTTTTAAAGTGATACAGCCACGCTGTAGTGCAAAGGAATCGACAACGACGCGACGGGGTTAATTAATGCCTTACAGAAACCCAACGTCAAATAGCAGCGTGCTCTTGCTTTTTGTACAATGTGTGATATTTCTGGAAACACATACATACTCATAATTCCTATTCCTCTCCTTTATGGTCTTCAACGCAACTATGATTTTTCTTATGTCATGGGCGGAGATCACTTATCATCAAGTGACTAACTTATTAATTTGCCATTCTCTGCTATAAAAATTATTTTTACGACTACTAAGCTTAACTCTGTTTTTGTTATAGATAGGTCTTCAATATACGCTGTTGAATAAGTACTATTTTAATACAGCCTCCGTGGCGCAGCGGGCGAGTAGCGGGCACGTGGGTTCGATTCCCGCACAGAGACAAATGTTTGTGTGATCCACAAATGTTGATGTCGGCTCTGGGTGTTGTGGGACCGTAAGTCCCTCGTAGTTCCTGTTACCCACAATACAGGTTTAACCTAGTGTGGGTCAGAACTATGTATTGGGTGTATTTATTTATTAAGCCTCAGTAAGGTTCCTAAGAAGTAGTAAGTAAGTACCTACTTACGAAAATGCAAAGTTTCCACTTGACGTCATTTTTCTGTGAAATAGCACCATCACTGTCAAACCGGCCCATTCTTGCTGTAGATAGAAGAGTTTTAATATCTTTACGATTTATTAAACCTCTACTCAATACATCCGCGACAGTATGTTTTAATTTTATTATAAACACTCAGAACACAATAACGCTAATGGACAATTAAGTCCAGGCTTAAACGCAAGCTCAAGAAACTCTCAAGAGATTAATCTACGTCAACAAAATTTCGAATTCGTAATTAAGTCATCATAAAGCACAAAAAACAACACCACCGTGACCTAAATATCCGGGGATAAGTCGGAATTCTACTGGCGGTGAGGCGTGGTCATGGCAAGGCAGGAGAGAGAGCGGGTAGCGAGAGCGGAAAATTTGTTATTAGATTACAAAATGTTTATTAATATGCTTTATGTACACACTTCTTTTCAGCTTACAGCAACATTATGTAGGTCAGCATCGTTATTCAGGTTTTAAAGACATTGAAACTAATGAAATCACTGAGAATTATGGCGATTAAAACCTTATAAATTCTTGTATTGAGGTGAAAATATTACTAAGTAGTACTTTATAATTAAGGGTTCTGAATGGTGGTGCTTGTTTTAAGGCAGACGTGGCGCTGATCATAGGGTGATCGACCTTCGCATGTTTGTCTCATTATTCAGGCGATTAAAAATATTTACTATGTATAAGTACTTATTAAATTCGGTAAAAATAGCGTCTAAATATGTTAAAAATATGTTCTACTGAAAAATTGTCTACTTATTATAAAATTTAATAAATAGGTATTAAATCGCTGTAAGTAGGACCGCGCCTCTTAGCTAATGTCATTTTAATTTGCTCACTCCAAACCGTGATAAATATTATGAGGATAAATTAAGTTTATACTTACTATACTTGTAAGTAAACACAGGTAACGCTGATGGGAAACGGTTAACGAGATGGAAACAACGTGAGGAAACCTGCGTGACTTTTTTTTTTTTTTTTTTTTTTATTGCCTTGATAGGCAGACGAGCAAGCGGCCCGCCTGATGGTAAGCGGTCACCGCCGCTCATGGACATCGGCAATGCCAGGGGCACAGCCAAGCCGCTGCCTACCACTATTCTCAGAAGTTCTTATGTGAAATATGCCAACACGCATTAAGCCAGCTTGTTGAATGAAGTCCTAAGCCCGTGTGCAGTAGTGAGACGTGTATACTACAGGGATCAGTGGATCGCGTTCCAGGATCAGCCAGTATATCTGTTCTCACAATGGGATTGCGACTTGATGGTTGGTTGGAGCAGATAGCGGGCCGTCCTTGGCGTCGTATTCCTGCCATTTGCGACCGACATGCCCCTAAGGTTTCCTCAAAACAAACAATGCTACTTTATATTATTTATTGAATGCTTTTACATCCCCCTATAAATTAATTCATAGCAAAAGAACTACTTCTTCAAATTCAAATACTTCATGCTTTGTACACATCAGTATGTTTGTAATTAATCTTCTTGTCTATGCCAAGCAATTGTCTAATGATAAACTCCGGTAGACGCTTGTGTTTCCAGCGTGTTGGCAGGGGTGTATGGTTGGCTCGCTGCAATTTATCTGCTACGTAATTTTCCGCTGAGAACTCATTAGCATGCTTGATAAGAGCTAGGAGTTCGTTTTGGAAGATTTTTTCTTTGATTTGACGACGTTGTTGCTTTATCTGAAAATACAGGATATTAGTATTTTGTGGTAATTTTAGAAATGTTGTTCCACATTTTAAGGATTAAGCTAATTAAGTAAGCAACAAACTTTTAGGATTGAGCTGAAAAATTTGATAAATTTTTGACAAATAATATGGGAATATTGATAAAATACTATTAATGAAATAAGGTACATAGCTGACTGGATTTTTACAATGCTCAAAATATGTAAATGACAGCCTATCATAATACAATTCTTCAACACCATGAATGGGCCATGCTAACCATATTAATAATACCACTGTCTTACAGAAAACCAATGAGAAATGACAGCTTGCAGCATTTTGTACTCCAACTGAAATTTCCAGAAGCCCAAACCCCTTGCCTTTTCATCGAATTTATGTATAATCCTCTTATAGTGCTCTATACCTGCGATACAGGTTAATCTGGGTATAAATGTGGTGTTAGGTATATGTAGTGAGGTGCCATATTTATATTTGTTGAACTTAGGCTGAGGAACCTGTGAGGTTTCGGGTTAAAGACTGGCAATCACAACTTGTAAACTTTTTGGCAATGACAGCCTTTGAGGCGTGGTAGTTCCTGATACCCACGATACGGGTTAACCTAGTGTGAAGTCAGGATTATTTGGCTGTTGGGCGCATTTTTGTATTTATTTACAATCCCAAAAATTAAACAATTTGTCTGGGGTTGGAATTAGTTCTCTGTATGGTGATTGGCTTGCTACCTATCAAATCATGGCCTAGAAATAAGCTTAGTGAGCTATGGAGTTACTAATTGCACCTTCAGGTACAAGCTCGGGTACGAGCTTGTGTATTATGCATGTGTGTGTGGATTTGAAATATGTCAATAAATATGTTACCCTCGCCCAGCGATGTCTCATCCTCTTCCACAGTTTCCTTCTCTGATGTTTCTTCATTTTCTTTCTTCTAATGACAATCAGTCTCGCGGCTTGTACTTCCTCCTGTCTAATAGCAGGCAGACCGATCTCATCCTTACGCCATTCAGTGTCTATCAGCGGCAGAATCGACCTCGGGTTGATTATAGGTACATACGAAACCGGATCCTCCTTAATTCTAGACTGTGAAGGCTTATCTGTGATCTCCAAGCCAATGCTCCTCGGACAAAAAGAAATGGCTCCCAAGTTGGAGATCACTGATTTTTTTCCTATAGAAAGGTTTGCAATGAAGTTCGGGTTGCGTTCGGGGATGGTTTTAAGTGCATTTTTGATCGGGAGATACCGTAGATCTGAAATTTGGAGTTAGAATATCAACAACAAAATATTAGGCAACATACATAACCTCAACAAAGATACGTACATTTTACAGTATTGTGAAACGAATTCATCATTTTTGCGAGTATTATTTATCTTTTTTTGTTCATCACATAATTATATAAAGTTTATTTGGTTTATACAGACAGTTTACAAAAATTGCAATAAAATTGCTTAATTATTTTAGGTTATGTTTATGAGTGACCAGGTGTGCTGACTAATTTTATACAGTTGAAATCCTGAAATAACACAAAATTCATTTTGAGTGTTCAACTATGGATTATAATTACGAAAAAATACACTATATCCAATGATACATATTATTATGATTCTACTACATGTGAAGAGGATATAATCGGCATACTAGCCATTTGTCATATTTTAACGTTAAATCCCCCTGTCAAATTAAATAAATATACTTTTTGTATCCAATCACATAATTTGGCAGCTCTGGCTGACGTTATAGTGTCAGTGTTACCAAACAGCTAATTACAACTACATCTGTTTTGCCAACTTTTTAATTCCCAAACCCACCGGCACCAGCGCAGTTTGTATTGATTGTCATCTGTCTATCACCGATGTCACAAAATGTACTGTGAATTTTCCACTAAAACTAGTGGTTTAAATCCCTCTTACAGCGGGAAAAAAATGATTTTCGTGGCTGATGGTTTACGCGTGTGGTTTAGTTTATAACATTTAGTAGTAAGCAAGACATTCATCAACCAAAATAAGTAAGATGACGGAGATAATTCTTCTAGGATGACGTTTAACTATTAATATAATACATTAAAATGCTATACATTATAATATAAACTTTTTATCTGTACTTTACTGATGACGCTCAATGATAATAAATATTATAACGGGTGGTTGGAAATACTTTAATAACAAACAGTAAACACATATACAATAAAACCAATAGCGTGCAAATACATTAAATCGATTCACTCGTGGCGACATAAAATACTTCGCAAACAATTATCGCGGGCGGCACGTAGGCCAGTAGGCACATAACGAGTGCGAGGGAGCGAGCGAGAGACGCAAGGGTATATGCGTGCATCCCCGTTCGTGCTAGCGCTGCGACTGCGGGCGAGAGCGACGCGAGGGAGGCTCGAAGCCCGGGCGCGGCGGGGTGCTCCGGATCACGCGATCAACCCTGCGGGCGCGCACGGATTGTACGGCGCGCCTCAACCCTGCGACTGCGCGTTACAATATTATTTTTGTTTTATTTTACTCTACCAGTTAAAATTTTACATGCAAGCGCACCTCTTGCTTCCTTTATTTATTTATATTGCTATGTTAATTGTATACAGGGTGTCCAGTAATTAATGGATAACCTTGAAATGTCTTATAGCAGAACGAATGGCCGTTCAGAGAAAAATACGAAAAAAAATATAACATAAGTAGTACCTGAGGTACGTATTTTTTTTAAAAAGTCGTAATTTTTTTGGTTTATTTTACTTTCTTGGACACTGCGACCAGAAATGAAGGAAATCCATCGGTTTTTTGTTGTTTTATTATTATACACTAACTATACTAACAGATAGATAGTCAATAGTATGACAAGCTATTGCATTTTTAAAAAAAAATAAACATTCAAAACCATTTCTTTAGAAAAAAAAGCAAAATTTTATTTTTAAACAAAGTTTAAACCTCTTGGGTATAAAAAAAATGTATGAATACATGAGTGACCAAATTTTTTTAAATAATGTCGGTTTTAAGTAGATTTTATAATGGTATAATTCATTATTGTATCTACTGTAAATAGCTATTTATTGCTATTAATGTAAGAAAGGAGCTAATTTGACCAAATAACAAAAACAATATAATATGAGATACTTTTTAAAATAAAATTGTACTTGTCTAATGAGGTTTATTAAAACTAAGATTTGATGTTGATAAAAGATAAAAATGGCTTATTTAAACAAATTGAAACCAAATTATCAGAAATAAATTAACTTAAATTTAATACTCATAATGTTTAAAATGGTTACTTCATAAGCGTAAAATGTGTCATATGATCTCCATATTTGCTTCCTGCGCGCACGCCATTCCCCCCGTTTTTTGTGTTATGTTAGACAAGAAGGGTCTGAGTTGGCTATGTGCGAGTGAAAGGAACTTAAAGTAAAAAAATCCAACCCTGTCAACCAACCAACCCAACCAATCCAACCCTGTATTTAAATATTCCCGAACAGACACAGCATAATGCGCAGGGCAGCAGTAATTTTGCAACCAATGCGATTCCCTCAGCTCCTCGGATACTCCTTCTCTAATAAAGTCGGCAGATCATTTTGAAGAAATTCCAAATAACTTTGCCCCGTTAGAGTCCCGGTAATTAAAATGGGCCAATTATTTGTCCATTGGGTTGGATGGACAGGGTTGGATTTTTTCACTTTAAGTTCCTTTCACTCGCACATAGCCAACTCAGACCCTACTTGTCTAACATAACACAAAAAACGGGGGGAATGGCGTGCGCGCAGGAAGCAAATATGGAGATCATATGACACATTTTACGCTTATGAAGTAACCATTTTAAACATTATGAGTATTAAATTTAAGTTAATTTATTTCTGATAATTTGGTTTCAATTTGTTTAAATAAGCCATTTTTATCTTTTATCAACATCAAATCTTAGTTTTAATAAACCTCATTAGACAAGTACAATTTTATTTTAAAAAGTATCTCATATTATATTGTTTTTGTTATTTGGTCAAATTAGCTCCTTTCTTACATTAATAGCAATAAATAGCTATTTACAGTAGATACAATAATGAATTATACCATTATAAAATCTACTTAAAACCGACATTATTTAAAAAAATTTGGTCACTCATGTATTCATACATTTTTTTTATACCCAAGAGGTTTAAACTTTGTTTAAAAATAAAATTTTGCTAATTTTTCTAAAGAAATGGTTTTGAATGTTTATTTTTTTTTAAAAGTGCAATAGCTTGTCATAATATTGACTATCTATCTGTTAGTATAGTTAGTGTATAATAATAAAACAACAAAAAACCGATGGATTTCCTTCATTTCTGGTCGTAGTGTCCAAGAAAGTAAAATAAACCAAACAAAATACGACTTTTAAAAAAAAAAAAAGTGTGCGTCTCGGGACGCTCGACGGAAGTGATAACTTAAACTAATGTGGGTTAAAGTGGGAGCGGAGGAGCTTGCCTACTGCTACCGTATGCTTGAGAGAAAGGGAAGCCAGAGTGGCGCCGTAACGCGTTACGTTACGAAGTCCGGTCAAAGTCATGTAAAAGCCCTGTCAAACTTCTGTCAAAGTCCGGTCAAAGTCCGGTCAAAGTCCGGTCAAATACCGGTCAAAGTCCTGCCAAAATCCGGTTAAAGTCCAGTCAAAGTAATGCCAGTCTTGTCAAAATCCGGTCAAAGTCCTATCAAAGTCCGGTTAAAGCCCAGTCGAAATCCGGGCAAATACCTGTCAAAATCCGGTCAAAGTCTTGTCAAAATCCGGTCAAAGCCCTATCAGAGTCCGGTCGAAGTCCAGTTAAAGTCCGGTCAAAATCCGGTCGAAATCTGGTCAAATACCGGTCAAAGTCCTGCCAAAATCCGGTCAAATACCGGTCAAAGTCCTGCAAAAATTCGGTTAAAGTCCAGTCAAATACCGGTCAAAGTCCTGCCAAAATCCGGTTAAAGTCCAGTCAAAGTAATGTCAAAATCCGGTCAAAGCCCGATCAAAGTCTTATCAAAGTCCGGTTAAAGTCCAATCGAAATCCGGTCAAATACCGGTCAAAGTCCTGCCAAAATCCGGTTAAAGTCCAGTCAAAGTAATGTCAGTTTTGTCAAAATCCGGTCAAAACCCGGTCAAACTCCTGTCATAATCCGGTCAAAGCACTATCAAAGTCCGGTAAAAGTCCGGTTAAAGTCCAGTCGAAATCCGGTCAAATACTGGTCAAAAACCTGTCAATATCCGGTCAAAGTCCTGTCAAAGCCTGTCAAAGTCCGGTCAAATACCGGTCAAAGTCCTGCCAAAATCCAGTTAAAGTCCAGTCAAAATCCGGTCAAATGCCGGTCAAAATCCTGTCAAAGTCCGGTCGAAGTCCGGTTAAAGTCTTGTCGAAATTTGTCATAATCCGGTTAAAGCCCTATCAAAGTCCTGTCAAAGTCCGGTCGAAGTCCGGTTAAAGTCCGGTCAAAGTCCGGTCAAATACCAGTCGAAGTCCAGTCAAAGTCCGGTCTAAGTCCGGGCAAAGTCCGGTCTAAGTCCGCCAAAGACCTGTCAAAGTCCGGTCAAACTCCGGTCATAGCCCGGTCAAAGACCGGTTAAAGTCCGGTCAAAGTCCGGTTGAAGTCCGGTCCAAGTCCGGTTAAAGTCCGGTCCAAGCTGACTGGTGTGACGCCACCTGGGACTTCGAAATAATCGATGTTCCAGGGAGGTCGGCTAACGCTGGCTGGTCGATGGACCGCTCGCGTTACGGAACGTTTCGGTTCACCCTCCCATAAGAAGTTATCACTTCAAAAAAACGTACCTCAGGTACTACTTATGTTATATTTTCGTATTTTTCTCTGAACGGCCATTCGTTCTGCTATAAGACATTTCAAGGTTATCCATTAATTACTGGACACCCTGTATATTTCTATACTAACTTCAGCCAATCAAACACTGATTATTATGTCGAGTAATCAAGGCTTCAAACTTTCGTCATGAAAAATATAATATTATTATAATATACGATTCTGGCTTTTAGTGGTTTCTGGTGATTAGAACAGTTTTTGCGATTTGCGGATATGTCACAAAAAAGTTGGCAACACTGCAGTAATCACATCATAATCAGTATAAGTATCAAAATTTGTAATGAGAATTAATAATTTGTACATTTTAACAAATAAAATAAAATATAATCAGATGTGTAATGATTTTGTCAAAGACCCATTAAGATCAGTGTCCATAAAAAATCTTTAATATCAATTTAAAGAATAATACCAATAACATCTGTAAAATAATGCAACACTTTCTACTTTTTTAAATAAATTAAAAACTAAACTACACTTTATCTTTTAAGTTTGCATAAATAAAAATGGATTTGGGTGTTAAAGCTTGCAGAATATGTTTGAGTACAGATGTAAAAATGTTTCACATTGGTAGTGTAATGGAAAATGACATAAACACAGTTTTAGGGAATAATGTAAGTAGATAGATAGTAAATACATATATGATTGAATGCTTAATACATATTAATGTAAATAATATAGATTTTAGGACTTTATTTTATAAATACGTATTTTTTATAGGAATCTGCCAGTTTACTTTTTCCTAAATACATTTGTTATGAGTGTGTATTCCTGTTGGCGAAGTTTATAAAATTTAAGAATAAATATATTGCAGCACAGTCTATACTTTCTGATATGCTCCAGAGATGTGAAAAGGTTTGTATCTATATATTATAATAAAATTGAAGAGACTTTGTATTTTCTTTAAATATTTTTCGAAATTTTGATTGGGTTGTGTTATAACATTGATAAACACAAATATTTTTTTTTGGAATTATTGTCTGTCTGTCTGACAAGGCATCATATTTAAACTACCGAATTTATTTAAAAGAATACAAATTTTAATATATGCTGGGCAATAGGGTTGGTGTTACAATTTCAATATATGAAAATTCCTGACAAAAAGGTGGATATTCTTGAAGTATAATGAATTTATACTTATTACTACTTTTTTTGAACCTGATAAGTACAGTGCAGTCCAAAAATAATGTCCGACAGTCATGAGACATTGCATACCTAAATGGCTGGTGAAATTATGCCAGTCTGAAGTAACTGGATATACACTGGCTGATCCCAAAACAAGATTTTCCTCAAACAAGGCACTATGATGGGATTTCTCAACATTAGTAGGGTGGGTCCTATTTAGTCATGTATACAAAGCAGCTCCAGTGTACTTAAATAATATAAATAATAGCAATTGTCCTATCAATTTTCAGATAACCGAACAAGACATTAAGCAAATAAATCGTTGTACATATAAATTAAAATCAGATCTAAAACCTCATAAACTTCTTCCAATATCTTGGAATGAAGAAATTTACATGACTTTAGAGATGACGGTAGACGAAGAGACTTCATCTTTTGAGATCAAACCTGAAATGGAGGTCAAACTTGATGTCAGAGAGATCAAACTTGATGTTGATGATAGATCTGATAATGAGGACCGTGTTACAGCTGATGATGTAAGGATATCACCTGTAAGGGATCAATCAGATGATGATATGCCTTTAATAAACCCTGTTAAAACTAATAAAGTAAGTAATATGCCTTTACAAGCTGATTTTTCAATATTAAACATTATTTATTAATATAACAAAATTATCATTCTGTACAGACTTCTTGTTTTTAGTGGTGGCTCTACATTGGAAAACGCTTAACATGCTTTTACATGCATTTTTGAATGGTAGAGCACACTGTAAACAGTTCTGTCTATAGCATGAATGGGCCGGCTCGACTAAGTCATTACCACTATCTCACAGAAAACCAAAGTAAAGTAGGGGCTTGCTGCTGCATTTGGTATGGTGAGATATCCAGAAGCCCAAATCCCCCATTCCCAATCCTGTAATTATCCCTTCCCATTAAGGTCTAAACGCGCCTATGATTCTTCTATGAGTATTGTGAGCGTAAATGGGCTGTGGAGATCACTTACCATCAAGTGACCTACTTGCGCGTTTGCCGGTCTACGCGATAAAAAAAACCAAATGACAGGTCTCTGGTATGTAAAAGTCCATCTGGGTTGAAGGATGTTGAAGCTAGTGAAATTATTGGCAGTATTAGATAGCATTGTTTGTCAAGGTGTTTATCTTGGATAGAGCAGACAGCAGAAAGACTTGAGCAGAGCAGGTTACTGCTTAGCTTTCCATTCAGAGAAATTAAAATAACAAGTTTGTTGCTTATGCTTGTCGGAGATAGCGGAATAACCAACACAATAAAATGTAGATTTAATATATTAGGCATAAATTTAACACCTATGGACTATTTAAAAGAAAGTATAATAATACAATACAATCAATCGTACAAACTACAATGAATTTAGCAATACAAATGAACATAGTAACAAGGTAATAATATTGACTTTACGTTACCAGACAGCTCAGAGCACCACCGTGCCGTGTCCACAACTGGACAACTTCTGACCCGTCGACAGCTGCGCGCCCCCCTTTATACTATTATTGTAAAGTGGGGGTAATGCGAGGCAACGACAAGTCAAATACAATACTTATTTTATAAACGGAAAACGGATATCAGACTCATTTAATAATTTAAAGATTTAAAGGAAATATTCTCCCACACGGCCATTCTGACGAGCAGCCAGCCATGGCTCGCGAACAAAAGTCAATTACAAAATCCGAATACCGTGGCTGTTGCCAAGTCACATGACAACGACTAGCCAAATCACATGGCAGTTGTCAAATCACATGACAACATAACGGTTCGCCAAATCACATGGCAGTTGCCAAATCGCATGACAACAACGGTTTGCCAAATCGCATGGCAGTTGTCAAATCACATGACAACAACGGTTTGCCAAATTGCATGGCAGTTGCCAAATCACATGACAACATAACGGTTCGCCAAATCACATGGCAGTTGCCAAATCGCATGACAACAACGGGGTGCCAAATCACATGGCTGTAGGAAGGAAGGAAAGGAAAACCGTGGAAGGAAGATAATGAGTTTGGGGTATACAAACAGTTGTGATTATCAGGCATAACTATAGTCGTTGGCCGGACGACTACTGATATGCAAGACAATCTTAAAACTGAAAATTATAAAAGTCCTTATTTTATACCGTTATCGCCTCAACATTAGGCAGAGGTATAACCTAAGGAATCTATTAATTCACGTCCCATGTCGGGATAAACAATTCTGAAATTATCGTGAGAAACATACAATTAATTTCCAGTTTCATGCCAATACTACATCACCTACTTGAAACGGTACAATCTTGGCTTTTGTTTTGTCAAAATTAGCCTTTTGTATTTGGGCTAGCTCGTTCATCCTGACGGATGCTATGGAAACCCAGGCGTTCCAAGTCGTTTAACAAGGTTGATATGACAGGAGCTGACTGGTGGCAGCCCGTAAGAAGTCGGAAAAGAGTATGACCATTAGTTGAAAGTGATGTTAATTGCTAACGGCACTTTAACAGCGTCTTTACAAGTTCTTATGGAGTTATTTTCAGCAATTGTGAAGCTCAAAACAACCAGAAAAGCCAAAACTCATTATCGTCAGAATTCTAAAGGCTTGCCACAGGAATCAGCTTCACTTACTCTCAAAAAGTGCTGTAAACGGCACATCTTAATATTTTTATCTTTTCAAAAAAAGAATAACAAACTGTACTATAGGCGCAAGCGTGCACTCAAGCGCCCACAGACAAGGGTCTCGTAAGTAATAAAAATAATCGAAGTAACATTTCATGGCTTCAGACATAACATCAATAAAAATAAATTTCAATGCATGGAGAATGACACAATACATGTCAGTGACTCCGGTATCAAAAATGTAATACGCGTCTTCCGAGTAACATAGTGACTCGGGCACCACACAAACATTACGATTGAAGAACGACGCATAGAATTTGTTTTACCCGTGAAATTGGGTCTTCCATTGTCACGCACTAGACAATACTCAAGTCACTGACGACGTATAACATTTTAAACTAACATGGTTATTTTTAAAACTAAAGCTACATAAAACGGGGTATCAATGCTAACGTACATCGGATATGAAATTGGTATGCCAATGACCCAAACGTTTGCATATCTCCTCATATGAGCGCGCAAACAGAAACCCGTACCTTTGTATGCTCATTCGCATGATACTATACCACTTACGACAAAAGCGTGTTCACGCATCCGGCATTTTCTCACCTCGCCACAACATCATAAGTTCTGCGGCGGCCCTGAGTCGCCTTTTCATAAGAGCCAGTTAAATAGCTCAAGCTCGTAGCGATAACACGGTAACGCATGGTCAATCTCATACGGTCCACGCATGCCGGAGTCCAGTTTACCCGTGATTTGTGAAGCCCATGAATGTGCGGCCCGCAATGACACCTCATTGAACTATGTGGCCCTCGACTAGACAGGTGTGGCGACCACTGATCTGTACAAGAAACATAATTTAAATTAGGCCAAATCTGATCGACCATTTTAAACCGTTGGCTATCCAAGCTTTAAACATGTGGATTGAAGGTTCCCCACTGTTCGCTAATTGTTCATCATTAAGTCATAACTACAAAAATCAAGCATCGGGTTTACGTTTACAGTTACTGTAATTTGCAGCAACATAAATTATAATGTGAATCACAGTATCACAAACAATATTAGCATAAATGCTCTGTAAACCAATCGAACTAATTCATTATAAGATGTCAACATCATCATTGCGTTAAATAAAAACAAATTTCCAAAATCTTTCATACTGAAAATGTCTTGTGGTAACTCAATCTGGGAATCAAACTAAGAGCCCTCAGTGCATGGTTTCTAAGTGGTATTATTATTCATAGTGGTCCTAAAAATAATTGCACGGAACACAAATCGATAACTTATGATGAGGTCATCATTATTATCGCAAGTCACCCAAGTGATAAATTTTACTATAAGTCTTGGAGCATTGAACACGATTGCACTATAGGAGTTACAGTTTTTGTAATTATGTCAATAATGAACAGAAACACTCATCGTTTTTTGAATTTCTCAATACGATATGCAAGAACAGTTATGAAAATACCATGTGGACAAATAAATCATCTTGTCGGGTAGACGATGGTTAATTGTGATTCTACAAGAGTAAGGCTGGATTGCACCATAATAGTATTTATAATTAATGGTTACGTCAAATTTGATGACAACAGTAATGCTGACTTTAACATTGACTACGGGATGTGTTGCAATATCGTATTTCGATACTAGTAGATTCCTCGATTAATTCTAGAAGTAGCGACATAATATTATTTTGTAGCACAGACGCTTTAGGTGATATACCAGGATGGAGGTTATAATTTGAACTATCTTGACAGATTTAACTTAAACAATAGCTTTAACCAGCGAATATTGGTCGGTTACGGTTAACAGCTAAACTTATAACATCATATAACATTTGTCAAATGGTGCTACTATTTTTTTTTTTTTTTGCTTAACCTGAACTTTAACATGTTTGTCATTGCTAAAGTAAGATGGGTGCAACTTATGGCGCCCTTAACGTTTAAAAATGACTTCTGCTATAAAATCTTTGGCAATTAGCGAAAAGTTTTTACTACTATGTAAAAAATTAAGAAATCCTCACGCAATTATTTTCTTTCAAAATATGCTGCGAAGATCTTATTCAATTAATCACAGATGCCACGTAGCCAAATGCGATAATTGAAAATCTAATGGATTGTCCAAGCAAATCAATATTCTTATAACGGAATCGGGCTCGCGTTTCTAGTGAAACCGGTGCAATCGTCAATACTTTGAACTTTTATTCTATGTAACATTGGTTCATAAACCCTCTAAAAATTCGAAAAGAAATTATCGTTTGTAAAATTCAATGAAATGGATTCCCTGCATTAGGTATTTAGTAAACGGGGAGTCCACAGCTTTGCTAGATAGTGAAGACCATTTTGATATCGGTAGGCGATCACTACATACACACTACACATTTTAACAATTCTACAAAACCTGTAGACACTTCAAATTATTTTTTATACGTGATCTACATAAAATGGAACGTTCTCACCAAATCCATGTTTCTCGGCGTATACTTAATACTCGTAAATGTATCCGATCACAGTCGTCCGGAAAGCCAGAGCGGCCTTTAGCCGTACGGGTGCACCATCACACCGTGGGTAGAACGATCGGGAACTCTTGCAGACCAATATCTTGCACTCCAAGCCAGCGCCGGTACCACATCAGTAGAACTCGTTCATTATAGAAACATACACCAAAAGGTACACAATTAATAACTTTATAGGTATGGACACAATATGTGAGAATTTTCGTATCCAAAAGCAGCAAACTAACAACATGTTCACAATAAATTGAATTACTGTAAACAAGTTACTTTCAAAATATCAAGACATGGAATTATTAATATCTATCGGGCAGATAATTATTCATTTACATTTCTGAACACCGTCAAATTCACCAATTCAATGCAATTTTACACTGGATGAATTTTGTATGGCACTGGACTGCTGCACCATAGATGATCGTGATGATTTCTAACCAACTCACCACATGAAAATATTACTTGCGATTTTTGTTTTAACAAAAGTAAAATACAATTGAAAAAGATTCACCAAATCACTTGTAGATAGTCGCAGTTCCTCGCGTAGTTACTAACACAAGTGCATTTAAAGTTCTTATTGAGTAATATCGTTACTTGAACTTTATGTCGCGCTAAACGCCTCGAAAAATTACTCATCAAGAAAATAACACTAATTGTAAACGATACAATATTCAAAAATTAACGGTCTACTTGGTGACAAAGTTAATTTAAAGTTACTGTGGGCTTATAAGTCCTTTATGCCGCTTCTGATGTCGGAGATAGCGGAATAACCAACACAATAAAATGTAGATTTAATATATTAGGCATAAATTTAACACCTATGGACTATTTAAAAGAAAGTATAATAATACAATACAATCAATCGTACAAACTACAATGAATTTAGCAATACAAATGAACATAGTAACAAGGTAATAATATTGACTTTACGTTACCAGACAGCTCAGAGCACCACCGTGCCGTGTCCACAACTGGACAACTTCTGACCCGTCGACAGCTGCGCGCCCCCCTTTATACTATTATTGTAAAGTGGGGGTAATGCGAGGCAACGACAAGTCAAATACAATACTTATTTTATAAACGGAAAACGGATATCAGACTCATTTAATAATTTAAAGATTTAAAGGAAATATTCTCCCACATGCTCGCGGCTCTAATTATTTCTAGCAATTTCAAGTTGTAATAAAAATGCTTATTTTCAGAATAGAAGTGGAAATAAAACTAAAAAGCCTGAGAAAAAGAAATACATTAGGAAAAAAAAGGCAAAGACCAGCACATCTATATTAGATTCCAATGAGAAAGCAAAAGAACAAACTGAAGATGACTCCCTTAAAGATTACACTATAGTACAACTTTCAGTAAGTTTTATTCATAAACTTGTTTTTAACGACATTACAATATCAGTCATACAAAATCAGGGTTCGAGGATATATATCAATGGATATACAGTGTTATTTTGACACCCTGTTACTAAATGAAACCACATATTCGTCATCGCCTCTGCTTACCTTGTACCAAACATGAGGCTTGAGCTTGTAGTAGTTTTGGCAAAAAACGTGATTTAAGTTTTGAGCCTTTTAAATCACGCTGTACGGTTTTTGCACTAAAATCTATTGAATAAAATGTCACAGCTGACGATGTAATTATAAAACACAAACGCTTAAGAAGGGCAACTCCATACATATGAAAATACGTTTCAGGCTCACAAAGACGCTCTTGACACATTACCTGAAAAAGTTGCGACAGTATTACTTTGTTAATTGATAAAACGTAAAAAAATTGTGTTTGCGAGGAGTACGTAACGTTATTCAACAATAAATAGGTATCACAAATTTGACTAAATACAAATAATCATTGCAAAAGTTACAAGATTCTATTTTACTTAGGATTTTATTACATTTCATAGGGTAATCTAATATTTATTTCTATTCCTAAATTACTATTTTGAGCCGTCATTTCCAAAATAGTTTTTAACTTATCTAATGCGCCGTTTGCCTTCTGTACGCTTGGCGTTTTTATAAATCGGGTACAATGACCTTGATGGTATAATAAATGCACACAAATAAACTATTATCGGGACTCTTTTCGCATTAGAGTAAATACAATAGCTGTCACTTTCTCCCAATAACACGTGTAACATTAGTGCTGGATTCATTGCTATTCATGCGTTGCAATCTTCTGTTAATCGATCCTTCAAATCGAACTTAATCTTAACCTTACGATTATTTAATGTCGCTAGATATAGTCGCTAGGTTTCAATTAATATTGATACATTATAGGTTTAATAAGTTTCTTGAAATGTTTTTAGTGAAGAATATTTATGACGATTATTATAGCGTAAAGGCAAAATATTTCGTGTGATGGCCTATCATTTACGTGGGCTCATGTCGCGATATCAATTAAGCTTGGAAATGCATGCCAAACCACCCGTACAAGTTACCTAAGCAGCACCATAATTATACACATAATTCACGTATCGTTAAGTAAAATACAAATTCATAATAAAATACATGTTTTCGAACCGTAGTACTTACATACATTTTTGAACCAATACCTCATCGTTCTCAGCCTGCAATGTACTACTACATTGCTGCGACATCAATGAGATTATCGATATGTTTATCGCAATTCCAAGAATCGGTATTTTTTATTCGATCATAGATTCGCGGATCGAATCATACATAATCACATTAGGACAACACTAAAATGTATCATTTAGGCATTCCTTATTCCTTGGTATGCGTGCATTCAATACGGACTTATACCTACACTCACAAGTTTAAAACAAACTAGGTATTCTTAGTTCGCTTCGGGTCGTTTCGTTTGATGTGCACGTATTTTTTTCAAACCGCCATTTTGCTCAGTATTTAGTTTTTATTAGTAATTAATGATGATTACGGTACATATTTCGTAATTTTTATTAGTGCGGCGATCTTGGTGAAATTGATACTGTTTTCACAAACGTTTGTGTAATGTTTTAAGTGTGTAATAATTATTCGTATTGAAGTGAAATTGACACTACCGGTTTATCAAGTTTAGAATAATGCCTAAGTGTATGTGTTAAGTACATACTACATGTATACTGAAGTATAAACATGGTATCATGGTATTATGTATAATTGTACATGTCCAAGACTTGCACACGAGGGGGTTCCCGCATGCCGTATTTGTCGATTTAGTAAGTATTCTACATCATTTAAGACGTTAACCTACATTGCAGCATTATGTAGGCCGCGCTATTATTTAATAAAAGTTGTTCGGAAATTGAGAAATTAACTGCGCGCTACAGATTTTAATGTAGGTGACTTCTTTAGAAATCTGAGGGAGACAATAACATTTTATAGAGTTTTATTAAAAATTAAGTTTACTTCCGGCTCAGCGATACTGCACTACTACACTGTCGTTTATTTGCTGCTTTTGATAAATTATAAGCTATTACTTTACATCCGGGGCGCAATCTTACAGGCAGGATCTGAATTAATATTATTCGCCGTAGTTGCTTATGCATGTATCTAATGGTAATGTATGTGTGTGTGTCTCATTCATTCGATGACGGGTGTGTAGTGTGTACTGTGTACGATGTGTTGAGTTGTATATGTGTGTGCGCGCGTATACAGACTGTTTAAAATTAATCTAATGTTAATGGCATTTAATTTGTTAGGAAATATTATTTTTTTATTTTGCCTTTAATAAGAAAGTGTCTTAGCTCAAAGTACTTATATTAACGAACACTACACATGGTTTCATTTAAGTATAGGGTGTCAAAATGACACTGTATATCATGATATATATCCGATATATATCCGATATATATCAAGCTGGGTTCGACGATATATATCAATATTTTTTTTTATAACATTTTGCAATACAAAAATGGTTTAAAAAATTAACGTTTAAAGTAATTTTTAGAGTTGGTTACTGTATTTCTACTTCCCAAATGTAGATGGCGTGGGAGTAGAGTTAAAACATACTCCCTAATGGTAAGTTCTAATCCATAAATGGCAACATTTCTGCCCTAAAAGAAATTTAAACAAAAAATATGGTTTTTAGTTGATTATGCCTTATCTAAAAGTAGATTTTGCAATATGCAAACAGTATTCATAAATAATACAATAAAATAATAATACGTCTTTCATACAAAATTGATATATATCAAACTTGATATATATCGGATATATATCATAAATATCCGATATTTTGATATTTATAATAAATATCGGATATTTTCGAACCCTGTACAAAATAACAATGATGTAATTACAATTGTAATTGCATCGCAATTACGTCGTTATTTTATGAACGATAAATCTACAGTATTACAATTAAATTACAAGTGTAAGTGGACCACCAACATCTTGGACCCAAAGCCTGCATGTGGTACACTGTGCTGTTTAAAAGAAAAGGTAATGGCGGTACTTGGTTCCCGTAACGTGCATGGTGGATCGTCCCCATACAAGAGGTTAGACATAGCGTACTAAAAAATTGAAAGTCGTAATTACGAAAAACTAAATACACCATTCGATTCATATATCAAAAAGAAGTAAATATTATTGAAAAGTTTTTTGAGATTTGACTTAACATTTCAGAGTAAATCGCATATTTCTTGATTCCCACCCATTTTATGGGATTTTTTTGGCAGTATTTAGCTACTAAATGCCACGTGCCCATTTGTTACCTATACAACTATGATTCTTCTGGTATTGTCGGTATCAATGGGGGATGAGGATCACTTTCCATCAGGTGACAGCTTATGCTAACCTCTGCTTTAAAACTACAGATGTCAGAACAACTGGCAGAGCTTGAGAAGAGGAAAGAGTCGAGCAACTACAAGGACGCCCCGTTCAAATGTCACCTCTGTTACAAAGGATTTTTACTGGAGGAGACCCTCAGGAACCACGCCGTCAAACATGATCCGGTAAGTTAATTAATACATCTTGAAGTACATACTGGGCAGTACTTTGGATAAGAAAAAATAATGCTTTTATTGACAATGTTCCTATAATAATATGAATATCTCCTACCTAATAGAGTAATTAATAGACAACTTAAAATACACGTAAAATAACTGGATGCGGATATCAGTGAATATATAAATAATAATGGTCTAGTCGCACGCGTAATTACAATACACGCGTTCGAGGGAGATAGTGAGATTTTCCCATTACACGCACTTTGCTCATACCAGTATTTATAATTGCAATTCATCAGTTTTTATTTTCTCTTAGTATTATTGTCCAGTACATATAAAATAATGTATAAAATACCGTGTCAAATACCCAATTAATGTGTGATTTTTCGAAACGAAAAAAACAAATTATGATTGCCCAACCTGGAAATTGAACTTGGGAGAACCTCATGGTTCTGAGTCTTCGTAGATTGCTACTAGAACATTGAGGCTATAATAATGTATAGGTAATAAAAACATTGGCAGAGTTCCGGTGACATATTATGTGAAGTATGCAAGTTTCGCTTCACAAAGCGGTGCATTCTGAATCATCACGCCGCGAAACACGCCAAGAAGTTCGCTTGCAACAAATGTGATTTCGTCGCCATGTTCCGGTGAGTGGTACAATCACAGATCACGGATAATCATGCTGCTTGCCCTGTGTACGAATTTTCTAGAATCATTATTCCATTTGCAGGGACCAAATAAAAAAACATCTACAATGGCACGACGGCGTTCTGTACAAGTGTCAGTATTGTAACGAGGTGTCTACGTAAGTTATCTTTAAGATATTTATTCTGATTTATGATTAAATTATCTTCAAATGTTCGTAATAGATGCTTTTCCAATTTTACTAAATCTATCTGTTATTATATTTGATGACTTCACGTCGGTATGTTTATATGCAATAACAATCATTTCTTATAAAGATTAAATTTATTTTCTAATCACAAATATTAACTTTTATTGGCTTGTTATATCAAAATATGTTAATGTAAATTATGTCGCTACCGATTAAACTATAATTTTAAAAAAAGTTATGTTCAAGTCCAGTGTTAGATTAAAGTCATTCAACAGGTTCCTGCGTGTCACTTGTATATCAGTCACTGCAAAAATTAAATTAGTTGGTGCCCAACGTGGGAGCGACACAAATATTAAAAACGTTAAAGTCAATTTCCGTCTATTAAGAATAGCGACTAAGTTTATGCTGTTTATGCCGATATGCCACAGCGTAACTGTCATCATTAATTCTAGCAAGAAAACGTCCCATCTATCACACCTTCGTATCAAACACCCGTCACAGTTCGTGTGCGATGTATGCGGGTACTCGTACATCAGCGAGCTCGGACTCAAACAACACAAGAGCAAGATGCATAAGGGACGGCCGGTGAGACTTACCCCGTATTCACAAACAACACGTTAAGTGAGCTCTTTGTTCAGTATCGAATTCTGTGTACATGACTGGTCCTTTATTTAGCGCCAAAAACTAACCAATGACGTTTAGAGTGGTTTTAGTGACGTTTTGCTGTTGGTAATAAAATTGGTAAATTGCTAAATTAACATTTTTGAGTGGTATAGCCACACTGTAGACAGTTTAGTCTACAGTATGAATGGGCTGGCTCGTCCGGGTCGTTACCACTGTCTCACAGAAAACCGACGTAAAGTAGCTGCTTGCTGCTGCGTTTCGTACGGTGAGTGAGATATCCGGAAGCACAAATCCCCTCCCCTTCCCAATCCCTAATTATCCCTTTCCTTTAAGGTCGGCAACGCGCCCATGATTCTTCTGGTGGTGGGCGTACATGGGCGGTGGAGATCACTTACCATCAGGTGACCCACTTGCTCGTTTGCCAGCCTATTCTATATATAAAAAGAAACCTACACCTCAGTCCACCCCGTGACCACGAAGGCTGAAAAGCCTTCGAAACGTCGGGATCAAAATTAATAAAAAACCGCGATAAAATCCGTTTAAATTAGTTTTATTTCAATGAGTAACATTCGCGTAAACGTACGAAATCAAAATATTGTTTGTCAGGCACAAAAGGGGGCGGAAGATGCCAAAGATGTAAAATCAAATGAGAAGGATTCTAGTCGGTACTGTGAGGAGTGTGACGTGATGTTCATGAGCGAGGAGGCGTGGAGACGACACATGGTCACATCCGCCAAACACACGCAACATTTGGGGTGAGTCGACGATTCCATCTTAGGGCACCATGCGTGCATGCATCTGTGAAGTCTTCACATGTTTATGCTATTTTGCAGTTGTAGCGATTATCACAAGGTGGTAGGACCCTCGTATGCGAGATGCCGTCTGGGTTGGTGCCATCGCTTTGCCTATTCCTACCGCTAATCAGTAGTGTGTAATCTGTTGTGTTTGGGTTTGAAGGACACTGAAGTCAGAGAAATTACTGGGCATCACGAGACAACATCTTATGTCTCGTAGTGACGAGCATAATTCAGTGCCATGCCTGTATAAGACGGCTATTTTTGAAAGTCATCATCATCATCTCAGCTTATTGCCGTCCACTGTTGGACGTAAGCCTCCCCAAGTAAGCGCCAACCATCCCGGTCTTGGGCAACCCGCATCCATCCGCTACCTGCCATCTTTTTCAAGTCGTCGGTCCACCGTGTAGCCGGGCGCCCTACACTACGTTTGCCTAAGCGTGGTCTCCACTCTAGCACCTGTCTGCTCCACCGACCATCTGTCCGTCTGCAGACATGACCGGCCCACTTCCACTTCAGCGTGCTAATTTTGCGAGCAATATCGATGACTTTGGTTCTCTGGCGGATAACATCATTTCGGATCCTATCCACCAGAGAAACTCCAAGCATTGCTCGCTCCATAGCACGCTGAGCGACTTTGAACTTATGGACCAGTCCGCTAGTCAGTGTCCAGTATCTAGTAGAAATATATCTTCCTTCTTCTTCTTAACTTTTGAACGTGTCACATTTTATATGGTAAATAGCATTTATTTAAATGTGATGACACTCAGTTGTGGTGGTTTTATATGATATTAGTATAAAAAATTTGATATTTTTCACATTCAATTCCGAGAACGTTGAAGTTGCGATTTGTTTTTTGAGAAATGTGAACAGTCGCCTTGTTCTTTCTTTTTTATTTATGGCTTTCGCAGTATTATGCATTTAGCCAGTGTCAAGTATAATGTATTCTCAAGTATTTTTATAAGAACGATGAAACACGGGTGCGGACGATTTCAAGGTCTTGTCGGAGTTATGGTGTTAACTCCTTTCAGTACGATTCTTAATTCACTTATTTCAATGTTTCCATATACTGTTCATCACCGTCAATGTTTATTGAACAAATCCACATCACTTTTATACAACAAACACAACTCTAAACTAGTTTATGAAATAAATTAAAATAAGTGATGAACTGCACTGTCAGAATTCTCGCCAAAACTACCAGTCGCATTGTTCTATCGGAGCAGTTCTTCGTAAGGCTGCGGACTGTGCGCCAGCGGGCGCGGGGCGGCGGCGGGGGCGCGGGAGCGGCGCGTTTCAATGCATACACTTAAATGGACCCGGCCTCGAAGGCAGCGTTGCGGCGCGGGCGCGAGGGGCGGCGTACGAGCGGCGCGCGTCAGTCGAGCGGTGCCCGCGCGTCTGCATTGACGTAGTGTTGTGCATTTTCAAAACTATCCGGCGATGCGCGTGGTGGAGCAAATTATCTTAATATTATGTTATATGGAACAGCATATTCACATGAATTTGGTTCGCGAACAGACAGTAATTTCTCATAGTACAACACTACGCCGCTTGTCGCGCCGCGCGATCTGCCCGCTGGCTTCGAGACCGCAGCCTAAGTGTTTGTTTGTGTGTGGGTCAGCACGTCGTGCCGCGACTGTGGGAGCACGTTTCCGTCGGCGGCGTCGCTGCGTGCGCACACGCGCGTGCACGAGCAGGAGCGGCGCCGCGCGCGCCGGGACGTGGCGCGACTGCGCAAACCCACGCGCGCCGGGTACCCGCGCCACTGCGAACATGTGCGTATACTCGTATTACTAACTAACTATATGTCACAGACAACGAGATACGTTTCCATTATCAAATATGAAGAATTCATTCAAATTTTAATAATAATAATTGTTTTTTTTTTCTTTTTTATAGCGTAGGCCGGCAAACGAGCAAATGGGTCACCTGATGGTAAGTGATCTCCACCGTCCATGTACGCCCATCACCAGAAGAATCATTGGCGCGTTGCCGACCTTAAAGGAAAGGGATAATTAGGGATTGGGAAGGGGAAGGGATTTGGGCTTCCGGTTATCTCACTCACCGAACGAAACGCAGCAGCAAGCCGCTACTTTACGTCGGTTTTCTGTGAGACAGTGGTAACAACCCGGTTAAGCCAGCCCATTCATGTCGTAGACAAAACTATCCACAGCGTGGCTCTACCACTCAAACCAATTAACCATTCTCATTATTAACCAATTTAGATTTTTTTTTACCATAGGATTTGTTTTTGTACTACCTTCTGTCGCGTATAATATGATGTACAAACTCGAGCAGAAGCTACCTCAATAAATGTTTGACATGCAAAATGTTACAACCAGTGTCCCGAGACATTGACGAGCCGCATGCGTCACTGGAAACATTACCAACGCTGTCACAAGGACAAGAAGTATCCGTTCGGCGAGAACCGGTTCATCTGCGAGTACTGCGGCAAGAAATTCCATGTACGTACCATAATAATAAGATATAATATTAAGGGCCGTCCGTGAGCAAACGACCTTGACTGACTCGCGCCATACTAAATCGTGTACTTGGTGCGTGAGTTTTCGTGCAGAATATGCACGTATTTAGCGAATAATTGATATAAAAAATCAGGTTTTGGTCTTTTCGAAAATTTAAAACAGGCAAAATATTCGTTATTAAGTAGCCTATCTAGTGATGTTAATCTCATTTGAAAACATTCTGTACTTTAAAAGGAGACGCACGGAATCTTTGCATATTTCACATTTTTATGGTTCATTTATAACGACAATTTAAAAATATATATCAGCATTAACATGAATTTGAATCGAACAAAGTAAAGCTGACAGATTGTAAAAATATATTGTATATTTTTGAAGTGATAACTTCTTATGGGAGGGTGAACCGAAACGTTCCGTAACGCGAGCGGTCCATCGACCAGCCAGCGTTAGCCGACCTCCCTGGAACATCCATAATTTCGAAGTCCCAGGTGGCGCCACACAGTGACCAGTCGGCTTGGACCGGACTTTGACACGACATCGGCACGACTTCGACACGACTTCGACACGACTTTGACACGACTTTGACACGATTTTGACACGACGTTGACACGACTTTGACACGACTTTGACACGACGTTGACACGACTTTGACACGACTTTGACACGACTTTGACACGACTTTGACACGACTTTGACACGACTTTGACACGACCTTGACACGACTTTGACACGACTTTGACACGACTTTGACCGGACTTCGTAACGTAACGCGCTAAGGGAAGCCAGACAGAGTGGCGCCGTAACGAAACGCTTTACGGCGCCACTCTGTCTGTCTGTCTGGCTTCCCTTTCTCTCACACATACGGTAGCAGTAGGCAGGCTCCTCCGCTCTCACTTTAACCCACATTAGTTTAAGTTATCACTTCTGTCAGCGTCCCGGGACGCACACTTTTTTTTTTAATCAATATTTATTTTAAGTAATGACTAGATAGCCTCTAAAAACCTCGATCGCGCGGTGTTTTGCTCACGGAAGGCCCTTAAGTGCTAGTCATACTGATAAGAGGCAATTACACCGTGCGTGACAACGCGAGGCATGTTTGTGTGTGCGTGCGCGTATGCGTGCGTGCATATGTGTGTGTGTGTGTGTGTGTGCGCGCGTGCGTGTGCGTGTGTGTGTTGCGCGTGCACGTGCGTGTGTGTGTCGATGGGCGTGTCTCGCACTCGCATACTCTTAGCAATACGACTGTTCGACAGAGGAACTGTCTCCTGTTGAGTCACGCGCGCTCGTCGTGTCCCGCCCGGCCCGTGACGTCGCCGCTCGAGTGCGGACACTGTCACGGCACCGCACCCACCAAGGTGGACCTGCAGGAGCATATACTGAAGGTATGTCTTTTACGTGGCAATGTCACCGTACCGTAAGTCGGTTTTTAAATTTTGTTAAACTTATTTTATTCTTTCAAATACCCTACAATGCTTGTCTTTTTTTTTAAATATAATTTTATAAATCGTAATATTACCAAAGTCTGATTTCATTGAGAGTGACCGCCTCGATGTCGCATTTGTACTGCGTATGGGGTAAGCGACTGTTGTGCTGTAGTCTCGGATTTGATCCCCAGGTCGAGTAAAAGTGATATTGGGTTGTTCTGTCACGAAATATTCGGTATCAGCTTGGATTCTGGAATTGAGCCCGGTATGGCGATAGGCTCGCCCCAATCACATCATGTGACAGAAATAAGCTCGGCGAAATGTGGGCGTATTGGTATTGTATAAGCTGAGAAATCCGAAATAAGATATCGTCTAGCGAAAATATATTCAAAATCATAGATGTCTCCCTGACAACCCGCGTTCGCGTCATAATTCAAATAAATCATATTTTTACTACATGAAGAGTTTTTATGGTTTCTCATACTATATATTAGAATTGGTTCGCTGTCTGCCCCTTTGGGTATTATGGACGTGTGTGTACATATTTATTTCCAGAGTCACCCCGAGGTACGTTCGTACCCTTGCTTGTTGTGCGGGAAGATGTTTTGGCGCGCGGTCAATCTTCAACAGCATGAGGCGCGCTGCAGAGCCGCCAGTAAGAAGGCAGCATCCTGACTTGTATATAAACGTATATAATAAATAAATTATATAAATTCCTCGTTTTATTTCTACAGTCTATACGGTGAACAAGATTTCACATGACACATTTCCTGAAGGCTTCGTTGTACGTAAGCACAAAGACACGTGATACCATCTATCTCATTCTCCCAATTCCTACTTATGAATATGTTTGTCTCTTTTTACTGTCGCTTTTACGTTTCATCGAATCTTCAAATCACAACGGTGCTAAAGAATCACTTCAATATTCTCGAAAACAACAGTAAATAGGAACAATCAATCATTTTAATATACGTTTTCACATACAAATTAATCTTTGTGGCAGTAATTTGTACGAAAAATGTAATATTTATTATTTGTAATGTCTATTCTATACCTACTTTAGTCTATGGATGTTTCGAACTTCGTTGCTTCGTTTTAGGTTTATAGAATAGGGGCCCTGATGTTAAGTACAGTGCAGTTAAAATTTAAGAGATATTCCAAATTTAAGAGATAGTCCCTCGACGGTCGGTAGAATTACGCCGGCTAAGCGTTACTGGATATACACTAGCTGAACCTAAACGAGCCATTATGGCGGGTTTTTCAATATGTTTACGGTGGTCGCTATCCAGTCGAGTACAAGAATTATGCACCTTTTTTATAGCATAGGCCGGCAAACGAGCAAGTGGGTCACCTATGTACGCCCAATACCAGAAGAATCATGGGCGCGTTGCCGACCATAAGGGAAAAGGATAATTAGGAATGGGAGGGGAGGGGGATTTGAGCCTCCGAATATCTCACTCAATGTACGAAATACAGCAGCAAGCGGCTAATTTACGTCGGTCTTCTGTGAGGCAGTGATAACGACCCGGTTGAACCGACCCAATCATGCCGTAGACTAATCTAATAATTTCAATTCAAAGACAATAAAAGTCATTTGAATGTATTTAAGAATCAGTTTGTTTAACTAAAATAAAGAAACCTACTCGACACATACGCTTGAAATAATTTCTCTATCATGAGGAACAACTCCGACGTCACCAACCACAGCAACCGCCATTTGTGAACCTAAACAATAGTTAATTTTTTATTCGTATCAGGGTGCCTATGCTATACACTACTATTTTTAAATTATAGAAGAAAAAAACAGGGGTATCAATATCATTTGCCTAACCCAAATACCACATAAAAAAAATTAAACAAAAATATCAGAAATTTTAGAACACAAAACATTATTGTTAAAACTTTCCGTATAGTAACTTACTACTATTCTATGGCGTTCGCGGGGGCAGGGGTGCAGAGGCGGGCGGCGCGCGCGCGACGCTGGCATGTACGGCGACCGCGGCAGCGTTACAGTACAATAGAGTAGCCATCATCTTTTGCACAAATTGGATAAACTAGGACTTCCTATAACTTTTTGTCTTATGTCCAATTTCAAAAATAGATTCACTAACACATTAGTAATATTCGTGGCTATCAGCTCATTTTTTTCTTTGGTATTTAAAAAATAGTGGTGTATATGTGCATGGTGTATATGTGGTGGTCATCTATAATCGTAACGACATTTAGCCTTAGAATTCTGAAATGCCTTATTATTATTCCTAAATATTGTACCTTACGTTGATGGTCCTTACATATAAATAAATAAACTTTGACTCACGTCTATCAGATATAGATTTGGCGGTGTTATGGATCTCATCAGCGCAGAGAGCTTCAATCATGGCGATGGAGTTCTTAGCGCTGTCGATCTGGACATCGTTGGCGAGCTGAAGGGCCAGACCCTCGGACACTTTGGACGCAGTCTTCGTCGTGAAGAGCTAGGCTTAGTTCTGAAATTTTTATAGTAATTTTGTTTATAGAACGAACAGTATCTCGAAATTTAAGTACCTTTTGAGTATGCTTACGTAAGGATCTAATGATTTAGTAAAAGTTGTAAAAAATATTAAAACATTTTTTTTAAAATTCTAAAACAAAACTGAAAAAAGTGTAGCAATTCAAAGGGTGTCGCTCAATCCTCACTCAAGGGTACCTATATCTCGGTGAATCGATGTAAGTAGATGCTAAATCAACGTCATCATCATCAGTATCGGCCTGTCTTAGTTCACTGCTGGACATAGGCATCTCTTAAAGCACGCCATTGAGCCCGATCCTTGCGTATGTCATCGCTCCATCTAGCTGCAGGGCGTCCCACATTTCGTTTACCGAGTCGTGGTTTCCACTCAAGAACGCGTCTACTACAACGGTTGTCGGTTCTACGGCTAGTATAATCAGCCCACTTGCACTTCAACGACGTGCTAATCCTGTGAGCTATGTTAATCACTAATCTGCTGCTAAATCTCTTATCAATAGTTAGTAAAATATTTCCCCAAAAAATCAGCAACATCAACGTATACAGATATAAAAAATAATGGTTGTAAACATGTCCCTTGATCCTTATTGTTTGGATTCAGGGTCATTTGCGTTTTGACAAATCGGCGATATGTACCTACTTACAAAATGATTGTTGTCATCAAGATTTAGTAAAAGTTGGCTAATAATTAGAAGATATTTTTTTTACAAACACATCATGGTTTAAAAGTTAGAACGCTAGATACTATGCCCATCAATCCTTATGCCTATAAAAAAAACATTGGCTCGAAACGATGTACTTTGAATATGTGGTTACTGTACATTTTAATAAACACGTTTTATTAAAAGTTAATTTAGAGGTTATTGGGGATGTCCTCGCTTAGAGAGTACCTACCGGCTGTATTACGATAAAGGCTCCGAAGAATTGTTTCACCTTATCATATTCTTACACGCGTATTGGCTTACCTGGCTTCATGGTCTCCTCCATATCAGTTTATATTTAGAATTCTATAAATTATAGAATATTTAACCTTCAGACACAATCGCCCCGCCCATAATAGGTATACATGCATTCATAATAATTGTTATTTATAATTAATGTCAAACGTTAAGCGTATTTGTTGTGTTGTATTGGTCTGTATGTTTTATTCAATACGCAAGGTTGTGAAACTAATCGTGTATAGTTTAATAAACAAATCTCACACTGACAAGCTAACTATAGCTTCTTGTCGAATTGTTCAATCGCGCCAAACAAATAGCCCTTCCCTTAACGGTTGCATCATTGGCCCATGTACGCCCATGAACACCAGAAGAATCATGGGCGCGTTGACAGACCTTAAAAGGAAGTGATAATTAAGGGCCTGAGACGGGGAGGGGATTTAGGCCTCCGGATATCTCACTAACCGTACGAAAAGCAGCACTAAGCCACTACTTTATGTCGGTGTTTTGTGAAACAGTGGTAATGACTCGGTCGAGCCAGACCATTTATGCTGTAGACAATACTGCCTACAGCGTGGCTCTACCACTTTAAGTTAAACCACTTACTAAGCCTTTGTTTGCCAACGTCGATCTGTTTGAAGGACATGTCTCCGACGTTCGCGAGGAACTCGGCAGCGGCGAGGGTTGCATGCCATGCTGATGACGCTCTCGTCTTCACCAGTATACCTAAAAAAGGGTAAATAGCGCCAGTTTTAGTCTAAGATCTATGTCCCGACTTTGACTTCACCTGGCCATTCACCTTTGCAGTCAACTCAAAATTTATGTCATCAATTTTTATAACAAAAATTTTTAGTCGTTATTTTGTGTCATATAAAAATATATTTCTACAAAATAACAATATTAAACCTTTCTTCCACATGCTCTTATCCCACTCGTAGTGGAGTCGGCACAACAAGCATTAGCATGTATTTTTTACAACCGGCCGCCTGACCAATGACAACCCCTCTGGGTAGAAGCACTTAGAACAAATTAAGATGGATCACACAAACATTTGTCTCGGTGCGGGAATCGAACCCAGTTCAACAACCACAACATTTATACAATTCCTCAACGCAATAAACTTTTAAACCGCTCTACTATATTTTTTTACTACACATACTACTACTACTCTGGTACTCTGATTCTACATGTGAGTTCATCACACGTCTCATGGGATGAGACTAATTCACAATTATTTTTTTTTCGATTTGACGTTATGCTGTTAGCCTGACGCGAGTCGCGTTTCCACAGCTTCACCGGACTTTCGGGCGAGCACTTTAGGCGCTCTCAACCCTTACATTTAAGTGACCTCGCTGAGGGCACCCCTTTTGGGGTACGAACCTCGACTCAGGGCGGCCACTGGGTAATTCTCTAAGAACCGTGAGTAATAAAACATCTCTGCCTAGCCTTATGGATACGGCTGTAAAACTAACTAACCAAAGACACCAGTCTCCCTGTAAGACAAGTTGAACATCCTGTACTCTGTATAGACATCGTCTCCCGCCACTAACCCTAGAGGCGGCTGAGGCGTCCTGTCCAGTTCATGCGTGCCGTCCTGAATGTTGGCAGTGCCGCACGATTCAGCCACTATCGCGTGCTTAAGAAGACAACTGAATATAACAAAAGATGGGTGGAGGGGAAAAATATATTAATAAGTAGATCAAAATATCTACAAACGAAGTCGTATACAGAATTCGATCGGCTACAGAGTAAATATATTTCTTTACAACAGAGTCGAGAGTGGGTTCTGATAAGTGATCTCTATCGCCCGTGATGGGTATGATACCAGAAAAACCATGGATTGCCTTGGCAACTTTAAAGGAAAGCAATGAAGATTGGTTATCGGACGGGGATTGAGGTCACCGGTATTCCCATTCAAAATACCGCAGGCCACGCCACGCTGTAGATAGTTTTGTCTACAGTATGAATGGGCCGGCTCGACCGGGTCGTTACCACTGTTTTACAGAAAACCGACGTAAAGTAGCGGCAAAGCTGTCCACAATATGGCACTCCAATTGAATAAACTAGAAAAAGATTTTTATCTCGTACGATAAGTCATTGGTTCCGCAGCCAGGAACGGCCAGTGCAATCCAAGTGTCACTGCCACGACCCAGGTCATACAGCTCGAACCCACTGCGTGGACAGGAGACTACCTCGCAACGCTTCTTTGGCGACGTCTAGAAAAAAACGAATTTCTATCAGCTATGTGCTATCGGTAGGTAGCAACTGGCAGAAGGTTTTATCCTGGAACGGCAAAAGTTAGTTCATTGCACCTGTTGATAAGTACAGTGCAGTCATAAGTTGGGCAAGATGTTTGCACACGAGGTAGTATAACATAATAATAATACTTTGCCCAGTATTATACACTCTGGCCTAACCACTCTCGGTTAGGCCATAGTCCACCAAAGTAGCCTAATGTGGATTGGTAGACTTTAAATTTATATGAAGAACTTCTCATGTGTTCTTCATATGTGATGTTTCCTTCAACGTTAAATCAAGCGATCAATAACAAACGTAACTTTTAAAAGTCAAAGTCGCATGTTCTGGTTTTCAATCTGCGACTTTCGTTCGTAGGTACCAGTTCTCGCTGAGCTATCGCTGCTTGGATATACGACATATAAAAAATTGCTCTGTTCTGTATCTTGACTTATCTTATATCATAATAAACCAGATCTTACGATAAAGCCTTTGCTACTTTAACCCAAATAACCTCAGTCAAATCACTCTGACCTGTCCAAACTCGATCTTCTCAGCCAATTTCAATGTCTCTTCAAACGGAATCCCAACACTAGCAACCGTACATACATCAGTTGTGAAGTTATAATCGACGAATTTCTTTAAATTATCCGGTGTCATGGCATCGATCCTCTCATCCTCACAGAACACGGAGTTCCCGAGAGGTCCTGTCCACAACGCCCTCTGGGCGAGGTCGATCACTCGCTGCTCGTGGTCCATGCGGGTGAGGTCGCCTCGTATGAGAGGTTTGCGGTCTTCAATCTCCCAAGGCAGGTAGCAGCATCTAAGTGATAGAGCCACGCTGTAGACAGTTTTATCTACAGCATGAATGAGCTGCCTCGACCACCCGCTGGTACTTTACTTTTGCTGCAATTAGCTTGCTGTTACCATTCGTACGGTGAGTTTTCTAGAGGCCTAAACATCTCAATTGCCAATCTCCATTCCTTTCCTTTAAGGTCAGAAGTTAGCAATGCATCTTCCTAGTGAAGATCAATCACATTGACTTAAAATGAGTCCTAGTCTAGTTAGATATCCACTGCGTTGGATACAGTCGCTATCATTGACGTCATTTGTTTATAGCATACCCATAAATTTCTTTGTTGCCTTTATTGACATTTCATTACATATTGACATTGACATCAATGTCGTACCCTAGCGTTCTCTGTCGTAGCGAGATTTTCTAACGGACTGCATGCGTAAAAGAGGATTATGTTTTCCGTGTGTATATGTATGTCTATGCGTCAATGTCTTTGGCACTATCTGAGGCCTAAACGTGTTGATCGATTCTTATAAATGGGATGTCGTTTCATTCGGAGTGACAATGGCATTTCAAAGACTCATTAAAGAAGATGCTATGGGTTATGTCATTATGGGTTGAAAAGAAATCAAAACAGGTATATAGGTAACAGTTGGTTTTGGTACATTTTGGTCCCTAACTACATACCTACCTTGTGCAGTTGTTTGTTTGTTTCAAATACCTGGTGGCGACATCTAATAGGTAATACTTGAGCTCTGGGAAACAGACGAGCGGACAGCGCAGCGTAAAAGCAACGGTCTGTCTGTCCGTGGAGCAGGTGAGGCTGGCGCCATGTTGTTGGAGGTAGCGTGCTTTGGAGAAGGCGGAGTAAGCGCAGCCGGTCGCCGTGGACGCCGCGCGGATGAAATGCGACGCGCCGAGCTGCCCGTCCCACTCGTAACGGGAACCTGCCTGGGATGATGCTTATGTACTACCTCCGTGGCGTTTTTTTTTTTTATGGCATAGGCCAGCAAACGAGCAAGTGGGTCACCTGATGGTAAGTGATCTCCACCGCCCATGTACGCCCACCACCAGAAGAATCATGGGCGCGTTGCCGACCATAAAAGAAAGGGATAATTAGGGATAGGGAAGGGGAGGGGATTTGGGCTTCCGGATATCTCACTCACCGTACGAAACGTAGCAACAAGCCGCTACTTTACGTCGGTTTTCTGTGAGACAGTGGTAATGACCCGGTCGAGCCAGCCCATTCATGCTGTAGACAAAACTGTCGACAGCGTTTAATAATAAATTAAATTAATTAATTGTAATTGTTTTTTTTTATTTGAATGGCGAGACAAGCAAGGCGCTCGCGTGCTGGGAAGCGCCACGCCTGCCCATAAACAGAAGCAACACCACACAGAACTTTGAATTACAAAGCGCTGCATGCCACTGAACTGCGCTCGTCACCCCGAGACATAAGATGTTAAGTCTCATAATTCCCAGTAATTTCACTGGATTCATCGTCCTTCAAACAGAAATAAAACAGTGCTTACACGCTGTTATTGGGCGGCAGAAATAGACAAAGCGGTGGTACCAAGCCAGACGGCCTCTCGCATACGAGAGACCTACCACATATTCGGCAGTGAAACGATAGATCATGGGTTGCATCTGTACATTGAGACAAATATCTGTAAATATATGTTTTAGCTACCGAAAGTGTCTCATGGTTCCCGATAACCACGATACAAAATAATGGCGTCAGGTCTAGGACTACTTGTGTGTCTGCTGTAACCATAAAAGACACACCAAACTTTACAGGTACAGTATCGAATATCTTAGGGATCACGAAGTCCCAATTACCAATTACCTGGTACATAATTGTGCAGGCTGCAATCTGAGAGCCCATTGGCCTGGCTGCAGCTATTTTGATGCCATTGTACATCGCTGATCGCTGAACCTCCGTAGGGCCATAGTTGGGCCGTCGCCAGGCCCCGGCATTAACTCCAGGTGATAAAGAAATGTGCCTTATCAGTCGAAGACTAACTTTATTCGTGATTTTCATGTTTAAGTAGCATAAACAATTACTTAAATACTTTATTTGATGGTGTCAGTTGTCATAGTTTCTAAATTAAATGTTGATTACAAAGAGTTCCTATCTATAAAAAGGTTCCTTATCTAGGACAGGACACGACGGGACGGGACGGGACGGGACGGGACGGGACGGGACGGGACGGAACGGGACGGGTCGGGACCGGACCGGACCGGACGGGACGGGACGGGACGGGACGGGACGGGACGGGACGGGACGGGACGGGACGGGACAGGACTGTCTTGCATTTAATTTGTATTAAGTTTTTACCACATTTTACACAAATATATGTATGTGATACGAAGTTCACCGGGTCATCTAGTTGATAATAAAAAATACAGATTGTTTGCGGTTAATTAAAAAAATATCCATGCCTGGTACGCGGCCAACATAGGCGTCATTACCTTATGTCCACCGTTCACAAAAAATATCCAAAATAAAATTCGCGTTATAATATTGATTCTGTCACCAACTGCCTCGGCGCAGTTGTATTGCGTACGCGGTACGACTGCTATACCTACTGAGGTTTTGGATTCGATCTCCGGGTCGGGCAAAAGTGAAATTGGATTTTTCTATCACGAAATGCTCAGTATCGCGATAGGCGATTGACTCGCCCCCTATTGTGATATAGTGTGTTAAGGACGGAGGTACGCTCGCCGAAATGTGGGTGTACTGGTTACACCTCTGCCTACCCTTTCTGGGATTACGTACAGTCGTGAGTGTGTTTTGTTATTGTATTTAACCTGGTCTGTGGCATATATGTATTGACATGGTCGGCCACTTCCATTTCAAAGACGATCATAGATTTGTCGTTACAGTGGTGTATGAATGACAACTTCTCGAGTGTTTTTTTTAAACAAACGAGCAAGTGGGTCACCTGATGGTAGACTATACCTAAGTAATATCCACACATGTACACCCACAATGCTTGCAGTATGCTGTCTGGACATTAAAAGAGGCCATACCCCATGAGATTGTTTCGGCATTTCTTCTCATGGATGAACGTAATTCAGGAAAAATCAAACAAATGTAGTTAAAAAATATTTACATGTAAAATGATATTTATGATCCTAATTACACAATAAATGATTTGACTTTGAATTTGATATGCTACCGAGTAAAATAATGAAAGGGACGTGGGCCTCCGAAAAACACACTGATCGTTTACAACGGGGTTTTTTTTATTTTTTTATTCTTGGCTCGGCAAAGTGACTACGCTACACCTGATGGTAACTGTAGCGCAATCCAAGAATAGTGTCGACCAACGATAAACAATGTGTCCATCGTAGGTCGGCAAGATCATGCCGGCCTGCCAAAGGGCCAAGGAGGAGGGAAAGGAAAAGGGATGGGAAAAGGGTTAGGATCAGGGGGCAAGCCCTCTGGGGAGAGCCGGATATACACAGGCTGACCGACCCACACAAGGTAGGCCACTGTGGCAGGTTTTAGCACCAGTGTACGGTGGTCGCTATCCGGTCGGATACAAGTATCCTCCCACCAGCCCAAACACTAATAGTTTCTGTAAAACACGTATAGTTGGTCGTCGAGCCGGGCGCGGCATTACCATTTAAAAAAAAGCTATACAGATATAAATCCAGATTTTTCAGCAACCCCCTGATCGCAGTAGAAACATCTAGTTACAGTCAATTGTATTTTGTATCTCTGTAAGTCACGCGATGGTATCAGTTTTTACCATCGGGTGACTCACTTGCTCGTTTACCCCGTTATAAAAAGTGACAATGACGGTAAATGAAAATAGCAGGTCATAAATAACAATAAAAGTGATTATTATGTTGCGGAATCCTGATTATTGCACCGTATATGATAATTTGTTTATGATAAGGATTGGCACAAACAACCTGCAGGGTTACAGGGTGTATCGCATCGGCCTTAATTACTTTTTGAGTGAAAGAAAATATAGTGACGAGAATTGATTTATTGATTGAGATTTCTTTGTATCGTATTGCCACATTGTAGGCAGTTCTGTCTTCATCTTAAATGGGCGGGCTCGACCGTGTTGTTACCTCTGTCTCACAGAAAGACGGCGTAATGTAGCAACTTGCCGCTGCGTTTCGTAGGTACGGTGATTGATATCTGGAGGTTAAAATCCCGCCGATCGTTCAAATCATCCGAGTGTCTTCGCAGAATTCTCATATACTTCGGTCACATTGCAAGGAAAGACGGTGACGACCTCGAGAAGCTCATTGTGACCGGCAAAATATATGGGAAAAGGTCTCGTGGACGCAACCCGATACGTTGGTCTGACCAGATCCGAACCGCACTAACTCTACACTTTACAAAGCCCTCCACACCGCCAGAGACAGAAACAAATGGAAAAAGATCATACGAGAGAAAGTGATGCAGAAGGGAGGTCACGACCCTCAGTACTGAGGAATACGACGCAAGGAGAGGAGAAATCCCGCCCTGTTCCAAATTTCACATTATCCCTATTTTTTAACGTCGGCAATGCGTTCATGATTCTTCGGGTATTATGGGAGTTTATGGGTGATGCAGGTCTCATTTAGATGACACATTTACTAATTTGCTAAGCTATGCTAAAAAAAATAGAAATGAATGTTGAGATGGTTTGGACACTTAAAAGGTTGGATCATTGGAGACTGACGAAATATACACAAAGTATAATTGAAATAGTGGGTCGAAGTTGACCGCACCAAAACTATGCCAACCTTGGTCACACCCATCCATATATTATAAATGTGAAAGTAACTCTGTGTGTCTGTCTGTTTTCAGCCATCATCAACCAAGCCCGCAACCTTCACGGGTGGAGCTGCGAGCAATAGCTAGTATTAAATAAAAGACAGGTCAGATATAGTAGGTAGGTAGGAGAGCAGGTAAGCACTCTAAACCGAAGAGAATGCATGAAGAAATTAATGAAAGTAGATAAAACGAAAGTAGTACGGCAGGACCGTGTTAATTAGAAATCCAGTCGTTAGGTATACCTACCTCTTTGGGATATATGCTCACTTGATTCCAATGATCTAGCAAATCTTTTGATATGGTTGTTTTTTTTAGCGATAATGTACAAAAAATAATCAGCGCATCGTACGAGGGCATACTATTGGCGAAAAGTTGTTGAACTTATGAAACTAGTAGGTAAAACCGGAGGCCAAAATCTCACTCCCCTTCCCCATCCCTAATTATCTCTTTCCTTTAAAGTCGGCATCGCGCCCATGATTCTTCTGGTATTGTGGGCGTACATGTGCGGTGGAGATCACTTACCATCAGGCGACCCACTTTGTTTGCCGGCCTATGCTATAAAAAAAAACTTGTGTTCAAGGACCACAAATTACATCCGAAAAAACTGAAACTCGTTGGTACTTATGAAACGCGACAACCCCTAGTATCGAATAATACCTGGTATTTATTTACTTAATCATGGCGAGTGTAAATGGTATAGTTGGGAACGGAAGGCTTTGGCGAACTTTCTAAGATCAAGTCGGAGATATTCTCGAGAAAGGCCAGGTCAGAAGTACCCTAAGCCGACGTGCATGCATGAAGAATTTAATGAGAGTGAAGGAAGCTAAAGAGGTGTGTAAGGATCGTAGCAAGAGGAAATCAGTTGTCTCTGCCTACTTGTATTGGAAACACGCTTGAGTCCATGTATGTAGATAAAGTAAATAAACTCAGATTTGTGCCTTGTTAATTTACAAACCTAACTTGATATCGTTATCATTCCATTTAACGTACCCTTATTATAAAGACATCAATAAAATGAGATGAATAATCTAGTCATGACCATTTCAAATCAAACAGAAGGTGTGATCTGATTTCCTCGATTGCAGTATCAACCTATCACTTTTATAGCTTTTATCGTTTGCAACACGTTTATCTAAGTATCCTTTACCGAGTAATATGACCATGTTTTAGAATGAGACAGTTGCACATTATTTATCAACAAATTCGAAAAGAAGCTTTTCTTCAGGATTTTTTTTTTCCATCCATGCTATAAATACGACAAAAGCTAAATAACAAGGTCGTTAAGAATATTACATATTTTTAAAAAGAATATTAACCATTCATCCCGCAACTTTCATCTCTATAGGGATGGCATGTAGAAAAACTTTCTTAGTGCTTAGATGTCATGATGTCACGAAAAACCAGCGACCACCAACAAACAATGAGTTTATCGGTGGTCACCAGGTCATGTCGACCTGTATAAATGCTTCTTGCTTCTTCAGAGAGAAAGAAGCAACTCCGCCTGCGACCGGACAAGCAGATGACCGATGCAGGCACTGTAATACAAGGATGTACCTCTATACCCGCCCCAATCAACCATCACGTCATGTCGCAAGCCCCTCAGGAGAACCGGATATACACTAGCTGATCCTGGAACGCGATCCACATAAGGCGTGTGGATCACTATGGCAAGTTTTAACACCATGTGTACATAATGATTTCTTACGTTTACGCGAATGTTACTCATTGAAATAAAACTAATTTAAACAGATTTTATCGCGGTGTTCCGGGTTACCATGTGTACGGTGGTCGCTATCCGGGCGGATATGAATATCCTACCACCAGATTTTTTTTTTGGTCTGGACGTAGATGAATTATAATCAATTATACGAGTATAAATGGTTTATACACTTTCCCTCATCTATCTTATATATCCAGAAAAAAAATTGCCCAAACGTTGTCACACTACATTTAACAATTTCACATGCATAATAACAGCAATCGCTGTGATCCGCTGATAATCTGCATGATAACATCCTAGGTAATAAAAATGTAAGTATTTATAGTTACCCGTTCTGCGAAATAACTAAACTGCAAAAGTGTTTGCAACGGACGTGCCAAGTCTATTCTGATAGGAAGAAATTACCAGCTTTCGCAACCATGGACAGAGATTACCAACAGGGACCAGAATACCCAAAATTTCTCGATAACAATGACCCCCTAGGACACTTCAAGCAAAGGTTTTATGAGAAGAAAGGAGTCATATACATGTGTGGTAACTCCCTAGGTCTCGCATCTAAGGACGCAGAAAAATACATCCTGGACGCCATCGAGGTATGGAAACAAGAAGGTATCAAAATGTGGAACTATGATAATGCTAAATATTACTTGTCTTCAGATTATTTTTCTAAACTAATGGCTCCGATTGTTGGTGCTGATGCGAATGAGTTGGCATTTATTGGATGTACAACAGCCTCGATACATCAAGTTATCAGCACTTTCTATAAGCCAACAGCAACCAGATATAAAATATTAGTTGACGATATAAACTTCCCAACAGACCGCTACGTTGTCGACAGTCAAGTGAGGCTGAAAGGATATAATCCTAAAGATGCCGTAAAGGTAGTCTCGACACGCGATGGCAAGTTTATGTTCGAAGACGATATTATTAAAAGCATGACTTCTGACGTCATAATGGTTTTCTTGCCAACAATTTATTACAGGACCGCTCAAGTTCTAGACATGGATAAAATTACTAAAGCAGCTAAAGAACGAGGGATATTCGTGGGATGGGATTTATGTCATGCTGCAGGCGCTTTAGAAATCAATCTCAAAGACCTTGATGCTGACTTCGCAGTGTGGTGTACTTACAAATATTTGAATGGAGGTCCGGGATCTGCAGCCGCTTTGTACATTAACAAAAAGCATTTCCAGATGCTTCCAGGGCTTTGTGGGTGGTATGGAAATAAGACAGAGACACAGTTTCTTCTGAGACAAGAATTCGATCACCACAAAGACGCTAGCGGCTGGCAATTTGGTACCCCAAGTGTTTTATCGAATGCTGGATTGGAAGGATCCCTGAGTATGTTCTCTGAAGCAGGAATGTCTGATATACGGAAGAAATCCCTTCACATCACTGGATATCTGATGTTTCTGGTAGAAACCACGCTGTTTGACTACGGCTTCACGATAGGAAATCCAAAAGAGGACAGCAAGAGGGGTGGCCACGTGTGTTTGGAGCACGACGAAGCTTATAAAATTAGTATAGCGCTGAAGAAGCGAGGTGTTGTGCCAGATTTTAGACCACCAAATGTTATTCGTTTGTGCCCCGTAGCTCTGTATACTACATATAAAGAAGTTTATGATGTAGTTCAGATTTTATTAGACTTAGTTAAGAGTGAAAGTTATAAAGATATTGGTGATTACAAACCACTGGTTGTTTAGCTTTATTATTTTTTATGTACTAGTAAATGATAAAAAAAATTAAGTCATAAAAAGTTTATTTATACTTATAGATTATTCTTTCTTTCTACCTGGCGTTATCTTGGCTAGAGCCAAAGTCCATCTTCTTACTAACACGCTTTAACTTTGCCTGAACTTGGGCATTCTCTTCTTTTTTTATTGAATGTTTAATGTTCAAAGTAGTTTCAGTTTTTTATTATTTGTTTGAATGACGAGAACAGCAAGGCGCTCGCCTGATGGTTAGCGCCACGCCTGCCCACAAACAGACCTACAAAGCACTGTATGTCACTGAACTGCGCTCGTTACCTTGAGATATAAGATATTAAGTCTCATAATACCCAGTAATTTCACTGACTTCAATTTCCTTTAAACCGAAACACAACAGTGCTTACACACTTGCTTGGCGGCAGAAATAGACAATGCGGTGGTACCAACCCCGACGGCATACGAGGGACCTACCACCTTGTAAAGGTAAGGTTAAGGTTAGGTAGGTCTGGGTTAACCCGTGTCGTGAGTATCAGGAACGTCCGATGTCACAACACACAGACCTGAAATAAATATTCGTGGATCACAAAAAAAATGTCTCAGTGCGGGAATCGAACCCTCGGCACCAACTTCGCCCAGTCGCCTAGTTCGCCACAGAGTCTGCCAAATGGATAAGGGTTTTATTTCAAATATTATAATACATATGTTTATATTGTATATTATCGTTTTATCACCTGTCTGACTAGACGAGCAGTTTGCCCGTCTGATGGTAACTGTGAAGGCTGCTAAAAACAATGTGCACTTACAATACTAGAAGAATCATAGGCGCGTTGCCGATCTTAAAGGGATAATTAAGGAATTGGGAAAGAGAGGGGCTCCGGATATCTTATTCACCGTACGAAACGCAGCAGCAAGTCGCTTCTTTACATCGGTTTTTTGTGAGACAGTGGTCACACGTTCAAATTTATTAGTTTGATTTTCGGGATCGATCTATACAATCAAATTAAGGTAATTTCTTAAAATCAGTCATAAATAAAACACTCGATAGCTTTTCATTAAATTTTTAATTGAAAATAGGCTTAAACTAATTTATATCTAGTTGTAATGCGATTTATAACCTCAGCAGGCATATCACATGATCCGGAGGGCTTCCGAGATTTAACATTATCAAATCACACTACAACCGCCGTTTATAAATAAAAAAATATAATTGTAACAAAATGTTCAAACGTTGTTGCCGACTTAAAAATAAAAAAAAAAACTTCATATTTTTTTTTCATCTATCAACATTTGGGTGTAAATTTTCGTACTTACAAATTATTTGGACATAACAGAAAAAAAGCGTGTCCTAACATTATTAAACCTTAACGTTTCTATTATTATTTTAATATTTACAGTAATTTACATCACATGAGCAATGTTGTATGTTGGATGATACATCATGTTATGTCAATAAACTAACTCGAGGAACTAGTATCAAGACTGTTAAGTCGTGATTTTTTTTTATTACTTGATCAATTTTCCTAACATTGCTCAAAAATCAATATTTTTTTTCACATTTTTCTTATTTTTTTTACGCTGCCAGCGGCGGGTTTCCAATTATGTATTTAATAAAATATTGCTCCAGTTATCGATGGGGGATTTTTGAGTGTACCAATTTGGTTATATCCTACCAGAATTGGCACAGTTAATATAATAATTTAAACTATATATTTTTAATTTCAATTATTTATTTTTTTGTAAGTATTTAATAACAAGCTCGACCCTCTAACCTCTGTGGACGTCACACAACATTGAAATTATCTGTAGCCTAGCTTATACGAATGTAATACAGTCTGTGGCAAGAGTTGCTTGCAAACTATGGAAAAAAAGAAAATATGGGTTTTTTTAAAAAATATTTTTTGTTTTTCGTAAACCGATCAATCAAATAGCATCTTTTAAAATGTACAATTTTATCGACCCCGCTTAACAGAGTCGTGTTTAAAAACTTTCCATAAACACAAATTTAATTATAATAATTTCTAATCTAATAGAGTGTGTCCATAAATTAGCACAGCATAGTTGGAGTTTGTGTCCCAGCGCGTCCGCTTGTGTGTTCGTTCGTTTGTTTGTCTGTGTGTTTGTAACCACCATACTTGTAGCCGCTCACAGCGCACGTGACTGAGTGACAGATGGTTGTGAAACTGATGAATTTAAACTCTGCAAAAGACAATTTTTGTTACATTATTGTTTAATATATTGATGTACGTATTTTAAATTATAAATTATACGCGTTGGCAGAATTTGTTTGTCTTAAGAAATATGAAAGGCCGCGGTGATGAACCACAGATCGATTTTATGGACTTTTAAAATTTAACACTATTTCCCTACGTATGACTTTATGGCCGTTCTGTACCTATATTCTATTTACAGTAAGGTTGCAATAACAATACTGTTTTGACACATCTTAAATACAAAATGCCTATACTTTACAGCCAGTAAGCAAAACTGTCAAAAAAGTGTGTGTGTGCAATTCACACATGGCAGAAGTGGTAAACTCCGGAATAATTAACATAAATTAATTAAACCAATTTAATACGCAATTGGAAAAATAAAATACGCGAATGATACACCACGTTGTTTATGACACATTTCCGAAGGCTTCGTTGTACGCAGGTGCAAATACACGGGATAGCATAAATGTCATCTATCTCATTCTCTAGCAGGCTAAATCCTATTTATGAATATGTTTGTCTCTTTTTAGTGTCGCTTTTTCGTTTCATCAAGTTTTCAAAACACAACGAAGCTAAATAAGTTTCACTTCAAAAATACGGAGTCAAGTTGGATGTTGAGTTCTGTGTGAATTTGTATGATAAATGGGTGAACGACAACGACAAGCTGAGGTTCGGACAGGTAGGGAGCCATTGATGCTGGTCGAGTGAAGAAGGCAATTCAGTCGAAACAGGCTCGGATAGCCGAATATTGTATGCAGTTTTGTTTTTTTTTACTAGCCCTGTATTATAGATGTCCCACTGCTGGGCACGGGCCTCCTCTACTGAATGAGAGGGGTTAGGCCTTAGTCCACCACGCTGGCCTAATGCGGGTTGGCAGACTTCACATACCTTCGAAAAATCTTATCTTATTGTTTGCATATTCATTTAGTATGTATATAGTATAAGTAAAAAAAAGTTGCCTAAGTTCTTCACATCGTAGTACTGTCTCCTAAAACTGACAAAGCTGATAAAATGCATTAAAAAAATCAAAACAATAATGTTATATCTACAAATAATTGTATGTACTAACACAGATTGTATCCATTTTCACGCGGCCATACTTCAGTATTTACGCATGCATTCTGAAATGGTACATTATTTCCTTTATTCCAAATAAAAAAAAATATAAATGATAATAAGATAAAAATTTCGCAAAAAAAAAGTGTCTAGAAATATTTTTTTTAGTAACAGACAATTTTAAATAGGTTTTATTTTGTTTTCTACGATTTTTCATTCTGTATACAGATTAGTATACACCCACAGGGATAGAGCAAAAAATCGGTCGGATTTTAATTGATTTGTTCTATCGTAAAAAAAATTCGGAGTGTGTTCTCGATATTAAGTTGGGCAAAAACGGAGCACCTTGTCAAAGTCGAACTTAATTTGTTTGTAAATCTACCTCAGCCCCGATCAAAGTCAACACCAGCCTTGACCGATCTCAGTCATAGGATACATCCAACTTAGCCACTTAGCCTCAGTTTCGATCGAACTCAGCCACTTAGACTCAGTATCGACCGAACTCATCGCCTTAGCCACTTAGCCTCAGTATCGACCGAACTCAGCCACTCAGCCACTTAGCCTCAGTTTCGACCGAACTCAGCCACTCAGCCACTCAGCCACTCAGCCTCAGCATCGACCGAACTCAGCCACAGCGAACGAATGCCTCGCGGTCGGTCCTCGCGACCTCAGCGTCGTCCCGTCGTGTACGTACAGTTGTGCAGGCGCACCGAGGGCCAGTCGTGCAGCGGCGCGGCGCTGTTGTCGTCGTTGTTGTTGGTGTTGTTGCTGGCGCGTGAGTCGCGGCGCCGCGCGACATGCGGCGCGTCACCGTGCGACACGCAGCGCTCGTGGATGTGCACGCCCGACACGTCCGACCCGGGGATCTCGAACATCACCTCCAGCAGGAGACCCTCCTGCAATAAATAGAGGATATTTTCTTCGCTTAGCTGTTATCATACTGCACAACAAATATAATCACGCGACGAACTGCGTACTTTAAGTTTTTACGAGCTTTTCAGTAGGTAGTTGTAAAAAACATAAAAAAGAACACTTTCGTACAAATCGCGTCATGAACATGATATGAGATTTAAAAGAAAAGCAATATTTTTTTCTTTTGATGAGCAGGTCTTTTTAGAATTAATCATTCTATAAAGAGGTCTTTTTAAGAATGAATCATTCTGCGGAAAGGCTTTCCTAAGATGGAGTCATGCCACAAACTTTTTAGGGAGTAAGTTATTCTCACTCTCATATAGGAGTGACCTCACATCTAAATATTGGCGTGATAATTTTGATGATATGTAAAATAAACTACAAAGTACTGCATGGCATTGAACTGCGCTTGTCACCGCGAGACATAAGATGTTAAGTCTCACAATGCCCAGTAATTTCCCTGGTTTCAATGTCCTTCAAACCGAAACACAACAGTGCTTACACGCTGTTGCTTGGCGACGTCAATAGACGGCGCGGTGGTACCAACCCAGACGGCCTCTTGCATACGAGGGACCTACCACCCTGTAAAATGAACATTTTTTTTATAGCATAGATCGGCAAACGAGCAAGTGGGTCACCTGATGGTAAGTGATTTCTACCGTCGTTGTACGCCTACCACCAGAAGAGTCATGGGTGCGTTGCCGACCTTAAAGGAAAGGGATAATTAGGGATTGGGAAGGGGAGGGGATTTGGGCTTCCGGTTATCTCACTCACCGTACGAAACACAGTAGCAAGCCACTACTTTACGTCGGTTTTCTGTGAGATAGTGGTAAGGATCCGGTCGAGCCAGCCCATTCATGCTGTAGACAAAACTGTCCACAGTGTGGCTCTACCACTCTAAATTGATGAATTTAACATGAATTTAAATATGTATATATTGACCATGATAGCCCGGAGTCCCCTGGCGCCCGTCCTGCGTTCCATGGCGAGCGCGGCCACCGCCCGCAGCGCCTCCTCGCTGAACGACAGCTCGCACTTGTCCATCGCGAACAGCAGCTTGTACTGCGACACCTACGACAAACAACACACAAACACAATTAACCCACATCAAATTGTTTCACGCGTAGCTGAAAACATAAAAAAGACGGTTCTATTTTTCAATTAAATATTCGATGTTTCACTTATGAGCATGGGACTTTAGATACCAGTGTATGGTAATCGGCATTAAAACAAATAAATACAATGAGATCCTCGTTTTCATTTTTTATTTTTTTTAAACAGTCGTGAGCTTTGTGTCGTGGGTATCAGGAACTATGAGAGACTTTCAGTCTCGCAACACCCAAACCCGATAAATGTTTGTGGATCACATAAACATTTATCTCGGTGCGGGGATCGAATTCGCGTTCTCTCGTTTCACAGCTCGCACGCTGCGCCACAGAGGCGTATATTAGATATATGATTTGTAATAATAGAGTGTCCTAAATATCAATGTATGCCAATTGGCGTTAAAACAAAAAAAAAATCATAATAACATCTTTTTCAATTATAATATTACATCTATGTATGATTAATAATAACAGGGTTTCTCAAATATCGAGTTAACAGTAAATGAGCCTTAAAACAAAATAACGACCACCTTTTCAATTCCACTATTGGATCTTCAATTTGTAACCATAGGACCACCAAAGTAAACCCGAGATGGACGGCAGCACGGGTGGTCGGCCTCGTTGCTGCCGTTGACGCCGAGGGCGTCCTTCGGTAAGCCCTTCTGAGCCCTCTCGCAAGGGCCGCAAGACACCGCGCAGGGGCGGTTTCGGCAGCAATCCTTGGCTTTCCCAAGGAGACCCAGGGACCGCTCCACATGCGCCGAAGAAGGCCACCGCGGGGTTTTCAGTTGGTATTTGTCGGCATAGGGTGTACATAGTGTAAGGACTCGGCCCAGCAGTCGCCCGAATGTTTTCCATCTCTCCCGGGCGGCTCGACGCTGGGTCGTAAGGCCGGTAGAGCCAACATAACCGTTCCAACACCCCCCCTGGTGAGACGGCAGCCATAAAACGCTTTCCCCGCGACAAAAAAAAAATACTATCAAAATAACGAATTTGAAAAATTGTTCATAGCTTTCGAATATAAGTGTTTGAGCACTTACCATTGCATTCTTGGGTTCTGTGAGTATCCTGACGAGTAAGTCCTCGTTCAAACTGTGGAAGGGAACAAGCACGGGGAACCTGCCGACGAATTCCTGAAACAACATACAACATTGTATGAGTGGACTCATCATATTTTAAGTTAAAGCACCAGAATAACTGTGTTACAATACTGACAAATGAATATTTTGCTTCATAATGAATGGACCGGTTCGACTGGGTCGTTATCACTGTCTCACAGAAAATGGACGTAAAGTAACAGCTTACTGCTGCTGCTTTGAGTATTGATGCGTACGGTGAGATATCTGGAGCCCCAAATCCCCCTCTCTTTTCCAATCCTCCTTCCATTTAAAGTTAGTAACGCGGTTATGACTCTCCTGGTATTATTTGCGTACAAAGGCGGTATAGATCACTTATCATAAGGTGACCCATTTGCTTGTGTATTTTTTTTATACACCTAACAGTCACACATATAGCCCTGACCCCACAGTAAGATATGAGTCTTGTGTCGTGGGTATCAGAAACTACAAGAGACTTTCGGTCTCACAACACCCAGATCCCGAAACAAATATTTGTTTCGGTGCGGGGACCGAACCCGTGGCCTTTCGCTTCACAGCCGGCTACTCGCCCGTTGCGCTACGGAGGCTGTCCAAAAAAAATATGTTCAAAGTAAAAATGTGTAATGTAAGGAAGTCGTTGGATGCAGGCCGCTTTTAAAATGTCGGTGTGGAAGTCTTTGGGGGAGGCCTATGTTCAGCAGTGGACGTCCTGTGGCTGATGATGAATGAGATATCGGTAAGTGAGATATCCGGAAGTCTAAATCCCCTCCCCTTCCCAATCCCAATTATCCTTTTCCTTTAAGGTCGGCAACGCGCCCATGATTCTTCTGGTTGTGGGAGTACATGGGCGGTGGAGATCACTTACCATTAAGTGACCCCCTTGTTCGTTTACCGGCCTATGCTATATAAAAAAAGTAACATATATCCATCTATCCATACTTACAAACTTTCGCGTTTATAATAGTAGGATAAAAAAGGTGTCCTCACGATGTTTCCTTCACCGTTAAAGCAAGCGATAATTAACAATTAATATACACGTAACTTAGAAAAGTCAGTGGTGTATGCTCTTGGGGCTGGTTTCGAACCTGCGACTTTCGTTTCGACAGTCCATACCACTTCCCGCTGAGCTATCGCTGCTTACAAGGCCTGATCCCTCTCATTCAGTAGAGGAGGCCCGTGCTCAGCAGTGGGACGAATATAATACAGGGCTAGTAAAAAAAAGACGTGTGGCACTCGGGGACTGCCGTGGTAAAGCTATTGCATAGCTTTTATCAACTTATGTAATTATAAGTATTTATTTATTTTATTTATGCAGTATTTTTTTTTCCTTTGTTTTTAATTTTAATTTTGTGAGTCAAGGTCGGGGTCAAGGTCAAGGTTAAGGTCAAGGTCGGGGTCAAAGTCCGGTCAGAGTCTTGCGAAAGTTCGGTCCAAGCTGACTAGTCACTGTGTGACGCCACCTGGGACTTCGAAATTATCGATGTTCTAGGGAGGTCAGCTAACGTTGGCTGCCGGAGTGGGGGGTGTTAGGTTTTTTCGTTACGGAATTTCTGTATTCGGTCTCGCCGCTCAAGACCCGCGATAAAATCTATACAATAGCTTAAAAAGAAAGAAGTAAGGGCGTGTAGCGTGTAGCGTGTAGCGTGTAGTACGCACCGGTATCATGCCGAAGTCGATGAGGTCCCTGGCCTGCACCTTGCGCAGCCACGCGTCGCGCTCCTCGCCCTCCGCGCGCGCCGACTCCAGCGGGGACGCGTCCGCCGCCGCCGCGTGCAGTGCTGCCCGCCTGCCCCCGCTAGCGTCCCACGCGCCGAAACCGAGGTACTTCTCGTTGCTGCGCCGCTGCACCAGTCTGCAAGAACACAAACATGACTCACGCTTGCCATCAACATACAACACTAAGGCCGCGGACTCGAAGTCAGCGGCAAGTGGCGGCGGTGCGGGTGCGGCGCGTTCAAATGCATAGATTTAAATGGAGCCGGTCTCGAAAGCAGCGGCGCGGCGCGGGCGCGAGGAGCGACGTACGAGCGGCGCGCGTCTGTCGAGCGGCAACTGCGCGTCTGCATTGACGTAGTGCTGTGTATTTTCAAAAATGCCCGCCGACGTGGTGGAGCAAATTATTTCAATGATTTTTGAAATGATAACTTCTTATAGCTCAAGAGCCCGTGAGTGCCAGACCTTCGTATTTTAATAAAAGCTGAAATTTTTTCTATGTGTGTCCCTAGTACTGGTAAGAATGATCCCCACCCATGAAGCTGAGGCAGCGGTGGCTTTGGCAGTTAACAGGTGACAAAGGTGTATAAAATTCCATCTCAAATTTATCATAAAATAAAACTTAATTTTTTTATATTTGATTCATAATAATATCAAAACTCGCGTTGCTCATTGCCAGACAGTTAGTATGGTTGCAACCCTCTGCCGGACACCCTTAAACTATTATAATTTATAATTATACTTACGTTATATTATAAAACCTAAATTTTATATATAATTTTTTGGGGGCCTATTAATCTATGTTTACATAATTGCCGGACAGTTTCGACGGTTCTATCATCTTGCCAGACGCATTCAAAGTCAAAGTTTCGGGGAGCAAGGAGCGTATACAGTAACTAGTGCGAGTGAGACAGAGCGCTTGGTCTATTGCGGCCCTTCACTGCGCATCCACTGTTATCAAGTTCAAATTGTGCAGTTTATTTTTTTCTTAATCAAGAAATTTCATTAAATAAATTTTTACAGTTTCAATAACAAATATTTAAAACGATACTCAGTAAAATTGTTCTAATACAACTTCAATCATATCGAAACTCTAATAATTTTATTTATATTATTTTTCATTTTTACGAAGTTTATTATTATAAATTCTATCAAAATTGTAAAACCAATGAATTGTACTATGTTATGTACTAGCTTTTGCTCGCGGCTCCGCCCGCGTGAACAGCATTTTTCGGGATAAAAGTAGCCTGTAACCGTCTGCAGTGCTCCATCTGTCTCTGTAGATAAATTCATCAAAATCGGTTCAGTGATTTAGGCGTGAAAGCGTAACAAACAAACTCAGTTTCGCATTTACTTTTACCCCCCTTTTCATCTCTTATTAACTAAAATTTCCAAAATTCCTGAAACACGTATTTATTTGTTTTACGTCAATAACCGAAATACAAAATTTTGTTTATGCAACTTTCAAAATGACGGACTTTCATACATATTATCATCCTCTATTTTGACCCCTTTGGGGTGGAATTTTCTAAAATCCCTTCTTAGTGGGTGCCTACATCACAAAATGAATATACAGTCCGAATTTCATGCTTGTAGCCTTGATAGTTTGCGCTCGGCGATGATGAATCAGTCAGTCAGTCAGGACATGTAATTTTATAAGTATAGATTTGCCATATGCCATGCCATTGTGTTATGTATTTTTCGTAATTTAAGAACAGTCTGGCATTTTTTTAAAGTTTCTTCAGAAAATATTATTATATGTTCATCATTTTTCTTACAAACAAACCAAACTATTTTTTCGTCACTCATAATAGCACTTTATTACAACTGATCACATTTATTTTATAAACTGCACAGAAAAATAAAACATTTATTATGAGCATAGCCGTTCACCAGATAGTTACAATAAACAACAGCTGATGCGCAGTGAAGGGCCGCAATAGACCAAGCGCTCTGTCTCACTCGCACTAGTTACTGTATACGCTCCTTGCTCCCCGAAACTTTGACTTTGAATGCGTCTGGCAAGATGATAGAACCGTCGAAACTGTCCGGCAATTATGTAAACATAGATTAATAGGCCCCCAAAAAATTATATATAAAATTTAGGTTTTATAATATAACGTAAGTATAATTATAAATTATAATAGTTTAAGGGTGTCCGGCAGAGGGTTGCAACCATACTAACTGTCTGGCAATGAGCAACGCGAGTTTTGATATTATTATGAATCAAATATAAAAAAATTAAGTTTTATTTTATGATAAATTTGAGATGGAATTTTATACACCTTTGTCACCTGTTACCTGCCAAAGCCACCGCTGCCTCAGCTTCATGGGTGGGGATCATTCTTACCAGTACTAGGGACACACATAGAAAAAATTTCAGCTTTTATTAAAATACGAAGGTCTGGCACTCACGGGCTCTTGCTCTATTATGGGAGGGTGAACCGAAACGTTCCGTAACGCGAGCGGTCCATGGACCAGCCAGCGTTAGCCGACCTCCCTGGAACATCGATTATTTCGAAGTCCCAGGTGGCGTCACATAGTGACTAGTCAGCTTGGACCGGACTTTGACCGGACTTCAACCGGACTTTGACCGGACTTTAACCGGACTTTGACCGGAGTTTGACCGGTCTTTGGCCGGACTTAGACCGGACTTCGACCGGACTTTGATAGGGCTTTGACCGGATTATGACAAACTTCGACAGGACTTTAACCGGACTTCGACCGGACTTTGACAAGACTTTGACCGGTATTTGACCGGACTTCGACCGGATTTTGACCGGACTTTAACCGGACTTCGACCGGACTTTGACAGGACTTTGATAGGGCTTTGACCGGATGTTGACAAACTTTGACAGGACTTTGACTGGATTTTGAGAGGACTTTAACCGGTATTTGAACGGACTTCGACTGTACTTTAACCGGACTTCGACCGGACTTTGATAGGACTTTGACCGGGCTTTGACCGGATTTTGACAAGACTGACAGGACTTTGACTGGACTTTAACCGGATTTTGGCAGGACTTTGACCGGGCGTTGACCGGATTTTGACAGCGCTTTGACTGGACTTTGACCGGATTTTGACCGGTATTTGACCGGACTTCGACCGGACTTTAACCGGACTTTGATAGGGCTTTGACCGGATTTTGACAAACTTTGACAGGACTTTGACTGGACTTTAACCGGATTTTGGCAGGACTTTGACCGGTATTTGACGGACTTTGACAGGACTTTGACCGGGCTTTGACCGGATTTTGACAGGACTTTTACCGGATTTTGACAGGACTTTAACCGGACTTCGACCGGACTTTGACAGGATTTTGATAGGGCTTTGACCGAATTTTGACAAACTTAGACAGGACCTTGACCGGACTTTGACAGGACTTTTACAGGACTTTGACCGGACTTCGACCGGACTTTGACCGGCTCCTCCGCTCTCACTTTAACCCACATTCGTTTAAGTTATCACTTCTGTCGAGCGTTCCAAGACGCACTGTTTTTTTTTTTTTATTTATATGGGACATCATATTCACATCAATTTTGGTTCGCGAACAAACACTAATTTCTCATAGTACAGCACTACGCCGCTCGTCACGCCGCGCGATCTGCCCGCTGGCTTCGAGACCGGGTCACCGCCGCCGCCCCGCACCCGCTGACGCAGAGTCCGCGGCCTAATGGTTTCCTCAAACAGCGGACGGGACGGGACGACAACGTGACGCTGACGAGACTGCGTATAGACAGTCGAGCGTCGAGCGCGACGGTTCTGTGTCACATTTTCTATATTGACTAATGCATTACAACTGCTCACGTCCCGTCAACGTCACGTTGCCGTCCCGCCCCGTCCGCTGTGTGACCAAACCCTTAGGATCAAGCCGAACATAACAAATGTTAATTTTTTTGAAGTGATAACTTCTTATGGGAGGGGTGACTGCACTACACCTGATTGTAAGCGTAGTGCAATCCAAAAACCCAGCGACCACCGACAAACAATGAAATTATCGGTAGTCACCAAAGTCATACCGGCCTGTATAAATGCTTCTTCCCTCTTTGAAGAGGAAAGAATCGAGGGGCCTGCGAAAGGACAGGCGGATGACCGGTGCAGGCACAAGGATACAAAGATAACCCTATACCCGCCCCAATCACCCATCAAGTCATGTCGCAAACCCCTCGGAAGAACCGGATATACACTGGCTTTTCTTAAAACGCGATCCACACAAGACGTGTGAGTCACCGCTTCGTAACGTAACGTGTTACGGAGCCACTCTGTCTGACTTCCCTTTCTCTCACGCATACGGCAGCGATAGGCAAGCTCCTCCTCCCTCACTTTAACCCACATTAGTTTAAGTTATCATTTCTATCGACCGTCCCGAGACGCACACGGTTTTTTGTTATTTAATCCTGACTCGGCAAAGTGACTACGCCACACCTGATGGTAAGTGTAACGCAATCCAGGAGTAGTGCCGACCAACGACAAACAGTGTGTCTATCGGTCGGTGTGTGTGTGTGTGGTCGGCAAGATCATGCCGGCCTGCCTAACTGATTCTTCACACTCCGTTTAAAAGACCCCATATTATAAGAAGGAAAGAACACGTGTGTCGGCAAACTATTCCACAAGTTAATGATCCGGAAGAAGTACAATTTCGCGAACTTTTTAATTCAAGCCGAAATGGAGCAGACCACCGGGGCTGTGGTAACGCAAGCCAGCGTGGTTCTTGAGGATCATGCACAAAAACTATTATAATCTAATTATTTTACTTTATAACGTTCCTCATTGGCATAAATTGAGCTGCTCTAATTCAAATAAATAATACTTCAATTTAGTACAAATATTTTAAATCAGCTTAGAAAAGAGCAACGTCAAGAGTTTTTTGCCCGTTCTCCTCTAACGAAACAGACGAGCGGGCCGTTCGTCTCCTGTCTAGATGACTGACCTGTCCAATCCGTTGTAAGCGCCGCTCGCCACGAACAGTATATTGGTGGTGTCCACTTGCACCGCGTCACCGCGTAGTTTCCTAGAGTTACGCTCCGGGACAGACACCACCGCGCCCTCCAACATCTTCAGCATGCCTTGTTGTACACCCTCACCTACAAACATGGAGAACGTTGATGGTGAGTGGTATGCATTGCCGAAACGGCACGTGTTTTGAAACTACTATCGGATCCAAAACGACCCATCTTGAAAAACGACCCCGGAACAAGCCACAATGTTTTTTTTATCCGAGCACGGCAAAGTGACTGCACGTTACAGATACATTTCGTACAGATATTATTTTTATGTAGACAACATTATTCTCTCTGTAATTTACTATAATAAATGTGAGAATTTGAATGTTTCTGAATTTGGGTGTTTGTTAGTCAGTCATGCCTAACGGCTGAACGGTTTTGGATAAAATTTGGCACACCGGTTTTGGATGAAATTTGGCACACGGGTAGACTACGATCCGGATTAGGATATAGGATACTCTTATCCCGCAAAAGGCCGTTCATTAGCATTAACTAATATTATAAAGAGGAAAGATTTTATTATTTGTTTGCATTGAAAAGGCTCTGAAACTACTAGACCGATTTGAGAAATTCTTTCACCATTAGAATCCTACATTATCCCTGATAAACATAGACGATATCAATAATATAACGGTGCAGAATTACACGCGGGCGGTGTCGCGAGCGAATGCTATCTATGTATATAAAAATGAATGTTTATCTGTATGTCCTTCATAGAATCGTAAACTATGCATTTGATCATGTGATGATCTTTAGCAAAGTTGTTGTGCATCAGCCCACGTAGGTTTCTGAGTTGGTACGACGATTACGGTTCATGCCGATTTGAATCGAAACGAAAACAGCGAACGAATGATGACACGAAATGAATTGAATATTTGTTTAATGTCTTTCCTTCATATTTATTTTAGTTGGTGGCGTAGCAACTCGTGCAGGGTACAGCTAGTACTTAATAAACATGATGACACCCACCTCCTACATCACGGAGCTGATGTATTCCAGGGACGGCACCGATTTTGTCCACTTCATCCAAAAACACGATACCTGTCTGTGCACGCTCCACACTGTAACATACATCACATTTCATTTTATATGAATATATCATGTACAACTCATGTATGGCTTCGGTGGCACAGTTGTATGGCTTATTTTTTTTTTATTTAAATGACGAGTTAGGCGCTGGCCTGATGGTGAGGCTTGCCCATAAACAGAAGCAACACCACACAGAACTTTGAATTACGAAGCACTGTATGGCAGTGAACTGCGCTCGTCACCTCGAGACATAAGATGTTAAATCCCAGTAATTTCACTGGCCTCAATGTCATTCAAACCGAATAACAACAGTGCTTACATACTAATTCTTGGCGGCAGAAATTGACAAAGTGGTACCAACCCAGACGGCCTCTCGCATACGAGAGACCTACCATCTTGTATTGCTTATGCGATACGACTCTTGTACTGAGATCTCCGATTCGGTCTCCGGGACGGTAAAAGTAATATTGGGTTTTTCTATCACAAAATGCTCATTATTGGCCCAGAGACTCGTATTGTGCCCGGTATGGCGAAGAGAGAAGAAGCTAATCGAGGGGCCTGCGACACGACCGAATGACCGATGCAGGCACAGTAATTAATACCAGAATGTACCCCTATACCCGCCCCAACCAACCATCATGTCATGTCGCAAGCCCCTCGGGAGAACCGGATATACTCTGACTGATCCTGGAACGCGATGCACACAAGGCATGTGCACACTATGTCAGGTTTTAACACCATGTGTACGGTGGTCGCTATCTGGGCGGATATGAATATCCTACCAGCTAAATCAGTATTGAATCCCGACTCACTTGAAGTTGGCGTCCTGTAACAGTTTCGCTATGACGCTCTCGATGTCCTCGCCGACGTATCCCGCCTGCGTCAGTGTGGTGCAGTCGCAGATGGCGAAGGGCACGTCGAGACACTGGGCTATCGTCTGCGCCAGTAACGTTTTACCTGTGGATAACAGAAACCAAATATTGAAAAGATATAATATCATAAATAAATACGGATGGAAGCGGATGGATGCGGGTTACCCAAGACCGGGATGGTTGGCGCTCACTTGGCGAGGCTTACGTTCAACAGTAGACGGCAATAAGCTGAGATGATGATTGAGAAGTATGTGCGGTGTGATTATGAGAGATGGAGTAAGAAATAGTGAGGTAAGAAAGAGGTGTCGTTTGAGAGATGCAGTGACAAAGATTGAGAAAGGAATACTGAGGTCGTTTGGGCATGTAGATGATGGATGAAAGATGATTGACGAAATAGATATACATGGCGAGTGTGAATGGTACAGTTGGGAGGAGAAGGCCAGGGCGAACTTCCTTAGATCAAGTCGGAGATATTCTCGAGTAAGGCCAGGTCAGAAGTACCCTAAACCGACGTGCAAGCATGTAGAATTTAAGGAGACTGAAGGAAACTAAAGAGGTGTGTAAGGATAGTAGCAGTTGAAAGTCCGTTGTCTCTGCCTACCCCTATGGGAAACAGGCGTGAGTCTTTGTATGTATGTAATACAACTCCAAATTAACTATGTGCTAACAAATAAAGAATATATTCATTCGGTGTTAATTTGAAAATTAAAAGGCTACAAGTAACAATTGCATTGCAAATAACAGCCTGAGTTACAACATAAATTAAATATAAAAAAAATAAATTAAGGTAAAACAACAGCCTTGGTAGCGTGTTTGTATTTTTGTACTGTATTGTGTTGTATTGCGTACGCGGTACGATTGCTGTGCTGAGATCACGGGTTCGATCCCCGAGTCGGGTAAAAGTGATAGTGAGTATAGTGGTCATCTAGCCGGAGTCTGGAGTTTGTGCCCAGTATAGGCTCGCCCCCTATCATACCATGGGAAAAAAGCTATACATATACGCTAAAATAATTGCTACTTAAATGAACTCAATTATTATTCTACACACAAAAGGATTTTTTACAAATAGAAACAATTTATTTCCTAATTTTACGCTTAAAATAGCACACGTTTTGCTTAATGCTGACGTGTGTGAAATTTTTAATGGCGATTAACATATTAGTGGTGTGTGTGGGCGAGGAATGGTGAATGGAAAAATACCTTCGAATGTTTCCCACAAACTAGTGAAGTTATATCGGTGCATACCAATGTGTTAGTCAAAACAATCTACCAGAAAAGAATAGAATCAGCTCGCGGAAAATGTCGTAATATGTTTATTGCTTTTAAAGTAGGTAGATATTTTTTGTTGGCTTTGTCTCGGATTAAATAAATTAAATAAATACACCCAACAGTCACACACATGGTCCTGACCCCACCCTAGGTTAAACCTATATCGTGGGTATCATAACACCCAAACCCGAAACAAATATTTGTGGATCACACAAACACTTGTCTCGGGATGGGAATCGAAATTACGGCCACTCCCTTCGTAGCCAGTTCCTCGCTCACTGCAACACGGAGGCTTTTGGTGCCAGGATCATCCTTCCTTCTTACACGCTCCTACTTCGCCCAGGGCAGCCTCCGTAATGAGATGTGCGAATGAATGCGACTCTCGGGTCTTTATTTAACAATACTTGAACACAATAACGCGTTGATATTTATCGTTAATAGGGGACGAGCCTATCACCATACTGTGCAGAATTTCAGGACTCCGGGCTAATACTAAGCATATCGTGATAGAAACACCCAATATCACTTTTATTCAACCCGAGGATCGAACCCGAGACCTCAGCACATCAGTCGTAGCGCATACGCATTACAACATCGTCACCGAGGCATTCGTGTGACTAATAGCCATGAATTCTCCTTCTGTTAAGGCCATACCCCCAGCAAAACGCCGCGCGATCGATGTTTTTAGAGGCTATCTAGTCATTACTTAAAATAAATATTGATTAAAAAAATATACAATATATTTCTACAATCTGTCAGCTTTACTTTGTTCGATTCAAATTCATGTTAATGCTGATATATATTTTTTAATTGTCGTTATAAATGAACCATAAAAATGAGAAAAATGCAAAGATTCCGTGCGTCTCCTTTTAAAGTACAGAATGTTTTCAAATGAGATTAACATCACTAGATAGGCTATTTAATAACGAATATTTTGCCCGTTTTAAATTTTCGAAAAGACCAAAACCTGATTTCTTAAATAATTGATTTAAGATTCGCTAAATACGTGTATATTCTGCACGAAAACTCACATGCTAAGTACACGATTCAGTATGGCGTGAGTCAGTCAAGGTCGTTTGCTCACGGAAGGCCCTTAAACTTTACATGAATAACGTCAAAGAGTGTCAAGCCTGTGAGTGGTAAAGTCACGCTATAGACAGTTTTGTCTACAGCATAAATGGGCCGGCTCGACCGGATCGTTACGACTGTCTCATATAAAACAGACGTAAATTAGGAGCTTGCTGCTGCATTTCGTGCAATGAGTGAGCCATCCGTAGCTCTCAATCCTCTTCCTCTTCCCAATCCCTAATTATCTCCCTTTTCTTTAAGTCGGCAACGCACCCATGATTCTTCTGGTATTGGGGGCGTACATTGCCGGTGGAGACCACTTACCATCAGGTGAACCACTTGCTCGTTTGCCGGCTTATGCTTTAAAAAACAATACAAACGCAGCAGCAGTACCAACAAAACAATCATTTTAAGATAAAATCACCATTTTGCCATCAACCATGTAACGGAACAGAATCAATTAGGGTTTTCACGATCAGAATATTAACGCGTGTTTAACATTCTGAACGTGGTATGTGGTGACTTGCAAGCAGTGATTTACTGTGCTCGCGGCCAAGTATTCCTAAACTGTAGTAGCTTTATAATGATTGTGCAAGCAGAAGGATGGTGAAGGTTGCCTTTGTCTGGTCAACATAAAATTATTAGGTATGCGTTTTTAACTACCACAAAAACATTTGTCTCGGTGCAGGAATCAAACCCGCAGTTTCTTATTTCGCAACCTATTCTTCCGATACGCTAGTAAGGCTATCTTTTTTTATTGCATACACTGGCAAACGAGCAAGCGGGTCATCTGATGGTAAGTGATTTCCATCGCCCATGTACGCCCACAACACTAGAAGAATCATATCATATGGCGTTGCCGACGTTATAGGGGGAGGGTTAATTAAGGGATTGGGAAGGGGAGGGGGCTTTGGTCCTCCGGATATCTCACTCACCATTACTTTACGTCGGTTTTCTGTGAGACAGCGATGTCGAGCCGGTTCATTCACGCTGTAGACAAAACTGTCTACGCCATGGCTCTAACACTCTAAATCACTCTACCACTCCACTGCCTAGCTATTAAAAGTTGATTTTTAGCTGGAACTCCCATTTTGTTTTGTGTCTAGGCCCTTAGTTCCCAAAGTGGTCCAAAGTAGTTTTTTTTTATCCTAGCTCGGCAAAGTGACTACGCTACAACTGATGGTAAAGTAGTGCAATCCAAGAATAGTTTCGACCAACGACAAAGAATCCATTGTAGGTCGGCAAGATCATGCCGGCCTGCCTAACTGCTTCTTCACACTCCGTTTAAAGGATCCTATATTATAGCAAAGAGGGAACACGTGTGCCGGCAAACTATTCCACAGCTTAATACGGTGAGTGAGGTTTTGAGAGGCTCAAATCATCCCTTTACTTAATTTTTTTCCTTATTTCTGTACTTCAAGATTGGCAATGCCCCTATAATTTTTCGGGTATTGTGTATGCTGAAACTTCACGTTCGGTTTTCTGGGAATCAGTGGCATTAACCCGGTCGAGACGGTCCTTTGAATACGCGACAACGCACATTTATCATTTTAACGTACGAATGAATCAAGTTATTATAAAAACCGGGTCAGTTTAACCTTGAATGTGTAAATTACATAATTTATCGAAACTGTTCCAGATATCGTGATGCGTTCGAGACACTGGTTGTTGGCAGGGTAGAGGATTACAAAACCGATACATTTTGTATTCTATTGTTGTAGATATGAAGTTTAGTTCAATGTTAGGAGAACGTCGGACAGGGCAGTGATTGTGAAAGACAAACAGACATACAGACAACATTTGTTCAACGGATTTCCACCAGAAGCAGTAATGTGTGTGTGCGCGCGCGTCTTTGTGTGTGTGCGAGTGTAGCCAAACATTGTAGTCGGTCTGATTATTTTGTTTTTCATAGCATAGACCGGCAAATGAGCAAGTGGATCATCTGATGGTAAGTGATCTCCACCGCCCATATATACCCACAATACTAGAAGAATCATATACGACTTAAAGGGAAGGGATAATTAAGGGATTGGGAATGGGAGAGGGTTTTAGGCCTCTGGATTAAACGCAGCAGAAAGCGGCTACTTTACGTCAGTTTTCTGTGAGACAGCGATATCGACCCGGTCGAGCCGGCCCATTCGTGCTGTAGACAAAACTGTCTACAGCTCTACCACTGCGTCTACAATCAGGTGTGGTGCGGTCACTATGCCGTGCCCATAAAAAACCTGTCCTTATGTGATGACTCACCGCATCCCGTAGGTCCCAGCAGAAGTACGTTGCTCTTGTCGAGGCGGAGTTCGTGTTGTGATCGCTCCAGGACCTCAGCGCCGCCTCCACCGCCGTGACTTAAGTGCAGGAGGTCTAGAAACACACGAGGATCATCAGTTTTTTATTTTTTTTATTTATGGCTTTCGCAGTATTATGCATTTAGCCAGTGTCAAGTATAAATTATTCTCAAGTTCTTTTTACAAGAACGATGAAACACGGGTGCGGTCGATTTCAAGGTCTTGTCGAAATTTTGGTGTTAACTCCTTTCAGTACGATGCTTAATTCACTTATTTCAAAGTTTCATACACTGCTCATCACCGTCAATGTTTATTGAACAAATCCACACCACTTTTATACAACAAACACAACTCTAAACTAGTTTATGAAATAAATTAAAATAAGCGATGAACTGCACTGTCAGAATTCCCGCCAAAACTCGATCATCGGTTTTGTACATTCATATTTGCCAGCCTCCGTGGCGCAGCAGGCGACTAGCCGGCTGTGAAGCGAGAGGCCGCGGGTTCGATCCCCCCACCGAGACAAATGTCTGTGTGATCCACAAATATTTGTTTCGGGTATTGGGTGTTGTGAGACCGAAAAGTCTCTCGTAGTTCCTGATACTCGCGACGCAAGACTCGTATCTTACTGTGGGGTCAGGACTATGTATGTGACTGTTGGGTGTATTTATTATATATTATATATTTAAACTATGGTCCTTGTTGAAAGGCGAAGGAAACATCGCGAGGAAACCTGCATACCTGAGTACTCGATAAGATTTTTCGAAGTATGTGAAGTCATACTTCGAAAAATCTGCCAAACCGCATTAGGTCAGCGTGGTGGACTAAGGCCTAACCCCTCTCATTCAGTAGAGGAGGAAACGATATAAAACCACTACGTACCTATGTGTCAATTACTTTAATAATATGGCAGTTTTTCACTGCACTCGTGCTCAGAATGTGTGACGCATTAAAACATTTTCTAGTACCTACGATATCTTTAAACGTTGATCTAAAAGAAAAGCGTAAAGGTATGCTATACGTGCAAACAGCTGTACATATATAAACAAACTACAGCATTAATGTGCCGAATCGTCAAGAGCGATGGAACTTTTTACAATTTGTAAATTAACAGTAGTGTTTTTTTTATCTGAGCACGGTAAAGTGACTGCACTACACCTGATGGTAAGCGTAGTGCAGTCCAAAAAACCAGCGACCAATGAGTTTATCAGTGGTCACCAGTCAAGCCGGCCTGTATGAATGCTTCTTCCCTCTTCGAAGAAATCGCTCGAAAACTAATTTCCTATTCGACTAATCCGACATAAAATTAATTATTCTATCAATTTTAATTTATCATAGTCGCTACTAGTGACTACTGCTACTTGATATATGGAGAGTAAACGAAAATTTACATCGTTTTAGAAAACTTAGACTAGGCCTACAGGTATTCATTTAATTATTCGCCAGCCATCTTTTTTATAGCATAGTCCGGCAAACTAGCAAGTGGGTCACTTGATGGTAAGTGATCTCCACCGTCCATGTACGCTCACAATTCCAGAAGAATCATGGGCGCATTTCCGAACTTAAAGGAAAGGGACAATTAAGGAATTGGGAAGGGATACAATTGGGGCTCCAGATATCTCACTCACCGTACGAAACGCAGCAGCAAGCCACTTTACGTCGTTACCTATGACAGTGGTTACGACCCGGTCGAGCCGGCCCATTGATGTTTATAAACAAAACTATCTACAGCGTGGATCTACCATTCATTAGTCTACCTACTATATAAAATAAAGTACAATAAGAAAGTACGTTGGCCTCGAGAGCAACATCTAGTGTAGGAAATAGAAACAATCTCTTCCGTGACATTGATTAAGAAAAGCTTCCGCACAAACACGGACTTCCTGTACATTGCGCGCTCCCCTGTCTAGATTCAAACCAAGAACTAATGTAATGCAGTTATGACACGGCAATTCATTGCAATACGAAATATTTATAGCAAGATCGAATGCAAATATACGTGACCAATGCTGTATTGGCAGCAGAATTTGGCTACGAAACGAATGACGTGCAGGGTTGGTGGCTCAAGTCGGGAAATTAATAATGCGCGTTTCATATTCGAGAAACGTGGTTTGCGTAGAATTAGATTGTGACTGCGCTACACCTGATGGTAAAGACAGTGCAGTCGAGTGCAATCCAAGAATAGTGTCGACCAAAGATAAACAATGTGTCCATCCGTGTAGGTATTGCGTAGGTCGGCAAGATCATGCCAGCCTGCCAAAGGACCAAGGGGGAGGGGAAGGAAAAAGGGAAGGAAAAAGGGATGGGAAAAGGGTTAGGATCAGGGGGCAAGCCCCCTGGGAAGAACCGGATATACACTGGCTGACCCTAGAACGCGACCCACACAAGGTGGGCCACTATGGCAGGTTTTAGCACCAATGTACGGTGGTCGCTATCCGGTCGGACACAAGTATTCTCCCACCAGCAAATACTTCTTCACACTCCAAAGATGGAAGAAGCCAATCAAGGGGCCTGCGACAAGATAGGCGGATAACCGATGCAGACACGGGGATAAAAGGATGTACCCCTATACTCGCCCCATCCAACCATCAATCCATGTCGCAAGCCTTTTAGGAGAACCGGATCGATCCACATAAGGTTACTATGGCAGGTTTTAACACCATGAGTACGGTGGTCGCTATCCGGGCGGATATGCATATCCTACCATCAACTATGTTATGATAGGGTCACCATTACATTACAGGAGGTAACACTTATGGCAGAAAATATTTGTTTAAGCTGTAGTCCGCTGGCTGCCTGCCTGACTTCAATCTCTATCGGTAGATGTTATCCTGAGCAAATCACACACCATGTTTATCCGACGTGGGAATCGAATGCAAGGAGTCATAACTACGACCCGCTTAAGTATAAAGCCGAAGTCAATAGACTAATCTGAGCCTACTATGGCATTGACGATGCTGACCTTCTTTCAATAAACCATCATACCCCTACTATACGCCTCATTTAAATCAATAATTCATCACCAAAACGCATTTAAGGGATAATCGAATATTGATCATGCAATTGTCATCAGTTAACATTGCACGCCTATATGAAACCTTCGAACAATAACAATTACGCGTAAAATCCAAGCCGAGTGAAGCATGGATATGACTAATGAGGAATCGTTAACCGTTTTCCTTGAGAAAGTACAAGAGATTTAAATATTATGCAGTTTGTTATGAAATGGGTTGGTATAGATTTCCGAACGTAAAGACCCATTTGGATGTAGAGAGTTTATCGCATGACGAGATTAGAATAAGTGATATAAGTTGGAGTCGCCAACATCTTAAGGTCCAAAGCCAACCCCACCTGCAGTCGTTCTCTCTGCTGATTAAGCAATGGCGGGACTTGGTTCCCGTTGCAGGGAGTCGGAATCAAACGGCGGGTCGCCCCAAATCTACCAGATTCACCGTCAAGTCATGATGTGCAGGTGGACCCTGGCATTAAGTACGCATACCGTCAAGCAGAAGGAAAGAGACGAGAAAGGATACTCTTGTTAGTGAATGCTTATTTCTTGTTATAATATTACCAAACCCATACGAGGTACTCTTTCCTTCTAAAAGCTGGATGTGAACGTGTATAGTTATGTTTGGGATTTCCATTATTCTTGTATTCTAACACAAATGTGATTGCTACGAGACTGGAACTCAAGTTTTCAGCCGCTCACCGCTTCGTACGCTGCCAATATAATACTATATCAAAGAGGTGATTCAATCTAATTTAATCAACAGGTCGTAAAACTGACTCAGCATAATATACTGCAGTAGCGAGATGTACGGGGTCGCGAGCTGTGATGCGAGACATTGGCGCCACATCGGTGATCGGTCACACTTTCACGAAACACGCGACCAGCCTTTGTACTTCCTCTGTTCCCAAACCTTACGTAACAGCCTTTGATTCGTGCGCATTCTTTGTTACTATTTCTTTTTTTTTAATGTTGATAGTTGTGACTCATAACATTGCATCGAAATTTTAGTAGAATGCTATTAAATTGACTTAGATTGATTACGTCCCGTTCTTTTGTATTTAGTTAGAGCATATTTTGTAAATTAATAGGTAGATAATTTAAAGTTTACGACAGACACGTGTTCTCAAAAAGGGTAAATATCCCATATTTTATAACTTATAAACCATTTACATCCCATAACTTCAGGCCCATCCAGTAACTTCAGGTCAGCGTAATTCTGTCAATCGTTGCAGGACACAATACGTCTTGACGGTCGTCATTAAATTTGGAATGGACTGTACATTTAACATAATTTGTCATGCCAGAGTGAACAAAAAAATCAATCAGACAACTTTATCGTTGGAAACAATTAAAACCGAAGTGATTATATCAAAAGGTGTAAGTGAAAACTGCAACGGTTTACAATCACCAGTGGAGCGTTAAAATTAACCTTCACGCTGAACCCCGAGCGTCATTGACTACTGCCAAGAAAGTGTAATCACAGAAAATTGGTCAATTTTATAACGTTTTAGTAAATTTCACTATTTCTAACTGCCTTTACGCAAACGCCATTGTACTTAGTTGTAACACTACGATATAAGAGAAGTGGCACGTGGTTAATAAATGAGATGAAAAGTAAAGGAGCAGAGCGAAGTGGCGTAGCTGGCTTCGACACGAAAGGCAGCGGGTTAGATCCCGCACCGAGACAAATATTTGTGTGATCCACAAATAGTTGTTTCTGGTCTCGGTGTTGTAAGACCGAAAGGCTCTCGTAGTTCCTGATACCCATGACACAAGACTTTTGTCTTATGTACCGTGTCGTAACTTATTTATGGACCCTCAGGAGATGTAGCCTCACTCGACGGTCGCTAGTTTTGTGGCTTGAAGTAATTGAATATACACCGGCTAGAACAAGCCTCACCATGAGTACGGTAGTCGCTGTACACGCATTTGGCCATTTTGTATGATATAAAGTCTAGAAATGCTTTTTTTATTTGATTAATTGACGAGACATGCAAGCGGCTCGCCTGATGGTAATACGCCTGCCCATAAACAGAAGCAACACCACACAGAACTTTGAATTATAAAGCACTATAACGCGCTGAACTGCGCTCGTCACTCCGAGACATAATATCTTTAGTCTTATAACGCCCAGTAATTCCACTAGTATCAATGTGTCCGTCAAACCGAAACACAACCGTGCTTACACACCGTTGCTTGGCAGCATAAATAGACGGCGCGGTGGTACGAACCCAGACGGCCTCTCGCATACGAGGGACTTACCACCTCGTATACACCGGCTAGTACGAGTCTCCATTTTTAGTCATTCACCATGAGTACGGTAGTCGCTGTACACAAGATGAAAAGCTTGAGTTGGGTCTAGTGATTATGCTGAGCTGGGGCAGAAAGGTTCTGGAATGGAGGCCAAGTACTGGCAAGCGCAGCGTTGGACGTCCGCCTACAAGGTGGACAGACGACCTGATAAAGGACGCAGGAAGTCGCTGGATGCAGGCCGCTTCCAACAGGTCTGTCTGGAAATCTTTGGGCGAGGCCTTTGTCTAGCAGTTGACGTCCTGTGGCTGATGATGATGATGATGATAAACAACCTACCTCTGTGCGGATGATGCAGCGGATGATGCGCGTCGTTCTGCGTCCCGCTTGTCACGTTGTTATAAATCCTTTTGTAATGATTGTACACGGCGACGGACAACACTTTCTTCGCGTACTCTTGGCCGACCACGTGCTTGTTCAGGTATTCGAATATCTTCTTGGGCGGGGGTGGTGGTTTCCTGGGGAATAGAGAATGTATAAGATCAAAAATGTATACCCTTTATACTTTTTTTTTATACGAGCACGGCAAAGTGACTGCTCTACACCTGATGGTAAGCGTAGTGCAGCCCAAAAAACTAGCGACCACCGACAAACAATGAGTTCACCAGAATCATGCCGGCCAGAATCTTCGGAGCGGGAAGAAGCAAATCGAGGGGCCTGCGACAGGACAGGCGAATTACCGATGCAGGCACAGGGATATAAGGATGTACCCCTATACCCGCCCCAACCAACCATCAAGTCATGTCGCAAGCCCCTCGGGAGAACCTGACACTAGCTTGTCCTGGAACGCGATCCACACAAGGTGTGTGGATTACTATGGCAGGTTTTAACATCATTTGTACGGTGGTCGCTATCCGGGCGGATATGAATATCCTACCACCAGCGAAAATACTTTTCTATATAGTTCAACCACCATATACAACAAAGAGTTTCCCAACATTGATATCTTTAACACATCTCTCAATAGCTTAAAATGAAAATTTTAATAAGCATACTTGGGTCTGTAACTTTTTTTTTATAGCATAGACCGGCAAACGGGGCAAGTTGGTCACCTGATCTTCACAGCCCATGTACGCTCACAATACTAGAAGAATCATGGGCGCGTTGCAGACCTTAAATGGAAGGGATAATTTATGCATTGGGAAAGGGAGGGGGATTTGGACATTCCAGACTCCGGGCTGATTAGCATTTCGTGGAGAAAAACCCGGTATCACAATACCCGGCCCGAGGATCGAACCCGAGAAAGCATAGCAGTCGTACCGCGTGCGCAACACAACAGCGCCACCGAGGCAGTCAAAAGTTTGCGTATTATAATATTTGAACGTATTCAAACTATATCTTGATACCACTGACATGACCTGTTCGCTGTTGATAACAATATTTTGTACGAATTTAAACAAAATCTTAGTTAGTGCATAACACACACACACATACATGGAGTGTATTATTTCGATTTTTATCTCGAGTTTATCTCGGACATGACGTTGTAATGCTAAGTCCGGTTGTTGAACTCAGATTATCCACTATGATAACTTGGGCTGTAGTTTCGAACTCCCAAATCCTGCTTTTGAGCATGAATGGCGATACGAACAGCTCGCTCGCCTCATAAGCGTCACACCCGCACCTTACGTCTCTTTCTTGCCACTTCAAAAAATCACGTTGGCAGAGAAAGACAAAAGAGTATTTAACTAAGTAACTTTTATGAATAAAGCCTTATATTCTTACTGCAGTCTACTTCCTATCTGGAAAGAAGCCACTTTGTTGTGCCAGGATATATGCATGTTATGTGTGATGTGGACTATATATTGCAGGATATAGGATTTATGAGTGGTTGAGCCATGCTGTAGACAGTTTTGTCTACAGCATGAATGGGCTCACAGAAAATCGACGTAAAGTAGCGGCTTGCTGCTGCGTTTCGTACGGTGAGTGAGATGTCCTGAGGCCCAAATCCCCCTCCCCTTCCCAATCCCTAATTATCCCTTTCCTTAAACTCGGCAACGCAGCCATGATTCTTCTGGTATTGTAGGCGTACATGGGCGGTGGAGATCACTTACCATCCGGTGACTTACTAGCTCGCTAGCCGGCCTATGCTATAAAAAAAAGAAAAAATACTCAGGTGACTCTTGGCTTTGGTGGAACATCGTCCAACGTTTTGTTTACATTCAATATTTGTTTCGTCAAATCTAATTAGCAAGATGAAGTGACCAATGATATTAAAGACAGTTATTTTTCGGTTCGTTTAGCGTGTCCTCAATCATCTAATTTATAAAGACAACAAAAAACTATACAACCTTGACGTCAATTACAAAAGGTCTGTATGATATAAATAGCTGAATAGTTTTCTTACAAATAGAGCTAAGGATCGTCTCGATTAAAGAAGAAAAAACCGCATTCAAATTGGTTCATTCGTCTAGGCGCTACCATGATACAGGTGGAAATTGCTGGTGGTATGATATTCATATCCGCTCAAATAGCGACCACAGTACACATGGTGTTAAAACAAAAAAGAATAATCCAAATCGCGGACATAAAAAAACATACAGACGTATTGAGAATCTACTAATTTTTGAAATCGCTTAAAAACTGACGTGTAGAGATCGTAAGCTATGTACTGATGACTAGGTTAGTACAAGTGCCACTAGATATCATCCGAAGAGGCTTGAAGCACCACTCGTCCAACAGCCTTAAAAACTCGACTTGTGATTGAACTATAACGTCATCTTAAGGAACTATAGATTTTAAACAAGCACTAAAAAAAATGGATAAGAAAAATAAAACTTGAAATAAAACTAATTTAAACAGATTTTATCGCGGTTTTGTATTGTAATTTTGGTCCCGACAATTAAAATAAAAAACAGCAATAAAATCCGTTTAAATTAGTTTTATTTCAGTGAGCAACATTCGCGTAAACGTAGGAAATCATTATAAAAATAAACCTTTTAAAAGTAACACGTGAAAGAGTTAAGTGAAAAGGGAAAAATTACACAGTGGCTCGAGTATTTCACAACCTTATTGTGCATTTTAAGAATGCGTTGTAAACAATAAATGTGACATTAACACTGCGTTGCGGAAATTGTTAACACCAATATGGAATGAACTGTGTTGAACTGTGTCATTAAAAAGATTTATATTCACAATTAAAAAGTAAAAATGCATTAAAAAATAAGGAAAATAATTAAAATATTCTTCCCGATCTACACTTTCACGCAAGAGACAAGCTAGTCTAGTAATAAATCCGACATAATGACGCATATCCTGTGAAATCTTGAGTGGTAGAGCCACGCTGTAGACAGTTTGTCTACAGCAGAAATGCTCGACCGGGTCGTTACTACTGTTTCACAGAAAACTGACGTAAAGTAGCGGCTTGATTTCATACGTTGAGTGAGATATCCGGATACCCAAATCTCCCTTCTCTTCCCAATCTCTTAATTATCCCTTTCTTTTGAGCTTGGCAATGCGCCTATGATTTTTTAGTGTTTTGGGAGTGCATGGGTCACTTGGTGGTAATTGATCGGGCGGTGATCAATTACCACCAGGTGACCCACTTGCTCGTTTGTCGGTGTATGCTACAGGGACCCTATAACTGGTGGAAGGGTACCTCATATTTTGTACCCGACTGGATAGCAACCACCGTAGCGAACGCCAGGGTATGTCCAGTAACTTCAGGCCGGCATAATTCTGCCGACCATTAACGGAGTCAGTGTCTCTAGCAATCGACATTTTATTTGGACTGCACAAACATCAGGAACATTGGAAACTTGGACAAAGTTTCCAAGTTTGTTGTTTTTTCCAGCCTTATGAAAAAAAAAAAAAAACTAGCAACTGATAAATAAAATGGCTAGTTTGTATCGCAAAATGTTATTAAAAGGAGATGTCATTAACCTTATCAAATTTACACAATCAATTAAGGTATTTGAACTAAAAAGTTCATCGACCTGCTATAAACCTCCAAAAACATCCTCAGCACAACAATTGTACATACACATAAAACACTGCAACTTTGTAAATAATTCGTGAATACATATTTGAAGAAAACAGTTCAAGGTACTCGGTGATGGTGTACACATATATAGAGATGTGAATAAATACCGGTAGAATCAAATTTTCAGTTGAAATTTTTCTTGTAACTTCTTTTTATAGCATAGACCGGCAAACGAGCAAGTGGTTCACCTGATGGTAAGTGATTTCCACCGCCCATGTACGCCAGCAATACTAGAAGAATCATAGGCGCGTTGCCGACCTTAAAGGGAAGGGATAATTAAGGGATTGGGAAGGGGAGGGCCTACTTAATTTTCAACTATTCGCAGATACATTTGTTATTTATGGTTCTAAATGTACGAGGTGAGCCGTTGGAGTCAATTCCCAGATCTTTCTTCTTGTTTCTGCCTCACATTATCCCGGCTTAATGCCAGGGTTCACCATCCGTACCATAGATTTGAAAGTATTTGGTATTATATGTATAGGGCGACCCACAACACATCATGAAATATGAACATCATTTATCAACTTTATGAGGATTTATCACAATCAACGATCAGCAACTTACGTTTTCATCTTTACGTGTAATCATGATAACGATACTGAAGTAAAAAATGTCATAACCGGTAAAAGCTTTCGGCTGCGACTCTGCGTGGATATAAATCCCCGTGACGAAGACAACAACGACATTAATATTTTTTTTAGTCGACTTCAGAGGTCAAATTGAATTTCAAATTCTAACCCACCGATTTTTATATCGACATCACGGTTGCATTACTCAAGGTGAGTGGGATTACCAGACCTAACCCCTTTCCAATACCGATTCCTTTGTTTTGAATGTTGGTAACGCATACATGAATATTCAGGATCCCTTACCATCATGTGACCGACTTATTCGTTTGCTGATATACGCCATGAAAAAACATACGTAAGTCATCAGCAAATATGACGTACATATTAGATTCCTTTCTTCTTCTTAAACAATAAATATGAAATATTAAACTTGAATGCTAACCTGTAGAAGCCAGACTTGGTATCGGCATTGTCCTTGATGCTCTTCTTGGTGTCCACTTCACTGAGCACGACGAAGAAGTGGTGGCATTTGTCACACTTGACGAATCTGGTGGAGCTGACGAAGGTCTCCACGTGGGTGCAAGGGTCGCCGCATTTGGGACAAGTGAGTACGCCGTTGTTGTTGCCGGAGCCTGACTTCTTGCCGCCTGATGTGGTGCCTGTTTAAGGATGTATAACAATAATTTAAAATAATAACAAAAGAAAGAAATGCTTAATGGTCTTCAGTAACGCACATGCAACATTTTTTTTTTCATTCTGGCCCGGCAAAGTGACTACACTGGACCTGATGTTAAGTTCACTGCAGTTCAAACATAATGTCGACCGTCAAAAGACACTGAGTCCTTCGACAGTCTGCAGTCATCGTTTTTTGTTTCTCGACATAATATTATGTGACCTGTACTTATCCATCACTTACAGTGTACTCAATTTGCCCTGCAAGGATAACAACATACTTGAGTATGGCTATAACCAAGTGTTCAGTTATTGGCATTTGCAAGAATTTTGACTCACATCTGAAGTAGTGTTCGAAAACAAAGAGCTACAAAAATTTAGAATCGATTCAACCCCAATATTCCCCGTCGCCGACGCCTAAACTATTTGTGAGTACTGTGATTCAAGTCAAAATGCGACAGAAAGGCTCGTGAATTAATGGGAAGTACTTCAAGTTTGTTGTCAATACAGAGACCATTAAAAGGACAAATCGATCATAACATAACAGTACATTCGTATGGGGCAATTTCCTCAGTAATTGCACTCAACTATATATTTTTTCACAAGCCATGCAGTGATTGCCAGGCGTATTACTATAAACATACAAGTCAAGTACATCCATACAATTTAATATTTCACGCATCATTATTTAAATTCGATAAGTTACAAGTTAACACTCAGAGTCCCTATTTAATAAAACGATACGACGCGTGGTGTGATCCTTGCGTATTTGTTATGGGTTTTGTGTGTTGTGGACCGCAAGTCCCTCGTAGTTCCCAATACCCACGATACACGCAGTGTGGAAGCAGGACTATGGGTGTATTTATTTAGTGTTTATCAATCCTTATATTCAGGTATTCACTAGGGTGAAGTGTTGTTACCTGAGTTAACAGCATCCTTGCCGGAGTGCGGGTGGGGCGGGCCCGGCGGCTGCTCGGTGGGACTCTTGCACAACACCGCACAAGTGTGGAGGGTGCGCGGACACGCGCGTCGCAGCGATCGGCATGTTTGGACACCTGACACAACAGCATACATCAGAAACGAATACAGTATAAATTATTTACTATGTCTCAATGAAAAATTGAGAGCCTCCGTGGTGCAGTGGGCGCGTAGCCGGCTGAGAAACGAGAGGCTGCGATGGAAAGAATTGACACTAATACTCCGAAAATACCTTACAATTGGTCACACCTATGTCATGTTTTTTTTTTTTATCCGAGCACGGCAATGTGACTACACTACACCTGATGCGTAGTGCAGTGGATATGAATATCCTACCGCCAGCGCTCTCGTAATATTTGGCTGCCACAAAAATAAAACCACCTAAACGCAAACTTGTCATTGGCTACATGCATATGAGGCTGCTAGTACCAGAGTGGCCTAGCTGCATTTTGATGACTTTTGACCTATTTGTGTTTTCGTAATTTAAAAATTATAAAAACTACAAAACCAGACCGGCCTAAAATTGGTAACATCATCTTGACATAGATGGCAGTACAAGTCTATTTCGGCCGTGGTTTAAATTGACGAAAATACAAATAGGTCAAAGTCATCAAAATGCAGTTAGGCCACTCTGGTTCTAGCTGCCTCATATATAGTGTGAAGTCATAAGGAGAAATAAAAAATCTTTGCCAACACACGATTCAAGGACGCAAAATAGTCTTAAATACCGGATATCCGCTTTCATAGACGTATATATAAAACTGTATAAATCAAAGTTAATATTCTACTCATATGTAATGAAATGTGATTATTTAATTTGTATTATATGTTACGTGGATTGTATAATATAAATCGACCTTATACATTCAGAAGGTTAAAGTTTCTCAATAAATGTTTATGCATGTATACTGGAGGCTAGTCGGCCATCGTATAGGTTGCTTAGTAATGAGTAGTAACTAAGTAATGGGTAGGACATTGAAGCCAGTGAAATTACTGGGCGTTATGAGACTTAACATCTTATATCTCGGGGTGACGAGCGCAGTTCAGAGTTCAGTGCCATGCAGTGCTTTGTAATTCAAAGTTCTGTGAGTTGTTGCTTCTGTTTATAAACAGGCGTGTCGCTTACCACCAGGTGAGCGCCTTGCTCGTCTTGTCATTCAATTAAATAAAAAAGATCTGGATTGGCCTTTTGAGGAAATACCCATGAGTATACTCAACATATAATGGCACTCGCACATAAAAAAGAACTTATTAAAAAATAAACTTATTATGCAAGTAAATAAAATACTTTTTCCGAGTATTGTACAATATTCTTTTAACTACAGTGAACAATGGAACGGTTGTCAGGTGGAAAATTACTGCACCATTGTTTTTTTGCATTTCACTCTAATTGAGTGTTGTTTGTACTTTTATAGTGAGTTCACACGGTTCGATTTTCGTTGATCCACCGCTCAAATGCATGCGATCTGAAACGTCTGAACACTTTCACATTAATCAACAAAAACCTTACAGCTTTTGTTAATTCAAGTCTTTGTTGAAAGACGTTTGGACACGTCACTGATTGTGTGACTTTCTTGTTTTTTTTTATCCGTGCACGGCAAAGTGACTGCACTACACCTGATGGTAAGCGTAGTGCAGTCCAAAAAACCAGCGACCACCGACAAACAATGAGTTCATCGGTGATCACCAGAATCATGCCGGCCTGTATAAATGCTTCTTTCCTCTTCGGAGAGGGAAGAGGATAGGCGCATGACCGATGCAGGATACATTGATGTACGCCTACACCCGCCCCAACCAACCATCAAGTCATGACATAAGCCCCTCAGGAGACTCGGATATACACTGGCTGATACAGGAAGGCGATCCACAAAGGTGTGTGGGTCACTATGGCAAGTTTTTTTTATGGGGAGGCCCAAATCCCCCTCCCTTTCCAATCCCTTAATTATCCCTTTTCTTTAAGGTCGGCAGCGCGCGCATGATTCTTCTAGTATTGTGGGCGTACAGAGGTGGAAGAGATCACTTACCATCAGGTGAGACATTTGCGCGTTGCCGTCCTATGCTATAAAAAAAACAACAGCAAACTATCGTTGACGATGGGTTTGTGAGATACGATGGTAATGCTTCTGGCGAACCGACAACTATCTATAGCGTGGCTCTACCACACAGACAAAAAATCGTAACTTATAATAAACTAGCATCCGCTCGCGACTCCGCCCTCGTGAAATTCTGCACCGTTATATTATCTATATCGCCTATGTTCATCAGGGATTATCTAGGATTCTAATGGTGAATTTTTCAAATCGGTCCAGTAGTTTCAGAGCCTATTCAAACATTCAAATCTTTTCTCTTTATCATATTAGTTTAGATATATGTTTTATTATAATAATTGGTATGTGTATGATGCAAACGCCATTAAGTACAACTGTGTTAACAACAAGGTTAATGGTAAAATATTAACCAAACGTGTTTTTGTCGGCATTCTCTTCAATGGTTAATAGTTTACCAACAATTTTGTGTGTTCAATCATCATGACTTATTCCATTAGGGGCAGCCAGAGATGATGGATTAATATCATTTGGCTTTTTTATGACTAAAGTGATTACTCTTGGGTAGGGAAAGTCTTAAAAACGAAAGTGCGAATCCGTACACCCTTAAATGTTTTTGTTGTTTTAAGCCGACTTCAGAAAAGGAGGGAGGTTATCAATTCGTCTCTTTCTTCGTTTTTTGCTATTTTTTATGTATGTATGATAAATCGATCTCCACCAATTGAAGGGCTTTTTACAAAAACTACATAACCAACACTTTTACAACTTTTTTGTTATTGACATCACTGTGTTCGTCTTTGACTAAGCTATCGAATGGTATATTATATGTTTTGCAAAACCTACAAATATCGAAGATATTTGGCTTTAAAATTCATGCTATTTTACAAGAACAGCATATCTTCATAAATATTTTACAAAAACTGCATAACATTTTGTACTTAAGTAGTTTTTGTGAAAAAATATCATGTCTGTGGTCATGTCAATGTCAAAAACGACGTGTGCTTGGTATTGTGATACGTGTTTTTTCGCGCCTTACAAATTTAAAATGGATATTCAAGGTGTTTCTAGAAGAAGAAAACGCAAAGAAAAAAAGGAGAATGTGATAAAAATTAAAAAAGCTAAAGGACTTGAACATATAAACCATAAAAATAACTTAATACAAGCTCGAGAAGTTGGGCCTGATTGCAGGTAAATCAAGAGCACCACGTTAATAATTAAAGCAGGCTTATTTGTTTGTGCATTTCGGTTATTGTCGTTATTTTGGGCTGAAAATCATTATTATTTCATTTAAGGTGTAAAGTATACAAATGCTATGAAAAAATTGATGCAGAACAGAGGCAAAGTATTTTAAAAAATTTTAATGAATTAGGTAACAAAAACGATCAGGATGCCTACTTAATGAGTTTAATTTCTTCGTCACATCCCAAAAGGCATACAACACAGAAACCGCAAAAGTTTAGATTGGTCACATATTCTTATAAAATTCGTATGGGAGTTGAAGAAATACCGGTATGCCTTACTGCTTTCTGTAACATTCATGGTATTAACAAAGGTCGTATTAGAAGGTTGCAAGAGCTCATTACTGTTAATGCTTTAATACCAAAAGACATGCGAGGTTCACACAAGTTAAACAGATATAAGAAAACACCTGAAGAAGTTTTACATTTAATCTGAACATAGAATCATTCAGGACACGGCAATCACATTATTCCCTGAGAGAGAATCCTAACTGCAGATATTTGGATGAAGAGTTATGTGTCAATAAGATGTATAATTTATTTTTAAACAGTCATCATATTCAGGTTTCTTATGTAGTATATTGGTCAGTTTTTAAGAAGGAATTTAATCTTAAGTTTGGCTTACCCCGAACTGATACATGTGCAACATGCGATTCCTACAGACTAAAATGTAAACTAGCTGCTTTAGATGAAACTAAAGTCATACTTAAAAATGAACATAAATTACATTTGGCAAAAGTGGAAAAATTTAATGAGATTAGACGAATGGAAAAACAAAAGGCTCAGCAGGGTGAAACTGTCTGCTTAACCTTTGATTTCATGCAGAATCTCCCTCTGCCCCATATTAGGACAAGTGATGTCTTTTACTGTCGTCAACTATGGATGTATGTATTTGGGATCCATAATGTTGGAAATAATCAAGTTGTTATGAATAGCTACTTAGAAACAGAGGGAAAAAAGGGACAGAATGATGTAACATCACTCCTACTGAGATACTTAAATAAGTATGAGATTCATTCTGATAAATTAGTACTAATCAGTGATGGATGCTCAGGACAAAATAAAAATTACATAATGGTGTACTTTCTTTATTGTTTAGTTCATGTCCTGGGTTTATTTAACTCAATCAAATATATATTTCCTATAAGAGGACACACATACCTACCTAATGATCAGGATTTTAGCTTGATTGGGAATAAAAAAAAGAAATGTGCTGCAGAGACACCAGAAGACTGGAATATTATAATGGAAGAAGCTCGAAGACATCCATCACCATATAATGTCGAAAAAATAACATATGACATGTTTTTTAATATAAAAGAAGCTGTTAGCCAATTTTTTTTATGTCAAAGCAAACCTCCAATGAAACTTAAAGAAGTTCGTATGATCAAAATAAAGAAGGATGTTCCTTTTGTTTTAGTACGATATCAGTTCACAGGTCCTTGGCATAGAATTATGATAAGGAATAAACGCAAATTCCCAGAAGATCTGGAATTCAGTAGGATGTACCAGTCATCGCTGCCTTTGAATCCACATAAAGTAAATGATTTACGCAAGCTGATGCCTTACTTGTCAAACCTTGCATCTCACAACTTCTATAAAAATCTTCTGAGTACTTCAGCACCCACTAATTTAGCTGATGATGTAGACAACGAGGACAATAGCAGTGGCACAGAAGATTAATATGATATTTTTTTGCAAATAGGTACAGCATAACTTTGGCACAAATAGGTATAGCATAACTTTGGCAGACTGTTTTTTTTTCACAAAAACAACATAACTTTGGTAAACTGTGTTTTATTTTTCACAAAAACAACATAACTATGAATATTTTACAAAAACTGCATAAGTGTCAGATAGTTTTTATTAAATATCTTATTATTTAAAAATGTTATATCATCAAAATGAGATGATTTTTAATCTGTATTTTTTTCTTTATATAATATGTAGAAATGTGGCATCAGTCATGATTATTGAAAGAGAAATTAAGTTTTTTCAGGTTTCTGATAAATGACATTCAATTCAGATATGTTGTTTTTGTAAATAACCCTTCAATTGTAGACCCATTTTGTCCGAAAAAAATTGATTCGATAGTTTTGCTGCCATTTGGTCCTATATAAATTTGCTTAAGATCTGATGATGGAGTTACGGAGTTAAAAAATGAAACTCTTCAACGGACAACAGCTCGGTCGTCACGATTGTGTTATTGAGTTGGAATTTATTAAAAGAAGTATTGACATAGCTTAATCCAAAAGAAATAACATTGTTCAGTCAAAAATAACAATTTCTACAGGTAGGTGGAATGTCACAGACACAGGCATCGACTCCAATATGACCTGTAGAAATTGTTATTTTTGACCTTACAATGTTATTTTTTTCAATGTTACTTTGTTAAAACGTATTTTATTTCAATCAAAATACATATTTAAACTGTTGATGTTAATGTGGTTCAAAGACCTTATATATGTAAACAAGGTCCAACCTTGACATTATATTGATTTTTATTCACAACAAGTTTTGTAAAGATCAACCGGCATGACGGATTCCGTTCGATTTTAATAAAGCTAATACGAATTCGTTACGTTTCGAGAATAACGTGTTGTTGATGCTGATGTTTACTATTTCAACAATGATGAAGCCATTATACATCAGGTTAAGGAAATATGTGGTCACATTTGAAGGTGTGGTTATCCTAAAATTTCGGCTAACTCTAATCAATCAAAACGATCGATGAGATCGTAAATATCCATTAAGTGAAATGCGTGAGCAATAACAACAATCCTAGAGTGAGACAAAAGCTCAGCTGTTGTTTCTGTTTCCGCGCCAAAGGTTGGAATTCTATCCTTATTATCTGGATGGATGGCATTCCACAACAGTGCGCTAAACACGGAGTTTTCTTCCCCGTACAGCGCCTTTGTGGAATCTGCCTTCACCTGCGGTATTTCCGGACAGGATAGACTTAGGTACCTTCGAGCCTTCTCTTTCCTCAAAGGCAGGCAGGCAATGCACCGATAATTCCTGCCACGCCTGCCCATAAACAGAAGCAACATGTTACCCTGAGACATATAAAGTCTCGTAATACCCAGTAATTTAATTGGCTTCAATATCCTTCAAGCCAATACACAACACACCGTTGTTTGGCGCTAGAAATAATATAGCGAGAGTTTGCCACTTTAGCCAGACCTAGCGTTGCCGACCTTAAAGGAAAGGGATATATAAGGGATTGGGAAGGGGAGGGGGATTTGGGCCTCCGAATATCTCACTCACCGTACGAAAGGCAGTAGCAAGCCGCTACTTTACGTCGGTTTTCTGTGAAGCAGTGGTAACGACGCGGTCGAGGCGGCCCATTCATGCTGTAGACAAAACAGTCTACAGCGTGGCTCTACCATTATTATTTAAGCGCCCCTACCATAAGATTTGAATGACTTATTTTTTTTTATAGACGGATTAATGATTTCTTTGCAATAGGTTTTGGATAACATAACTTTTTAATTTCAATAATAAAAAAATCAAGACAACTACCCTATTAAGAACATGTGAGGGAGAGGGGGGAGCTACCTACTTAACGAGGCCGACTGCTACGTCTCCGAATATTAATACAAACGAGTAAAATTATGATACAAAAGGCGGGTGGTGCGTTGAACAAAGCAAAGCGCTCACCAGTGTGTCAAGGCGGCTGTATGTAGGTTACAGTTGCAGAGTGCCTTCAAGGATCCAGTAATGCAACTGCAGCTTAATCGATAGCTTTACGATGCCTACACTATTTGTAGTTCTAGTACGAGTTCATACGTTTGTAGTTTTCTAATTTGTATAAAATTACTATTGACGAAGTGTCAAACTAGTAATTGGACGTAGTTACGCACAAAGGAACCAATCCACAGCAAGTTCTCACTTTGGTTGACTACATTTCAGCTAGGCTTGACTGTTGTTGCCAAGTCCCATATTTCGACTTTAAGAAGGTCTTAGACAGAGTAAACAATGACATTCTACTTGCTAAACTTAATCACATGGGTTTTGCCCCAAAGCTTATTAAACTTCTTGCTAACTACCTGTACGTGACTGTCAACAATTTGTAAGATTTGGCATCTACGAGTCAAATGCATATATGACTATGCAGCACACGCTCCGGAGTAACCTTCAATCAATACTTGGCCCTTTGCTCTTCTTATTAATGATCTATGACCTGTCCATGGTTCTTAAACACTCCAAATGTCTTTTATATGCAGATGACCTAAAGGTGTATTCCCAAATTACATCCGAGGCAGATTGTTTGGTTTTACATAATGATATCCATGCTGTGTATACTTCGAGTAATGATAATAGAATGGATTTCAACTGCGATAAATACCGTCTGACTTTCAGTGGCATCCGACAACCAATTTGTGCTAACTATAAACTAAGTGATGCCAATATACAGGCAACTACTTTAATGAAGGATCTGGGCATCATATTTGACCAAAAACTCACTTATCACGATCATGTTGTCTCTGTGGCGAAGGAATTCTTTCGTAGGCTAGGTTTTCTACTTCGAAATACTTGCGATTTCCAGTGTCAGCACGTAATCAAACTTCTATACAATACTCTCGTGCGTTGTAAATTAGAATCTAGCGCTGCTCTATGGAATCGGCATGAAATTAAATACGTATTATTCCTAGAAAAAGAGCAGGAGGCATTTTTAAGATGTCTGTACAAGCGCGTAAACGGCTACCATCCTTATTTTTATTCAAGTTTGTTTTTACTGGGCTGTCTTGGATACAATTCCCTCCAATTACGGCACCAAATGCAAAAAATAGTAACTGTTCACAAAATAATTCATAACAAAATAGACGCACCTGACCTACATAATGAGCTAGTTCGCATTTTTGCTCCCAATAATTATATATGAAACCGGAAGCATTAATTATTATTCGCAATAACAGCCGAAAGAACGGTTGCGCGTTCTAAGTCTCCATTACCTCTCAAGGTACTTAACAGATTCCTGGACTCTACATCAGAGTGTGACGTATTTAGATTATTTTTATTAGTATTCTTAAAGTTCTGCGAGGATAATGTATGAACAGCATAAATTATAATTATGTTGCGTAGCTATACTGAATAGTGGAAGTGGTAATTTGTACCGTTCTATTCAAATAAATAAATAATAAAAAAAGTTCAAACAGACATACATACTGATTTTATTTTACTAAATTCAATAATTGAAACTAATTTTGTCTCGTACTTTTTTGGAAATTCCGACATGAAATATATTCCATCTACGATTTTGTAACAATATAAGGTATTGAAACAATTTAAATAAATGAATTTATCAAAACAAAATCAGTATCTCCATTTGAAATTGCTGTGGGTTGGTTCCTTCTTGCATAACTAGGTCCAATTACTAGTTTGACACTTCGTCAAAAGTAATTTTATACGAATTAGAAAACTATAAACGTATTTGTAAGTCGTAATACTGTTCGATGGTTTGTAAGAAGGTTGAATATCAAAAACCCTCGACGACATAAGAGAAACATCTAAACCTACCAAATTGTTCCCAGCGGTAGAGCCACGCTGTAGACAGTTTTGTCTACGGCACGAATGGGTCGGCTTGACCGGGTCGTTACTACCATTGTCTGACAGAAAAGCATTCTGAAGTAGGAGCTTACTGTTGCGTTTCATACGGTGAGTGAGATTCCGGAGGCCCAAATCTCACCCCTTCCCAAACCTTCAATTAGCCCTATCCTGCAAATGTAGAACCATCACGATTAAACCAACTTTCATACAAAGACACATTCAAATATCATACACACACACACACACACACACACACGCATACGCACGCACGCACGCTCGCACAAGCACACACCAAGGCGCGCGCGCACGCACACAGCCAAACAAAGATAGGGAATTTAAAACATCCTCTTTTTTCTGTCGGGGGTTTATAATACTGACCCAAATTCCAGACCAACATTTGAACAAATTCGTCTTAAACCGAAGAAAGTGTAAAAATTTAACACGCAATGTACGAGATACCAGTTACGTAACGCTCTAACTTTCACTTCTATCATAGTCTAGATAAAAGTTAAGTGAACTGAACACGAAGTTGTAAATGTTCTTTACGACTCTACCTACCTGGATAATGTTTATTTCCTGACTTGATAATTAATATGGGATTTTATCGTATAATTACTATCTGACTGCTTCGGTTGTGCAATTGTATTGCGCACGGGGTACGACTGCTATGTTGGTGTCTCGGGTTCGAACCGTAACCGGGTTCGAAACAATTTCGGGCACGTTTTTTTTATATATCATAGACCGGCAAACCATCAAGTGGGTCTCCAGTAATTGATCTCCACCGCACGTAGGGGATTGGGATGGGGGTCGATTTGGGCCTCTGGATATAACTCTCACCGTAAGAAAAACACAGCAGCAAGCCGCTACTTTACATCAGTTCACTGTGAGACAGTGATAACTTCCCGATCGAGCCGGCCCCTTGACGCTGTAGACAAAAATCTCTACAGCGTGGCTCTACCACTTTAAAATTTACCACGTGGTTTACGAATCGAAATACTGATAAAAGACTGCCCGATATGGGTATTTTTAGGCGGTTCCTCCAAGTATGCTGCCACTTCCACATCAACAAATATTTATTTCGGGCGTTGTGAGATCGAGACTCAAATCAAAATCTTTATCCATCATGTAGGCTAAGAAAGCGCTTATGACAGGTCAAGTACAGAACATTTCATTAATAAGACTAACTTAAGACTATGGGAACTTTGGAGTAACCGCCGCAAAAGGCACAAGCATGGAAAAAGGAGGGGATCCTTAAATGTAGGGACATCTTACTGTGGGGTCAGGACTATGTGTGTGATGGTTGGGTGTATTTATTTATCACTTTACCATGAAGGGATCTGTTATAGAACAAGACAAAAGATCAGAGAACAAAGCAATTCGAAAAGTGAAGTCCAATAAAAACCACTTGACAAGTCATAACACAAGTAATCTATATTTAACAGTGAACGGGTAAAATCTGTGATGGATCAACCTTTATCTTTTGTACATAGAAAAAGCGACGACTGCAAAGCGGGAAGTAGAATTTACTGCAGAGACTAGCCGTGGATACGAACCCAGCCGCCAGTGCACACGCCTTTGACATTTGTACGATAAGATACGTGTTTTCAATAATAATTATCGCTCGCTAAACATCGAAAGATGTATACATATGTATAGTCCATTGAAAAGTTACATTGTTTGTATCTTAGGCTGTCAAGAGAATTATCATCTTTATTTTTTTCTTTATTACATTTTCACTTATAACTTTTTTATTTATAGTTTTACGACAAAAAGTTACTGGACCAAAGTTATAGAGAATTTAATTAGCAACAAAAAACGTTAACAAATTTTTTTTATCAGATAAATAGTTTAAGAGATATATCGTAAAAACCGTTTCAACCCCTATTTTCAAGATGGCGGCCGTGGGACAAGGGTGGCGACCCCACAAACTTGATTTTAGCTTTACACTTACCCGCCCTACACATCAAAAAAATAAAATTGACTCCTCTAAGAAACGCAAGGTGAGGCCTAAAAAATGTAACATTTCAATGGACTAGTAGGTTATTTTTAGTTGTAACTTCTTATGGGAGGTACACCGCTTCGTAACGTAACGCGTTACGGTGCCACTCTGTCTGGCTTCCCTTTTTCTGACGCATACTGTAGCAGCAGGCAGGCTCCTCCGCTCTCACTTTAACCCATATTAGTTTAAGTTATCACTTCTGTCGAGCGTCCTGAGACGCACACTTTTTTTAATTTTTATTTGATTGAATGACGAGACTTGCTACTGCGTTTCGTACGCTGAGTGAGATATCACGAGGCCTAAATTCCACTCCTCTCCCCAATCACTAATCATCCCTTTCCCTTAAAGTCGGCAACGCGCCCACGGGCGGTGGAGATCACTTACAATCAGTTGACACACTTGCTCGTTTGCCGGCCTATGTTAAAAAAATACACTTATGTCCGAATATTGAAACGCTACTTAGCTGTCTGACGGCTAACGGCTACTTATTTTCATACAATTTTGACAGCTAAGAGGGATTTAACTTGTTTAAAACGATCTTAAATACTTAAGTAGCGTTTCAGTATACGGGCGTAACTGACCCCGGAACACGACTGGCTTGTACAACCCACTATGGTGGGTACTTCTCCATGTGTACGGTGGTCGCTATCCGGTCGGGTGCAAAAATATCAGGTACCCTCCAATTAATTTCATTAATTGGTAACGTTTGGTTTGGTACATGGAATACATTTCACACTTTCGTGTGCTGCCTTTTTTTTACACGGCTCGTTGGTCTCCAGTGGCGGTGCGATCGGTTGTGAATATTTGTTTTTTTTTTTAATAATTCGCTTCAGGAACGAGGCGTGTTGGAAGTTATAAATTTATAACTGAGTAAACGCGTTGATGGATATTCGGTGTATGAATGTAAACTGATCTGTGAATTTTTTTTTATAGCATAGGCCGGCAAACGGGCAAGTAGGTCACCTGGTGGTAAGTGATCTCCACCACCTTAAAGAACAGGGATAATTAAGGGATTGGGAACGGGAGGGATTTAGGCCTCTTGTATGTCACTCACCGTGCGAAACGCACTCGGTTTTCTACCAGTGGTAACAACCCGGTCGAGCCGACCAATTCATGCTGTATACAAAACTATCTACATCGTGACTACCACCCTTCTTAAATCTACCACCATTGATAGTAATCAGATTACCAGACAAGTACATACTCAAATCTGCTATAGCTAATCAAAATTTAACATCAACGAGGCCGAGATCAAATAATGCTCAAGGCTCAACAATAGAGTTTTAACTAGATTATTTTAATTAATAACCTATGTTCTATTCCCCAAAACCTAGTTTCAAAAGAATTATATCAATCAAATCAAAAATAAATAAGTTACAAGCCGTTTTAATCTGTTCGCGTAAATGTCAAACGATGTAAAAAGGATGCACGTGTATCGTGTTACGTCACAAGACAGTTCGCGCCATTACGATGCACGCGTGCGAGGGAGATCCTGAGATTTTCCCACTACGCGCAATATAGCTCGTACCAACATTTAAAACACGAACTGCAGCCTCATTTTTTACCCAATTTTAATTCTGTTTTCGCAAAACAATATTTTTTTATTATGATTGTCGATTGCATATAAGTTAAGACATAGTGAAATACCCTATTGATCATGTAAACTCTATGGTCGTAACTTTTGTAGGTCGTTACGCTCTGAACATCGATGCAAATTGGACCTTCACATTAAAGTGCTACCATTATTTGCTTATTAAAGCAATTACGCTTGAAGATCTTCAGCGATAGTGAGTTTCGGTGTCTTTGTTTGGATTAAGTTAACAATACGGTTGAAAACTAAAACTACCGCTTCTTGTTGGCCTTAACCTTTGGTTTCGCATATTAAAATAAAGTAATATAAAAAATAAATTAAATAATTTTTTTTGCCAACTTCTGTATTCTACCCGTATGTATGTAAACCTGACTGCATTTTTTTTCAATATGCTGATGAAAATATTCTGGTGGTTGTAAGATAATTTACATGATTTTTAGTGTTACTTTTTCGAATTCAAAATCAAATTGTGTATGGTGTTATTTATTTGTTATTGTTGAACTAATGGGCATTGCGAAAAAACGGAGATTTTTTTACATATGTTGCAGCTGACAGCTGTCATTCTAGATATTAACAAAAGCATCATTTACGTACAATAATGTAATTTGCTTCGTCCATATTGATAACATATAATGACGATTATGTAACCAATATCAGAGAAAAAAATAGACTTGTACATCAGCACATGTTTTTATTTCTTTTTAAAAGTAGTATACCGACGCTGTAATTAAATTTGTCTACAGAATGAATGACCCGGTTCGACTGATTTGTTACCACTGTCTCACATTTTGCTGGTGGTAGGATATTCATATCCGCCCGGATAACGACCACCGTACACATGGTGTTAAAATCTGCCACTCTCGAGAGGGGTTCTCGACATGACTTGATGGTTAGTTGGGTATAGGAGTACATCCTTGTATTACTGTGTCTGCATCGGTCAGCCGCCTGTCCTGTCGCAGGCTCCTCGATTTGCTTCTTCCCTCTTCGAAGAGGGAAGAAGCATTTATACAGGTCGGCATGACTGGTGATCACCGATAAACTCATTGTTTGTCGATGGTCGCAGGTTTTTTCGATTGCACTTATCATTAGGTGTAGTGCAGTCACGTTGCCGAGCTGGGATAAAAAAAAACTGGTTTCTGATATATAAATATGGTGTACCTAATAATTGTACACCGCATGTGATATGTCAACGAACTTGTAACAATGTTTGCGCAAACGTCACTATTGACGTGTATACTATATGTATATGTATTACATAGCTTCGATTTAGCCGCGCTATAATCTTCTCACCAATATACATAATGTATGCCTATCATTTTTTTATTCGGGCCCGGCAAACTGACTGCACTACACCTGATGGTAAGCGCAGTGCAGTCCAAAAAACGAGCGACCGCCAAGAAACAATGAGTTTATCGGTGGTCACCAGAATCATGCCGGCCTGTATAAATGCTTCTTCACACTCCGAAGAGGGAAGAAACAAAGCGAGTGGCTTGCGACAGGACACGCGGGTGACCGATGTAGGCACAGAGATACACGGATGTACCCTTATACCCGCCGCAACTAACCGTCAAGTGATGTCGAAACCCCTCGGAGGAACCGCATACATAGGCTGATCTTGGAACGCGATACACACATCTTTTGTGTCGTGTAGGTCTTTCCGAGTGCGTACAACCCGAAGCTCTTTAAGAGTAGTGTAAATCGGCACCTTCTGGGTGCGCTCGCTCCATCCTCGACCTCATCTTTCTCCATGCGGCTAGATTGAGGTCAAGAGCAAACCCATCTCTAATTTAACACCAGGTGTACGGTGGTTGCTATCCGGGCGGATATGAATATCCTACCACCAGCGAAAACTTTGTGTGACGTGCACCATCTATCAGTTGAAGCATATACCAGTTTTATAATTTGACTGTAGTTCAATTAAAGTTATTATAACAAGCAACTGACCCGGGAGCCGGGATAATGCTAGGCAGAAAAAAACAGTAACTCTTATTGTTTTACATATTATTTTGGGCTTTAAATTAATATTTTAAAATTATGCAGATTTTGTATGCATGGTTTCTTTATGACTTTTTAAGTTTACATAAAGGTCAGCGTCCTACAACTCACCTCAGATAAGCAAAAGCAGCTTTTTTAAACGTGTTTTTAATGTTGCACATAATTTATGATAAATGGGCATATATTCATACAAATATCACTATTATAAACTTAATTTGCCTTCTTTTGTGTATCCCAATATCTTACAGTAGCGACATAGTACGATGTTACTTGCGACGCATGTAACGCTTGTGAAGTACTGCAAATATTGACAAATTAGAGAGTGAGAGTGGTAGAACCACGCTGTAGACAGTTTTGTCTACAGCATGCATGGGCTGGCTCGACCGGGTCGTTACCACTGTCTCACAGAAAACCAACGTAAAGTAGCGGCTTGTTGCTGCGTTTCGTACGGTGAGTGAGATATCCGGAAGCCCAAATCCTCTCCCCTTCCCAATTACTAATTATCCCTTTCCTTTAAGGTCGGCAACGCGCCCGTGATTCTTCTGGTGGTGGGCGTACATGGGCGGTGGAGATCATTTACCATCAGGTGACTCGTCTATGCTATAAAAAAAATGGTTTTAATTAAATTACCAATATAAACAACGTTGCAAGTTGCTTACTGCAAAATGTATTTAAATTGCGTACGCTGTTAGATAATGTAAGATAGAGAATATCCTCCAGAGGTAAACGAATATGTGAAGCATTTACGTAAGTCTGTAAGTAAAATTTATAGATGTAATTTATGTCTATATGATCAATAGCCGTACGTTATTGCTGTAGGAATCGCAATAGTGACATTCAGAAATACTATTTTAATGATTTCTTACGTTTACGCGAATGTTACTCATTGAAATAAAACTAATTTAAACGGATAACCGCGATAAAATCCGTTTAAATTAGTTTTATTTCAACACTATTTTAAACTGTCCCAAGTGACATCGCATAACGCCGCTACTGTTAGTTACTACTACTGTTTTAAATGGAATTAAATTCAGAATATAGGAGCAGTATCAAAAACCTGATACAATTTACACATACGTTCACATCCCTGAAGGAATAGGCAGAGGTACAATTGGTGCTGTATTTACGTTTCACCGAGCTTGATTCCGTCCCATGATAAGGGGAGAGACTAGACTATCGCTATATGTGTCCGGTAGCACAAATTTTAATCCCTGACAACTGTGATCATTCGTAAGTCGAATTCATAAACTAGTCCGACCTGGGAATCGAATACAGGATACCTCACGGTTCTTAGCCTAAATACGCTGCAACTGTACCGCCGCGGCGACGTTGTATATACAATTTGATATTCATACAATATAAAACTTTAAAAAAATATACCGGATTTTCAAATCAGGTAATACGTAACTTTCAAAATGGTTATAATAATAATATTATGTTTAAACTGAATACGAAACATACAATTATATGTATAAAATAGATATTTTCGAAAATGATATATATGAAAAATATTACAATTTAAGAGCATATTAATGTAAATATAAAAAAGTTGACTAGACTGGATGTGATCAAAAACAAGACGACAATTTTGTTTACGTCCTCTTACTTTTTTTCGTAAATTACATATTTTTGACAGCCGCTGTAGAGCAGTAGGCGAGTAGCCAGCTCTGAAACGAGAGGCGGCGGGTTCGATTCCCGCACCGAAACAAAATGATTGTGTGATCCATAAATATTTGTTTCGGGTCTGGGATTTTCACCAGGGGGTGGACGTCAGGCAGGCGGTCGGTCATAAAAACTACAACTCACATCTTTTTGTCTGACTTTATTTGTATAAAAAAATAAGTATAGGTACCTAACAATGCCTACAAATAATATTTAGTTTTTCGAAATTAAATCACCTGTTAATTAGTACAACATTGAAGATAATTTAGAAATAGTTACGCAAAAAGGAACCAACAAACGGCAAGTTCAAATAACGATACTGATTTTGTTTTGCTAAATTCATTAATTTAAATTGATTATAATACCGTATTATTTTGCAAATCGTACATGGAATATATTTCATGCCTGATTTTCCAAAAAACTACGAGATAAAATTAGTTTAAATTATTGAATTTAGTAAAACAAAATCAGTATCTCCATTTGAAATCGATGTGGGTTGGTTTCTTTTTGCGTAACTAGGTCCATTTAAGAAATGAGTATACTAATTTTTAAACCAATAATAAAAACAACTATGGAGTTATATTTGCCATAATGCAAAGTCATCGCAATTAAACAAGATGTTAATGTATAATTAATATTGCATAATTACAAACTTAATTTCTTTGACAGCTTCTGCAGTACAGTGGGTGAGTATCCAACTGTAATACCGGAGGCAGTAGTTTAGATTCCCTCAGTTTTTTTTCATATATTTTTATCCAAGCACAGCAAAGTGGCTGCATTACACCTGATGGTAAACGTAGTTTGGGACTATGTGTTTGACTATTGAATATCTTTTATTATTTAGACAGGTCAGCATAACTAAGGTGACAGTTGACAAACACAATGTCTCTTTACTGAATGGTAAGCCCTAGATTTACCATTAGTCACCACTGTGCTAGGAACACAAAATATCTAAATATTATTGTCGATGCATGTCTGCAGTCGACATTAACTGCAATGCTGCATTGTGAAAGCAATTATTTCTAAACAGATGAAAGTAACAGTTAACAGGTATGATGTATAATAAAGACTTTTTGTAGACATCTGGTATCGAGACATATGACAAATGTTCATATAAAAAATACATTAATGTACTTTTAGATACACGTCACTGAATAATTCATTATTGTTATTGAAAAATCTACATTTTTTCAGGAAAAACAAACATGTGTTTTAAAGTTTATTTTAACAGCTGGATAATGCAGGACAATGATGTATTTACTATAATAAAGATTTTTTTACTATAAATAATAATGATATTTAATATAAATGATGTACCAAAATAATTGGATAAAAATACTCAATAATATTTTAACCCACATCAAGTAAAAATTTAAATATTAATATTATTTTGCTAAACTCAACTCAAATCAATAATTTTAAGTTCTATTCTGCATAATCATACGTAGTGAATCTTTTAATTTTTTTTTTATGTGGAATTAACTCTACTTAAATCTAATTAATTTAGCAAAATAAAATCAATAACTCAATTTTTACTTGATGTTGGTTGAAATCAGGGTTCGAGGATATATATCAATGGATATATATCAAGATATATATCGGATATATATCCGATATATATCTAACTGGCTTCGACGATATATATCAATGGATATATATATCAAATGTTTTATAATATATTGCAATACAAAAATGGTTCAATAAATGAATATTAAGTAATTTTTAGCATTTGTTACTGTATTTCTACTTCACAAATGTAGATGGCGTGGAAGTAGAGTTAAAACATACTCCCTAATGGTAAGTTCTAATCCATTAATGGCAACACTTCTGCCCTAAAAGAAGATTTTATGTTTTTTAGTTGATTATGTCTTATCTAAAAGTATATTTTGCAATATGCAAACAGTATTCATAAATAATACAATAAAATAATAATATGGCTTTCATACAAAATTGATATATATCAAACTTGATATATATCGGATATATATCATAAATATCCGATAATTCGATATTTATAATAAATATCGGCTATTTTCGAACCCTGGTTGAAATGTTATTGCATATTTACATGCAGTTATTAATGGAAAATCAAATTATTAAATCTGGGCATAATGGTTACGTCTGCAAAACATTGTGTTATTATTCAGGTTAAACCTACACATATAGTGGTGGATTCAGTACAAATACAGTGACCATGTATTGTATTTCAAATGTTTAGTTGTAAAATTAGGAATCAATAATACAATGTAATGCTGAATGATAAGATAAACACTAATAATATGAACATAAGATATACATAAAAATATGTCTCAAATATAATGGTTATCAGCTTGATAACCAAAAATGTTGAAAAGTCCATTATGATATTCTTTGGGGACAGCAATATTCTTTTATTATTTTTTTTATATTGTTATTTAAGGCTGTCTGGGAGAAACCCCATCTTTGATAACATCAAGCATTGTTACTTATTGCCTGTACTGTTGTTTCTTGTTATCTATCTATTTCATTTTCACAATTATATTTCTGCAAAATATTTAATTTCATAATTTAATTTATTATTGTTGTTTAATGTGGTGAATAATGGTTATCTGTGGTTGGCACATATCAAAACTGTATCTAATTTTATATTGCAATGTACTAATAAGTGTGCATTAGATATAAAATACAAAATACAAATAGTTTATTTGGCACTAACTTAATCTATCACAGTTTGCTAGTTTTGGTGTCTCCTTTTAAGTATGAAAAACCTGTGTTAGGAGACACTGCTCTTCTATATCCAATTTAATATAATAAATAAATAGATCAAGGTAGGTGAAAGATTACAATTCAATTATTGGTTAAAATATAATGTTACTTATTATAGGCAAAAAAGCCTTGGTGTGTAGTTCAAAGAAGATTATAAATATATTCCTTATGAAGGTTGTTGTTAGATACAATTTAGGAGCATGATGTTAGAGAATTTATAATCTATTCTATACATGTTCAAAGGTTACAAAGCAGTGGGCCTTCCAAAGTATTCTTATAAGGAGATGCCCAGTTAGGAAGGTTATTTAGAAAGAAACATTTATCTATTACTAAACATTTTTATTTTTTATTAAAAAGATAGTCAAGCGAAACTTAAAGTTAGGTACAAAAGGGGTGTCATCCCTAAACATTTTATATGTTTTGTTTTTTAATATCTTTTATCAAATATCAGCCATATTCATAAATATTCTGAGAATGTTTCAGTTGGTTACCTGTTATTGGTTAAAAGATAGGCCCTTTGGCAGTAGGATAGATGTAGACTGATTGCATAGGCTTGGCTACACCATTCCCTTGGGACCCAGACAGTTGGGACTAGACAAAAAGGCTCAAACGGTGTCTTAACATATCTCGGTACTATAGACTCTAGGACCTTTGGTAGGCATGCATGGGCCAAAGCCAACGTGTAGAGACCCATTAGACAAATTTAATTATTGTAATGTGACATCATCTGAATGCTATCCTTGTATACACTATAAAAGTGTATCCAAGGACTGCCCTCAGTTGGAGTAGGACTATTGTAGCAATCTACAAAAAAATATACTATATTCAAACGAGGCGTTGATGTATGGGGTAAATGGGTTTATGGAATAGACTGTGGCACCTGCCTGACCTGTTTTAAACACAGATATAATAGGCAGGTGGTGACTCAACAGCTCAGGTAGGCTTAAAATCTCTACAAAAAGACTCTACAACACCAGACTTCTTCAGACCTCAAACTATGATTATTATTGCAAGTTATATCATCACCTTGTAAGTAAATATTACCATCTTGTAGAAAACCGCTTGCTTTATACTGATAAAACATTTATGTGTGTGTGTGAGTGAGAATTGTATAAACAATACTATCATATCTGCCACAAAAACGTCTGGTGATAACATTCAGATTGTTTACCAAATTAATTTTAATAAACCTGAAATGTTGTATAATAAATATAATGTAAAATCAAGGCAGATCGCCCGTGACCTTGCCGGGGCGCTCACCTTGAGTGGACCACCTTAGATTAGTAAGGAAAACCGCGCAACAATGTTACTGACACGCGCCGTAACTAACGCCACAGGCTTCTTCGATAATCATGCATTGTTATCAAACATCCTAATACGCACTACGTGAATCGTATGACGCGACGCGGCGATAGCTCTGGATTGTCGCCAACAAAGAAAAAAAACATGACACAGGCATGCACTTACCTGATGTCAACTGAGAATTTCTTCTAACAGCTAGCCTGCCCACGGACACGAAGCTCAACCTAACACTACTCATTGTAAACCGATCGAATTTTATTCAAATAACATCAGCCACCGACCGAACGACTGAAACGGCACACAAGCTAAAGAAATTACAAAGTTGCTTCTGTACAGCAAGTCACAATTTTTATTGTATTTGTTTGTCAGTGAGAGGTCTCTGTCATGACGCAACACTTTTAGTCAACATCAACACTGTTTGCAAATATACAAATAAACGGCGTAAGTACGAAAACTGAACTTTACTATTTTTTTAAATTGGATGATATTACAAAAACAATTTTATTTAATAGTTAAAGGAGCGGCCATACTGATGTTCACAGCTGATTTTGATGTGAAAGAAAATGAATCTGTACCACGTTGTTTCGATACTACCGCTCTCTTATGGTTATTTATGTAAGCTTTAGTGCTGTTTTAGCGGTAAAACTGTACGTTTCAAGTTATGTACTACTAGACGTCACTAGTTACACAACAGCAAACGATTTCATAAATAAAATCTATGAATTATTTCAATAAAATAATGCATGAAGTCACAAATAATATTATATATGACGTATTTAAAAATAGATTTTTAAGCAGAGTCGCAAACAAATTCATTTAAAGACTATTGCACTATTCCTGACGTAGAAGGCTGGTCACCCAAAAAGTGAATGTCAAACAAAACAAAAATATTTTGTCTTGTCTGTGGTGAAATATGAAAATTGTCCAAAATGGCCGAGACAGAAACTGATAATAACAGTATTATCAGAACCGATAAAAATAATAAAGATGCAGTGGCTAGCAATGGGCCCCGTCGCGTCACTATCTATAAAACCGAGACCGGGTTTGGTTTCAACGTGCGCGGACAAGTTTCTGAGGGTGGGCAGCTGAGATCGATCAATGGGGAGCTGTATGCTCCTCTGCAGCACGTCAGCGCGGTGTTGGAGAATGGCGCGGCGGAACAAGCCGGCATCAGGAAAGGGGACCGGATACTTGAAGTGTGAGTACTTAATACTATCGTCTATCTATAAGTTTATTCAAATAAGGTTCTTATTGGTTTCTTGTGCGCGACTGCTGCACGGAGCAACGCTTTTTCTGCGGAGACATATGTTTTCCGTGTTGCAACGGCTAATGCAACATTCTTCTAGAAGTCACGACGTGCTTTACCTACTTATTGTCACATTTACATATTATTTGCGATGATTCATCCCAATACATGTTCCTTAGCTAATACATTGCAGTCAAGTTTGTTATTTACATTAAGCAATTATCTTATTGGTCTAGTCTATGTAATAAGATGGAAAAAGCCCACATTAAGTTTACAACTTTTTACAATATAGTGTAAAATTCACTTCATAGGAAAATATAATTGTCTGTACTCTTTAGTATACCCATTAATAAGTTTTTATTTATGTTTAGTGTTTACCTCCATACACAGACTCACACCATTATCCCTGTAGGTGTAGGCACTAATGTATCTGGTGCTGCACCCACATTTTGCTGATATTTCCATCCCATGTATTTAGTTTTTGTGTTATGGATTGTTTAAAAGTTGCAAAACTACTGATAATTGTTATTGTAGAAATACCACTATAATGGAGAAATATATATAACTATCAAAACTATTGAAAAGTAAAAATGTAAAATTGCAAAGTTTACAAATTTGGGAATCTTTATAAAAAAGTAATACTTTATAATGGTATAATTACCACTTTTGATAGAAAATACAGCTGTATAAGGTACTCTATAGAATAGGATAAACATTTTGTAGTTGAAAATTTGAAGAGAAATGTAAATAAATGTTTCTAACTTATCTTTGCTTCAAATGAATTTAATATTAATATTACAACAACAACAATTTAACACCCAACAGTCACATCATAGTCCTGACACCACAGTATGATTGTAAGTCTTTTGTCATGCGTATCAGGAATTATAGAGACTTTCGGTCTCACAACACCCAGACCCAGAGACAAAACACCAAATAATGTGTTTTTGTAGTCATTATAACTATTGCCATCTATGGATGTTGTATTTTTGGACTGCAAATAATCACATAGTCTGTAATTGATATTGAAATAAAACTAATTTAAACAGCTTTCAGCCTTCATAGTCACAGGATGTACTGTCCACCCCATGATCACAGGCTGAAAAGCTTTCGAAATGTCAGGACCAAAATAATAAATAAAAACCATGATAAAATCTGTTTAAATTTGTTTTATTTCAATGTGGAACATTCACATAAACACAAGAAATCATTATATTATACTATATCGAGCCTGACATTAGGTGACCATTTTTTGGCATTATAAAAACATTTTTGGTCCACATATTTTGATGGTATCCTATTTTAAAAAATATCGATTTTGACATGATTTCGATACAAAATAAGATATTTATATGCCAAATCAAAATATATTTCCTAAAAATACTGATGTATTGCAGAACAAACATTTATAGATACATTGATGTATCTAAATGGCTATATCAATATTTTTCAAAATCCCTCACCTCTATACATATAATATTTTATTACTATTCTACTTTAAGATTATGGCTCCAATGTATTGTTTCATAGACAATAGTTATTATGATTAACTTAACATAATCTCAGCAACTACAATGTTTGATGTGAATGAGTGTTGATTGTTTTTAGTATGCAGTATATTACACAAGACTGCTTTGGTGGCACAGTTGTGGTTCTCGTATGTGGTATTTTATGGTATTTCGTATGTGGTATGGTTGCTGTGCTGAGGTCTCGGGTTCGATACCCAGGTCAGATGAAACTGATATTGGATTTTACTGTAACAAAATGCTTAGTAAAAGCCCGCAGTCTAGAACTATGCGCGGTATGGCGATAGACTCGCCCCCTATCACATCATAGTACAGAAATAAGCTCTGCAAGATATGAGTGTACTGGTTACACCTCTGTCTACACCTTCAGGAATTACAGCCGTGAGTGCGTTGATTAGTAGGGACAAGTGTAACTGGATTTTTTTACACCTCTCAGTCACAGTCCACACTAAGTTAAACCTGTATCGTGGGTATTAGGAACTACAAGGACCCGCGATCCCACAATACCCAGATCTAAAACACATATTCGGTGCGGGAATCGAACTCGCGACCTCTCGCTTCACAACAGGCTATGCGCTCACCACGGAGGCTGTCAAACTGTCTCGATTGTTGTAATATTAAGTGTGTACCATGTGAAAAGAACAACGCCAGGGTTTCTTGCCAGTTCTTCCCTGATGTAACAGCATTCCGAACGGGTGGTGGCTTATTCAACGATGAAGTGATAATCCCGATTTATAATTTATTGCTATGACACGACCGTCTACATTGACTCTCCCATATCTGATCCCAACATGTATGGTTTCTGCTGATGTTCCCGTAAAAAATTATATGACACTAGCTTTTCTTCGCGGTTCCTCCCGCGTAAGCTGCTTTTTCTGGGATAAGAAATCCTACTCCAATGTTACTTCTAATACCTCCGAGAATATGTGTACAAATTTTCATGATAATCGGTTAAGTAGTTTTCGCGTAAAAGCGTAACAAACTTACATTCACATTTATAATATTATTAGGGATAGCATAGGCCTAGTGCTAGTAAGTCACTTGATGTAAGTAATCTCTACTGTCTTATGAACATCCACAATACCTGAATAATCATTAAGGTGTTGTTGAGGGGAGGGATCCTCCCCTCAAAGGGGAGGGATTTGTTTTCTCACTCATGGTACGAAACGCAACATCATGCTGCCTTTTCATGTGGGTTCTTGTGAGAACTTGGTAATGACCTTGTTGAGTCAGTACCTCACTCAACCAGTTTGTTACAGGATTTGTTTTTATCCGAGGATGACAGAGTGATTGCACTGCACCTGATGGTAGACGCAGTGCAGTCCAAAAAACTAGCGACCACCGACAAGCAATGAGTTTATCGGTGGTCATCAGAGTCATGCCGGCCTGTATAAATGCTTCTTCACACTCTGAACACGGAAGAATCAAATCGAGAAGCCTGCGATAGGATAGCCGCATGACGGATGCAGGCACAGGGGTAAAAGGATGTACCCTATAACCCCCCCAACCAACTATCAAGTCATGTCGCAAGCCCCTCGGGAGAACTGGATATACACTGGCGGATCCTGGAACGCGACCCACACAAGGTGTATGGGTCACTATGACAATTTTTAACACTATGTGTATGGTGGTCGCTATCCGGGCGGATATGAATATTCTACCACCAGCAGACACGCTTTTCAGCTCATTCATGTTGTAGACACAACTTCTTACAGAGTGGCCCTACCATTTATCATTTGTCCTTGTTAACATATTTAATCCAGTTTACGCCATCTTGTTTCCCAACATACTAAGGTAAAACACTTGTAAGAGCTCAGCATTGTATCTTTTCTTTGCATCTAGTTATATTCATTAGGAATCTATGGCCTTCGCTTCGTTGGATCATAGTTTCTTACAATTAGGTTTTTTTTATAGCATAGACCGCCAAACGAACAATTGGGTCACCAGATGGTAAGTGATCTTCACCGCCTATGTACGCCTACAATATTAGATGAATCATAGGCGCGTTGCCGACAGTAAAGGGAAGGGATAATTAATTCGGAAAGGGTGGTGGATTTGGCCCTTAGGATATTTCACTCACCGTACGAAACGCAGCAGCAAGCCGCTACTTTACGTCGGTTTTTTGTGAGACAATGGTAACTACTCTCACTGTACTATTCATGCCGTAGACGAAACTGTCTACAGCATGGCTCTATCACTCTGAATTTTTTTACTTGTTATCTTCTTCTGCCTGGCCTTATCCCCGGCCTTTTGTCAGGATCCGCTAACTTGACGTTTTCACTTCGCCCACAGTCGACTGGGTCGTTACCACTGTCCTGCTGATGCGTTTCGTACGGTGAGTGAGATATCAGGAGGCACGAATCCCCTTCTCTTCTCCAATACCTTAAACATTCCTTTCCTTTAAGGTCGGCATTGCGTCTATGATTCTTCTGGTATTAATAATAACCACGGGCGATGGAGATCACTTGCCAGGTGACACACTTGCTCGTTTGCCGGCCAATGCTAAATCTATTGGATTTAACAATAGTACAAGTTATGCCACATTCATTATCATTGTTACACATACATACTGTTATCATTATATAAATAAACATCCAGACATCACATGTGGGACGGAAACTCATGTTACTACTGATTAACATAATATACACTCAATGGAGTATGGATGATTTCTATTATCCTTTATTTTAAAATTGTTGCTATGTCTTAGATCATATGTTTCCAAATTTATTTCTTCAACTGACCATGGTGTTAAAACCTGCCATAGTGATCCACACGCCTTGTGTGGATTGCGTTCCAGGATCAACCAGTGTAAATCCGATTCACCCGAGGGGCTTGCGACATAACTTGATGATTGATTGGGGCGGGCATAGGGGTACATCCTTGTATCACTGTGCCTGCATCGGTGATCCGCCTGTCTTGTCTCAGGCCTCTCGATTTGATACTTCCCTCTCCGAAGAGGTCCCGAAGAGGGAAGAAGTATTTAGACACCTTAGCATTCTCCTGAAAGCCTCCAGCATCCACAAGGGGTTACCGCCCTCTTTGAGAAAGACTGATTCCTGACGGAGGATGTCTTGAGGTGTTTGCCTCTACAATCTTTGCAACGTTAGGCCAGGCTGTTGCCCCAATAAGTGTATTGCGAGTAGAAAAATTGCGAACTTTATTTAAGTTTCTTTTAGTTAATTACAGTCTTACCTCATATTTTAATTAACTAAACAACAGTTTTGTTCCAATTCATCCCTGAATTGATCCAGTTTCATTGTACTTAATAATACGAGAAAGAAACTCGTATCGTGAAATAGGCCCTGAGTCTCGAAGCAAATTTTTATTTCGTCCCCGCTACGTGAGTGAAGGGCCAGTATTGAACAAAAGCTAGCCAAGAGTCGTTAGCGGGAGCACTAGTGCACAAAGTTGACGCCTTGGTTCGCGGAATGCACTAGATGTATGTTGCATAACACGTGACTATGTTTTTGTTATGGTGCTGCCACACTTTAATGTTAGAAAATGTTTGTAAACATTTTATAATACCGGTGTGGCAGCACCATTACGATATCTTTGCATATTCTTCTTAACCGACTTCAAAAAGGACGTTCACAAATCGTCTATATGTTTATTTTTTTTTTATTTAAGTAAGTAGAGCCACGCTGTAGACAGTTTTACAGCACGAATGGGCCGGTTCGATAGTCATAGAAAATCGACGTAAAATAGCAGCTTGCTGCTGCGTTTCGGATGGTGAGTGAGGTGTCCAAAGGCCCAAATGGAAGATTATAATGAGTTAGTTAAGCGCCACGCCGGCCTATAAACAGAAGCAACGCCACACAGAACTTTACAAAGCACCGCATGGCACTGAACTGCGCTCGAGTTGACCGAGACATGATGTTAAGTCTCAATACCCAGTAATTTCACTGACGTTTATGTCCTTCAAACCGAAACAGAACAGTGCTTCCACACTGTTGTTTGGCGGAAGAAATAGACAAAGCGGTGGTATCAGCACAGACGGCCTCTCGCATACGAGGGACCTGCCACCTTGTAAATGATTTTACAGATGGCACAAACCAATCCTTCTCGGCCCACGTTAGCCTAAATCATTGTTACACAACGTTCTATTGGCTTACCCAAGAGCCCCATATTCATGAGTGATAAATGGCATTTGACGTGGGCGCACTATCTTATATGGAAATTCAATGTCACAAAACTAAGAGCTGTACATTACTACATACATACGCATTCACGCCTGTAATCCCCGAAGGGGTAGGCAGAGGTGTAACCAGTATACCCAAATTACGCCGAGCGTATTTCCGTCCCATGATGTGATAGGGCGAGCCCATTGCCATACCGGGCACAATTCCAGACTCCGTGCTGATATGGATATGCACTTTGTGATAGACACACCCAATATCACTTTTACCCAACACGGGGATCGAAACATTGAAGCCAGTGAAATTAATGGGCAATATGTGGCTTAACATCTTATGTCTCTGGGTGACAAGCGCAGTTCAGTGCTATGCAGTGCTTTGTAATTCAAAGTTCTGTGTGGTGTTGCTTCTCTAAGGCGCTACGTTTACCATCAGGCGAGCGACTTGCACGTCTCGTCATTCAATAAAATAATTAAAAAAAAACAATAAAATCGCACGGCGTCGTTTACATATATGATTAGTTAGCACTTCGTCCTTGGTTCGGCTTTTTAATTAGCTAATAATTGTAAACAACAGCATCAAAGGAGACACTAAGATTTGCATTAATGCTATCTATAGTTGACATGAGGTTTCTAATAATAACAAAGAATAATAAACGTTATGTTCATTATGAGTATTACAACTTACAGCTAATAGTGTAATTAGGAGTACGATTTAATTACTTGTCTATGAATATATTATTACTAGGTGTCAATGTACAACTGGATGCAAATACGCAATAACCCCGCGGTGACCTTCTTCCGCGTATGTCGGGCGGCCCCAGGGTATCCTTGAATAAGCCAAGGATTGCTACCGGAACCGCCCCTGCGTGGTGCCTTGCAGTAGAGCTTTTCAGTAGAGAAGATGGTTGGAAGCTAGCACAAGCCTGGGATCCGATTATACATTTAATTAAATCGGAACCCAAAAGTGCCAGACCAACTGCCAGACCTCAAGACACTGTGAGCTCTTGCTACATAGATCAGACCGTAGACCGTAAAAGAATAACATTTAAACAATAATTGTCAACTGAAGGTAGGTAACATTAACTTTTCTGGGCAACGTACACCTCAGTCCACCCTGTGACCACGAAAGCTAAAAAGCTTTCGAAACGTCGGGACCAATATTAAATAAAAAACCGCGATAAAATCCGTTTAAATTAAATCCATTTACATCCGTTTAAATTAGTTTTATTTCAATGTGTAATATTTGCGTAAACATATGAAATCATTATATACCTATTATTTTACCCGTGATCTGTAATTTCCCTGTTTTGCGCGTCGGATCATGTTTTGCATGTGTTATTTATTATTAATTAAATCACAATCATAGAGTAATTAAGATTGTTATTGATTTAGTACTATGCGGCGACAGCTCAGCGGGGAGTAGAACGGATTTTTGAAGACAAGTTTGCGGGCTCGATTCCGGCGTATGATTTTTTTTTAATTTAGAATTTGTGGTATCAATATGAACATGAAACACCTCTTCAAAATTATTACTTAGTTTTTTTTGTCTATTTTAATTTTCAACCACCGAAAAACAACAGATGTTCTTGATTCGACGCTTTTTTTTTTCTATATGTATAACCATTAGTACGGGATATTCATGCCCCGAACAGTGGGACAGTGGATATAAAGCAATATTCTTATTTCTCACTGTACTCTATAGCAGCGGTACCCAAACTTTTAAAGGTACGGAACACTCGACAAATACCTTTTATTTTGTAAAATCTTACACTAAATAATCATAACCCTATAATTAATGAACAAACATATCAGAAGCATATTATGCATTTTAACAATTTTATTTCGCAAAATTCTCAAGCAGGTTGTCAGTACTGACCCAATAAATGTACAATTTATAGCCCTGTTCACCCCACCACCGATTGCGTCATGACTCATGATACTTCTCGAGGAGATTTTGCCGTGTTTTTTTTAATGTGATTGATGGAGTACGGCTTGCGATGTTTAACACGGTGAAGTGTTTGTACGAACCGCGATGTGCGGTGTTTAAAGAGGAACAGTTTGGGTATGTCTGTACTATTTGCATGGAGACAAATGTTGTCTGATCTACAAACACGTGTTTTTTTTTTTGATTGGATAACGAGACGAGCAAGGCGCTTGCCTGATGGTAAGCGCAACGCCTGCCCATAAACAGAAGCAACACCACACAGAACTTCGAATTACAGAGCAGTGCATAACTACGCTCGTCATCCCGAGACATATGTTGTTAAGTCTCATAATGCGAAGTAATTTCACTGACTTCAATGTCCTTCAAACCGAAAAACAACAGTGCTTACACACTGTTGCTTGGCGGCAGAAATAGACAAAGCGGTGGTACCAACTCAGACGGCCTCTCGTATGCGAGGGACCTACCACCTTGTTGTTTCGGGTCTGGGTGTTGTGTGACCGCAAGACCCTCATAGTTCCTGATACCCACGATACAGTTTTAACCTAGTGTCGGGTCAGGACTATGTGTGTGACTGTTGGGTGTATTTATTTTTTTGCCTGAATGTCTGTGACATATTTTGTGAACAGGTTTATATAGAGATCCGCAAACCAACAGGTTTCTTTCTGGCTGTAATATTTTACTATTCCATTTCGTATGTCGAGTGAAATATCCGAAGGCACAAATCCTAACTGCTTAATTATTCCTATCCTTTAAGTGTCTTTCTAAGCATAAGCTGGCAAAAGAGCAATTGACCTGATGGTAAGTGAACTTCACAGCCCATGTACGCCCACAATACCACGAGAATCATGGGTGCGTTGCAGACCTTTGCCGAGATTTGTGCTTCCGGATATCTGATTCACCATACGAAACGCAGCAGCAAACCTTTATTTTACATCGATCTCCTGTAAGACAGTGGTAGCGACCCGGTTGAACCGGCCCCTTCGTTCTGTAGTCACAGTCTACAGCGTGGCTCTACCACTTAAAACTAAGTTCTGCAAAGCATACACGATTGAACCTCGGGTATTGTGGTAACATTTATTTGTTTTGACTGATCCGTCAAATAACTCGGATCAGTCTTTTTTCCCGGATCAGTCATAATGTGAACAGCTCCATACAAATTGTACTGCCACTGGCACATCCGTCTATTTAGAATGACCGAGAAAAAAGACTGATCGGATAAGTGGGAACAGGCTCTAAGCAATGGAGAGCACTTACCATCACGTGACCCTCTTGCTCCTTGTTATAAAAAGCGTTCGTGATATCATTAAGATTGAAACTGCATTGTTCTTTATAATACATTTGTTGTACATCTGATTTGATTGTGGGTCAGCCGCTGATAGTGTCTCGAGAGGTCAAAGGTTTTTGTTTGTTTTATCCTTGTTGTTTGCAATGCAATAACGAAAACCAAATTAAACTAATGTCTATCGAACATGTCGAGGGTTTTCAAAGTTTAACATACTTGTGTAAGGTCGAATTTTGATTGACGGGCGTCGCTTCTGCCCTCCGGTTACCATTTCAACTTTCTTGGGTTTTTTCTTGGGGTTCCGGACCTCTTACATAGAACTGACGGAGTTTTCAGCCGGTTAAATACGGCATATTTCGTCTATCGTGAGTTTGGATGTTTGTTAGTCAATCATGCATTAATGACTGAACGGTTTTGGATGAAGTTCGGCACACAGGTATACCATGAGCTGGATTAGAGCTACATGGGTAGCGATGTTGGTTACATTGTGACTATTTTTTTTTGTTAATAAATTTTAGGCTACTGCCTTTAAGTTTAACTGTTTGTTATCCCTGATAAAGGAAAAATAGGATATGGGCTACTTTTTATGCCGCAAAAGGCCGCTTACGCAGCCAACAGCTCGTATATAATAAATTGCCAGTGACATATGTGTTCCACTGCTGGACAAGGGGCTCCCCTTTATTCTTCTACTGGGTTCTGTCTTCTGTCACCTTCTCCCATTTCGCCTCGAACGCATCCAACTCGTCTCTCCGCCTCTTTTTCGGTTGTATACGTTTTCTATGACCATTCGCTGGTGTCTAGGTCATCACCAGTTTGGTCCAACGATTTGAATGTATTCGAAGTACATACCCCGCCTAGCTTATCATTACTTACGATAAGGATTACTTTCTCAAAAGAATTACAAGAAATTTCATCGCTTGAGAAACTTACACGTATACACTATGTAGCAACTTTAAGAGGCAAGAGCGTACTTAGTATTGTTACTTATATTTCTAAAGCATATATTGAAAGATACCAAAACCAAAATTCACTTAAAATCAAAAACCATGAAATAAAAGTAGATTATTCATAAGGTACATCATCATCATCATCATCATCATCAGCCACAAGACGTCCACTGCTGAACATAGGCCTCCCCCAAAGATTTCCAGACCGACCTGTTGGAAGCGGCCTGCATCCAGCGACATCCTGCGACCTTTATCAGGTCGTCTGTCCATCTTGTAGGTGGACGTCCAACGCTGCGCTTGCCAGTACGTGGCCTCCATTCCAGAACCTTTCTGCCCCATCGGTTATCGGTTCTGCGAGCTATGTGGCCTGCCCACTGCCACTTCAGCCTGCTAATCCGCTGGGCTATGTCGGTGACTTTCGTTCTTCTACGGATCTCCTCATTTCTGATTTGATCACGTAGAGAAACACCGAGCATAGCTCTCTCCATAGCTCGCTGAGTGACTGTGAGCCGTCTTATACGGCCCATATTCAGAGGCCACGTCTCAGTGCCGTATGTCATCACTGGTAACACACATTGGTCGAAGACTTTGGTCTTCAGGCACTGAGGTATTTTGGACGAGAAGACCTTGCCAAGTTTCCCGAACGCTGCCCAGCCGAGCTGGATTCGACGATTGATTCATAAGGTACATTATGATAATATTATCTACGAGGGTATGCATTACACATAATAATTTCCCTACTGTGTAAGCTCCACATTGATTTTGTGTGTAGTCGCAAACGCATAGCACAGTATTATATTAACAGAGTGTGGTATCCACTTATGAGCGTAGTTGACATAAAATATGTTGTTTTAAATTTGATTTGATTTTGATTTGTCCACTGTTGGATGTAAGCCTCCCCAAGTAAGCGCCAACCATCCCGGTCTTGGGCAACCCGCATCCATCCGCTACTTGCCATCTTTTTAAAGTTTATATTATACTTATCAAAAAAAGTTTGACAACTACAATGGTATTTCGCAACGATAGGTCAAACCGGTGCGATCTGGTTCACACACACCCCGCGTCCTTCTGACACTAACACAATCTCATTAGATAATACGCGACACCGCATCTGTCCAGTACGCGGTACGCAATGTGCCGAATACTCCACTAACCTATTTTACAGTTTATCTATTACGATAGAAATTTGGCACTCGCTGTAATGTAAGCGCTTTGGACCTATTGGGGGCGCGGGTGCAAAAACGGTATGTGAAAAGTGGATTTATTCGAGGCTGACAAGCAAATATTTCAGGTAATTCTAATAAATTGAATATCGTGTACAGTATTCTTTATTTTGAAAGTTTTTTTTTATATTTTTAAATATTAAGAATAAATAAAACGTTTGAAATTTTAAAAAGTCGCCAGAGTGAGAAACCTCCTCCCAATGGTGTCGTGTTCAACAACACCGCTTCCGGAATCTGATTCTTGATCCAGCGACCAGTTGAGAGCCTCCGGAGGCTCTTTGGTACCGACCCCTTAGCAGAAACGACTATCGGGACAATTATTGCTGAGTTCACATATGTCAGTAACCTAGTGTGCGAGAGAATGTAAATAAAAAGTTTATTACTAGGTCACCCGTGCGAATACTTCGCACCGATAGTGGTTAGTTACATATTATGATAAAGTAGTCCCAAATTAACAATACAATATATTAGTTTATTATACTGTCAACAGATGTTGTTAATTATTCATGTTTTTTTTGCAAACTTATAATTTTAAAACATTTGTCTATTTTTCGTCAATAGCGGAAAACACAAGTTTTAAAATGGTGTTTTAATCATTTAATTTCATGAAGAATTATGGAACTTATGGCGTTTCGACAAAAAAACCTTTGATAAATAATATACAGAGATTATTTTATTGTTCTCTTTGTCAGAAAAACAGCTTCCCTTTCGCATCCTTTAGGTGTGAAATGGATATGGATGTTAGCTGTTTTTGAAGAAAATCTGTTCGGGCATTTAAAAAATTATAGTTGTTATTGTAGCTGTCGTCGGGGACCTTTAACCGTAAGGATATTAAGACATACATTAGCAATTAGCTGATACGGAGCTGACCTACAAATAATTCTAATAATTATCGCAACTATCGAATACTTCGTCATCAATACGAGAATATCATATAACAAACGTCGCAATACCTCACTATCAATGCATCGGCATTTAATATAATTAACTCATTACCAATTCGATACTATCAGAGTGCGCAAGTGACAATACAATATTATAATAACAGTCTTCATTGTCTCGTTAATAGCTTGTGTAATTTCAGTATATTTTCGATAACAGTTCGATTGTATTTTCAGTATATACAAATCGATTTTAATAAACATCGCATATTTACGGTGTCTAACCCCGTGTTTGTATTCTATTATGAAATAGTTTGTATGTGTGCAGTGATTCTTGTGTCAATGGTGGTAGAAGTGTGTGTGTGCAAATGGCGCAAAGGGTGCAAAGAGGTGGCGTGGGGAACTTTAAGTACTGTTTTTATTATTGTGCCAGTTCCGGATTCGAGATATACGATTTGGAAAATGAAGGGACGGTGACTGTTACTAATGGGTAAATTGTTTATCTTTACATAGTATAAAATGAAGTCGCTTCCGCTGTCTGTTTTAAACTATTCAACGGATTTTAATGCAGTTTTCAGCAATCGATAGAGTGATTAATACGGAGGCTTTATATGTATATCACGTTATGACCCATGAGACCAGGGCAGTACCATGCAGGTGAAACCGCGAGGGACAGCAAGTTTTGTTATAAATAATATAAAATAAGCGCACGTGGTTAAAAATTTGTATTGTCTTAATGGCGTAGATCTTCTCTACTAATGAGAGACTTTAGTCCATCACAACGGCCTAATGCGGGTTGGTAGTCGTCATATGCTTTCGATTTTTTATCACCTAATCATATTATTTATTATTATTAGGTTTCCTTACGATGTTTTTGTTTACCATTCAATCAAGTTAATTAACCAGTGAATACACTCGTGACTTAGAAAAGACAGAGATGCGTATCCCGAGGGCTGCTTTAGAACTCACGGGTTTCATCTCTGCTGTCCGTTCCTCGCTTTCTCTGGGGTTTTTTCATGATATAAGTATCATAAAATTATTATGACCATGCCCAGAATTAAGAAATGCTAATTGATTCGTCGGGGGCTGCCATCACTATTTTAAATTATAAAATAAAAATATTGATAAGTAAACTATGAAAACTACAAAACTTGTTCATTTAATAGTAGCCCCAGGCGAACTTTACGTAAATTATCTCTCGTCACATTAATTATTATTTAAGTCGGGGTTTTTTTAAATTATTTTATCCTTTGTCAATAACATTTTAACCCGCGTCGTGGGTTTTTTCAAAAAAAATAATTTTGTCTTTTATTCAGCTTTCTTGGTCGCGGGGTGGACTTTAAATTACTTTTATTTCAATGTGTAACATTCGCACAAGAAATCATTATAAAAATAAATATGATAATAAATATGATAGTAATTTTAGAACCAATTTTAATTGTTTCGTATTATTCTCTGTTGCATATAAAATAATGTATACAATTCAATATAGGAGAGGTGCCCTGTTGAATCCGCTACCTGCAGTTTTCTTCCACTTTACCAATTACCCTACGGTAGCACACGGAGGTCGTCAGTCAGGCTAACTAGAGATCAAATGATAATTACGTGACATGCTCTCTAGCGGCTAATGGTAATATAGATTGTTAAATGGCTAATAAATTACATTTATTTATTTTTTATCCGAGCACGGCAAACCTGATGGTAAGCGTAGTGCAACCCAAAAAATTGATGACCACCGACAAACAATGAGTCATCGGTGGTCACCAGAATCATGCCAGTCTGTATAAATGCTTCTTCCATCTTCGGAGACGGCAGAAACAAATCGAAGGGCCTGCGACAGGACAGGCGGATGACCGATGCAGGCACAGGGATACAATGATGTAGCCCTATACCCGCCCCAACCAACCATCAAGTCATGTCCCAAGCCCCTCGCGAGAACACTAGTTGATCCTGGAATGCGATTCACACAAGGTGTGTGGATCACTATGGCAGGTTTTAACACCTTGTGTACGGTGGTCGCTATCTAAAACCAAACTAAAATTGGTTTAAAAATGAAACTCAAAAGCAACCTGCTATTTCACGTCGGTTCTCTGTGAGACAACGGGGGGTAACAACCCGGTCGAGTCAGTCTATTTATGCTGTAAACAAAACCGTCTACAGCAGTGTTACCCAACGTGGGGCCCACGCTCCACAGGGAGGGCAATTTAAAAATGGACTGGACACGACTTTAACCCTTTCGCTTTGGGTTATTTACATGCAATGCTAGATATCGGTGACAAATTTTAAAAAAAAAGTTAAGGTGGGGTATGGCCTAAAAAGGTTGGGAAACACTGGTCTACAGCGTGGCTTTACCACTTTGAAAACTGATAAAAATGTACTCACCATCAAGTGAGCCACCAAAAGTAACTAGAATAATAAAATTGAAGTATTAGAACAAAATAGAACTAAAACCTGACCTATCTCATTCAGGGCCCATGCCCAGCAGTAGGACATGTAATACAGGGTAAGTATTATTAACTAGGAAAATGTCGCATTAACGAAGGATTTAAGACCATCGATTGTGAAAGATTCATAGCCCATTGGCCCTCAGGTTAAGACCTACACTTAAATGTCTGTTTAATGGCCTCAAGGTACCTACCATACGAAGGTACCTAGGGTCGGTACACGACGCAGTACCGATCTGATGCAATTCCACGCGATCATTGCAATACTAATATTAGATCGTAATTATACTGTTTGTCTGATAAACGGGGTATGCGCATGCGTTGTTGGATTTTGTTTATTTTAGCCTGCGATGCGATACTGGGAATTGGTTTTAATCATATCGTAATTTAACCAAATTCAAAAATGAGTATGTCTGTCTGTTTGTATTTATGTTCACGCGTAACTCTGACAAATATGTGTCGATTTGGATGATTATTTTTTAACTTTTTTTTCTGGGGTTGTCCTTTATAAATTTGCTTATGATCTTATAACAAGAGCATGATGGACAATAGGTATCTACTCGACGGAAAGCAGCAAATGCAGCGCGGTTAAAAACCGCGTAATAGCATAAGCATAAATACCATAGGCCGGCAAACGATCAAGTGATCTCCATTCATCCATTCCATCTCTCATCATCTCATCTCCATTTTTAATAAATTATTTTACGGCTCTGGATGCTTGTCCTTTGAGCCCGTCTTAGATTTTTATGCTCATCCCTTATTTTAAAGGAACGATGAAACACGGGTGCGGTCGATGTCAAGGTCTTGCCGGAGTTTTGATGTTAATTCCTTTTAGCTACTATGCTTCTTAGACGACTTTCTTCAACCGAATCGGAAACACAATGCCGATCAATACTCTTGGTCAAAAATCAGTTAAATTCACTTTTTATATTTCCATACACTGTTCATCATCGTAAATGTTAGTTGCCCAAATCCACACCAGTTTTATACAAAAGAAAACACAAAACTGTTTTATGAAATTAAAATAAGAAATTAATCGCACTGTTCAAATTCCCGCCAAAACTTCACCGCCCTTCTACGCCCACAATAGCAGAAGAATTAATGACGCGTTGTCAACCTTAAAGGATATGAGTCTCCGAATATCTCACTACAACAAGCTGCTACTTTACATCTGTTTTCTGTGAGACAGTGGTAACGACCCGGTAGAGTCGTCCCATTCATTTTGCAGACAAAACTGTCTACAGTGTAGCTCTACCATTCACGCCTCTTTATCTATTTATATATAAACATATTACGATTGTGTATATACTAATTATTCATCCATTCTATTGTTTCAGAAACGGCGTGAACGTCGAAGGTTCCACTCACAGACAAGTGGTGGACCTCATCAAGTCTGGCGGCGACTGTCTCACCCTCACTGTCATCTCGGTCACACCAAGGGTAAGTGCGATATCTCTATGAGGATATAAGTAGCTAATTTTTACGTACAGAATACCCCACCTCTTTCCCCTTAGTGGTTGAATTTTGGTGTAACCAGTAGACATTTCGCTGACCTTATTTTCGTACTATGATAAGGGGCGAGCCCATCGCCCTACTGGGCACAATCGAACCCGAGACTTTAGCACAGCAGTCGTACCGAGTACGCATTACCACATAACAGTGCTTACACAAACACTCGTTACACATTCGTTACTGCCGACACACACACATCTGCACTCACCACAGTTAATCACATACGCAGAAACGCAACACTGCACAAAACCGGCAGGGAGCGGACTTTGTATCAAATAGCGAAGTCCTGGTCCCCTAGTCGGATCCCACCCCTCATACCACCATACTCCACAGCGACTCAGTACTCATACAACTCACGAGAACACAGGAGAAGAAAAATAATACTTGGCCGTGGAAATAGACCGAGCGGTGGTATCAACCCAAATGGCTACTCTCATAACGGGGACCTGCCTAAAATTTATGAAATTGTAATTTTAAGCACCCCTGCTGAGCTAAGGTCTCGGGTTCAGGACGGATTAAGTGATATTGGCTTTTACTATCTCAAAATGCTCAGTATCAGCCCGGAGTCTGGAATTGTACTCGGTATGGCGATAGGCCTGTCATATCATGGGACGGAATACGCTCGGAGACATGTGGGTGTACTGGTTACACCTCTGCCTACCCCTCCGAAGATTAGAGACGTGAGTGAAATTTTAAATGTATTGACAATGTGATATCCAGGAAGCCGAACGCCTAGAGCCGTGCGACGATGGCTCGACACCGATCGGCGTGATCGGCGGTGCCGCCAACTCGAGAGCGACTGTATACCAGCGATACGACTACACCGACAAGCGATCCTTACCAGTTTCCATACCAGACTACCGCGTGGTCATGGAACGTAACACCGGACGGTCGTACATAGCGTTCAATATACACATGGCCGGGCGACACCTCTGCAGTAGGAGATATCGGGAGTTCGCCGCGCTGCATCAGTTGTTGAGGAAGGAGTTCATTGGTATGTGTTTTTTTTTTGTTATATTAGACGTCAATAAACAAGCCAGTGGGTTATCTGATGGTAAATGATCTACACTGCCCATTACCAAACCACTATACCTGACGAATTCGGATGTGGGGATTTTTTTATAGCATAGGTCGGCTAACGAGCAAGTGGGTCACCTGATGGTAAGTGATCTCCACCGCCCATGTGCGCCCACAATACTAGAAGAATAGGGGCCTTGCGACCTTAAAGGAAAGGGATAATTAGGAATTGGGAAGGGAAGGGGGATTTGGGCCTCCGGATATCTCACTCACTATATGAAACGCAGCAGCAAGCCGCTACTTTACGTCGGTTTTCTGTGAGACAGTGGTAACGACCCGGTCGAGCCAGACAAAACTGTCTTCATCGTGGCTCTACCACTTATAATTTGGAAATTTTGAAATATTCTAATTTTTTTTTGAAACAGTACCATGAAAGATTATGAAACAACGGTATACAGTTTTAATTACTTGTCACGATCCTCATTAATTAATTTAAACAATTAATTGCTGAAAATTTTTCGTCTGTATTCTTATAGGTTTCAATTTCCCAAAACTGCCTGGTAAATGGCCTTTCACATTGAGTGAACAGCAGTTGGACGCCAGGAGAAGGGGGCTCGAACAGTATTTAGAGAAGGTAAGTGATTCGTGATACCATCAACAAGCACAGATGGTATTATGGGATCTGGGCACCTATGCTATAAGCCGCAACGAAACAACGAAGTTTGGAACTATACAGAGTAAAGTAGGTATAGAATTGCCATTACAATAATTATTGATATAAATTAATACAACTAATGTTATTATTTAAATTATAATTTACAAATGATTATATGGAAAATTTTCCTATTCCATCTATTGGATACTTACTCAATCCAGGCGATAAATTACCTTACACCACCATCTGTTAGAATCTTATAAAACTCACAAATAATTATAACTCTTTGTCATAATATAATAAACAAATAATTTGCAATAAAAAAATATTGCGACTATAAATTGAGATATAAACTATATCCTATCTCTCAAGTTGGATCAAACTGCACACAATTTGCAAAATTTGATTAAGATCTGTTCAGCAGTTTAGTAGTTCATCAAACAAATTTTATATATAAAGATATTTGTAAGCTTTGGTTTCCACACAAACCATTTTAATTTTCATCAGGTATGCGCGGTCCGTGTGATAGCAGAATCGGACGCGGTGCAAGAATTCCTGACGGATTCGGACGACTCGTCGAACCCCACACCGGTGGACCTGAAGGTGTTGCTGCCCGACAAGGAGGTGGTCACCGTCTCGGTGCTCAAGTCCACCAACGCCGATGACGTGTACAGAGCCGTGTGCGACAAGATAGGACTGTCAAAAACGGTGCAGAAGTACTTCTACCTGTTTGAAATTGTTGAGTATAATTTCGGTAAGTTACTGTTTTATTATGAAATTAAATAGTGTATTAATCATATAGGCAATTGAAAGATTTTAGTGTTCGTTTGCTTATAAGTACCAAATTGTATAAATACAATTTGGTCTAGCTGTGGTCCTTCGAGCCGGATCTAGCCAATAATTATGGAAATCTGTTTATAAGGATTTGATCTAAGGTTTTATATGCATAATATCATGTTCTTGTCTTAATCGTCATTTAAGTTACTATTTTCTTAGTAGCTAATTAGACATCACTTGCAGATCTGTTTTTACAACTCAAAAAAAAAAGGTTCTCAGTGCGATTATCTTTGTTTATCTATTTTGCACGATATCTTCTAATGTGAACGGATTTTGATGATTATTTATGTATTCGAGAGAAGTACCTCCGGGTGTGGTCCCAGATAGTGGTTAAGATTTTATGACGGACAGACGAAACAGTAAATGCATCGCGATGGTGACTTTGACGTCGATTTTTTTTCACTATCCAAACACAAAATTAAATGAAAAAAAAAAATGAAATCAAAAGTCACAAAATGTCCCATTTATATTTGTGAACAGAACGCAAGCTCCAACCCAACGAGTGTCCACATTCCCTCTACATACAGAACTACTCGACCGCCTCCAGCAGTTGTCTCTCGATAAGGAAGTGGCTCTTCAACCCCAGGACGGAAATATCCGTCATCGAAGAGGACGCCACGGCGGCTGCATTTATATTCTGGCAGGTATGTTGTTTACATTAAAAAAAGTGGCAATTGTTCGATGTGAGAAACAAGACCCGGTTCTCCCGAGGGGCTTGCGACATGACTTGATGGTTGGTTGGACAAAAAAACTGACGGCCACCGACAAGCAAGGAGTTTATCGGTGGGTAGCAGAATCATGCCGGCTTGCCTAAATGTTTTTTCACACTCCGAAGAGGGAAAGAGCAAACCGAGTGGCCTGCGCCAGGACAGGCGGATGATTGATGTAGGATATAGTGATACAAGGATGTACCTTTATACCCGCCCCGAACAACCATTAAGTCATGTCGCAAGTAGTGTTGCAAAACGATAGTTAGTCGATAGTTTCACTATCGATAGTTGACCTCGAAAAATATTCAGAATATCGATTGTCCTATCGATAGTATCGCCACGTGTAAATACTATCAATGCTATCGATAGTATCGATAGCATTTTATGGACAATACTATTGATAATGGCAATACTATCGATACTATCGATAGTGTTATGTTTAATAGTATCGATACTATTGTGATTTCCTTTTTTTTTCACAAAAAACAATCGATACTATCGGTATTATCAATAGTTCGTTCTATCGAAATTATTATTGCTGTCTATCGATATTATATAACTACCGATAGCATCGATAGTATCGCTGTAACGAATAGTATTGTTAACGGAATGCTATCGACACTATCGATACTACCGATAGTATTTACACGTGTCGATAATATCGATAGAATATCAATACTATCGATTTTGCCTTGACTATCGATAGCCTATCGATATTGTGACTATCGATAGACAACACTAGTCGCGGGCTCCTCGGGAGAACCGGACATACATTGGTTGATATCCTGGAACGTGATCCACACAAGGTCCATGTCAGTTAATAACAGCACGGTTACGGTGGTACGTTGGTCGGTATCGGGTTGTATATGTGTTGAGTATGTGGTTGTGATTGGTCGGCAGGCGGTGGAGGACGTGAACCGCGGCGTGTGCAGCGCCGGCGCGCGCCTCTACCAGCTGAAGGCGCTGCAGGAGGTGCGGCGCGCGCGCGACTACCTGGCACTCGCGCGCACGCTGCCCGGCTACGGACACGTGGCGCTGCCGCCCGCCACCACCGCGCCACACGCACCACACGCGCCACACGTGCCGCTCATACTCACTGTCGGTACGTGTTGGTACGCATTACGACTCTGACACACTGTGATAATGTGTTGGCAGGTTATAGTAAGACTTGTCTGTGTGCAGGTTGGAGCGGCATCTCGCTGTCGGAGTGTGGTGGTGATGGTGGTGGTGAGGAGTCCCGCACGGTGCGCTGGTCCCGCGTGCGCTCGTGGTCGGCGGACGACGCGGCGGCCGCGCTGCGCGTGTCGTACGCCGCCGACAACGGACTGTGCGCGCTCGCGCTCTACACGCCATACGTCAGTATACTGCACTATACTATTACTATATTGCGCTGGTCCCGCGTGCGCGTGTCGTACGCCGCCGACAACGGACTGTGCGCGCTCGCGCTCTACACGCCATACGTCAGTATACTGCACTATACTATTACTATATTGCGCTGGTCCCGCGTGCGCGTGTCGTACGCCGCCGACAACGGACTGTGCGCGCTCGCGCTCTACACGCCATACGTCAGTATACTGCACTATACTATTACTATATTGCGCTGGTCCCGCGTGCGCGTGTCGTACGCCGCCGACAACGGACTGTGCGCGCTCGCGCTCTACACGCCATACGTCAGTATACTGCACTATACTATTACTATATTGCGCTGGTCCCGCGTGCGCGTGTCGTACGCCGCCGACAACGGACTGTGCGCGCTCGCGCTCTACACGCCATACGTCAGTATACTGCACTATACTATTACTATATTGCGCTGGTCCCGCGTGCGCGTGTCGTACGCCGCCGACAACGGACTGTGCGCGCTCGCGCTCTACACGCCATACGTCAGTATACTGCACTATACTATTACTATATTGCGCTGGTCCCGCGTGCGCGTGTCGTACGCCGCCGACAACGGACTGTGCGCGCTCGCGCTCTACACGCCATACGTCAGTATACTGCACTATACTATTACTATATTGCGCTGGTCCCGCGTGCGCGTGTCGTACGCCGCCGACAACGGACTGTGCGCGCTCGCGCTCTACACGCCATACGTCAGTATACTGCACTATACTATTACTATATTGCGCTGGTCCCGCGTGCGCGTGTCGTACGCCGCCGACAACGGACTGTGCGCGCTCGCGCTCTACACGCCATACGTCAGTATACTGCACTATACTATTACTATATTGCGCTGGTCCCGCGTGCGCGTGTCGTACGCCGCCGACAACGGACTGTGCGCGCTCGCGCTCTACACGCCATACGTCAGTATACTGCACTATACTATTACTATATTGCGCTGGTCCCGCGTGCGCGTGTCGTACGCCGCCGACAACGGACTGTGCGCGCTCGCGCTCTACACGCCATACGTCAGTATACTGCACTATACTATTACTATATTGCGCTGGTCCCGCGTGCGCGTGTCGTACGCCGCCGACAACGGACTGTGCGCGCTCGCGCTCTACACGCCATACGTCAGTATACTGCACTATACCACATGCAATTATATTACAACACACATCTACTCAACATGTTGTGTTCAAGAGCAACAATCGAACCGATTCAATTATTATTTATTGATAACTAGCTTTCCCTCGCGGTTTCATCCGCGCGCATATACTTGCTCCACTTAGGCTGCGGACTCGAAGTCAGCGAGTGCGGAGCGGCGGCGGCAACGATGCAGTAGCAGCGCAGTGTTGTACTATAAAAATTAGTGTCTCTTTACGAACGAAATTGATGTGAATATTATGTTCCATATCAAAAAACCATTGAAATACTTTGCTCCACCACGTCTGCGGGCATTTTTGAAAATACACAGCACTACGTCAATGAAGACGCGCAGTCGCCGCTCGAGTGACGCGCGCCGCTCGTACGTCGCTCCTCGCGCCCGCGCCGCGCCGCTGCTTTCGAGACCGGGTCCATTTAAATCTACACATTTGAACGCGCCGCACCCGCGTCTCGCCGCTTGCCGCTGCACGAACCATGTTTTTGAAGTGATAACTTCTTATGGGAGTGTGAACCGAAACGTTCCGTAACGCGAGCGCTCCATCGACCAGCCACTGTTAGCCGACCTCCCTGGAACATCGATAATTTCGAAGTCCCAGGTGGCGCCACACAGTGACCAGTCGGCTTGGACCGGACTTTGACACGGCTTCGACACGACTTTGACACGACTTTGACACGACTTTGACACGACTTCGACACGACTTTGACACAACTTTGACACGAGTTTGACACGACTTCGACTAGACTTTGATACGACTTTGACACGACTTTGATACGACTTTGACACGACTTCGACACGACTTTGACACGACTTCGACACGACTTTGACACGACTTTGACACGACTTTGACACGACTTTGACACGACTTTGACACGACTTTGACACGACTTTGACACGACTTCGACACGACTTCGACACGACTTTGACACGATTTTGACACGACTTTGACACGACTTTGACACGACTTTGACACGACTTTGACACGACTTTGACACGACTTTGACACGACTTCGACACGACTTTGACACGACTTCGACACGACTTTGACACGACTTTGACACGACTTTGACACGACTTTGACACGACTTCGACACGACTTTGACACGACTTTGACACGACTTTAACACGACTTCGACACGACTTTGACACGACTTTGACACGACTTTGACACGACTTTGACACGACTTTGATACGACTTTGATACGACTTTGACACGACTTTGACACGACTTTGATACGACTTTGACACGGCTTCGACACGACTTCGACACGACTTTGACACGGCTTCGACACGACTTTGACACGACTTTGATACGACTTTGGCACGACTTCGACACGACTTTTTTTTTTTTTTTTTTTTTTTTTTATTGCCTTGATAGGCAGACGAGCAAGCGGCCCGCCTGATGGTAAGCGGTCACCGCCGCTCATGGACATCGGCAATGCCAGGGGCACAGCCAAGCCGCTGCCTACCACAACGACTTTGACACGACTTTGATACGACTTTGACACGAGTTTGACACGACTTTGACACGACTTTGACAGGGCTTTGACCGGACTTCGTAACGTAACGCGTTAAGGGAAGCCAGACGGAGTGGCGCCGTAACGTAACGCTTTACGGCGCCACTCTGTCTGGTTTCCCTTTCTCTCACGCATACGGTAGCAGTAGGCAGGCTCCTCCGCTCTCACTTTAACCCACATTAGTTTAAGTTATCACTTCTGTCGAGCGTCCCGGGACGCACACTTTTTTTTTTTTATCCGGGCACGGAAAAATGACTGCACTTCAGCTGATGGTAAGCGCAGTGTAGTCCAAAAAACCAGTGACCACCGACAAATAATGAGTTTATCAGTGGTCACTAAAATCATGACGACCCGAAACAAATATTTGTAAATATTTTTCCCAGTAATTTCATTAAAGCATCTGCCTGTCATCTCATACGCATTATCACTTAATCCATTTATTTCCATTGCAGTATCAATTCCTGTGCAACTGCATGGATAGAATAGCCGAGGAGGCGAACTGGGCCGACACCGGCGAGTAATAGACGAACACTCATCGTCATAAACAGTAAGCGAACACGTGGCCTCACGCCATTTTACAACGCCTGGACATTTCACACAACACACCCATTAATATGTCTTATTCAAACAGTTAACAACGAAAAAAGGTAAATACGCCAAACTGTGACTATAAAAAGCGAACACACATTTACATTGCGCAGTGTTTTCGAAATTGGCAACATTAAGTATACACTTACGTCAAAAGTGCTGGATTAAAAGGCTTGTATCTAGAGCCGTAAAACATAAAAAAAACAACTGTCAGCATCGAAAATATAGTTTCTACTGCGAGATAATTGCGAACTTCCCAATGATTTTTTTATTGGCGAAAGTGGTGGCTCAAACAACTTGTATCTAAAGCTGTAAACATTTAATGCCAGTTAAAAAAATAACATCGACAAGAAAAATGTCCGCGTTTGTAAACTGTTATTCTTATCGTCTTTATTATTTTTTATCATCATTATTTATAATCAATTTGCATCTGATATAGTTTTTAATTTCAGAGCGTTGACATAGTTTAAGAATCATAATTCTATTTTTTTTACACTACACTTATGTTTTTTTTTGTTGTTTGTATCGATTTTTTTGTGAATCTCGAACTATGACAACGATTTGTTGTATTTTTAAGAATAAAAAAAGGTGATGCGTGGACGCTGATTGAACTTTTGCAATGATTTTATTTTGCAGTTAGAAAATGAATTACGGACCATCGGGACAAAATCTTTATAGAAGCTGGTGTAATTTTATATTTAAAAGCAGTTTTTTTATATTTCAAATATGCATGAAATTTCTACCCGGAGTCATCCATTGACAATATGAGTATTTTTTTTAAACAATGCTTATATATTTATATTTTCAGTTTTCCACGTTTCTTATTCTATTAAAATATTTGCGAAAAGTGGTACACTAGTTGTATTTCTGTCTATTCCCTTCTAGAATACAGTTGTGAGGCTGGTAATAATTTTTCACGATATTTGAATATGAATAATTTAATTTAAACATTTAAAATTACCAAAAAAATCCAGCTTCAATAAAGTTTTATTTCGAAATCATCAGTCGGCGTCATTAAAACTAATCTAAGCAATGTTTAATGTAAACGCAGTAGGGCGAGTCTCTCTTATCGATAACACTTCCGTAACGTCGGTTTTGTGTACTTAGAGTAACGTGCTGTTCCGATTTATCAATAGAATATAGTATCGACAAATAATAGTGCAGTCGAAATCGATAAATTACTGTAAAGATCAATATTATTTTTAGTATTGTTAAGGACGTGATCTGTATTACTTATATACGAACATACATTTATAAAGCCTTAGCGGCCAAAAATACGGTCAGCAAAACAACTTTTAGATGTTTATTATTTCTCATGCGATTTCGACTGTGCATTCATCAACCACGGTCGATTTGAAAAAATAAGATCTTAGTTTGATTGGAGAGATCGTACAAATGAGCCAATCAGAGTACTGTTTGAAGGTGTCGCGTACAAATTACTTAGCATGATTGGTTGATTTTTCCATCTGTTCAGATAATCAAACTCGACTCTTTTTATTGAAATCGACCACTAGACGTCAAACGTCATACGCAATATGTAAAATCACGTGACGATATTTATCGTCATCGCTGATTCGATAATGTTAATAACCGTCGCTCACGTTTGAACCAGATTAGTTCGTAATTATTACTAAATAAGATCGCGTGATTTTTAGGTCTCAAAATAAGCTTATCAAAAGGGGAAGAGGCTAGAAGTTGGGATTTTTTTACTTTTTTACAACATGAAAAATGTTGATAAATATCTTAAACACTAGTTATACAATTAAATAACATTTTTTATTACGATATACGCTGAACAGAATATATTTCAATTAATAAATTAGAAAGTAGAATTTTGGCAACTTAGTAGAAATTATTCGATTTAATGTAATTCATTCGTAACTTTTCATACATTATACATTAACGTAGGTGACAGTGTGTTTTTTTTTCACTTTTAAATGTCATTTGGATTTTAAAAAATTAAAATATACGTTTAGAAAATATCGTTGAGGTATCTCGTAATATTTTAATTATATTTTTTATTATAAAATTATTTTTTATTTGTACATTTTTCAAAAAACATATTTTGTTTTTGTATTTTCTAAAAAAAGTGTTTTTACACAATGATTGAGCAGTTAGTTAATTAAAAAAAAAACTATTTATTAGTTTTTAAATCGATTTAAAACATTCTTTTAAATATAACATTATATTGTCACCATTGTCGACGCAAATTTAAAATATATTAAACTCAAATTTTAACATTGATATAAAAATAAATAACAAAAGTAGATACATACTATCTTGCATTATTTAATTTTTCGTTATTGCAACCGCTGTATATTTTTTTTTACGTTTCAAAGTCGGCACTTTTATACAGGGTGTCCCAAAATTCAAAGTCAAGCCGAAACGGGGTGACAGTATTGATTGTAACCATCATGGGAAAAATCAGAAAAAAAATCTATCCCATGCAGTTTGGAAATTATGGGCATTTAAGAAAAACCTAGAAATTTGGTCAAACTGTAACCATTTTTCGGTTATTGTGATTAATTTTTATTATTTTTCTTCATTTTAACTTTGGAACCGTAACCCTAAATAACATTCCTAGAATCACAGTCAAAAATAATGACACAATTGCTCCAAATTTCCTAGAATTAAGACTATTTGTTAAACTATGAATTTAAAATTTTCCAAATTTGTCACTTTGAAAGGCCCTCCTTTAAAAAAAAAAAGTACTAGAGTGCCTTGGCACGGGCCATTAAAAGGTGGCGCATTTAATCAGGATTGTAAAATGGTGCAATACTTGTTAGTTTCATACTAAAAAAACGAGTAAAAAAATTAAAACCTCAAGTAACCCGATTTTTCCTAACCCATTTTACTCAGTTAAAATGTTTTTTATTCGCACAATCTTTTGGTAGGTTCTTAATTTTATGGCAAAATGATGAGTGAGATGGATAGTGGACATGTTTGCCATGAGTAAGAGAGACGGATAGTGACGCCACTGTTACCAAAGTCAACAAAAATAAGTAAAATTCATAAAATAATGAAAAATCTTGACCTAGTTTAGGTTTATTTGAATAAAAGTCAGATACATAGGGAAATAACATTTTTTATTACAGCAAATGCTCAAATTGTTTGCCTTCAGCCTCAATACACGACCTACATTTTCTTAAAAAAGTGTGAAGAATCCACATTTAATTCGACTAGACAGATTCCAGTATCGCTTTTGTAGCGCAGTAATCGCAGTATCTGGCGTTTATTGAGGCTGAAGGCAAACAATTTGAGCATTTGCTGTAATAAAAAATGTTATTTCCCTATGTATCTGACTTTTATTCAAATAAACCTAAACTAGGTCAAGATTTTTCATTATTTTATGAATTTTACTTATTTTTGTTGACTTTGGTAACAGTGGCGTCACTATCCGTCTCTCTTACTCATGGCAAACATGTCCACTATCCATCTCACTCATCATTTTGCCATAAAATTAAGAACCTACCAAAAGATTGTGCGAATAAAAAACATTTTAACTGAGTAAAATGGGTTAGGAAAAATCGGGTTACTTGAGGTTTTTATTTTTTTACTCGTTTTTTTAGTATGAAACTAACAAGTATTGCACCATTTTACAATCCTGATTAAATGCGCCACCTTTTAATGGCACGTGCCAAGGCACTCTAGTACTTTTTTTTTAAAGGAGGGCCATTCAAAGTCGACAAATTTGGAAAATTTTAAATTCATAGTTTAACAAATAGTCTTAATTCTAGGAAATTTGGAGCAATTGTGTCATTATTTTTGACTGTGATTCTAGGAATGTTATTTAGGGTTACGGTTCCAAAGTTAAAATGAAGAAAAATAATAAAAATTAATCACAATAACCGAAAAATGGTTACAGTTTGACCAAATTTCTAGGTTTTTCTTAAATGCCCATAATTTCCAAACTGCATGGGATAGATTTTTTTTCTGATTTTTCCCATGATGGTTACAATCAATACTGTCACCCCGTTTCGGCTTGACTTTGAATTTTGGGACACCCTGTATATTTCTTGTGTATTCCCTAAACTTGTGTGAATTCTTGTATTAGCATTTGTGGTTTTAACTTAAAGCTTCATTTACACTTAGAGAACTTATCCTCCGACATATTGAGAATATAATAACAGAAAACTCTCATTACGAAGTCGCGTCATACAACTTGAAAGTTAGAATCGATGTCGTGGACCGGAGTAGTATTTTCTTTATGTAGTGCGAGAACACTCCGTGTAAATTATATTTTACTGACATACTTGCTATCTGTTACGAGCTGCCAATTATTTAAGTATCTTTAAATTTTGCTAATGACTGCTTTTGGTATGGAATTAAATCTTTTAACAAGACAACGAAGAATTTAAGAAAAAAAATGCAATTTTCTGGGTTTTTTGCATATTTGTTAATATTGTTGATAGGCCGATGGTCAGTTTTGGTTCCCCAAACAGCCTTGTGTAATTACATTGTAAGCTCTATACATATCCATTATTAGATTTCTATAATATATTGTACTTATAGAATAATATAGTGTTAGTCGAAGGGGATTGTATTGCTTGATACATTGTTCCGCTATGGTTATTGTACGTGAAATTAAGATGAGCCGCATTTCGTATAATTTGTATATCATATTCTCCGCCGAGAGCTCTGAGGACAATTTGAATTGTATACTGTACCCACGAAAATGGCTGATCGCACTCCGATACTATTCCATGTACTTTTTTGAAACTATCGATTAAGATATGTCGAGAAAAAAATCGATATACACATCGTCTCGAGTTCTTGGAATTGAAACACAATTCACTGATTTCACGTACAATAACCACAAATAAGTAACGTACAAGTAACAAACAAGCCATTTGATAAGACAGTTGTGATAATGAATGCAGTATTGTGAACACATTTATAGCACGGTAAGGGTACACGCTATACAGTTGCATTTGTTACTTGATTTGATCACAGACTAACGAATATGAAAAAATAAGCCGTAAAAAAGTATTCAGCGATAAAAATTACTTTTATTTAATGTTCATTTAGTTTGGTTCAGAGACAATCGACAGAAATCTAAATTCTGGGCGAATAGATTCGGGTTTTATTAGATAAATAATTATTAAACTTGTTTTTGGTTGCGACTCCCCCTAGTCTATTTGCCAGTTCAGTGCCATGCAGTGCTTTGTAATTCACAGTTCTGTGTGGCGTTGCTTCTGTTTATGTTTAACATCAGGCGAGCTACTTTTTTTCGTCATTCGAAAAATAATAAAAAAAAACTATATCCTTGTTTTAATACCATACGAGAAACTCAACGTGTAGATGGGCCTCTGTTGTGTATTTATTCGCCTGAATTATTTACTCCGCTTAAAACTTCGAAAGATTTAAACAGATGTCACCTATACACATAAAGCAATGGTGACAGGTACATTACAATATTCTATTATGCCTGGATAATAGCATAACACTGTAGGATTCTAGACTAATATGGGTTGATAGATCGTATTAAATAAATTACCAGTCTAAAAACACTTAAAACCCCCAGATAATATCAATTTGTGTGCGTATTCGTAGTATGTAAAGATTGTTTCAATTTTAGAAAAAATATTGTTATTCGTAAATCAATTGACGTGTGAGGAATTGTATGATGCATTGCAACATACATTGTTGAATGTATGGAAGAAATTTGTGTTACGTCCATACATTTACGTATGTTTTAATGTAGTGTTTGTATAATAAAAAAGAAATCTTATCAACAAAAGGTTTGAAAAGTCCCCAATCATATTGTGAAAGTTCACAAAAATATTTATCTTACAAGATTTTATAAATTTGAAATGTATTTTATTTCTTGTTATGATTTAGACCAAATGTCCTTTTAATATCCCCAGTTCTGTCTGTATTTTTAATTTTCCATAGTAAAAGTGTTTCAGGAGCTGGGTGTACTTATGTGTATATGAAATTACGTTATATATTGCCTTGATATTTTGTATATAAATATTTTTGGTCGGTGTGTTCATATTTCTGACACTTTCCATCTTACAGTAAATGCGTTACGAGCGATAGAGGCAAATAAACTGAATACGAAAAGGGAATTAAAACTAAAGCCCGTTCCACACATTGGCTGAGACCAATTTCTGGCTAGTTAATATGACGAATATATATAAACACGAGACCTACTCGAGTAAAGTGATATTCCCAATATCAGCCCGGAGTCTAGAATCGTGCCCGGTAGGGCGATACGCTCACTCCCTATCACATAGTGGGACAAAAATACGCGAAATGTGAGTGTACTGGTTACACCTCTGCCTATCCCTTCGGGAATTACAGGCGTAATGCGTATACAAGACTGCGCGAAGCGAGACAAGACAGGTCTCCACACTCTCGTATTCGATAATTATTGGCATGTCTCACCCAATGTGTAGAGCGGGCATAAGTATCTTGTTTGATTATAATCTATGGCGAGTTATGTTTTGATATTGTAATCATTGTACGCTTTAAAATATTGCTTGTTTATATTATTCTGATTATGTTGAAAACATAGTTTTGTGTATAAAATATTTATAAATGTTGTCTTCAAAAATATTGAGAGTTCGTCCTCAGAGAGACGCCGGTGTACTCGTATATTGCCGACACTGTCAAAATGGACTAATAACTGTGTTCCAAATAAGAATAGAAACCGGTCAACTGTCATTTTAAATGTACATATTTCATTATCGTTATCGCCGTTCTCGATAGATGATTTTGGTTTGATTCTCCGGATAGATAGCACGAGTGAGCCAATCAGAATACAGTTTGAAGGGCGCACGTGCAAATAACTTCGTTTGATTGGTTGATTTCGGCGATCTATCCGGATAATCAATGTAAGATAGTTTTTTAGGAATGGACATAGACGTTATAATATGGCGGAAGCTTATTCTTATATCTTATTAGGATCGAATAGTGTCTGTCTATAAATACCTAATTATGAAGTATTTCCGTATGAAAAGAAATTTTTTATACAAAAAAAAAAATGTCGGTAATATACGTGACATTTAAAAAGTCTCTTTCGCTAATTGTTAACGAGTCCCGAGGTTGTCGAGTTTGATCATTATTTTGACAAGTCAGCGTAGTTAACTCTTATATAAAACTAACTGTTAATTTGTCTTGTTTCACATGACATGTACTTATTGTAATCGTAAGCGTTCATTATAAAAATAACTTCTAACATTGGAAATCACGATTTTTATACAGTTCGTATCATCGTGTTTGAATCATTAAAAATTGAACATTTTTCTATCTACAAATGTGCAATAAATTTAAGAGAAAAACAGGTAGCTTTTAATTTAATTGTATATTAATATTCTATATTATTTCTAGCAATATTCTACGATTGTTAAGATTACTTAATGTTATTGTTTTTTTTTTATTTGTATGGGTGCCATTGCACGGTATTTGCAGAGATTTGCTATTCGCCTAGATGTTTAGTGGAATATGTTTTGGCACACGAATGTATTTTCCACGCGGAGTATTAGTGTATGTATAGTGTTTATGTAGGTCACGGTGTGCGATTTGCATTAAAAAAATAAATAATTTGTACTCGAAATTGTAATATAACATTCCAGTCTATTGTAGGGTAGTTGTCACTTTCATTTACGCACGTGTATGGCGGTAGGTAACGATAAAAAAATTACTCTGTTTTGTGTACCATAAAGTTCATAATTGAATGGCAGCGTGGTTCTAATTAAACAAGATCTTATAATATTTTTAATTTCAAGGTAGGCAACGAAATCGCTGAAGGCCACAAGTGGCGGTGACCGCTTACCATCAGGTGGAACGCATGCTCGTCTATTGTCATTTTCCGGTTGTCTGGTTTAAAGGTATCCCAGTGGGCAAATTATCACCTGCCAACAGATATTTCTAGGCAATTTATACAGTTTTGATTTTTTTCTTTAGGTAATGTATTTTTTTTTTTAAATGAATTTTCATAGTCGTCACGACGTCAAGCATTGTCATTGTTGTCCTTACTAAAGTAATTCGAGATTGGAATTATAGTATGCCAGTGCAACGTATTATAACACAAGTTTAATGGCCGTTGCTCGTATATTTACAGATAGATTTGATTACTGTCTATGGTGGCCTGACAGATATTCCATAGACAATGTGTCAACAAATTATTAACTGCCAGCGAAGCTACGGTTTCCGGTCGGCTTACATTACGGCTGTTCTATTACGGCACCCTTTTTCTAAGAAACCTTAGCTTTCGCAAATCTATTGGTACTGACACCTAATTATCAATACAAATCGAAGCCTTACGATTTTAGTCGATTTTTACATCGTCGCAATCTATTTTGCGCGTTAGTTATTAACTAAGATTGATCATATTTTGGTGAAAACTGGTATTAACTATACTCAAATTAATCTCTAATTGATATCAATATTTATTTTGTATGGCCGCCATACCGTGCCGTATTCATCTCTGTGTAATAAACGAATGAATGTTGGTCACAGTTGTTTATGTGATAAACACTATGTATAGATTTCGCTTGAGTAAATAAATTGTAATCATGTGTAATTGTTTTATTTTTTTACCTTGTTTATACACTCATAGGTAATGTAAAGCCACTATTTTTTTCCTTTGAATACACATAAAACAGCGTTAGCTCAGATGAGTGGTAAGACAGAGGTTTGAAACCAGCCCAAAGAGCATGCACCTCTGACGTTTCTAAGTTACGTGTGTCTTTGTTAATTATCGCTTGCTTTAACGGTAAAGGAAACATCGTGAAGAAACATGCATACCAGATTCAGAGAAGCACAGAGAAGTTCTTCATATTAATTTGGAAGGTAGGTGGAGTCTACAACTTCTATTCAATAGACTCCGCTCGTGCCCAGCAGTGGGATTTATAATAGCGTATGCTTGAACAAACCTTTTTTTGAGTAGTGGTCAAAAAGCGAAATAATATCCCTAAAACTTCGTTATCTTACGTATAATATTTTAGGGAAATTTTACCACGTTTTGTTTCATTTCCCGCTAAAAACTATGGTTCATAAAGTTTTAGATACATTATTTCCCACACCACACACGCCTGCGACAGTGTCGACAGTCTGTACTGCTACACGCTAGGGTTGGTAAGGTTGGTAGGTTAGCTTGGCTAGGGATATTCCTGCCAGTAAGGTCAACGACATATCTTACCTTTAAAACCCTTACAGATTTATTGTTAATTTACCCAACTCCTTCCTGCCCTTGTCCCGATTTCCATATCCTCCTAGTCCTAGTTCCCTTAATTTTAAGTTATTTAATTAATGACAAATGTTCTGTACTTGACCTGCCATAAGCGCTTTCTTAGCCTACATGATGAATAAAGATTTTGATTTGATTTGCTCAGCTACCGTTGATTTGCATTATAAATAAATAACGCACAGACGTGGACTGATTTTGATGAAGTTTAGTGTAGTCAATGGGCTTCGACGATGGTTCCTTATTTTGTTTAGCTGCGAGGGAGAAATTGGAAAACTCAATGGTAGTTGTTATTTTTACACGCTTTATATTAGCTTCACTTGTATGTTTGTAACCGACTTCTTTGGGCGCGATTTTGACCCACTTTAAACGGCCAGATTTCGTTCAAACTTTGTAGATTTATCGAGGGCCGATGACATTACACTAATTTGAAAATAATAATAATAATAATTTAATTTAATTAATTATTTATATTCGGGTTAGGAATTACAATTATATTCTCTGGATCTTCGTTAATTATAGGGAATATCGTAGTATCTAAGAGCGACAATAGATGGCGCTTTTTTGATATTCGGGTTTAAAATTAAAATTATACTCTCTGCTACAATATATTTTTATTTTAACTAAAAAATGAAAAATAAATAATAGTTTAAAAAAACTAAAAACACGCTTTTATAGAAAGTCTAACTAAAAAATAGAAAATAAATTTGAATAAAACAATGTATTTTATTGTAAAAAAAAAGCGTGGGGTGCATACAATAATAAAATTATAACTATGGACACCATGCACCCCACGCTTTTTTTTTACAATAAAATACATTGTTTTATTCAAATTTATTCAAATTTATTTTCTATTTTTTAGTTAGACTTTCTATAAAAGCGTGTTTTTAGTTTTTTTAAACTATTATTTTTATAAAGCACCCAGCAATCAGCAACTGGGTAATCAGATGGTAAGTAATCTCCATTGACCATGAACATATATAATACCTGAGGATGCGTTTTCGGCCTTTAAGGAAAGGTGTGTTTAAGTGGTTGGGAAAAGGAAGGGGAATTGGACCTCCGGATATCTCGCTCAGCGTACGATATAACGGTAAGCTATCACTTTACGTTGATTTTCTGTGAGACAGTGGTAAGCCCGGTCGAGCCGGCCCATTCATGAACTACAGCGTGACTACACTTATTCCTGTGTTCTGTAATGATTATCCCTTACACGGTGTGTGGGTCAATATGGCACGTTTTAACACCATGTGTACGGTGGTCGCTATCCGGGCGGATATGAATATCCTACCATTAACAAATTGCTACTTGTAGTTTTCTCGTTTTTGTATCTATTCTTTTTTTTTATTCCAGCACGGCAAAGTGACTGCACTCCACCTGATGGTAAGCGTAGTGCAATCCAAAAAACCAGCGACCACCAACAAACATTGAGTTTATCGGTGGTCACCAGAGTCATGCCGGCCTGTATAAATGTTTCTTCCCTCTTCGGAGAGGAAAGAAGCAAATCGAGGGGCCTGCAACAAGACAGACGGATGACCGATGCAGGCACAGCAATACAAGGATTTACCCCAATACACGCTCCAATCAACCATCAAGTCATGTCGCAAGCCCTTCGGGAGAACCTGATATACACTAGCTGATCCTGGAACGCGATCCACACAAGGCGTGTGGATCACTATGGCAGGTTTTAACACCATGTGTACGGTGGTCGCTATCCGGGCGGATATGAATATCCTACCGCCAGCAAAATTCTTCGTGGTTGATCTGATCTTGTTTGGTGCCAAAATCGGAGCAATCAAAACTCACCAATCCCGAACACGACCTCATAGCAATGTTTACAATACGGGATTAGTTTTGTTAGGTTTTTGGCGCAAGAGGCAACTTTAGTATTTGAGAAAACGTACATAAGCCGTGTCCTCAAGTCCATGGTTATATTATTTAGCATCTACATCGTGCGGCGTCGATTAACACCACACACACTTCGCACGAAATTATTTCACATGAGCACAACGCTAATCACTCGTTAACTGCCGCGTGATCTTGTTATTGATAAAACAAACGCTTGTAATTATGTGCCAGACGTATCTGAAATTGAACCGTATTTAGAACTTTGATAGAATAACTTACCTTTCACATAAATAGCACGATAAGGTGACTACTGAAAATCAGCGTTGTGTTATGGTACACGCCGTAACTCAGCAGTCCGCTGAATGGTCACCTACCTGTCACACTGCGAGTGGGATAAGGGCAGGTGGAAGAAGATATGTGAAAGTTTGTATGTTTGTGAAATTGGGAATGTGATGTTTGTTTGAAACTGCTTCAGTGGTGCAATGGGCGAGTAGTTTCTGTGAAACAAGAGGCCGTGGGTTCGATACCCGTAAGGAGAAAAAAATTTGGATTTACAAACATTTGTTGCGGGTCAGGGTGCTTCTCCTCAGAGGGGTAGAAACCAAATCTTTTTGTAAAATGTGTTAAAAATACACGTTGCGCCAACCCCACTGCGAGTGGGTGGCAGGTAAAAGAAGGATGTATGTTAATCAATGACGAGTTAACGGCTGAACGAATTTGAATGAAATTTCTGACTCTGGTAAACCATAACCTGGGTAACGGCATAGGTTATATTTTATCCCGGGACATACCCACAGGTAGAACTCCAAACAAAACTATTCATTCCTTAATCACTTATCTGCCCACCTGTGGGAACGTACGTAGTAACATAAGTCTGTAATCCAAGTGTCTAATAAAGCAATTTGCCGTGTTGCGTCTCGAATTAGGGCTTCCTCTCCAGACAGCTATTAGGGACTCGGGTTACTTGACGGAGTATTTGGGACACTGAGTTGTGTCTACTAATGTGATAATATTGCTTATCGTCGATGAAGTACCAATACCTCCTAACTGACAATTTAGTCCAAAATTATATTTTTATTACAATAGACGTAAACATAATCCAAATCCCTTAGTAACTAATAAAAAGGTAATGTATTGGAAACTATATACTATCAACAGTTGATCAAAATAAACAAAACCGTATTTTAAACAGTTTTTGTAAAATTAAAGCTTATTTTAAACAGTCTGGTGTAAAATTAGATTCACAACACTTAGGAGGTATTGGTACTTCATCGACGTTATAATACTTTTAATAAGTCTGCCAGCTATCTATTTAGTACTTTAACTCGGTATTAGGCTTTAGGATATTCTGAGCATTTCTGGTATAACAAACAAACCAATAGTCAGGAACAGCCGAGCAATCGTGCAAGTCGATGTTGAAATAATCTGGTCAGTTTCTTCCTACTTATTATTGTGCATGATTGTAAGGCCTAGACCACAGCATCGTCGTTCCCATTTCTTTTAGAGCCTCTGTGGACCACGGCACATGACCGCCTAGACCAAAGCCACAATTTCCTTTAAGCTTTATAATAAAATAAAACTGCGTGGATCACGGCGTACGTGATCACCCAGACCACATCATCGATTAAAATGCAAGGATACGTGGGGAGACATTTGCATTTAATAACATAATATAAAACGTGTAAAATGCGTGGAGCATACAAACGCGGTCTACGAGAACATTTCCTGAGCGGTTTGGGCCCCGGATATTTCACTCATCGTACGAAACCCAGCAGCAAGCCGCTACTTTACGTCGGTTTTCTGTGAGACAGTGGTAACGATCCGGTCGCGAAAGTCTACAGCGTGGCTCTACACTAAAAATAAAATGGTCATTCATTCACAAACCTGCAGTGTGTAGGTAAATCTTTAATTTTTCATTAGACTATTCAATATTAAGATATCAGATAAGTAGTGCTTACTTTACTCGAGTATATGATAAGATACGTTCTTATTTGATGCCAAGGGCAATAATTTTGTAAGATCGATAACTAAATTTTGAACCTTCAAAAATATTTAATATAGCTTTTCCTCGCGGCTCCGCCCTCGTGATCAATAGATCATTTTTCCGGGATAAAAAGTAGCCTATGTTCATCAGAATGAAGTGAATTTTTTTTGTAATCGGTATAGTAGATAGTTTTTAAATTTATTCGTTACATACAAAAATACAAATCTTTCATATTCATAATATTAGTGTAGATTAAAATTTAATGATTATAAAAGAAAACACACTGCTGGTGGTAGGATATTTAAATCCGCCAGAATAGCGACCACCGTACACATGGTGTTGAAAACTGCCACACAAGGCGTGTGGATCCACACGCCTTGTGTGGCAGTTTCAGCATCAGCCAGAGTAAATCCAGTTCGCCTGAGGGGCTTGCGACATGACTTGATAGTTGGTCGAGGCAAGTATAGGGGTACGTCCTTATATTACTGTGCCTGCATCGGTCATCCGCCTGTCCTGTCGCAGGCCGCTCGATTTGCTTGTCCTCTCTCCGAAGAGGCACATGGCCGATATTAATATTTTTATTTACTAGCCCTGTCTGTATTATATACGTCCCACTGCTGGGCACGGGCCTTCTCTACTGAATGAGAAGGATTAGGCCTTAGCCCACTATGCTGGCCTAATGGCAGACTTTATATACCTTCGAAAAATCTTATCGAGTTCTCAGGTATGCAGGTTTCCTCACGATGTTTCCTTCATCGTTAAAGCAAGCGATAATTAACAATTAATATACACGTAAGTCAGTGGTGTATGCCTCTTGGGGCTGGTTGCGAACCTGTGACTTTCGTCTCAACAGTCCATACCACTCCCCGCTGAGCTATCGCTGCTTCATTATTAATATTACATATCGTCGATGAAGTACCAATACCTCCTAAGTGTTGAGAATCTAATTTTACACCAGACTGTTTAAAATAAGGTTTTATTTACAAAAACTGTTTAAAATAATGTTTTATTTATTTTGATCAACTATTGATAGTAAAATAGTTTCCAATACATTACCTTTTTATTAGTTACTAATATGTGGTTTATGTTTACGCCTATTGTAATAAAAAAGTAATTTTGGACTAAATTGTCAGTTAGGAGGTATTGGTACTTCATCGACGATATATTATTATTATGTTTATATTATTCATTATTTTTGAGCTCTAGCATAACCAAACAGCTCGATGCCTTCCAATCTACAGTGGATAAGTATGCTTAACAACAGTAAGTGGCAATAAGTAGGTGCGTGGTGTCTGCATCTGTCTTACCTGAGTGCACGTCAGTTCACGTAACGCATTTTCCGAGTAGCCGGACAAACATACTCGTTGAGTTTACGCGCCGGCAACAAACGCACTGGTGTTGTGATATAGACAGTGGGTGTAGTGTTTAAAAGGTATTTATTTACGAGTGTTCTGTATTAATGAAATATAACGGTAACAGGATAATTTATTATTGTGATAATTTACGGAAATTAATTTGCTCGGAAATTGTGCTTAATTTTGATTTCGTGTATATTTTACCGGGTTAAATCATATTAGTTATTTTTTATCATTATTAAACCATATATTTAACTGATTAGTTTCAATATATACATTTAAAGTCATTAAATAATTCCAATCTGAAATAAATATTAGACACTGAATATTCGTTAAACCGCAGTGTTTTCATGAAAGTCCGGGATCAGGCTCTAAAAATATTTTTCTTATTTAAGATATTTATTTTTCCATCCTTATAAGCAAACATCCTTTCCATTATCTTATAAAACAATTAAATTGACGAATACGTCGCAACCTTCTAAAAAAATTTAAGCTAGCTACACCAAAAATAATTTTTCTTTGGTTCATTAGTAGTAACTAAACATTTAACATTGCAAATAATTTAAAACCAAACAAGTCCAAAAATCCAAATAGATTAAAAGAATCTCATCATTGACGTAGTATTTTAGGAATGCTAGAGGTGGTTTGATCACGTTTTGAGGAAACCGCAGTAGTACATCGGTCATAAATGCCTGAGCCAGATTGTATATATAGCCAGGGGTACGATTCCGCGGACGGCCCAAAAAGCGTTGGCCTGACGTATTGGAAGGAACATGAAAGCCAATGGTCAGAGGATGGTCGAGATCGGACAATGTGGAAGCGTTTAAGTAGGAAAGTGGATCGTGCCACTAAGCCGGGATAAGCCGTCGTTCGCCTAATGGTAAGCGCCACGCCTGCCCATAAACAGATGCAACACGACACAGAACTTTGAATTATAAAGCACTGCATGGTGCTGAACTGCGCTCGTCACCCCGAGACATAGGATGTTTAAGTCTCATAATGACCAATAACTCCACTGGCTTCAATGTCCTTCAAACAGAAACACACAAACGGTGGTACCAACGCAGACGGCCTCTCGTATATGAAGGACCTTAAAACTTCGAATGGGCTGGCAGATGTGCAACGAGTGCATCCACGCTTCACTAAACTTATTTCCAACCCATGGTGTGATGATAGGATGACATGCTTATAGGCATGTATTGTAGACGGTCATAGGTTATAATTAAACAACACTATATTATGCTTTTTGAATGGAAATTTGAAACAAAAATTATGATTACCTAACCTGGGATTTGAACGCAGCATTCACCATATTCTCAGCCTACGTATACTGTCACTAGACCGTTGAATCGATGTAAATAACATGATCACGATAATCAAGATTAAATCCGAAGGTCTTAGTGAATCTTCCACTTTATGTAATACAGTATCAGCACGCAACACATTTTTTTTACTTACTAGAAGAATCATGGGCGTGTTGCCGGCATAAAGGAATGGGATAATTAGGGATTGGGAAGGGGAGGGCGATTTGTGCCGCAGGATATTTCACTCACCGTACGAAACGCAGCTACAAGCCGCTACTTTAGGTCGGTTTTCTGTGAGACAGTGGTAACAACCCGGTCGAGCCGGCCCGTTCGTGATGTAGACAAAATTGACTACAGCAAGGCTCTACAATTATTCCTGTAAGATCGGCAACGACCCCATGATTCATTCAGTATTGTGGGCGTATATAGACAGTGAAGATCACTTACCACCAGGTGACCCATTTATTCGTTTGCAGCCTATACCGTAAAAAGACAAGTATCATATTAATTTGGATGATATCTGCAAGAGCCTGCTATCTTTTCGCGCCATTTAACGAAAAACCTTTTAAAATAGTCCTTGTTAAACATAAGCAAATGTGGTTTATATAAATTGCACTGAGATTATTATTTTAATCATATCATCTCCTCTTTGGCTTAGTGACAGCATACTTTGAATGGTAGATCGTGAGGTCCTCAATTCTAAATCGGGCAGTTTCAATTTGTGTTTTTTTTTATAGCATTAGCCGGCAAACGAGTAAGTAGGACCTAATGGTATGTGATCTCCACCGCCCATATACACCCACAATACTAGAAGAATCATAGGCGCGTTGCCGACCTTAAAGGAAAGGGATAACTGGAGAAGGGAGGGGGATTTGGGCCTCCGGATATCTCACTCATCGTATGAAACGACCCGGCCTATTCATGCTGTAGACAAAACTGTTTACAGCGTGGCTCTACCACTGGAAAAAACGGTTGAGATTCGGTCAATTTGAAAAATTACACGTGAGTTCTCCGAGATTTTAATCTATACTAATAATAAAGCTGTAGAGTTTGATTGTTTGTTTGTTTGTTTGAACGCGCTAATCTCAGGAACTACTGGTTCGAATTGAAAAATTCTTTTTGTGTTGGATAGTCCATTTATCGAGGAAGGCTTTAGGATATATAACATTACGCTGCGACCATTAGAAGCGAATCATCAGTGAAAAATGTTGCAAAAACGGGGAAAATTATTCATATTTGAAGGCTTCCGTTGCTAAGCTACCCAAATAATATTATTTGAAGGCTGCCGTTGCTAAGCTACCCAAATCTATACTAATATTATAAAGCTGTAGAGTTTGATTGTTTGTTTGTTTGTTTGATCACGTGGGCGGAGCCGCGAGCAAAAGCTAGTTTCTAATATGGCGATAGTCTATCATGGGGCGAAAATAAGCTAAGCCAACGTTAGTGCCCTTATTGCAACTTTGTCTACCCCTTCGAGGATACAGGCGTAAACTTATGTTATTACTGATAGCAAAAGGACGATAAGATCGCTCCTACGTTGCGATGCATGTTAATGCAAACCTCGAGTGCACGCACAATGAAGCTTGTTCTCTTACAAATTGAATGCACGTTACACACAGTGGTTATTCTACGAACTCTGCTAGTTACTAGTGATCTGAATATATAATATAATGAATTAATTTTTAATTTCTACTAGCTTTTTGCTCGCGGATCCGCCCGCGTGAACAGCATTTTCCGGGATAAAAGTAGCCTGTAACCGTCCCATCTGTTTCTGTAGATAAATTCATCAAAATCGGTTCAGTGGTTTAGGCGTGAAAGCGTAACAAACAAACTCATTTTCGCATTTACTTTCACCCCCCTTTTCATCCCTTAATAAATAAAATTTTCAAAATTCCTGAAACACGTATTTATTTGTTTTACGTTAATAACCGAAATACAAAATTTTGTTTATGTAACTTTTAAAATGACGGACTTTCATACATATTATCATCCCCTATTTTGACCCCTTTGGGATGGGATTTTCTAAAATCCTTTCTTAATGGGTGCCTACATAACAAGATGAATATACAGTCCGAATTTCATGCTTGTAGCCGTGATAGTTTGCACTCGGCGATGATGAATCAGTCAGTCAGTCAGGACATGTTATTTTATAAGTATAGATTGATGTATGCCTGCAGAGGTTTTACAAACTTACCAACTTTGCTGGTGGTAGTATATTCATATCCGCCCGGATAGCCACCACCGTACATATGGTGTCAAAAACCTGCCATAATGACCCACACGCCTTGTGTGTATATCCGGTTCTTCCGAGAGGCTTGCGACATGACTTGATGGTTGATTTCAGCGGGTGTAGGGGTACATCCTTTTATCACTGTCGCAGGCCCCTCGATTTCCTCTTCGGAGAGGGAAGAAGGATTTATACAGGCCGGCATGATTCTAGTGATCACCGATAAACTCATTATTAGTCGGTGGTCACTGGTTTTTTTGGACTGCACTGCGCTTACCAGCAGGTGAAGTGCAGTCACTTTACTGTGGCCGGTAACAAAAAAACAATAAATCACAGACACTAAATAATTTAGTGATCAAATAAAGCCTAATTTAATTTCCAAGAGCACATAATACTCGAATATAATTCACGTCTCATCATGCGTTTGGTGCCGAGGCGCCTACTAAGTACATTATTATCATATCTTGCAACCTACCCACGCATGAATCAAGGCGAAATGTAATGCATTTGGAATATGTAAGCGAAAAAATGTATTAGAAATATGCACTACAGAATAATTTTTGATTCTTGTCTTTAAGGGTTTTAGCCGAGAGTGGTAGAGCCACGCTGCAGATTTGTCTACAGGACGAATGGGCCGGCTAGACCGGGTCGTTACCATTGTCCCCATTCCAATACCTTAATTATGCCTTCCCTTTAAGGTCGGCAACGCGCCTATGATTCTTCTGGTATTGTGGGCCTACATGGGCGGTGGAGATCACTTACCATCAGGTGACCCACTTACTCGTTGCCGGTCTATGCTATAAAAAAGCAAACAACCTACAACAACTTAGCAATTTGATTGAATTGAGCGTTTAAATTTATTTTTTGTGCTATTGTACTTTGAGGACACTTTTGTGTTAAAAAATAAAAATAAAAATAATTCAACTGATTTAGAAGTACAAAAACAGTATCTCAGATGGGAAAGGTACAAAATGCTGAAACGAAGTCGCAAGTTCGAAGCCAGCCCTAAGAGCATGCACTTACATGTATATTCGTTGACTTTAACCGCGAATATTTAAAAACAAATATTTTAAAAGAGGTAGAGACACGCCGTCGATAGTTTTGTCTACATTTTGAATGAGCCAGCTCGACCGGGTTGTGCCACGCTGTAGTCAGTTTTGTGCACAGCTTGAATGGGCCAGCTCGACCGGGTTGTTACCACTGTCTCACTCAACATCGACATGAAGTAGTAGCTTGCTGTTGCGTTTCGTACGTTGAGTGAGATATGTGGAGGCCTAAATTTGTGTACTCGGCCTGGGAATTGAAGTCAGGGCCTCACAGTTTTCAGCCTTTTCTTAAACCACCTTAATGCTGTTAGGCCTATTGCGGGTTAGCAGACAGTATGTTATATGCTTTACAATATTATGGTATACTGCATTCATAAACGTGGAATAATACAATATGTAAATTGAATCTGTAACAATTACTATTGTTTGTACGTCCCCGGCTGCCGGCTCCCTAATGACGAGTCGTTATCATATCGCATTATGTAAATCATATAGTTTACAACACCAACGATTTTTGCTGTTTTAAAGTATGCCATTTATTTTAATATTTTAATTTTATACTCCTTCATGAGTGGTAGAGTCGAGCTATAGACAGTTTTGTCTACAACATGAATGGGCCCGACCGCATCGTTACCGCTTTCTCATAGGACACTGATAGTAGCGGCTTGCTGCTGCATTCGTACGGTGGGTGAGATATCCGGATGCCCAAAACCCGCTGCCTTTCCCAATCCCTTATTTTATCCTTTTCCTTTAAGATCGGTAACGTGCCTATGATTCTTCTGGTATTATGGTTGTACATGGGCGGTGGAGACCACTTACCATCAGGAGACCCACTTGCTCGTTTGCCAGCCTAAAAACTAGTGATGTAATTTTAAGAATTGTTATTGTATTATAATTTTCCTAGCTTTTACTTAAACATAAGCTCTTGGCTGTAGCCCCAAAGGGTAAACAGAGGTGTGACTAATGCACCCAATGATTAATGAGCACATTTTCATCACATGATATGATGGGAGCCGAGACTTTCATTATTGCGCATATAGATTCCAATAATGGGCTAAGGTGCGTGATTTTTTGTATTTGAATCATTAAAATGAAAAATGGAGGAATTACCACAGGAAAATTTGCAATGTGACCTTACGTTGAAATAGCTTAAAATAATTGCTAAGCCGTCAATAAAAAAATTAACAATTTAAAGGCACGTTAACTTTATTTTTAGATAATTACAGTTTAACTATAAATGCTTCACTTGTGCTAATCAGTCTCAGGGGCGGACTTGAAACTTTTACGATGGTTTAATTTTTTTCTTCTCATTCTGGCACGGCAGTAACTTGATGTTATGTATTTCACTATAGACTTGATTGATTGATGAATAGGTCCGCACATCATATTATTTCAGAGTGTCTCTGGCACGATGAGCGAAACATTATGTTAGACAGTATGCAAATCTCTTTGTATTTTCGCCCCCTCAACAATTCCTTAACCCTAGAAAGATAATCTACGTCTTTAAGACGTAAGCCCAACACAAATATTGCTATATCTTTTTTATTTCGCAACGTAGCGTGCCTTCCTTCTCAGTTATCTCAGTCGCCGGGCAGAGCTTACGCGAGACGGTTGTATCACCACAGTAAGTACAATAATTACGTAGTTATTAGGATGGCTTACGTTCGACAGACGTATGATTATCCTTTGAGTAACCTTTGAACTTCGTTCCCTGTAGTAATAGTTCTTTTTATTTATCCGTATTTTTTATGTTTTAGGTAATTTTAGTAATTTACTGCAATGGCTGGACGCGGTCACCTTGATATTAAACAAATTGAAGTAATATTGGAGAATACTGAAGATGAAATTCCTTCAGAGACTGACAGTGAAGTAGAGAATGACTTGAGTCAAGATGACGTGCAAATATATATATTATTTTTTTATCGTGGCTCGGCAAAGTGATTACGCTACACCTGATGGTAAGTGTAGCGCAATCCAAGAATAGTGTCGACCAACGATAAACAATGTGTCCATCGTAGGTCGGCAACATCATGCCGGCCTGCCAAAGGGCCAAGGGGGAGGTGACGGAAAAAGGGATGGGAAAAGGGTTAGGATCAGGGGGCGAGCCCCTTGGGGAGAACCGTATATACACTAGCTGACCCAGGAACGCGACCCACACAAGGTGGGCCACTATGGCAGGTTTTAGCACCAGTGTACGGTGGTCGGTATCCGGTCGGATACGAGTATCCTCCCACCAGCAAATATCCAGGAGTTGCTACCAAAAAATTCTAATTTAAATATTAACGAAGAACCAGTTATCAAAAAGACGAGATATTGTGCGTATTGTCCGTCAAAAATAAGAAGGATGGCGAAAATGACATGTTATAAATGCAAAAAAAGCATTTGTGGTGAATAAAAAACTGATGTATGTAAAGGCTGTATCTAAATGTGATTTAAACATTAAACTTGTTAATTTTTTTTATTAAACTGTTAATTAGTACTTCATCTTTAATACTAAGTAAAAAAAAAACGTGATTTTATGCTAAGATGAACATAATTACTCAAAAAGAAAGCCTTAATAATTTTAGTTAATTTGTAAAGAGGTTTACAGAATTTCGTATTTTTTTTTTAATTATAATCCATTTTTTATTATAATTTTAGTTTTATTTGTAGTAGAAAACCCCAAACTATTTATCCAATCACTTTTAAAAGATTATATAAAGAAACTTGTCCAATAGGAACTTGTAAATATCAAACACGTCTCAAAGACGTAAGATTATCTTTACCGTAGGTCAAAATAAGATTATCTTTCTAGGGTTAAATAACTCCCTGTTACGTCCGAATCTTCATAGGTGTCATCTCACGCCATTACTGCAGTCACGAGTCAGTGAATGTCAATTAACAGTTCGATTAGTGTTCTATCGTTTTACAAAACCATTAGACTCTTTAGAAGCACTCGCGGTTTGTTATGAACGTTGCGAATATAAGTGCTAAATAATTGAGGTTATTTTTATGAAAAAAACTGTTTCTTGGGATAAAAATATTCGTTAGTGATAATTTATAAAAAAAAGTTGAAGTGATGTAATCAGATATAATGCTATATTAGTTATTTGATAAATAGCAATTAATATTTGTGTGTTAATAATTTGAAAATAGCTAGATTCATTTTGTTGAACCAAGTTCGAAATTCGAATGAATGTGAAAAGTATTTTATGATTTTTTTAAAATTAGGTGGCATTTTTATAAATATTTAATTTTATTTAAGATATATTGGTAGACTGCTATTTTGTGAATATTGATTACCTAATTTAAATTCTTAAATAATTTTGTATTGTATTTTTTTATTATCTTCGAATGTATTTCTATCAATTTTCATGAATTACTAAAAAAATTGCATTCTTAAAATGACAGCGTTAGAGAAGTGTACTAAGAATTGTAAATTATTATTATCCTGGTTTATATCGTATCTAGATTATTTGATGTACGGTATATTAGTAGTGGTGATGGTGACGCTCTTTGTTTACTTTATGATATGGTAGAGTCTCGCAGTTAAATAGATTTTGTTAATCTTGGATTATGTGTATGTAGGTTGAAGTTAAACATAGAGAGGTAAGTGCTAACGTACTTTTGGTTAATTGAAGTAACAGAAAATACTGAATACTACTAATACGAAAATACTAATAATTGACACATTGACTGTCGCGCCTGCGCACGTCTCATTTAACGCTTTTATTCCACGCATTTTTTCCACGCATTTTTCTTACGGTTTTACTATCACATTTTTTTCAGTTCGGTCACGCAGCGAAATCCCTATCCCCTCCAAGCCTGCCGTAAGGAACTTCGTTCCAAAAATAATTATATTCTAAATAGCCTCATTCGGCTTTGATGCAGGCCATCCACGAAAACGATCCACGAAAAGGCCACGAATCTATGGATTTACGCATTGTTTCCATGGGGAGATTTAGCCACTGCTTGCTCCAGAGATTTAAAAAAAAAAAATTGGTGTGTGTCGTGGGACACCAGGTAGGAACGAAGTTCCTTCGGCTAATGTACAATCGACACAAATTGCAAAAAAATCAAATTATCAACTAAAATAACAAAATATGTCTCTTTATTTTTGTTTGACAACATAAAATTACATAGAAATAGAATAGAAAAATAGAAATAAAAAAAAAATACGGGTTGCACTCTGGGAGTGCCGACAGAAGTGAAAACTTACCAAACAAGATGCGAGAATACAAAATTACGCCAACATGCCCACTGATGACATGATAAAAGTACATTCTACTCTCTTCGCGTTTATGCGAGCCTGGTACATTTTACGGCAACATGTTCTAAATAAGAAAAAATCTAAAAAGTTTTTCTTTTCCTAATCGTCATTTGTTTATTAATTACGGCTACTCGCCATGAAAAGAAGACATTCTACTCTCTTCGCGTTTATGCGAACCTGGTACTTTTTTTAAGGCACCATGTTCCAAATTATAAGTATTTCTTTAACGATCGTCATTTTTTTACGCTCGCGTTACGGAACGTTTCGGTTCACCCTCCCATAAGAAGTTATCACTTCAAAAAGACGTGTGGCGCTCGGAGACTGCCGCGGTAAAGCTATTGTATAGCATTTTTTATCAACTTATGTAATTATAAATAATAACGAGCTAGCGTAATCTTTTAAAAATCGAAGGAGTATTTTTATATACTTCAATTATAACTGGCTGAATGAATTTCATTTTAAATATGTCTTTTTATTTTTGTTTGACAACATAAAATTACATAGAAATGACTGACATTAAAATTGACACATTGACTGTCGCGCCTGCGCACGTCTCATTTAACGCTTTTATTCCACGCATTTTTTCCACGCATTTTTTCCACGCATTTTTCTTACGGTTTTACTATCACATTTTTTTCAGTTCGGTCACGCAGCGAAATCCCTATCCCCTCCAAGCCTGCCGTAAGGAACTTCGTTCCAAAAAAATCATCTGATAATTAGGAAATTTCTGTGCCTTTCACCTGCGTATCGGGACAGAAGACGTGTTGATCGATCCCTTCTTTTTAACTTGGGATGATTTAAAGTATGTGCTATACAGGGTTAATTTTAAAACACCAGCAACCTCGCAGGACCAGATAGCTGACCCCATACGGAACAACTTTTGTTCTACGAGTTTGGATATAACTCAATATATTTAAAAAAAAATATTATCAAGTTTTTGTTGTGTCGTGTTTTTCTTCGTAGCGTGCGGCGCGACATCAAACGCGCCGCTCAGCTGCTCGGGCGTTGACCTTCAAAGGAGCTAGCCCGGTTCCCCACGCTTCGCGTATTTGTTTACGTAATCTGCGATGCGCGTTGTAACGTTCAAGACGGAAATTAAATGAATACTTATTTTTGTATGAAAATAAAATCTAACAAATTATCAAAAGTCGTAGAACAAAAGTAGTAGCTTATAACCTTAGGAATCTACCCCAGCGAGGTTGCTGGTGTTTTAAAAATAACCCTGTATATCGATGATAAGCGCCGAGCTATAAATCTTGTTTTATTGTAAGCGATACAGTTATAGCGGGAAAGTTCATTTGTCGCTATAAGATTTTTGTTCCCTAAAGGGGTTTCGACGAATTCTGGCTATATATTTTATTTTCTTAGGAAAACAAAGTGTTAGTATATAAAAATACTGTGCAACGCAATCACTCCAATCCTATTTTCTTTAACACCCCGTTCCGTATTGTAATTTGACAATGAAAACGAAAAAATATGTAAAATGGCTGGAAATTGAAAAAAGGTTTTTAATATATTAAACGCGTTCGAAATTCAAAATAATTAAAGAGTTGAAAAAAAGAAAACATTTATGTGACGGTATTTATGGCCAAACGAATTATTATGAAATATACAGCTATATTTCTTCATATAGCAGAGAGCGGCAAACGAGCAAATGGATCACCTGATTGTAAGCGATCTCCACTGCCCATGAACCATGAATGCGTTGCCGACCTTAAAGGAAAGGGATTATGAAGGAATCGGCAAGGCGAGGGGGACTGGCGCGGTTTCATCCACCAATTTTATTTAGTTTAGTTTATTTTCGGTCGATGTGTATGTGGTAGAGCCATGCTTGAGACACTTATACTTGATAGCATGAATGAGCCAGATTGACCAGATAAGTACATTCACAGAAAAACTAAGTGAAATGACAGATTGCTGCTACGTTTTTAAAATTTTTAGGAGGATTTATTCGAAATTCGATTTTGCCAATTTCTATTCCTTTTTGTTTAAGTCGGCAACGCATCCTTATTTATTTTAGTGTTGTTGCTTTTCATGCCCGTGGAAATTACTACAGATACAAATATATCTTGTCTGCCGGCCAATATTATAAAAAATAATGCTTATACCATTTTACGATGTACTGTCCGTCACTAAACAACTTAACTTATAGATCTTTAAACAGTGATTAAGTTATATGAAAAAATGTACGCACGGAAATTTATTTTTTACTATGTGTTTAGGTTTATATATCAATAAGTGATGTAACATTTTCTTTAGTATTCATACTCGATATTGTTTGTTATTTGTTAATAAAATATGATTAAATATAGACCCCTTAAAGGTAATTAATACAGAAAGACAGCATGGCACTGTAATAGAGATTCGTTAATATCCATTGGCTATGGAACGTTAAAAAGGATAAAATTAAAAAGAAATTAATACATTTTCAAGCAACGAGACACATTACTTAAATAAATAACTACACTCAACAGTTACATACATAGTCATGACCCCACAGTAAGATAAGTGTTGTGGGTATCAGGAACTACGAGAGACTTTTAGTCTCACAACACCCAAACCTCGAAACAAATATTTGTGGATCACACAAATATTTGTCACGGTGCGGGGATCGAACTCGCGGCCTCTCGCTACACAGCCGGCTATTCGCCCGCTGCACCACGGAGACATGACACGTATAACGTGTTATGTTCGTTTTATAAAACGCGCTAAAGAAAATAAAAGACCATAATCAAACAAACATAATGTTAACACACTATTAGTAACTTACGCATTAAAAAAAGCCCATTAGTACTAGAGCAAAAAAACTCAGCGTATAATGACCGCAATGTGGCGTCATATGATAGGAAAAAAAAGCCTTCGCAGTGAAAACTAAATCCCGTGATAATCTCGGCAAACAGTAGTGTGTACTCGGCCTTGGCTACTGTTGGTATATGATATTCTGCTTAACATTAATGAGGTGAATTTTAATTCTATTAAATTAAACTAACATTAATTGAGGTGAATTTATATATAATTGAATTTGGCCAACATTGATTCAAGTGAATTTATATTTAATTTAATTTTGCTAACATTAATTGAGGTGTAATTATATTTAATAAAATTTGGCGAACATTTATTTAAGTGAGTTTATATTTAATTGAATTTTGCTAACATTGATTCAGGTGAATTTATATTTATTTGAGTTCGGCGAACACAACCCGAAATGTGTTTTATTGTAATTGGGTATATTAAAACACGATTTGCTTCAAACGGTGATTATTTTTTTGAACACTGATGATCTTTTTACGTAAGTAATTACCATATTTTACTGCATTGTGAAGGAAAGATTTAACTATAGTAAAGATTTACAATATAACTAGCTCTTCTCACAACTTAGCTCCTGCCCATTACCATAGGTGTTTAATTTCGAAAAATCCCTACTTAAAGATACTTGTGATTTTGTATCAAATCAACACTATTCCAAAATTTTGAATATCTTTTACGGGTTGGGCAGGACGATCATGAGTCATCCGGGACTTTTATACAGATATACAGATAGAGGTAAAGCCGCACTCTATACGGTTTTGTCTACACCAGAATTGTCTCGATAAATAATGAATTGAATGAATGTACTTATAGCTTTGCTAACGAAGGTGGCCTGAGAACTGTGATCAGTCGAGTAAATTCATCTCAGCGTCAATAAAAAATGTTATCAAAACTTATAACTATTATTATAAGTGGTAGAGCCACGCTGTAGACAGTTTTGTCTACAGCATGAATGGGCTGGCTCGACCGGGTCGTTACCACTGTCTCACAGAAAACCGACGTAAAGTAGCGGCTTGCTGCTGCGTTTCGTACGGTGAGTGAGATATCCGGATGCCCAAATCCCCTCCCTTTCCCAATCCCTAATTATCCCTTTCCCTTAAGGTCGGCAACGCGCCCATGATTCTTCTGGTGGTGGGCGTACATGGGCGGTGGAGATCACTCACCATCAGGTGACCCACTTGCTCGTTTACCGGCCTATGCTATAAAAAATAAAAAAAATAAATATTACAAAAGTTACGTCACTGGATTAAATTGTGACGATACACATTGAAAAATCTTTACTAAAACTTTTTTATAGCATAGACTAGCAAATGAGCGAGTGTGTCGCCTGACGGTAAGTGCTCTCCATCGCCAATGTGCGCCCAAAATACAATAGGAATCATGGGTGCGTTGCCGAATTTAAAGGAACGCGGTAATTAAGGGATTGGGGAGGGAAAGGGAAGTTATGCCTCCGGATATCTCACTCACCATATAAAACGCAAGTCGCTACTCTACGTCGGTTTTCTGTAAGACAGTGGTAACGACCCTGTCGAGCCGGCCCATACATACTTTAGACAACACTGACTACATCATGCCTCTACCACTCACTAAAACTCTAATAATTTCATCGTATGATTTGAGATATTATAAATAATAGTTTAGTTAATTTTATTTTCTTTCTGCCTGGCATCATCTTCAACTAGTGCTACAGTCCGCCTTCTTACTTAGACGCTTCCACTTCCCCCGATGTTGAGCATTATGATGGGTATCTAAGACTACTCATGTCGTTCTCTAAACATTAACTCAATGCTTTTTGTGCCTTATTCATCGTATTCCTGGTACAATTAGGCATAGGCATTTGCAATCGAGGTATTTCTACGGCTTTCTAAACCGTACCACCTTAAGCCACTTTTCTGGAGTTAATCAAGTTGTACCGAGGCTTCTAAATCAAAATATTTTACTTTACTGTAAAGATAAATACTACTAAATCTCTCATCCATATCGTACATTAACGTCATTTTCCTTTTAAGAATGTGATAAAGTGATTCACTAGCTTTATAAGGAACGTATAATTGTTCGCGCGGATTTGGCGTCACTGCATATTTAACACTTCATACGCTACAAACGTTTTGTTCAATCCGCTTATGAATATAATAAACATGTGATAACAGTGATTTAATATAAATTAATCGTATGAGAAATTTTATTTATCTTTGTCGTTGCGAGCTGTTTGCTTACTGCGTGATTAAATTTTTAAATAGTGAACAAATTTGTTTCCTAATTTAAAATACAGCAAATATTAACGCCGGTGAATTCATTTGGATTTTAAACAACAAATAAAGTAAATTGAATCTTCTGCCATATCATAAGATATCCAGGAAAAATACAGCGTGAAAAGTATTAGTATTGTGTAAAAAAATATTTTACAATTCCAGGCTATCTAATATGAAATAAAAATATGGAAAGCGACACCGATCAACACAAGCATGCCGCAAAAGGACTTACATCGACGGAGACACTCAAAACCGATGATATTCCGTTCGCAGACGACTCTGTAGAACTCGATATAGTTAAGGTAGACAAACCAGAACGACCGCCTAGAGCGAGAGACGAGATTCAAAATGCAGAACCTATTGCAGCAGAAAGAGATGGAAAACTCCACGTAACCGACCTAGGAGAGGTGCATTCGTCTCCTGACAGAGACACAATAGTAGTCAACACTCCTGAAGGGACTCTTTACATTACTCTGGAACCAGATAGATCTAAAGCCAGTCCTAGTACACAGTCGACAGATTTAAGCGAGTCACCAAGTACATCTAAAGCATTTGGGGCTCGAGAATCTAATGAGCTTATCAGCAATGAAAGGGATGTGGAGAGAAGGAGAGCTAGTCTTCGGAGGAACAGCATCTCGATGCCGACGCTCCAGAATCTGGAAATGGAGGTGATGAAGCAGCAGTACTTGAATAATCCGCAGGATGAGGTGAGTTCTTTATGCTTTTTTCAAACAAAATGAATCCAAAAATCCTCGCACCACTAAATTTGTAACCACCACCACTGTTTGTGAGTGCGTCTATATTTGTTTGTGGCATCCTAGAGCTTAAACAAATGAACCGATTGCAACGAGATTTTTTTGTTGGTTCTTTGCTATGTTTAAAGAATAAATATCGCGTCAGCCGCGATTGAAAATTAAACATGTTTTCCTAATGGACGTCGGAGATTTTTTATTCTTACTGTTAGGTTTTTTATACGGTAGAGAGTGATAAATAGTCTAGTGGGTCTCCTGATGTTAAGTAGTCACAATGCGCATGAACATACAAAATACCTGAGGAATATAACCATGATTGAACGTAAACGCATCCGCGTTACCAACCTTGAAGGAAAGGAATAATTGAGACATTAGGAGAGAGAGCGGGGATTTGGGCCTCTGGATATCTTACTTAGCGTATGGAAAGCCTATTGCGTTTAGGCTGTCTAAGCTGCTATTTAACTGACTGCTACTTCACATTGAAATTCTATGAGACTGTGGTAACAACCTCGTCAAACCGATTCGTTTATGCTGTAGAAAAGACTGTTTATAACTCTACTGCTTAAAATTGGTTGATGACTACAATTTTTCAGGGTTCTGGAATATTCTTATTTTTCGTATGAATTATGTTCTATATATTGCAAATGACAATGGATCTATAGAGTTAATATCTAGAAAATGATACGTTTGCACTTGTTTCATTACGACTAGTTGTTGCACTCTCAACATTATTTCTGTTATCAAAAATGGTGCATAAACAAATTTCTGTATGGAAATAATCGAATTTAAAAGAATTACTTAATAACAGTTAAAGTTAATCGACATCTCTGACAGCGGCATGTTTGTCATCCGTGGTTCGTGTCTTAGGTATACTTATTTGAATTTAAATAATACTATGGAAAAAAGGTAAATTATCTACAGATTGTATCACAACACTCAATTGGTAGCCCTTGACCAAAAAAACTCACTGATGATGATCAAGCCATATAAATACAGATTCTTGATAAAGGATATCAAAGGCGGCTTGCATTGGACTTTCAGATAAACAGCACATTAACCTTGCTCTAATTGTACCTTCAACTCAGTTTCAGGCAATGAAAGGACTGTAGTATAATGATTGTAATTACGAATGGAATAATTTCTCCTCATGATTGAACCACCCAGATGGCTTTGGATCACGTAATAAAATATGTTGTTGCATGCTTTTTAACGTTCTTTTGAACATAATTCTGAATTCATTTTTTATAATTTATTAGTAGGACTGCCTATTGCATTCATTGATTCAACCTCAGCTATACCTTCGTTTCCTACTTTCTTCTGAACAATGAGTTGAAACTTTTCAATATAAAGTTAACAGTCGTCAAAAAAATAATACAATAAAATTTATTTGGATTAGATTCGCTATCGTCACCTACTGTTCCTTATCACAAGATTGGCGAACAATTTGATAAAAATAAAACACTAACTTGTCATATGATAGTTACTTCAGTATTTTTTTAATAATCAACTGAAGTGTTTTCTTTTTTAAGTAAGATTTTTAATCTTTTAGTACAATTTGTATCCTGTGTTTTCAAATTAGATTTCATTTGTAATTTGATCTCCTCATGAAGATTTAGATCCTATAAAACACGCAAGTTATTATTAGATGATATTAATCCCGGAAATTATTAATGAGTTTGTTTTGCAAAAACTTCAGTACGTCAAGATAGTGACCTATCGAAAGTGTAATAATTTAGGAGGAAAATTACTAACCTTGTGCCAACGATAAGTGTAATCTGTCTTAGATAATTTATGGAACAGAATTAACAGTGTGCAAACATGAGAGTACGAAAAAAGCCGGATTTGCGTGTGGAAATACCATCATATCCTCACGATTATGTTGAAATGCCGATAGAAACCAGACGTCTCATTCTAGAAGCAAATAGAACTAATAATGACATTAAATATATAGATGAAGGAGACACGCCTTTAGAGGGAAGCTCCAAAGTAGGTAGTACTAGTGAAGAAATCAATAATAGACCGATTACTCCTGAAGTGAAGATTGCAGAGGATAAGGATAAAGACCTAGACAAAAATGATGAAGATAAGAATAAGAAAGAATTAGGTAATAAAGATGAAGTATCAGTGAATGATAATAGTTCAGTTGGTAACACTCCTCTGAAGCGAGGTTCAAATTCTATGCCGAGTAAGCTAGGTTCAGCGGATACTGATAAAAAGGAAACCCTTAATGTAAGTGTTTCTCTATTATCCTGGGTTAGATACCTAGGTTCTTGTATAAGTTTTTAAACACTCAGGTTCGTTACAGTGTGAGTAGCTCGCAATATTAGTGTGATGTGTGTAATATTTTTGCAACGCAATGTAGTTAATTACTTAACTGCACACGCATTTTTTTTATTAGCATATCTATCGAAAGAAGCAGCGCCTGATGGTAAGCGCTACGCCTGCCCATAGACAGAAGCAACACCGCACAGAACTTTGAATTACAAAGCATTAATTGACATTGGATTGCAATTGTCAACCTGAAATATAAGCTGTTAAGTCTCATAATACCCGGTAGTTTCATAGCCTTCAATGTATTTTAAACCGAAACGCAACAGTACTTATACATTTCGGCTTCACAGCAGAAACAGACAATGCGATGGTAATAATTCAGATGGCTTCTCACATACTTGAAAATTACTACATACGTATGCGTACTCACGCCTATAATCCCCGAAAGGGGTAGTCAGAGGTGTAACCAGTACACCCATACTTTGCCGAGCGTATCTCCTTCCTATGATGTCAGAGGGGCGAGCCCATCGCCATATTGGGCACAAATCCAGACTCCGGGCTGATATTGAGCATTTAGTGATAGAAAAACCTAATATCACTTCAACCCGACCCGGTGATCGAATCCGAGACCTCAGCATAGCAGTCGTACCGCGTCAGCAATACAACTGCACCACCGAGGTTTTTGATTTTATATAAATAGCAATTCGGTTCGAATTCCAGCTTACTTCTAACCCAAATAGATGGAAATTTTAATTTCAAATATTGTGGTACGACTTATAAAAAACAACTAGGTATTTTTTTATTGACATTTGTTCTGATTTCTCAAAGCCATAAACGATATTAGATGACATTTACAGTGGTAGAGCTACGCTACATACAGTTTTGTCTACAGCATGAATGGGCCGCGCGACCGAGTCGTTACCACTGTTGCACAGACAACCGACGGAATGTAGTAGCTGCTGCATTTGATTGAGATATCCGCAGGCCCAAACCCATCCAATCGCTTAATTATCCCTTTCCTTTAGGCTGCGGTTAGACGACGCGAAAAATTTCTAAAATTTTTTAGTCATAGCAAATGTATATCTTATTAACTAGGACTTAACGTTGAAATTCTTTGTGAGTAACCAACCGCGCGGTCGCGTTTACATGATCGCGCAGTCGCCGCGTGGTTGGAGCGTTGCGAAGAATTAAACATTATTGCTTAGTCAATAGAGTTTACATTAGTTTTTCGAGTGGTTGGAGCGAGGCGGCCGCGCGGCCACCGCGCGTCCGCCGCGCGATCGCCGCGCGGCCGCAACGCGGTGGGGTTCCTTGTCATATAAACGCGCCCTTAAGGTTGGCAACGCGCTATGATTCTTCTGGTATTATAGGCGTACATGGACGGTGGAGATCACTTACTATCCGGTGACTCAGTTGCTCGTTTGCCGGCCTATGCTATAAAACATTTTATAGATGTTGCTAGAGTAGACAGTGACACTGAAATATCCTAAGTGGCTGCGAGTCCCGACGACGCGACGTCTGACGTAGAGTATCTAACTATCCAACGACATCCTGTAACAGGGACGTTCAATTTGATCTCTTGTGATTTTTTATTTGGTACAAAAAGAAAAATAAAGTAGTTTTTAATAATTTTGTTCACGGCTTCTTGGGGTTTCCTGAAACTACATTTTTCACACGTAGGCACTTTCAATTTTCCGGTATTTACGGAAACGAAAATTTGGAAAACATTGACGTTGTTTTAGTAGTTTTCATTTATTGCAAACATAATGAAAATTTACTAAATACGTGCAGTCAAAATCACTATTTTATAGTTTTAAAATGAAATGAAATAGTTTAATAATAATGTAGATAGTTATATCGCTTATAATAAATCAGTACACCAATCAAAGAAACTTTGTATAGAAATCAATATTAACTTTATCAAAAAACTAGCATTCGCTCGTGGCTCCGCCCGCGTGAATTTCTCCTCCGTTATATTATCGATATCACCTATTTTTATCAGGGATAATGTAGGATTCTAATGGTGAAAGATTTTTTCAAATAGGTCCAGTAGTTTCAGAGCCTATTCAATGCAAACAATCAAATCATTCCTCTTTATATTAGTTTAGATATCGCGGAGCCAAATTGAACTACTCTTACTGCTGTCCCATTTACCTACAATCAATTGAAGTGCCCGTGATCTTTAATCCACGAGTAGTTTCTTTCGACCTCTACGAACAACAGGTGATTTGTGCTCACCAAAATTTATCTATTTTTAAATAAATAAATATGTGACAAATAAATTTAAATGTTGTTTCCAGTCAAATTAATCATAACTAAAAAGTGTTTATCGCGTCAAATAATATTAAAATAGTGGATTTTTTTTTTATTTCATTTACATCATAACATAAATTAAAATAATATATCACAATAATTTATATCTTAAAATAAATAAAATAGATTTATTTGTAAAACAAGTCTCGATATTTTCTTAAACAATGAGTAACGAAGCGAGACTAAACGCTTTTGCTCACAAGTTTAAATACCGGTCACCGTTATGGATCGAGTCCGATTCTGACCTGAGCAAGAGCTCGGTGGACGAGGACTCTCCGCGAGGGCTGTGCAACAGCGAGGACAGCATCAGCAACAGTGACAGTTCCGAGAGTATTAACAACTACCTGGACTCTAAGGTGACAAGAATCTATTTGACTACAGCATTTACTGCTACTCCACACATCACGCTTAATAATATTAAGATATGGAAGAACGTAGTCTCCTGGCGTGGGAGGCATTGTTTTTTTTACATACTTTTAGGCACAACCCTAAAATGTACCTGCCTACCGATTAGTTTAAAACAAAATGTTGCTCATCATTATCATCATCATCATCAGCCACAAGACGTCCACTGCTGAACATAGGCCTCCCCCAAAGATTTCCAGACCTACCTGTTGGAAGCGGCCTTCATCCAGCGACTTCCTGCAATATTTATCAGGTCGTCTAAATGTTGCTCACGGAAAGATACATTTATTTTTTTGAATGTTAAATCCGTGCTATGGCCATCTTAGACTTTATCATGAATTAGGCTCCATTGCTATGGTATTAAAATCGCACAGAAAACCGATGTAGAGAAATAGGTTTGCTGTGTCGTTTTGGCCGTCCGCGTCAGCAAGACAGCCGTAGCATTAAAATCATTCTCATAACCTCCCATTTATCCAAGGTTAACGCATACCTGATTACTCTATATAGTATTGGGGGCATGGGCGTAGGGACAAAGCTTTTGAAAAATTGCTACAATAATATTATAATAATAGATTTATTAAACATAAGGATATTTATGACATGGCTGCCATGATTCTACGGTAAGAAAATAGGCTGTAGGGATAGGTCAGGTCCACCATTGCCACCCCATTGCTACCCCATTGCTACTGACAGCCTCCGTGGCGCAGCGGGCGAGTAGCCGGCTGTGAAGAGAGAGGCCGCGGGTTCGATCCCCGCACCGAGACAGATGGTTGTGTGATCCTCAAATATTTGTCTCGGGGTCTGGGTGTTGTGAGACCGAAAGTCTCTCGTAGTTCCTGATACCCACGACACAAGACTCGTATCTTACTGTGGGGTCAGGACTATGTATGTGACTGTTGGGTGTATTTATTGCTATGCCCGTGATTGTGAGTATTTGCTTCCCTTCCGTACTTACTTACATCTTTGCCAACCTCCAGCTATAAAAACTCCAAATAAATTAACACTAAAAGCAGACGCGTTGGTAATATTTAGCCAAAGGTCTTCTTCATACGGACAAAGAACTTTCTACAACGCAGTATCCTAAGAAATTTGTCATAAATATAAGATATTAAATGATTTATGCATGTACATTAACCTAATTATAATACGAGTGTTTTGTGATAGTGCAGTTGTCAGCGAAGTCTCGTGACGGGGAAAATCTTTACATATTGTTTATAATGTGGGATAATATAGGCACGGTACGGCAATTGCTTATTTGTTGCTTCTTTAGTTATAAGATGCGTAGAGTTAGATGCTCGTTCAAGTGCTAAGTGAGTGTAATTTAAGGTTATTGAGTGCTTCAGCCTCCTATGTAAGAGAAACAAGAAAATTGTGTAAATATTAAGTAATTCGGTTTTATAAAACTCGTAAACACGTTAGGCCTACGATATAGCAGATTTATGGTAAGGTGAACTTTAATAACATAAACTTGCGCCTTTACCTCCGAGATGGTAGGTTCCCCGATCAAACATTTCAATTGCGTGCAATTCATGTGAGTTTTTCTTTTTTTTTATTGCCTTAATAGGCAGACGAGCAAGCGGCCCACCTGATGGTAAGCAGTCACCGCCGCTCATGGACATCGGCAATGTCAGGGGCACAGCCAAGCCGCTGCCTACCACTAAAACTAAAACAGAAATTGTGGTTGCCTAACCTGGGTAATGAACCCAGCGGCTCATCGTTCACAACCTTAGTACACTATAACAAAAACAATGAGGTATTCGTATGATCTTTCATAGATTTACCTAAGACTAACGCGCAGCGTCAAAGACGCCCGTAAAGCGAGAAGTCGCGAATCCTCAAATCTTGCAAATGCTAGGTCACACGTAGGTATGAAGTACCTCTTTACTGATGTGTATTTCCCATTCTCCCAAGTAGGTTCTAAAATGGTGCAGGATATTTGCTTGTCTACAGGTTTTATATTCATCTTTTTAGTCTTCGTAGATATTGAATTATGAATTTAAAATGTGTTAAATCGGTGTAGATTTGAGACCGGGATTTTTTATATCACAGGGCGGTAAACGTGCAAGTGAGCTACTTGATATAGACTAATTTTCAGAGCCCATGAACGCCAATAACACCAGAAAACTCATGGACGCGTTACTTGACCTTAAAAGAAAGAGATAATTAAGGGTTTGTGTGAAACGGTGGTAACCCAGTATTAGTGTCTTTAATGTAGTAGCAACCCGAATGAGCCGGCCCATTCATGCTGAATAAAAAATTGTCTTCAGCGTGGTTCTATATAAATTGCATTGTTTCGCCATCTATTGGTATATTGTGGTACTAAATCACAATAGGTTAGTTCAAATAGTTCAGGTAACATATCATAGATGGCGCTAAACTGTAGCATAAATTCAAAGTTTCGTGAATTCAAAAACTACGTCAGTTATTTCCATACAGATTGTACAGTCAAATTTTACTAATGTATTGTGAGGTTACCTCATTGGCTTAGTGACAACGTACATAGGTTGTCCGGCACATACATTTGCGGTTGACTTTTTTTTATAAAATACACACATGACGTGTTGCTCGCGGTTGGAGTTTATTACAAATTATTTTTTTGTCGGTGTTTAAAAGTACTAACCTTGATGACATCGTTTTAGGAAATGCTTTGACCACTCTATCAGCATCTATAAAGATTTGGTTAAAGGAATTAAAAATAATTACTGTCTGCCATTTCTCCTAAGAGATAATTTCATGGAATGCCTCAGTGTCGCAGTTGTATTGCGTACGCGGTATGACTGCTGTGCTGAGGTCTCGAGTTCAATACCCGGGTCGGGTAATGTGATATTGGGTTCATATATCACGAAATGCTCAGTATCAGCCCGAAGTTTGGAATTGTGTCCGGACGGAAATACACTCGTCGAAATGTGGCTGTACTGGTTACATCTCTGCCTACCCCTTCGGGGATGACAGGCGTGAGTACGTAGAATTTCATGGCAAGTTTCGTTCCTCGTAATGCATCCTTGTAGAATCAGCTTTCGTTTACCTCATTTCCAGACCGATACCACTTACGAACATCCAAGAAAAGACCCTATTCTTACTTGAAAGGCCGGCAACGCACAGACAATTCCTCTGGTATTGATGGTGTCCATGGGTAGCGGTGAGCACTTACCATCACTCATCTTGTCCGGTTGACCCGTCTTAAGAAGAGTGGTAGAGGCACGCTATAGACCGTTTTGTCTACAGCATGAATGTGCCGGCTCAGCCGGGTCGTTACCACTGTCGCACAGAAAACTGACGTAAAGTAGCGACTTGCTGCTGCGTTTCGTACGATGAGTGAGATATCCCGAGGCCTAAATCCCCCTCCCTTTGACAATCCCTTAATTATCCCTTCCCTTTAAGGTCGGCAACGCGTCTATGATTCTTCTAGTATTGCAGGCGTATATGGGCGGTGAAGATCACTTACCATCAGGTGAACCACGTGCTCGTTTGCCAATGAATGCTATAAAAAAATGTAGAGACATTTCCCGCCTTTATCCATGACATCAATGTGCTCTGATTTCGTGCAGTTAATTAGTTTCTACCCACGACAAACAACGGTATTTTGTACCGTATGGTCATGTATCACACATCGTGCAGAAATATTTAATCGATTACATGAAGCAGAATTTTATAAAGGTTAATTTGTTTCTTTTCTATGAATTATCAAAAAAATAAAACACGTGAATAATACACCACGTTGTTTATGACACATTTTCCAAAGGCTGGCACAAAAACACGTTATATCATATCTCATTCTCTCGCAGGCTAAATCCTATTTATGAATATGTGTTTCTTTGTCGTGACGCATTTTCATTTAATGGAGTTTCAAATCACAACGATTCTTAAGAAGTTTCACTTCAAAAACTTGTTAAGTAAAATATGGGACAGCAATGTAAACAGACTATCTATGTGATTACTGATTTGCAAAATTATAAAAGCGTACATGTCAGTTTGCTACCTACTTAATTTGGCTATTGCATGAGTTATTGGCGGTTAAAACGTAAACGCAGTTTGTGAAACAGATCCTAATAATTTGTGTAAATAAAGTTTATTTGACTTACTTATTAACAAAAACGGATCTACATGTTTTTTTAAATCCGTCATTGTTTATTACTCAGTATCTTAAAAAAGTTATCGCCTAGTTTCTGAAAGGCTATCTTATCATCTGACAAATCTCATGTCAAAATTGAATTGCTAGAAGCGTGGTCAACGCTTTTAATTTGACACACCTGTTAGTTAACAAGGCTTTCAAATTAATAAAAAAATCGTATGTGAAAGGCTATTTTGGGTTTCCGAAAGATTCATAGATAGTTCTATCGTTAAGGCTGCGGACTCGAAGACAACGGCAAGCGGCGCGGCGGCGCGGAGCCGCGGGAGCGCCGCGTTCAAATGCATAGATTTAAATGGACCTGGCCTCGAAAGCAGCGGCGCGGCGCGGGCACGAGGAGCGACGTACGAGCGGCGCGCGACAGTCGAGCGGCGCCTGCGAATCTGCATTGACATAGTTCTGTGTATTTTCAAAAATGCCCGCCGACGTGGTGGAGCAAATTATTTCAATTATTTTTTTATATGGAACATCATATTCACATCAATTTCGTTCGCGAACAGACACTAATTTCTCATAGTACAACACTACGCCGCTCTAGCGCCGCGCGATCTGCCCGCTGGCTTCGAGACCGGGTCTCCGCCGCTCCGCACCCACTGACTTCGAGTCCGCGGCCTAAATGGTGTGTCAATTACTAACAAGCGATTATACGCAAATTTTTCACTAAGAAAAGTTTCAGAAACTCGAATTGATTTGACAGCGTTTTTAAAATCAAAGTTCTGTTAGTTGAATGTTCATTTGATCAGCCTTTGAAAAATCGGAAGTGAGTTTTTAAATTGTATCTCTAACTTTGGAAGTTAAAAACTCTAAAATTACTTAATTTTTGAAAATAAATGCACTGTATTTTTGTTCATATCATTGGTTTGAGATAACAAGTTCCTTGGAGTTAAAATATAAATACCAACTCTAGTTTCACGATAACTATAATTTATCCAATACTGTTAAGATGTCTTAATGCTTTTGAGGATTCTTCCTTATAAAAACATATCCTCACTGTTAACATTTCTTAATTTTTTGGAGCATTCTTCCTTCCTGTTTGGAGGTCTTTAAAATTAATGACTTGCACAGCCTCAGTTGCAAATGTTTTCTAGGACTATGTTTTCTATTAGATAGTTTGAGAGGTGTACGATCTGCGTGCATCTAAATTTACCTCTCACATGACACCTTATCTTTGAAGAGGTCACTTCCCTCGTTTGTAGGGTTTCGTAGCTTAATTTCATCATGTCCTTCTGTCTCTCTATCTGTCTGTCCCTCCGAATTCACATCCATTGTACACGGAGACTACTAGCTGTATATGCATGAAATTTGGATGCTAGGTATATTATATGAACCGCTACACAAAGGTGTACTGAAGTAAGAATTTTTTGAAGTGAAACTTCTTTATCGGCGTTAGAAAAATAAAATCGTCACATTTTTCCGTTACGCGGCACGCGTCACGTTTTTGACTTTGACTGGATTTTGACCAGACTTTCACTAGACTTGACAGGACTTTCATCGGACTTCGACTGGATTTTGACCGGACGTTGACCCGACTTTGACCGGATATAGACTGGATTTTGACCGGACTTTGACCCAAATTTGACCGGACATATAACGGACACAGACCGGAGATAGACCGGACACAGAACGGACATAGACCGGGCTTTAACCGGACTTTATCCGGGATTTGACCGGACTTTGACCCGACTTTGACCGGGCTTTGACCAGACTCTGACCGGACTTTAACAGTGCTGACCGGACTTTGACCGGACGTTGACCCGACTTTGACCGGACTTTAACCGGACTTAACCGGGCTTTGACCGGACTTTGACCCGACTTTGACCGGGCTTTGACCAGACTCTGATCGGACTTTGACCGGACATAGACCGGGCTTTGACCGGATTTTGACCGGACTTTGACCGGACTTTGACCCGGCTTTGACCAGACTTTAACCGGGATGACCGGATTTTGACTGGACGTTAACCCGACTTTGACCGGACTTGACTGGATTTTGACCGGACTTCGACAGGACTTTGACCGGACTCTGACCGGGCTTTGACCGGACTTTGGCTGGAACAGGACTTTGACCGGGCTTTGACCGGACTTTGGCTGGAACAGGACTTTGACCGGGTCTTGACCGGACTTTGACCCGACTTTGACCGGACTTTGACCGGGCTTTGACCAGACTCTGACCGGGCTTTGACCGGATTTTAACCGAATTTTGACCGGACTTTGACCCGGCTTTGACCGGACTTTGACCAGACTTTAACCGGGATGACCGGACGTTAACCCGACTTTGACCGGATTTTGACCGGATTTTGACCGGACTTTGACCGGACTTTGACCCGACTTTGACCGGGCTTTGACCAGACTCTGACCGGACTTTAACCGTGTTGACCGGACTTTGACCGGACGTTGACCCGACTTTGACCGGACTTTAACCGGACTTTAACCGGGCTTTGACCGGACTTTGGCCCGACTTTGACCGGGCTTTGACCAGACTCTGACCGGACTTTAACCGTGCTGACCGGACTTTGACCGGACGTTGACCCGACTTTGACCGGACTTTAACCGGACTTTAACCGGGCTTTGACCGGACGTTGACCCGACTTTGACCGGACTTTAACCGTGCTGACCGGACTTTGACCGGACGTTAACCCGACTTTGACTGGATTTTGACAGGACCTCGACAGGACTTTGACCGGACTCTGACCGGGCTTTGACCAGACTCTGACCGGACTTAAACTGGGCTGATCGGACTTTGACCGGACGTTGACCCAATTTTGACCGGACTTTAACCGGGCTTCGACCGGACTTTGACCCGACTCTGACCGGGCTTCTTCTGTCGAGCGTCCCGAGACGCACACTTTTTTTGTATTCATGTCTATGATAAAAGCCTTTTGTTTAAACTTTATCTAATTTAACTTTATTAGACCAATTTCTGTAAAGTTGCATAATATAGTAGATCATTTTTTGAAAAATAAGGTCATAAAGAAGTTTCACTTCCTACGTGTGTACACTAGTACACGCACACATTTTTTATTTTTGTGGTGTTTCTCCATAATGTAACTGAGGAATATTTTTTTGCCATTGAACTTAGGCATATATCTTTGCTTAATTCATTAAAATTACTAGACTACTACTGAAGTTCATTAAAAATAATATAAAGATTGCTAAATGACTTTTTTATGTAATTTTAAACAGAAAAGTTTTTTATGATATGGGATTTTTTATGGTTTTTTAGAGCAGAAACTAGTAAACGATGAAGTCAGTCACTGATTATAAGTAATTCCACCGCCTAGTAACATTCATAATACCAGAAGAAAAATGTATGCGTTACCGACGTTAAAGGAAAAAAATAGAGATTGGGAAGAGGAGGGAGATTTGGACCTCCGGTAATCTCACTCGCCGTACGTTACGCAAGCTGCCAATTTAATTTGTCTTTTTTGTAAGACAGAGTTACTACCGCGTTTAAGTTTTATTTACAGCATGTATGGGTCGGCTCAAACGGGTCATTGCCACTGTCTCACTGTTTTTGTAACACCGATGTAAAGTGGCGGCTTGCTGCTGCGTTGAATATGGTGAATGAGATATCCGGAGGCCCAAAAGCGGTGAAGATCACTTACCATACCAGATCCACTTGCTCATTTATATAAAAAAATAACCCCGACGGCCTTTCGCTTTCGGGGAACCTTCCATCTCTTAGTTTCTCGAATCGATGTTTTTTGATATGCATAGGTGCCAGCCCTACACCAGACGCGTGGCAGACTTTAATTAATAGCTCATAATAAATTAACTGTTGTGGATGTAATTAATTGGTTAATTGGTCGCGACGACCAGTGCAGTGCGATGCGTGTCAAGAAACGGGTTGAGTTCGATTGTATACCACTTACTAAGGTCAGATTACTACCATAGTTATGTGTTTTATTGCTACTATTATTTCCTACTTTTTCACTACTGTTATACAGTGTCATTTTGACACCCTATACTTAAATGAAACCATGTGTAGTGTTCGTTAATATAAGTACTTTGAGCTAAGACACTTTCTTATTAAAGGCAAAATAAAAAAATAATATTTCCTAACAAATTAAATGCCATTAACATTAGATTAATTTTAAACAGTCTGTATACGCGCGCACACACATATACAACTCAACACATCGTACACAGTACACACTACACACCCGTCATCGAATGAATGAGACACACACACATACATTACCGTATCTTATAAGCAACTACGGCGAATAATATTAATCGGACCCTGCCCATAAGATTGCGCCCCGGATGTAAAGTAATAGCTTATAATTTATCAAAAGCAGCAAATAAACGACTGTGTAGTAGTGCAGTATCGCTGAGCCGGAAGTAAACTTAAATTTTAATAAAACCCTATAAAATGTTATTGTCTCCCTGAGATTTCTAAACAATTATACATAATACCATAATACCGCGAAGTATACCAAATACTTCCCGGCAGTAAACATGTAGTATGTACTTAACACAAACACTACACAAACACTTAGGCATTATTCTAAACTTGATAAACCGGTTAGTGTCAATTTCACTTCACTTCAATACGAATAATTATTACACACTTAAAACATTACACAAACGTTTGTGAAAACAGTATCAATTTCACCAAGATCGCCGCACTAATAAAAATTACGAAATACTAATAAAAACTAAATACTGAGCAAAATGGCGGAATATGAAAAAAAAACATGCACATCAAACGAAACGAACCGAAGTGAACTAAACTAGAATACCTAGTTTGTTTTAAACTTGTGAGTGTAAGGTATAGTGCCGTATTTACGAAAATTAAATTTTAGGTACTGATTCATCAAAAGATCAACTGATTTGGCGGGAACAATTAAATACCGTGATCAGGTTGGCTAATGGATTAATAACATAGAAATACTAAGCCGGGGTTGGCGAATACAAAAACATTACGAATTATTACGCGTTACAAGTTGACCAATTACGACTTTGAATGCACGCACACCAAGGAATTAGGAATGCAGTAAATCATAAATTTTAGTGTTGTCCTAATGTGTGTATGATTCGATCCGCGAATCTATGATCGAATAAAAAATACCGATTCTTGGAATTGCGATAAACATATCGATATTTTCATTGATGTAGCAGCAATGTCAGTACATTGCAGGCTGAGACCGATGAGCTATTGGTTCAAAAATGTATGTAAGTTCTACGGTTCCAAAACATGTATTTTATTATGAATTTGTATTTTACATAACGATACGCGAATTATGTGTATAATTATGGTGCTGCTTAGGTAACTTGTACGGGTGGTAATAACATTTAGAGTGGTAGAGCCACGCTGTAGACAGTTTTATCTACAGCATGAATGGGCTGACTCGACCGGATCGTTATCACTGTCTCACAGAAAACCGACGTAAAGTAGTGGCTTGCTGCTGCGTTTCGTACGGTGAGTGAGATAACCGGAAGCCCAAATCCCCTCCCCTTCCCAATCCCTAATTATCCCTTTCCTTTAAGGTCGGCAACGCGCTCATGACTCTTCTGGTGGTGGGCGTACATGGGCGGTGGAGATCACTTACCATCAGGTGACCCACTTGCTCGTTTGCTGGCCTATGCTATAAAAAAAATCATGAATTTTCAAGCTTAATTAATATCGCGACATGAGCACACGTAAATGATAGGCCATCACACGAAATATTTTGCCTTTACGCTATAATAATCGTCATAAATATTCTTTACTAAAAACATTTCAAGAAACTTATTAAACCTATAATGTATAATTAATTGAAACCTTTACAGCGACATTAAATATTCGTAAGATTAAGATTTTCGATTTGAAGGATCGATTAACAGAAGATTGCAACGCATGTATAGCAATGAATCCAGCACTAGCGTTACCCGTGTTATTGCGAGACAGTGACAGCTATTGCAATTACTGGAATGCGAAAAGAGTCCCGATAATAGTTTATTTGTGTGCATTTATTATACCGGCAAGTTCAATGTACCTGCTTTATAAAAACGCCAAGCGCACAGAAGGCAAACGGCGCATTAGATAAGTTAAACGTTTTGGAAATGACGGCTCAAAATTGTAATTTAGGAATAGAAATAAATATTAGATTACCCTATGAATTGTAATAAAATCCTAAGTAAAATCGAATCTTGTAACTTTTGCAATGATTATTTGTTTTTAGTCAAATTTGTGATACCTATTTATTGTTGAATAACGTTACCTACTCCTCGCAAACACAATTTTTTTACGTTTTGTCACTGAACAAAGTAATACTGTCGCAACTTTTTCCGGGAATGTGTCAAGAGCGTCTTTGTGAGCCTGAGACGTATTTTCATATGTATGGAGTTGCCCTTCTTAAGCGTTTGTGTTTTATAATTACATCGTCAGCTGTGACATTTTATTCAATAGATTTTAGTGCAAAAACCGTACAGCGTGATTTAAAAGGCTCAAAACTTAAATCACGTTTTTTGGCAAAACTACTACAAGCTCAAGCCTCATGTTTGGTACAAGGTAAGCAGAGGCGATGACGAATATGTGGTTTCATTTAGTAACAGGGTGTCAAAATAACCCTGTATATGTGAAAGTTTGGATGTCTGTGAGTTTGTGAATTTGGTTATTTGTAAGTCAATCACGTCTTAACTGCTGAACGGTTTTGGATGAATTGTGCCAAATCGGTTTACCATAACCTGGATTAGGAAATGTATTTATTTATTGTTGAAGAAGGCTTACAGGCTAATTAACAAAGAATACAAAATATCTAACATAAGAAAATAATTGCTATATAGTTTATATTAGTAGAATTGAGTTTTCGCCTCAATGTGCTTGCATTCGTGCAGGTCAAGTCGATATTTCGGCTGGTGGTAGGATATTCATATCCGCCCGTATATAGCCCCCCCCCATAGCGACCACCGCACACATGGTGATAAAACCTGCCATAGTGATCCACACGCATTGTGGGCATCGCGTTCCAGGATCAGCCAGTGTATATCCGGTTCTCCCGAGGGGCTTGCAACATGACTTGATGGTTGGTTGGGCCGGGTATAGGGGTACATCATTGTATCACTGTGCCTGCATCGGTCATCCGCCTGTCCTGTCGCAGGCCCCTCGATTTCGCCTGCTGCGCCACGGAGGCTGTTAATAAGTGAAGTGTAGTTCAAAATAATATTTTTTGGTATGCATTAAAGAACAGTTTTAACACTGTATTTATTTTTATTTAAAAGCTATAAGGAAAAATAGTTTATGATACAAGTTCCGAACGCAAGTACCCATTGAAGGGGCCATGGGCTCAATACATAATTCACCTATAGCCAAGATTAGCAATTGGTCGTTTCAAATCATCCTAATAAATGCCTTATACGAATAAATAAGGCTAAATAACCCGCGCGAATACTTCTCACCGATAGTGGTCAGTTACCTAATATAATAAAATAGTCCTAAATAAACAATACAACAAATTACTTCATTACACTGTCAAGAGACGGCAATTTTGCTGGTGGTAGGATATCCATATGCGCCCGGATAGCAACCACCGTACACATGGTGTTCAAACCTGCCATAGTGTTCCACACGCCTTGTGTGGATCGCGTTCCAGGATCAGCCAGTGTATATCCGGTTCTCCCGACGGGCTTGCGACATGACTTGATGGTTGGTTGGGGCGGGTATAGGGGTACATCCTTGTATTACTGTGCCTGCATCGGTCATCCGCCTGTCCTGTCGCAGGCCTCTCGATTTGCTTTTTCCTTCCAAAGAGGGAAGAAGCATTTATACAGGCCGGAATAACTTTGGTGACCACCGATAAACTCATTGTTGGTCAGGAGTAGTGCAATGACTTTGCTGTGCTCCGATAAAAAAAAATATTATTTGTCTATTTTGACAAAAGCTATGATTTTAAAACATTTGTTAAGTGAAGGAATAAGGAAGTTATAGGGTTGCGACAAAAACACGTTTGAGAAATAATGACATTGGTTTTCTTACAGCACGACTTTGTTTTTTGATATTTCGAGTAAACTCATGGGAAATACTTTGTTTATATGCACAGATATGTTATGATCAAACAAAAGTTCTCTTTGTTTGGTGTTACATCACAAATATTGTACAGTGATAACACATTAGTATACATTCGGCGACCGTTCGGAACATTGTAATTTCGAGAATTATTCGAAATAATTTGTGTTTTGTTTTGTGATTAATTATATTGTGAATACATAATATATTGGTTCACATATGGGATATGAGACAGGTCAGTTGAAACTACAAGACAAAGTGTTCACATGTTGACAATCTGTTACATGGATTAAACAGTTTGAACTATCATTGTATTGATAGACCTAGTTATTTTCGTTTGAATTTACCTCAGTCTTAATTTGTTTTTTTTTATCCGAGCTCGGCAAAGTGACTGCTTAAGGCCTGTATAAAAGCTTGTTCCCTTTTCGGAGAGGGAAGAAGCAAATCGAGGGGCTTTCGATAGGTCAGGTGGACTGATGCAGGCAGTTATACAAGGATGTACCCCTGTACCCGCCCCAATCAACCATTACGTCATGTTCTAAGCCCCTCAGGAGAACCGGATATACTCTGGATACATATTTGATCCTGGAACGCGATCCACACAAGCTGTGTGGGTCACTATGGCAGGTTTTTGACATCATGTGTACGGTGGTCGCAATCCGGGTGGATATGAATATCCTATCACCAGCAACAGAATACAGAATACATACGTAACTTAAACAAGTCAGCGGTATGCTCTTGTGGTGATATGACTATAAATAACTAGCTTTTACTAGCGGCTCCGCCCGCGTGAACAGCATTTTCCGGGATAAAAGTAGCCTGTAACCGTCTCCAAGGTCCCATTTATCCCTGTAGATAAATTCATCAAAATCGGTTCAGTGATTTAGGCGTGAAAGCGTAACAAACAAACTCACTTTCGCATTAACTTTCACCCCCCTTTTCATCTCTTATTAACTAAAATTTCCAAAATTCCTGAAACACGTATTTATTTGTTTTACGTCAATAACCGAAATACAAAATTTTGTTTATGTAACTTTCAAAATGACGGACTTTCATACATATTATCATCCCCCATTTTGACCCCTTTGGGGTGGAATTTTCTAAAATCCTTTCTTAGTGGGTGCCTCCATAACAAAATGAATATACAGTCCAAATTTCATGCTTGTAGCCTTGATAGTTTGCGCTCGGCGATGATGAATCAGTCAGTCGACGAGTGGTAGAGCCAAGCTGTAGACAGTTTTGTCTACAGCATGGCTGGCTCGACCGGATCGTTACCACTGTCTCACAGAAATCCGACGTAAAGTAGCGGCTTGCTGCTGCGTTTCGTACGGTGAGTGAGATATCCGGAAGCCCAAATCCCCTCCCCTTCCCAATCCCTAATTATCCCTTTCCTTTAAGGTCGGCAACGCACCCATGATTCTTCTGGTGATGGGCGTACATGGGCAGTGGAGATCACTTACCATCAGGTGACCCACTTGCTCGTTTGCCGGCCTATGCTATAAAAAAAAAAAAAAGTCAGTCAGGACATGTTATTTTATAAATATAGATGAAATTAATTACTGATGCATTATTTCTGTTGCAGATCCCTGAACACCATCAGAGCTCCGCATCAGGGTTTAGTGATGGAGACAACACGGAGAATGATCGCAATGAGCCGCTCTCAGACGAAGATAGAACCAAGTGAGTAGTTACCAGTTTAAAGTATCTTATAATGACGTCTCTATCCCCGAAGGATTACATGAAATGTGAAATAGTGCGTCCACGGTTCATCGAATATATATCTGTCCTATAAAGTGATAGGTTTAGTTTTATAGGTGGTCACAAACGACAAATTATTTTTTTGTGTGGTAGAGTCACATTGTAGACAGTTTTTCTACAGCATGAATGGGCCGGCTCGACCAGATCGTTACCACTGTCTTATAGAAAACTGACTTAAATTATCGGCTTGCTGCTGCGTTTCCTACGCTGAGTAAGATATCCGGAGATATCCCTTCCCAATCCCTTGATTATCCCTTTCCTTTAAGTTCGGCAACGCGCCCATGATTCTTCAGGTATTGTGGGCGTATATCGGGTGACCCGCTTGCTCATTCGCCGGCGTATGCTATAAAAAAAAGTTTCACTTCTGCCATGTGCGAATTGCACGCACACAATTTTTGGGAATATTGGACCACTAACAATTTTTTTAATTCCGTTTAAATTAGTTTTATTTCGACATATTAATGTGGTAATTCACAGAACCGTAACTAGCAGCAGTAAAACAGTACACAAAGCATAGTCACATGATGCCCTTGACAGTTCCCAGGAGTTAAGGATCGGACGTGGGCAGGCTGTGTGCACTAAGGGTCGGTAATGAGGAAGCGAGCCGGCCGTTGACCCAATGCATTGCGAAATCTTTGCCTCACTGCATAACATCATCCGTCGGTTGGGATAACATATAGAGCTGTTTTATTGCGCACGCGGTACGACTGCTATGCTGAGGTCTCGGGTTCGAGCCCCGGATCGAGTAAAAGGGATATTAGGTTTTGAAGTGAAACTTCTTTAGAATCGTTGTTTGAAACTCGATGAAACAAAAATGCGTTACGACAAAGACACACATATATTTTATAAATAGGATTTAGCTTGCGAGAGAATGAGACAGATTACAAGTATGCTATCACGTGTCTTTGCGCCTGCGTACAACAAAGCCTTCGGAAAATATGTCATAAACAACGTGGTGTATTATTCACGTGATTAATTTTTTGCGTATTAAAATTCGTTGGTCAATTAATTTATTTTAATAATTCTGAAGTTTCCCTTCTGCCAGTTGTAGACGAAGTTTGTTGTATTTACACTATATGATGTCCATACACGAATAATAATAAGAGCAGCACGCGGGATGAGAGCTTCCTCTGAGCAACCACTCAATCACTGTGAGACATGATTTGCACAGATTTACATCGTGGACATCGTGTACATGCATACATTTGCTGCGTGGTAGGTTAGGGTTGCCATACGTCTCGATACATCGGGACATGTCTCGCTTCGTTATGTCCCCGTGTTACGCCAGTAAGTCAGTTGTCCCGGTTTGTGAAATCAAAAGTATAGTTGATAAATGCGTAAGCACAAGGCACAAGGTGGTAGGTCCCTCGTATGCCATCTGGCTTGGAACACCGTTTTGTCTATTTCTGCCGTCAAGCACTGGGGGAAGCACTGTTGTGTTTCGATTTTAAGGACATCAAATCCAGTGAAATTATTGCTCATTATGAGACTTATTATATCTCGGGATGATGAACGCAGTCCAATGCCATGCAGTGCTTTGTAATTCAAAGTTCTGTGTGGTGTTGCTTCTGTTTATCGGCAGGCGTAACGCTAAGCATCGGGCGAGCAAATTGTTCGTCATTAATAATTATAAAAACATACATCTTGAGTGCGTTGCCGACTTAACAGTTAAACAGCGCTAAACTGTTTTCCGTGAGATAGTTCTATTGCCGCGGTCAAGCCGGTCCACTCATGCTGTGTACAAAACTGTCTACAGCGTGGCTATACCGCTTTATGAAAATGGGCACATTTTTTTTTATAGCAAAAGCCGGCAAACGAGCAAGTGGGTCACCTGATGGACAGTGATTTCCGCCGCCCATGTACGCCCACAATACTAGAAGAATCATGGGCGCGTTGCCAACCTTAAAGGAAAGGGATAATTAGGGATTGGGTAGGGGAGGGGAATTTGGGCTTTTACATAGAAATATAATATCTTGATGGTATAACAGACGATGGTATTAAGAAAATATGTCATACAAACATTATAACTGATAAGATAATATAGTTTATCTTACAGCAAGGTTTTTTCTGAAAATTTTATTTTACGTTTTTCTCAATACATTATAATATCGCCTCATTTGTGCAATGGTAGCGTAAATGGATTGTAAGAGGGCTACCGACATCTTTTTTTATTCTCGGAATACAAAGTGACTGCACTACACCTGATGGTAAGCACAGTGCAGTCCAAAAATACCAGCGACAAACGATGAGATTATCGGTAGTCACCAGAATCTTCCGAGCCTGTATAAATGCTTTATCACACTCTGAAGAAGGAAAAAGCAAATCGAGGGGCCTGCGACAGGACAGGGGGCTGACTGATGCAGGCACAGGGATACAAGGATGTACCCCTATATCCGCCCCAAACAACAATTAAGTCGTGTCGCAAGCCTCTCGGGAGAACCGGATATGCACTGGCTGATCCTGGAACGCGAACCACACAAGGTGTGTGGGTCACTATGGCAGGTTTTAAAATATGTACGATGGTCGATATCGGGGCGGATATGAATATCCTAGTCTAGTAGGTCTCATACTGCATACAAAATTGAACTCTCAGTGACTTTATCACATGATACAAAGGTATCGTGCTACTTCTAGATGGTCTATGATTGATTATTCAAAGGGGAGTTGAAAAATAAGATGCAACAGTGTCTGCTCTACTTGTCGGTCATAAACAAGCAATTGACACACATCGGAGTTGACAATAATTTGACGCAAACTATGATGTATGATGTTATCTAAATGACTGCGGATTAACTAACGGGTAACGGATTATGGAAGACTAGATTTTACTCGCGGCTCCGCCTGTATAAACAGCCTTATCCGTGGTAAAAAGTAGTCTATAACCGTTTCCTTGGTCCCATCTATCTTTGTAACAAAATATCAAAATCGGTTCAGCGATTTACGCGTGTAAGCGTAATAAAAAAAATGTGCGTCTCGGGACGCCCGACAGAAATGATAACTTAAGGGCATGCCCCCAGCAAAACGCCGCGCGATCGATGTTTTTAGAGGCTATCTAGTCATTACTTAAAATAAATATTGATTAAAAAAATATACAATATATTTCTACAATCTGTCAGCTTTACTTTGTTCGATTCAAATTCATGTTAATGCTGATATATATTTTTAAATTGTCGTTATAAATGAACCATAAAAATGGGAAAAATGCAAAGATTCCGTGCGTCTCCTTTTAAAGTACAGAATGTTATCAAATGAGATTAACATCACTAGATAGGCAATTTAATAACGAATATTTTGCCCGTTTTAAATTTACGAAAAGACCAAAACCTGATTTTTTAAATCAATTATTCGCTAAATACGTGCATATTCTGCACTCGCCGAGTACACGATTCAGTATGGCGCGAGATAGTCAAGGTCGTTTGCTCACGGAAGGCCCTTAAACTAATGTGGGTTAAAGTGAGAGAGAAGGAGCCTGCCTACTGCTGCCGTATGCGTGAGAGAAAGGGAAGCCAGCCAGAGTGGCGCCGTAACGCGTTACGTTACGAAGCGGTTTACCCTCTCATAAGAAGTTATCATTTCAAAACTCACTTTCGCATTTATAATATTAGTTAGGATGTAGGCTTATATAATATTTAAAAAAATAACCTTGTTAATTCATTTAAAAAAATAACATTGTTAAATTACGTTGTTACGATCCATTTACGTTTTTAAATTTTTTGCACGGGAAAGTGACCGCTTTGGATCTGATGTTAAGAACAGTATAGTACATATATGGATGCAATTACGCAATAGCATTTCAACCCACGTAAAGTAAAATTGAAGATATAGATTTTGTTTAAACAACTTTTGAAGTACCAATATGACATTCGTTTCTCCGTATACATTGACAACGTGATATTTTCTTTCGCCATTTTAAGGTGCGTCCACACTTCTGTGATATATCGCCGCACCAAGGCGTGGCTGTCACACGTACTTAGTACGCTAATGTGCACTTTGTCATGCATTTTTGCCGTGAATTAAAGCCAAAGCTGATAAAACGTTAGATGACTTGTCACGGCGAAATGTTACTGGGTATCAGAGGGGTTTTTTTTAAAAACCCTATTAACTATACCTTTCTCGACGTTTTTTTTTTAAAGCATAGGCCGGCAAACGAGCAAGTACCTGATGGTAAGTGATTTCCACCGCCCATGTACGCTCACAATACCAGGAGAATCACGGTCGCGTTGCCAACCTTAAAGGAAAGGGATAATTAGGGTTTGGGAAAGGAAGGGGGATTTAGGCTTCCGGATATCTCACTCACCGTACGAAACGCAGCAGCAAGCCGCTACTTTACGTCGGTTTTCTGTGAGAAAATGGCAACGACCCGGTCGAGCCAGCCCATTCATGCTGTAGACAAAACTATCTACAGCGTGGCTCTACCACTCGAAAACGAGACTGATATTATAATATGTATACTAAAAGCGAAACGCTACATGCGTCATGCTCGTGAACGGGTGCTACTTGTGTGGACTAGTCTACTCAAACTGTTATTGCTTGTTTAGATAATTTATTCATATTGTTCTGCGGGATTGTGCACAAAAGCTATTATAATCTGACTATTTTACTTTATAACGTTCCTCATTGGCATAAATTGAGCTGTTATAATGCAAATAAATAATATTTCAATGTAGTGCAAATATTATAATTCAGTTTAGAAAAGAGCAACGTTAGTTTTCTTGCCAGTTCTTTTTTAATAAAAAAGCATTCCGAACTCCAGTTTGGTAGAGATAAAATTAGACTGAAATGCTGATGAAAATGCTCTTTGACATTTTAATGATTCAATAAATTATTTGATTTACATTTTAGATTTTGAAAGCCCAAAATCATTAGGTCGTAACATTAGACAACCGTCTAACCTGAGTTATTTATAGCAAATGTCAGCAAACGAACAAATGGGTCACTTGATGGTAAGTGTTCTCCGGCCATGAACGCCCAGAATTCTAGAGGACTCATGGACCCCTTGGGAGAGGAACTTGAGCCTCTGGATATCTCACTCACCATACGAAACGCAGCAGTAAGCAGCTATGACGTCGGCTTTCTGTGAGACAGTGGTAAAGACCCTGGCGAGCCGACCCGTTCATGCTGTAGACTAGGCTGTCTACAGCGCGGCTCTACCGCTTAAAAAACAGTCATGCCTCTCGGTGTGACGATATGTTACTAGTAGAGAAGCACCTTAATATTTTATCAGAAGACGTTTACTGGGAGTTTGTAAAATTGGCTCTAAATTACAATATTGTAACCCAAGGTTTGCTGTTCCGTAATATTGCAGAAAGCATCTTAAGGTCGTTCTTCAACGTACCTTAACTTCAACGTTTTACAAATTTAGTAAATCCCCTTTTATTCGCAATAAAAACATGATACATACGATACAAAGATCGTTGCACCGTAATCGAGCCGGTGATCCACGACGTCAGTGATTCAGTATTCCATCTCGACGCATGTGCGACGCGCGTTTACCCCGGGGGCCATTTTTTACATTCAAAGCTATTTTATTTTGTTTTAATAAACACCGTGTCGTTGTGTGTTGTGTTTCGAGTTACGAAGAATTGCAGGTTGTTTTTATTATTATTTTTGCTTTTTTTGTAGTATGTTTTTATTCTTGTGCTAAATGTTAGGTGTAATATTAAATTAATATTTTAAGACCGACTTTCACATTGATTTTTGCATTAAATAAATACAATTAAGAGGTTGTGAAAGTTACAATGCATTGTAATGTTTTAACTTACATTTTATATCATATTAGTGGTAGAGCCACGCTGTATACAGTTTAGTCTACTGCATGAATGGGCCGGCTCGACCGGGTCATTACCACTGTCTCACAGAAAACCGACGTAAAGTAGCGGCTTACTGCGCGTTTCGTACGCTTAGTGAGATACCCGGAGGCCCAAATCCCCTTCCCAATCCTTTAATCATCCCTTACCTTTAAGGTTCGTAACGCACCTATAATTCTTTTAGTATAATGAGCGTATATGGGCGGTGGAGATCACTTACCATCAGGTGATCTGCTTGCTCGTTTGTCGGTCTATGCCATAAAAAAATAGAATTTTGATCGAATGATCATTTATTATTGATGATACACTGTTTGACATAAATAGGTACATAAGCTTCTACAACCCCAAAAAGGTAAGCAGAGAAGTAACTAATGCCCGTGTTTCGCCGAGCACATTTCCATCGACGAACATATCTTAGGCACAAAATCTAATCACGGGAATTGTAATTTTACCCAAAACTACAAGCTACCCACACACTGTTGCCTTGTAAGTGTAAAAGACACTGGATCTGTCATCAACGCCTCGGCTCGTCCGGTCGAGCACAGCTTCCTCATTAACACAGTATACAATTCCACGTTTTTGCACAATAATGTCTGAACACCTCTGGTAAACACTGTCTAGGACACTTTAAATACAATTTACGATATAACTGCCTCGGTGGCACAGTTGTGTTGCGTACGCGGTACGACTGCTGAGTTGAGGTGTCGGGTTCGATCCCCGGGTCGGGTATAAGTGCTATTGGGTTTTCTATCACAAAATGCACAGTATCCGCCCGGAGTCTGGAATTTAGCACTGTATGGCGATAGGCTCGCCCCTTATCAGATCATGCTACGGAAATACGCTCGGTTAAATAAGGGTGTAATATACACCTCTGTCTACCCGTTTGGGGATTACAGGCGTGAGCGCGTATGATTTTTTTATAGCATAGGCCGGCAAACAAGTAAGTGGGTCACCTGATGGTGAGTGATCTCCACCGCCCATGTACGTCCATAATACCAGAAGAATAATGTGCGCGTTGCCGATCTTAAAGGTAAGGAATGATTAGGGATTGAGGAGGGGAGGGGATTTGGGCCTCCGGGTATCTCACTCACCATACGAAACTTAGCTAGGTATGTATATATTATTTCCTCTGGAACTCGGTGGAGACATCGGTCAATACTACAAGCATTATCATTATTTTCTTTAATTGTGTTTAAAATATACGATAATAATATAATTAATTGACGTGAGAGAGATTCTGTACTGTCAAAGGTCAAATAGATAACCTCACATCTTTAAAACAGATAATATGTAAGCACCTGCGTGCGTTGTTATTACAATATTTGTAAGTTTGCTAATGTAAGTTAATTGGGTGATTGAAAGAATTACTAATGTAAACATTCACGTTGGCTATTGTATATTACTTTGTGATATGAATTGTAAAACATAAAATCTAGAAGTTCGTCTAGGTACAGCTACTTAAATATATCTACACTTTATTCCGGAAAATGCAGATCACGCGGGCAGCCGCGAGGAAAAGCTAGTCTTACATAACTTGTATTTTTTTTAAATAACAGAATTCAAATAGGAAGCAAAACTGAAACTAAATGCCTATACAATTCAAAAAGGTGGTAAGTCCCTCGTATGCTAGATGCCGTCTGGATTGGTACCACCGTTTTGTCTTTTTCTGCCGCCAAGCAACAGTGTGGAAACACTGTTGTGTTTCGATTTGAAGGATATTGAAGCCCGTGAAATTACTGGGCATTATGAGACAACATCTTATGTCTCGGGGTGACGAGCGCAGTTCCGCGCCATGCAGTGCTTTGTAGTTCAAAGTTCTGTATGGTGTTGCTTCTGTTTATGAGCAGGCGTGGCGCTTGCCATCAGGCGAGCGCTCGTCTCGTCAATCAATCAAATAAAAAAAAACAGGTTATAGGTTTTCTGGGTCAAAAATCAACAAAGATTGCTGAGATTTTTTTAATCAGATGCCGAAAGGAGCAACTTATGGTAAATACCCCCTACCGCTCATACAAATCCCAAATACCAAACAATTTAAACATGCGTTACCGACCTTTGGGGAAAGGGTTAGGAAAGAAAAAAAAAATGTAGGCCATACACCCTTCGAACGCAATAGCAAGTCAAATAGTGGTAACACCTCGGTTATGCCGGCCGTTTTATGCTGTAGACCAGAGGTTCCCAGCCTTTTTTCTCATAGACCACTTTCAAAATTTAGCTGGTTCCGGTGGTCTGCAGCTACATTTCTACCATATTCGATATATGAATTGTGAACCCCTTTTTTTTGTCACGCCAACGTAGACCCCCGTCGAGTCTCCCGTGGACCTCCCGGGGGGTCAAAGGCTGTAGACAACAATGTCTACAGTTCGGCTGTTACAATTTTTATCTGTTCTACTAACAATCCACCGATATTTTTTTGAATTCATTGCACAGATTTCACTTACTTTACTGCCCTTTCACTGTGACTTATTACGCACTAGTGCTGTTAAATGTGTTTGGAGGGACTTCCCACTGGTATTCCGGTTTTTCGCGCTAGGTAATTTAAGCGCTTTAATATAACCTGTAGGTAGATCAGAAGTACGTGTGAAGCTTCAATGCCCTCAGAAAAAAAACATTTATTTTGTGTTTGAGATAAAATATGTAACGTAAAGTAGCAGCTTCCTATCGTACGGCGAGTGAGATATCCGGAGGCCCAAATTCCGCTCCCCTTCCCATCTACTAATTATCCCTTTTCTTTAAGGTCGGCAACGCGCCCATGATTCTTTTGGTATTGTGGGCGTACATGGGTGGTGGAGATCACTTACCATCAGGTGACCCACTTGCTCGTTTGCCGACCTATGCTATAAGATGTTAAGTCTCATAATGCTCAGTAATTTCACTAGCTTTAATGTCCTCCAAACCGGAACACAACAGTGTTTACACACTGTTGGCGGCAGAAATAGACAAACCAGTGGTACCAACCCAGACGGCCTCTCGCATACGAGGGAACCTCTTGTAAAAGCAGTTAACGCTAAAAATCGAACCGTCTGAGCCAGGTATAAGAAAAAAAAATACTCAAGAGAATCTCGGTCAAACGGATACTTTATAAACTTTAAGTACAATTTTGTAAGTAAATAAGGATGTTATTTGACATTGGAAGGGTCATGTTATTTTTCTGTCGACTTTCCTTATTTTTTTGGATTTGCAGTGAATTGGTACAAGAATTTATGCATTGAATTACTTGAACTTCCAAATTCGTAAGACTGTTAAGCAACGATAGCTCAGCCGAGTGGTACGGACTGTCGAGACGAAAGTCGCAAGTTCGAAACCAGCCCCAAGAGCATGCATGTCTGACATTTTAAGTTAAATGTATATTTATTGTTAATTATCACTTGTTTTAACGGTGATGGAAACATCGTGAGGAAACCTGCATACCTGAGAACTCGATAAGATTTTTCGAAGGTATGTGAAGTCTGCCAACCCGCGTTAGGCTTTGTCTACAGCATGACTGGGCCGGCTCGACCGGGTACTTGCCTCGACGTAAAGTAGCGGCTAGCTGCTGCGCTTCGTACCCTGACCGCGATGTCTGGAGGCCCAAATCCTCTCCCCTTCCCAATCCGTATTGTAGGCATAATAATATACTTTTGAGATATGCAGCCGAGACGGGACACCGCGACTTGGGATCCTCTCCTTACAATTAAATAAAGCGGACACGACGTTATTACCTGACTCGGTAACAGGTTGCGGTCTTCCTATCTCAGTCACATACCTCGGAATGGCAAGGGCCCAGGTTCGCTCCCAAGTCCTGCAACCTATTTCCACATAGACTCTTACTCTTCGTTCTTATTACATCTCTCCATTTCCAGAACGCCTCTCCGCTCTCCGCGCCGTAAATCAGGCTACCCTCGAAGGATGGGCAGGTCTGAGTTCAGCATGGATGACGACGAATACTCTCCGAGCAACTCTGTCACCTCGGTCAACTCTCTCGCCAGTCTGCTTAAGGAGAAGTTGCAGGTACGTCATTTTATTAGTAGTTAATGTGTTATATGGCAGCCTCCGTGGCGTAACGAGTAGCCGGTTGTAAAGCGAGAGGCCGCGAGTTCGATCCCCGTACCGAGGCAAATGTTTGTGTGATCCACAAATATTTGTTGCGGAGTCTGGTTGTTGTGAGACCGAAAGTCTCTCGTAGTTCCTGACACCCACGAAACAAGACTCGTATTGTGGGGTCAGGGCTATGTGTGTGACTGTTGGATGTATTTATTATTATTTTACCTCCTTGGTGTAGTGGACCAGGAAGCGCTGGCTTGACGTATTATGTGAGTGCTAGAGCTCCGCTGTAGATATTTTTGTGTACAGCATGAATAGGTCGGCTCTACCGGGTCGTTACCACTGTCTCACAGAAAACCGGCGTAAAGTAGCGGCTTGCTGCTGCGTTTCGTATAAGGCCGGCAACGCGCCTATGATACTTCTAGTCTTGTAGGTGTACATGGCGGTGGAGATCACTTACCATCGGGTGACCCACTTGCTAGTTTGCCGGTCTATGTTATAAAAAAAGACATCAGAGTTGATAGTCTTACTATAGAGGATACTCAAGACGGGGGAAGGGGCGCCTTCTTAGTAGGAAGGCGGGAACTAAGGCGGGATAACGTCCAGTAAAAAGAAAAAAAAATGGTGGCAACCTACTTGAGAGCTATTCTTCCCCACAAATTTACTGTCAAACGACTTCAAAATGAAGGATTTTCTCAATTTACCAGTAACCAGTAATTTAGCAGGCTTAACCATATATAGTTGGGTAGGTTTTCCTCTTATGCACCTCATGACTAACCTGACGATTTAAAATTAGGTCTGGTTTAATAAAATAATTAAAGCCACCTCTAAATTTTTTTTATTCCTCAGGGTATACCACAGAAAATCCGCAAGAAACCGACTGACTACAAGCTCCGCGCATTCGTAGGGCTCATGTTCCTGGCAGTGGCATTTTTTGTGGGATTCGCTTACGTGTTATACCACCAGCAAGCCCAGACCAAAGCCTATTTCCGAAACGTACAGTTTAACGAACCCAAGAGACTCATCAGAATCTACAATAAAGATGACGTGGAGATACTTAAGGCTAATTTGGGTATGTTTATGAAAATATATTTATTTGCTTCTATTCATGTTTAAAATTATATTATCTTTACCATTTTATGGAACATTCCTGAAGTTTATCTGCTACACAGTGTCGGTATTAGTATCTTTTTAAGTAAGCATTTTTTTTGTTATTTTTTTGCTCTCGCTTGATAGACAGTCCCACATCTAGTCTATAAATATGATTTCGTTTTTATTATTAACTTTCCAGGGGTTGATCTCCACGGCAAAGTGAAAGCGTTCCCGTGCTTACCTGATCACCGACGACAGGATGGCTCCATATGCCTGGAGTGGCTCCACATGCTGCGGTTCTACCTGAAGTCTCTACCACACGATCCTGGAGTCGACAACACCACTTGTTACTCTATACATTGGAAGGCGTTGAGACATGGTGAGATGAAAACCTTCTCTTTGGGTATAGAAACTATAGCAACAAATATATACTGTACTTAACGAGTTGTTAGTGATGAATAGCGCCAGGTGCCTAATTTTACCTTTGCTTGAGAATCCCATGGAAACGAAAGGGTACAAGAAACTTCCACAGCAAAAAGAAATAATTTGGAGTTAAATACCTATACAAATTTCCCATCTTAATTTACCAGAATCCCTCTAATTCTATCACTTAATTCCTAAAATAATTACAGTCAATTCATAATATTTTCTCTTACGCAGACGTCACACCGAAAGACTGCTTTGACTGGAGTGACACTAAAGTACATTGGTATGGCGGCGGTCAATCAGCCAACTTGACCTGGCCTTTAGATACTGGCTCCATCCAGTTCACGCCCTTCGTCACAGGTGATATGCAGAAATCACAATGGGGAAACGTCCTTACCCGCTACCTTATCAACACCAAAGGAGCAGCTATTATTATTGACGAAGAAACTCCCTTACACATCTCCGTAAACGCTGGAGCTAAGGAAATATGCCTTAAAGCCATGTACGATGATTTTGCATACGCCAACAAACTAACTGAGTTCCCCGAAATGAGGTACAATATATGCACATCTCAAGATATGAAGTCTTTACATACTTCTATACACAGTCATAGAAGTTCTCCTCTCTGGGATGGTCTCAAACCAGCTGATATGCAAACTTTGGAGTCTCTCATTTCTGAACCAGTTTGGCAAATAGCACCAAGATTCAAACACGAACTGCAAGCTGAAACAATATCTAAGTACACTGAAGATGTAATAAATTTGGGTTTTTTAAAGCAAGGACATGTCTTAATAAACGAGCATTGGCAGAATGAGATAGGAGATCTGAGTGTAGACAAAAGTAGATTTGAGACTTTGAATATTACTGTAGATAAATTGCACAGACGAGGTTTTAAAGTAGTGTTTACTATCCAACCGTTTATAAGCACTGAGAGTAAGAATTTTGCTGAATGTGTTCAGAAACGATTGTTAATCAGCGAGAGAAATGGTGATAGACGTATCCCTGCTTTAACGAGATTCAAATCTTTACCTAGCGCTGGTGTTTTGGATATAACTAATAATAGAACAGTGCCTTGGATTCTTGAGAAACTCCAATCAGTCATTGACGTTTACGAAATAGATTCTTTCTATTTAGATCTGGGAACTGCGTACAATATGCCGCATTATTACCGCTGCGAGAAATTCCTTACGAACCCTGATCAGTATAAGACAATTTTCACGAAAACCTTTGAGAAGACTTTAAACATCATCGGTGTATCTTCAGCCATTTCATTACCGAAGCCTCCAATCTTTGTTTCTCTACCACCATTCGAATCAACTTGGGAGGCTATGAGGCTTGTCATACCAACTATGTTGACTTACGGTGTTAACGGGTACCCATTTATAATGCCAGGGGCAGTTGGCGGGGATATTTACTGGCCGGGAAGTGAACAGTTCTTACCTTCCTCTAAAGGGTCATTGGATCCAATGAATTCGACACAGGGGAACGGTATTGAGTTACCAGAACGAGAGCTCTACATGAGGTGGTTACAGATGGCCACATTCTTGCCGGTGATGAAGTTCACACATCTGCCGAGCAAGTACAATGATGAAAGGGTGTTGGAGATGGCCAAGAACTTGACGTCGCTACGACAGAAATTAGTAAGTCGGCATGTACTGCAGTTTACGTTTCGATCATTGTCAATGCAATTTTGTATCATGAAGAGGTTAGGATTTTAATTCTTCAATAGTCTTGGAATGTTTTATGCGCCTTCACACACGCGAATGGCCTGCATAAGTCAAGCTCTTTATATTTTTATTATAACAGTAATCTAAACCCATTCGAACATCTTTAGAATTGAAATCAAAATTTCTGTAAATCGATTCATAACTTTACACCAGAAATTTTTGAGCCCAATATTATTAGGAAAAAAGGAGGAGCGTCCAGCGGGATACTAGTGAAATTGTATTAGCTAGTTTTATAAAAATATGTAATCTCACCAAATATATTATAGTAGAGAAAATTAAAATTAAATTAATTTTCGCATATAAAAAGTAGAAAAATTAGTAAAAATACTGTCAATTTACAATATTCTCGTATTCACAGGTTACTCCCCTCCTAATGAAGTACAAGCGTGAAGCTCTAGAAGAGGGTCTGCCGCTCGTGCGTCCACTGTGGCTCGTCACGGGAGGGGATGTGGGACTCTACGTCACGGACGAGTTCGCCATCGGAGATGAAATTGTAGTCGCACCCATACTGCATCAGGGACAGACTACTAGAGAAGGTAACGCTGATATTTTTTTTATTTACTTGAATAACGGGAGGAGCATTTCGCTCGCCTGATGATAAACGCCCATAAACAAAAGCAATGCCACACAGAAATATGAATTACAAAGCACTGAACGCTTGTTATCCCGAGACATAAGATGTTAATTCTTATAATGCCCGGCAATATATCATGACCTTGTTAATCGGTAAAGTTTTAAATGGCTACACTCAATTAGTCTAAGACTAACTAAGACTAAGACAGTTTTTGGGCTTCCGTACCCAAAGAGTAATAAAGGAAACCTGTTACGGAGCCCACACCGTCCGTCTGCTGTCTGTCCTACATGTAAAGGGCTCTTTTGAGTTATAATAAGTTGCTTGCTAAAATATTCACATACATAGTGTTATTAAAGCGGATACAGTTACATAATATAGTAAAACTTGCACTTGCCGGTGTTTCTTGATTAGTTTTTTTTCTTTTGTAGCGTTGCTTTTTTGCCTGTATGCACAAGACGATAATGCTCTCGAAGGCACTTAGCGTCTTACTGATAACCTGATTTTTTTTTCAGTGTACCTCCCAGCAGGCTTGTGGCAGGATGGAATCGACGGATCCCTTCGTAAAGGAAGCCGCTGGATGCACGAATATAAAGTGCCTTTAGAACGCGTTGCCTATTTCATCAGACGACCTGATGATATGAGATTCAGATAGGCGCTAATGTGTTCCTAATTTATAGGAATTTAGTACAATTTGGCCATAGTTTACGCGCAAGAGCTAGTCATCGCTAAAGGTTAGGTTAGGCAGCGGCTTGGCTGTACCCTGGCACTTCTTTCTGTCTTCTTTTTCTTTCTAGTTTTTGTTCACGGCTCCTTCCGTGTATCCCGCATAAAAAGTAACCTATATCACTCTATGGCCTAAAAAAATCTCTTTACAAATAATCATCTTGAGCCCTTGTTCGGTTGATGTATAAAAGCAGGAGAACCTAACTAGCCCAATTTCCCATTGAAAATAATAGATAACATCATCTTTTGTAATACTCTCTCTGTGTTAGACATAATTGAAAAATCTGAGGTACGTGGGCTTGGGGGTGGGTTCAGTCAGTCAGTTACACTTACTGTTTCATCGCCAAATATCTCTTTAGATTATTACTCAAAGGTATTTTATTGTTGGAACGCCATAACTTCCATAATTTTTTTATCAATTTCAAACACCATTTTAAAGCTTATAGCCACTATTGATAAAAATAGAGAAATGTTTTAAAATTTTAAGTTATGCCAAAAAATATGAGATATTAACAGTGCTCTGTTAACAGTTTATTCAACTATTTAGTTGTATTGTATTTACTTATTTCTATTTTATTATATTACGTAACTGACCACTATCGGTGCAAGGTATGCACACGGGTTACCTAGTTTTCTCTTTCTTCCTTATTCCTCGTTCTTGTCTTTTTGTATTTTCTTTCGATGCTCGATTAGCGTATTAAGTATTAAAATCCTTTATAACCTACTAGCCGTGCCTCGCGGTTTCACCTGTGCGCATATGCTCCACTTAGTATAGTTTATTCGGCGTTTCTGCACTATAATAGGTATGTATATTACATACAAACCTTCCGAATGAATCACTCTATCTGTTACTGAAACCTGCATTAAAATCCCTTGAATAGTTTAAAAGATCTAAGCGAATAGACAGCGGAAGCGACTTCATTTTATATTATGTAAAGAAGATCATGAAATCATTCCAGTTCTTCATTCAAATGGACATAAAGTAAGATATTTCATAACTTATGCAACATAATATGTACAATCTAAGTCGTTCTTCCGTACATCTTTCATACTGCAAAGGGCAATATACTAGCAATTGCGCGTAGACTATTCTAGAAGAAGGTGATAGCGTTTTAGAACTTCTATTGTGCCAATAACGTGATTTTTTAGATGTTGAATAATAGTATAATACTATGGTTGTGTGCCTAAGTGTTCCTTAAGCATCATTTACGCGGAATTAGTTTCTTGTGTGATATAGGTGAGAATAAAAAAAAGACTTTTTATGGTCGTCTCGTAAATTACAGTTCTCATAAAAATGCGTGATAGAGCCACGCTGTAGATAGTTTTGTCTACAGCATGAATGTGCCGGCGCGACCAAGTCGTTCGAGGTTAGGTTAGTTCGATCACTGTCTGACACAAAACCGCCGTAAAGTAGTGGCTTGCTGTTGCGTTTCGTATGGTGAGTGATATCCGGAGGCCCAAATGCCTTTCCTTTCCCAATCTCATGATCCCTTTCCTTTAAGGTCGGCAACGCGTCCATGATTCTTCTGGTATTGTGGGCGTACATGGGTGGTGGAGATCACTTACCATTAGGTAGCCCACTTCCCCGTATGTCGGTCTATGATAAAAAAAAATATTATACTCAGTGATGTGATAAACTTTTTCCGTGTAAATGTATTTATTTAAATCTATTTCTATTTAATTATATTTGACTTGATGTTTTGTTGTAAACTATTTAACGAATATTTTAATACATTCAAAATGAATATAAAATTGAATAATAAAAATCATTATGTAGTTGTATTAGTTTGGTAGGTGGCGTAGTTCGGGCCACTAACTAAGTTAAGATTAAATTTTTGAAATAATCGTAAACTGAAGGTAGGCAATGTAAAATTAATTTTTCTGGACAACCTACAACTCGTGACCACGAAGGCTGAAAAGTTTTCAAAACATCGGGACCAAAATTAAATAAAAACCGCGATAAAATCCGTTTAAATTAGTTTTATTTCAAGTGGCCTAAATATTCAAAAAAAGTTGAATCACTTACATTGCCACTCGGGGAAAAACTATGCTAAGCACTTTCTTATTCGCAAAATTCGACATATATCGGTATTAACCCATCTTTACCAATCATCAAGTTTGCATTGATAAAATTATTAAGTGTGAAGCAAGTGTGACTCACAGCGGTATGTGATTTTCTTATGGCGCCACCCATTAATGAGTCTTGAAACCAAAGTGTTATTTTGTGTAGAAATATATGTTATAATATAGCATTAAATATATCTTTACTGTATTTCTTTAATAATGATTTCTTATGCTCACGCGAATATTACACATTGAAATAAAATTAATTTAAACGGATTTTATCGCGGTTTTTCATTAACACGACCACGAAGTCCACCCCGTGACCACGATAAGCTTTCGAAACCTCGGGATCAAAATGAATAAAACACCGGGATAAAATCCATTTAAATTAATTTTATTTCAATGTATTTATTTAATGTTTTGTAGTAAATTTATAAGAAAGTTACGGATGCTATGCTGTTTAAAATATGAGATTATTAAGTGCTACATTTATTATTGTAAAATATTAGTGACGCTATTTATACTATTAGTAGTATTAGTTAACATTGTGTATATAAATCTAGTCTATTGTTTAAAATATTTTTGCATAATATTTATTCATAGTACTGTTTATCTGAAGAATTAGATCATAATAGATATTTATTTAGTTCAAAAATATTTTTTTTTCTAATATATTGAAGTTGTTAATTGCTTGAAAACTAAATACAGTAGTCGTTCTAGCGAGTCGTGTTTCGGAATTAATCCTTATTTAAATGGGGAGAATTGAACGCATGACCTAGTAAAAATTTAACAGAAAACTATCTTTTAAACGGCCATGTTATGCAAATTAAAATAAGAATTATATGACGCGTTCTCGTAAATTACAGCTTTCTGTGATATTATGCTTGGAAAAATCTTTCCATCTCAATAGGGCTTTTTTTAAATTTTATTCCAATCCCAAAAATGTGTTACGAATGTATTCAATATATTGATAACATATTTTGTGAAATTTATTTTATTTTAAGCGTCTTTATTTTTACTCCACAACTTGTACATTCCTTATGTTTGTGATTTTGACAATAAAGACCCATTTACACGGAGAGTTTAGCATACGACAGAGATGAAAATTTAAAAGAAAACTCGTTTACGAGATACCATGCAATTTTAAAGCTATAATTATATAGTAATGCTGCCTCAGTGACGAAGTTGTATTCCGTACGGAGTATGACTGCTGAGCTGAGGTCTCGGCTTCGATCCCCGTGTCGGGTAAAGTGATATTGGGTTTTTCTATCACGAAATGCTCAGTATCAGCCCGGAGTCTGGCATTGTGCCCGGTTTGGCGATAGGCTCGCCCCCTATCACATCATGGGACCGAAATACCTCTGCCTACCCCTTTAGGGATTAAAGGCATGAGTGCGATTACGTAATACGCATTAGCGTATGTAAGTATTATATGAAAAGGCCTCGTACAGAGTTGTATTTACACATTTGTCCTAAGATAAACTTTCCGTTTAAATGGGGCCAAAGCGTGTCTCCCTTTAGGTGTTTTATTTTGTTATTGAGAAGGACATTCCAATTTTCCAATGATGGCTGTAAATTATGAATAAATACATATATTTTTATACAAGGTTAGTCAGAAAGGATGTACTAAGCCGTGGCTAACTCAAAGTATCGCTGATAAGGATTTCTACCATGTATCTCATCTCAGAAACAAAAAGGGGCATACAAATTATTGTTTTATAATTTTAAAATCAGCGACAATTCCGCGTGATTTTCAAATCTCATGACCAAGCGGCAAAAAAGACTCGACTTCAAATGAAAATATAACTGACCATATCGATGCTTGAAAGGCAACAATATCTAAACGCCATTGAGTAAACTTTATAGGAGAGTGATTTAAAGTACAAATTTTTAGAAAAAGAAATCATAATACTATACCACTCTTTCCACATCTTTCAATTATCCCTTCCTTTTAAGGTCGGCAACGTGCCAATGATTATTTTAGTACTGTAGACGTACATGGGCGGTGGAGACCACTTACCATCAGGCGACCTACTTGCTCGTTTGCCGACCTATGCTATAAAAAAAGTGTTCTTTGTGTTCAATTACGGGTACTTTTAAATCCTTTCAGCTTAATACAACTTTCCCGACTAACCATAGTACAGTTATCACCTGATGAAGTGTAATTTGCGAATACATGTATGTAAATAAGAGTAAGTTATGTAAGATAAACTAATGTTAACTAAAATATATTGTTATTCTTTGTTAGTGCTATGTGTTGTGAAACTTGTGCCTTGAATAAAAGTTTTCAAAATAAATGAGTTTTTTTAACATAATAATATGATAAGCGAGATGGCCGGCTTTTTCGGCTAAAAAAAAATGACATCATAAGACCTGGCAGACGAGGTTACTGACATGTGATGTGGACTGAACAATTATTGTCCCGATAGTCGTCTCTGCCCATAAGTTGATACCCAAGAGCCTCGACCAACATCTTCAGAGGCTCTCAATTGGTCGCTGGGTCAAGAGCCAAATACAGAAAGCGGTGTTATTGGACACGGCACGCATTGTGAGGAGGTTTTGTGGGCCAGGTCGTTACCAATCTATCTCATTCTCTCGCAGGCGAAATCCTATTTATGAATATCTTTTTCTCTTTTTACTGTCGCTTTTTCGTTTCATCGAATTTTCAAATCATAACGGTGCTAAAAAAGTTTCACTTCAATAAATGAAATACTGGTTATTTTACCACATTTTTATTACTTTTAATGATACATCCATGCTGAAATGGTAATCGAGACGTGACCATTAGAATAATGACATTATGTTTACAATACACTGATATAAATAGGTACATAATACGGGGTGGATAGGATTAAGGGGTGAAAATAAACTTATTTCCGTATTCACAAACACATAAGTAAGCTTTTTGTCGTGTCGAACTCTGTGTACATGATTGGCGTTTTTTTTTATTTATTTGATTGACTGATGAGACGAGCAAGGCGTTCGCCTGATGGTAAGCGCCACGCCTGCCCATATACAGAAGCCGCACCACACAAAACTTTGAATTACAAAGCACTTCATGCCACTGATGACACATGAACTGCGCTCGTCAGCCCGAGACATAAGATGTTAAGTTTCATAATGCCCAGTAATTTCACTGGCTTCAATGTCATTGAAACCGAAACACAATAGAGCTTACACTGTTGCTTGGCGGCAGAAATAGTCAAAGCGATGGTACCAACCTATTATTGTCAGATATTAATACCCAGTATATGTAATATTTTCAAAAATATAAGTTCATTTTCACTCCTAAAGGTTTCTACCCCATTTTGTAAATCTAAAGACCCACGCAAGTACATCATTATTTAAATTATTAAGTAGATTCAAATCAAATTCGGAATGGGATTTTAAAAAAATAGTTTCCTTTTTTTTTGTAAAAAAAATATAATGACAATCATTCTTACTTACCTATCAGCTTTTAGCGGTTAACTGTGTCCCCTCAGTAAATGATGATTTAATAAACCTCTCCTTATTTATTAAAAACTCCTTCAAAGTCGGGTATTAATTTAAATTTAAAGGTATCGGCACAAGTTGTGATCACAATTTCAAATCACTGATTGGCGGAATGAAAGAGCGCGCGACGCCAGCGCTTCACGTGATTGGTTCGCCAGTTAATGCTAGCCGTCTATTGGAATTTAAATTGCTCCCACTACTTTCCATCTGTGATCATAACTCGTGCCGGTAAACAATTATTTAAAATTATTCAATAGCATGTCACATCGTATTATAAACAGCATTTATATTACATTGGAAAATAATATTTACATATTTGTTGTTTTATTTTTTTGATAAATTAAATTTGCTTAAGCACTGTCATCATCAAGTTTCAGTTTTAAGCGATAAAGCTAGATTAAGCAGTTCAAGCAATTGATTGACCAATCCACAAGTTAGTAAGCTACTTAAAATATTCTTTTCATTGAAATTAAGCTTTATATAGTGCTGTATCATTAAGCACTATTTCATGAATAAATGTGAATATGTATAATATACCAATAATATAAGTTGTTAAGCAATGTAGCATTTTGTGTTCATTTAAGCTTTACATCGTGCTTATTTATTGTTAGGCGATAGTGCTTAATTAAATTTTACTTACTCATATTGATTTCTTCCGTCATCATTTACAAGGGGAGCTTTTCGATTCACAATGCTTAGCACTTTTTTGTTAGCACCACAAGCTTTCGATTGATTTTTTTATCAAAACTTTGGGAAAATAAGCGAGTTATACCAAGCAATAAGACATCTGTAATTCTCCTCTGGCACTTATTGAAAATACGTGTATAATCACGCATGTAATTATCGAAAGGGTAGGCAGTGGTATAACTAGTACACCCACATTCCGTCCCTTGATGTGAACGCCATATCGCGCACAATTACAGATTCAGGACTGATACTGAGCATTTCCTGATAGAAAAATTCAATATCAGTTTTACCCGACCCGGGTGTCGAACCCGAGACCTCAGCACAGCAGTCGTACTGGGTACGCAATACAACTGCGGCACTGCGATAGTCAATAATAGAAATAGTAATTGAAAATAGAACGATCTTATAATTTAAAATTAACGAACATGATAGGTGGATTGCAGAGTGTTTCTATTGGTTGATTCCTAACTGTTTACTTTCCTTGCAGTTTCGATAAAAAATCAGCCTTAGGGCGATGTTATGTACACTTGATAGGTCGATTTGAAATATGATTATTATTATTCTCTTATCCCGCCGACACAACCGTCACTGTAACTCCTGTACACCAGGATCAACAGTGGCACGCATTTTTGTTGACACCGAGCAATAAAGCTCGGCGAGTCTCTGGGAATGCTTAAATATCTTTGCCCTACGAAATTAATCAAATATAAGGTTAGGGAGGAGTTGTAGGCCCCTGTCGAAGGACGCTCGGTTTGCTTCTTCCATCTCGGAGAGGGAAGAAGCATTTAAACAGGCCGGCATGACTCTGGTGACCACCGATAAAATCATTGTTTGTTGGTGGTCGCTGGTTTTTGGATCGCACTACGCATACCATCAGGTGTAGTGCAGTCACATTGTCGTGCTCGGATAAAAAAACAGTCTTGCATTGAACTATCTCCATGTAAATTCGGCTTAAAGTTACTAAAACAAACCTATTTTCTTACGCCTAAAGCAAAATTTACTGGAATAATAATTTATATTTAAATTGAATTAAAAAAATTACGCGTAGTGTACACAGCACCGCCCTTGTACATAACTTACTCGTATATCTAACAATACTTAAACGCACATTACACGATATACCAATCATTACCATCACTATCATTCGTATAACATTTCATTTTTAATACAATTTAAGTTAATACTGAGCTTTTTTAGATATTTTTGTGTATTTAGAAAATATTCTAAAAAAATTCTATAATGTGTATAAATAAAAAAACCGTACTAGCTTTAATAGAATTGTTAGATTTTTTTAATAAAATAAATAGCGGTGTGTACGATATAGACATAAAAAATAATTTATTGTTTTGTTTATAAAAGTAACATACTAATAAATGTATTTTTTCAAAACGAAGATTATCACTTAAATATTGTTATTAAGTAAATCAATCATTATATTTTAACAATTTTGCATATTTCTATTAATATATATTTGTTTATTATTTTAGCTAAACGAGTTTTATCTTTATTATTACATTAATAGAGTCCATCTATTGACAAAGTATTTTACACATTAAATATGTAAAATAAAGTTGTAAATATTAATTTTTAATTAATTATTTTGTCGGAAATATATCTTTTCGGGCTGACTTTCAATGATTGCGTTAAGACGTCAGACGCGAACTTTAGTGTACGTCATTGCCCATGAAGGCGCAGAAGCGGCTGCATTGTCCGGGCATCGCAGATGTGCACGGATTGTCCCGACCTACCATTATAGCAATTGCAGCCAAACGATTAATATTGTTATATTACTAATTCTTATGATTATTACTATATCTATAAGAAGACTGAATAAATCCAACTGCCTTGTTGTGTAGTCTTGTGAAAGTATACGTTTTATAATTATGTTATTGTAATGTTTCGTAATGACTTCGTTTTCAGTATAATATAAATGTTATTTGATAATGATGTACCTAAGACTTTATTTCCTTTAAAGATAAACATTTTTAAATTACTTTAATTGCGGAATGTTGGTTTGGCTTGAAGATATAAGCTGTCACACTTTTAAGTCTGTTCTTAGAATTCGATTATTTCTCAGAGTTGTTAGTAGCATTCTCTGTGATCATAGAATACTAAAGCGCTAGTACGCGAAATTTGTGGCAGAGCGTTTTAAATTGTTATTTGCAGTAATAATTCGTATAAACTTACCTACTGAATAATTTCCAGTAAAACCTATATTTTATTGAATCATATTTTTTGTCCTTATATAATGATAATAAATGAACGTAAAAACACATTAAAATGCTCTATCGTAAAATTCACATTTGGCGCTTTAGTATTTTTGTCTTTCCAGTCACGATATGTAATCTTTAAAGGAGCATAAAAATGAATTTGTGTGTGAAAGTACATAACGAAATTTTATTTAATGCCTAATTGACAAAACTAATTGATATTTCTGAATTCGTCACTGAAATATGATATTATTATAAAGTGTATAGGGTTTGCAACATATGTAATATGCAGAAAAGATCGAAAACTTAATACACCTGTATGCCCGAAGGGGTAGGTTAAGCTACAACTAGCTGCACCCACTGTTTCTCGAGCTTATTTCCTTCCCATAACGAAGAAAATAAAATAAATACACCCTGTCAATCAGAGAGACCTGACTCCACAATAAGTTAACCACTATCGTATCTGGAAATGCCAGAGATTATAGTCCCCTGTCACCCAGACCCGAAGCAAATATTTGTGCATCACACAAACATTTACCTCTGCTCGGGAATCGAACCCGAGTCCCTCTCGTTTTACATCTACTCGCCTGCGCTATAGAGGCTGTCAGAAAATAGATGAACTCCATTTTTATAATGTAGTTTTATATAATTTAGTGTTAATATATAATATACATATTAAACAATAAGTTAGTAGCACAGAAGAATACCACATTTAATAATTTCAATAATGATTTATTTCTCAGAGCTATTGATGTTCACTAAGCTGATACAATACTTAATTTTAATAACATTTGTTTAATAATTCCTAACAATATGCATTAATTAGACTTCTAGCTATAAAATACATAAGTAATAGTTTCGGATAGAGGCTTCGAAATCAACCAAGCCTTTATGAAAAAAATCATCCATCATCAAGTCATCACCGATTTACACTGGAAATGATGAAATGAACGAAGCCGCTAGTGGAAGCGGCTTCGGCTAGAGGCCATTTGAAAATTGACTCAAAGCCGCAGGCGAAGTGGAAAAAACGTGCAACCGGATCAGACTGTCCCGAACAAGATGGTAACATCACACTTTGTGACTAACTAAAGCGTAATCCACGTAGGAAACATATTGTGCTCACCCCGACCCACAAATATACATACTATTCGTAAACAATGTTTCGACAACTAAAAAAATTCACAAGTCACAAAAATAAATAGTACCAATAAATATAAATACTAGACATCTTTTAGTTATTCATGTTGTCAACATTGTGCTGGTGCTTTCAGTTAATTAGAAAAAAATGATTTCTTTATTTTTTTCTATACGTTGGCAAAGAAAGCGATGGATTCGGTGATAACGGCTTAACACTATGGATGACTTAAAATTAATTGACTCAAAATGTCCATTTTAAAGTTTGGCCAAAAATCAAAAAGTATAAGACCGTAGAGAAAGCTCTGAAGCTTACTCGCTAGGTGAACTTTATGAAATCCCATCACATTCTCTCACGCACATGTCGGAAAAAATATTAATCGTCTAATGGAGAAGGTTTATCTATACACAAGGGATTTAGACACAAATTTCATCGCAAAAAAACTTTGAAAAATCTTAAAAAAAAATCAACACGTTTAGGAACGAATTTAAGACTAAGTCATCTTGGGTCGTATCGACTAGAAATACAAATAAAATATTAAACAACTGATAGAAAATAAACATTTTAAAAGCCAATCAATGTAAAGAGATTCTGTGATCCCGAATAACTTTTTTATTTCAAAATAAATCACTTCGTAACACGTCGTTAAAACTATACTATATATAAAATATTACGAAGCAACAAGCAAACAAACAAATGTAAATATGATCGTATTATAGTTCAGCTAAAACATATATTATATTTTTTCTTTAATATCGGTTAAGCTCTCTATCGATTTAGGCTCATAATCGTTCTAGAATAACAGAGATCGCTACGTAAATCGATTAATCGATGTAGCATGCTTGCTGCACATACAAAAACAATTAAACATGCAGGCTTTTAATTATTTTCACATGCGCATCACGCGTCTACGCCGACTTAAATTTATCGACCGATGCTTAAATCAGACGATGAATTTGCACAAGGTTGTTAAGCTTAAAAAATCTTAAGGATCGTTCGTCACACCTTACAATCTAATAATATCTAATGAGGGTATGGAAGTGATCTTTGTTATTCTAGATTTATAATATATCGTCACGTCTAACACGATGTGGCTAACTCGCCGTTAGCTGTCGAGCGACTTACTATACATCTTTTTAAGATGTTCTTTATCTAAAAGTACATGAAAAGTCTCGTCAAGGTTCAGTTTAAGTCCCGTTTGTCACGTCCTCTATTATGCTTAAATTATTTGCGCTAGATACGCGTTCCGTAGCAAAATAATAGTTATGTAATAGTTCCATGTAACACGCACAAGCGATGATCAGCTAAACAAAATGGACCGTACGCGTCAAATATCTCGATATAAAAGCACTACTCATCAACTCCGAATATTTAAAACATCATCAGAAATATAATTTTAAAATGGCATCTTCGCTAATTTCAATGAAGCTACTAGAAATATGTTTTGATATTATTACGTTTTTTTTAGAAAATGGACGTTTCCGTTTAGGTCGTGAATTGGTTATTGACTATGCATGCGGCGAGGACGCTGTGAGGGTCGACGGATCTCCGCGACGTGGGGAGACCAGGTAGGTACACCAGCACTTCATCACAAAAACTAATATTAAAATCATTACGCAGTCTGTCAATTGTTACATTATACGTCTATTTGCAAACAGTCTCATGCGAAGTAGGATCCACTGCGGCGCGCCCCATACATCCTTCATATCACAGACCATTTTTTTCCTACAAACAATAACTTTACTTTGGTACCCTCTGAGGCGGCCGTGGGCCAGTGGTTCACTTCTTCGATGAGAAGGCTACAAATAGTCCCGACACCTAGAACTCGAGCCGATAAGCGGCGCAGGAGGTCTCGTGATCTTGCAGGTTGATGGTACAGCGCGACGCGGACGGCGACAGGTCGATCTTATACTTTTCAAGCGCTTCTTCGTTCTCCGTTACCCAGTAGCCAAGGACATCCGTATCGTACGTTGGGATTATGGTCACTTCTGCAAGGAACAAATATCAAGAATATACCAACAAAAATTAAATATATCTTTTATTTTATAAATATATTTTTTAAAGCATAAGCCTGCAAACGAGCAAGTGGATCACCTGGTGGAATGTGATCTATCTATCTATCCATCCCCACTCTCACACCCACAATATCAGAAGAATCATGGGCGCATTGTCGAACTTAAGGAAAAGGGATAATTAAGGAACTGGGAAGGGAAGCGGAAATTGGACCTACGGATACTCACAGTACGAAACGCAACAGCAAGCCGCTACTTTATGTCGGTTTACTGCGAGACAGTGGTAACGATCCGGTCGAGCCGGCCCATTCATGCTATAGATAAATTGTCTACAGCGTGGCTCTACCACTCAAAGAAATATTGAGAAATCCTAAATATTTTCTTATGTATGTATGAAGTTTAATTTATGCATTAAGCCTCATTTATACGTAGAGTGTTTCTAGAACGGCAAATGCGAGAAAATGACAAAACTGTCATCTACGAAACCGCATAGCTACATTCCATTTCAAATGACAAGAAATGACAGGTTTATTTTATATTCTCGCCTCTGACCTACAATATTCTCTCTTCGTGTAAACTGGGTTTAATTTATTATGGTCTAAGATCCCGCGGAACATTGGCCTTCACCCATCTGTTTACCGGATGAAAATAATATTTTATGGTATAAAAGGTGTTGCTGAACATATACCAATAGGGTTGCCTAAAAAAATATGGTCAAGAATAGGTTTTGCGAATAAAAAAAAAAAAGAAGATATTATTTCACTGACTTGCTCACCAAATAAATGAACCTTCAATGAAAACCTACATTGTATACTACCTGCAAAAGCTAGAAGCTAGATGAGCGCAATTACCACTTTTTAGTTACCTGTTTGCACACGGCAACCAGGTAGTAGTGGCCAGAAAAATGTAGGCAACCTATTTTTTGCAGATAGTATACATTGTACACTTTTCATTGAAGGTTAATTTTTTTTGGTAAGTAAGTCAGGGAAATTATATATTTTTTTTTAATGTTAATTAATCATATCCTTGAACATATTTTTTTAGGCAACCCTATTGGTATGTGTTCAGCAACACATTTTATACCCTACATGTTATTTTAATCCGGTAAACAGATGGGTGAAGGTCAATGTTCCCCGGGATCTTGTACTATTAGTATTAAAACTACGTGGTGGATCTCCTACTATGCGAGGGTTGTCTGCGTAGTTACGCTACGTCCATTTCTACCAACAGGCACCAGAGTGTAACTATAGTTGCATTTGGTTTATAGGACATCGAAGCCATTGAAATTATTGGGAATTATGATATTTACTTTGTTATTCATTGCTAGCTACTGTTGTATGTATGTGACGTTTATCAAAGTAGCGATCTACTCATCTCGTCATTCAATGGTAAAAAAACCTACCCAAATCTTTGTCTTCCCAAGTCTTCTTGGCGTCTAAGAGTGCGTTGTAGATCTCTTTCGAGGGTTCAGTACCGGAGAACACGTAGTATCTCGCTCGGACTCGCTTGAAGAATTCAATGGCTGAATAGTAGGAGTTGCCATGATGTGGAACGTAGGTTAGCTCCATGTACACTGGCGCTGGCGCCTTCTTCTTGCTAGGCGACTCAGAAGCCCGCTTCGCTTCTTTACTCTTTTCCTGGTTTAGTTTGTTCTTGTTCAACACAGTCGAACTAGGCGTCTGTTTCTTAGGCGTGCTCTTACCATCCATTTGGGTTGGTGGCATGATTGGACTTGGTAGACCGAGTGGTTTGCCCCAAGATGCAATTGGATCCTTTGTACAATCAGATTTTTCAGTCTTTGAATCCTTGCTCGATGAACTAGATCCCGTTATTTTCTTGGAATCTGTTTTTATGTCTTTTAATGTGATTATACTCTCTTCTTTCGAAGTAGTGTGACTAGAACTAGATTGAGATCTCCTGTCAAGTTCGTATTTAGCAGTTATACTAGATATCACATCGGATCCACTCACTTTCTTATGTTCTTCAATTGCTTTCTCGAAATGTTCGTCAGCCTCTTGCAAGAACGTGGTGTCGGTTTTTGTGTGGCTTGTGTATTCTGGTATTTGTTTCTCATGAGCCAAGAAATCTCTAGTCATTTCGCTAAGCGATTTCGAGTCCTGACTCTGTACTACAGTCTTTGTTTCGGAGTGTGATGACGATGTGCAAGAGTCATCTTCAGTTAACTGTCCGTATATGGAAGCTGTCATGGGATCTTTGTGCAGCGTAAGCGACTCATATTTATCGAATAACATCTCTTGACTTGACTCCCTTTGTGAAGGCATTTTTGTGTCTAAATCGAAGCTCAAGTTTGATCTAGGTGAATGTGCGATTTGAGATTTTGTGCTGCTCGGACTGCCCGGGCCGTCATCATCACTGTAGTACATGCCGCTGCTTTCTGTTCCCCATGCGTGTGTGGCAGCTCTAGAACTGATGTCTGATGGTGGTGAAGATATTCCGTGGTGATCCAAATCGTCACTCGCGGCTGAAGAACTGCGCATATCAGTCCTGGAAGATAGTTTCGAGAACGACTTTTCACTTTCACCTGTGTCGATTAATTCGTCGTATTCCTCTTTATATTCCGAGATTGACGTCTTTGTTGCTTTTGTAGTTTTAGTAACACCGTCACTTCCTTTACTTATCGTGGTTGTTTCTACGGTAATTTTTAATTTGTCATGACTAATCACTTCTTTAGTTGTGACAACTGTAATTGTCTGCGTAATTTCATTGTCTCCTTCTTTAATTACTTTCGTGAACGTTTCAGTGTCAGTACTAATTTCACCAATTGGGGAACGTTGTTTCTTCGGTTTGGCTTCAGGTTTTGATTCTACCTTAGGCTGAATTGGAAGCTCACCGGGAATTATTTTGTCCTCCATTGCTAAGGGCTGTTTTTCTATTTCTTCCAGCTCTTCTGGTGACCAATCATCGAGTCCAGTTCCCATTGGCAGATAAGTGATTTGTGTCTTAACGTCTTTCGTAGTTTCAACGGTGCCGTCATCTTTGGCGTTCTCGGTTATTGTTTCGGTGACAGTTTTAACGGCGATTTCATTCGTTTTATTGTTTATCAATTCTTCTTTAGTTACATATTTAGTTACATTTTGTTGTATTCTCTCACCATCTTCCGTCAGTATATTCATTTTTTTATCAACAGATGTTTTAACTTTACCAGTAGAACTTAAACCTTGTAATGCGGCTAGCAAATCGCTACCGGAGGTCTTTTGGAACTCTGAAATCGTTATTTTAACATCTTTGGTGGTCTCTGTTGAACCATCTGGGTACTCATCGACCGTGATCGTTTCGACAGTTGTTCTTACTCGTTTTATATTTTTGTCTGAACTAGCTAATGTTTCACGTTTTGTTTTGGTTGTGATTGTGCGTTTAATAGTTATAGAACCTTGTTTGATGATTTCGTTCTTAATATCTGATTCCTCCGTTGTATCTTCGACTACTTCGTTATCATCGATGTATGCTGGTGGTACGATATCGTCTTGATCAGTCGGTCCTGGTGTCTTAAGAAATACGTCAGCAATAGATACTTTCTCACTCTTTTTAGTGATTACAGTACCATCAGGATGTTCATCTTCTACTATAGTTCTAACAATGGTTTTGATTTTCCGTGATCTAATTGAAACATTTTCGAATTCTTGCCTAATTGTGGTTACAATTGTTTTTCTAATAATCATTATACCGTTTTCAAGGAGTGTCTCAGTTTCAGTCTTGCTGTGTTCTACAGGATCTCCAATTTCTGTGTATCCGGATAAGTTTTCATCAAATGATTCAATGCCGTAATCTGCTACTGAAACTTTAACATCTTTAGTTAATTCAGATACTCCAGTTGGCAATTCAGTTTCAGTCATAACTTCTGTAGTTGTTCTTATTTTCTTTTTCGAACTATCAGCGGATGCCAATATTTCTTTTGTTGTGGTTGTCGTAATAACTTGTCTCACTTCTTTCCCATCTCTGATTGTAGTTTTCTCTTGTGTGTCAACACTTACGGATTTATCTTCAAGTGTTGAAAATTCTTTTAAATCTTGTACTTGTGGTAAATCTTCTACTTCTATGTCAGTGACTGAGGTACTTGTGTCGACAGTTGTGCGTGCCGATCCGTCAGGATACTGGTCAGTGGTGGTTACTGTAGTTACAGTCTTTACCTTTCTTAATATTCCCCGAGTATCTAAGTATTTGGTTTTGACAACTTTGGTGGTGATTGTACGCTTAATTATTACATCCTTCTCTCGTATCTCTTCTGTCGTGGTACTTTCAGTTTCTTCTGGCTTTTCTTCAGGAACAAAGTCACTTAGTGCGGCTTCAATTTTCCTATCATCATTATCTAAATATTCTATATTATCGTCGTGCTTTTCTAAATACTCATCAACCAGAGAAACCTTTTCACTGGTTTTCGTAACTACAGAACCATCAGGATGCTCATCTTCCATTATGGTCCTGATAGTAGTCTTTGTACGTTTGATCTTTGTTACGATGTTTTGGTACTCTTGTATTATTGTAGTAATTATGATCTTTCTATGAATGGTAATGCCATCTTCAGTAACTACGACAGCCTCTGTCGTGGTGTCTTCTGTAGGTTTACCCAGTGGTTCGAAGCCTTCGAGACTTTCCTCAATCACGTCAGCCGCCTCGTGTTCAATGTCAGTCAGAGTGGTGCTGGTCTCAACTTGAGTAAGTGCCGAGCCATCGGGGTAGTTATCGGTAGTCGTAACAGTTGTTATTGTTTTCAGCTTCTTAAGATCGCCTCGTTTGTCAGCGTACTTAGTCTTTACTATTCTTGTAATTATAACCCGCCTAATGAATATTTCTTTATCCTTCAATTCTTGTGTATCTGTGGTCTCAGTTACTTCTGGGTCACCTGCAGGTACGAGATCTTTGAGGGCAGCTTCAATTTTTATACTTTCTGGTGTGGATTCTCCCTTTCTTACTTTTTCGATTGATGCCTCAGATATTTCGACCGGTATTTCTCTTTTAAGTATTTCCTTAGGAGACTCAACGAAACTATAAATTTCAACGTCTGTAACAGATGTTTGTTTATCAACAGTGGTTCGTGCTGATCCATCAGGATAATTATCTATTCTAGTCAGAATAGTTACGGTCTTAACCTTTCTTAAGACTCTGCTGGTATCAGCGTATTTGGTCTTTACGATTTTTTTTATAATAGTCCTCTTAATTATATAGTCTTTTTCTTCAATATCTTGTGTTTCAATAGTCTCGGTTTCTTCTGGTTCACCGAAGGGAACAAGTTCCTTAAGAACAGCCTCAATCTCTTGTGCCTCTTTATCATCAGAATATTTAACACTACTTTCTTCTTCAGTTGTTGTCATTTCTGTGACTGGTTTTTCTGTTGGAAGCAAATCTCTAAGAGCTTCTTCTTCGTTGAGGCTTTCAGGTATTATTTCTTCTTTTTCTGGAGTTGGTGCTTTCTTTTCTACAGGCACGTCATTTTTATCAAATTCTTTTAAAACAGAAGTAGTTTTTTCATGTAATTCTGTTTCGGCAACATAATCATCATCGGCATCCATAACAGATATGCTAGTGTTCACAGTTGTGCGCTCTGTTCCATCAGGATAACGGTCAGTTGTGGTTACAGTAGTCACTGTTTTAACCTTTCTTAAGACTTTCTTGCTGTCAGCGTAGTTACTCTTTACGATTCTAGTGACAATAGTCCTCCTGATTATGATATCGTTTTCTTTGATTTCTTGTAATTCAGATATCTCAGTTTCCTCTGGGTTACCTTCAGGAAGAAGTTCTTTGAGAACAGTTTCGATTTTCTGTGCTTCTTCATCACCAGAATATGGCAGACCATCTACAAATTGTGTGTCAAGATATTCGTCAAACAGAGACACTTTCTTACCAGTCTTCGTGACCACAGATCCATCGGGGTATTCGTCTTCTGTGATAGTTTTGATAGTAGTTTTAGTACGCTTTATCTGTGATATAATACTATGGTATACTTGAACTATTGTAGCAGAAGTAATACGTCGCTTTATGACAACGCTACCTTCTGTGATTGTTTCAGTTTTCGTGGTAGAGTCTTTTTTAAGTTCACCGACTGGTTCAAATCCTTCTAGGCTCTCCTCGATGGCTTCATCGGTCTTGTCCTGTATATCAGTCAGTGCCGTGCTGGTCTCCACTTGTGTACGCGAGAAACCGTCTGGGAAGTTATCGGTAGTGGTTACAGTGGTGATAGTCTTTAGTTTCCTAAGAATACCTTGTCTGTCAGCGTATTTTTCCCTTAAGATTCTTGTAACTATGACTCGCCTTATGATTATTTCTTTTTCTTTAAGTTCCTTAATTTCAGTAGTTTCAAGCACTTCAGGTTCTCCAGTAGGAACTAAATCCTTGAGCGTATCTTCGATTTTCAGGCTTTCAGGTGTCTCATCTTCAGTATGAATAAAAGACTTTGCAGAAACTTTTGTTTCAAGTGTAGGTTCTTTACCAGGTGAAAGCTCTTCTGTTACAGGTTCCATATATTCTTTATTAGATGCCTTTCCTGAATCTTCTTCCTCTGACGAGGTCTGTAAATGTATTACATGTTCTTTTTCCACTGTCTCTTCAGGGATATCTATATTCAGTGTAGGCTCCGTCCGCAGAGACTGCGTTTGTTCTTTTGGTGATAATTTCTTAGGAATTTCTGTCTCGAGAGAAGGCTCTTTCAATACTGGTGTAACTACTTCCTCGGGTATCTTGTCAGAAAAGTCATTCTCTAATGATTTCTCTTTGCTTACTGGTATCAAAGGTTCTTCTTTCCTTATCTTTTCAGAAACAGCTATCTCTGGTGAAGCCTCTTTTATTACAGGTACTTTGTGATCTTTTAGTGATATCTTTCTAGGAAGTTGTTTCTCAGGCGACGGCTCTTTCGTAAAGGGTAATAATACATGTTCTTTAGGTGATGTTTTTTCAGAAGCTTTCTTCTTTGGCGAAGGTTCCTTTGAAACAAGTGCAACTTCTTCTTTTATTACTGTACTTTCAGAAACTTCTTGCTCTGGCGAAGCATCTTTTGTTACAGGAACTACATGTTCTTTAAGGGATACCTTGTCAGAAGCGTCTTCCCTCAGCAAAGGCACTTTTGTTTCAGGTAATACGTGTTCTTTAAGACCTAACTTTTCGGGAACTTCTCTTTCTGGTGAAGATCCCTTAAAAACAGATGCCGCTTGTTCTTTTGGTAGGTCCTTTACAAGCACTTCTATTTTTGATGAAAGCTCTTTTGTAGTTTCAGTGACTTCCTTTTCTAATAAAGGCTCTTTTAAGGGAGGTGATAATTCTTTTTTGAGTGATTCCTCGTCAAGAAATACTTTTTCTGATGATGGTTCTGATGTTTCAGGTACTTCAATTTGTTTGTAGGGTGTTTTTTCAATAACTTCCTTTTTGGGCAATTGTTTCTTAAGGACAGGCGCAACTTGTTCTTTGAATAGTTCCTTTACAGGAAGTTCTTTTTCTGGAGAAGGTTCTAGTGAGGTATGGTCCTTAGAAGCTGCTTTATCTGGTAAGGATTTTTCATATTCAGGTACCTCAGCTTGTTTTAGCAATGCTTTTTCAGAAACTTCTTTCTCTGGTGAAGGCTCTTTTGTTATTGATTTGACGTGTTCTTTTTGAGATGCCTTTTTAACAACATCACTTTCTAGAGAAGGCTCTTTTGAAAGATGTTCCTTTGGCGCTACCTTTTCAGAAACCTCTTTTTCGGGTGAAGGTTCCTTTAAGACAGGCGTAACTTGTTCTCTTGGTAATTCCTTTACTGATACTTCTCCCTCTGAGGAAGGCTCTTTTGTTATAGGTTCTACGTGTTCTTTTAAGATATGTTCCTTCTGAACTGCCTTTTCATAAGTTTCTTTATTTGGCGAGGGCATCTTTGGTTCAGGCACTAAGACATCTTTTTGCAATTCCTCCGATTTGACAGGAATATCTTTCTTAAGAATTTCTTTTTTGATGGGTTCAGTCGGTGTTATAGTTCCGTTCATCTCTATATCACTGATTACAACGTGTGTATCAATTGTGGTACACGCTGTTCCTTCTGGATATTGATCAGTAGTAGTTAATGTGGTCACAGTTTTGACTTTTCTGACAACCCCTTGGCTGTCAGAATACTTAGTTTTTACGATCCTAGTAACAAGAATTCGCTTGATTATTATATCTTCATTTTTGACTTCCTCCGTTCGAGTAGTTTCAGTTACTTCGGGCTCATCTTCTGGAATAAGGTCCTTGAGAGCTTCAAGTTTGATGCTGTTGTCTTCATCCGAGGATTCAATACCATCTTGTAATGGCATCAAATGAGCTTCGTCAACCAATGACGTTTTCTCGGAAGTCCTTGTTACCAGGGATCCATCAGGATATTCGTCTTCGATGATGGTCCTTACGGTAGTTTTAGTCCGTTTTGTTTTAGAAGTGACGTTACGAAATTCTTGAACAATTGTAACAATTGTTACTCGTCGCTTTATAACAACACCGCCTTCTGTGATTGTTTCAGTTTTTATGGTGGTGTCTTCTGTTGGTTTATCGACTGGCTCAAATCCTTGAAGAATTTCTTCGATGACATCCTCCTCGTCTTGCTCAATATCAGTCAATGTAGTGCTGGTTTCCACCTGAGTACGAGCAGAACTATCAGGATAATTGTCAGTTGTCGTCGTAGTAGTCACTGTCTTTAGTTTCTTAAGAACTCCTTGTCTGTCAGCATATTTTGTCCTGACGATTTTCATAATGATGACTCGCCTAATGGTTATATCTTCTTCCAGAACTTCTTCAGTTTTAGTAGATTCAGTTATCTCTGGTTCAGCTGCAGGTACAAGACCTTGAAGAGCTTTTTCTATTTTTAATGCCTCAGATGTCATATCATCTACTGACGCGATTGCTATTTTTTCTTCTTTAGATATCTCTTTTCCTTGTAATTTTTTATCGATTGTGCATTCTGCATGTTTTTCAGTGAATATTTCAGTTTTGGGTATTGATTTATCTTCATTTTTCAGAGTGAATGGTTCTTCAGCGCTTTCTTCTTTATAAACAACGTCACCTACATCTTCATAAACATTAAGAATTTCATCTACTAATGATACTCTTTCACTAGTTTTCGTAATAATGGATCCATCAGGATGCTCGTCTTCTGTCACAACTATGACAGTTGTTTTTGTGCGTTTTATTTTTTCTTCAGGGTTTTTAAACTCCTCGTTTGTCGTAGTTGTAGTCTTCTTTCTATTAATCAAACTACCATTTTCTATAAAAGATTCTTCTTCTGTAATGGTATCTTCCTTTGGTTTGCCAATAGGTTCGTATCCATCCAAGCTTTCCTTGATTTCATCAAGTGAATACTCGGATACAGACACCTTAACATCCTTTGTTACTTCCGTCATCCCTTCTGGTAGCATTGTTTCTGTGACTGTTTCCACAGTGGTTTTTACTTTTTTCTTCGACTTATCCTTATTAGCGAGTATTTCTTTTGTAGTAACTGTGGATATGATTTGGAGAACACTTTTGCCATTTATAATAACAGTTTTTTCTTGTTTGTCAGTATTGACAGTTTTATCTTCTACTTCTGTAAATTCTTGTATTTCTGGTGTTTCGATAATATCAGTTTCAATATCAGTTAGCGTGGTACTACTATCGACTTTAGTTCTGGCTGATCCGTCGGGATATTCGTCAGTCGTGGTGTTGGTTGTGACGGTCTTTAATTTACGAGGAATACCTTGTGCGTCAGCATACTTAGTTTTGACGATCCTAGTCACTAAAGTACGTTTAATGATAAAGGTGTCCCGTTTCGTTTCTTCTACTTTAGTGGTGATGCTTTCTTCTGGCTCACCATAAATAATATATTCACTTAGTAACTTGTCCAAGTTGCTGCTAGAGTCAATTACTAATTCTTCTGTTTTTACTTCAACGTTCTTTTGGACATCCTTGGATCCATCTGGATGCTCTTTAGTAATATTTGTTTCTACAGTAGTTCGGAGTATTTTTTTGTTCTCGCTAATTCTAATGGTTTCTTTTTTGGTGACTGTAGTAACAGTTTCTATTATGTTAATATTGTTGTCCTTGACAATCCTTTTACTAACGTCAGTGTCAATAGTTGTATCTTCAACGTTGTCGTCATCATCATCAGTTTCACAAATAAAAGAATCAAGCTCTTTAATCATTAGAGAAGACTCACGATCCTGAGCTTTCTCAGTTAAATCTTTGATTTGAAAACTGCTCAAAGTTTTTGATTTTTCATCACTCGTTTCAAGATAATCTGTATCTTTTTTACTTTCCTTGGAATATAAGTCCATTTGTGAGGTAGACCTGAGGCTGGAAGAACATTCTGAGAGTAAAGTTTGTGTGTCTTTTGTGGTAGTAATGGAACCATCGGGACCTTTACTTAAAGTTGTTGTTTCAATTGTTGTTTTAACATTTTGTGGAGTGCCATCCTCTCGTGAAATTATTTCTTTAGTAGTAACAGTCGTAATTGTTTGCGTTACAACATTTTCACCTTCTTTAATTATTTTAGTCACTGTGTCAGTCTCAGTCTTAATTTTTCCTACAGTTTGCATTAAAGTCAACAAATCAGATTCACCATCTATTTCAGTGGTCTTTGGTACCTTGGGTGCCCTTTCTGTGGAAGTGGAAATCCTTTGTGTAAGAACATCTTCACCTACATGTACTACTTTAGTTATGGTCTCTTCGCTACCATCTGATTTGTCATAAGTAACTTCGCTTTGAATACCTTCAGCCACTTTCACGTCTTGAAAACTGCTGGGCGTTTTCGGAAGTGGACTTACAGGCACTGTTGGTGGGGTCGAAACTCTATCGATCTCTGCTCGGATACCTAGCGACTCCAAGCTTTCGGTTTTAATGCCTTGTTGAATAGTTTCCTCACCAAAGGCTTTGTGGATCGACTCCATAAGGTGTACGGCACTGTCTTTGATAGCTTGAGTTACTAAATGTTCGTCAACTATTGATGCCATGTGATCTCCCTCTAAGAGGATACTGTGAACACCAGAATCTGATGCTTCAGAAGTAGCGAGTTCGTCTTTGGGGGATCCAACTTCCGGGAAGAGTTTCTTTTTATCATCTGTCGGTCTTGTCAATTCCGATTCTTTTACAATTGTCGTAAGTGACTCGTGATCAGGTTTTTGACTTATGATTGATTGTATAGAGTCTGTATAGTTACTGACAACTTCTGGTGTTTTCTCTTCCTCAGACTGTAATTTTGAGGGTTTCTTTTTATCACCTTTTTCACTACTTTCAAAACTGTACTTCTCCTCCAAGCTTGCTTCTTTTGATACATCTTCTGAACTGCTGTCTCGATCTAAAATTTTTTCACCGTCATCAATGTATTTTTCCACGTCTTTGAAAGTTGTTTCCATTTCTTTTTGTAACTCACTATCCCTTGATGCTTTCATGGCCTGAACTGTACTAGAAGCTTTCTCATTAAGCTGATGTTTTTCTTCGAACCGAGCTTTTTCAGGCTTAGTTGGCATATAAGCTGTTTCTTCTGTTTTCAATTTGTCCGCGAATAGTTGTTTTTCTTCCGGTTTTACCGGGCTTGGTGTCGTTTCAGGCTTAACTGGGCTAGGAGCTTTCTCCTCTGGCTTTAATTTGTCTGTAATCGGTTCTTTTTCTTCTAGTTCAGCCGGGCTTGGCGCCTTTTTAGGCTCGATTGGACTAGCAACTATTTCTTCTGGCTTCAACATATCGGTAATAGATTCTTTTTCTTCTGGTTTGGCCAGGCTTGGCGCCTTTTCAGGCTCACCTGGGTAAGGAGCTTTTTCCTCTGGCTTAATTTTTTCCATGATTGTATCTTTTTCTTTTGGTTCGATTTGGCTTAACGGCTTTACAAGCTCAACTGGGCTCGAAGCTTTGTCTGTTGACTTAAGTCTGTCTTCAATTGGTTCAATTTCACCATCGATTTTAGTAACAGGTTTTGTGTCCATGATTTCATGAATATCCTTTTCTAAACTTACTTGCTTTTCATCAAGTTTGTCAGAAACGATATCAACGTCTCTCGTGATTTTATCGGTTGTTCGACTTATCGTCATCTGCCGTTCTTCGGTAATTGTGGATTCTTTGTCTGGTAGTTCCGAAACTTCGTCTTTCGTAGTTGAAATTATTATTTTAGATGTTGGTTGTTCCGTCGTCTCCAACAGGGATGTTTCTTCGTCATCCTTTTCTGATATAAATTGTTTTAACCCCTCTTTTTCAGATAATGGGCTTTGTTTTCCTTTACATCCATCGTCAACATGTTCAACATTCGAAATGCCGTCTTCCACTATACCATCTAAGTCGAATTGTTTATCGATTTTGTCTTTTGTAATTACTTTGGTATCAACAGAAATTTTGAATTTGATTTCTTCACACGTATCTTGTATTAGCTCGGGACTTGGTATGTCATTATCCAAAATTTCGGAAGACATGTCTTCAGTTGATTTAGACTGTTTACTAGTCTTTTTGATTTCATGGATTCCTCTAAGAAGCGAAGTAAATTTATCTGTTTCTAAAACATCCTTCTTTACAATCTGAGATTCTTTCTCCGTACCAGTTTCTGTTATAGGAACTGTGCTGAGAAAGATGTCAGATACATTGTTTCTAGTATCTTTCTGTAATCCATCGATGGCGATAGTATCTTTTATTTCTTCATGGTCAGTTACCTCCAAACCAGGTTCCTGAGAAACTAGTAGTTTCTCGAGCTTATGACTTTCAAGTTTAAGTGGGCTTAGCCTTTTATCTTCAGATTTAATTCGACCCGACTGTTTTTCTTCTGGTTTGAATTCTTCCAGTTTGAAAGGAGCCTTCTCTTCATGTTTGACTGGGCTTACCGCCTCCTCAGCTGGAATAAGTGGGCTGGTTACTTTTTCATAAGGTTTGACTGGGCTTGGCTTTTTCTCTTGCAGATTGATTTCTTTTACTTTAATTTCTTCAGACTTGACCGAGGTAGGTTCTTTCGTTTTCGGTTTCATTTCCTTAACTTCAACTTCAAGTTCGTGAGACTTGATTGGGCTTGGGGCTTTTTTACCAGGTTTGACTGGACTTTGCTCCTTCTCCTCAGTTTCGATTTCCTGAACTTCAAGTTCACCAGGCTTGACCGGGCTGGGTTCTTTTTCATCAGACTTTACTAGACTTGGTTCTTTCTCATCAGGCTTGATTGGACTAAATGCTTCCTCAGCTGGTTTGACTGGGCTAATTACATTTTCATAAGGTTTGACTAGGCTTGGCTCTTTCTCTTCCAGTTTGATTGCTTTTACTTTAATTTCTTCGGTCTTGATGGGGCTTGGTTTTATATCCTCGGGTTCGGTTTCCTTAATTTCCACTTTATCATGCTTGACCGGGATAGGATCTTTCATCTCTGGTTTTATCTCCTTAACTTCACGTTCATGAGACTTGACTGGGCTAGGCGCTTTTTCACCAAGTTTGTCTGGGCTTGGCTCCTTCTCCTCAGTTTCAATTTCTTTAACTTCAAGTTCACTAGGCTTGTCAGGGCTTGGCTGTTTCCCTTCGGGTGTGATTTCTTTAACTTCAAGATCATGAGGCTTTACCGGGCTGGGTTCTTTTTCATCAAACTTAACTAGACTTAGTTCTTTCTCATCAAGCTTGACTGGAATAAGCGCCCCTTCAGCTGGTTTGATTGAGCTGGTCACTTTTTCATAAGGTTTGACTGGGCTTGGCTCTTTCTCTTCCAGTTTAATTGTTTTTACTTTAATTTCTTCGGTCTTGATGGGGCTTGGTTTTAAATCCTCTAGTTCGGTTTCCGTAATTTCCAATTCGTCATGTTTGACCGGGATATGTGCTTCCATCTCTGGTTTTGTCTCCTTAACCCCACGTTCGTGAGACGTAACTGGGCTAGGCGCTTTTTCACCAAGTTTGACTGGGCTTCGCTCCTTCTCCTCAGCTTCAATTTCTTTAACTTCAAAATCACTAGGCTTGTCAGGGCTTGGCTGTTTCCCTTCGGGTGTGATTTCCTTAACTTTAAGATCGTGAGGCTTGACCGGGCTGGGTTCTTTTTCATCAGACTTCACTAGACTTGGTTCTTTCTCACCAGGCTTAACTAGACTAAGCGCCTCTTCAGCTGGTTTGACTGGGCTTGGCTCTTTCTCCTCTAGTTTGATTTCTTTTATTTTAATTTCTTCAGTCTTAATGGGGATTGGTTCTTTATCTTCACGTACAGTTTTCATAATTTCCAGTTCATCGAGCTTGACCGTGATAGGTTCTTTCAGCTCTAGTTTCATTTCCCTAACTTCACCTTTGTGAGACTCAACTGGGCTCGGAGCTGTATCACCACGTTTGTCCTGACTTGAGTCCTTCTCCTCAGTTTCAATTTCCTCAACTTCAAGCTCATGAGGCTTGACCGGGCTGGGTTCTTTTTCATCACGCATGTCCGGACTAATCGCCTCCTCAGCTGGTTTGACTGGGCTGGTTACTTTTTCATAAGGTTTGACTGGGCTAGGGTCTTTTTCTTCCTGTTTAATTTCTTTCACTTTAATTTCTTCAGTCTTGATGGGGCTTGGTTCTTTATCCTCTGGTGCGGTTTCCTTTATTTCCATTTCGTCAAGCTTGGCCGAGGTTGGCTCTTTTGTCTCCTGTTTTATTTCCTTAATTTCACGTTCTTGAGACTTGACTGGACTAGGCGCTTTTTCACCAGGTTTACCTGGACTTGGCTCCTTATCCTCCACTTTGGAGATTTCTTTTACTTTAATTTCTTCAGTCTTGATGGGGATTGGTTCTTCATCTTCGGGTTCAATTTCCTTAATTCCTAGTTCATTGAGGTTGACCGTGAAAGGTTCTTTCATCTCTGGTTTTATTTCCGTAACTTCAAGTTCGTGAGACTTGACTGGGCTAGGCACTTTTTCACCAGATAGGTCTGGAGTTGGCTCCTTCTCCTTATTTTCAATTTCTAGAACTGCAAGTTCACTAGGACTTACGGGGCTTGGCATTTTCTCCTCGACTTCGATTTCCTTAACTTCCAACTTGTGAGGCTTGGCCGGGCTGTGTTCTTCTTCATCAGGCATGACTGGACTAAGCACCTCCTCAGATGGTTTGACTGGGCTGGTTAACTTTTCGTAAGGTTTGACTTGGATTGTCTCTTTCTCTTCCGATTTGATTTCTTTTACTTTCATTTCGTCAGTCTTGATGGGGCTTGGTTCTTTATCCTCTGGTGCAGTTGCCTTAATTTCCAGCTCGTCAAGCTTGGCCGGGGTTGGTTCTTTCGTTACCGGTTTTATTTCCTTAATTTCACGTTCGTGAGACTTGGCTGGGCTAGGCACTTTTTCATCAGGTTTGTCTGGACTTGTTTCTTTCTCCTCAGTTTCAATTTCCTGAATTTCAAGTTCACTAGGCTTGACGGGGCTTGGCTTTTTCTCCTCGGGTTTGATTTCCTTAATTTCGAAATCTTCGAGCTTGACCGAGGTAGGTTCCTTCGTTTCCGGTTTTATTTCCTTAACTTCAAGTTCTTGAGACTTGACTGGGCTAAGCGCCTTTTCACTAGGTTTGACTGGACTTGGTTCTTTCTCTTCAGTTTCAATTTTCTGAATTTCAAGTTCACCAGGCTTGACATGGCTTGCCATTTTCTCCTCGACTTCGATTTCCTCAACTTCCAACTCGTGAGGCTTAACCGGGCTGGGTTCTTTTTCATCAGACTTTACTAGACTAGGTTCTTTTTCATCAGGCTTGACTGGACTAAGCGCCTCCTCAGCTGGTCTGACTGGGCTGGTTACTTTTTTGTAGGGCTTGATTGGGCTTGTCTTTTTCTCTTCCGATTTGATTTCTTTTACTTTAATTTCGTCAGTCTTGATGGAGTTTGGTTCTTTATCCTCAGGTGCAGTTGCCTTAATTTCCAGCTCGTCAAGTTTGGCCGGGGTTGGTTCTTCCATCTCCGGTTTTATTTCCTTTATTTCACGTTCGTGAGACTTAGCTGGGCTAGGCACTTTTTCATCAGGTTTGTCTGGACTTGTTTCTTTCTCCTCAGTTTCAATTTCCTGAATTTCAAATTCACTAGGCTTGACGGGGCTTGGCTTTTTCTCCTCGGGTTTGATTTCCTTAATTTCGAAATCTTCGAGCTTGACCGAGGTAGGTTCCTTCGTTTCCGGTTTTATTTCCTTAACTTCAAGTTCTTGAGACTTGACTGGGCCAGGCGCCTTTTCACCAGGTTTAACTGGACTTGGTTCTTTCTCCTCAGTTTCAATTTTCTGAATTTCAAGTTCACCAGGCTTGACGAGGCTTGGCCTTTTCTCTTCGACTTCGATTTCATGAGGCTTGACCGGGCTGGGTTCTTTTTCATCAGACTTTACTAGACTAGGTTCTATTTTATCAGGCTTGACTGGACTAAGCGCCTCCTCAGCTGGTTTGATTGGGCTGGGCTCTTTCTCTTCCAGTTTGATTTCTTTTACTTTAATTTCATCAGCCATGATGGGGCTTGGTTCTTTATCCTCTGGTGCAGTTTCCTTAATTTCCAGTTCGTCAAGCTTGGCCGAGATTGGTTCTTTCGTCTCCCGTTTTATATCCTTAATTTCATGTTCGTGAGATTTAACTGGGCTTGGCGCTTTTTCATCAGGTTTGACTGGACTTGTTTCTTTCTGCTCAGTTTCAATTTCTTGAATTTCAAGTTCACTAGGCTTGACGGGGCTTGGCTTTTTCTCCTCGGGTTTGATTTCCTTAATTTCAAAATCGTCGAGCTTGACCGAGATAGGTTCCTTCGTTTCCGGTTTTATTTCCGTGACTTCAAGTTCTTGAGACTTGACTGGGCCAGGCGCCTTTTCATCAGGTTTAACTGGACTTGGTTCTTTCTCCTCAGATTCTATTTTCTGAATTTCAAGTTCACCAGGCTTGACGGGGCTTGGCTTTTTCTCCTCAACTTCGATTTCCTCAACTTCTAACTCGTGAGGCTTGACCGGGCTGGGTTCTTTTTCATCAAACTTTACTGGACTTGGTTCTTTTTCCTCAGGCTTGACTGGACTAAGCGCCTCCTCAGCTGGTTTGATTGGGCTGGGCTCTTTCTCTTCCAGTTTGATTTCTTTTACTTTAATTTCATCAGTCATGATGGGGCTTGGTTCTTTATCCTCTGGTGCAGTTTCCTTAATTTCCAGTTCGTCAAGCTTGGCCGAGGTTGGTTCTTTCGCCTCCCGTTTTATATCCTTAATTTCATGTTCGTGAGATTTAACTGGGCTTGGCGCTTTTTCATCAGGTTTGACTGGACTTGTTTCTTTCTGCTCAGTTTCAATTTCTTGAATTTCAAGTTCACTAGGCTTGACGGGGCTTGGCTTTTTCTCCTCGAGTTTGATTTCCTTAATTTCGAAATCGTCGAGCTTGACCGAGATAGGTTCCTTCGTTTCCGGTTTTATTTCCTTAACTTCAAGTTCTTGAGACTTGACTGGGCCAGGCGCCTTTTCACCAGGTTTAACTGGACTTGGTTCTTTCTCCTCAGTTTCAATTTTCTGAATTTCAAGTTCACCAGGCTTGACGAGGCTTGGCCTTTTCTCTTCGACTTCGATTTCATGAGGCTTGACCGGGCTGGGTTCTTTTTCATCAGACTTTACTAGACTAGGTTCTATTTTATCAGGCTTGACTGGACTAAGCGCCTCCTCAGCTGGTTTGATTGGGCTGGGCTCTTTCTCTTCCAGTTTGATTTCTTTTACTTTAATTTCATCAGTCATGATGGGGCTTGGTTCTTTATCCTCTGGTGCAGTTTCCTTAATTTCCAGTTCGTCAAGCTTGGCCGAGGTTGGTTCTTTCGCCTCCCGTTTTATATCCTTAATTTCATGTTCGTGAGATTTAACTGGGCTTGGCGCTTTTTCATCAGGTTTGACTGGACTTGTTTCTTTCTGCTCAGTTTCAATTTCTTGAATTTCAAGTTCACTAGGCTTGACGGGGCTTGGCTTTTTCTCCTCGAGTTTGATTTCCTTAATTTCGAAATCGTCGAGCTTGACCGAGATAGGTTCCTTCGTTTCCGGTTTTATTTCCGTGACTTCAAGTTCTTGAGACTTGACTGGGCCAGGCACCTTTTCACCAGGTTTAACTGGACTTGGTTCTTTCTCCTCAGTTTCTATTTTCTGAATTTCAAGTTCACCAGGCTTGACAGGGCTTGGATTTTTCTCCTCAACTTCGATTTCCTCAACTTCTAACTCGTGAGGCTTGACCGCGCTGGGTTCTTTTTCATCAGACTTTACTGGACTTGGTTCTTTCTCCTCAGGCTTGACTGGACTTAGCGCCTCCTCAGCTGGTTTGATTGGGCTGGGCTCTTTCTCTTCCAGTTTCATTTCTTTTACTTTAATTTCATCAGTCATGATGGGGCTTGGTTCTTTATCCTCTGGTGCAGTTTCTTTAATTTCCAGTCCGTCAAGCTTGGCCGAGGTTTGTTCTTTCGTCTCCCGTTTTATATCCTTAATTTCATGTTCGTGAGATTTAACTGGGCTTGGCGCTTTTTCATCAGGTTTTACTGGACTTGTTTCTTTCTCCTCAGTTTCAATTTTTTGAATTTCAAGTTCACTAGGCTTGACGGGGCTTGGCTTTTTCTCCTCGGGTTTGATTTCCTTAATTTCGAAATTGTCGAGCTTGACCGAGGTAGGTTCCTTTGTTTCCGGTTTTATTTCCGTGACTTCAAGTTCTTGAGACTTGACTGGGCCAGGCGCCTTTTCACCAGGTTTAACTGTACTTGGTTCTTTCTCCTCAGTTTCAATTTTCTGAATTTCAAGTTCACCAGGCTTGACGAGGCTTTGCCTTTTCTCCTCGACTTCGATTTCATGAGGCTTGACCGGGCTGGGTACTTTTTCAACAGACTTTACTAGACTTGGTTCTTTTTTATCAGGCTTGACTGGACTAAGCGCCTCGTCAGCTGGTTTGACTGGGCTTGGCTCTTTCTCTTCCAGTTTGATTTCTTTTACCTTAATATCGTCAGTCTTGATGGGGCATGGTTCTTCAGCCTCTAGTGCAGTTGCCTTAATATCCAGTTCATCAAGCTTGGCCGGGGTTGGTTCTTCCGTCTCCAGTTTTATTTCCTTAATTTCGCCTTCGTGGGACTTAACTGAGCTAGGCGCTCTTTCATAAAGTTCAACTGGGCTTGGCTCTTTCTCTTCCAGTTTGATTTCTCTTACTTTAATTTCATCAGTCATGATGGAGCTTGGTTCTTTATGCTCTGGTGCAGTTGCCTTAATTTCCAGTTCTTCAAGCTTGGCCGTGGTTGGTTCTTTCATCTCCCGTTTTATATCCTTAACTTCTAGTTCTTGAGACTCAACTGGTCTAGGCACCTTCTCACTAGGTTTGACTGGACTTGTTTCTTTCTCCTCAGTTTCGATTGTTTGAATTTCAAGTTCACCAGGCTTGACGAGGCTTTGCTTTTTCTTCTCGACTTCGATTTCCTCAACTTCCAACTCGTGAGGCTTGACCAGGCTGGGTTCTTTTACATCAGACTTTTCTGGACTTGGTTCTTTTTCCTCAGGCTTGACTGGACTAAGCGCCTCCTCAGCTGGTTTAACTGCGCTGGTTTCTCTTTCATAAGGTTTGACTGGGCTTGGCTCTTTCTCTTCCAATTTGATTTCTTTTACTTTAACTTCTTCAGTCTTGATTGGGATCGGTTCTTTATCTTCGGGTTCCGTTTCCTTAATTTCCAGCTCGTCGAGCTTGACCGTGATAGTTTCTTGCAACTCTGGTTTTGTTTCCTTAACTTCACCTTCGTAAGACTCGACTGGGCTGGGAGGTTTTTCACCAGGTTTGATTGGACTTGGCTCCTTCACCACAGTTTTAATTTCCTGAATTTCAAGTTCATCAGGCTTGACAGGGCTTGGCTTTTTCTCCTCGGGTTTAATTTCCTTAATTTCAAAATTGTCGAGCTTGACCGAGGTAGGTTCCTTCGTTTCCGGTTTTATTTCCTTAACTTCAAGTTCTTGAGACTTGACTGGGCTAGGCGCCTTTTCACCAGGTTTGACTGGACTTGGTTCTTTCTCCTCAGTTTCTATTTCCTTAATTTCAAGTTCATCAGGCTTGACGGAGCTTGGCTTTTTCTCCTCGGGTTTAATTTCCTCAACTTCCATTTCGTGGGGCTTGACCGGGCTAGGTTCTTTTTCATCAGACTTTACTGGACTTGGTTCTTGTTCGTCAAGTTTGACTGGACTAAGCACCTCCTCAGGTGGTGTAACTGGGCTGGTTTCTTTTTCATAAGGTTTTACTGGGCGTGGCTCTTTCTCTTCCAGTTTGATTTCTTTTACTTTAATATCGTCAGTCTTGATGGGGCTTGGTTCTATAGCCTCTAGTGCAGTTGCCTTAGTATCCAGTTCATCAAGTTTGGCCGGGGTTAGTTCTTTCGTCTCCCGTTTTATATCCTTAACTTCAGGTTCTTGAGACTTGACTGGGCTAGGCGCCTTTTCACCAGGTTTAACTGGACTTGGTTCTTTCTCCTCAGTTTCAATTTCCTGAATTTTAAGTTGACCAGGCTTGACGGGGCTTGGCTTTTTCTCCTCGACTTCGATTTCCTCAACTTCCAACTCGTGAGGCTTGACCGGGCTGGGTCCTTTTTCATCAGACTTAACTAGTCTAGGTTCTTTTTCATCAGGCTTGAATGGACTGAGTGCCTCTTCAGCTGGTTTGACTGGGCTAGTTAATTTTTCATAAGGTTTGATTGGACTTGGCTCTTTCTCTTCCAGTTTGATTTCTTTTATTTTAATTTCGTCAGTCTTGATGGGGCTTGGTTCTTTATCTTCTGGTGCAGTTGCCTCAATTTCCAGCTTGTCGAGCTTGACCGAGGAAGGTTCCTTCGTTTCCGGTTTTATTTCCTTTACTTCAATTTCTTGAGACTTGATTGGGCTAGGGGCCTTTTCACCAGGTTTGACTGGACTTGGTTCTTTCTCCTCAGTTTCAATTTTCTGAATTTCAAGTTCACCAGGCTTGACGGGACTTAGCTTTTTCTCCTCAACTTCGATTTCCTCAACTTCTAACTCGTGAGGCTTGACCGGGCTGCGTTCTTTTTCTTCAGACTTTACTAGACTAGGTTCTTTTTCATCAGGCTTGACGGGACTAAGCGCTTCTTCAGCTGGTTTTACTGGGCTGGTTACTTTTTCAGAAGGTTTGACAGGGATTGGCTCTTTCTTTTCCAATTTGATTTCTTTTACTTTAACTTCTTCAGTCTTGATTGGGATCGGTTCTTTATCTTCGGGTTCCGTTTCCTTAACTTCCAGTTCATCAAGCTTGACCGTGATAGTTTCTTTCATCTCTGGTTTTGTTTCCGTAACTTCATCTTCGTAAGACTCGACTGGGCTGGGAGCTTTCTCACCAGGTTTGATTGGACTTGGCTCCTTCACCACAGTTTTAATTTCCTGAATTTCAAGTTCATCAGGCTTAATGGGGCTTAGCTTTTTCTCCGCGACTTCGATTTCTTCAAGTTTCACCTCGTGAGGCTTGACCGGGCTGGGTTCTTTTTCTACAGACTTTACTGGACTTGGTTCTTTTTCATCAGGCTTGACTGTACTAAGCACCTCCTCAGCCGGTTTAACTGGGCTCGTTTCTTTTTCATAAGGTTTGACTGGGCTTGGCTCTTTCTCTTCCAATTTGATTTCTTTTATTTTAATTTCGTCAGTCTTGATGGGGCTTGGTTCTTTATCTTCTGGTGCAGTTGCCTCAATTTCCAGCTTGTCGAGCTTGACCGAGGAAGGTTTCTTCGTTTCCGGTTTTATTTCCTTTACTTCAATTTCTTGAGACTTGATTGGGCTAGGCGCCTTTTCACCAGGTTTGACTGGACTTGGTTCTTTCTCCTCAGTTTCAATTTTCAGAATTTCAAGTTCACCAGGCTTGACGGGGCTTAGCTTTTTCTCCTCAACTTCGATTTCCTCAACTTCTAACTCGTGAGGCTTGACCGGGCTGGGTTCTTTTTCTTCAGACTTTACTAGACTAGGTTCTTTTTCATCAGGCTTGACTGGACTAAGCGCTTCTTCAGCTGGTTTTACTGGGCTGGTTACTTTTTCAGAAGGTTTGACAGGGATTGGCTCTTTCTCTTCCAATTTGATTTCTTTTACTTTAACTTCTTCAGTCTTGATTGGGATCGGTTCTTTATCTTCGGGTTCCGTTTCCTTAATTTCCAGCTCGTCAAGCTTGACCGTGATAGTTTCTTGCAACTCTGGTTTTGTTTCCTTAACTTCATCTTCGTAAGACTCGACTGGGCTGGGAGCTTTTTGACCGGGTTTGATCGAACTTGGCTCCTTCTCCTCAGTTTCAATTTCCTGAATTTCAAGTTCACCAGGCTTGACGGGGCTTGGCTTTTTCTCCTCGACTTTGATTTCCTCAACTTTCAACTCGTGAGGCTTGACCGGACTGGGTTCTTTTTCATCAGACTTTACTGGACTTGGTTCTTTTTCATCAGGCTTGACTGTACTAAGCGCCTCCTCAGCTGGTTTAACTGGGCTGATTTCTGTTTCATACGCTTTGACTGGGCTTGGCTCTTTCTCATCCAATTTGATTTCTTTTACTTTAATTTCTTCAGTCTTGATGGGGATTGGTTCTTTATCCTCTGGTGCCGTTGCCTTAATTTCCAGCTCGTCAAGCTTGACCGTGATAGTTTCTTGCAACTTTGGTTTTGTTTCCTTAACTTCATCTTCGTAAGACTCGACTGGGCTAGGAGCTTTTTCACCAGGTTTGATTGGACTTGGCTCCTTCACCACAGTTTTAATTTCCTGAATTTCAAGTTCACCAAGCTTGACAGAGCTTGGCTCTTTCTCCTCGGGTTTAAATTCCTTTATTTTGAAATTTTCAAGCTTGACCGAGCTAGGTTCCTTCGTTTCCGGTTTTATTTCCTTTATTTCAAGTTCTTGAGACTTGACTGGGCTAGGCGCCTTTTCACTTGGTTTGACTGGACTTGGTTCTTTCTCCTCAGTTTCAATTTCCTGAATTTCAAGTTCACCAGGCTTGACGGGGCTTGGCTTTTTCTCCTCAACTTCGATTTCCTCAACTTCTAACTCGTGAGGCTTGACCGGGCTGGGTTCTTTTTCATCAGACTTTACTGGACTTGGTTCTTTTTCCTCAGGCTTGACTGGACTAAGCGCCTCCTCAGCTGGTTTGATTGGGCTGGGCTCTTTCTCTTCCAGTTTGATTTCTTTTACTTTAATTTCATCAGTCATGATGGGGCTTGGCTTTTTCTCCTCGGGTTTAATTTCCTCAACTTCCATTTTGTGAGGCTTGACCGGGCTGGGTTCTTTTTCATCAGACGTTACTGGACTTGGTTCTTTTTCGTCAGGCTTAACTGAACTAAGCGCCTCCTCAGCTGGTTTAACTGCGCTGGTTTCTGTTTCATCAGTTTTGACTGGGCTTGGCTCTTTCTCTTCCAATTTGATTTCTTTTACTTTAACTTCTTCAGTCTTGATTGGGATCGGTTCTTTATCTTCGGGTTCCGTTTCCTTAATTTCCAGCTCGTCGAGCTTGACCGTGATAGTTTCTTGCAACTCTGGTTTTGTTTCCTTAACTTCACCTTCGTAAGACTCGACTGGGCTGGGAGGTTTTTCACCAGGTTTGATTGGACTTGGCTCCTTCACCACAGTTTCAATTTCTTGAATTTCAAGTTCATCAGGTTTGACAGGGCTTGGCTTTTTCTCCTCGGGTTGAATTTCCTTAATTTCAAAATCGTCGAGCTTGATCGAGGTAGGTTCCTTCGTTTCCGGTTTTATTTCCTTAACTTCAGGTTCTTGAGACTTGACTGGGCTAGGCGCCTTTTCACCAGGTTTAACTGGGCTTGGTTCTTTCTCCTCAGTTTCTATATTCTGAATTTCAAGTTCACCAGGCTTGACGGGGCTTGGCTTTTTCTCCTCAACTTCGATTTCCTCAACTTCTAACTCGTGAGGCTTGACCGGGCTGGGTTCTTTTTCCTCAGGCTTGACTGGACTAAGCGCCTCCTCAGCTGATTTGATTGGGCTGGGCTCTTTCTCTTCCAGTTTGATTTCTTTTACTTTAATTTCATCAGTCATGATGGGGCTTGGCTTTTTCTCCTCGGGTTTAATTTCCTCAACTTCCATTTTGTGAGGCTTGACCGGGCTGGGTTCTTTTTCATCAGACGTTACTGGACTTGGTTCTTTTTCCTCAGGCTTAACTGAACTAAGCGCCTCCTCAGCTGGTTTAACTGCGCTGGTTTCTGTTTCATCAGTTTTGACTGGGCTTGGCTCTTTCTCTTCCAATTTGATTTCTTTTACTTTAACTTCTTCAGTCTTGATTGGGATCGGTTCTTTATCTTCGGGTTCCGTTTCCTTAATTTCCAGCTCGTCGAGCTTGACCGTGATAGTTTCTTGCAACTCTGGTTTTGTTTCCTTAACTTCACCTTCGTAAGACTCGACTGGGCTGGGAGGTTTTTCACCAGGTTTGATTGGACTTGGCTCCTTCACCACAGTTTCAATTACTTGAATTTCAAGTTCATCAGGTTTGACAGGGCTTGGCTTTTTCTCCTCGGGTTGAATTTCCTTAATTTCAAAATCGTCGAGCTTGATCGAGGTAGGTTCCTTCGTTTCCGGTTTTATTTCCTTAACTTCAGGTTCTTGAGACTTGACTGGGCTAGGCGCCTTTTCACTTGGTTTGACTGGACTTGGTTCTTTCTCCTCAGTTTCAATTTCCTGAATTTCAAGTTCACCAGGCTTGACGGGGCTTGGCTTTTTCTCCTCAACTTCGATTTCCTCAACTTCTAACTCGTGAGGCTTGACCGGGCTGGGTTCTTTTTCATCAGACTTTACTGGACTTGGTTCTTTTTCCTCAGGCTTGACTGGACTAAGCGCCTCCTCAGCTGGTTTGATTGGGCTGGGCTCTTTCTCTTCCAGTTTGATTTCTTTTACTTTAATTTCATCAGTCATGATGGGGCTTGGCTTTTTCTCCTCGGGTTTAATTTCCTCAACTTCCATTTTGTGAGGCTTGACCGGGCTGGGTTCTTTTACATCAGACTTTTCTGGACTTGGTTCTTTTTCCTCAGGCTTGACTGGACTAAGCGCCTCCTCAGCTGGTTTAACTGCGCTGGTTTCTCTTTCATAAGGTTTGACTGGGCTTGGCTCTTTCTCTTCCAATTTGATTTCTTTTACTTTAACTTCTTCAGTCTTGATTGGGATCGGTTCTTTATCTTCGGGTTCCGTTTCCTTAATTTCCAGCTCGTCGAGCTTGACCGTGATAGTTTCTTGCAACTCTGGTTTTGTTTCCTTAACTTCACCTTCGTAAGACTCGACTGGGCTGGGAGGTTTTTCACCAGGTTTGATTGGACTTGGCTCCTTCACCACAGTTTCAATTTCTTGAATTTCAAGTTCATCAGGTTTGACAGGGCTTGGCTTTTTCTCCTCGGGTTGAATTTCCTTAATTTCAAAATCGTCGAGCTTGATCGAGGTAGGTTCCTTCGTTTCCGGTTTTATTTCCTTAACTTCAGGTTCTTGAGACTTGACTGGGCTAGGCGCCTTTTCACTTGGTTTGACTGGACTTGGTTCTTTCTCCTCAGTTTCAATTTCCTGAATTTCAAGTTCACCAGGCTTGACGGGGCTTGGCTTTTTCTCCTCAACTTCGATTTCCTCAACTTCTAACTCGTGAGGCTTGACCGGGCTGGGTTCTTTTTCATCAGACTTTATTGGACTTGGTTCTTTTTCCTCAGGCTTGACTGGACTAAGCGCCTCCTCAGCTGATTTGATTGGGCTGGGCTCTTTCTCTTCCAGTTTGATTTCTTTTACTTTAATTTCATCAGTCATGATGGGGCTTGGCTTTTTCTCCTCAACTTCGATTTCCTCAACTTCTAACTCGTGAGGCTTGACCGGGCTGCGTTCTTTTTCTTCAGACTTTACTAGACTAGGTTCTTTTTCATCAGGCTTGACGGGACTAAGCGCTTCTTCAGCTGGTTTTACTGGGCTGGTTACTTTTTCAGAAGGTTTGACAGGGATTGGCTCTTTCTCTTCCAATTTGATTTCTTTTACTTTAACTTCTTCAGTCTTGATTGGGATCGGTTCTTTATCTTCGGGTTCCGTTTCCTTAATTTCCAGCTCGTCAAGCTTGACCGTGATAGTTTCTTGCAACTCTGGTTTTGTTTCCTTAACTTCACCTTCGTAAGACTCGACTGGGCTGGGAGGTTTTTCACCAGGTTTGATTGGACTTGGCTCCTTCACCACAGTTTCAATTTCTTGAATTTCAAGTTCATCAGGTTTGACAGGGCTTGGCTTTTTCTCCTGGGGTTGAATTTCCTTAATTTCAAAATCGTCGAGCTTGATCGAGGTAGGTTCCTTCGTTTCCGGTTTTGTTTCCTTAACTTCAGGTTCTTGAGACTTGACTGGGCTAGGCGCCTTTTCACCAGGTTTAACTGGGCTTGGTTCTTTCTCCTCAGTTTCTATATTCTGAATTTCAAGTTCACCAGGCTTGACGGGGCTTGGCTTTTTCTCCTCAACTTCGATTTCCTCAACTTCTAACTCGTGAGGCTTGACCGCGCTGGGTTCTTTTTCATCAGACTTTACTGGACTTGGTTCTTTTTCCTCAGGCTTGACTGGACTAAGCGCCTCCTCAGCTGGTTTGATTGGGCTGGGCTCTTTCTCTTCCAGTTTGATTTCTTTTACTTTAATTTCATCAGTCATGATGGGGCTTGGCTTTTTCTCCTCGGGTTTAATTTCCTCAACTTCCATTTTGTGAGGCTTGACCGGGCTGGGTTCTTTTACATCAGACTTTTCTGGACTTGGTTCTTTTTCCTCAGGCTTGACTGGACTAAGCGCCTCCTCAGCTGGTTTAACTGCGCTGGTTTCTCTTTCATAAGGTTTGACTGGGCTTGGCTCTTTCTCTTCCAATTTGATTTCTTTTACTTTAACTTCTTCAGTCTTGATTGGGATCGGTTCTTTATCTTCGGGTTCCGTTTCCTTAATTTCCAGCTCGTCAAGCTTGACCGTGATAGTTTCTTGCAACTCTAGTTTTGTTTCCTTAACTTCACCTTCGTAAGACTCGACTGGGCTGGGAGGTTTTTCACCAGGTTTGATTGGACTTAACTCCTTCACCACAGTTTTAATTTCCTGAATTTCAAGTTCTCCAGGCTTGACAGGGCTTGGCTCTTTCTCCAAGGGTTTAATTTTCTTAATTTCGAAATCGTCGAGCTTGACTGAGGTAGGTTCCTTCGTTTCCTGTTTTATTTCCTTTACTTCAAGTTCTTGAGACTTGACTGGGCTAGGCGCCTTTTCACCAGGTTTGACTGGACTTGGTTCTTTCTCCTCAGTTTCCATTTCCTGAATTTCAAGTTCACCAGGCTTGACGGGGCTTGGCTGTTTCTCCTCGACTTCGATTTCCTCAACTTTCAACCCGTGAGGCTTGACCGGACTGGGTTCTTTTTCATCAGACTTTACTGGACTTGGTTCTTTTTCATCAGGCTTGACTGGACTTGGTTTTTCATCAGGCTTGACTAGACTAAGCGCCTCCTCAGCCGGTTTAACTGGGCTGGTTTCTTTTTCATAAGGTTTGACTGGGATTGGCTCTTTCTCTTCCAATATGATTTCTTTTACTTTAATTTCTTCAGTCTTGATGGGGATTGGTTCTTTATCTTCGGGTTTTGTTTCCTTAATATCCTGATCGTCAAGCTTGACCGTGATAGTTTCTTTCATCTCTGGTTTTGTTTCGTTAACTTCACCTCGGTAAGACTCGACTGGAATGGGAGCTTTTTCACCAGTTTTGATCGGACTTGGTTCCTTCTCCTCAGTTTCAATTTCCTGAATTTCAAGTTCACCTGGCTTGACGGGGCTTGGTTTTTTCTCCTCGGGTTTAATTTCCTCAAATTCCAGATCGTGAAGATTGACCAGGCTGCGTTCTTTTTCAGCAGACGTAACTAGACTTGGTTCTTTTTCATCAAGCTTGACTGGACTAAGCGCCTCCTCAGCTGGTTTAACTGGGCTGGTTTCTTTTACATAAGGTTTGACTGGGCTTGGCTCTTTCTCTTCCGATTTTATTTCTTTTACTTTAATTTCTTTAGTCTTGATGGGGATTGGTTCTTTATCATCGGGTTCTGTTTCCTTAATGTCCAGATCATCAAGCTTGACCGTGATAGATTCTTTTATCTTTGGTTTTGTTTCCTTAACTTCACCTTCGTAAGACTCGACTGGACTGGAAGCTTTTTTAACAGGTTTGATAGGACTTGGCTCCTTCACCACAGTTTTAATTTCCTGAATTTCAAGTTCATCAGGCTTGACAGGGCTTGGCTTTTTCTCCTCGGGTTTAATTTCCTTAATTTCAAAACCGTCGAGCTTGACCGAGGTAGGTTCCTTCGTTTCCGGTTTTATTTCCTTAACTTCAAGTGCTTGAGACTCAACTGGGCTAGGTACCTTCTCACTAGGTTTGACTGGACTTGGTTCTTTGTCCTCAGTTTCGATTGTTTGAATTTCAAGTTCACTAGGCTTGACGGGGCCAGGCTTTTTCTCCTCGACTTCGGTTTCCTCAACTTCCAACTCGTGAGGCTTGACCGGGCTGGGTTCTTTTTCATCAGACTTTACTAGACTTGGTCCTATTTCATCAGGCTTGACTGTACTAAGCACCTCCTCAGCTGGTTTAACTGGGCTGGTTTCTGTTTCATAAGGTTTCACTGGGCTTGGCTCTTTCTCTTCCAATTTGATTTCTTTTATTTTAATTTCTTCAGTCTTTATGGGGATTGGTTCTTTATCCTCTGGTGCCGTTGCCTTAATTTGCAGCTCGTCAAGAGTGACCGTGATAGTTTCTTTCAACTCTGGTTTTGTTTCCTTAACTTCACCTTCGTAAGACTCGACTGGGCTGGGAGCTTTTTCACCAGGTTTGATTGGACTTGGCTCCTTCACCACAGTTTTAATTTCCTGAATTTCAAGTTCATCAGGCTTGACAGGGCTTGGCTTTTTCTCCTCGGGTTTAATTTCCTTAATTTCAAAATCGTCGAGCTTGACCGAGGTAGGTTCCTTCGTTTCCGGTTTTATTTCCTTAACTTCAAGTTCTTGAGACTTGACTGGGCTAGGCGCCTTTTCACCAGGTTTGACTGGACTTGGTTCTTTCTCCTCAGTTTCAATTTCCTGAATTTCAATTTCACCAGGCTTGACGGGGCTTGGCTTTTTCTCCTCGACTTCGATTTCCTCAACTTTCAACTCGATAGGCTTGACCGGACTGGGTTCTTTTTCATCAGACTTTACTGGACTTGGTTCTTTTTCATCAGGCTTGACTGGGCTTGGCTCTTTCTCTTCCAATTTGATTTCTTTTATTTTAATTTCTTCAGTCTTGATGGGGATTGGTTCTTTATCCTCTGGTGCCGTTGCTTCAATTTCCAGCTCGTCAAGCTTGACCGTGATAGTTTCTTGCAACTCTGGTTTTATTTCCTTAACTTCACCTTCGTAAGACTCGACTGGGCTGGGAGCTTTTTCACCAGGTTTGATCGGACTTGGCTCCTTCACTACAGTTTTAATTTCCTGAATTTCAAGTTCTCCAGGCTTGATGGAGCTTGGCTTTTTCTCTTCGGGTTTAATTTCCTCAACTTCCATTTCGTGGGGCTTGACCGGACTAGGTTCTTTTTCATCAGACTTTACTGGACTTGGTTCTTTTTCATCAGGCTTGACTGGACTAAGCGCCTCCTCAGCTGGTTTAACTGGGCTGGTTACTATTTCATAAGGTTTAACTGGGCTTGGTTCTTTCTCCTCAGTTTCAATTTCCTCAATTTCAAGTTCACCAAGCTTGACGGGGCTTGGCTTTTTCTCCTCCGGTTTAATTTCCTTAATTTCGAAATCGTCGAGCTTGACCGAGGTAGGTTCCTTCGTTTCCGGTTTTATTTCCTTACCTTCAAGTTCTTGAGACTTGACTGGGCTAGGCGCCTTTTCACTTGGTTTAACTGGACTTGGTTCTTTCTCCTCAGTTTCAATTTCCTCAATTTCAAGTTCACCAGGCTTGACGGGGCTTGGCTTTTTCTCCTCGACTTCGATTTCCTCAACTTTCAACTCGATAGGCTTGACCGGACTGGGTTCTTTTTCATCAGACTTTACTGGACTTGGTTCTTTTTCATCAGGCTTGACTGGGCTTGGCTCTTTCTCTTCCAATTTGATTTCTTTTATTTTAATTTCTTCAGTCTTGATGGGGATTGGTTCTTTATCCTCTGGTGCCGTTGCTTCAATTTCCAGCTCGTCAAGCTTGACCGTGATAGATTCTTTTAACTCTGGTTTTGTTTCCTTAGCTTCACCTTCGTAAGACTCTACTGGGCTGGGAGGTTTTTCACCAGGTTTGATTGGACTTGGCTCCTTCACCACAGTTTCAATTTCCTGAATTTCAAGTTCATCAGGCTTGACAGGGCTTGGCTTTTTCTCCTCCGGTTTAATTTCCTTAATTTCGAAATCGTCGAGCTTGACCGAGATAGGTTCCTTCGTTACCGGTTTTATTTCCTTACCTTCAAGTTCTTGAGACTTGACTGGGCTAGGCACCTTTTCACCAGGTTTGACTGGACTTGGTTCTTTCTCCTCAGTTTCAATTTCCTCAATTTCAAGTTCACCAAGCTTGATGGGGCTTGGCTTTTTCTCCTCCGGTTTAATTTCCTTAATTTCGAAATCGTCGAGCTTGACCGAGATAGGTTCCTTCGTTTCCGGTTTTATTTCCTTACCTTCAAGTTCTTGAGACATGACTGGGCTAGGCACCTTTTCACTTGGTTTAACTGGAGTTGGTTCTTTCTCCTCAGTTTCGATTTCCTGAATTTCAAGTTCACCAGGCTTGACGGGGCTTGGTTTTTTCTCCTCGACTTCGATTTCCTCAAATTTCACCTCGTGAGGCTTGACCGGACTGGGTTCTTTTTCATCAGACTTTACTGGACTTGATTCTTTTTCATCAGGCTTGATTGTACTAAGCACTTCCTCAGCCGGTTTAACTGGGCTGGTTTCTTTTTCATAAGGTTTGACTGGGCTTGGCTCTTTCTCTTCCAATTTGATTTCTTTTATTTTAATTTCTTCAGTCTTGATGGGGATTGGTTCTTTATCCTCTGGTGCCGTTGCTTCAATTTCCAGCTCGTCAAGCTTGACCGTGATAGTTTCTTGCAACTCTGGTTTTATTTCCTTAACTTCACCTTCGTAAGACTCGACTGGGCTGGGAGCTTTTTCACCAGGTTTGATCGGACTTGGCTCCTTCACTACAGTTTTAATTTCCTGAATTTCAAGTTCTCCAGGCTTGATGGAGCTTGGCTTTTTCTCTTCGGGTTTAATTTCCTCAACTTCCATTTCGTGGGGCTTGACCGGACTAGGTTCTTTTTCATCAGACTTTACTGGACTTGGTTCTTTTTCATCAGGCTTGACTGGACTAAGCGCCTCCTCAGCTGGTTTAACTGGGCTGGTTACTATTTCATAAGGTTTAACTGGGCTTGGTTCTTTCTCCTCAGTTTCAATTTCCTCAATTTCAAGTTCACCAAGCTTGACGGGGCTTGGCTTTTTCTCCTCCGGTTTAATTTCCTTAATTTCGAAATCGTCGAGCTTGACCGAGGTAGGTTCCTTCGTTTCCGGTTTTATTTCCTTACCTTCAAGTTCTTGAGACTTGACTGGGCTAGGCGCCTTTTCACTTGGTTTAACTGGACTTGGTTCTTTCTCCTCAGTTTCAATTTCCTCAATTTCAAGTTCACCAGGCTTGACGGGGCTTGGCTTTTTCTCCTCGACTTCGATTTCCTCAACTTTCAACTCGATAGGCTTGACCGGACTGGGTTCTTTTTCATCAGACTTTACTGGACTTGGTTCTTTTTCATCAGGCTTGACTGGGCTTGGCTCTTTCTCTTCCAATTTGATTTCTTTTATTTTAATTTCTTCAGTCTTGATGGGGATTGGTTCTTTATCCTCTGGTGCCGTTGCTTCAATTTCCAGCTCGTCAAGCTTGACCGTGATAGATTCTTTTAACTCTGGTTTTGTTTCCTTAGCTTCACCTTCGTAAGACTCTACTGGGCTGGGAGGTTTTTCACCAGGTTTGATTGGACTTGGCTCCTTCACCACAGTTTCAATTTCCTGAATTTCAAGTTCATCAGGCTTGACAGGGCTTGGCTTTTTCTCCTCCGGTTTAATTTCCTTAATTTCGAAATCGTCGAGCTTGACCGAGATAGGTTCCTTCGTTACCGGTTTTATTTCCTTACCTTCAAGTTCTTGAGACTTGACTGGGCTAGGCACCTTTTCACCAGGTTTGACTGGACTTGGTTCTTTCTCCTCAGTTTCAATTTCCTCAATTTCAAGTTCACCAAGCTTGATGGGGCTTGGCTTTTTCTCCTCCGGTTTAATTTCCTTAATTTCGAAATCGTCGAGCTTGACCGAGATAGGTTCCTTCGTTTCCGGTTTTATTTCCTTACCTTCAAGTTCTTGAGACATGACTGGGCTAGGCACCTTTTCACTTGGTTTAACTGGAGTTGGTTCTTTCTCCTCAGTTTCGATTTCCTGAATTTCAAGTTCACCAGGCTTGACGGGGCTTGGTTTTTTCTCCTCGACTTCGATTTCCTCAAATTTCACCTCGTGAGGCTTGACCGGACTGGGTTCTTTTTCATCAGACTTTACTGGACTTGATTCTTTTTCATCAGGCTTGATTGTACTAAGCACTTCCTCAGCCGGTTTAACTGGGCTGGTTTCTTTTTCATAAGGTTTGACTGGGCTTGGCTCTTTCTCTTCCAATTTGATTTCTTTTATTTTAATTTCTTCAGTCTTGATGGGGATTGGTTCTTTATCCTCTGGTGCCGTTGCTTCAATTTCCAGCTCGTCAAGCTTGACCGTGATAGTTTCTTGCAACTCTGGTTTTATTTCCTTAACTTCACCTTCGTAAGACTCGACTGGGCTGGGAGCTTTTTCACCAGGTTTGATCGGACTTGGCTCCTTCACTACAGTTTTAATTTCCTGAATTTCAAGTTCTCCAGGCTTGATGGAGCTTGGCTTTTTCTCCTCGGGTTTAATTTCCTCAACTTCCATTTCGTGGGGCTTGACCGGACTAGGTTCTTTTTCATCAGACTTTACTGGACTTGGTTCTTTTTCATCAGGCTTGACTGGACTAAGCGCCTCCTCAGCTGGTTTAACTGGGCTGGTTACTATTTCATAAGGTTTAACTGGGCTTGGTTCTTTCTCCTCAGTTTCAATTTCCTCAATTTCAAGTTCACCAAGCTTGACGGGGCTTGGCTTTTTCTCCTCCGGTTTAATTTCCTTAATTTCGAAATCGTCGAGCTTGACCGAGGTAGGTTCCTTCGTTTCCGGTTTTATTTCCTTACCTTCAAGTTCTTGAGACTTGACTGGGCTAGGCGCCTTTTCACTTGGTTTAACTGGACTTGGTTCTTTCTCCTCAGTTTCAATTTCCTCAATTTCAAGTTCACCAGGCTTGACGGGGCTTGGCTTTTTCTCCTCGACTTCGATTTCCTCAACTTTCAACTCGATAGGCTTGACCGGACTGGGTTCTTTTTCATCAGACTTTACTGGACTTGGTTCTTTTTCATCAGGCTTGACTGGGCTTGGCTCTTTCTCTTCCAATTTGATTTCTTTTATTTTAATTTCTTCAGTCTTGATGGGGATTGGTTCTTTATCCTCTGGTGCCGTTGCTTCAATTTCCAGCTCGTCAAGCTTGACCGTGATAGATTCTTTTAACTCTGGTTTTGTTTCCTTAGCTTCACCTTCGTAAGACTCTACTGGGCTGGGAGGTTTTTCACCAGGTTTGATTGGACTTGGCTCCTTCACCACAGTTTCAATTTCCTGAATTTCAAGTTCATCAGGCTTGACAGGGCTTGGCTTTTTCTCCTCCGGTTTAATTTCCTTAATTTCGAAATCGTCGAGCTTGACCGAGATAGGTTCCTTCGTTACCGGTTTTATTTCCTTACCTTCAAGTTCTTGAGACTTGACTGGGCTAGGCACCTTTTCACCAGGTTTGACTGGACTTGGTTCTTTCTCCTCAGTTTCAATTTCCTCAATTTCAAGTTCACCAAGCTTGATGGGGCTTGGCTTTTTCTCCTCCGGTTTAATTTCCTTAATTTCGAAATCGTCGAGCTTGACCGAGATAGGTTCCTTCGTTTCCGGTTTTATTTCCTTACCTTCAAGTTCTTGAGACATGACTGGGCTAGGCACCTTTTCACTTGGTTTAACTGGAGTTGGTTCTTTCTCCTCAGTTTCGATTTCCTTAATTTCAAGTTCACCAGGCTTGACGGGGCTTGGTTTTTTCTCCTCGACTTCGATTTCCTCAAATTTCACCTCGTGAGGCTTGACCGGACTGGGTTCTTTTTCATCAGACTTTACTGGACTTGATTCTTTTTCATCAGGCTTGATTGTACTAAGCACTTCCTCAGCCGGTTTAACTGGGCTGGTTTCTTTTTCATAAGGTTTGACTGGGCTTGGCTCTTTCTCTTCCAATTTGATTTCTTTTATTTTAATTTCTTCAGTCTTGATGGGGATTGGTTCTTTATCTTCGGGTTCTGTTTCCTTAATTTCCAGTTCATCAAGCTTGACCGTGATAGATTCTTTTATCTTTGGTTTTGTTTGCTTAACTTCACCTTCGTAAGACTCGACTGGGCTGGGAGCTTTTTCACCAGGTTTGATTGGACTTGGCTCCTTCACCACAGTTTCAATTTCTTGAATTTCAAGTTCATCAGGTTTGACAGGGCTTGGCTTTTTCTCCTCGGGTTTAATTTCCTTAATTTCAAAATCGTCGATCTTGACCGAGGTAGGTTCCTTCGTTTCCGGTTTTATTTCCTTAACTTCAGGTTCTTGAGACTTGACTGGGCTAGGCACCTTTTCACCAGATTTGATCGGACTTGGTTCCTTCTCCTCAGTTTCAATTTCCTGAATTTCAAGTTCACCAGGCTTGACGGGGCTTGGCTTTTTCTCCTCGGGTTTAATTTCCTCAACTTTAGGCTCATGGGGCTTGACCGGGCTGGGTTTTTTTTCATCAGACTTTACTAGACTAGGTTCTTTTTTATCAAGCTTGACTGGACTAAACGCCTCGTCAGCTGGTTTGACTGGGCTGGTCACTTTTTCATAAGGTTTTACTGGGCTTGGCTCTTTCTCTTCCAGTTTGATTTCTTTGACTTCAATTTCTTCAGGCTTGATGGGGCTTGGTTCTTTCTCCAAGGGTTCGGTCTTCTTAATTTCAAGTTCAACCGAGGTAGGTTTTTTTGGCACCAGATGTATTTCTTTAACTTCAAGTTCGTGAGTCTCAACTCTGCTGGGCTTCTTTTCATCAAATTTGTCTTGACTGGGTTCTTTTTCATAAGGTTTAACTGTACTGGGCACTTTCTCAACTGATTTGACCGTGCTGGTTACTTTTTCTTCAGGTTTTATGTGACTAAGAAGTTTTTGTTCGGACGTTTGGACCCGATCTATATCAAGAAACTGAGACACTGCATCTTTTTCAGTTCTTATTTTCTCTAAAGCTGAAATAGGCTCTTTGACATCTGGTTTGATTTTCTTCACATCAAGTTCATCAAACTTGACAGGGCTGTGCTCTTTCTCTTTTTGTTTAATTACTTTAGCTTCAAGTTTTTCAGCCATAGCTGGGCTAGGTGACCTTCCATCAGGCTGGATTGATGTAGGTGCTTTTTCTTCAAGTTTTACTGGGAATGATTCTTCTTGTTTGATTGGGCTTGATTGCTTCTCCTTCGGTTTAATTTCCTTTACCTCTAGCTTTTCAGGTATAGCTGAACTAGGAGCCTTTTCATCAAGTTTGACATGTTCAGCAAACGAAGATTTAACAGACGTTTTCGTAATCACCGATCCATCAGGATGTTCGTCTACCATGACAGTCCTAACGATTGTTTTGTAACAGGTCATCTTTGTTACATTATTATAGTATTCCTGGACAATTGTTACATTTGTAACTCGTCGCTTAATGATAACACCACCCTCAGTAATTGTTTCAGTTTCAGTAGAAATATCTTCTTTAGGTTCACTGACTAGCTCAAAGCCTTCTAGACTGTCTTCGGTTACGTCCACCGGCTTGTACTCGATATCGCTCAGAGTGGTGCTAGTCTCCACCTTAGTGTATGCGGTGCCGTCAGGAAAGTTGTCAGTGGTAGTGATAGTAGTATCAGTCTTTAGTTTTCCGAGTACACTTAATCTGTCACCGTACTTGGTCCTGACGATAGTTGTTACGATCACTCGGCGAATGATAATAGATTTTTCCTTTATTTCTTCGGTTTTAGTAATCTCAGTTACTTCAGGTTCTTCAATAGGAACCAAACCCCTGAGAGTTTCAATAATTTCCTGGGTTTCTGCCGCTATCTCTTTCGTTTTTTCAAGCTCAGCAAGCTTGATAGGACTAGAAGGTTTTCTATACATCGTTGTGCTTAGTTCATCCTTCTTTAACGTGATGTCCTGAACTTCTTGTTTGTCAGATTTGACTAAACTGGATGCTTTTTCATCCGATCTAATTTCTTTTATTTTGAGTTCTTCAAGTTGGATCGAACTTGAAGTCTTTTCCTCTAGTTCTCCTTTAGTTTTGACGAGGCTGGGTGCTTTCTCATCCAGTTTGAGTGAGATAGGAGCCGTCTCATCAGTCTTAACTGAACTGGGTTGTATTTCATCTAAATTAATTCCTTTAATTTCAAGCTCATCAAGTTTGCCAGGGCTCGGCGTCTCCTTATCAGGCTTGACAAGGCTAAGAAGTTTTTGTTCAGCAGTAATTCTTTCCGTTTTAAGGAAATCAGTTCCTGCATCTTTTCTAGTTATATCTTTGCCTATTACAGAACTAGGCTCTTTCTCATAGGTTTCGTATCCTGTTACTTCTATTTTTTCTGTTTTGATAGGACTGGGAGGTTTTTCATCACTTTTGACGTCACCTGTAATGGAGTCTTTGACGGAAGTCTTCGTAATTATCGAGCCATCAGGATACTCATCTACCGTGATAGTCCTGATGATTTTTTTATAACATGTCGCCATTTTGATAATATTATGGTATTCTTGTACAATTGTTATAACTGTTACTCGCCGCTTGATCATAACGCCGCCTTCAATTATTGTTTCAGTCTCTGTGGTCCTATCTTCTTTAGGTTTACCGATTGGCTGATAGTTTTCTAAAGGATCTTCGGTGATATCTTCCAAAATGTACTCCATGTCACTCAGAGTAGTGCTGGTCTCTACTTGAGTACATGTGGTGCCGTCAGGGAAGTTATCTGTGGTAGTGATAGTAGTATCAGTCTTAAGTTTCCCGATCATGTTTATTCTGTCACTATATTTCGTCTTAACGATTCTTGTTACGATAACTCGTCGAATGATAATTGCTTCCTCCTTTATGTCTTCAGTTTTTATAATTTCAATTATTTCAGGCTCTTCAATAGAAATGAAGTTCCTGAGGGTTTCTATAATTTTTATGCTTTCTGCCGTTAATTCTTCGGAAGGAATACTAAGGTCCTCATCTTTAGGTGACTCTTTATCAATTACTTCTTTTTGTAGTGAAGGCTGCTTTGGCACCTGCGCTTTTTCTTTTGGTGACCCTTTTAGAGGTATTTCTCTTTCTGGCGAGGGCTCTTTTGAAACAGATTTAATTAAGCTGCAAACATCTGGTTTAGTTTTCTTGTCATCGATCTCCTCAGGTTTGTCTCGGCTAAGTGCTTCATTTTCAGGTACATCTATTTCATCACCAAGGTCAATAATCAGTGAAGGTTTATCTGTAAAAACTTTTGGTGTTACTGTCTCTTCTCTCCTTTTAAGGTCTGCAATTTTTTCTTCCAATTTTTCTAGCGTTTTCGCTGATTCTAATGTCGTCCCTAACATACGTTCTAGTTTTAATCCACCTTCGGTAATTTCTAAGTCTTTTTCGTATATAAAACTATTTGGTTTGTCGATTTTTGTTTTTTCTTTAGTTTCTGTTAGTTTTGTCTTATCTTCTAGTATTAAGTCAGTCTTTTCAGGAGTTATTCTTTTAGCCGATAGCCGCTCATCACTTACGGCAGTAGTGCTAAAATCAACTTGATCAGCGCTCGTACTTTCCTCTTGCGTGAAAAGCTTTTGTTCTTTTTGATAACGAGCAGCTCGTTTTGTCTCACTAAGTACAGTTTTATCAGATATTTCACTGAATTCTTCCGATGTAACTGATCTAACTGGAGAAACTTCCTTTTGAGATATTTCGACATCATGCTCCGTTTTAATATCAGATAGAATTTTCTTAGGTTGCTTGTGTAAGTCATGTTCTGGTACTTTTTCACTTGTTAGCAGCTTTTTTGTTGCTTCTACGCCAGTCACATCAGTAGTTTCAGTCTTAAATAAGGTTTCTGTAGACTTACGAATGCTGATCGGTGATTTTTCGGCCATAATTTCGTCCAGACTTTTGTCCGATTTTAATACTTCAGCCACGTCTGCCACGATCTTCTCCACATCTTTTGGACTTAATGGAGGTTTTTCAGCAATTTCTAATTTTTCAGCTTCCTCAATTTCTTTTTCGACATCTTCTGGAATTGAAGGAATCTTTTCGGGCATGTGAGGGACATCTTCAATAACTATAATATCGTCTTTGATTGGCGAATCAAGCGTTGTGATATGTGTTTCTCTTAATTTTTCGGTATATTGGCCATAATCATATTCAGTATCACTATATTCCGTGACTCGTTTAAGTTCCTTTCCTGTAATAATAGATACCTTCATTTGATCATGATACATAGGCGACTCTGGAGCTGATCCAGGCGTCACTGTAACTACTTCAGCATGTGAAGGACGTTCAATTGTCTTCATTATTACGTCACCTTCAATAGATTTGGTAACTTTATGTGGTAAAAGAGACTCTTTGTCGGGAAGAGGTAGGTCTTTCGGAACTTTGACCTCAGGCACATACTGAGATTCAGGTTTCCTTTTAAAAATATCTTCGTCAATAGGCGTTTTCTTTTCTTCATATGTTCTATAGTCAACTTCTTCATGTAACGGGAGATCGGCAACCTCATCAGGTGTTTTGACAATTTCCCTGATGGGTATTTGTTGTATTTCACGCTTAGGGCTCTTTTCTATCGTAGTAGGCTTATGTACATCGATGAAGGTCTGTGATGGTATTACTTCTTTAGTTTCTTCTTGAACGTGTTTCTCTTCTATTTGTTGGTCTTCTTTGATATCGTCAAGAGTAATACGCTCGTCTTCGGGCAAGGTTGGTGCTGTTGTGGCGCCAGACTCGATAGTTGTTGATACTTTTTCATCTGGCTGCGACTCTTGTACAATATTTAGTTCAAGAGAATCCTTTGGTTTGATAACACCACTTTTACTGTCTGACGTTTTCTTTTCACTACTGATATCTTGTTTTTCTTCCACACTCACAGAGGGTTCTTTTGAATCGGTTTGTTTTGCTTCAGATTCCACAACAGCTTCAGTTTTTATTTGTGCCTCATCAATTTTACTCATTTCGAGTATTGTTACCTCATCTTTCTTCTTTTCAGATTCTTCTTTGTCTTTAACGTGTTTCTGGAGTTCATCTTCGTGTTCGTGACTACTTTCTCGGTCAAGAACTGAGTCTTCTGTATATTGATCGACCTCTTCTTTTTCTATAATTAAATATTCTTCTTCGAATTCACCATCAGCAGTCGTTTCAGTCTTTGCATCATCGAGCATACACGTGATTTTTTCTATGTCTGATCGTCCTACAAATTCCACCTTTTCTTCAGCTTCACTATCTCTATTGAAAACTGCTTCAATTTCTCTTACTATTTCTTGTTCTTCCCTCTCATCTAATTCTTGTTGTTTGATATCATCGAGAGACTTAGAAGTGTCTTCGTCGGACTTTTTAGCATCTTTCAAAATGTCTTCATAGTTTACTCGCTGTAAACCTTTAAGCTTTGATGTGTCCGCCTTAACTGATTTGACCGATTTAGTTGGGCTTTTCATGGTTTTCAGTCCTTTGACCGGCGAAGCTAAGGGTCTCGGTCTACGTGAAATCGGTTCCCTCTTTGCCTTGGGTTCTTTTTTATCTACTGGTTTTTGGAGAATGTCTCGTTTTGGTGATGGTTGCTTATATTTTGATTCGACAACTCTACGATTACTCGCTTCTTTTACACTCTTAGCGGGTGTACTACCGGGACTTAATCGTCGTGTTTTAGATTTTAGTCTTTCTTTAGCTGCAGATTGTGCAATTGTAGTAGTCATCTTTGTCTCAATTGTCTTTTTAGGTGTAGTCGGTGGCGATTTTTTGTCTTCGGGTATCCTTTTATCTATACTAGTAACCATTTTCTTTTCTAGTGATTTGGCTGCCCGATGACTAATTTTACTTTTCATCGCAGCTGAGGTAGTTTCTGTTTTTGTTCGGCTTTCCATCTTTTTTCTCGTTTCAAGCTTAGTTCTAGTTTCAGTTTCTATTTTTTTAGCTTCAGCCACTTTTGTTTCATCAGTCTTATCAGAACGTTTCGTTTTTCTGTCTACAGTCTTTTTCTTAACATCTTTCTTTTTAGGTAAACCGTCAATTACCGTGCTTTCATATTCAGCGATTTTGTCATCTAGTTTAGACTCTAGACTAGCTGTGATCGCCTCATGTAAAACGGATTCAATATGTTTATCTTCTACATCTACAAGTTCACTAAGTAATTTGTTATCGATAATATTTTTACCATCTCTTCTATCTTCAATGATGTTTTTGTCTTTGTGAAATGGAAGTTCTGGTTCGAAAATTTTATCTTCTTTTGCTTTCTCAGTGATTATGCTTCTCTCTTTACTTACTTTAGAAACAGGTTTAGTAGTTTTGGTAGCCGTGAGTGTGGACGTCACTGAAACGGTGACAGGAGCCGCTGGCGCCGCCGTTGTTGCCATTTGTCGTCCAGTACACGTGGGATGTTGAAGAAATTCTAAATGTTTCAGCTTTTCTAGTCCTTCGAATATTTTATGTTGTGGTGTTGATCCCGGAAACATTATCCTGGTGATCGTGTCGTCGGGGTTGGCTGGCCGCCAAACTAACAACGCACAAATAGATACAAGGTTGGGAACAGGAAAGTTGAACTGCCCCGATACACTTGCACCTTCGAAAAGTTTTTGTTCACTACTATGCCACCGTTTGAGGAATTCACGAACGTGTTTGGAGTCCTTGGACGGATTCAGAACGTACATATCAAGGGTACCTGGAATGAAACGTTCCTGAATTACTTAACTAGAGAGATATTTTCTTATCTAAATTATAAAACAGATATTAATATTTTTGAAAGCAGAGAAAATAATAGTTAATTGTTCCGTGTTTGCAGGTATAAGCAAAAGATACCAATACTACTATCTACATCATTTTTTTACTGTGATATTGTTATACACTAAACGGCACGGAATGTTGCCCAAACATAAATACAGCAAAAAAAATCAAGTATGTTGTCGCGTATCATAACTTCTATTGGTAATTCATGAAAACGTTTATTTTTGTTGAGGCAAGATGGTGAGTATATAAAAATGTTAGTTTTAGCAAAAAAAAAGAAGTGTGTGTGTGTGCAATTCACACACGGCAGAAGTGAAACTTCAGAAAAGTAGCCTACAAGAGAACGAGATAAAAATAGAGTATCAGTGGTATTAGGACAATTAAAAAGTTTATTATTTTTATAATACTTTTACCAAGCTTAAAAATTATTTAGAATTTTAATGCGAAATATTACATTTCATATATTTACATACTTAAGATCTTGTTTCTTTCCAACCTCTTTAGTGACGCCTTTTTCGTTTCATCAAATTCTCAAATCACAACGATTCTAAAGAAGTTTCACTTCAAAAGGAATAGTATTTTATGATTAATTTAGCTGTACTTTGGCCACATTCCATGCCACTGAGTGTGTTATATTAATTTTTATAAGAACAACAAAAGCTCGTGAAGAAAGAAAATTCTTTAAACATTTTCATTATCATAACCTTTAATACTTTACTTAAAATAGTTTAGTCAACGTTTAGATGATTTTCTATAAATATAGTCACCAAAAATAATTCAATTACCAATAACCATCTTAACTAACCTTTAACCTTTACAAATAACAGTGTACATAAAGACCAGAAGAACTTGGAGTCGATTTTTTTTATCTGACTTAATAATCATAATTCTAGATTTCATATAATTTAATACATTTCCACACACATTGTGATCGACTATGATTAAAAATTGCATAGTGCCGGACAATTCATGAATTAAGATATATATTCCGGGCTGTCAGTATTATAAGTAAAATAAAATTAAAATAAAACTAATTTAAACGGATTTTGTCGTGGGTTTTTTGGTTAAACTGACGGTAGATATTGTAACATTAATATTTCGGGACAACCTACACCTCAGTCCACACCGCGACCACGAAGCCTGAAAAGCTTTCAAAAGGTCGGGACCAAAATTAAACAAAAAAAAAGAAGTGTGTGTGTGCAATTCACACATGGCAGAAGTAAAACTTCGGAAAAGTAGCCTACAAGAGAATGAGATAGAAATAGAGTATCAGTGGTATTAGGATAATTAAAAGGTTTATTGGAACGAAGTTCCTTACGGCAGGCTTGGAGGAGATAGGGATTTCGCTGCGTGACCGAACTGAAAAAAATGTGATAGTAAAGCCGTAAGAAAAATGCGTGGAATAAAAGCGTTAAATGAGAAGTGCGCAGGCGCGACAGTCGCATAACCAGCCAGCTTTAGTTCCTTTTTTAAAATGAAATTCATTCAGTCAGTTATATTTGAGGTATATAAAAATACTCCTTCGATTTTTAAAAGATTACGCTAGCTCGTTATTATTTACAATTACATAAGTTGATAAAAAATGCTATACAATAGCTTTACCGCGGCAGTCTCCGAGTGCCACACGTCTTTTTTTTATTTCTATTTTTCTATTCTATTTTCTATTTCTATGTAATTTTATGTTGTCAAACAAAAATAAAGAGACATATTTTGTTATTTTAGTTGATAATTTGATTTTTTTGCAATTTGTGTCGATTCTACATTAGCCGAAGGAACTTCGTTACTACCTGGTGTCCCACGACACACACCAATTTTTATTTTTATAATACTTTTACCAAGCTTAAAAATTATTTAAAATTTTAATGCGAAATATTTCGCGAAATATTACATTTCATATATTTACATACATGAGATCTTGTTTCTTTCCAACCTCTTTAGTGACCAACCTTTTTCTTTCATCAAATTTTCAAATCACAACGATTCTAAAGAAGTTTCACTTCAAAAACCGCGATAAAATCCGTTTAAATTAGTTTTATTTCAACGTGTATCATTCGCGTAAACGTAAGAAATCATTGAAATAAAATTACCATGTCCAACTTTGTGGTAAAGGTTGATGGGTTCTGGGTTTCGGTAGCACTGCTGCGGCTTCAGATTGATGTGTCGGAGGTCGGTCATCATGTCGGAGCCCTCCTGCAGAAGGGACACTAGCAGAGGATCCGAGTCCTTGTCACCGTCGGGGCTTGCCAGCGCCCGCCGTTCCTGTAACATGGTATTTGACCTTATTTTATTTTGCTGTATACAGGGTTATTTTTAAAACACCAGCAACCTCGCAGGGGTAGATACCTAAGGTTATAAGCTACTACTTTTGTTCTACGACTTTTGATAAATTGTTAGATTTTATTTTCATACAAAAATAAGTATTCATTTAATTTCCGTCTTGAATTTTACCTACACGCATCGCAGATTACGTAAGCAAACACGCGAAGCGTGGGGAACGGGGCTAGCGTTGAAGGTCATCGCCCGAGCCAGCTGAGCGGCTTCTTTGAGTCGCGCGCGCACGCCGAACGCTACGAAGAAAAATACGACACAACAAAAACTTGTAAAATCATTTTTTTGGAACGTAGTTCCTTATCGCGCGTTGCGAAAGGGGGCTTGACGGAAAAAATTGGTACGAAAAGTTGGCACGACATAATTCTCCGGCCAAGAATAAATATAATATTAATTTGATATCTAGCACACAAAGTTAAAGTCGAAATTCCGTTAATAAAAGTAAAACTTATGACATATGGAAATGTAGACGTGGTTTGAAATTTGAATTTTTGATTATCGAACACGGCGCGGCGGTCCACCGTTTAGGCTGCGTTTAGACGACGCGAAAAATTTCGTGCGGCCGTTTACACGATCGCGCAGTCGCCGCGTGGTTGGAGCGTTGCGAAGTATTAAACATTATGGCTTAGTCAATAGAGTTTACATTAGTTTTTCGAGTGATTCGAGCGCGGCGGCCGCGCGGCCGCCGCGCGGCCACAACGCGGTGGGATTCCTTGTCATATAAATGCGCCCTTAGTAGCCAGTCACCAAATTACCTATCATAAAATATTTGAATGTTGGCTGCTTCCAGATTATACAGTGTCTAATATATAGTCTACGGGATGACTGTTTAATATTACGACTCACATCGAATGTTCTGGAACTCTCTAGAACGTTCGGTGTGACGTCACGTAGACTGTAAGACCGGCCGGTGCTCGCCGATTTACGGGCTGGGCGACGTAGCAGCCGGTGTGCTCCCTTCGGACCCTCCGTCCCCCCCGAGATTGAGATCATTTTAGTCAAGCCCGAGAGGTGGTCAAGCGCGAGCAGTCCATCGATCAACGGAAGGTTCGAGAGAAATCGAGAACCTTCCGGGTGACGTCACGCGCGCCGATTGACCAGCCAACGCTAGCCGACCTCCCTGGAGCTTCGAGAATTATGGAAGTACCAGGTGTTCAAACCCGTTCCCCCTACCCCCACCCAATTTGTCCTCACCCCCCCTCGGCCTAAATCGGTAATTTTTGAGGCTAGAGGGTCGTGCGACGGCTTGTCGCAATCGGCTTATTGAGCCCGACACTTTGGCCCCAATAAAAATAAATTTCGACCCCCCAGTAAGAAAGATCTGTAAAAATATCTCTAAAAATTCAAATATCTCAGAAACTACAATAGATAGACAAATAAAATTTTATTAAAATTCCTTCACTAATTAATCGAAAGGAACTTCGTTCCATCCGGGTGTCCCTTGACACCTCTCAAGTTTTTTTAAATATATTGAGTTATATACAAACTCGTAGAACAAAAGTTGTTCCGTATGGGGTCAGCTATCTGGTCCTGCGAGGTTGCTGGTGTTTTAAAATTAACCCTGTATACAAATAATAATATCAGGCCTGAATTTATGTCCTACTTTTTTTATGGCATAGGCCGTCAAACGAGCATGTGGGTCACCTGATGGTAAGTGATCTCCACCGCCCATGTACGCCCACCACCAAAAGAATCATGGGCGCGTTGCCGACCATATAAAGACCCTGCGGTATCTTATCCCAGGGCCAAGGTAAAAAAGAAGGAAAAAGGGATGAGATGGGAAGGGTTAGGATCAGGGGGCAAGCCCCCTGGGGAGAACCGGATATACACTGGCTGACCCTGGAACGCGACTCACATAAGGTGGGACACTATGGCAGGTTTTAGAACCAGTGTACGGTGGTCGCTATCCGGTCGGATACAAGTATCCTCCCACCAGCAAACTGTTGTTACTGTTCGTCTCTTCTACCAATAAGAGGAGCTAGATCTTAATCGGCCTGAATTTATACGGATTAGGTAACTTCACAATCCTTCGAAATTCTTATGGACGATTTTCAGGTATACAGGTTTCCGCACGATGTTTTGCACGGTTAAAGCGAGTGATGATAATGAACACGTAACTTCTAAATGTCAGAGGTATCAGTCAAGTATGTGCTCTGGGAACTGGATTCGAACTTGCGATTTCCATCCCGGAGAGCCCTAACGCCTCCACTAGGCTATCGCACTCGCAACACGAATATGGTACACCAATCCATATATCTATATACATGGTAGGTGTATGACGAATTTGATTTTTAATTTAACTATGTACAGTAGTTGTCAATTAACAATTAATAAAATAGGGCAGATTTATAATAATAATTGGATCTGGTTACGCAAAGAGGAACCAACCAACAGCAAGTTCAAATGAATATACTGATTTCGCTTTGCTAAATTAATTAATTTATATTGATTTAAATACCGCATTTTTTTGCAAAATCGTACGTGCAATATATTTCATGCCCGATTTTCCAAAAAACTACGAGAAAAAATTAGTTTAAATTACTGAATTTAGCAAAACAAAATCAGTATCTCCATTTGAACTTGCCGTGGGTTGGTTCCTTTTTGCGTTACTAGGTCTAATTATAATATGTCAAGGAAATATTTCATATTTGATCGTTTAAAATAGAGCAATTTGATTTTATCGTATAATCCTATGTTTACAAATAAATGATTCTGATTCTGATTCTGATTAAATGCGTTAAATCTATACTAATAAAAATGAATTAGCTGAATCTTTAACAAAATACGATCAAGAAATCTTTGATCTAAAATTGTTTCCTTGTTTTATCGAAAAGAAACAATTTAACATTTCTACTCAAAAATTTAACATAATTACAAACCTTCCTCCTTACATCTACATTATCCACGCTGTTCAAAAACACTAACAGAACGATACCAAACAAAACACAACAAAAAATTTCATAGAGTAAGTATTCAATTGTACCAGACAGTCGTCCGTGGCTGTGGATTTCAGGAAACTGAACGCTAGTCGGTATTCTCCGGTTCGTTGGATGTAGTTCTATGACTATGTTATTCTAGACATGACGGAATTTTGAAAGACTAGATGTGGAATCCTGACTTTGTTCGACAATGTAATGATAAAAACCAGTAAAAATTCTTTGAAATATATATCTTATGTGTTTTGAAATGGTCATTTTACTGCTGGTTTATAAAGAGTTGTAAGATAATCCTACTAATATTATAAATGTGAAAGTTTGTTTGTTTGGATGTTTGTCCGTCAATCACGCTGAAACTATTAAACGGATTTTGATGAAATTTGGTATACAGACAGGGTATGAGCTGACTTGGGTGATAGGCTAGTTTTTATCCCGGAAAAAGCAGATCACGCGGGCGGAGCCGCGAGCAAAAGTTAGTTTGGAATATTTTGATCGGATAATTATAATCTTTGGTGACACAAAATGTCTAACAAATGAAAACGCTCAATAAAAGCCAATAGACGTACATCAAATAGAATTAAAACTAAACCCAGTGACACATGCGAATACTTCGCACAATAGCGGCAAATATAAGCTTTCAAATGGTGTTTGAATCATTAAATTTGATGAAGAATTATTGAAATAAGGCTTGCCGAAAAAAATCGTTTGAGGAAAAATAAAAACTTGAGAGGTGTCAAGGGACACCCGGATGGAACGAAGTTCCTTTCGATTAATTAGTGAAGGAATTTTAATAAAATTTTATTTGTCTATCTATTGTAGTTTCTGAGATATTTGAATTTTTAGAGATATTTTTACAGATCTTTCTTACTGGGGGGTCGAAATTTATTTTTATTGGGGCCAAAGTGTCGGGCTCAATAAGCCGATTGCGACAAGCCGTCGCACGACCCTCTAGCCTCAAAAATTACCGATTTAGGCCGAGGGGGGGTGAGGACAAATTGGGTGGGGGTAGGGGGAACGGGTTTGAACACCTGGTACTTCCATAATTCTCGAAGCTCCAGGGAGGTCGGCTAGCGTTGGCTGGTCAATCGGCGCGCGTGACGTCACCCGGAAGGTTCTCGATTTCTCTCGAACCTTCCGTTGATCGATGGACTGCTCGCGCTTGACCACCTCTCGGGCTTGACTAAAATGATCTCGATCTCGGGGGGGACGGAGGGTCCGAAGGGAGCACACCGGCTGCTACGTCGCCCAGCCCGTAAATCGGCGAGCACCGGCCGGTCTTACAGTCTACGTGACGTCACACCGAACGTTCTAGAGAGTTCCAGAACATTCGATGTGAGTCGTAATATTAAACAGTCATCCCGTAGACTATATATTAGACACTGTATAATCTGGAAGCAGCCAACATTCAAATATTTTATGATAGGTAATTTGGTGACTGGCTACTAAGGGCGCATTTATATGACAAGGAATCCCACCGCGTTGTGGCCGCGTTAATGTAAACTCTATTGACTAAGCCATAATGTTTAATACTTCGCAACGCTCCAACCACGCGGCGACTGCGCGATCGTGTAAACGGCCGCACGAAATTTTTCGCGTCGTCTAAACGCAGCCTAAACGGTGGACCGCCGCGCCGTGTTCGATAATCAAAAATTCAAATTTCAAACCACGTCTACATTTCCATATGTCATAAGTTTTACTTTTATTAACGGAATTTCGACTTTAACTTTGTGTGCTAGATATCAAATTAATATTATATTTATTCTTGGTCGGAGAATTATGTCGTGACAAAAATTTCGTGCCAACTTTTCGTACCAATTTTTTCCGTCTAGCCCCCTTTCGCAACGCGCGATAAGGAACTACGTTCCAATAATATAGAGTTACATCATTATAGATACGACATCTAATAGATTGTAAACCGTAAACACTAATCGGTAAGCTGCTGGTGCAGTGGAGTGTGTCCTCGGGTAATGTTACAATGGCCTTGCGAGCGGCGCCGTGACAGGTGTCGATTACACCATGGGACCAGGAAGTTAGAGAGCCAAATGAAAGACGGAAGACATTATCAATGAAATAAAACAATCGTGAATACATGATTTAAAATAATGGTGATCAAATAGAAATAGTACACATAGTGTGATTAAAATTATTAATTAAATTTACCAGCTACTATACATATAGCACCGATAGCTCAGCAGGGGTACGGACTGTCGAGACGGAAGTCGCAGGTTCGAAACCAAACCAAGAGTATGCACCTCTGACTTTTCTAGGTTATATGTGTATTAATTGTTAATTATCATGCTTATACGGTGAAGAAAACATCGTGAGGAAACCTGCATACCTGAGAAGTTTGTCATATAGATTTCGAGTATATGTGAAGTCTACCAACCAGCTTTATGCCAGCGTGGTAGACTAAAGTCTACCCCTAAAGCTATTCAGTAGAAGAGGCCCGTACCCAGCAGTGGGACGTGTATAATATAGGGCTAGCATATTATTATACGTACATACAAACCTTAAGAAGTATTGTAAGTTCTCTTAGATAGGTTATCATATTTATCTACATACTCTATTAAAGAAATAAATATAAAAATGAATATAGAATATGCTCTAGTATTCCCACATATCGTTTCCACGTGCGTATTTCAATCCCTTATCATTTATACATCTTGTTAAAATTCTTATTACTAAATGAGTTTTTCATCGCCTCGATAACGAGGTTTGCAGCATATGGTAACAGTAAGATACCAGTCTTGTATGGTGGGTATCAGGAACTACGAAAGACTTTCGGTCTCACAACACCCAGACCCCGAAACAAATATTTATGGATCACTCAAACATTTATCTCGGTGCGGGGATCGAACCCACGGCCTCTCGCTTCACAGCCCGCTGCGCCATGGAGGCTGTCAAACGTAATACGTACCTCTAAGTTACAGAAGAAATGCCCAATCTGTGGGTAGACGTTGGCATTCGCCTTTCTACGGAGGACTGACCCCATTCCGGAGATAGAGCAGTTGTTGAGTCTTGTGAACAAAACCGCATCCAGGCGGTCTAAATGTCGCGCAAAGTCCCACCAGCAGGCCTTTCTTGAAAACCCGCCGTCAACTGGAATAGTAAATAATTAATTTTATGAGAAATCCGGAGTACCTTAAACCGATGATTTTTTTTTATTGAATGACGAGACATCCGCGCGCGGGCGCTCGTCTCGGTAAGACGTGCGTACTGTGTCGATTCGAACCGGTTTTTAAGCAGATTCGTACGATCGTGTACATTTATTTGTGTGTAATAATGCTAATTAAAAATGGATAATGACGAGTTAGCGTTTGAACAGTTGAGTGAGGAAGCTAAAGGAGATAATAATAGTGATGAAGTGATACAAGTGGGTAGTCAGATAATGTGTGATAGTGAGAATATGGAGACGACAGAAGAATCTTTACCAAGTAGAAGTAATACTGAGGAAATGAGATCCAATAAACGAAACAGACAGGTAGACCAGGAAGAAGTATGGACAACGGTATCAAGACGCAGTAAGCGATTCGTTAGAACTAGTAATATTCAAGATGATATTAGGATTCCAGAGGATAAAATCGAAATAAGCATAACTTCAACTGAAAAATTGCCTAAACATTTTGGTCTGGCAAAACTATTAAAAACGGAAAACATACAGGATGTTACAAATATTAAATATATAAATTCGTATAAGGTTCTAATTCGATTTAGTAATGAAACCAGCGCTGACAAACTAATCGAGTCAAAATGCCTTAAAGAAAAAGGGTATCGATGCCAAAAAACATTAGAAATAAGCCAAACATATGGCGTTATTAAGGGCATAGATTTGGATTACACTGAAGAAGAAATACTTGAAAGTTTAAGCTGTGAATTAAATATTATAGGTATTAGAAGGTTAAAACGTCGTAACACCTCTAATGGACAATGGGAACTTGGAGAAGCAGTTAGAGTTAACTTTAAAGGATCGATACTACCGGATTATGTATATATATTTGATACAAGAGTCAAGGTTAATCCTTATGTACATCCCGTTACTCAATGTTCGCGATGCTGGCGGTTTGGACACATAAACAAAATGTGTTCGTCAATTAAAGAAATTTGCCCAAAGTGTAGTAAATCTCACCCTAACTGCGAAACTACCGACTTCAAATGTAATAATTGCTCTGGAAAACATATGTCTTTATCGCGTACATGTCCTGTATATATAAGGGAAAGAAGGATTAGGGAGCTAATGGCAGAGAACAATTGCTCTTACAAAAGAGTGATATCAGAGTATATTGTACCAGAACGTGATATTAGACATAACTTCTTTAAACCTACAATAGAAACAGAATGTCTCATAGAAGAAAAAGAAGATCATGTCGAACCATGTGACGAAGAAATTTTAAATACAAGGATTAATACACGAAGGGATGACACTTATGAAAAATCAATAAAGAATAGGCAGAGCTCAAATAAAGAATCGCAGGCTGATATAATATATAAGAATAATGAGAGAGTTTATAGAAAAAGTAAGCAGACAGATATTCATATTAACATGGAAGAATCTTCATCAAGAGATCCCGAAAATAATTTAACGCAGCAAAAAGAAAGGGAAAACAGAGACACTAGGAACAGGGATGAAGTAAGAAGTTGGAACGTTATTTTCAATCAAATAAAGGAAAAGATTTGGGACAACGAAATCAATCTGGAAAATAAAATTATGGACTGTAGTAAGATATTCTTCGATTGGATATTATCATATATGCTGCAATACTTGAAACAACTGCCTCTTATCTGTTACTTAAAACAATGGACAAGTACAGAAAACACAAACTTTTAGATATTAATATATTGCAGTGGAATGCCCGAAGCCTGCGACCGAAAATTACAGAATTTGAGGCGTTATTGAACCAAGAAAAGGTACATATAGCTATAATTAGCGAAACATGGCTGGATCAAGGAAGCCTCTTCAAAGTCTCAGGCTATATTGTTTTCAGGACAGATCGTGAAGATGGTTTTGGGGGCACTGCCATTTTGACCCATTACACAATTAAAGCAGTTCTATATAACATTAATAATTTGAACTCAGGAATACAAACTGTATGCGTTAAATTACATAATTGCACTAGTCTAGATAATATAATCTCTATATATTGTCCATCATCAGTACGCACAACGAAAAATGATTGGGATAGAATTTTCTCACTGGCACAAGGTAAAACTATTATAGCAGGGGACCTAAATGGACACCACTCAAATTGGTCCACTAAAACAGATACAAGAGGAAACCAGATTTTTGACTCCGTCATGGACAATAACCTATTCATACTCAACAATAATATATCTCATACACGAATTAATTTAGTTAATGGGCATATACAGAAAACTTCCCCGGATTTGACCTTAGTTTCTACAGATTTGGCCTTAAAATTTAAATGGAATGTTATGAATGAGAGCTTGGGAAGCGACCACCTCATTATTAAAATAAGTCTAGAAACTGATCAAGAAAATATATTTAAAAAATGTAGAAACTTTAAGAAAGCCGATTGGGTGACATATACAAACAAAATCGAGACAGAATTAGTAAACTTAGAACTTCCTACGGACAACCAAACGGCGTATAATGCATTCATAGACATTTTAAATAAAGCAGCTGACCAGTCTATACCAATAATTAGAATATACGAAAATCCTCTTGCGAGAAAATTCACACCGAAACCTTATTGGAATCAAAATTTATCCTGCATTGTGGCACAAAGACGTCTTGCATTGGCGACTTTTAGACGAAATCCCACCCCTCGGAACTTGGAAGAACTACAAAGGAAAGTAAATGCTGCGAAAAAGTTGATACGTCAGAGCAAGCGCAAATCTTTCCAAGAGTTTTGCTGTGGTATAGACAGTGTGACTTCATCGAAAGAGATGTGGTGACGCATGAAATGGATCAAAGGTTACAAAATGCAAGGATCAACTATTGAGGAAGACAAAGGTCGAGAATTGTTAAAGAGTCTCGCCCCAGACTATGTTATTCCACCAACTCCTACGTTTTCTTCTATTAATGAACAACTTTGTAGTTTAATTTCAGTTCAGGAAGTAACTAATTCTATAAAACAAACAGATACTGCACCAGGACAAGATAATATATCCTACTCTATGGTCAAACATCTCCCACACAGTGGTAAAGCCATGCTTACTTCTCTATATAATAGATTCCTGTCTTCAAGTTTTATACCAGAACAGTGGAGAAACGTTAAGGTTATTCCTGTACCGAAACCGAATCATGATCCTGCTTCAGACTCAAGTGTCAGACCTATTGCACTTATATCCTGCATTTGTAAAATATTACACACAATCATAACACGCAGGCTTGAATGGTTTCTAGAGAGGAATAATTATTTATCTATTGACACTTGCGGTTTTAGAAGATCTAGGTCATGCTATGATGGTCTTACGCGATTAGTATCGCGGATTCAAATAGCTTTTTCTAAGGGATTTCCGACTATTGCCTGTTTTATAGACATAGAGAACGCTTACAACAATATAAATATTACGTCCCTATTGAGTATTTTAGACAATCTCGGAGTGGGCTCTGTTCTATGTAACTATCTTTGGCAATATCTCCATCAGAGGCATTTATTTGTTCAACTAAGTAATAACAGCATAATAGGACGTATAACCAGTATAGGAATAGCGCAAGGAGACCCTTTGTCTCCTTTGCTCTTCAATATAGCTACTATTAATATATGTAAGCACATAAATAACGTCTTTATATCGCAATATGCCGACGATTTCATTTTATATAAAAGCGAAAAGAAACTTTCAGATTCTGAGTTGAGTATCCAAAATTCTCTATATACGTTTCAAAAGATGATAACTCAGTTGGGCTTAAATATTTCTCATAAAAAAACTAAGGTTTGTATTTTCAGTAGAGGTAGAAGCAAGAGCAAAGTCCGTCTAACTATTACTGGTAACATTATAGAACAAGTTAACTGTGTCAAATATCTCGGTATGTGGCTGGACAACTCGCTAAGATGGGGAATACATATAAATAACATCCAACAAAAGATTAACCGCTTTTTAAATATCTTTAAAGTATTGGTAGGGTCAAAATGGGGCATCCATCCAAAGCATCTCCGGAGGCTTTACATAGCAATAATTCGTAGCAGGTTTGACTATGGCTGCTATTTGTATGCAAATAGTGCCAAATGTCATCTCCTCAAGCTCGATAGACTACAAAACAATACGATGAGACTCATAGGGGGTTTTATCAGGACCACTCCAATACACGTAATGGAGAGTGAGATATGTCTTCAACCTCTCTCCATCCGAAGACACTTTTTAGCTGGTAAATATTACTTAAAAGCAAAATCTGTCTGCAATACTGGTATTGTTAATATTTTGGATGAGCTGTCGGACATGTGCCGGGGATCCTACTGGAGAAGTAAACATTTGCCCTTATTAGTAGATATTCACAGATCTTACAGCGAATTTCCGATGCATTGTAGTTCCATATTAGATATTTTTACGTTAAACACTTGGGTAAGTAATATTGATTTATCTACGGCGATAAAAACTGAAATCGAAGGAATCAATAAGTCAAAAAGATTGATTAGGGTAAATGATCTTAAAGCTAAATATTTTGAAATGATAAGTTCTAAGTATAACGGATACTATAAACTATATACCGATGGGTCTAAAGAAGATTCAAACATGGGGTCCGCTTTTTACGATCCACAGTTAAATATTAAAGTAAAATTTCAAATTAATGCAAATATAAGTATTATGAATTGTGAACTAGTAGCTATTGCCGAAGCCCTTTCATACATACTGCATGTGGACCAAGAAAACTTTGTTGTTTTCTCGGATTCAAAAAGCAGCCTACAACACTTGGCTCGGGTACCCTCGAGTCTTCGAGGGATTCCGATAGCCATGGTTATTTTAGACTCCATTTGTAAAATCCGTGCTTTAAATAAAACTGTCACTATCCAGTGGATCCCTGCACATGTCGGAATTATGGGTAACGAGGAGGCGGATTTGGCAGCTAGACAAGCAGCTTCTGAAGGAACCAACTATTTATGTTTGCCGTTATATTCCGACTGGCTTGGACATTTAAAGGGAGTATGTAAACAGAAGTGGAAAGAATATTTTAAAGAATGTTCAAAGTTAAAAGGAATCTGGTATCAAACGATCCAAACTGAACCTCCTCGCTACCCATGGTTCGGAGAAATTAAGGCAGACAGAAAATATGTAGTAGCTCAGTTGAGAATGCGTTCCGGGCACATTCCAAGCAACAAATTTAAATGTTTGATGTGTAAAATCCCCTCTCCAAATTGCACAGTTTGCGGGGTTATTGATGACCTATGTCACGTGTTGATGGAGTGTGACTGGAATGCATACGAAAGAGAAAAAGCGATGGGGAGTGGGATGAATCTTGGAATTTGCAACAGCATCTTAGCGTCTCCTTCTTCTGACAAGGCTAGAATGTTATACAAAGTATTTTTAAAAAACATGCACAAATATAACAGCTAGTGTTACAAATTGTATTAGATACTTGTCTGAAGAATTAGGTGTACGAGATTGTATTATCTTTATATATATAATTCTTCTGTGAGTGTGTATGTTCCTGAACTTCTCTTAAACGACTGGACCGATTTTGATGAAATTTTTTGTGTGTGTTCAAGGGGATCTGAGAATGGTTTAGATTCACAATTTTGTCCGCTGGACAATGTTTTTTTAATTAATTTTTAATTTATTAGTAGTTGTTGAGTTGTCGTTGCGAAGCTTGCCGTGATGACGGGTCGTATAGCGTCTAGACTGGACAGGGACAGGACAGGGACAGGACAGTGAGACAGGACAGTGAGACAGGAAAGTGAGACAGGACAGTGAGACAGGACAGTGAGACAGGACAGTGAGACAGGATAGTGAGACAGGACAGTGAGACAGGACAGTGAGACAGGACAGTGAGACAGGACAGTGAGACAGGACAGTGAAACAGGTCAGAGAGACAGGACAGTGAGACAGGACAGTGAGACAGGACAGTGAGACAGGACAGTGAGACAGGACAGTGAGACAGGACAGTGAGACAGGACAGTGAGACAGGACAGTGAGAGGACAGTGAGACAGGACAGTGAGACAGGACAGTGAGACAGGACAGTGAGACAGGACAGTGAGAGGACAGTGAGACAGGACAGTGAGACAGGACAGTGAGACAGGACAGTGAGACAGGACAGTGAGACAGGACATTGAGACAGGACAGTGAGACAGGACAGTGAGACAGGACAGTGAGACAGGACAGTGAGACAGGACAGTGAGACAGGACAGTGAGACAGGCCAGTGAGACAGGACAGTGAGACAGGACAGGACAAGACGGGGACAGGACGGGGACGGGACGGGGACGGGACGGGACGGGGACAGGACGGGGACGGGACGGGACGGGGACAGGACGGGGACGGGACGCGGACAGGACGGGGACGGGACGGGGACGGGACGGCGACAGGACTGTCCAACCGGAGGGAGGTGGGAGACGACCTGACTTAGGTCGTCGAAGTCAATTAAATGTGCGACGGGCTACCTCACGTGCAATGGCGCAGTACCTCACTTAATTGCATTTAATGTAAATAAAACATTTGTATTAAGTTTTGACCACATTTTACACAAATATATTATGTAGGTGATACGAAGTTCACCGGGTCATCTAGTAATGATATAAGATTGTAGTATTATAATGTATGTTTAGCTTTAATTTTGAAATATTTCTATTCTGTACGGGAGTGACATAATCACTATGGTTAAAACTCCCATATAAAAAATAAAGAGAAAAAAAAAAAAAAAAATGACGAGACGAGTAAGACGCTGATAGTAAGCGCCTGGCCATAAACAGAAGCAACACCACACACAACTTTGAATTACAAATCACTGTATGGCACTGAACTGCGCTCGTCACCCCGAGACAAAAGATGTTAAGTCTCTAATGCCCAGTAATTTCACTGGCTACAATATCCTTCAAACCGAAACCCAACAGTGCTTACACACTGTTGCTTGACGGCAGAAATAGACAAAGCGGTAGTACCAACTCAAACGGCCTCTCTCATACGAGGGACCTACCTTGAAAATGTAGTAGGTAGTATTTGTATTGTGTGGATCACTATGGTTTTAACACTATGTGTACGGTGGTCGCTATCCGGGCGGATATGAATATACCACCAGCAAATATTCAACAATATTCCTAATTGACAATATGTAACATATCATCCAAATTATATAAAGCCTAAAGCGTATATTCCAACACAGGTGTATGGATATTCGCTTCCAATCCGTTCAAACAACATTCGCAGAACAAACAAAGTATTGATAAATCGCAAACCAAACAAACCCAAAACTGAAACGTCGCTCGTGATTGAAAAGTAAATTTGTGGACGAACTGATTCTGAAAGCGGATTGATTGTTGCATGAATCATTTTGAATTTGATCAAGTAACAAAACTCGCGAATTACAATTGGTTTTTGGACAAAAAGTACTGGAAACATTGAAACTAAAGCCACGCGTGTACATTCTAAAATAATTGAAACCTATGCACTCGATACAAACTACAATTTTATTCCTTTCAAGTATGTTTTACTAAATGAAAAACTGAACAGATGACTATGAATGTCGCTTAATTCTGATGAAATCAGCGCCAAGCAATTAATTGTTTGGCATTATGCTGATCTAGATCCTCTTGGCACTGTTGCGGTGGGACATATACCGTACAGACTTGTGTTTTGTTTGTTTTTGTTTTATTTGCCTATTGTTTTGATATGTACTTATATTGTTAAAACTTTTACTACCCAATGGTTGCCAGTAAATGTTTTCTGTCTTTCTTTCTTTTCTTTTAAATCACAGAAGTACGTCGGTCACAAATGCTTGTACCACATCTTACCTAGGCCGAGGTCGCCCTAAAAGAGGTGGCTTGATTACACGGAGATATGAAAACCAATGGTCTCTTTCCGAAGGATTCTCAAGATCGCCTAAAGTGGAATCGTCTAAATAGATACGCGGACCCAGGCACTAAGTCGGAATAACACCAGGCAGGAAAGAAAAAAGAATTAACATAAATACTGAAGCAAGTATGCTCTAGTATAGAATTTTCTAACGCAGTAAGGGAATTTCATTCGAAAGCAAAGTTAATTAAAAAGTGTCCAACTCGAAATTGAATTCGTAAAAGCCACTGCCAATCACACCAAAAACATTTAAACTTTAAAGAATTGGAGATTTGAAACAAAATATTGGTTTATGTAGAAATCCAATTTGAATTTAGAATGAAATATTAACAACGAGAAAGTAAGCATTATACACTGAACTTGTAAGTGGACACGCGCTTTACAGTTTGAAAATAAGATCTATTGCGTAGGTTAACTATTATAACGATAACAAACAGATAACTTTATATTATTGTTGGTAATACAATATTTATTGTTCGGCTCCTACGCGTCTGCAATATATACTCTACGCCTACAGCTTCTGTCTATGTATATAGTAAGGATAAGGTACTGTCTATTGTATAAGCATATAAAATCATATCTTTAACTTTAAAAAGTAGAATATTGTACTGATATTTTGGTACATGTAGACATAATTACAGATGACCTGATAAAGGTCGCAGGAAGTCGCTGGATGCAGGCCGCTTCCAACAGGTCGGTTTGGAAATCTTTGGGGGAGGCCTATATTCAGCAGTGGACGTCCTGTGGCTGATGATGATGAGACATAATTAGGACAGCGTAAGAGGCTTATATTTATCTATCTATGTAAGAATATTCTCTTTGATCGATTAGTACAAAGCATTTATATACGCCGAAGCATAATGCGATTGGTATACGCGAAATTTGCGAGTGGTAGAGCCATGCTGTAGATAGTTTTGTCTACAGAATGAATGGGCCGGCTCGACCTGGTCGTTACCACTATCTCACAGAAAACTCACGTAAAGTAGCAGATTACTGCTGCGTTTCGTACGGTGATTGTGATATCCGGAAGCCCAAATCCTTCTCCCCTTACCAATCCCTTAATTATCCCTTTACTTTAAGATCAGCAACGTGCCCATGATTATTCTGGTATTGTGAGCGTACATGGGTGGTGGAGGTCACTTACCATCAAGTGACCCACTTGCTCGTTTGCCGACCTATGCTACAAAAAATGTATATAAGTCGCCGTGGTTGAAGTTGGCTTTATGCAAGGTAGACACAGATCGGATAAAAAAAAACTGCTTATGAAATAATATCAATGAAACTGACGCTCCAATAACTCATCAATCAAATGGCCTTTTATCCAGAAATCTGTCTATCATTGGCATATGCCCAACTGTCAAGAGTGACGTAGGTCAGAGGGTATTTCGTAAACATGTCAAGGCTCATCTTTGTACTATGAATGGTTTCACTTGAAGGGTCACGAGTTGGAACAACTTCAGAATATCTTGGGACTTCGTTTTGTAACTAATGCATGCAGATGATTATGCTCTACTCAAGCACGTTTCAGCATTCATATTTTATATAATTGAAAGCCACATCTCAGTCTTTACTGTCTGAATGGTAATTTACTTTGACAAATACTTGACTGGAGTAAGTTACGTCTGTCTTGTTAGCTTAAGTTGTTTGCTGAACATGATGAAATATGTAGGCATCAGTAAGATTTTACTATTTTTGTTGTTTATAATATCGAAGGAATTAACTCTACAAAACAATAAATAATATGTTTGACTGTGAAATTCATCAACAAAAATAATGTTCTCCTAGCTAAAATAATCAGAAAATATCGGCCTTCACTTGTAGTTTTTTTGTGAGGAAGTAGATGACACATGATATACGAAGTTCTACCAACTTATTTCTATTGCCTTATCACACTGCTGATATTGATGATTAACGAGCATTTTTTTTAACTATCCCGCCCACACACCGTTGGGATCGACAGCGGCACACAATTTTGTTTAGACAGTGGTACTTGCAGTGAAGCTCGGCGACTCTTTGGGCATGTGAAATTTTCTGTTCAGCAACGAAATTAATCAAATAGAAAGTTAGGGAAAAGTTAGACATATTAATTGTCCACTTACGTTCATAGCAAAACGGGAGACAAAATAATGAACTAAGCACAATCAACCTGAGGCACAAGGACATTTGCAACTGGACAAGCCAGAAGTCAAGCACCATGGAAGTCATTAAGTGGGTCCTATCACGCGAACTGTTAAGCTTGATTCCAATAATAGGCGCCGGTAAGCAGGGAAATTCTTCCTAGTCTCCACAAGATCCATATAGTATACAACTCCAGATGTTATTTGCGTACTGTATAACATAATGTCTTACCGAGCATGTTAAATCCATTGATTCCGAAGAGGGCTGCATCTCCCTGTCCTCCGGGGAACACGTACAGTGTTGGATGGCTGAATCTGATGTTACCGACCACGTCGCTTGGCACCAGGAGCTGGTCCAGCGAGGCTGGCACCACGTATGGTTCCAGGTATGCTGTTGAAAAAAACAATGGAGTAGTTGGTCATATAACAGTAATTATAATCAACGTTATTATTATTGCCTGCATATTTTATTTCAATGTTAAAAATAAATCGAGCTTAGTTATAATTAAAGAAGGTAAAATTAATTTCAGTCACGGACCTAATAATATCTCTGTATAGATTCACATAGCTGATTAGGACCATTCATATAAAGAAGATATGTCGTCTTACATAATTACGAAAAATATTAGTTCTCTGGAAAACAGTTATTCAAGATTTAAAAATACTAATACAAAATAGTCCTTCACATGTTCAAATGATGAATTATAGTAGGTTCTCACCATTCTATGTTAGTAAACAGTCGAATTGATCAACCAAAACTTGACGGACTTTGTTAATTCCAGTCTGTTGTTGAAAGCGATTCGATTCGTCTGAATTATGATAATGCGAATAGTCCATAGGTTTTGAATTTAAATATATTCTCATTGGAAATATATATCATAGTAAATGTTGTAAAAAAAACACCACGTAATAGATATAAACAGTAAAGGGAAACACATAATCTCGAAACTTGATATCATATAGGAAATACACAATGTCTTTCATAATGAAGAATGATTCAACAATATACTCATATGATAAAGATAAGTATAATTGTCTATTTTTGCTAAACAGCAGTGTGTAAGCACTGTTGTGTTTTAGTTTCGAGAATATAGAAGCCAGTGAAGTTACGGGCCTTTATGAGACTTAACATCTTATCTCTCGAGGTGACGAGAGCCTTCTAATGTTATTTGAAGCGTTGTAATTCAAGATTATGTTTAGTGTTGTTTCTGTTTTTGTGCAGTTGTGATGTATACCATCAGACGAGCGACGTGCGTGTTACGTAATTCAGGCTAATAAAAATGTTATTCCATGAGACCCAAAGGGATAGGTAGAGGTCTTACAAATTGTTACATTTATTTCCTTCCTATAATGTGATAACAATATAGGTTCTGCTATTGGGTCTTTGGTCATTAAAATAGACATCATATTTTGAAAGCTTATAGAGACCCCATACACCTATTCTTATAGCTTTAAATGTTTCGATTACTTCATATTCCCAGGCTTTACTTTATTCGCATTCTCTTCTTACATTAATTAAAATTTCTTATTCAGATTTTCGTTCAAGTTGTCATCACTCGATTTATTTTCTACATCAAATTGCCGTTCAATATCGCGTCCGTTTCGAACCTCTCACACGTGACCTAGATATACTAGGAAGTCTAACAACCTGTATCCGGTGACCTAATCAGAGTCGGGAGCAATATTTCTACCTCAGTAACTTGTATCGTGTCACTACATATCCAATCTTATCACAGCGAGATTAAAGTCGAAATTTTATTGAGTCTATTACGCTTAAAAGGCTAAGTTATTAGAAGCTTGATTGATGTGTCGAGTTTATTTGAAGACGGGGAAGAGTAAAGCTTTTGCAAATGAATGAGGATATGATCCAATGTTATTGGAAATTTTATTGCATTACCGATTTTCAAAATTATAGGAGTCGTATACATTGTATAGATTCATAAGTTAAGACTACTTTTCTTTAAGACTTTATTAGTCGAGGTAGCCGTAATATTTTAAATATTTCTAACGTTTTAAAATCTTCGAATATAAAATAGTTTTAAAACTATTTGTTATTTCAGCAAAAACTGAAAAGAAGTTCTGAAAAGAAGCACTAGTTGCTCAGCCAACTCGGTTGAAGACAAAGGCGTGAGCGTACATTATTCTTATTTGAATCTTTAGTACTGCAATCTTATCCCAATGGATTCAATTAATTATTGATCATTTTAAAAAGCTAGACATAATAATCATAGAATTATAATTCATAAATTCCATTCCATTAGCAAATATTTCTATTCGTTCCTTCTCTTGTAGTCTAGACAAAAGAAAACTCGTTCAGAATTCATCTTCATATTGCTCGTTAATTTCAAGATGAATTTTTTCTCCAAATTAAATTTAGTTCATTGAAGCGGTCTGGATGAAAAGTAACGCTGTTATCTTGTCTGGAGTCTTCTTAAAAGAATTGTTAGCGACACATTTTTTTTTACTAGCCCTGTATTATACATGTCCCACTGCTAGGCACGGGCTTCCTCTACTGAGGGGTTAGGCCTTAGGCCACCACGCTGGCCTAATGCGAGTTGGTGGACTTCACATACCTTCGAAAAATCTTATCGAGTTCTCAGGTATGCAGGTATCCTCATGATGTTTCCTTCACCGTTAAAGCAAGTGATAATTACCAATGAATATACACGTAACTTAGAAAAGTCAGGGGTGTATGCTCCAGGGGCTGGTTTCGAACCTGCGACTTTCGTCCCGACAGTCCGTACCACTTCCCGCTGAGCTATCGCTGCTTGCGACACATTTAATTTAGTATTTTATGCAAATTTAATAATATTTTATTGTTTGCTTTGCTAATAGGAAGCGCCGTCTATAGTTATTTATGTTTGACACGGTTCTTGTTTGCTTTCGTACTATTTCGCCTATGTGAAATGACTTTTCTAGAATATTGTAAAAAAGGTGCTGTCAACTCAATGTTTTTGAAAATTCCATATTATGCATGCATTAAAATGTTTTCCATGTGTAAAATTGCATAATCATTAATTCCATAGTTTACACGAATAATAAACAAGATGTTGTATTATTGATCTAAAATGCGGACTTTAAAATAAAAATAATCATGAGCACTCATGCTCGTAATCTTCGGGTAGGCAGATGTGTAACCAGTACACCCACATTTCACGGAGCGTATTTATCGCCATCCCATAATGTGACAGGGGCGAGCCATCAAGGGAACATCTCCATTGATCAATTATGCCATACCTATCACCATACCAGATAAATTTTAATCTCATTGCCGTAGTTTTTCGTATGGAAAACTCAAATACAAATTGTCATTGCCTCACCTGGGATTTAAACCGAAAAACCCTAGAATTTTTCACCCAAAGTAGATTTGGATACTATTTTTATTCGAGCACGATTTATAGTAAGTTATGAAATGATAAAAATAAATCCAACTACAGAACATTCACAATCGTCGAGTGGAAGCGAGCTCAAGTTGACATTATGAACAATGTATCATTTTATTTTATTGTAGAGAAACCTCTTGTTAAAAGCAGTACGCTACGCTGATCCTAAGTAGGGCATTCAACAGCTATTTTGTGAAGGAACCCTTTTGTGTCAGAAGTATACGCTATTATATGGACTCGTGTACAATTGTAGAGTAAAAACATGAGATCAGTTGGTAAGTGTGTGTTTTATAGCAGATGATGGTAAATGAAAAAGTGGTTCAGCTGATAGTGAGTGATCAAGAAATCCATGATATTAGAAGAGTCATGGACGCGTTGCAGGTCTTAAAGGTGATAATTAAGGGATTGGAAAGAATAGGGGTACATGGGCCTCTGGATATCTCAATCATCGTACAAAACGCAAATGCAAACTGCTACTTCACAGTTTTTTTATTCATAACTTTTACTTTACTTATTATTCTGTTCATTAATCATGATCATCATAACTTTACAATTGTTTTAAAAACTCCTAACGATTATTGAACGACACAACTGCGTAATATTGCTGTGTAAGTTCAACAGGAGCTCATAAACTCGACAGCAAAGAGAAGTTTTAATAAAATATCCCCACATTATACGGGTAACCGATATGTGTAACTTGTAAAAGCAATTTTAAGTTGGTAACAAGTTTCAACTTGTTCATACATGTTATAAAGTTATCGTGCTCTATTATTGTTTTAAACCAGGATAAGTATTGATGAGATTATTAGAAATTAAATTTAATAAGCTGTTATTATTTGTTAAGCGATAATGTAATTATATGTATTCAACAATTCAATTATAGCTTTTTTTACTATCATTTGATTGAATGACGAAACGAGCATACCATCCCATAAACAGAAGCAACACCACAATGAACTTTAAATTACAAAGCACTGCATGGCACTGAACTGTGCTCCTCACCTCGAGACATAAGATGCTAAGTCTCATAATGCCCAGTAATTTCACTGGCTGTAATGACCTTCAAACCGAAACACAACAGTGCTTACACACTGTTGATTGGCGGCAGAAACAGACATAGCGGTGGTACCAACCCAGACGGCCTCTCGCATACGAGGGACCTACCACCTTATATTACATATAGGTAGCAGCTTCTTATGAGTAATCATAATATAGTACATCTACATTTATGATATTTCGCTCACAAAGGCGTGACTGAGACACATATTAGTAACAAACTCTTAATTGGAAATGTAAATGCTTTACATAAATAGTAGGTACATACAAACCACCTCTTAATACGAGAAAATCCATTTACAGATCTCTCCGAGCCCGCTCATTATAGTATTACGGTACATGAGTATGAAATAAAGACGAAGTTTCGGAATATTGGGAAATTCTGAACAAGACGGAAAATTAGAGATGAGCGTGCGATGTAGGCGGGAGCGGTTTAATCAAATTTGTGTTAAATTATGCAGAACGATTTTGGTTACATGATGGGTTCGTTCCCGAGGTGTTATATATTTAGCACAAACGTCTAATATGAAAGCAGACGACATTCATTTAACGATGATGATGATGAGAACGATGATGAGAATAAACAATATTACACCAGTCATTGAAGTAAAAGTTTTTCGATCACAAATGAATTTGGTATCTTTTCAATTTGTTGTTGCGACTAGTGTCAGAAAAATGAAGGTAACGTTGCGACAAGTTATAAATGAGCTTCTTGTTAAGAACAAATGTCATGTTAAACCTAGGTTGTGGTGTTTCTTTTCTTTTCTGAAGTTACTAGAATTGTTAATGTGTGCGTGTTTTTATGCGTAAAAGACTCTGTTTTGGGAATGTCAGATCCTCTTCCTATGATATATTTTTGGTGGGAAGGAAACTGAATAAATTAAATCCTTTCTGAAGAACACAGACTGGTCTTTATCCGAAATAATACTCGATTTCTCTTTATACAATAGGGAATAGAGCCTTAGTAACTGTAAAACCAGAAACCACAAATGAATTCGTTCGCTTCCGCTTGTCACTCCAACCATTACTAATGCTCGAGCCCAACAACCGTCGAACTCCATGCCACGAACAATTTGAAACTCCGCCGGAGAATTAACTGTTGTGCAGCGTTTTACGGTTTCGCTTGCTCTTTTAAATGTCAGTAAATATCGAGAGTTCGTGTTGTGTGGATTTTTAAAACTTTTGTTATTTTTGAGTTTTCATCTGGATTATTTGCTAAAGTAACTATTTTTTTTATAATAAATTAGATAATATATAGGTGTGCCTCTAGAGACTCGAAGATGTCATATGCTTCTCTATATATCACAAGCCCCTATAGAAGAGGGACAGTTAGATCATATGAATCATCTCTTCGATGTAGTTTGGTATATTGTAAAAATATCTCTCCACTTCCTTCTCATACCCTAGAAACGGTATCTGGGTAGCTTATTACCCCTTTACTAGACCATTGGCTTGCGGCATTCCTAAAATTAATTTTATTTTGCCATCTGGTTAGATTTGATAGTGACAATAGCCTCTCAGATGTCTTATATTCTGTCCCTAGTTATCTTTTTCTTGTTATAGATTGCCCGGAAAGTTGCCTAAATTGAAGAAACTACTTGGGAGCTCTCCGTTTCGAATACAATCTAATCTTAGGTTTAATTAAAGGCGACTTCGAATCCAGTGCTGTTATGCATTGAGGAGTTTTCAAACTAGCCCAATGTTGTGGGTCACCCCATAACCACAGTATTAAGTAGAGCTGGCCTCCAGTTGTCGTGACGTAGACAATTTTATAATTTTAATTTTAAGTTACATGTTTTAGTATGCACAGCATTATATTATGTTGCATGATTCATAATGGAAATAAACTTTTCTTTCTTTCTTCTTTCTGTCTTTCAATATTTTCTTCGTATTCCGCCATCAGATCTTAGCCAAATTTATATGGGATCAACTACGATCAGTTCATATTTGTCAATATCTATCGTGTCAGTACATACACGCAGTGAATTGCGAACCGTCTGATTTTTTAAGTCAGTTATAAAAGTACTAATTCTTAATCGACGTCACAAAATTCTATCTATAGCTCGTAAATTTTCACAATAAAATATCACACTACTGAATTAATTAAGTCCTTTCATACATCCAGCAAGTTTGTATAAATTAAACTGGGTCCGGCAACTGTTCTGTAACTTACTGCGTTGAGTAAGTTTGCAGTTGAAACAGTATGAATAGGGACTAACGAACTTATTCCTGATGTGATTATTTCACATGATATTAGTTTGTAAGACTAAAGTAGCCGCACTCGGCACGCGGATTTCACTTGGACTTTCAATACTGTTGTAGCACACTGTAGTTTTGATAAAAGCTCCAACAGGATGTCATGTATTGTATTTTTTTACACCTGATGGTAAGCGTAGTGCAGTCCAAAAAACTAGAGACCACCGACAAACAATGAGTTCATCGGTGATCACCAGAATCATGTCGGCCTGTATAAATGCAAGAAGCATTTATACAGGCCGATATATCTCTTCGGAGAGGAATGAAGCAAATCAAGGGGCCTGTGACAAGACAGCCGGATGACCGATGCAGGCACAGGGATACAAGGATGTACTCCTATACCCGGCCCAGCCAACCATCAAGTCATGTCGCAAACTCTTCTAAAGAACCGGATATACACTAGCTGATCTTGGAACGCGATCCACACAAGGTGTGTGGGTGATTACGGCAGGTTTTAACATGTGTACGGTGGTCGCTATCCGGTCGGATATGAATATCCAAGCACTAGCTAAAACGTAGTAGTCTAACGGACGGTAATGGCCTCAGCCCAATGCACGGCTTCCAAAGATTCTTCAATAGTTCCTTGGTATTAAAAGACGTCCATGACAAATGCTTTCATTCATTTAATTCGATTAACGTATAATTCAAACCTTTACATTTCATTCATCAATTTGTTTGGTTCTTCATTCGTAGCGTCATCAATCGATTCCATTCACAAACGCACTCATTGTTTATTTATCTAATATGTCATCCATTCATTCGATTGCGAACATACGATTCAATCAATATTTGTTTTTCATTCACATGCCAACTCATTCATTTGTTTAATTATAAATTATATCTAACGTTGTCAATTATTGATGACCAAATGTTTTGATTGATTAGTAACTTTATGATTACACTAGCTTTTGCTCACGGTTTTGCTCGCGTAAATGTTTTTTTTTTTTGGTTAAATTTAATCTATTTCCTATTCCAGGTCATGATCTACCTGTTTGCCAAGTTTCATTCAGACCAGTTCAGCCGTTAAGATATGATTAATTAAACATCCAACTTCATAAAATTCAAATTCATAAACATACAAACTTTTACATTAACAATTATAATATTAATAGCATAAATGATATATCTTAACATTTACTCAGTTTACAACTACTCTAAAACTGTGCCATCTAATTGGAAAACTAAATATTATCTTCGGCACGACCGTAAAAATTATTACCAACTTTTTAATTTTAATTACCAACTTCATCATCAAAAATAATAATAACTTAAAAAACTAAAAAACACGCTTTTATAAAAAATCCAACTAAAAAATAGAAAATTAATTTTAATGAACTTGAAGAAAAATATGTATTTTATTGTAAAAAAGCGTATTATTTTTCATATTTAGAAAATAAAAATATTTATTTATTTATTTTCTTAATATTATAGTAGTAAGTATACCAAATTTCGATTCAATCCGATGTTTTGCAGGTCAAAATTATGTTCAAAGTTTCCGTTACATACTAACATACGTATGAAGCTAATAAAAGCGTGTTAAAAATATCCCAAAATCTATCCCTCGTTTTAATTAATGTAGCAAATAATAATACTGCTGTACCTCAAGAGCAAACGATGGCTGAAGTAAAGTTAATACTCGTTAGCGTTTCGAATAAAGACGAAGTTCGTCGTCTGCACCTATTGTATGAATTAGCGCTTTCATGCAAAGTTGAACTTTGTACTAGCATGTCATTTGAGGAAATACGTATGGTTCAATTAGAAGTTAATTAATTGTATTGGCAATTGTTTTATATCCTCCAGTTCACAATGGTAATTTTGTTTTAATTTGGTTTCAACTTGTTTTCTCACACCCGCGTGAGTTATTATTTTATTAGTACTATTTTTGGTAATTCCTTTCCTTCTTACATCTTCTTTACATGATTGAAGTCGAATTTATAAGCGCCACGCCTGCCCATAACCAGATGCAACACCACACAGAACTTTGAGTTACAAAGCACTGTATGGCACTAAACTACGTTCGTCACCCCGACGTATAAGAGGTTAAGTCTCATAACGCCCAGTAATTTTACTGGCTTCAATACCCTTCACACCGAAATACAACAGTGCTTATACACTGTTGCTTGGCGGCAGAAATAGACAAAGCAGTGGTACCAACCCAGACGGCCTCCCGCATACGAGGGACCTACCACTATGTCCAACCCAGACGGCCTCCCGCATACGAGGGACCTACCACCTTGTAAATTGCTTTCTTATGGTATATTACATAAATTTGCCATAAACATCTCAGTATAATCCGATAGTTATCACTCACCGATAAAGTCCTTGATGGCTTGCGAGCCAGAGTCCAATATATCTGTAGAGTTGACCCTAATCTTGCAATATTTGACGAACGGCATCTCAGGCAGGCGAGCCCAGTCGCCGCCGCCGCTCGTCGAGCAGTGTACATCGATCGAAATGGAATTCTCATACGCGCGGATGACGCGTTGCACTTCATTCTCTTGGTATGCGTCTGTGAAATCTGCCAGGGAAAAGGTCCCGTCCTGTAAGTAAAAGATAATTTGAGTTATATCTAACCAACAGAACACAGAATCACGCGGGCTGGCTTGCGTTACCACAGCTAAAACTAATATTGTAACTAACCTTCTGATGTAGCTTTAGTTTGACATTTTTGCAATACATTAGAGAGAGATGAATGGTGATCAACCTATGCTTGAATTTAGTTGAGAAAACGAAGTTCAGGTCGGTGTAGATGTGCATTTTTTGGGTGACATCACTTACTGATGGTATTTGATCTCAGTTAGCTTGTGGTCTCCTCCATCGCGGCTCGAAATAAAAAGTTCGCGAAATCGTAGTTCTGCCGGACCATTAAGCTGTGGAATAGTTTGCCGGCACACGTGTTCCCTTCTTCCTGTAATATGGGGTTCTTTAAACGGTGTGAAGAAGCAGTGCTGGTGGGAGGATACTTGTATCCGACCGGATAGCGACCACCGTACACTGGTGCTAAAACCTGCCATAGTGGCCCACCTTGTGTGGGTCGCGTTCCAGGGTCAGCCAGTGTATATCCGGTTCTCCCCAGGGGGCTTGCCCCCTGATCCTAACCCTTTTCCCATCCCTTTTTCCTTCTCCTCCCCCTTGGCCCTTTGGCAGGCCGGCATGATCTTGCCGACCTACGATGGACACATTGTTTATCGTTGGTAGACACTTTTCTTGGATTGCGCTACACTTACCATCAGGTGTAGCGTAGTCACTTTGCCGAGCCAGGATAAAAAAAAAAAAAAAAAAAAGTTAGGCAGGCTGGCATGATCTTGCCGACCAACGATAGACACAATGTTTATCGTTGGTCGACACTATTCCTGGATTGTGCTACACTTACCATCAGGTGTGGTGTAGTCACGTTGCCGAGCCAGGATAAAAAAAATCAAGCGTACCTATCTGTAATCCTAGAATATTATATCAGTACATGTACCGACATGAATCAAGAGCGTAAACATCAACTGTGTAGCCGTTCATTTATAGTTCTGATTGGCGGAATTAGCAAACACGGAGTGCTGTTGCTTCATGTAATTGGTTTGTCAGTCGATGCTCGGCGTTTATTGGACCCTCAACTTAACCCACTACTGTCTTTCTATGCCCAGGACTCGTGCCGGTAATTATAATAAGAAATCTTTTATGTATCACCATGGGTTATCATCTGAAAACCAACGCTGCAATGTACTACACGTTGTAGCATTTTAAGCTGAGATGGGACCATTTACGGCCTCATACAACTGACTAGTGGGCACCCTCTGCCTATTATACCTACTAGGCTATTTTTGTTTTGTTTGTCGCCATAAATTTATATTATTGTAGTAGGTACTTAGTCATTACTATTATTAGTGTGAGATACCGTAATAAACGTATTTTCTTTCTTTCTTTCTTATTTTATAATATTTGTTTCGCTCGTTGTTTCGACTACTAAACATACGTAATTATTTGTAGATTTCGTAAAATATTGCCCGCACGTACAAATTTATTATAACAGATAGTTAGAAACACTTAGCCTTGGATAATCAAGAAATAAAGCAGAAATTGGGACTGATTACATAATATTTGTAATCAGTTACATAATTGTAATCAGTTCCAATTTCAAATCAGCCTAATGGCTGTCTTGGAACATTGTATCCTTAATGATATGAATATGTTATGGATTTATGTGTATAAATGTATGTGTATACATGCACATTCACGCCTGTAATCCCCGAATGGTACCAGTATACCCACATTTCGCCGAGCTTATTCCCCTTCCATGATGTGATAGGGGTAAGCCTATCGCCATACCGGGCACATGCCAGACTCCATGATACGGAGCATTATGTGATAGAAATACCCAATATTAATTTTACCCAACCTGGGGATCGAACTCAAAACTTCATTCAGCAGACGTACCGCGTACGCTTTATAATTGAGCCAAAGTAGTCGTGAATTTAAATAATATATTAATTCCGCGGTAATACAGTTATCAGTACTCTAAAAATATTCGCTAAACCCATATAAATTATACATGCTCCACTGCTGGTCACGGCCTCCTCTACTGAATGAAAGGGGTTAGGCCTTAGTCCACCACGCTGGCCCAATGCGGATTGGCAGACTTCACATACCTTCGAAAAAAATCTTATCGAGTTCTCAGGTATGCAGGTTTTCACGATGTTTCCTTCACCGTTAAATCAAGCGATAATTAACAATTAATATACACGTAACTTAGAAAAGTCAGAGGTGTTTGCTCTTGGGGCTGGTTTCGGACCTGCGGCTTTCGTCTCGACAGTCCGTACTTCTTCCCGCTGAGCTATCGCTGCTTATTATCGCTATTATCTAGTTTTATTTCAGTTTCATTGCGATAGAGTTCACTCTTAAAGTTGAAGTACATTTGCGAAGCCATCTAATCTGAAGCCTCGTCTAAAAACTCTCTTAATTGGACCGAGTTTCCTTTGTGTTCTAAACCCTTTCTTCTAACAAAAGTTGAACATTGGTATGCTTGGGTATCGATTTCCTAAATGTGCCAAGTGTGAGTCGAACTCTTACTTCGAGGGATCCGTACAACGAATATTTCATTAGTTTCACATCAACATTTACACTTTAGTTACACCAAGTTTGAATTGCAAGTATTAGCTTTTATAAGCGAGCACGGCAAAATGACTGGACTACACCTGATGGTAAGCGTAGTGCACTCCAAAATACTAGCGATCACCGACAAACAATGAGTTTATCAATGGTTACTGGAATAATGCCGGCCTGTATCAATGCTTATTCATACTCCAAACAGGGAAGAAGCAAATCGAAGGGCCGGCAGCAGAACAGACGGATGACCGATGCAGGTACAGGGATACAAGGATGTAACCCGCGTGAACAGCATTTTCCGGGATAAAAGTAGCCTATAACCGTCTCCAGGGTCCCATCTGTCTCTGTAGATAAATTCATCAAAATCGGTTCAGTGATTTAGGCGTGAAAGCGTAACAAACAAACTCACGTTCGCATTATCTTTTACCCCCTTATTAAATAAAATTTCCAAAATTCCTGAAACACGTATTTATTTATTTTACGTCAGTAACCAAAATACAAAATTTTGTTTATGTAACTTTAAAAATGACGGACTTTCATACATATTATCACCCCCTATTTTGACCCCTTTGGGGTGGAATTTTCCAAAATCCTTTCTTAGTGGGTGCCTACATAACAAAATGAATATACAGTCCGAATTTCATGCTTGTAGCCTTGATAGTTTGCGCTCGGCGATGATGAATCAGTCAGTCAGTCAGGACATGTTATTTTATAAGTATAGACAAACGATATAGGCTTCGTAATATGATCCAGTTGGCACCCTGTTATTACGGAACCTTAAAGAAAGAACGTTTTATTAGAGTTGGTTTGAAAAGATACTAACGAGTTTCGTTCTGTTTTCTTTCAATTTCTGTAGAAATCTCGACGCAGTGTTATTAAATTTCAAAGTTTTATTCAATGTGTAATTGATAAGTTAAGACTTGATGATTTAAATGTTTTTTATTGAAATTGATGTTAAAATATGCCGAAATGATGAACCTACCTATTAGAATTTTACAGATTTTTTCGAAATATCTATGTGTAATAATTATTTATCTTTGACCGTAGCACAACAAACGAAAGCGATCAAATAAGACTCCTTAGTACTTAGGTACAAATCTTTGTTAGTTTTTTTATAGCATAGGCCGGCACACCATCAATCTGATGGTAAGTAAAGTAAGTAATAGTAAGGGTCAAATGATATTGGGTTTATGTAACACAAAATGCTCAGTATCGGCCCGGAGTCTGGAATTGTGACCGGTATGGCGATAGGCTCGCCCCTATCACATAATGGGTCCGAAACACGCTTGGCAAAATGTGGGTGTACTGGTTACACCTCTGCCTACCCCTTCGAGGATTATAGGCGTGAGTGTGTATGTATATATATGTACATGTATATTAATCATACACGTCATTTCCACATATGGCTGCAATTGGTGTGTACTTAAAATTCATGAAATCCATTTGAAGCGAGCGTAAATCCAGAGCTAAATGGATTCTGTTTGCACTGGATTAAACGGGAGCCAATATTTCCTGTAGCAGTCAGTTAAGCTGATCGACACGACGGAAATTAAGAATTTATAAACTACGTAGTAAAATATCGTGTGCGATTCTTTAATTTTTTTTATTTGATGAATGACGAGACGAGCATAGCGCTCGCCTGATGGTAAGTGTTACGCCTGCCCATAAACAGAAGCAACACCACACAGAACTTTGAATTACGAAGCACTGTATGGCACTGAACTGCGTTCGTCATTCTAGACACAAGATAAGTTAGATAGTTAGTAAGATAAATTAAGTCTCATAATGCCCAGTAATTTCAGTGGCTTTAATGTCCTTCAAACCGAAACACAACAGTGCTTACACACTCTTGCTTGGCGGCAAAAATGGACAAAGCGTACCAACCCAGACGGCCTCTCGCATACGAGGGAACTACCACCTTGTAAAATAGTTGTAAGATTTAAATTTTTATAGATGAATAGCTTTTACTCGCGTCCATGACTTTTTCAGGGATAAAACTAGTCAAATATTTGTTTCGGGTCCGGGTACTTCTCCTCAGAGAGATTGACGTTAGGCAGGCGGCCAGTCGTAAAAATACAAAGCCAAACATTTCTTTAACATGTTCTAAAAAGTATCTTGCGCTGACCCCACTGCGAGAAGGATAAAGACTATTAGAAGGAAGGATACCATTGAGAATATAATGATAGCGAAAGAGATAAAAGAGGTATGCAAAGATCGTTATAAGAAGAAATAAAATGTGGTCGGAGATTCTGAAAGCCGTAAGGTAATTTCCACTAACAAAGATAACAATTAGAATATAACAAAATAAATTACAGCTATATTAGTTAATTCTACAGCAGACAGCACTCGTATAGCAGACGAATATATTTCGCAGATAATATTAACAAAGAACGATACAGATAATTAAACGTAATAAACATTTCATCAATAGAAACAACACAAAATGTTATTAGAGACTCAACAACCTATTAACAAGTAACGAAATTTACAACAGCAAATTGATAATGGAACGTTATTTTCCGTCGAAAACACAAATTTTCCATTAACACTGTAAATACATTTGGGAGATGTACATTTGAGAATACCGTCCAATGAATATCTAAAAGCTGGTTAAGATAATGGTTTAGCTTCCATTTGGAGTTTAGCACCGAATTGAAATCTATTATTTGGGTTTCCACTTGTTCTATTATTTATTTTATCATTATTAAGTAAATAAATAAATAAGCACTCAAGCCTGTAATCCCCGAAAGGGTAGGCGGAGGTGTAACCAGTACACCTACATTTCGCCGAGCGTATTTCCGTCCCATGATGTTATGGGGGGTGAGCCTGCCGCCTAGCGGCCACAATTCCAGACTCCGAGCTGATACTGAGCATTTCTTGATGAAAGAATCCACTACCATTGTAACTGACCCGGAGATCGAACCTAGGATGCAGAAGGCCAGGCGAAGTAGAAGAGTTGGAGTCTACTTCTACTAAATCTCTATAAATCTTTTAACTGGACCCAGGTATCAAGCCAGCATAACACCGGATAAAACGAAATTTTTTGATATTATTTTGATCCAATTACTCCATGAAGGATTAACTTGATAAATATACGTCTATCTACTAATACCTAATAAGAATCTCTTAATCATTATTTGGGCTTAACAGCTAAAATAGTAATAGCCTAAAATCCCACACAGGATTACGTGAAAACATAACCTTTACAATTTAGAGTATTTCACAATTTCCAAGGCGATCTAGGCACAATTAATATGGTAATATTTACTAGACGTAATGGCTGTTACTTGCGTGCGCAGGTCAGGGTTTCACATCACAGTTTATAATTTAATTTTATATTTATTAACTTTCTCTTTTGGGATTAAATGGGGCATGTATGTATTTTTAATGACGTTCAAATCTAGCCACAATTTAAGAAATTATCGGTTTATGATTTTCCCGTCTACAAAGCCTAGATATATTTAAAATTGAGATTAATTAATTGATTGAAAGGAACTTTTGGGTATTTCTGAACGGCGTGAAGGTCAATAATACAGAAGAAATTATAATTGGTAAGACTGGTATGGTTCTATTTTTTAAATGTCATTGTTAATTTTTATATGTTAATTCTTAGTCAGTTCTTACCTGCATGATCCAGGACCCGTTCCCTGCGAATGTATATCCGGCGTGCACAAGGTGCCTATGTCTTGTAAATGAGCTGAGCAAGTTGCGCATGCACTGCATCAGCGTGTTCATCTGTGGGTGAATCAGGATCTCTGTCACCAGGCTTTCTGATGCGAATTGTATCAGTCTCTCTCCTGAAACAAGAAGTATTATTTAGTTTGCTATTAACTTTGAATATTTTAACGGCTTTATCTAAAGACTTATCACCTCCGGCCATATTGTTGATAGAAATAGGTCGAACTAGTATTTTGTCAAAAAGGCGATTAGGTAACGATTGGTTACCTAATTAATTATTGCAATTGTAATTTTTCTTCAGAACTTATGCGCAGGATACACTGATTTATTTCTATGGAATTATTAAAGGGATTCTAAGCTTCCAATAATATCTTGGTGTAATCATACATGCCTTGACATTTTGGCTTTCGTACAGGTTAAAAATAGAGAGCAATAGAGATCAAATCATAAATATCAATTCAGAATTGATAATTTAAAATAAAGAAATCAAATAATTCTATCACAATAATAAAATAACACCATTTATTAAAGTTCGATATAAAACAGTTGCATAACTTTCAGCAGGGTAAAATTGAAACGTCAAACAGCCCCGATAAGATCTCAGCGTCGAAGCCTCGGATACTATTGAATAACTTATCGATGATTGAAAATAAATTCAATATCTCGGATTACACTGAATGTTTTAAAAGAATTGAAAAATCACCTCTTAATCAGAAGAAATGCATTTTATATCCATATTTAGTTTCAAGAGGCGAATTAAGTGTTTTTGGTAAAATCAGACTATTTTTGAGTATATTTAAAGGCATTTATGAAAAGGATAACTAAATATAATGAATCTTTATTACAGTTATAAGATGTCTAACCTAAATTTCAAAGTCCAAGCCAACCAGACCGTGTTAAATATTGTCGACCTTAAGACGCGGTATTAGCGACCCACCAACTCTCATGGACTAATTTGATGGGATCAAGCTCAAAATCTCGCATTAAAATGAGTGGTTTGCGTGGCAGTAGGACAGTGAGGCTGATTAAGATTAGTCAGTGTTGACTCTCGTATAAACGGCATAATATACTGATGTGAATTGGTAGTTTTTCTATTGCATTTGATTGATTCGTGAGATTTCTATTGGCCCAAAAATCCCGCCATCTCAATGCCTATTCCTTTCCTTAAAGGTTGGAAATGTACCAATAATTCTTTGGCTATTCATGGATGTCTTCCCATCAGATGACCCACTTGATCGTTTGCCGGCTTTCTGATATTAAAACATAATGCCGCCCAACAGTAGTGTGTAAGCACTACTTTGTTTCGGTTTGAAGGATATTAAAATAACTGGGCATTACGTGACGTAACATCTTATGTTTCAGAGTAACGAGCGCAGTGCCATAAAATACTTTGTAATTCACATTGTGGTGTTGCTTCTGTTTATTGACAAGCGTGGCGCTTATCAGGCGAATGACCTGCTCATGTTGTCATTCTATCCAATAAAAAAGATTAACCCCTTTTTTTAATTCACCAATGCTTTAAAATAGTACAGTAAGTGATGTTTCATTGAAAGGACTTTCATAGCAACAAACGTTGCTCACTTCAATGTTCACGTTTCAAATAAAAATGAAAGCACATATCTCCAACTATAGGTCGTAAACGATCTTTTCAATAACCCTTTTATATTACTTCCAGTATATTTGAAAGTAAACTTAAACAATGCCGTTATTGAAGATAGAAGATAGATTAAAGTGGTCCAGTGAATCCAATCTAACAGGATCCAAATTTAATAAACGAGTAATCTAATGAAGATTGTAGGGTGTTTTATAGTGGTAGAACCACGTTGTAGCCATTTACGTTTACATTTCACATCACGTCTAGAAACACTCCTGTCTAGCACTGTAATTTCTGTGAATCTAAATTGACAGTGGTGTGCTTTTTTGTTGACACCGATAACTGTAGCTTGGAGAATCTCTGGAAATGCTGAATTGTCTTTGTATCGCAACGAAATTAATCACATAGAAAGTTAGAGGAGTAGGATATATAAATTGTTCACTTCCCTTCAAAGTAAAGGCTTATCTCTGCATTCGGTATTCAGATGCATAATATCTGAAGTCTCACAATGCTCAGTAATTGAATTAAATTATTTAAATGTCCAAAACACAACAGTAACATAAGATGCATTGGAGTCATATCTAACCACATCTGTGTAATAAGAATCAGCAATCTTCCATTCATTCTTCAAATTTATGCGAAATGCATCACACAATAAACATGAAAGCCTAGAAACCTATTCTAAAGCCTTTATGGCTTCATGCACTAAGCTTATATCTCAATAAAACGTTGAATAAAGCAGTTCTCGCTTCCCTTTATTCAGTTTCCATTATTCGACCATATTCAGTTACGCCGCCATTCGCAGTCGCCATTCATGTCATCTAACAGTACTAGACACCCCTACTAGCTATCAATTCTCAGTAATAATATTGGAAAATGCTTCAGCGGAGACATATTTAGGTTATATTTTAGACAGTTTGATTTTCTTTAAAATGCTTTGTACGAAACTTTTCTGGAAATGTTTTTTCTAAATAAACGATATTTTTTTACTCAAAATACAAATAGAAATAATGCCGATATTATTTTTATATTTATTATGGAAAGGTAATATACAAGGATTACAACTATTTAGTAGTCGTTACAAAGTTTCCCTTAGATATATATCTATACCTATATATATGTAAATGTTTTGCACCGCCCACAATACCAGAAGAAACATAGGCGCGTTGTCGATCTTAAAGGAAAAGAATAGTTAAGAGTTTGGGAAGGCGAGGGGGATTTGGGCCTCCGAATATCTCACTCACTGTACAAAATGCAACAATAAGCTAGTACTGCACGTTGATTTTCTGTGAGACAGCTGTAGAAACCCGGTCAAGCCAGCCCATTCATGCTGTAGACAAAGTGTCTACACTGGTTGTACTACTTAAGCTACATCACAAATTGTAAATAAACCTTTAAAAACAGCAATACCTAACTCCTCAGTCACCAGCAAAAACCTACTCAAGCAAATGGAAAACATCGTCAAGAAATCCGCCGGAGACATTAAGCAACAAAAGGGTTATTTTTTACACTTAACACAAAAGGCCCGGTTACAATGGAAGCGTTGGCTTTTCATAATGCTATAATATCACGCGGTGGTCTTTCATACCCGACGAGGATAAGGTATTTACGGGTTAAACAAAAGAATTGTATTGCACTACTGTCTACGAAACTGATTTGCGTCGATTTTGTAAGTTGGAATTAATTTTGGTGTACAGTTATTTCTGAATTTGGAATGATATAGTTGGAATGTCGTTTTGAATGAATTGGAGGAAAAATGTGGATAAGAATAAAAAGAATATTGAAGCTAAACAAAGCGATGGTAGGTATCCATTCAGACGGATTCTCTCATACGAGAACCATCAAGGAGAAGGGAAAATGGTTTTTTTATTGCACGGGAATGGCATACGATTTTGCTGGATGGTGGTAGGATAATCACATCCACCCCCAAAGCGACCACTGCAGACATGACGTTAATACCTACTATAGTGACCAATACACGTTGTGTGGTTCGCGTTTCAGGATCACCTAGTGTATATCCGGTTCTCCCGAGAGGCTCACGACATGAATTGATGGTTGGTTGTGGCGAGTATAGTCTACAGGGGTACATCCTTGTATCAGTCATCCGCCTGCCCCGTCGCAGACCCTTCGATTTGCTTCTTTCCTCTTTGGTGTGTGAAAAAGTATGTATACTGGCCGACATGATAATTGTCTGGTTAAATCTAACACGAATAATGTGAAAAGAAACCTAAATGTAAATACAGGTAAACTTGATGCTTTCAAAATTTGCATAATCAAAACGAAAATGATTTTTAATAACGTTCCATAAAGTGAATGAGATTTTCATGAGATAAAGCGACAGTGGGTTATGACATAATAAAACTGGTGTTGTGAAGTTGATCAAAACCATTAAGAGGTGGATTAAAATATACAAGACCTGTGACTTGTTTATTACGTCAACAACCTTGGTTTACAACCCAGTGCGTCTTTGTAACGCAATCTTGTATCCTTGGAGAATACTTTGTCAGCTTTATGACCTAATGCTCCAAAAACCTATATTTCACGTTACATAATCCCTACTCCCTACCAGCCTTCCACCGCTCACTGAACCAGAAACTGATAACGCGCCAACCAACCACGCGGCGTTTACACGCCCACCCGGTACTAGTAGCGAGACCTAAACGCTTACTTCGTAATTCGAGTTAACGATTCATTTGCGCCTGATGGTGTTTTATTTCGTAATATATCATTCTTAGGATTATGTTTTGTGTTACGTTGAACGAAGACGACTGTTTTTTATCTGTGGAGGATATTATTACCAAGTCTGTGATAATTGTTATTGGTGCTAAGTTGACATTCTAACATATTCCGCTTCTGCACTAACGTATATTCACTCCTATTTTCTATCCATCTCCACCACAAAAGTCGAAAATATTTTGTCAAATCAAATCAATTATTGACTCATTGAAATGTCAAACATCATTTAGATTCAGTCAAATTTTAGCTCTACCACCAGTTCGGAATGCTGTTTCGTTAAAGAAGAACCGGTAAGAAACTCTAACGTTGCTCTTTTCTAAACTAATTTACAATACATATTTGCATTACATACATTGAAGTATTATTTATTTGAAGTAGAGCAGCTCATTTTTATCGTTTATATGTGTAACAATCTGTCAGTAATACAGGCTTCGATTTTTTCGGGACCAACTTTTTTACCCCCATATGAAAACAATGCTCGTCAGTGCAGACGTAAACGTATAGGAAGTTGGGGCTTGTCCCCTCTTCCTATACCTTTCCCATCCCTTTATCCCTCCCTTTTTGTCCTGGGATGAGATACTGCGGGGGTCGCCAATATCCCATTAGCAGGGAACCCTGTAGTTCATCCCAAAGGGCCAAAAAGCTATTAAGATTTTCATTCAACTAATCTACGTTGGTCGCTATCCAGTCAAGTGCAAATGTGTATCAGGTACCCTTCTATCAGTTAATGTTATGATTGATCTGGGTCAACATATTAAATGTTGTATTTTAGCCCACTATTGTAGATTATTTACGTTCAACAGATTTCGGTATTGCTTATAAAATAATATATTGCTTAGTAAATCGAATTATCGTTTAGCTGAGTTACTTGATGTAGCTTCTATGTTCTATATATTTTCGATATGTTTACTTATCTTAATGTCTTTCTATAACCTTGTATAAAGCTATAAAGTTACATTGTCTTTGAATAATGTGCGTCCTTCATTTTCCTCACGAAAGCATAAATTCTTTGTTTCTTTTTAGTCTATTGAGCGTTTCTGAGGTTAGAGTTACTTTATCTTCACGGCTCATTTATCATGTTTTGGGTTACATAATGGAATTTCCTGAGGGAAGAAGGAAATATTAAGAATTACTATTTAAGTAAGACATTTTTATGGCGATAAAACATACATAGATTCATGCCTGTTTGCCATAGGGGTAGGCAGAGACAATGGACTTCCACCTGCTACAATCCTTACACACCTTTTGGCCTCTTTTACTCTCATTATATTCTTCATGCACGTCGGCTTAGGGTACTTCTGACCTGGCCTTTCTCGAGAATATCTCCGACTTGATCTAAGAACGTTCGCCGAGGTCTTCCCCTCCCAACTGTACCATTCACACTCGTCATGTATATTTGTTTCGTCAATCTTCTTTCATCCATTCTCTCTAAATACCCAAACCATCTCATAGAAAAAAAATATAATAATATAGTGATAAATATACCGGACTATTAAAGCAGAGGTTTACAAGGTGGTAGGTCCCACGAATGCGAGAGGCCGTCTGGGTTGGAACCAGCGCTTTCTCTATTTCTGCCGCTAAACAACAGTGTGCAAGCACTGTTGTGTTTCGGTTTAAAGGACATTGAAGCCAGTGAAATTACTGGGCATTATGAGACTTAACATCTTATATCTCGGAAGGACGAGCGCAGTTCAGTGCCATGCAGTGCTTTATAATTGAAAGTTCTGTGTGGTTTTGCTTCTGTATATGGACAGGCGTGACGTTTACCATCAGGCGAGCGCCTTATTCGTCTTGTCATTCAATAAAATAAAAAAAAGACTACTACAAATCACTAACGTTTTGGAAGAACATAGGTTGCTGAGATACATAAATGTAATAGAATCTCAAGACACCACTAATGGATGGAGATCAATTAATTCAAATGTGCCAATAGGTGCTGGCCATCAATCAGGACTGACGACTGACGGCTTGACGAATGATGCGGCGACGTGAATGATTGGCCGGCACTTACGTATGGCTCTGCGGTCGCAGGTCATCCTTATATCTGTCTTCGAGTGATTTACTGATTTAGAAGATATCGGCCAATTGGTCTAGTTGGCATTGGCGGCGTGAATAGGCTATGAAACTAATGAGATCCTGGATTTAAATCTCACTCACCGTACGAAACGTAGCAGCAAGCCGATACTTTATGTCGGTTTTCTGTGAGACTATGGTAACGACCTGGTCGAGCCGGCCCATTCATGATTGGTAAAGCTCAAAGTAGCTTCAAAAAAAAAATAATTTTACAAAGCTGAAGTGGAAACATCGTTTTCAAATCACAAAGGAATTGCACGAACAACTCATTTAAATATACGTTGGTATTTTATGAGGATTTCATTATCCTTAAACTGAACCGATGAAACGAATAACTCATACAAAACCATTACTATTTTACGCTTCTACGAAATCCTGTTTATTTAGGTGTACCATCAAAATGACAATCCTTTATGTAAATCCGAAAAATATCACCGCCCACCTATATTGTAACGTAATCACAAAATATAATATTGTTTTACTTTCCCAAAGTGGATTATAATCCTCGGGGACTGGGAGCGCTCGTAAAGTTGAGATTTTAAAGGCCGATGCCTGATAAAATTCGGTATAAGGCCTAAGAGATTGTTGAATACATTATGAGATTGTAATATTTCAGGCGGAGATTGTGATCTGTTTTAGCATTTTTTGGTGGAAATTAAGGTAAATATCACGTAACTAAATCTTGATTACTAAGAAATGGTTTCTAATAATAATTGAAAATGATAATAGCTTTCTGCTCAAGGGTAATTTATATCAGGGCAGTTTTTACGGATCCTTACACAAAGGCTGTCAATGGAGATTTATTATTAAGAATACTAATTGTCTATGTGTGCTATATTTGAAAGACTTTATCTTTTGAATGTATAATTATGGCGAATATCCAAATGAATAAGTAGTAAAAATACAAATATTCAAAATGTAAGCGGAGTAGTAGTACAGAACCCTTTGTATGCGAGTCCCACTCGTACTTGACCTTTCTGTTTGCAAACTTGAATAATTATCAAAAATCAAAATGGATTCTTAATAGTTTTAGAAATTCCGGTTACAAATCTACACAATTTAACTTTCATAAGGCAATAAAGCCATTTCAAACACATGATCCCAGAAAGATCCACAAAAACATAATAAGGGGGCTGCTATAAAACTTTATAGCACAGAATAATATCAGCCCCATAAAGTGGACAGTAACAGTGGTAGTTAATCCTTAAAGGGGTGATTGAGGGTACAATAATATTGTGATAATGTTAACTTTTACTAAAAAGGATGAAATGGGGACAATAAGAAAAGCGATGCTATTACAGATAATGGTGACAAATATGACCTCAAAGAACGAAACAAACAAATAAACGATAGAACATAATAGCGATTAGTTAATTTCGGATTGCGATACCCTACAGTTGTATTTTTTTATTTGATTACGGCGTCATATATGAAAGAGTGAGAGTATACTATATTTGAGTGGTAGAGCCAAGCTGTAGACAATGTTGTGTACAGCATGAATGGGCTGGCTCGACCGGGCTACCACTGTGTCACAGAAAATCGACGTAAAGTAAGCGGCTTGCTGCTGCGTCTCGTATCGTGAGTGAGATATCCGGGGACACAAATCTCTCCCCGCTTCCCAATCCCCAAGTATCTCTTTCCTTTAACGTCGGCAACGTGCCCATGATTCTTCTGGTATTGTGGGCGTGCATGGGCGATAGAGATCACTTACCATCAGCTGACCCATTTCACTGGCTTCAGTGTCCTTAAAACCGAAACACAACAGTGCTTACACACAGTTGCTTGGCGGCAGAAATAGACAAAGCGGTGGTACCAATCCAGACGGCCTCTCGCATACAAGAGACCTTGTAACACCAGTTACAACACTACACACCAATTCACTGTCTTGGCTGTATTTGGGCATTTTGGATATATGATTATGTAAATAATGTACGTACCATATCTGGCTTCTTCCCCCTCCGGTGCCTGAGCCGTGAGGGTGGCCAGCTCCTTCTCCAAGTCGACCTGGTGCTCTCCAGAGTCCCATGATAGCAGTCCTGAAACAAACACAGAGATATCATTAGTAATTTGCTCATCAGGAACTAAACTTAGGGCCAATTGAACCATCATCTTCTTTTTTTATCCCACTGTGTGGAATACCTAGGGTGTTAAATTAAATATTGGTTTATTATATAAGGAAAAATTAAATAAATGATTTTCAATTTTCATTGTTTAAATTAGAACGCATAATGATTCCTTACGATTACGCGAATGTTACTCATTGAAATAAAACCAATTTAAACAGTTTAGTTGGTAGTAGGGTTCCGTAATGCTGTCTTATTTATACAGTGTCCCACCATGAGAGGTCGAAATGTTAATAAACAGTCTAATTCCTTCTCAAAACAAACATCATAACTTGTTCACACCTGATGAATTGTCCCACTTATACGGGCTATTGAGCTACAAAGTTCCAATTATAGAGGTAAACATCGCAAAAATCCAAGAAATCAAGGTTGGAAAATTCTCAGTAACAGAGGTATTTCAATGCAAATAGGTATTTCAAAACTTCATTGTAATTATCAATAAGAGGTTTCTCACATATCGAGGGCCCACTTATGCAGGTTTCCCTTAATTAGTGTTAATTTCACAGATCAAAAGAAGCTTCACTTCATCATCTAGATCTTTGGATATAAAACATGATTTCCAAGTATCCACAGTGAATATTGCTATTTTAAAAACCCATAAAGGTAGAAGAAGTAATAAAGGAAATTGCTCGCACGCTCACACTCAAAATAAATATTTACTGTATTGAAAATGAGGGTTGGATGCGAGCGAGGGTAGGTGTCCGTGTTACACTTTGGATGGGATTTCATTTATCTTTCATAATGTGAGAAACTTTTTTGTAAAGACTTTATGTAAAATTTCTTTGGACAGTTTCTTTTATAGCATAAGCCGGCAAACAAGCAAATGGGTCACCTCGTGATAAATGATCTGCACCGTCCATGTACGCCCACAATACTAGAAGAAGTGGGCGCGTTGCCGATCTTAAGGGAAAGGGATAATTAAAGGATTGGCAAGGTTAGGTAGATTTGGACCTCCGGATATCACACCCACCATACGAAATGCAAGCGCTACTTTGCGTCGGTTTTCTGTGAGACAGTAGTAACGACCCGGTCAAGCCGGCCCATTCATGCCGTAACTGTCTGCAGGCTCTTGCACTCACAAAAAGATGGAGATTTCCAGAACCCCAAATGGGGGGGATTCTTTTACTTTCCTCCTTTGACATTCTTAATCTTTTCCAAATTTACGTCGGCAACACACCCATAGTTATTACAGTACTGTGGGTGTTTTTATTATGGAGACAAAAGGTGATAGAGAAATAAGTAAAGAGTGTTAGGTATAAAAATACCTAAATACAACATGTACAAAGATTTCCATTCTCATCTTAAACAACCGCAAAGTCAACGAAAAAAGTTCAAAGCACTCGCAAGCCCATAATAGCATTCAACGGAAAAAAAATATCTTCCAAGTTTCCGACATCTTCCGACGCATGAATAAAACATCAGAAAAACCGACTTTCTAACGGGAACTGCGCAGTTCCCAATGATTAACAAAAAGAGCAAGCTCCAGATTAATTTCGCTGGAGACAACTGGGTCTGGCCGCCGGCGATGTATCTCGATTACTGTCCTTGGAACGGCCTTGAATTACACTGACATCTGTCGTGCGAAACAGAATTAATGTTTGCTATTTTGGTCACTAGACGTAGTTATTATCAATTTACAAGTTATTTAAATTTTATTTATCAAGTTAGTTTGACAGCCTCTGTGGTGCAGCGGGCGAGTAGCCGGCTGTGAAGCGAGAGGCCACAGGTTCGATCCCCGCACCAAGACTATTATTATTTATGTGATCCACAAATATTTGTCTCGGGGTCTGGGTGTTGTGAGACCGAAAGTCTTTCGTAGTTCCTGATACCCATGACAAAAAGACTCGTATCTTTCTGTGGGGTCAGGGTTATGTGTGTGACTGTTGGGTGTATTTATTTACTTCTATATTCTTTATTTCAGAGAAAGCCATTTCTGTATTTGTTTGGATAACGGCTGTACGGATAATTATTAAACTGATTCGCCGGCGCGTTCACAGAAGTCCTATTTCTGCTTTCCAGATCACTGAAATGTTTTATCGTTGCTCTTAATTTATACTTTTAAAACACCAACGTAAAAAGTGCAATTAAACAAATGACTAATGCTATATAAAACAATTTAGATGCACAGGTAATCTTGGATATATGTGTTAAAGGTAATTTAATTTTAGCAATGAATCAAAACTTCGTAACCTGTTACAAACATTATGTCCAGGATAAAAAATACCATATTTTCAACACCCCAGGATGTTATAAATTTAAGACTTTTGTCTCCGTGCATTTGTGGATTTTCTAACAGATTTGTTATAACTTTATTAGTTAGACTATCAACGGTATTAACGGTAACGGTTATCAACGGTAGAGACAATCCAAAAAAATCAATTCGACTAACTTCTACCTGATATTAATTAAAAGGTGCCGGTATAAATGCTTCTACCCTCTTCGGAGAGGGACGGAGCAAATCGAGGGTCCTGCGACACGACCTGCCTGCGACACCAATGCATGCACAGGGATACAAGGATGCACCCCTATCGCCCCAACCAACCATCAAGTCCCATCGCAAGCCCCCTGGGAGAACCGAATATACACTGGCTAATCCTGGAACGCGATTCACACAAGGTGTGTGGATCACAATGGCAGGGTTTAACACCATATGTACGGTGGTCGCTATCCGGGCTGATATGAATCTCCTACCACCAGCAAAATGTTATGTTAGCTGATTTGAAGATACTAGTATGTAGTAAAGTCAATGTTATACAGGTGCGGGTGAACTAGCCTCCGATATATTTTTTCCTTTCGTTCTCCAAAGAAACTTTCTAATATATACAGCAGGTGACTTATATACGAAGTAGCTGTCGCATTCAACCTGCCTTCAGCCTCACACATCTATTATTCAAGAACCCCCTTTCAAATATTTCGTAACAACTGGCACGTACTCAGTTTTACGTCGGGGGACAAAGTCGTAAAGCTGTGACGGGTTATTGAAATATCACATCGATAGAAAATAGAAAATATTTTTGTGAAAATGTTATATTCTTTGTTTAGTTGACCTGAGGAAGGTGAAATGGAATGTATTTTTGTCATATTTAAAAAGGACTGTGTTATTGGTAAGTTAAGGCATTGAGTTGTAAAAGACCTTATTCTGGTAGAGATATCCTGCAAAGAAATCTTCATCTCAGAAGTTTAAAGGTGTAAATCATACATTATTTGTGAAATATTTTTAAGCATAATAAATTTCAAAATTAATCTGTCATAAATATAAAGATAATTTACAATATAGAGAAATTATTAAAATGATGATAAATTTGCATAATTGGTTTAGACCCCCATATAATAAATCCCAAATCCGTCCCGCCTGACTTAAGCTAAGGAATAAAATGTCTTACCACATTATGTTACATCAGTTGCGAACAACAATTACAGAGTTTCTGTCTGTCTGTTGGTAATTGCCTTGGGGATTTTTCATGAATTACTTTGTTCAGTAATAAACGTAATCAGAGATTTGTCTTTTTATTTCTTTGTAGTTTAATTAAGTATATTGTTGGGGCTGGTAAATAAAATATTGCGTAAACCAGACTAGCAAGTATCTCATCTGGTTTAAGTGACACACCTGCTAATAAACAGTAGCAACACCGTCAAGAACAGTAGTTGCCAGCCCTTTTTCTCAGAGACCACTTTCATAATTTAGCTGGTTCCGGTGGACAGTGCAGCTACATTTCGATAATATTTCCAAAACTCGACAAAAAATGTGAAGATTGTCACGCCAACGTAGACCCCCGTCGAGTCCACCTGGACCACTTTAGGAACTAAGGGTCTAGAACTTCAAATTAAAAGGTACTGCATGACAATTGTGCTAGTCACCTCAAGACATTGGATGTTGTCTTTTTTCAGTAATTTTACCAGATTTGAGTAGTTTAAAAGATCTAAACGAAGAGACAGCGGAAGCGACCTCATTTTATACTATGTAAAGAAAATGTAAAGATGGCCAACCTAGTGTTAAAGTTTTCAAGCCATCAGTTGATAATAGCCAGGACCAACATATTTACGTACCCTCCGAAGAACGAAGATCTAGTCGAAATGCCACTAAGTGGTCACCCATCCATATATCGACCACACCAAGTTGCTTAACCCACTAATAGTTTATCGATTTTAGGTTATAGCTTTCAACTTCAGTGCTTAATTTTTAAAACATTGGCAACACATTCTAATGACGTCAGAGTAGTGAGGTTGACAAGTTGCAGCCAGATGGCCGGAAGTAGGTTAATTGTGCCGGGCCGACCGGAAACGCATCAGCTAGTTTTAATGGATTTATCAACTGCGTCCAACTTGTTGCCCACGTGTCACTATGGAATATTGACTATTTGGGAAAGGGAGGGGGGAATAGGTTGTTAGTAACAATGTCACCTGATAATATACCTGCCTCGTCGACTTTATAATAACGGATAGGTAGGTTGGGTAGCCTATACTATACTGTTATTGCCAGGAAATACATTGAAGCATTTCCCACTCCATCCCTTTCAAATGCGATTAACTTCCTCTTGATTCCTGACATCTCCGTTTTTTGATTATCATCTCTTTGTCGTCCTTTACCCTAAACTACAATTCTTTTATTTTTTTCCAGTTTGCCACCATCCCCTTTCCTAGCCTCGATATCTTCGTTGTGTACCTTTACCTAAACTACTTCGGCCTGCCAGCCTAAAATAGTTGTTCCACTTGAATAATAATGCAGACTTTCTTTTTGTATTTTGATATATCATGAATTGGATATTAGCACGAGTCGCAAACCCTATTGGCATAACAGGCATTATGTCATAGTTAGCTTAAGTTTATATGTACATCTATATAAATGTAACTAAAAAACTTCACTTTAAATGAATACAGTCCAGATGTATTCCAAACTCAACTCTACAAGCTGTTAAAATTAAGTTCCAATCAGATCCCAGTCCGGGCCGCCGAGCTAACGAAGCCTCCAGATAATTGGCGATATGGATTCGGCACAGGCCAGTTGGCAGCTCGTGATTATTGGGTCAACACGGTAATGCTTTTAGCGCTCGAAAAATCAGCCCAGCATGAAAATGGTGGAACTGTACGGATTGAGAACTGTTCAATGGTAACACATTTTTGAAAATCACGATAACGATATACGATAACGAGATAATGTTAATATAAATCGTCGAAAAAGAGAAAAAAAAACACTGACAAAAAAAGAGTAAATTTATTGTATTGCTGAATACGTCAGCACATTTGCATAACTTAGTAGTTATGCCACTAACTGTGTATTATGTGCAACATCGCGTGCTCTTACAAACGGTGTTTTTTTTGTAAAATAAACGAATTGTTAATTTTTAACGGCACATTGTTCGAGAAACATTCGCCTGGCACGACTATTGTTGCATAAAAATACCGTATTTTTTATTACGGTGACATTTAATTTTATGGTGTTTAGTGCATCTCTACTTTTGACATTTCTCCGATACCGATAACCTACTCTATTTACTTCTAAGTCTAGATACATTTAACATTCTTATAGTCAAAATAACATGGAAGCAGTCGGTAATATCTGAATATTATTATATCAAAATAATTCGTCTAAGTATTTTAGTATTACAATTTATTAGCTTGAATAATAAGACGAGGTGATCATTATCCTGATAGTAAGCGTCACGCCTGCCCATAAACATAAGCAACACCACACAGAACTTTACAAAGCACTGCATGGACTGCGCTCGTCACCCCAAAACAAAAGAAGTTAAGTCTCATAATGCATAGAATAGCAAAGAAGAGTGAGAAGTCAGAAAAAGTCAGAAGTGCTATTCTTGGAGCAGGTTTCGAACTTGCGACTTTCGTCTCGACAGTCCATACCTCTCCCAGCTGAGCTATAATAGTTGGTATTACCATACTATAAGCAAATTCCTAAACAAATAAAATATAAATACCATCAAATCCCCAGACGTATTTCTCAAACACTAATTGGTCAAGCCTTTTTAAAAAAAGAATCCCACCTCGGAACGTAACAGGACAGAACAAAAGGCAAGTGGCATTGTTTGGGGGCGTCGACCCACCTTTGTTATGTGACCCGGTCGGCTATAAGGGTTATTTTAAGAGCTTGGGGCCCACGCGACCCCTTTAACATTGTTTGTGTCGTAACGGATAAATTGATGGGGGACATTTTTACTGAGGCTTGTGTTGTTGAGATACTAAGGGATGAATTGAGGGTGTTTTTTTTTTAACCACGGCAATGTCTACACGGGATCTGATGTTGTGGACATTGCTGAAGACATGACGTCTTTCGACGGTCGGCAGGATTATGCCAGCCTGAAGTTACTGGGTATAAACTGGCTGGTTGGTTGGGGAGGGTATAGGGGTACATCCTTGTATCCCTGTGCCCGCATCGGTCATCCGCTTGACCTGTCGCAGGCCCCTCGATTTGCTTCTTCCCTCTTCGGAGGGTGAAGAAGCGTTTATATAGGCCGGTAGGATTCTGGTGACCACCGATAAAATTAATATTTGTCGGTGTTCACAGGTTTTTTTTGGATTGCACTGCGCTTACCATCAAGTGTGGTGCAGTCACTTTGCCGAGCTCGGATAAAATAAATACGTCCTTTGATTTTATGATTGGTTGTTTTACTTTTTGTTGATAAAAAATCACTAATTTTTCTACGAATATACATAGTTTATGTAAACGTTGCGCGGGCAATTAACAATGAATAATTAATGTGAAATGGGGTCTATCATCAGATAATTAATGAGTTGCGTGCTTTCCTCAATTATATTTTACTTTGGTTTGTGAGCCGTGACTGTGGGGACGTGGGGTCGATATTACGGCATTTTTATATTACTATAAACATTAGAAGAAACAGGGTCATGTGTTTCCCAAAAGGAGATACCTGGTTGCATCTCTGCCGCTTTATATTATTTTAATAAAAGGGTCACAAGGTGGTAGGTCCCTCGTATGCGAGATGCCGTCTGGGTTGGTACCACCGCTTTGTCTATTTCCGCCGCCAAGCAATGTGTAATCACCGTTGTGTTTCAGTTTGAAAGACATTAAATAAATAAATACACCCAACAGTCACACACATAGCCCAGACCCTACATTAAGATACGAGTCTTGTGTCGTGGGTATCAGGATCTACGAGAGACTTTCGGTCTCGCAACACCCAAACAAATATTTGTGGATCACACAAACATTTGTCTCGATGCGGGGATCGAACATCGCTTCATAACCGGCTACTCGCCCGCTGCGCCACGGAGGCTGTCAATTTGAGACATTGAAGCTAATGACGTTACTGGTAATTGTGAGGCTTACCATACTCCATTACTCTTCCCTCTTCGAAGAGGGAAGAAGCATTTATACAGGCCGGCATGACTCTGGTGACCACCGATAAACTCATTGTTTGTCGGTGGTCGCTGGTTTCTTGGATTGCACTACGCTTACCATCAGGTGTAGTGCAGTTACTTTGCCGTGCTAGGATAATAAATCTTTATTACCTACAATTAATTTTGTCAGTTTCTTTGTCATTCTATTTTTTTTTTACTAGCCCTGTATTATATACGTCCCACTGATGGGCACGGGCCTCCTCTACTGAATGAGAGGGTTTAGGCCTTAGTCCACCACGCTGGCCTAATGCGGGTTGGCAGACTTCATATACCTTCGAAAAATCTTATCGAGTTCTCCGGTATGCAAGTTTCCTCACGATGTTCCCTTCACCGTTAAAGCAAGCGATAATGAACAATTAATTAATTGTCATTCTAATACATCGCTCCAATTCCATGCAAAAGTGACGTCGCCAACAGTTTAAGTTAATTATGCAGTTTCTTCAGTTATATTCAAATGTGCCGCAAATTACTCGAAACTATGTTTTCTGCACGCTCGATTCTTGTAAAAAAATGCATTATGCATATATAATTTAACGTTAGCGTTTGAAGTGACAATTACATTGTCTTATATTTTGTAATGGTTTTAACAATAAAATAATTTTTGAACTCTTTCTTTCTACTTTCAGTTTATTCAATGATTTTGTCTGTATATGTTTGTGGTAGAAGTAATATGGATAGCGATATAACGATAAACATATAAGGTGGTAGGTCCCTCGTACCCGAGAGGCCGTTTAGGTTGCTATCATCGTTTTGTCTATTTCTGCCGCCAAGCAACAGTTTGTAAGCACTGTTGTGTTTTAGTTTGAAGGATATATAAGCCAGTGAAATTACTGGGTATTATGCGACTTAACATGACGAGGTGACGAGCGCAGACCATTTCCATGCAATGCTTTGTAATTCAAAGTTCTGTGTGATGTTGCTTCTGTTTATGGGCAGGCGTGGCGCTTACCATCAGGCGAGTGAGGTGCTTATCCCGTCATCTAAACTAATAAAAAAAAACTTATGATGATTAACTATGAATAAACAGTATGCGGTATGTTATACGCGAGTAGGCTGCGGTCTGCGCCTAGTTCATGGCTCGGGTCGCCCTATCATGAATCGTATAACTGCACCATAAAATTTTATAACTACGACGCGGACAGCTTTAATGTAGAAAGAAAAGAAGTAAAAATACATTTATTTGGTGCAACATATAAATTGAAAAAAAAAAACACCTAAAATTCTAAGGATAAATTATTACTTGCACAAAATATAAATTTATTCTTATTATACATGCAACCAAATTAACTTCATTATGGCTTCATCACTGATACTTAAATTTATATAAGGCTTTAAATAAATAAACCACATGATTTACGCCAAAACCCATTCTATACTATAATCTGGGTATTACGTATTCACATTTACAATGCCAATAACTTTCAATTTTCTCCATATTATGGAGTAAAAACACCGCTGGTATCACCGACTCAAAATTTATATTAAAACCCGTAACATTTTGCATAATTTAACGCGAGCGCGCCACATCGAACAGCCAGTGTTGCTATTTAAATTAAAATCCCCAATCTTTTATACGTCGAACGCTTCAATACGTCTTTGTTATGTTTCGCCATGTAATGAATAATTCATTTACTTTCACAAATTTAGGACAAAGCTTTTACTGGATTTAAAATTTGATCAAAATGTACGCAAGGTTTTTCAGTGTTTTTTTTAGTTGTGAAATTAAGGTGACAATGGATATATCAAAGTTACCCTTTCCATAAATAATGTATTTTACTAATATAGGCTAGGCATGTATACTAACAAATATGGAATGGAATTTAAATATATCTGAAATAAATTGAATTGAATTCCAAATCCCCATCAATCCCCTACCCCTTTCCTTTAAGGCAATACAGCTATGATTCCTCGTTCAAAGTGGATTTTCATGTGCAGAGAAGATCACTTACCATGAGGTGAAACACTTGCTCGTTTGCCGGCCTATGCTATAAAAAAACTATTCCTAACTCAGCCATATTATGTATGAAGTATAAAATTCACAACGCTCCGACATAACTGCGTAGTTTAATTAACTAGTCATTCGTTAATTGAAACCTACTTTGTGGCTAAATATGACCAAGGGAATGGTTATGCTTTTACGTAATTAGAGAAGGAGGGAATTGCTGCGCTAATATGGTCATAATGGACGTTTTTCCAGAGGGTTGGTTTTATAGACTGAAATAGCTTAGTTTAGCTAAAAGCGACTAAACTGAATTTTAGCTATGAATCACCTAGCCTAATGTTTTTCAAGTGAAATTCTTTAGCACCGTTGTGATTTAAAAATTCTATGAAACGAAAAAGCGACTGTAGAAAGAGACAAACATATTCATAAATAGAAATTGCGAGAGAATGAGATAGATTACAAGTATACAGTGTTTTCTGTGTTTATCTCCGTTTTCGTTCCGTCATTCTCTTGTAGGCTACGTTTCTGAAGTCTCACTTCTGAGTTTTGTGAATTACACACACACACATACTTTTTTTATGAGAGTGGGGGCAACAGAGTAAGCCGGTCACCTGGTAGTAAGTGATCACCGCCGCCCATGGACACCATAAATACCAATAAATAACGAAGTGTTGGTGCGTTGCCGGGCTTTCAGGAAAGAGTAGGCTATTTTCTTGCTGGTCTAAGTCGTGTCGGTCTAGAAATACCGCTGGTGAAAGCTAATACCATAATGATGCCGTACGAGGAAGAAAACTTCCCGTAAATTTCATTTTTAATAATAATGGTTAACTGAAGGTAAGCAATGTAACATTAACTTTTCAGGGCAACCTACACCTCAGTCCACCCCGTGACGACGAAGGCTCTCGAAACGTCGGGACCAAAATTAAAATAAAAAACCGCGATAAAATCAGTTTAAATTAGTTTTATATACACAGTGACCTGGCCTAGGCTCCATACATTTCCGAAACATCTTTACATAGATTTACTTTCTGAAACTCAACGCTAAACACTCTTAGATAGCACTTTCCGAAAACTTTTAACTCTTAAACTGTTCGGCGTGTACAAGTTCCGAACGTTTTAAAACAAAAAACTACAATAGTGCAAGTCGGAGTTTTCGAACAGATGTAATTTCTTTTTGAATTTGTGTTGAAATGTATTTGCAAGCAGAAATCTAAAACAGAAAGAAGTCTAGTCTTGTCTTTTGTTTTTTTTATTTCATTGAATGAGGAGACGTTCACAGAATTTTGAATTTCACTGGCTTCAATGTCCTTCAAACCGAAACACAATAGTGCTTACACATTGTTGTATTGCGCACGCGGTACGACTGCTATGCTGTTCGTTCGATCCCCGGGTCGGGTATAAATTGCAGACATTTCATTTTCCTAAGCATTTAATGATAGAAAAATCCAATATCACTTTTACTTCATCACAGCAGTACAGTTCGCAAAACAACTACACCACCGAGGCAGTAAAACAAAAATAAATCCAGAAATTAAATATCCTACAACACACGCGTCAACCGGTGTTATATCCAGATATTATCCCGGTATCCCGGACGTCGGGAGCGGCGAGAATTGCCTGAATGTGCAAATTTAATGTTTCCAGCTCCATTCCGACTTGCCCCGGGGACCCGACTTGACATTCGTGTGTCCAATGTGGCTTCATTACGGGGTAAGAGATTGGATTTTTGGTTAAATGAAAACATCAATTATTAACGAAGCCTATTGGGTGGAGGTTTGACAAAGTAATTAGAGAAGTTAATGATATTTTTTATAGCAAATGAGCAAGTGGGTCACCTGATAATAAGTGATCTCCACAGCCCATGTACGCCCACAATACTAGAAGAATCATGGGCTCGTTGCCGACCTTAAAGGGATAATTAGGAGTTAGGAAGGAAAGGGGGATTTGGGCTTCCGGATATCTCACTCACCGTACGAAACGCAGCAGCAAGCCGCTACATTACGTCGGTTTTCTGTGAGACAGCGGTAATGACCCGGTCGAGTCGACCCATTCATGCTGCAGACAACTGTCTACAGCATGGCTCTACCACTAAAATTGGGTTAGAAAAGGCATTTTATGGGAATTTAAGCATTATGAGTTTATTATGAGTTGTTGGCCTCCTCTCCTAATGAGGGAATCATCATTACAAACTACATGTTTTAAAGTGTGGTCATTTTAATATAAATAGCAAGAAAATAACATGTATATTGTTGGTTTTATAAAATTCATCAAACTGTATTCAAATCGAAATATTTTCGCCGACCTCGCCAAAAACCGTTGAATATTTCAAACGGCTCTATGTTTTTGTCGCACTGAATGCACACATATTTTTTGTATCCATTTTATATCCAATTCTATCGAAGTTCAGAAATGTATTTCTATAAATACTCGATTTTATTTCATTTTGTTTCGCAAAAAATATTAAAACTAGTTTTCGCTTGGTTTTAGAGTGATCACTTCGAATAGGTTATTGTTTTGTAGTCTGTACTCATTTCATTTTTACGTTTTCAAATATAGAACAATTATAGAACACTTTCAAAAAATTTACTGTTAATTCCAATAATACATGAAAAATTATTCCTTACTAAATCTCCAGAGATACGGAAATACGATCTTTTCAAATATAGTGACAGCCCTATCGAGGTAACACATGGTGTGTACACACTATACACGCGGCGTCGACGCGTCGGCTTAGGGCGCGGTCGCACGATCGATACGCCGCGCCGACAACCCTCCTAACCTGTGACCAATTATCTTACTATCGACAATATGGGAGAATGTGGGACGAATCTTCGATCGATGGGCATGGGAGTAATGATAGATAGCATTGCATATATATATATCTCAATCAATAATGACATGAGATAGTTTTGTTGACCTAATAATGATTTCGTGGTGATAGTTCAGGCGAGAATAAAGGCTGAGTTTTGTTTCTAAGTAAAAATGTATAGTATTTTGACATTTTTATGTCGGTCTTTATTGTATCCTCAAATTCATTAATTTTGAAACTATTTTTTATGTGGATGAAATTAAAATGCTAAGGAGCATTTCGACCATCGAATTAAATGTCCAACGCTGGGGCCAAGTACAAACTTGTTTGTCGGCTCTATACTAAGAAATTTGACAGCCAGTGATGCTATGCGTAAATGTACTACCGTTGAATGGTCCCTCACAGATTTACATAGTACATAGCACGACGCGGCGGTTTGACGTAACCATCAGAAATTAACCTTTATTATTTGGCTTTCAGAATAATGGAGAAACTTGAACTTCTTTTATACAAAATAATTCGACCGAGAAATTAAGATAGAATGTACCATATTTGTAAAAGCGACCTTATCGCATTCAATAATCGAAAAAAAAAGTGGAACGTTCTCGATAGACCAAATCAAACGATAATAGTTTGCGGGTGTAGCGAAATGTCGCTTATAGTGAAATGAGTCGATGTATGTACCCGAACCTTTCACCCGTCGTCGGAAGCGAATCAATCGAGCGAATCATTTCGATTACTTCCACCTTAGCAACGGATTCGAATGGTAGGATTCGCAATTTCGGTGAAATTGTGTTCGTAAAGCAGAAATTCCTGTAAGTACAATTAATTGAGCAATATTTCATTCTACTTTAGATCGGAAAGGATTATCACATTGAAATTTTGTGAAAGCCCAACAGATTTAAAAGAGAAGCGAATTGTTTCTAAACATTATAACACAGTAAAATAAAAAACAAGAGAAATAATATATAAGTAACAAGCGACAAAATGTTTATAACGTATTTTTTTTACATACTAAATAATATAATATAACTGAGCCATTCTCAGTGATCTAACGCAATAAAAAGTTGGTTGCATTATTATATTACTCAAGCCAACCATAACATTCTTGTTTGTCGAAGCTATATTTTGGTAATCCGTGTAAACTATCAATTCTATTTCCAAATGAGCTCCCTAAGTCACGGAATCGCACAATTTTATTTTTAGCGACTGAAAATCAATAATCTTACAAACGAAATCACTGAAAATAATAATTGAACTTCTCAAAATCACTAGTAAACAAAAATTGCCCTTCAACGTAAACTTGGCAATTTCACCGCACACAGAGAAATGGCAGCGAACATTTATTCGGCAATATTGTGCCCATTCTCTCGGATTAGCGAGTCGTTCGCTAGCGAACAAAGGCCCCGGTCAGCCCAGACGAGTGGCCGGCTTGGATAAAAACGAAATATTCGCTTTTCGAAATCGCTATTTGAATTTGGAATTCATTTTATTATTACCCGTATTCTATGTATATTTGTTTAATTTTACATCTAGCAGATTTAATTGGTATCTTTTGTAAATTAAGGCTTTTATTTACTGACATAAAAATGCAATATCTAAAATTAAAAACACCGAAGATATGTCTGTAGGATAGAGTGTGTAACAAAATGATAGATAACCAACATGATTGAGTGAACTTGGCATGGATAGGAATGAACGAAGGACTGAGTGGGAGGGGAGTATGACAGTGGACGGCAGAAAAAGTATCGCCGTTGAAACAATTTTATAAAATATATTGTAACAAGAGTCGAAATATAGTCTACAGCACTTATTAAACCTGCATTTTTATATTCGAACCCTACATGTACTACTTATAATAAAAATTTATGTGTAATAAACATTTGCATTTTTTGTAAATATACCAATAAAATCTTCAATAAAATCTTTTTACAATGAAATATATTGCAGGAAAAGTGGCTCGCGAAGGAAGAGTTCATTAGTATCATGAAATTTCAAAATCCAGACGACAGCGACTGATAATAATTAATTTTCGTATGCTATTCCACAATACATTTGAATTTAAATCATCTGGTATTCGCATAATGTAATTAAATACCTATGACATGAACATGACAAGTATTAGACGGTTATTACATTATTTGGATGCTGCGCTGTCAACATTGCTTAATGGTTTATTTTCTGTAATAAACATATATTACTAGTAGAGCCACGCTGTAGACAGCATGAATGGGCCGGCTCGACCGATACCACTGTCTCACAAAAAACCGACGTAAAGTAGCGGCTTGCTTCTGCGTTTCGTACGGTGAGTGAAATATCCGGAGGCCTAAATCTCCCTCCCCTTCCCAATACCTTAATTGTCCCTTCCCTTTAAGGTCGGTAACGCGCCTATGTTTCTTCTAGTATTGTGGGTGTACATGGGCGGTGGAGATCACTTACCATCAGGTAACCCACTTGCTCGTTTGCCGGTCTATGCTATAAGAAAAAACACTACAACACAAGATGTTAAGTCTCACAATGCCCAGTAGTTTCACTTGCTTCAATGCCCTTCAAACCGAAACACAACAGTGCTTACACAGTGTTGCTTGGCGGCAGAAATATACAAAGCGGTGGTACCAACCCAAACGGCCTCTCGCACCACGGGACCACCTTGAAGCCTTAACTTAACATAGTCAAAGAATTTGCATTACTTAGCTTTTTCACTTGATTAATATTACCACGTTTTGCCACTAAAACCTTATTACTTAAAGCTAGCTATGCATAAAGATCTAAGTAGGACGTAAGAAGAAAGTCTTAGTGTTTGCATGACCTGAATACCTAGATCGCAGCTCAGGGCTTTTGAGAAAATTTCCGTTGGAAAAACCTGGTGGGAGATTGTAAGTCGTCCGGTTAAAGTGTTAAGAAATTTAATTAATGCATTTCAGATGCGCAAACTTAGTCCGTTTTTTTAGGAAATTTCTATGTTTTGGAGAATATTGAGGCAGTTTTGTTTACAGCATGAATGGGCCGGCTCGACCGGGTCTTTACCACTGTCTCACAGAAAATCGACGTAAAGTAGCGGATTGCTGCTTTGTACGATGAGTGTGATATCGGGAGGCCCAAATCGCCCGCCCTTTCCCATTCCCATAATTATCACTTCCCTTTAAGGTCGACAACGCGCCCATGGTTCTTCTGCTATTGGGGGCGGACATGGGCGGTGGAGATCACTTACCATCATTACCCACTTGCTCGTTTGCCGGTCTCTGCTATTAAAAAAAACAATTGGCGAAAACCTAAAATCAATTAAGAGACATCTTTGGGTACGATAGTAAATGTAAATAAATATTATGTAAGAAACTGGAGCTTGTATGTTCTATTCCGTATGGAGAAAATTTGGCGGAATCTGAAAATATGCTGTTTAAGTTGCTGGTTCTATAAACCATAGACAACTTAACCAAAAACTGTGCTAAAAACTAAAGTAAATTATATTTTTACTAATCCATCATACATTACCAGATTTCTACAGCTCAGCGACTGAGCTAAATCTTTATATCTTTAGAAAATAAAAACATGTAAAAATATATTACTAAAAACATGTACATTTTTTGTCAAATGATAGATAGCCGAGGTCGTGTTGTGATAAATCACCCTGCTGAATATATCGAGGGTTGGTGCTTTATTATTTTGTGACAGTTTAAAAAATACCCTTACAAAGAATATTTGAAAATCTTAAACAAAAAATCGTGTCCTGGCTGTTTCATCGACGCTGAAAAGCTGAAAATTTGAAAGCAAATTCCGATAACATAGATAGGAAAGCTTTTTTTATAGCATAGACCGGCAAACGAGCAAGTGTGTCACCCGTTGGTAAGTGATCTCCACCGCCCATGTACGCCCATAATTTAGGTGTAATTTGAATGGGTATTTCAGGTGGTAATATATCTGTATTTCAGGTGTAAATTAAATCAAATGACACTAGAAGAATCATAGGCGCGTTACCGACCTCGAAGAGAAGGGATTGGAAAGGGGAGGGGATTCGAGCCTCCGGATATCTCACTCAACGTACGAAACGCAGCAGCAAGCCACTACTTTACGTTGGTTGAGAGAATGTAGTAACCCAGTCCTGTCGATCCATTTATGCTGTAGACAAAACTATCTACAGCGTGGCTCTACCACTCATTGTTGCCCAATCATTCCTTTCCTGTAAGGTTGGTAATACGTCCATGATTCGTCATGTATTGTGGATGTTCATAAACATTGGAGATTATTTACCATCAGGTGACCCACTTGCTCATTTGAAATTGCTAAAACAACCCTTAAATTACAGTGAACTTTCTACGTTTACACTCTTATAAACATATACTAAACTATTAGAATTTTTATTTATGACTATTCAACCGTATTTTTTTATCCGAGCACGGCAAAGTGACTGCACTACACCTGATGGTAAGCGTATCAGTGGTCATCAGAATCATGCCGGCCTGTATAATTGCTTCTTCCCTCTTCGAAGACGGAAGAAGCAAATCGAGGGGCCTACGACAAGACAGGCGGATTACTGATACAGGCACAGAGATACAAGGATGTACCCCTATACTCGCCCCAACCGACCATCAAGTCATGTCGCAAGCCCCTCGGGAGACCTGGATATACACTGGCTGATCCTAGAACACTATCCACACAAAGTGTGTGCCATAGTGACCCACTACGGCAGGTTTTAACACCATGTGTACGGTGGTCGCTATCCGGGCGTATATAAATATCCTACCACCAGCAAAAAGTATTAAACACCTTTATAACACTAAAAGTATAAACAAAGCATTTTGGCAGTCATTTAAATTTTAAAAACAGTTTAAAACAGCTCGCAAACTCGAAGTAACTCAATTTGAAGTGTGTAAAACGTTTAAAATTCTACACTATACTCGTAAACTGCTATAAATGTGGCAGCAAATCCCTTGATAGTTCCGTTTCAATATTTTGTGAGTGCAGTATAATTTACTGCAGCGAATTTATTCGTAATTCTCAGTATTTCGGTTGGTTAATGTTACTGGTAATAATTCATTCCAATGTAATACTTTGAAACACGAAATATATTTGTATCATTTGTGATGCCTCGACTGCCTTGGTGCTGCCTTGCGTGTCTGTCAGAGTGTCTATCTGTGAGACAAGTGTGTGACCTCGTTATAAGGTGGTAACGAGGCGGTGGTCAGGTGGCGCGCCTGATGGTAAGCGCCACGCCTACCCATAAACAGAAGCAACCCCACACAAAACTTTGAATTACAAAGCACACATACACAAAATCCCTTTAAATACATTAATAACTCTAGTATTTATAATCGCTTAGAGATCCTTAACCTTAACCTATAGTGACCATCGTGTACATAGTGCAAAACCCACTATAGTGGGTCGTTCAGGTGTATCGCGTTCCTAGGTCAGCCAGTATATCAGTAACACCAAGTTGGCATAATTTTGCCGATCGTCGAGGAAAGCAATGCCTTTAAACGATGGACATTATATTTGGACTGTACTGTTCTTCATATCAAATTCGTCATTTTACCATGAGAGGATAAAAAACTCTTTGCTTCAAACAAACCACAAAAGACTTCAACAAACATGAAACCATATCTTAAATAACCCAAATAACCGATCAATGGAGTATAAAAACAGTACATAAAACACTCGAAGTGAACATGAAGGTCGAATGCGACCAAACGTCTAATACCCTTTGATTTATTTCAGATCCTAGCGCTTTGTTCGCAAGAGAATTTATAGCTCTCGTTCACAATAGAACAGCGACAATAAGTATTGGCCCTGAACTAAACTAACTGCCTTCTGATAAGAATTGATCAAGTAAAGAAGAGTCTATAGTTATTATTACCAAAGGCCACTGTCAAGTATAAAAGCATGGAAAGTGACGTAATCGTATTTTTTCTTAAGGACAAAACCTAATTTACAGACACCTTCCCAATCCAGTGAGGAAAATGGTAATGCCAGGCTCAAAAACCTTCCGACCCCGTTGTCTTTACATAAGGAACGGAGAATCAGCTTCCTATACCACCATACTGACTTAAAACCCACGGTGGCCTTTCCAAGTGGAAGGGTCCTGGGGTTCTTGTATAATCTCCGGATTGCCGTGCCGCTACTGCTCAATGCTGCTAATGAGGCTTGCTTATGCCCACGATTGAGACAAACCATTCATATTGTAGACGAAACTGTTTACAGAGTATCTCTGCCATTTCGATGTACCGCTGAGTATTCATAGTTGAAAAGATTAATAATTCAGGAAAGTAGTTATGTACTTGTACCACAACAATTACCTTAACCTTGTTCAATTGTTTTCACCTTTTTAAATCTTATTATACAGTATTAATTACTACATAAATTACTATCAATTTCATCAAGACACCTTCGAATTCAGACCATTATAGTATAAGATCTCCATTAAATCTCAGGCTTCCATTATACTTCAAAAAAATAAGAGCTAAAAATATCACTGTAACTCCACACCGCTTTAAAAAAGTAATGGAACATCTTAAGATATCAAGTAACAGCAGACCGAAGCTCTTAATATGATGAAAATTCGCTAACTTGGACTTCCAAATTATCTAGATCCGTAACTTCTAAGTTGGAACACTGATATGTGAAGTTTAGGAGGTAATTTACTTTTGTTTCTTGAATAATTGTTGTCTTGGATGGAGGCACTCTATTGTAGAAGCTTTAACTTTATTATGCATGTAAGAAGAGATAAGTGAGTAAATTTTGCTAATGATGTTCTTCGTGTGAGTGAAGTGTTGAGGGAAAGCCTTCCGCTACATAACAACTTTTGAGTTGGTTTTATTGTTGTTGAATAACATTATTTTAGAAATTTTACTAAAAAAATCATCAAATTGATACCCAAAATATAACTCTTTCTTTCCCACAAGGGAGCCATTTTTGCTTCAAATTTAAATGGGAGCAACATTGACGCATGTCCTATCAATAAAATAATAAGCATAAATATTGGACTATTCAGTGAAGAGATCTGTGTCATATATTAAAAAAGGAACAACAAATAAAAAATAATACGTGTATAATTTATAATATCCTCCATTCTTTTACGTCGCCACTTGTGCCCCTAGTGCGTTTCTGTTTTTAACTTGCGTTTTCTTCTGACTCGATCCGTACTACCGTGTCTTTGCAGTATGTCTTGTATAATTCTATAGTTTTTATACATGAGGTAAAGCGTGCATTAATATATGCATCAGATAAGAGAGCATATTGAAAATAAAAAGAAACAGGAGGGGCCACAGTTTACATACTACATCGAAATTTCAATGAAGAACTTAGAAACATAAAACCTGATTCAAAAGATCATAATCTTAACAAAGATACATTATAAGTAGTAAACGTAACAAGACGTAATAATAACAAATAGAAGAGCCACTAAAAATGATTTATTACAATTCTCCCGGGTAGAGGCTGGAGAGATGGTCTTGAGAATCGGCGGCCGGCCGAGGGAGGCTTTACTGTAGCACTTTGATATAGCCCCGGGATACAGCGAGAATTTCACGAGATTGCTTTACGTAACAATTCCTGTCGAAAAACAAGTTTTAACATCCAATCTGTAAAACTGTTTTGGAAAATTTTGTTTTAATGTTAACTGAATTTTGTGACATGATAGAATTTTGCTCAAATACAACATATGCTTATGTCTGTACTCCTAAGAGGTGGACATAATAGCAACTACGAACTAGGAAACCTACCAACCATCAAGTCATGTCGCAAGCCCCTCGGAAGAACCGGATATACATTAGCTGATCCTGATACGCGATTCACACAAGGTGTGTGTCACTATGGCAGGTTTTAACACCATGTGTACGGTGGTCGCTATCCGGGCAGATATGAATATCCTAGCCAGCTACTGCCTAAATGTGCTACCACAAAGCTGGTTATTTTACAATAAGTAGTAAGTAAGTAGTTTACAAGAAGGTATGTCCATCGTATGTAAGAGGCCGTCTGGGTTGGTACCACCGCTTTGTCTATTTCTGCCGCCAACCAGCAGTGTGTAAGCACGGTTGTGTTTCGGTTTGAAGGACATTAAAGCCAGTGAAATTACTGGGCATTATGAGACTTAACATCTTATGTCTCTGGGTGACGAGCGCAGTTCAGTGCCATGCAGTGCTTTATAATAGAAAGTTCTGTGTGGTGTTGTTTTTGTTTATGGGTAGACGTGGCGCTTACGAACAGACGAGCGACTTGCTCGTCTCGTCATTTAATAAAAAAGCAATTTTTCCAATATTCCGTTATAATGAGAAACCAAGTAACTTTAAGAACTATAGTTCAAAGATCCCTTTCGCTCATAATCCTATTAAACTTAAGATTGCTAACCCTCAACCCTCAAACCAAACTTAATCACGATTGTTCCAAAACTACACAAACTTCTTAATCACATATGCATACATCGTCTTACTATTCACCAAATATATTTTTAATAAAAATACTAATGTACGTATGTAATGGAAATCTTTTCTAATACGTTTCGTGAAAAAACAGTGTCTTATTAAAATTACGTGAAATTCTGAGAACCGGAATGATTTATCACAGTAAGAGAATTTAATACTTTTTTATGAGTAAAGCATTTTTTTAATATTTATGAGATAATGCGACAATCTAGCAGAGATTGGAAATGTCCCCAGAGAATATACTTCTTAATTTTCTTACACCCAACAGTACACCTAACAGTCATACACATAGTCCTGACTCCACAGTAAGATACGAGTCTTGTGTCGTGGGTATCAGGAACTAAGAGAGACTTTTGGTCTCACAACACCCAGATCCGACACAAATATTTGTGGATCACACAAACATTTATCTCGGTACGGGGATCGAACCCGTGGCCTCTCGTTTCACAGCCGGCTACTCGCCCGCTACGCCACGAAGACTGTCAATTACGGCTGTATTCAGATATTCAGTGTACATCCAGTAACTTCAGAACAGTATAGTTCTGCCGACGGTCCAGGGACACAGTGTCTCTTAATAATAATTATATTTTTTTTTAATAGCATGGGCCGGCAAACCAGTAAGTGGGTGGCAAGTGATCTCCACCGCCCATGTATGCTCTCAATACCAGAAGAATCATAGGCGCGTTGCCGACATTAAAGGAAAGGTATAATTAGGAATTGGGTAGGGCAGGGGGATATCGACCTCCGCATATTTCACTCACCGTACGAAACGCAGCAGCAAGCCGTTACTTTACGTCGGTTTTCTGTGAGATAGTGGCAACGACCCGGTCGAGCCCATTGATGTTGCAGACAAAACGGTCTACAGCGTGGCTCTACCACTCGAAAAATATAGTATAAATATAACAACTAGGGGATACAAAACTACAAAATATTTCACTCTTTGCACAAACATTCCTACTCTAAATACATCTTTGTGTTATGTAACTAAAAAATCGTAAATTCTATTCGTAATTAAGTAGTTAAACGTGTCCCCTAGACTGAGCTTTCATTTGCCGTCCCGTTGTGACTAGCCTTTAGAATGTTAGGTCTTAATTAGGGTCAGGATGGTGTTTTGGATTTTACGCGAGGGTTTATTTGTAATAAGTTTTTAATTAGAGTTGTTACACTTCGGTAGTGTTTTGGGATGAAATATTACTGAATACCCACAATGATTCCTCTGGTATTGTAGGTGTCTATAGGCAGTGGTGATCACTTACCATCAGATGAGCCTCTTGCTCAGTTGCTCCCTATTCCATAAAAACAAAATAGTGGTAGGGCTACGCTGTAGACAGTTCTGTGACAGCATCACGCTGGTAGGTTGGCAGACTTCACACACCTTCGAAATGTTTGTGGAAATCTCTCAAATATGCAGGTTTCCTCACCATATTTTCCTTCGCCGTCAAAATTAAATAGTCAACAATGAATATATGTTCTGGGGACTGCTTTTGAACCTGCGACTTCCGTCGCGAAAGTCCGTACCTATGCTAGGCGATCGGTGCTTCCCTTACAAGTGACAATATTTCAAAAACCCTGCCTAAAACAAAAATACCGTTTCTTTATTTTGCTATCCTAAGTTAGATTATATGTTTTAAATTTTTTGTCAATAGTTAATTTCGGAGAAAAAAAATAAAAACCAACCCGTGTGATGACGTCACGTATACGGTTGAAGGATGTGTTTCCTATGTCCATAAGTTAAAAAGTCTATAAAAATAAAACTACATTGGCATTACCTGACAATGTCACAAATGTCATTTATAAAAACAATTTACCTCTACCTACGGATCTTTACAGATATATATCACCTCTGCCCTCCTCACAAGACGGGTAGCTTCTCACATTATACAAACTAACAAATCATCATTTGGCGAACACAATGGCGTCGTAAATAACTTTGTATTCATACCTGCAACAATAAGAAAATACTTGTAAATTAACAATGCGTTAAACATAATTTTACCATAAATCGTAGAAATACTTAAGGATATATATGTTTGTCTGTGTATCTTGTTATGACTTCATCTCCCGGTTTTAGGGCCATCATCATCATCATCATCAGCCACAGGACGTCCACTGCTGGACATAGGCCTCCCCCAAAGATTTCCAGACCGACCTGTTGGAAGCGGCCTGCATCCAGCGATTACCTGCGTCCTTTATCAGGTAGTCTGTCCACCTTGTAGGCGGACGTCCAACGTTGCGCTTGCCAGTACGTGGCCTCCATTCCAGAACCTGTAACCTTTAGGGCCAGCGAACGTATAATTGAGTCATCTGATAGTAACTAATTATCACCGCCTATAAATTGACTGAAATAAGGGTAAGAGATAGTATTATGTGGTGGGACCCTCATGTGGATAGGATTTTTTTTTACTATATTGAGATGAGTAGGTCACTTGCCTGATGGTATTCGCCACGCCTACCCATAAACAGAAGCAACACCATACAGAATCTTGAATTACACCACTGCATGATACTAGACTGCGCTCATTACCCCGAGAATTTCAGTCTTATAATACCCAGTAATTTCTCTGACTTCAATGTCCTTCACACTAGATTACAATGAAGCTCATACTGCTGCTTTGCAGGAGAAATGGACAAAACATTTGGTATCACGAGCACAATACAGTCCATGCAGTTTATAGCACAGTGCAGTGTCATGCAGTACTTTGTAGTTCTGAGTGGTGTTGCTTCTATTTATAGCCAGGCGTAGCAGTGACTGCCTCGTCCTATCATTCAATAATAATTAACAGTTAAATCTTATTTCATTTAAAAGGCTTTAATAAATATGTAACAGACATGAAAAGGTCAAATTAAAGTGCCATAAAAATTTCTTAAAAGGCTCAGATATTTATTTATAGCATCAAGATAAGTCGCAAACAAATGCTTGCACAAATAATTCCCAGGGCCCTTAATAACCTTAAAAATAAACTTTTTCAGTCCCCAAACGCGTTGAATAATATATAGAGTCTGGCCCCGCCCCGTCCCCGGGAAATGGGGGCGGAAAGAAAAACGAAATTAAACTCGTAACGGAGGAAAATCACCGGCTTCTCTAAGCTTTTTCAAGAGCTTCGCTTTTCTAAGATCGAACTAAAAAGCTAAAAAAACTAAACAATTTTGCTTTGATGTTTCTGTAGTTTTATAGTGAATGATCAGTACCATCGACGCGAAATTGTTAATTTTTTTTTTGCTTTTTATTTTCTTTTTTGGTCGATTTACTACTATTTGACTTTGACTTTACTTTGATGTACTATTTTTAGTGAAAGAATATCCAAAATCGGTGCATAAATGACGAAGTTTAAGTCTTTCATCCCCGATTAATCCCTTGGGAGTAGTATTTATTTTTGAAATTACATCGGACAACATTGAACTTGATCGAATAAAAAAACATCATCAAAATCGGTGCACATTTGGCGGAGTTATGCGTGGTTATACATACAAAACAAAACGACTAGCATCAGCTCATAGTCTGCTCTGTGAAATGTAGGTGTACACCTCTGCCTATCCCTTCGGGGATTACAGACATAAGTGCGTATGTATGTTTATAATTTACTATCCTCCCGCAGTTCATTAATTCCTCCATTAATGAGAGGGGTTGGTTTAGTCAGCTACATGACTGTCATAATGCGTGTTGGTAGACTTCACATTTCGAAATATGTAGTTATGAAGAATTCTCAGGATTGCAAGTTTTCTTACGTTGTGTCTTCACTACATCTACCACAACAGCAATTTCTTCAACATACGTATTGGTAAATTCATTTATGATGCAATTTTGATTCGTCTTCCTTTTCCATTTCTCCGTCGAATTACGATACGCCGGGATATGGGTACATCCTTATATCACTGTGCCTGCATCGGTCATCTCCCTGTCCTATCGCAGACTCCTCGATTTGCTTCTTCCCTCACCGAAGAGGGAAGAAGCATTTATATATGCCGGCATGACTCTGGTGACCACCGATAAACTTATTGTTTGTTGGTAGTCGTTGGTTTTTTGGATTGCACAACGCTTACCATCAGGTGAAGTGCAGTCATTTTGCCATGCTCGGATAAAAAAATGGATTTGGAAATACAAAGGAATTTGGGCCTCCAGTCATTTTACTAACCGTACAAAACGCAAGCTGCTACGTGATGTCGGTTACATATAAGATATATTAATAATCTAGTCGAGCCGTCCCATTAATTCCCTAAACAAAAGTGTCTATAGCGCGGCTCTAGAACTTTCTAAAACTAAAGGATGTCTCACAGCGTCAGTCCTGTCACATCCATTACAAGATTTAATCAATCCAAACTGAGAAACTCAGGCGTCAAATACAGTAGTGCTTCATAAAATTACTTGAGAACTATCCAGAACAATTTTCGTGGAAAAGACGTGGAAAATTGGATAGAGGCGTGCTACAAGCAAACGCTATTTGTCTAACTTAAAATAGACTGAGATGTTTTCACTTATTTACTAGGCAATAGTTGGTGCCCTTCGCGTGATGCTCTTTTTTATATAACACTAGCTTTTGCTCGCGGCTCCACCCGCGTGATTGCAAAGTCTCAGCCCGATCGGTTTAAAATTGACAAAGTTTCATACAAACTTTCATCCCTTATTTTATCCCCTTGGGCGAAGAATTTATCAAAATCCTTTCTCAGCAGATGCCTATGTCATAACATCTACCTGCATGCCAAATTTCAGCCCGATCCCTCCAGTGGTTTGGGCTGTGCGTTGATAGATTACTATGTCAGTCAGTCACCTTTGAGTTTTATATATTTAGATTACGTGGTAGAGCCGTCAATATTCAATTCAATATCAGTATCGTATATCCGGCTCATTCATGCTGAAGACAACACTGAAAACGTCTACATAAACGTATCCTATGGTTGTATTAACTCCCCATATACACTCGATACACCAATTTTACATAATACCCCTACCACGAAACCTGTTCGCATATCGAACAAATATCGTCGCGCACTCGACACGATGGTTTGTTCGACGACACGTGTCGTAAAATTTGATTGTGTTGCGATCGAGCGGCGATGTTTCAATTCGCGCGAATTGATGGTGCTAAGTTGATGGTACTATGGGAACTCGAATGGAACTGGGTGAAGGAAAGCGTGGAATCAGACTTTGTTTTCACTGCGGTTTTGGCGGATAATATATTATTTGGTCATTACAATATATAGGTACGATGTTGCCAATTTACTGACATTAATAAAAAAAAATTACAGTCGACAGTTAATCGAAATCACCAGGCCGATCCTTAAAGTAAACCTTGGAATACAATTAATCACCATACTGATTCCTTACTTTGATTGGTTTATTTTTAGGATTAACCTTGAGTTTTGAATTAGAATGCTTTATTATTTTATTATCATTATGCTCTATCGTTAGAATGAAACTACTAAAAGGAAGAACTTGAAATGATTCAAATCGAAGAAAGGCAGATCTAAAACTAAAAGTGATAATGAAAAGTTCCTTACCTATTCCTTATTTTCTTATCCTTATTTATTAATATCGTTTATTTTAAAAGGACTTTTTTATTTTATGTGAGGATAGTTGTTATTGGCTGCCTAAATTTTTTTTGAGGATAGTTGTTATTGGCTGCCTAAATTTTTTTTTTCCTAAATTTAAGTTTAATTTATAAAAAGCTGTTACTATTCCTGTACAATAAAATAAAAATAAAAAAAAAATTTGATTGAATGACGAGACGAGCAAGTCACTCGCATGATGATAAGCTCCACGCCTGCCCATAAACAGAAGCAACACCACACAGAACTTTGAGTTATAAAGTACTGCATGGCACTGAACTGCGCTCGTCACCCCGAGACATAAGATGTTAAGTCTCATAATGCCCAGTAATTTCACTGGCTTCAATGTCCTTCAAACTACAACACAACAATGCTTACAACTATGGTGATGGCTCACCCTCTATCGCATCATGGGACGGAGATACGCTCGGCGAAACGTGGGTGTACTGGTTACACCCTTGCCTACCCCTTCGGGGATTACAGGTGTGAGTGCGTATGTATAAATACTTCTTTACATAGTATAAAATGAAGTCGCTTTTTCTATGTGTTCGCTTAGATCTTTAAAACTATTCAACGGATTTTAATACAATTTTCAGCAATAGATAGAGTGTTTTATGAGGAAGGTTTATATGTATATCACGCTATGACTCATGGGCGCAGGGCAGTAACATGCAGGTGAAACTGCGAGGGGCAGCTAGTTAAAAATAAAAATTAACCTTGCATTTTCTACACCATAGGACGTACTAACGCGAGTTTACAAAGTACCGTCAAAGCGTAATTTTGTAGTGGCTGAGTACGGGGTACGCTAAGAGCATTTACGACTCTCAACTCACATTAAATTATAACTCTTATTTGTAATAAAATAAGTTTTAACAAAACTTAAGAACTGATGTTAAAAAAAATAACACTGAAAAGTTAAAAATAACAGTTATAGGTCTCTTCGGAGTCAGAGGCTGTGTCATCGCCGGTTAACGGATATTGCAACGACTCCAAACATAGTAATTGTTATTTCTGGTGTACTTACATTTCCCCGAGCGTATTTCCGTCCCATAAAGTGCAATCCCGAGCAACTTATGTGTGATATTATTAAATCCAATTTTAACACAAATTGTGATTTTCCGAATATTTGAACCCTGCACATCATAGTTTCTCTACCAAAGTAGACTGTTAATACTAGACCAGTAAAGCAAAAGGAACCCAGACGATAGATATTTGAATTTAGAAGCAGATGAAAATAATGGCATCTAAATATAACCTCAAAAAGTACAGTAGTACCTAATAATATCTAATATGTTTGTATTAATCTCCTAGAGCAAACGTTTGAAACATTAGTAGGAGTTACACTCGTAATAAAATTAAAACTTGCACCAGTTTTAATATTTCACGGAGACATAAAAGCGACGCCATTGGTGGACGTCGTCGTTTGTACGGACTCCGCAATTATCCACCAGATGGCGCTCGTTAGTTCTAACTGGGTCATCTGGTAGAGCGCTGAGTTACATCTTCAGACTCGGGAGAGATGTGTTTTTGAAAGTTGGATTGAATTAAAGGCAGAAACATCCATTCGGTAAATTACTACTCTAGACCTGATGTTAAGTATAGAGCAGACTAAATATAATGTCTATCAAGAGACATTGCGTCACTATGTTCCAGGAAAGAGACTTTTTTTAATAGCATAAGCCGGCAAACGGGCAAGTGGGTCACGGTAAGTCGGTGATGGTAAGTGATCTCCACCGCCCATGTACGCCCACCACCAGAAGAATCATGGACGCGTTGCCGACCTTAAAGGAAAGGTATAATTAGTGATTGGGAAGGGGAGGGGATTTTGGCTTCCAGATATATCGCACTCACCGTACGAAACGCAGCAGCAAGACTCTACTTTACGTCGGTTTTCTGTGAGACAGTAGTAACGACCCGGTTGAGCCAGCCCATTAATGCTGTAGACAAAACTATCTACAGCGTAGCATACCATTAGCGTAGCGTACCATTTATAAAACCTTTATTAAACTATCTGAATCACATCCAGCTTAGTTATATATGTATTCTGAATATTTTATTATTACTAGCCAAAGTCCCACGGTTTAGGAAAGGCCTTCCCCATTTCTCTTAATTAGGGTAGTTCGGACCATAACTTATAACGCTGGTAAATTTACCGGTTTATTTTCACATAGCTGTGACAAATATTTCTTATGCTTTCACAAATGCTACTTGCAGTTTGGCCCCCGTGGAGTAAATTCGAGTAGTAATTCGAGAAATGATATAAAATAACATTATACAAAAATTTCAAAGTTGTATCCTTAACGATTTGAGAAATGAATTTGACCTTTATATACAGATGTATATATGCTGGAAAAGGAATAGTTTTTAGAGGCAGCATTCTATCAGCATTATTCTTGTAGTGCCTCTCCAACTAGTGAAGGTTGGCAGATAGCTCAGCATACAGTCTTTTATCCCTTGCGAGACGAAATATTTTAGCAGCGTTCGTAATCCCTGTCACCCTATCATCATGGTAGTTTTTTAAAGAACAAAATAACTAAGAACAATATAACAACACTTGGCACTAGACAACCACCCAATATATAAAATCAGTCTGAGACAGCCTCTAATTACTCTTGATTGGCATTTTGCGAAGACAATTACTCGAATCTTCAAGGGATTAAGGTCAACAAAGGGGTCATCACTTAGTTCTGTAGAATGTAGATAGATTTAAGCACACTTGAGTGGAGAGCAATCCTTTAGAAATTGGATGGTTTCAGATGAAAGGGGTGAGCGGGAGGATGGCCTATTTATATTAATGGATACTGGATGTGGGCTTTTCGCTTCATTGATCTAGTGGCAACGCACCTGTGATGTGAAATCGAGCAGGTTTTGGGATCAAATAAGACTACAGATAATGACATCTGTGGTTACTAGAACTACGGATGCTGGCTTGCAAAATCACAGCTTCGTGGTCTTCTCGGCTCAAACTAAGAATTTCTCTAAATCGTACTTTTTCTATGAACCTGTGGAGCATTTGACAACACATGTATTCTTTCTTCTCGGGGCTCTCAGTAACAACAGCAATAAAATATGTTAAGGACAGACAAACCTGGACGGAAATAATTCAACAGATGCAAAGGAAATTTCAGGACGGACACGACCTTCTAAAATGAAGAGAACGACCAAGAAGAAGTGTTCTTTAATTCCTACAATACGACGTCCTTATGAATGAAGCAATAAGAACCAGTTAGAGAGGGAGTAAGGGGAGAACGGAACCAACATCATACCCGACCCAAATGTCAACCTCACCTGCACGCGTCGGTGGTTCGCATGAATAGCCGACGGCGGCGGCTCTCAGGCCGCCGTGGTGCTCCCTGCTGGATAACTAACGAGGCTCTGGCGACCGAGCCATGGCGGTATAACCACACACCCACTCGGGCAACCGGCTGGAAGAGGCTTCAGCGGCCTGGCGTCTAAATAACGTCTGAAATGTCTGGTGCAGAAGGCAAGGGGAAACCACTGCACTATTTCCCAAGAAAGTTGTCATGAAAGGTAGATCAAAGAAAGATAAGAGGCCTGACGATCCGCTTAGCAACCGGCGCCGCACTGCGTCCGGGGCAGACGGTGTGAAATTGGTTACCGGCCATGTCGATGTGGTGGCCCAGGCATCGCATGGAAAACAGACTACTGGAACGTCTGTTAAGACGGTACATAACCAAAAGATAGGTACTTGGAATGTGCGTGGCCTGCTTCAAGCCGGTAAATTAAAAATTCTAGAAAGGGAGTTAACTCGATGTCAACTTAACATCTGTGGCCTGAGTGAAACGCACTGGAGGGGCAGTGGCCATTTTCAAACCGAGACTCATGCTGTATATTTTTCTGGAAACGACAATAGTAGCAGGAATGGAGTAGCATTTATGATCCCTAAACATCTAATAAATTGTATAGTTGGTTACGAACCGGTCAGCGATCGAGTGATAAGTATTAAGATCCAAGCGACGCCTGTGAATCTTAATGTGATCCAGACCTATGCACCCACCAGCACCGCCAGTGAAATCGACCTTGAGAGTTTTTATACGGAATTGGAGACTACCATCTCAAAAATCCCCAACAGGGAGGTACTAATAATCATGGGAGATTTTAATGCGAAAATTGGAGTAAACGCCTGTCAGCTCAGCGACAGTGTTGGCAAATTTGGGCTTGGACAGCGTAATGATAGAGGTGAACGCTTGATACAATTTGCGGCCGATAACAACTTGGTCATTTCAAACAGCTTCTTTGAACATCATCCCAGAAGACTTTACACCTGGATATCACCTGATGGAAATTATCGTAACCAGATCGATTATATTTTAATTCGCTCACGGTGGAAAACCTCGATAAAGAACTCGCACACACTTCCCGGGGCTGACTGTGGGTCCGACCACCAACTTTTGATCGCAAAAATACGGCTTAAACTTAGAGCAGCCAGAAAACCCGACCGAAAAATGAGACTCCAGGTAACGGAAAACTCTAGGTTTATTGCTGCTTTGGAGCAAAACTGGAATCAATGGGTGACTGTAGATTTCAGATCGGAGACCCCAGACCAGCTGTGGGAACGAGCCAGAAATATGATCAAATCAGCAGTTGATAATTCTAGACCTGCTCAACAGACACGTAAGAGACAACACTGGATGACCGATGACACACTGGCTCTTGTGGAGGAAAGACGAAAACTTAAGGCTCTAGGAGCTGATGTAAGGACCCTGAATGAGAAGTCGGCACGTATTCAAGAAGCTTGTAGGCGCGACTTAAACGCCCAACTTCGAAATGTCTGCGAAGAAGTTGAAGCGCATTCAAAAAAACACGAATCCAGGGACCTTCATCAAAAAATCAGACAAATCACCAAATCTCTGACTTCCAAAACATGGGCCATTGAAAACACTCGCGGTGAGACCGTAACAGAAATAGATACTATCTCCGAGACATGGAAAGAATACTGCCAATCATTGTATCAAGATCCACAATCACATTGCTTTGCCCCAACAGAACCTGATGACGAAGATAGGGAGCCTAATATTCTCAGAGACGAAGTTAGAGCCGCAATAAAACACCTTAAGAATGGCAAAGCTACAGGAAGTGACTCAATTCCGATTGAAACCATTAAGGCATTGGGCGAGTATGGCGTTGAGATTTTTCAAACCCTCTGCGAAAAAGTGTGGCAAACAGGAACTTGGCCAAAAGAATGGGCTCATACCGTCTTTGTCCCTCTGCATAAAAAAGGTTCAACAAAAAAGTGCAGTAACTACCGTCTCATCGCGTTGATATCCCATGCGAGTAAGATTTTACTCCATATCCTTAATGAGCGTCTCAAGTCTTTCTTATCTAAAGAGATTGGTCCCGAACAGGCAGGATTCGTAAAAGGCAAAGGTACTAGAGAACAAATCCTGACAGTCCGACAAATAGTCGAAAAAGCTCGCGAATTTAACAAGCCAACCTTCATTTGCTTTGTCGATTTCTCGAAAGCCTTTGACTCAGTCAAGTGGCCAAAACTTTGGCAGACCCTCCTGGAGATGGGCTCTCCGAAACATCTCGTCCACCTACTTAGACGCCTGTACGAAGACGGAACAGCTGCCGTAAGAACAGATGATGTGTACTCGAGTAATTTTCAACCTACTGCAGGAGTTCGTCAAGGTTGCATTATCTCACCGCTTCTCTTCAATGTATACACCGAATTAATAATGCGAATTGCCCTCGAAAACTGGACGGACGGTGTTGCGATTGGAGGAATGAAAATCTCGAACCTACGTTATGCAGATGATACCACCTTGTTTGCAACTAGTATACATCATTTGGAAGATCTTTTATGTAAGCTGGAAACCACCAGTCTCGAGTTCGGACTAAAGATCAATAGGACCAAAACAAAAATCATGATTGTGGATCGTCTCAATAATAATTCGCCAGAGGTCACACGAATAGCGAACTGTGACGTTGTCCAGTCATATATCTATCTTGGGGCGCTAATCACAAACAATGGTGGATGTATGGATGAGATCAAACGCCGCATGACAATATCTAGATCTGCGATGGACAAATTAAAAAAGATCTGGGGAAACCGTAACATTACGAAGACCACCAAAATCCGCCTCGTCAGAGCGCTAATATTCCCCATATTTTTATACGCCGCGGAGACGTGGACTCTCCGAGAATGCGAGAAGAAGAGGATAGACACTCTTGAGATGTGGTGCTGGAGAAGAATGCTTGGAGTTTCATGGACAGAGTTTCGCACCAACCAGTCCATACTCCAAGAACTCGGCATCAAGCAGCGGCTGTCTTCTATAGTGCAATCTCGCATCCTCACGTTTTTCGGACACGTATCGCGGCATGGAGAAATGTCCATCGAACGCCTTGTGGTGCAAGGGAAAGTTGAGGGCACACGGCCGCGAGGGAGAACACAGATGCGGTGGACAGACCAGGTCAAATCATTATTAGATGGTTCACTATATACGTGCACCAGGAAAGCAGCCATCAGAGAAGAGTGGCGCAGGATTGTCAAGCGAGCTACAAACCCTGACGTGACGACCACGACCACTCTGCCAAGAGTGTAACGACTAAGAAGAGAGAGGCCGGCATAATTCTGACCACCTATGCCTATACCACATATATAGCATTGCCTGTCTTTGTTCGACATTATTCTTGTATGGTACTTCACTTACCTTAACCTTCCTGCCCCATCGGTTATCGGTTCTGCGAGCTATGTGGCCTGCCCACTGCCACATTTATCTACTTTAGTACAATAAAACAATTGAAGAACATAAGCAATACAGAAAAAGACACAACAATACTTAGTCATAACCCTAAAGGGCTATAAAGTATGTAGATCCCCGAGCACTGGAGTGATACCTCCACGTGTATTTATCGAGGAGCCCACGGAATTGTCGTAAAACCTAAACACGCGCAGATTGTTAGCGTTACAAACGTATTTTAGCATCTTTTGTTTATTCGCAACACGGCACAGCTGTTAGGTGATAGCGGGAATCTGAAAAGGCAGTTGGTATCATTTTTAATCGACTTCAAAAAGGAGGTTCTCAATTCGATAAGTTTTTTTTTTGCTTTTTTTAATGTATGTACATTGATTTCTCCACCAATTGAGGACCGATTTAGGAAAAAAAAAATAATTTGATAGAGTTTAGGTGCGATGTGGTTCCATATAAATTTGGTTAAGATCTGATGATGGAGTACGGAGTAAAAAAGATAAAACTCCTTAACAACAGCTCAGAAGTGACGATTGTGATACCATGTCCCATATAACCATTCCGGCCTGTATAATGCTTCTTCACATTCTGAAGAAGGAAGAAGCAAATCGAGGGGCCTGCGACAGGACAGGCGGATGACCGATGAAGGCACAGGGATACAAGGATATACCCTTATAAGTAAAGAAAGTCTCTCGTAGTTCCTAATACCCACGACACAAGACTCGTCTCTTACTGTGGGATCAGGACTATGTTTGTGACTGTTGGGTGTATTTATTAATAAAAAAAAACAAATCTATGTCAGCTCTACGAGCACTTGAAGCTAACTTTTACCACCCAATAAAGAATAGTATTTAATCTTGCCTACTCTCTCAAAAGACACATTCAAAAGAATGATTCCATTTGGAAACAAAACCCAAAGCCTATTTCTACCACGTCCTTATCGAAACGACCCGAGGCTGCAATAAACGCTGTTCGCCTGACGCTCGGCCCGTCCCGGATAAAAACCGCAATAAACTTTACGGCTCCCTTATCGATCGTATTTACGGCCCCGCGCCCAACTTCACCTGACACAGGAGTATAAACTTTATGCTCTCGTGTTTAGGTGTAATTCGGATTGATGGCTGCGAACGCACTGTTTGGCAGGATATCTTGGATCTAGAGTTAAAGGTTTAGTGAAATCTGTTCCTAGGTAAGGAACGGATTCTTAGGTTGGATTTGTAAATGTCATAGAAAAGATACAATTTGAAATATTTTTGTAAGTATCTTTCCAATTTTTAGTTGAATTGTGGAACAGTTTATGTAAGATAGTTAAATGTTTTGTTTTATTATTTTAATCAATAGGATAAATTATCCAAAACCTGATTGCGGTGTTTATTTTTGAACCAATTTGTTTTATGGCATAGATCGGCAAACGAGCAAGTGGGTAAGTCAATGGTAAGTGATCTCCACCACCCATGTACGCCCACAATACTAGAAGAATCATAGGCGCGTTGTCGACCTTAAAGGAAAGGGATAATTAAGGGATTAGGAAGGAGAGTCGCTACTCTACATCGGTTTTCTGTGAGACAGTGGTAACGATCGGGTCCAGCCGGCCCATTCATGCTGTAGACAAAACTGTCTTCAGCGTGGCTCTACCACTCAATGCCATGTCAATGTCAATGCCATATTTTATATGTGAGTGCGAGTGCCATGTATGTCGGGTATACTCAGGACTATTTTCTCAAAAAACTAATCGAGGAAGGCCATAACATTGGGACAACGAAAATTTATCTGCTTTCAATAGTGAAGAACTAAAATGTTGGCTTGACTTCACCTATCAATGTAGGCAGATAATATTTTAAGAAGCTCAGCGACTCTTACTCGTAAAAACTTGCATATTCCATACTTTTTTTGTCGTGTTTTGGGAATGCGGTCGAAATATATCTGCAGATGGTCCACTGGAACCAGTTAAACTTTGAAAGTGGTCTATGAGAAAAAAAGTCTGCGAACCATTGTACAATACAATTCATGCGAAACATACAAAGATATATAATTTCCACTGCGACGTCAGGAGCGTCCAAAAGCTTGAATAGGCCACCATTGTGCCTTTGATTCGAGAATATCCTATTATCAATAGAAAACGTACCCGCAACGCTCCGCTCTCGGTAAATTTTAATTGAATACTTAAGTTTCGACTGCCATGTCTTTAGTTAATTAATTGGTTTTAATAGTTCAGTTACGAGTTAGTTATTCAGCCATTAATTAAAGTAGTTTCTGATTACTTAGTTAATATTGTATTCCTACGGCAAAAATTATAGACGTCTTCAATTTTTTTTTACATCACACTCGCATAATAATGGAAAATCAATGTCTGGACATTAAAAGAGACCATAACATTTTCTTCTCAAGGCTAGCCACGAAATGCCGATAAAAATAAAAATATAATCTAGTATAAAAAATATTGACATGAAAATCAAATCATTTATTCTGTAAATTGGATCATAAAGTGATATTTATGATCCAATTTACAGAATAAATGATTTGATTTGTCACTCTGGCAAGTCAAGATGATATCAAAATCTTAAATAAAATTTTCTTGAGATGAGTTTTATGATATTTACTGTTTGTAGAGAGCGATGTTTTATTTCTATGTGTTTGCTAATATTTTTTATAAGGCGTTTACTTGTACTTGACTTTAATGGGTTTCTGGTTTTAAATGTATGTTTGTTATAATTACGTTTTATGAAACTAAAGTATTATTAATTGAATTAATAATTAATTGATAAACAATTATCATGAGAAAATAATATATCTACAGTCCCGACTCTTCCTCTGTTTATTTGTAAGACACTAAAGATTTGCTTCTTTCTTCTTCGGAATGTGAAGAAGCATTATACAGGCCGGCATGGTTCTTGTGACCAACAATAAACTCATTATTTGTAGATGATTTTTTTGACTTCATACGATTATCATTAGATGTAGTGCAGTCACTTTGCCGTGCTCGGATAAAAAAAATCTTCGTATTGCAGCCTCTGTAGCGAAGCGGGCGAGTAGCAGTGAAATGAGAAGCCGCGGATTCGATTCTCGCACAGAAATATATTTGTGTCGAGTCTGGGTGTTGGGGGACCGTAAGTCACTCGTAGGTCCTGATACTCACGATACAGGTTAACCTAGTTCTCAGTGTTACTGTTAGGTGTAATTACTATTACTTATTTAAATTGATTGAATGGTGAAACCATTCTCCAAGATTTCACAACCATATTGCCCTCACAAATACCCATTTAAAACTTACATTACTCCTGTATTTCAAGACCGATACCAAAGTATTTTAATAAAATGGCAGCGTACCTACGAAGCATGAAAGCAAAGGTTTCCCCAAGTAAACAGCAAGCACACTTCTATTTCTAGAGACGTATTTGCGGCGCGTCTGGGACACGCGGTGTTTGCTTTGCAACGTATAAAACCGCGTTTAATTACTTTTGTTATATGCCTTCCTATAAATACTGTCATTGATTTTATTTCATTTTGAACCGACTTTAAGAAAGGAGGAGGTTCTCAATTCGCGATTTTTGTGATGTACATCGATTTCTCCGGCCAATTATGGACGGATTTTATGGGAAAAAAATGCATTCGATAGAATTTAACTGCCCATATAAGATTTGGTTAAGATCTAATGATGGAGTATGGATAACCCGCGGCCACTCGCTCCACAGCTACTCGCCCGTTACGCCACGGAGGCTGTCAAATGTAGATAAAAATTATTATTACACGTCAACATTTGCTGTTCACGTCCAATGCGCCCGACAGACCCTCACTCAGGGTTGCCAATACGTATTTCGTAATCGACAATATGAAAAAACGTTACAGTCATTTAAATCGTTTGAAAATTCGTATTGATGTATACTGCACGGTTAAATATCTCACTGATACCTAATTGTCATTAAGTTATTTTTTGGAATACCATTATTTCCGCACTCAGAGCCATTTCATGCTTTATAATTCGTTATTGAGTACAGAAAATGCTATAATTATAGTTACACAAGCACAAAAATAATCTTGATTGAAGCCTTTGAGATTTGATTGAATTATAAGAAATTGTTGATGAAATCTTCAACTAAATTAAATTTTTTGTATGTGTAAGCCAGTTAATAGTATTTTTTTAAATAATAAGGTAATTATATTAGAGATTAGTTTACATAACATTCATTATTAGCTAATATTGGTTTAAAAAAAAACATTCAAAGAATTTGATGTAATAAGCGAAACTCTTATCAGCTTCAATCTATTTTCTCTTATACCAGGTACCTGACAATACACAGAGCTTGTCCCGAACGGAAACACCGTAAAACTTACTATTTTCAAAGCCAAATTAACCCGAGTTTTCAACACCCTTTTACTATATAATACAAACAAAAGCGTTGCTTCAGTTACAAAGTTTATAACCGCAGACTCCGGGTCGAGCGCGAGATTGGCAACCCTACCTCTGCCTCCTCCCTCCCGGGGATGGCAAATGCAATATTGATTCAGACACTACGGAAAATGAGAATTTTATATTAATAAAAAACCGCATTGGAACCGCAATTGGATTGGTTAGAATTTCTTCAAAATATTTATGCTATCAATTTCGGAGTATAACCTACCCATAAAAATTATCAAAATTGGTCTACTCTGTAGAAAGTTATACGTGGTCTAACATACAAACAAATATATACGTGTCTAATTGAAAATAGGTGCTGAGACAATGGATTGAATATTGAGGTGGTTAATGGATAGTTCAAACTAAAGCAAAGGTATATATATATTTTTACATTCAAGTGGAAGGTCACAAAGTCAAGCCATCACGGCAGTATTTAATCAACGAAAAAAAAGGAGGATCCCAATTCCTAATTATCGCTTTCCTTTAAGGTCGGCAACGCGCCCATTATTCTTCTGGTATTGTGTATGTCGGCGATACGCCAGAATTATCACGTTCAGACTCCATAATAATTAGAAACACACGTAATATAACTTGGTTTATTTCCAGCCAATCTCTAGTACAGAACTCCACTAAATGTGAGCTGCAGTCCGTTTTATATAAACCAACTGCCACCCTACTACCACTAAACTTAACGTTTAACAATTGCAACTTCCGTTATAATATGTAATTGAATTTACTTATACAATTAATTTATGAAATATAGTTCTAAAATCAACATTAATATTATAATGAATTTTACATAACTCCAAATGATTTATTTTACACATATTACTAATTTATTTTAATAACCAAACTCCACTTTACAAAGTTTGCCAACAGATGGCGCTACTAACAGGATGTAAATTTATTTATTACTAGATGACCCGGTGAACTTCGTATCACCTACATATATTTGTGTAAAATGTGGTCAAAACTTAATTAATACAAATGTTTCATTTACATTAAATGCAATTAAGTGAGGTACTGCACCATTGCACGTGAGGTAGCCCGTCGCACATTTAATTGACTTCGACGACCTAAGTCAGGTTGTCTTCCACCTCGCCCCGGTGGGGCAGTCCTGTCCCTGTCCTGTCCGGTCCTGTCCGGTCCTGTCCGGTCCTGTCCGGTCCTGTCCGGTCCTGTCCGGTCCTGTCCGGTCCTGTCCGGTCCTGTCCGGTCCTGTCCGGTCCTGTCCGGTCCTGTCCGGTCCTGTCCGGTCCTGTCCGGTCCTGTCCGGTCCTGTCCGGTCCTGTCCGGTACTGTCCGGTACTGTCCGGTCCTGTCCGGTCCTGTCCGGTCCTGTCCGGTCCTGTCCGGTCCTGTCCGGTCCTGTCCGGTCCTGTCCGGTCCTGTCCGGTCCTGTCCGGTCCTGTCCGGTCCTGTCCGGTCCTGTCCGGTCCTGTCCGGTCCTGTCCGGTCCTGTCCGGTCCTGTCCGGTCCTGTCCGGTCCTTTCCGGTCCGGTCCGGTCCTGTCCGGTCCTGTCCGGTCCTGTCCGGTCCCGGCCGGTCCTGGCCGGTCCTGTCCGGTCCTGTCCGGTCCTGTCCGGTCCTGTCCGGTCCTGTCCGGTCCTTTCCGGTCCGGTCCGGTCCTGTCCGGTCCTGTCCGGTCCTGTCCGGTCCCGGCCGGTCCCGGCCGGTCCTGTCCGGTCCCGGCCGGTCCCGGCCGGTCCTGGCCGGTCCAGTCCGGTCCTGTCCCGTCCTGTCCGGTCCTGTCCGGTCCTGTCCGGTCCTGTCCGGTCCTGTCCGAATTAGCCAAATCGGTACAGCCAGTCTCGAGTTTTGGCGAGACACACGCACAGCGATTCATTTTTATATATATAGATATAAAACATAAAAATAAGTGTCAGGATAATGTTATTTAATTCACTATTGATTTTACATCGAAAGTTTCTGGAGTTAATCATTTCTATTAGTCCAGAAACATCAAATTGAATACAGTTACGTTTTTTAAAACGGATAAGCAGTCAATAAAGTGTCTAATAATTTTAAAGTATTGAAATTCTCAGTTTTGTGATCACAAATAGCTATTTAAATATCAATCTTAAATACTAATTACATTTATGTAATAATATAATCATTATTTATTAATTTGCGCCCATATGTACGTACATGGGCGATGGAATTCACTTACCAGCAGGTGACCTACGTGCTTGTTTGCTGGCTTATGCTATAAAAAAACCTCATAAAGCCTGCAAAGTCCAAACTGTTAGTGGTAGAGACACGCTGTATGCTTATTTTCAGTACAACTTGAACTTGATCCACCAGATTTACCGCTGTCTCAAAGAATCGACGTGAAGAGGCATCTTTTTCGCCTATGAGATTTCCGGAGGCTCAAATAATAAAAAGCGTGCGTCTCGGGACGCTCGACAGAGGTCATAACTTAAACTAATGTGGGTTAAAGTGAGAGGAGAAGCCCGCCTACTGCTGCCGTATGCCTGAGAGAAAGGGAAGCCAGATAGAGTGGCGCCGTAACGCGTAACGTTACGAAGCGGTTTACCCTCCCATAAGAAGTTATCACTTCAAAAATTAATTTAATTGCAGTGAAGCTATTCATATAATTAACGATGTATAGAAACCTTTCTTAAACAAACTTTCAACCGAAGCAGCGCATAAATTGCAGACACGACGACATGATCTGTCATGTCAGCTTCACAGAGAAGATGGATGGCGTCATTTAGTACATCTCAGTGAAAATATAAATCACATAAGACGCGTACCACATTCTAAATGAGATATATTTATTGAAATATAACTAATTTAAACGGATTTTATCGTGGATTTTTATTAATTTTTGATAATCAAAATAAAATCAGATAAAATCCGTTTATTATTAGTTTTATTTCAATGTGTAGTATTTGCGTAAATATAAGAAATCATTATGACTTACATTTAGTTAGCATTTTACTGCATATGCCTTTGATGAAATTATTTGCTAAGATTAGGACAAGGACAGCGTGGTAGGTCCCTCGTATGCGAGACGCCGTCTTGATTGGTACCACCACCTCGTCTTTTTTTGCCGCCAAGCAACATTGTAAGCACTGTTGTGTTTCGTTTTGAAGGACATTGAAGCCAGTGAGATTACTTGGAATTATGAGACTTAACATCTTATGTCTCGGGGTGATGAGCGCAGTTCAGTACCATGCAGTGTTTTGTAATTAAAAGTTCTGTGTGGTGTTGCTTCTGTTTATGGGCAGGCGTGGCGCTTACCATCAGGCGAGCGATTGCTCGTCTCGTCATTCAGGATTTCTTATAACGTAAATGCATCATCACAGCTTTCTACTCCATTGCATCTACATCATCAGTAACATAAAATAGAGTCTGAGAAGAAATTATATTAGCAAGAAGCCATATAAAGTGAATTTATAAATTCACTAAAGGCGTAGTCGGGAGTGGAATATGCAATAAAGTTTGGTACAAGAGGACAGCTGAAGCGAAATGAAATTTAATTTCAGTCTGATTTAGTAATGCGGACTTTATAACCAGTTTTTTTTATCTAGGCTACATTCTATTCTAATTTTAGATTATGGCACGATTTTACCAATGCAGCAATTACAAAAAAATCTAGTGGTAGAGTTTTGTCTACAGTATGAACAGGCCGGCTCGATCGGGTCGTTACCACTGTCTCAGAAAACCGATGTAATTTAGCGACTTGCTGTTGCTTTCCATACAGTAACTAAGATATTGGGAGGCCCAAATCACTCTCGCCTTCCCAATCCTTTAATTATCCTTTCCCTTTAAGGTTAGCAAGGCGCCTACTATCTTTCTAATATTGTATATGTGGATATCACTTATTAGGTAACCCACTTGCTCTGTTGTACTCTTTACAACTGAAAAAATTATAATTAAATACGCATCACTCTATTAATAGTTTAGCATACAAAAAACAAATACGCGTCGAATTGAGAGCCTCCTCTGATTTTAGTCGGTTAAAACATGATAATATGTTTAAAATTCTATGATATCCAAATAATTCATTCATTAATAAGTCTCTTTTATGTTTATTTTCATTCTTTACACCTCCCATGTACATCTCTGCATCACTCTAAGGTTGACTGAAGATAATGCTTATAGCATTAAGTACGTCTATACTCCATGTATATGAAGTGTAAATAAATAAATAAATTTACTATTCTTCTTTTTTATATATGGCTTTCACATTACATTTTGCCAATTTGCCAATGTCAAGTATAATTTATTCTCAAGTTATTTTTACAAGAACGATGAAACACGGGTGCGGTCGATTGCAAGGTCTTGCCGGAGTTATGGTGTTAACTCCTTTCAGTACGATGCTTAATTCACTATTTCAATATTTCCATACACTGTTCATCACCGTCAATGTTTATTGAACAAATCTACACCACTTTTATACAACAAACACAACTCTAAACTAGTTTATGAAATAAATTAAAATAAGCGATGAACTGCACTGTCAGGATTCCCGTAAAAAAACTCAATAAATTTACTCCATCGCTACATCCTGCATCTTACTCCACAACACCTCTCGTTCATAAATAGATCCCTGCATTGAAAACTACAGAGAACGGCAAATGCATATGCAAATCGGATTTTGTATCGACCTGCGCGTTTGCCACTACCCTGATTGAATAGCCACTGGGGTAGTTGCAGAAACGCCTCTGTAAATCTACACTATTATTATAAAGAGGATAGATTTGTATTTTGTACGTAACGAATAAACTTCTTAATGATTTCTTACGTTTACGCAAATATTACTCATCGAAATAAAACTAATTTAAACGGATTTTATCGCGGTTTTTTATTAATTTTGATCCCGACGTTTCAAAGACTTTTCAGAAGGTTGAAAAGTCACCATTAGAATCCTACATTATCCCTGACGAACATAGGCTACTTTTTATCTCGGAAAAAGCAGATCATGGTGGATGGTGCCGCGCGAAAAAGCTAGTTACTTATATAATTATAGGTTGTAGGATTCTGTATAAATATACAGTGTCTATTTCTGCCGTTAAGCAATCGTGTTTCAAAGCACTGTTGTGTTTCGGTTTGAAGGACATTGAAGCCAGTGAAATTACGGGGCGTTATGATGCTTCAGATCTTATGTCTCGGGGTGAACATCGCAGTTCAGTGCGATTCAGTGCTTTGTAAAATACGTGAATTATACACCACGTTGTTTATGACACATTTTCCGAAGGCTTCGTTGTATGCAGGCACAGACACGTGATATCAGACTTCTTATCTATCTCATTCTCTCGCAAGCTAAATCCTATTTATGAATATGTTTGGCTCTTTTTGCTGTCGCTTTTTCGTTTCATCGAATTTTCAAATCACAACGGTGCTAAAGAAGTCTCACTTCAAATGGAAGTCATTATGTATATCGATAGACCAGCCTTCAAGTCTCTATTTTATAATGCGCAATAGCTTATAGAAATAGCCCAGCGCATGTCCAGTCGTTGTACCACAAAGATCAGTTGCATAAAGCATTAAGACGCGGAATCCAATTTTCGCTGTGTCGCCGTGAGCTGGCCTTTATTGGTATGTACTATATCGCATTCCAATAGGGTTGTCCATTGCTGTATTAATGGTAGAGGGAAATTTATTAACCCCTGATAAAAAGAGAGATGTTAAGAGATTAACCTCTTTGTCTGTTTGATAAAAGAGTGGACTGAAATTAATGTTTTTTTTTTAATTTGAAATCTAGCTCAATCGAGAAGGTTTTTATAGCATCGACCGGCAAACGAGCAAGTGGGTGAACTGATGGTATAAGTGATCTCCACCGCCCATTTACGCTTACAATTAGAGTGGTAGAGCCACGCTGTAGACAGTTCTGTCTACAGCATGAATGGGCTGGCTCGACCGGATCGTTACCACTGTCTCACAGAAAACCGACGTAAAGTAGTGGCTTGCTGCTGCGTTTCGTACGGTGAGTGAGATAACCGGAAGCCCAAACCCCCTCCCCTTCCCAATCCCTAATTATCCTTTTCCTTTAAGGTCGGCAACGCGCCCATGACTCTTCTGGTGGTGGGCGTACATGGGCGGTGGTGATCACTTACCATCAGGTGAACCCCGTTCGCCGGCCTATGCTATAAATAAAAAAATAAAAAAAAAACAATACTAGAAAAATCATAGGCGCGTTGCCAACCTTAAAGGGAAGGGATTGGGAAGGCGAGGGGATTTGGGCTATCGAATATCTCACTCACCATACGAAACGCAGCAGCAAGCCGCTACTTTACGTCGGTTTTCTGTGAGACAGTGGTAACGACCCGGCCGAACCGGCCTATTCATGCTCCTCAGCGTTGCTCTGCCACTCAAACCGTGATAGAAAAACCCAATACCACTTTTACCCAACCCGGAGATCGAACCCGAGACCTCAATACAGCACTTGTACCCCGTAATACAACTGCGCCACCGAGGCAGTTAAGTGTACATTGATTGTTTAAATTATCGTTCAATTAAACAGTGAAGGCAAACATCATTAATAAACTTTTCCAAAGTAAAGTTTACTGTCATAAGTCGAGCATGGTCCTTGCCTAACCAAACTCATTATTAGGAGAGGCCTGTTCCCACCAGTGGGATAATACAGGGCTGATATTATTAGTGACTGAGGCAAGGGTTGGCGCAACATATCAAAAAAGATCATCATCTGTTGTGTTTCAGTTTGAAGGACATTGAAGCCAGTGAAATTACTGGGCATTATGAGACATTATATCTCGGGGTGACGAAAACATATCAAAAACTGATAATCATCCGTTATGTTTCAGTTTGAAGGACATTGAAGCCAGTGAAATTACTGGGTATTATGGGACATTATATATCGGGGGTGACGAGTGCAGTTCAATGTAATGCAGTGTTTTGTAATTCAAAGTTCTGTGTAGTGTTGCTTCTGTTTATGGACAGGCGCTTACCATCAGGCGAGCGCCTTGCTCATCTCGTCATACAACCATAAACAAGGGTACATTACATCATATCATTATCATTATCGACGGCTATTTCTGTTGTATGTTTTGTAAAGTCTCGGTCTACTATTACCAACCTCATGTCATTCACCACTTTTCTTTTCGACAATTTAGACAAATGTCAACAAACAGATGTAATATACACAGATTTTCAAAAAGCTTTCGATAAGGTTGATCACGATATTTTATTGAGCAAAATTGCTTTTAACGGCATTAAAGGTAATTTGCTTCGTTGGTTTACATCATACATAACTAATCGTACGCAAAAAGTAGTCATAAATGGTTTCGAATCCAAATCTTTTGCTGTTACCTCGGGAGTGCCGCAGGGCTCTATATTAGGCCCATTACTTTTCTTAATTTTTATCAATGACATTAATAAATGCTTTCATAGCTCTAAATTTTTGCTCTATGCTGACGATCTTAAGGTTTATCGAACTATTACAAACTTAGATGATTCCATTTTATTGCAACAAGATCTAAATCGATTATCCGATTACTGTAGTAATAACAAATTGCAGCTTAGCCTACCTAAATGCAATTACATAACATTTACAAAAAAAAGAAATTTTATAAACTACAACTATTCTCTCTGTCAGTGTTCTCTAACTAAAATTACATCTATTCGTGATCTCGGGATTCATTTAGATTCGAAATTACATCTTGATCAACATGTAGAGAACATCGTAAATAAAGGTTACAAAATGCTTGGACTTGTAACGAGGATGACGCGAGACTTTAAACAGCCGCATACATTTTTACATCTGTATAAATGCTTAATTCGCCCTCAATTAGAATATGCTGTGCCTGTATGGAGTCCTCACTATGTAAAGTATAAGAATATGATTGAAAGCATACAGAAAAAATCATTAAGAGTCATTCAATATAGATACTACTCTCGGTTTAATTCTTTATCCTACCAGCAACTGAATTCGAAATTTAATTTATTAACTTTAAACTCACGTCGAAAATACTTGGAAGCCTTAATGCTATATGGCATTTGCCATGGTAGATACGACTGTAAGGAGCTTGTGAACGGTCTCTGTTATTTGGTCCCCAGGAGCGTGCATCAGCGTGAGGTGCGTGTGCGCAGACTGTTTGCAGTTGGTACATCTCGTACTATATCGGGCGTGCGCTCACCACTAAGACGTATTACTAGTAATTTTAATAATGATTTTGTAGATATAGATATATTTTCGCTTTCTATGTACAGCTTTAAGAGACAAATCCTTTTAACTCTAAAAAACATCGAGAAAAAATGTTTTTTTTTTATATACATATATACATTTATTCTCATAGCAACATGTGAGTATATTAGTTATGTATGTCTTATTATATTACAAAAAAAATAGTTATTATAAAATAAGTTAGTAATAGTTTTCTTGCTTTAACATTTTGTTATATTCTGTGGATTCTGACGTAGGTCGTACATTCACGTATACTTCTTATGTCTATTCTCTATAATGAATATTTTAATGTACTACTGTTTTGTTGATCCCTAATAAATAAAATAAAATAAAAAATAAAATAAAATTTCCCCGAAAATCATTAAAATCCCTCGTTTCCTATTTCAACGTGGGTCATACATAATCCGCGCCGAAACCACAACAGGCTTAAACAGCAGGTTCACACGCTTCAATTGTAGTTGCTCAATTGCTAAATCGCTTGAACCGTTTTTACAGACCGAATAGAATTACTTTTATTTTTTTATAAAGTGGTAGGTCCCTCGTATGCGAGAGGCAGTCTGGATTGGTACACCGCTTTGTCTATTTCTGCCGCCAATCAACAGTGTGTAAGCAGTGTTGTGTTTCCCATGCAGTGTTTTGTAGTTCTAAGTTCTGTGTGGTGTTGCTTCTGTTTATGGGAAGGCGTGGCGCTTACCATCAGGCAAGCACCTTGCTCATCTCGTGTCCTTATCTCACTCACAGTGAGGTCAGCTTAATAAGCTTTTTAAGACATGTTACAGAAAGATTTAAATTGTAGTTTTTACGACCGGCTATGACGTTAATCCTTCTGGGGAGAAAAGCACCCAGACCCGAAACAAATATTTGTAGACCATACCACCAAAAGTTTATCTTTCGGGAATTAAACACGCGGTCCACTTCACAGCCGGTTACTCACCCACTGCGCCACTGAAGCTGCCCAAACACTTTTTAAACGAATTGATCAACAAAAACCATACAACTTGTGTTCATTCAAGGTAGTCGATCAACTAAAATTGAACCGTGAAGCCGCTTAGGATATATCAAATTTCCGTTGAATGCGAGTAACTTGCAATAATCTCTGGAAACCAGAAACCACAATCGGCTTTTAAGTTTAAAGATTAAACGTTAAACTAAGCTAGCTTACCGACTTCGTTATAGAAAGGTTCTGTTGTACCGTAGTCTATAAGCTCACGCCTTTGTCCTGGAAGGGGTAGGTGGAGATGTAACTAGTTCTCTCACAGATTACCGAGATTACTCCTACGATGTTATTAAAGCCTTGAGTGATAGAGCGACGCTGTAGACAGTTTTGTCTTCAGCATGAATGAGCCGTTTCGACCAGGTCATTACCTACGAGGAACCTATCACCTTGTAGATTAAAGACTTAAAAAAAAACGACTAGTAGTTCAATTCACCAGGTTGTACCCTCGTGTGCGAGCAGTTCTTTGTAATTATAGGTTCTGTGTGGTAGCGTGTCTGATTATGAGTAGGTGTGGTGGATAGCATTAAGCGAGCCACCTACCAGTTTCGTTATTACGGATAATAAAAACAAAACCAGAAACCACAAACTTGCTAAAATCCTTCGATATTTTTAGTTTTGCATTAAGGACAGGTGTGTGTACCCATTCAAGCGAAGCCCTCTAATCATCGTTATTTCCGTTGAATACTTATTTTATCATTTCCCCCACCTGGCAACCCTATTAAATGTCGTTCTTCGTAACACAAATGCTGTTAAAATGAGCTCTTTCTGTAACGTTGCATAATGTGGTGTGGTAACAAAAACCCCAAGATAAAACATCTCATTTTATGGTACAACTAACTGATTAATGTATTAAGTGAAACATTCAGATAATAAAACATCCGGAACTCATGTCTCTCTAGAAAATCAACATATAGGACAAGTTGGTCTAGTAAAAATAAAGAGCCTGAATAGGGCGGCGAAGATAACGTAAGCTGATGAAGTAAATGATCTCCGAAAAGGACAAGTTACGAGCATGCTTAACCAGTGAAAATATGTAAGAAGAATGTATGAACGTAGATATAATGTATGCTTGTGAGAAGTGTCACGTTCGTAGATTCTACCTACTTTAACAGGCTGCAGGCGTCTATATGTAGCTATGTAGTTGCCAAAATATTAGCAACCAAAATTACAGTAAAATTTGTGAAAATCCCCAAAACTATTCTCTGCAAACATAAGTGATTGTTCTTGTAAACTATATTTCACCAACCTTAAAGATTAAAATCTTTTTTAATTACTATGAACGAACCTTAATATGACTAATATCAACAGCCCCACTTGAAGCCCTGACATTTTAACAAATAAAAAACCTTTCACAAGTGATTGGTATCCACACCTGTCCAGAGTTCCGATCTGAGGTGTCCATTAGGTCTTTGCTCCTTTCACCAATATTTACTTTCTTTTGCCATTATCTGTTATTGCTATCTTTATAATTTCTTTACATCCTATGCCACCCATTGTCTTACTTTCAAATATTGGCTAAATAGGTTCATTGACATCAAATTAAACAAAATTTTACGGACTTTAGCAACGGTTATTTTTTATTGGTAATAGAATTTAATGGTCAGGTGAAACGCACTTGGAGAATGTTTTAAAGTCTTTTTGTTAACTTAAACATGGAAGTATGCTATCAAAAACTTTGATCAATTTTACATTAATCATCAATAAAACCCACTTAGCGGACATTCTGATGAGGTCATTTTAGGGTTCTGTACCTCAAATGAAAAATTAAAACCTTATAGGCAGATTTTTTGTCCATCCGACTAACACCCGGTTTCTCGAAGGCAGATCAAATCAAATCTGATCAAATGAAATCGCAATAAATCTACTGCGTAATATAGAAGAACTAAGCGGACAAATAGACAGACGCTTTGGTTTATACTATTTATTAAGTTATACTGTTCCAATCCTTTGGTCGAACCTCTTCCACTAACGAGGGGTTAAACCTTTGTCCACCAATCTGGCCTAAGATTGGGAGGCATCACATACACTCTCATAAAATTCTCTTATATTTTTTACTATTCCTACATCGAAGCTATAGGCAAGAAGTCCCCGTGATTCTTCATCAGATTTCAATCTCTTTCTATCAAGTTGAGTAGCTACATTTTCCAATTCGTTTGTTGGGTATTACTTTGCTCTTTTTAGATTCCAATCTTTGTAACAGTACTCATTGAAAGCTCCAGCTTCCCTTTGTTTCATCTCCACGTCGTTGTCCCAGTAATTGCCGGCAGTAAATCCCAATTACCAGTAATTGGTACCTGTGGAACTTCACTATTTATTACCACTGCTTTCTGAAATTTAGTGAAAGTGGAATTAATTGATACTAATGTTATTGCGATGGCAGTAGCGATCTTTATAAGGATCCGTACCTTAAAGGTTGCAACGTTACTCTATTACTAAGCCTACATCATCTGTCCGCCCGTCTGTCAGATGGCTTTATCTTTTGCACCGTATTCGGCTGATGGCTTTTCCCAATATGCTATTTACTAATAGATTTGCTTAATGGCAGTTAATTTTTGATACATTCTGTATGGAAGATCTGCGAAAACACTATTGATAGTAAGTTCTATCTGTAAATAAGTACGGCCATGACACTTTCGTATTAACTTTGACGCAGTATAGTTACAGAATTAAGTAAAATTTCAAATGAGATATCCACTACTTTTAACAGCTTAAAACCAGAAGTAAACATTACAAAACAGTTGAAAACCAGAGTTAGCTATACCGCAGTACATGTAGATAGAGATTTAGGTGGTAATCCAGACGCGATGGTGGCGGCGGTGCGCTCGCGCCGTCTCCGGCTAATTTTGGCGCCGGGTGCAATGCGCTAGCGAATACTCAATGTCAATGACCATACGCACACTGTTATTTTGCTAGGAGCCGAGTGGACAAAATTGTTTTTTATTTTCAGTTTCTCCAAGATATATTTTGATACGCTCGTTATAAACAGATGAAGATTTTAAGTCTGTCAGTTTGTTATTGCTTGAAAATGATTGTATTATATAAAAATTCACTCCCTCTTAAAAAAGATTCTAAAGATGCTGAAAACATCATCACAATCTATTCGTCAAGTGTCAATCGTCAAATCGGTCTAACCGTTTAGGAGCTTGCGAGAGTAAAGAACGGCAATTGATTTGTATATAGAAGAAGAAGATAAATAGAAGAAGTTGATTAGCTGAAACATATAGTGGAATTCATAATAAGTAATGAATTAGTCAAGAACTATTACACCAATAAAAAAACGACTATTCTGAATTTTTTTCGATAGCGATCAGTACGAAACAAATATGCCTGCAGACATCTTTTTTGAACATTCAATTCTAATCAATTTAACAATAGACAAGCGCCCGACCTGTGTAATACACGTAATCAATTTTCGATACTGATTAATTAATACATAATAAAGCAAAATGAACACATGCAAGTGTAAACTTTTACCGCTTGGGTGCGTAGCAAAAACATGCCGTGATTGGGCTAGTAATTGGGTTGAAGTGGAAAACATAATAAAAAAAAATACGCCGCGTGTTATGAATGCGCTTACTTTTTTAAACACAGTGGTCTAATAAATAATGGGGCGGACAAAAAATTTATAATTCATTTTTAACCTCTCCTATACACGCAATGTATGTTTTATGTAATGTATGTAGTGTTGATCTATTGTTATTATTTAAACGATTGTTTTTGTTTGACTTCCGAATGGATTTAGCGGCAATTTGCAAGTTGTCAAGTTGTTGTTGCTTGGTTAGATGACTAATTAAATCGGACACATTTGAAATGAATGTTACGGTACATATGATATAAATTGTGTTTATTTTTTGATAAATATTTGAAATTGTAGATGTAGAGCTACCCTCTAATAAATCACGTCTAATTATAAAATGTAGGTTATTCATATATTATATTACGATTAAAGTTTTGCCTTACGATAATCTTCGTATATTTTGGCAATAGAAACGCATCATCATGATTTAATGAAGACATATTCCAACATAACATTATGTACTTAATTTTCTCTGAATTGACCAAACTTCTCCAAGTTTGGCCCTCCGGCCATGCATTGATTGTCTTTACGCACTAGTTCGTAAAGAATGAAAATTGCCGGAGCTCAGATTTTGAATGTTTTTTTTTTTTTATTATTAATTACAATGCAAAGAGAGACTCTAAAAAAGACGCTGCATAAAATATGACAAAGTATAATAAAACTATTAAACTTTTCACCAAACTGTATATTTATAGGTAATATTGAGAATTTGAGATACAAAAACCTATACCAATTCACTGACATCAAATTTGTCCAATTCATACTTATACCAGCGGATCGACCCATTGGCCGAATTGCGAGACGAATTGCAAACGTAACGCTGTGGACTGAAGGGGTCGTCGGCCTCTCGCAGAGGCTTTTTTGGGATACGCGAAATAGGGCAATTCTGCCTCCTGTTCGTCGATTTGCACGATATCTCTAGACATTATTAATCTGTTTTTGTGTATTCGGTTACTATTTTTAAACTTCTTGATAGTTTGTCAGCATTATTTGGATAATTTGTTCAAGAAATCGTCTCAATTGAGAAAAACAGACAGGGTAATGGATTCAAATCCTTGGTCAGGAAATCATTTGCAAATTTTCCGATTCAGAAAATTACACATAGTTGCAGTTACATATATTTTACTATTAGTTATCAACGTGCATTTTCGCTTTAAAAAGAAATCCAAAAAATCCTTTCTTAGCCGGCCTCTACATCATAAAAACTACTATCTGAACAAATTTCAAGATCCTAGCTTCAGTAGTTTTGATTATCGATTAGATATCGTGATTAATCAGTTAAGGATAATTCACCTTTATATTAAGAGATGCAATTTTATTACTTCGTAACTTTGTGGTGATAATTCAGAGATTTTATAAACTGAAGTTTTGAATTATGAAGTATTGATTTTTTTTTATTTATGCAACGAAAATAATATCGGTCGGGGCCTTATAATTTATGGTGTGGTATTTGACTAGTATTATTTATTATTTTAACCAATAAATTACGTTTCCCAAAAATCAATTATTGAAAAACTGCATATATATATAAATCAATTCAAAAAAATAAATAAATTGAAGCCATTTTTTTTGCAGAAATAGATACTTGGCAACGAGCGTTGATTATGAATACGAACTTATAAAAGTTTCCGAACGCACCCCAAGTATATGACTTACCATATTTTTATTACCTGGATTGCATTGTACCATATTGTTGATATTAAATACCTAGATAGATGAATAGATATGTCTTTACATACCTGTAACAAAAGAAAAATAGTCATTTATTTAGATGCAATTATATGAACACAATTAAATTACAACCAGGTGATAGGTCCCTCGTATGCGAGAGGCTGTCTGGGTTAGTACCTCCGCTTTGTCTATTTCTGCCGCCAAGCAACAGTGTGTAAGCACTGTTGCGTTTCGGTTTGAAAGACATTGAAGCCAGTGAAATTACTGGGCATTACGAGACTTAACATCTTATGTCTCGGGGTGACAAGCACTGTTCAGTGCCATGCAGTACTTTGTAATTCAAAGTTCTGTGTGGTGCTGCTTCTGTTGTCAAAACTGTCTTCAGCGTGGCTCTACCACTCAACAGACAGAGGCAATGATCCGGTCGTCCCTGCCTATTCATGCTGTATAAAAAACTATCTATATTGTGCCTCTACCACTGATTAAAATAATTTTAAAGGATTGTGTTGATGCAGCATCATGTAGGTAATGGATGATATAAAAATCAGAAGATCATTTTACAATGTTGACAAAGTTGCATTATCTTAGTGAATGCTACACTTGTCTAAACAATGACACATTCTCTCAGATCACAAGTATCTCCTTGACCTATATTACACGAAGAAAAAACTAAGATGATATCATACTTTTTAAAGGGAGATAGCGATTGCTAATTACAAAATTGATATTATTTTAAATGTATAACTTTTTTTTTTTACTACCCTTGTATACGGCCCACTGCTGGGCACGGGCCTCCTCTATTGAATGAGAGGGATTAGGCCTTAGTCCACCACGCTGGCCTAATGCGGGTTGGCAGACTTCACATACCTTCGAAAAATCTTATGGAGTTCTCAGGTATGCAGGTTTCCTCACGATGTTTCCTTCACCGTTAAAGCAAGCGATAATTAACAATTAATATACACGCAACTTAGAAAAATCAGTGGTGCCAAAGTGCTCTTGGGGCTGGTTTCGAACCTGGGACTATCGTCTCGACAGTCCATACCACTCCCCGTTGAGCTATCGCAGCGATATGAATAACAAAATGTATAACTGAATTTGAATTGATGGTAAGCGCCTGCCCATTTTCGATTTCGATTCGCCATTCAATCAAATAAAAAAAAACATAAGATGTCAAGTCTCTAATCCCCAGTAATTTCACTGGCTTCAATGTCCTTCAAACCGAAACACAATAGTGCTTACACACTATTTCTTGCCGGTAGAAATAGACAAAGCGGTAGTACCAACCCAGACGACATCTCGCATACGAAGGACCTACCACTTCGTAAGTTCTTACAATGCCCAGTAATTTCACTGGTTTAAATTATAAACGTAAAAGACAACTTTAAAATGCTCTACCATAAAGTTCACGTATTAGCGCTTCAGTATTCTTAGTTTTTCAGTGCCGATACAATAAATATAAGTCGCAATTTTCCTCGGAGACAACAAAGACAAAAAGTGCTGACAACATTCACAACAGTTAATAACAAAGCACGACACAATTCACAACAGAGCTCGCCACAAATCACTGTGAAGTATCGAGAACTTGCGATATGCGGACACAAGTGACAGGCGATGGCGATACACAATCAAGTCACGATAAAAGCATGGTGGAAAAAACCTACTATTATTGTTATAAGAGACGAACGGGTTGATCTTCTTTTTTATTTGATTGAATGATGAGACGAGCAAGCCAGTGGTAGGATATTCATATCTGCCCGGATGGCGACCACTGTACATATGGTGTTAAAACCCGCCATAGTCATCCTTGTGTGGATCATGTTCCAGGATCAGCCAGTGTATAACCGGTTCTCCCGGGGGGCTTGCGACATGACTTGATGGTTGGTTGGGGCGGATATAGGCGAACATCCTTGTATTACTATGCCTGCATCGGTTATCCGCCTGCCCTGTCGCAGGTCCCTCAATTTATACATGCCGGCATGACTCTGGTGACCACTGATGAACTTATTGTTTGTTGGTGGTCGCTGGTTTTTTGGACTTCACTACGCTTACTATCAAATGTAGTGCAGTCACTTTGCTATGCTGGGATGAAAAAAACCTCTCCGTTTTCGAAGTCGGTTAAGTGATCTACATTAATTTATAACATTGAAACGTCGGCTTTACGGCTTTTTAATTAGTAGCTTACAAGAGGTGCCCGTGGCAAGAGCAGTACTGGTTTCTATTATTTTCTACATAGAGTTAAGTAAATGAAAAGGTTGCAAATTAACTTTGAAGTTATGTCAAGTAAACACTTTCTTTGAAGTATATTAAAAGCCTATCTCTAATTAGTACTTAATAACTAAAATTCATTTAGTTTACAGGTTCTAATCAACTTACTAGATGGTCGGCCGTTTGGGTGGTTCCACCGCTTTGTCTATATCTGCCGCCAAGAAATTGTGTGTAAGCGCTGTTGTATTTCGGTTTGAAGGATATTGGAGCCAGTGAAATTATTGAGCATTATGAGACTTAACAACTTATGAACTCAGTTCAGTAACATGCAGTGCTTTAACATTTAAAGTTCTGTGTTAACATCAGGCAAGTGACCTGCTTGTTTGGTAATTCAAACTACAAAACCGTTATAACAAGTCAATATTCTTGGTTCACTGGTTTCAATAGATCAAAATATGCTGAATCCCCTGCGACTGAAATAAATATCCCTAATAGCAGATTCATACAGTTCGATTTTAATTGATCAATTTACTTGAAATATAAGCTGTATGGTTTTGTTTATCTATTAGATTGAAAGTCTATTGAGACGGTTCATATCGCAAGAGAGTAGGTGAGTGGCATCCGGAGGAACAAATTTCGCTACACTTCCTTGTCCCTTAACTATCACTTTCCGTTAAGATCATAAGTATTCGGGTATTGTGGGCGTTCATCACTTACCACCAGGTGACCCACTTGCTCGTTTGCTGGCCTATACTAAAAAAAACTGAAAAAATTTGGACCCGTGACCACGAACTTTCGAAACGTCGGGACCAAAATAAAATTAAAAACCAGGATAAAATCCGTTTAAATTCGTTTTATTTCAAAATTTGGACTCAAAAGATCACAAGATGAAATGTACAACAGAGAAATGGAGTTCTCTAATAGATTTCCTTTGGCAACTTTAGGGTACGGAACCCGATCGAAGCCCTTCTTAGAGCCAGCTGCAACTCTGAGCTAAAGGATCGTCAAATATAACAACTTCCGATTTGTTCCGAGTCTATCAAAGACGGGAAATTGTACTGAAAACATTTTAAAATTGCTGAAAGAAAATTTCATTTCGTTTTTTTTTATCCTGGCCCGGCAAAGTGACTATGCTACACCTGATGGTAAGTGTAGCGCAATCCAAGAATAGTGTCGACCAACGATAAACAATGTGTCCATCGGAGGTCGGCAAGATCATGCCGGCCTGCCAAAGGGCCAAGGGGGAGTGGAAGGAAAAAGGGATGGGAAAAGGGTTAGGATCAGGAGGCAAGCCCCCTGGGGAGAACCGGATATACACTGGCTGACCCTGGAACGCGACCCACACAAGGTTGGCCACTATGGCAGGTTTTAGCACCAGTGTACGGTGGTCGCTATCCGGTCAGATACAAGTATCGTCCCACCAGCACCAGCATTTAATTTTAGGCTATGATAAAGGATAATTATGAAAATCGAACTCATTTAAATAACTCTTTTTACCACTAGTCACGCTCAGTATCACGAAACCCTTAATAACGGGCTCACACAGTTTTAATGGATCAAGTACTTGAATCAACAAAAACAGTATGGTTTTTGATGATCAATGCCATTGAAAGACTATTCAAACGGTTCAAAAAGATTACAATTTAGCATTTGAACCTAAAATCAAAATGTGTGAACCCGTTATAACAAATAAGAATAATATTGCCATAAACTAACCAACTTTAAGAACTTCACTTCAAAATTCAAAGAATAATATCCTCATTAATTATTATAAAACTTTGAGCAAACATTTGTCACCAACTTTCGTTTCTGTCGAAATTTGCTTACACAAGATTTTGCGAAGTCCTGATAAGTTGGCTGAGCGAAGTCTTAAAAAGTTCAGATGGAATTATTTGAATTTATCCACGAACAATAACGTTCTAACCAAAATATCTATTGTACGTGAAAATGGCAATAAGGATCCACTCATACGACAGTCATTTAAATTGTTTCATTATATTAAAATAAGTTATTGTAATTATTGATTTTGAGTGGTAGAGCCACACTGTAGACAGTTTTGTCTACAGCATGAATGGGCTGGCTCAACCGGGTCGTACCACTGTCTGACAGAAAACTAACGTAAAGTAGCGGCTTGTTGCTGCGTTTCGTACGGTGAGTGAGATATCCCGAAGCCCAAGCCCCCTCCCCTTCCCAATCCCTAATTATCCCTTTCCTTTAAGGTAGACAACGCGCCCATGATTCTTCTGGGCGTACATGGGCGGTGGAGATCACTTACCATCAGGTGACCCACTTGCTTGTTTGCCGGCCTATGCCATACAAAAAAGCAGAGATCAGTACCCTCAGACAGCAATATCCACTGTCCACGAATCAGAGATATCATGTATATTTTGCTGACATGGGAAAGAAGAATAGAAATAGGAATTTGAAATAGAAAGCGCGATTTCAACCCGAGTTAAGATAGTGGACTAAGGCCTAACCCTTTCATTAGAGGAATTCCGTGCTCAGCAGTAGGATAAATATAATACTAGGATGATATTCTTATTACTATGAGCTGTTAGTAACTTCACATAAAAATAAAAAGGCAAGTAGAAACGTTAAAGATCTTAAATGACTCTTAAACGATTGCAATTCACACATGTGAAGTACAAGAACGTGTCAAAGAGCTCACTTGAAGCAAGCTACGTATTCTTATATCATTTGTATGTAGAACATCGTTTGGTTCTAATAATTGCTTTAGTATATTTAGCTTGGTATGCAGTAAAACCAGGCTGTAGATACTTTTGTCTACATCATAAGTGGGCCGGCTCGATTGGGTCGTTACTACTGTCTCACAGAAAACCGACGTAAAGTAGCCGCTTGCTGCTGCGTTTTGTACGGCGATTGAGATATCCGGAGGCTCAAATCTCCCTCCCATGCCCAATGCCTTAATTATTCTTAAAGTCGGCAACGCGCCTATGATTCTTATAATACTGTGGACGTACATAAGTGGTGGAGATCACCTACAATCAGGTGACCCACTTGCTCGTTTGCCGGCCTATGCAATAAAAAAGGCGATATACTAGCTCGTTTGCCAGACTTCTATCAATTAAAAGGTGCGTCCACATTTGTAACATTTGGACACACAGAGTATGTGGCTGTTCCACACCTTTATTACGCTTGTTATATTGACGGGAGATGTGACTTAATACAGCTAAATGTTGTATAGCTTCAACGATGTATCAGAACAGATCGCTTCGTGACATTAAGTCATAACATATGACAACATTCATGTCTTTCTTAAGCGTATCTGCCATGGTCACGGAGTCTTGGTGTGAAACGACACAAGTGTAGACGCACTTTAAAATTCCATATAACAGGCGCCATATAAAATGTAAAGAAGTTTTAAATAGAGGATAAATTCTGCAATAATACGATACATCAGATTCAGCAAAAAATAAGAAATACAAATCGATAAACCTATAAAATGTTAATACCTGTTTACTGCATATCCGATAAATAATTATCTATGGTTATCTAAGCCAATAATTTGCTATAAATAGCACATTTTGCCATGCACTTGACCTTTCAATAACGGATACCGATTATTTAATTGAATGTATGGAATGAAGTCAGGTAGGCGGTATCGTAAAATCCATTATAATGTAATTACTAATAAATAGTAGTCCAAGGTGTAGGTTGCCGTATGCGATAGGTCGTCTGGGTTGGTAACACCGCTTTATCTATTTCTGCCGCCAAGCAATAGTATGTAAGCACTGTTGTGTTTCGACTTGAACGACATTGAAGCCAGTGAAATTACTGGGCATTATGAGACTTAACATCTTATGTCTCGGGGTGACGAGCGCAGTTCAGTGTCATGCAGTGCTTTGTAATTCAAAGTTCTATGTGGTGTTGCTTCTGTTTATGGGCAGGCGTGGCGCTTACCATCAGGCGAGCGCCTTGCTCGTCTCGCCATTCAATCAAATAAAAAAAAATACAACTGAGTTTGCTATTCGCAACAACTGGTTTAAAAACTGTTGCAATAATAAGGTTAATTAATTAAGAGGCTAAAAATTTATACTAACATCCTCAAAACAGCTTTATATCTTCTTATATTAAACTTCATATGTTTTTGCATCTGTTTGTGATTGTGTAACTTTCAGAAGTAGATAAAGCGGTGGTAAATATGTACCCAGGTGATCTTAATATCACTAGCCTTGTATTATATAACCCCACTTCTGGGCACGGGCGTTCTTTAAGAATGAGAGGAGCGAGGTCCCAGGTTTGCAGACTTTAATTATGTATGTTCAAAATTCTCGTGGAGAACTTCTCAGATATTCCTCACGATATTTCCTGCACCGTTCAAGCAAGCGATAATTAAATGCACACGTAACTTAGAAAAGTCAGAGAGGCATGCACTTTGGGCTAGTTTCGAACTTGCAACTTTCGTCCACTCTCTGCTGAGCTTATAAAATCTTAATAAAACCATATATTCCGTGGGTAACTTCCAAAGAATGTTGCATGAAAAACCTACTTCAAAAATGTGTGCATGATATAATTTGGCGTATGAATTCACAGTTCAACCATCTCGCTTTCACATGAAGGTAAAAACGAGACGACTCTGCGCACTGTCCGGTGACCCAGACACTCCAGAAAAAAAATCTCGTTCATGAAATTCAATTCGACCCGTTTCAATTTGAATTTTGCAAATTAATTCGGACATTTTGCTGAAATCTCCGCTGGCTTAATACGGTTACTGGCGTCACCTGTCGCATGCTATTTTGTATTGTCAATTTTAGTTTTGAGACGGATATTGTATAATGGATTGGATGCTTCATCATCGTCATTGTCAGCCTGTGTCGACCCACTGCTGGGCATAAACCTCTCTTTGTTAATGCCATTCGTCCCTGTCTTGCGCCCATCTAAACCACATCCAGCCCACTTTTTTATATCGTCGACCCATCTAGCAGGTGGAGTCCCCTACTTCTTTTACTTGTTCTTGTCCTCCACTCGGACACTGCCTTAGTCCACCTGCCGTCATGACGTCTGGCCAAGTGCCCTGCCCAAATCCATTTGAGTCCCAAGATTCTTCTGGAATATTGGATGCTTAAAAAACTTCAAAACTGTTTTGTTTGAATTTAGTTGTGATACTATGCATACGTGGTGTTCGGAGTACTCCATAACAAGGCCAGACTTAGAAATTGTTCACTCCAGAAATACGCCATAATGTTGCTAAGATAGAAGTAAAAGGAAAATAATTCGGGAAACATATTAGAGATGAAGAAATAAAGAATTTAGTTAGTGGTGATCAAGATTTTGTAGAAAATTATAAAGCTTGAGGCGCCAATTTAGACAAAGACAGTTTATCGCAGGATCGAGGCTAGAATTTGACAGTAAAATTCATGAGAGCGCGACAAACAATCTGAAAATAAGAATCTTATGACACGTCCTCGTAAATTAAAGTTTTCTAGTATATTCTCTCCTGTGTCGTAAGAAAAAAATGCTATCCAAATGGGGATTTAGTTAAATATAACAAACATCAAAAGTACTAATTGAAGCATCGAATATATTAAACGGAGAATAATATAAACTTGTGCAGCTGATTCCAGTAATGTACATGATAATAATGGTGGCCTGGAGACAATAAATAACACCAGACAGGAAGAACACATAACATTAATAATAAACTATCTTTAATCAGAATTAAAATCATTATATGGATCTTTATAACATGAACTAACATAACATCTGCTACAAAATAATCTAACCAAACAACAATCTTTCTAAATAACGAAGAACAATTAACGAATTGTACTAACAGAGAGAAACAAGCAATTACAGATAATTACTTCATCAGAACACAATAACACCATTCAGAGCCACCTGACGTAACATCATTGTCTCAATGTTGGAGTAAAAACAACTGAACCGATTGTAATGATTTAACTGATTTTTAAAAGGGGGAGAATCTCAAATCGATACATATTTTTTCTGTTACGTGGATGTTGTATATTTTTTGGTTGATACGCCAAATGTAGATGTTTTTAATTATGTAGTTGATAGGGTTTACTTAAAATTTGATACCTGATGATGTAGTACAAAATATTACATTATTTTGGAAAAAGATTACCTTACTTCGCTATACATGTATGTTTTTTATTTACTTGAATGGCGAGACGATCAGGCCGCTTGCCTGATGGTAAGCGCCACGCCTATCAATAAACAAAAACAATCAATAGTTTAGTAATTTTATTGGCTTCAATGTCGTTCAAATCGAAACACAACATTGCTTAAACATTGTTGCTTGGCAGCAAAATAGACAAAAAGGTGATACCAACCCAGACAACTTCTCACATGCTCAAAAACTCCAGGATGAAAAAACTCCTTTTCATATAATATGTTTCTAAAAAATGTTAGAGAAGTTTCAATAGAATGATTTCTTACATTTACGCGAATGTTGTAACAATCGATCGATGTGTTTCGATGTGTACATTGACATAAAACTAATTTAACAATTTTGCATGTTTTTCAACATTTTAATTGCATTACATCGGTTTACACTTGAATTTATACGGATTTTATTGCGTTTTTTTTATTTTGCCCACGAAGTTTCTGTCTGTCATGTCCACCCCGCGCCGTGACCACGTTTTATTTCAAGTTTCAATATTTTCCATTACTAAAAAGCATGCTTTACCATCCGTTCACTGTAAAGCAGACAACCAAACATCAGTCTACACGTGTCCATACAGACCGTCACTCACACAGGACGCAGGCAAGGCAATTTATTTCGAACGACACTGGCTTAAAATTAGATTTGCGGAGATTCAATCGGCGTGCGTCATAGCCCGGACACAACGCTGCAACGGTTAATATCGTGGTAACTAGCTTACAGAGAATGACAGGGGATAGGATGATAATTGTAATTATGTAGGACACATACTAGGGTAAAATTTTTGAGTGGTAGAGCCAAGCTGTAGACAATTTTGTCTACAGCATGAATGGGCCGGCTCGACCGGACCGTTACCACTGGTGGTGGGCGTACATGGGCGATGGAGATCATTTACCATCAGGTGACCCACTTGCTCATTTGCCGGCCTATGCTATAAAAAAAACATTCCAAAATGTAAATATACACATCGTCCTAACCTCACACTAAGATACGATTTTTGTGTGGTCGGTGTTAGGAATGACGAGCGACTTTCTGTCTTCTCCTTTCCGTATACTGATGGCAGGGTTCCTGATATATTTTTATACACGACTAAATATTATATCGAACACATGGCAAAAATTAAATGTAAAAAAATTAATATCACTAACTATATTTTCCTCACGGTTCCGCGTGAACAGACTTTTCCAGGGTAAAAAGTCTATAACCATCTCCAAAGTCCCATCTGCCTATCCTATGTCAGATAAAGCTATCATGATGTATAAGTTAGCAGAATTGGGATTAATGAAGTAATTTTTTTTTGTTATTTTATTATGTATATTTTTGTTTTTGTTATTGGGCGATATGGTCGCTAAGCGACAAAGCATAAAAATAAATAAATAAAAAAAGTCCCATCTGTCTCTGTACCAAAATTCATTAAAACTGTACGTCATGACAGACTAAATAATACACTGACCACAGAGATGTCAAATAAAACTCCAACGCTCTATGCTACATGACTCATAAAAGAGGGTTAGGTATGCTAACTTGACAGTTTATTGAGGCATTCTAACCCTAAAAAGCACGCCCCAACCCTAAAGCCGCACGCCACGCACTCTAATGAGCGGTTAGGTCATTCGGACACCCTATTTTTACCATTCCAAGAATGCCACGTCATTGAGTACGCAATTCGGCAATTTATTTACAAAGAAGAGAGAAAAAATATTTCGATTTGCAAAGATATCGTCATCTTATTAAGACAACTTTTGCCAATATAATATACAAGATTTTTCTCGCGACTTCATCTACGTGAATGTCTTTTTCCGGGATAAAAAACAGCCAATGTCGAAATTAAGATTTCATCCAAATGCATCGTAATTTTTTTTATATCATAGGCCGGCACACGAGCAATTGGGCCACTTGATGTTAAGTGATGTCCACCGCCCATGTACGCCCACAATACTAGAAGAATCATAAGCGCCTTGCCGACCTTAAAGGGACGGGATAATTATGGGATTGGGAAGGGGAGGGGATTTGGGCTTCGCGATATCTCACTTACCACACGAAACGCAGCAGCAAGCCGCTACTTTACGTCGGTTTTCTGTGAGACAGTGGTAACGACCCGGTCGAGCCCGCCCATTCATGCTGTAGACAAAATTGTCTACAGCGTGGTTCTACCACTCAAGGCTTTAATCACATCATAGGAGTAAGCTCGGTGACCTGTGAGAGAACTAGTTACATCTCCGCCTACCACTCCCGGTCAAAGACATGAGCTTGTAGACTACGGTATCTACAGAACCTTTCTATAACAAAGTCGGTAAGCTAGCTTAGTTTGACGTTTAATCCTTAAACTTAAAAGCCGATTGTGGTTTCTGGTTTCAGAGCGTGGCTCTACCACTCACAGTTTTGTTTAGCGTGCTAGTGTTTATACAGGCGTGGCGCTTACTATCTGCGATGAGCTGGTCTGTATCCATTCAATTGTATAAAAATATGCGAGACGATTATGTCATATCTTAACAAATGAATACTTCATTTCCATACAATGTCTCATTCAAGACGCCATTTCATTGACAAAGTTATATATTTTTATCCTTGTATGACAAAGTGACTAAACTACATCTGCTAAGTACAGTGCAGTTAAAATACAATGTCAGTAGTCACGAGACGTAGCATCTGTCAACGGTCTTTATAATTATGCTGACCCGAAGGGGACAGCCCGTGTATGTCCCCAGAATCATTCATTTTGGCAGGTTTTTCACCATGTTTTTTTTTTATCTAGGCTCGGCGAAGTGACTACGCTACACCTGATGGTGTGTAGCGCAATCCAAGAATAGTGTCGACCAACGATAAACAATGTGTCCATCGTAGGTCGGCAAGATTATGCCGGCCTGCCAAAGGGCCAAGGGGGAGGGGAAAAGGGTTAGGATCAGGGGGCAAGCCCCCTGGGGAGAACCGGATATACACTGGCTGACCCTGGAACGCGACTCACACAAGGTGGGCCACTATGGCAGGATTTAGCACCAGTGTATAGTTTCACCATGTGCATAGTTAGTTATTGTATATGTGTTTAGTTAGTTATTTTTATTTAATTTAACTGAGACGAGCAAGTCCCTCGCCTGATGGTAAGCGCAACGCCTCCCCATAAACAGAAGCAACACCACACAGCACTTTGAATTATAAAGCACTGCGCGGCACTGCATTGCACTCGTCACCCCGAGACGTAAAGTGATAAGTGTCACAATGCTCAGTAGGTTCACTGTCTTCAATGCCCTTAAAACCAAAACACAACAGTGCTTACACACTGTTGCTTGGCGGCAGAAATAGACGGTGCGGTGGTACCAATCGAGACGGCCTCTCGCATACGAGGGACCTACCACCTTGCCACCACACACACACCACCACTATCACAGTGGTCGCTATCCAGTCTGGTATATACGTATTAGGTAGCCGAGGATATCCAAATAAGTGTAAATGTTATGAAACAGTTGCACTCACATGTCTTGTATCATGGATATTTAGGACTACGTGGGATTTTCGGTCCCACAAAACCGAACCAAATATTTGCGGCTCATTCGACCATTTTATATTTGGTAGGAACACGGACCTTCTCGTTTCATAGCCGGCTACTTAGCTAATCTTATTATTGGCGCATGACCATAATTGCGCAGGTCAATGAGATAATATGCTACGTAGCTATGAGTAACCGGACTGTAAAAATAATTGAGATGACTTCTGCATACGGGGCATTCCTTATATAATAAATAAATAATAAATAAATACACCCAACAGTCACATACATAGTCCTGACCCCACACTAAGATACGAGTCTTGTGTCGTGGGTATCAGGAACTACGAGAGACTTTCGGTCTCACAACACCCAGACCCCGAGACAAATATCCGTGGATCACACAAATGTTTATCTCGGTGCGGGGATCGAACCCACGGCCTCTCGTTTCACAGCCGGCTACTTGCCCGCTGCGCCACGGAGGCTGTCAAACCGTTATATTGCATAGACTTGGATATTTTAGACATTATAATCATTCCGGACATTATAATGATTTCTTACGTTTACGCGAATGTTACTCATTGAAATAAAATTAATTTAAACGGATTTTATCGCCGTTATTATTCCAGCAACCCTCCAGAGACGCCATGTCTTTCGATGGTTGACATAATTTTCGAAATTCACTGTACAAAGCACAGCATAATTAATTTGCTGTGCCAGGGTAAAAAATGCAAACTATGCATTTATTTGCTCTCTTTTGGGCTTAGAAAAAATGCACAAAATATTACTGTTACTGTAAACAGTACTTCATTAAACCACCCTTCAAAGCACACAGGGATTTGAGATTGTAGTTAAGTACTAAATCCCCTTCTGGATTTGAAGCCACTTCGTTGGAGTCAAGAGCATAAGCGACATGATTTGCAGCCAAATGCGCATTATATCGTAGTATTTGTAAGGTAATAAATTAATAAAATGAATGTTAATAAAATTATCACACAGAAAACTGATGCGACAGTTTGCTGTAGCATTTTGTACTGTCGAAAATATTTTCGGAGGCAAAAGCTGCCCATCTTCCTCGCAGCATACTTCTTTAATTAACACCATTTACCATATTCAGATGACCTACTTCCAGCCTTCACATTTCTGGCGTTCTGCTATAAAACAGAATCGCATACATTAAAAAAATAATCTGACGTTCCTAGAAGCATAACAAGTTTGATCATAAAATATGAAATCCCATTTATATGTAAACACATGAAAAGCGGATCTGTCATTAAAGTCCTTATCTATCAAGATATAGTAATCGACATTTTATTTAAAATATCTATCATGTAATACAAGTTTGCTTGTAGATCCCTTTACAATTTCTGCTCCAAAAGTATCGTCATTTTTTGTAGATGATATACAGTATAGTGACTTTATTTTTATCCTGGATCCAGAAAAGAGTATTTACATTACTATAATTTCAATAAGAGAAAGTAACCAACCATGACGATAATCTGTGCAGGCGAATAATGAACGCAAGAATTACTATTATATTTGACATTTTAACCTTTAACGAAGCTGAATACAGTTGGTTCCAAATTTACAAAAATGAATTTGCATTAGGGATTTTATGATCACGGCAGTACAACTTCTTGCTCTCTCTCCTTCTGTCCTTAAACAGCGGTTATGCAACTACATTTCCCCAGGATTTAGGAGTTAATACGCAGCAATCACTTGATACCTTACCCATTTGGCTTCCGTTTCCATGAAAAATATACAGTTAAGAATACCCAAAAGTAAATCTAAAAAACTTTATATTTAAAAGCCTGGTAAACGAGCACGTGGGTGATTTGATAGTATGTAATATCCACCCAGAAAAGCCCACAATAGAAGAAGAAGAAAGAAATGGGAAATGATACAAGATACACAGGAGTTTCGTCCCCACAAAAAAAATTACTCGTCGTAGTACTTCAAGCTGGCTTCCGACGCCGGTTACCTGTGAGATGGTGGTAACTATAAAACCGGTAAAAATGAACTTAACATTGTAGAACAACCGAGAGTAAAAACTAGTCGCTGATTAATTCCATAAAAATCTCTTGTCTAAACCCGGCAAAGATTTGCGTAGATAAGTACTAATTTACAACTTTAATGTACATTTTATCATGATTTACAAATCTGGATGTATCCGCGATTGTGAAATGTCAAATACGAGGTTAAGTTGTGCTCTTAATTTTATTGCGTTTAACGATTAGATTTAATTTCATTGAATTCAAAAGAAAAGAATACTTTTAAAATAATACTATCCCTGTAACTTCCCATTGCTAGGCACAGGCCTCCATTGCTAGGCACAGGCCTCCTTTGCGAATAGGAGGTCTTAGTGCATCAGGCTGCCCTTATGCGAGTTGGCAGACTACATATTCGAAATTTGAATGGAGAACTTCGCAGGTATACAGGTTTATGCAGTTCCTGATACCCATGATATAGGTCAACCTTGTGTGGGGTCAGGACTACGTGTGTGATTGTTAGATGTGTTTGTTTTACAGTAATATTATACATTTCACACCTATATTTAAAAAGGTAGGTAGGTAGGTAGGCAGTGATACAAGTTAATTCTCGGATCGCCGGGTTATTTTACCCCATAATGTGAAAGAGGACGAAAAAAATCGCCAGGTCAGGCACAACTTCAGGTTCCAACTCACATGTAGTTTTCGAATAGAAAAACTCATACAAATTTTGATTACCTGGCCTAGGGACAGACTCTAGTATGTATCTTCTACCTTTTCTATTAATTGTTGCATGCTTTAACGGTGAAGGAAACATCGTAAGAAAACCTGCATACAAATTTCTCCTGCGAAGATGTATGTGAATTCGCATTAGGCCAGCGTGGTGGACTAAGGCCTGACCTCCTCTCATTTAGCAGAGGAGGCCCGAGCCCAACAGTGGGACGTATAATACAGGGCTAGTATTATTAATGAGTATTATTATTTAAATATTTTTAAACATTGGAGCATCTAATTTATTCATTTCACCTTAGCAGTTAACTAAGGTGAAACCTAATCTGCAAATGTTATCGCTGTCGGATGCACAAGTTCGATTCCAGGAACGTGACTAAATAAATGGCTGGCATTTAAAATATACATAAGTTAACCTTTATGTTGTTGTTATTAATGGACAGAGAAAGTGTTGTGTAACCGAAGTTTAGACAAAGGCTATTTTGATTATTATTAAGGTAGCTTATAATAGTAAACGCTGTATTGTGTGGTAGAGCCACGCTGTATACAGTTTTGTCTTTAGCATGAATGGGCTGGCTCGCCGGATCGTTACCACTGTCTCACAGAAAACCGACGTAAGGTAGCGGCTTGCTGCTGCGTTTCGTACGATGAGTGTGATAACCGGAGGACCAAATCCATGATTCTTCAGGGATTGTGGGCGTACATGGGCGGTGGAGATCACATCAGGTCACTTGCTAAGCTCGGCGAAACGTGGATGCACTAGTTAGGCCTCAGCCTAGCCCTTCGAGGATTAAGGTGTGACCTTATATCACTAACCAGGCGCCGACAACCAGAAATTAATTGCATATTCGTTAAAAACTACAACATTGCAAAAACACATAAATTTAATCATAGTTCTGTATATTACTTTACATTTTCCGCCCAACAGTCACATACATAGTCCTGACCCCACACCAGGTGGGTAAACTTGTATCGTGGGTTAATACCGAGTTTCTAATGGAACTACAACGGTCTTGCGGTCCCACAACACCCAGGCACGAAACAAATATTTATGGATCGCTCAAACTTTTGTCTCCGGAATCGAACCCACGGCCTCTCGCTTCAAAGCTATTCGCCCACTGCGCCACAGAGGCTGTTATCTGACTTTATAAAAAATATAAAGTAATCTCGCCTTACACCCCACTCTCTTTATCCCTTGAATATATTTATGCAAAATGGAAACACCAATAACTTGCGAAACGCTTTTTCTAACACAAAATATATACAAAGAGAATTTTTTGCGTGAATTTCGAATATTAGGTCTATTTTGACAGCCTTCGTGGCATAGCAAGACCCGACTGTAGAAAAAGAGGTTACCTACAGGTTCGTTTGCACAAAGACAAATGTTAATTCCTACAAAGAATATCACGATCACGATGTTTGAGTGATCCACAAATATTTGTTTCGAGCTCTGGGTGTTGTGAGACCGAATGTCTCTTGTAGTTCCTGATACCCACGACACAAGACTTGCATCTTACTGTGGGGTTAGGACTATGTATGTGACTGTTGGGTGTATTTATTTATTATTATTTAGTCAATTTAATGAGTGCATTAAGGCCAACACATTTATAAATGCTAGATCCATGCTGTAGACAGCTATGGTTGGCATGTCCCGGCTCGATAAGAACAGTGTCATTGTCTCATAGAAAACCAACGTGAAGTGTAAGTTTACTGTTGTATTTCCTATGGAGAGTGAGATTTCTGGAGACCTTTTTTTTTCTGGACAGATTTTTGGAACGAAGTTCCTTACGGCAGGCTTGGAGGGGATAGGGATTTCGCTGCGTGACCGAACTGAAAAAAATGTGATAGTAAAACCGTAAGAAAAATGCGTGGAAAAAATGCGTGGAATAAAACCGTTAAATGAGACTTTTTTTAAACTTAATTTGATATCTAGCACACAAAGTTAAAGTCGAAATTCCGTTAATAAAACAGAGAGATAACTTATGACATTTGGAAATGTAGACGCGGTTTGAAATTTGAATTTGAATTTTTGATTATAGAACACGGCCGTCCACCGTTTAGTAGCCAGTCTAAGTCTAAATTAATAAGTTTTTATTTATAATTACATAAGTTGATAAAAAATGCTATACAATAGCTTTACCGCGGCAGTCTCCGAGTGCTACACGTCTTTTTTTTATTTCTATTTTTCTATTCTATTTCTATGTAATTTTATGTTGTCAAACAAAAATAAAGAGACATATTTTGTTATTTTAGTTGATAATTTGTATTTTTTACAATTTGTGTCGATTCTACATTAGCCGAAGGAACTTCGTTCCTACCTGGTGTCCCACGACACACACCAATTTTTTCTTTCAATATCCCTGTTACTGTCATGTAAAATCGGCTACGCAGCGTTGATACTTTGAGTTTTATTTCAAGGGTGATTTTAATTTAAAGTTCTAAATGTTGACCACTAGGCGAGCGAACTGTTCGTCTCGTCATTCACACTTATAAAAAACACGGTTCAAGTCCCTTATAAGTATAGCTAACACCTTGTAAGCTATAAATATCTCACAAGTAAGTGTCAATTTCTATATTTCTGCCAATCTCACAACAAATAAGAGTACTTTGATATTCCATCCACAATATACACATTGCGCCGCGAATCAATCCGATGTCCCTCTTTTGATCACATTTATATTATAATATCCTTTTTATCCCAACGGATATATTCGACAAATATCCGGGACCACATCCAGGAAAACTTTCCGCAGTCCCGGGAAACTCATCCGGGATCCAATAAAGCGCAGATATTATTACCGGCGAATTCCTACAGTTTATACATATTGCTCAGAAAATAGCCTATAGACGACATTTAATTTTAATAATCTAATTTCTGAAAGTATGCAGCCTTATTGTTATAAAACTCTCTTTTGACACTGGCCGTATGGTTTGTGACGAAAACTAGGAAATATACTTGGTGGGAACTTTGACGTTGTAATCCGTCATTTTTTCCTGAATTCAAATTTGGAACTTTAGTTTAATAAGCAATAATAAGTAAGCGGCTGGTGTGTTTTGGCGGGATTTCTGACAGTGCAGTTCGTCGCTTATTTTAATTTATTTCATAAACTAGTTTAGAGTCGTGTTTGTTGTATAAAAGTGGTGTGGATTTGTTCAATAAACATTGACGGTGATGAACAGTATATGGAAGCATTGAAATAAGTGAATTGGGAATCGTGCTGAAAGGAGTTAACACCAAAACTCCGACAAGACTTGAAATCGACCGCACCCGTGTTTCATCGTTCTTGTAAAAGTACTTGAGAATAAATTATACTTGACACTGGCTAAATGCATAATACTGCGAAAGCCATAAATAAAAAAAAAAAAAAAAAAAAAAGGAAGCGGCTGATTATAGGGCACGATAATGTTGACTTGTGTTTAAATGAGACTGAATATTAATAAGAACAACTTAAATACATAAGCTCACGCCTTTATCCCTGGAGGGGTAGGTAGACGTGCAAGTGTTGCACCTATTTTTCACCGAGGTTATTTCCGTCCCATGATGTAATGGGGGCACGCCCATTGCCATACCGGGCACAAATTTCAGTCTTGAATATTTTTTGAAAGAATGTTATATTTTTATAAAGGCCGCAATTCCCTCGTAGTTCCTGATACCCTCAACACAGGTTAGCCTAATGTGGACTCAGGACTATGTCTGTGATTGTTAGGAGTATTATTTGCTAGATTGGTTCAACAGTGTGCAAGAGGCGAATTCTGTCTTTCTTTGGACACATTTCTCGCAAAAACGTAACTGAGAGTGTGGAAAAAGATATTTTGATAGGAAAAATAGGGGGCAGGCGCTCTTGAGGTAGACAACCGGCTAAATGGAGTGAACAAGTAACTAAACCCCTGCAACTTAAACTGCAAGATGCATTTCACATCGCCGGTGATAGAACCAATTGGAGGGCCCTTATATCCTCGGCCTGCAGTCAGTCGATCCTCAGCATTAAGGGAACGACAGGATGGAGATTAATTCTTGGTTGTATTCTTACCAATATCGTTGATATTTCACTGGAAAATATTTAGGCTCTTACTACGTACCTGAAAATAAAAAAATATATTAATTAGTAAATGTGAATAGAAAAGCAGCGATAACTCAGCGGGGAGTGGTACTGTTGAGACGAAGTCGCAGGTTCGAAACCAGCCCCAAAAGTATACTCTGACTTTTCTAAGTTACATGTGTTAATTATTGCTTGCTTTAACGGTGAAGGAAACATCATGAGTAAATCTGCATAGTTCTCCAAAAAGAAGTTCGAAGTCTGTCAACCCGCATTAGACCAGCGTGGTGGACAAAAGCCTAACCCCCTCATTCAGTAGAGGAGGCCTGTGCCCAGCAGTGGGAAATAATACACGGTTAGAATTATAATTAGAAATGAGATTAAAAAGTCTAATCGAATTTGTACAACATTTCAAAATACATAATATGCGTATACATATCACGCCTATAATTCCCGAAGGGTTAGGCAGATCTGTAACTCGTACATGCATATTCGCCGAGCTTGTTTCCGTCCCATGATGTCATAGAGGAAAAGCCTATCGCCATACCGAGCAAGATACGAGACTCCGGGCTGATACCGGGCATTTCGTGATAGAAAAAGCCAACATCACTTTTACCCGAGCCGGGGATCGAACCCGAATACACAGCAGTTATACCGCGTACACAATACATCTGGGGCACCAAGGCATTAATAATAATTTAACAAAGAACAATACAATTGATTTGTTTAATACTTTCTCCATTCATACTTTTAACTATCACCGTAGTTTGAATGACTAGTAATTAGCTTCGAAACAAAGAGACATGGATTCGATGTTCACAGATGAAGTATTTTAAACCCTGTGCTCTCATTGGTCATCCGCCTGTCCTATCGCTGACCCCTGATTTGCTTCTTCTTCTTTCTTCCCTCTTCGGACTGTGAAGAAGCATTTATACAGCCCGGCATGATTCTGGTGACCACCGATAAACTCATTGTTTGCCGGTGATCGCTGCTTTTTTGGACTGCACTGCGCTTAACATCATGTGTAGTGTAAATATTTGTATCGGTGCCGGAATCGAACCCTCTGCCTCTCGCTACAAAGTCAGCTACTCGCAATGTACCACGGAGATACGTGTATAATATGCATACATTTTTTATACTTTTAAAAACATTTCTTCACCGAACATAATGTTGAAATATGAAGCATAACAAATTAAAATGCGAGGGTGACCTCTGCGACAACTGCGCTTTAGCACGATAACTATTTAGCCATTGCAAACGTAAGGTCAGGCTAGATTTTAGAAATGCCTATTATTCACAATTAAGCAACGAGTAAAGACAATAATCTAACCATCAAACCCCTGCGACATCATCACATCACTTAGAAAAACATCTGTAATTTCTAAATGAAAAAAAAAGTGCACACCAGGTACAATTCCAGACTCCAGGCTGACTCTACGCGTTTCGTGATAGAAAAACTCAATATCACTTTTACCCGACGCGGGGATCGAACCCGAGACCTCAGCACAGTAGTCGTTCGTACGCATTACAACTGCGCTACCGAGTCAGAGTCGTCTAGATATTTACATAAATATGAAAATGTTATTGTCTAAAAAAAACAAGTACTCGAAGTGCATTAGTTTAAAAACATCCTATATTATTAATTATAATACAACTACACCACTGAGACAGTCCAATTTAATATAAATATATTTACATATGATAAAATGAAGATAGTATGTATTTCACGCTATGACCCATGGGAGCAAAGCAGTAACATGCATGTGAAACCGTGAGGGACAACTAGTAATTAATGCTACTCGATGAACAATGAATGACAAAATAAATGAATAATACAACGCAAGCTCTAACATTTCCAAGAAAACACCTACATCCAATTAAAACGACCGAAATTCATAGCTCTAATGAAACTTGCAAAACGTCCTAACAAGAACTAAAACAATGAAAAGTCAAAGACAAATACAAAATGGCGGCCGTATTTAAACCGAATAAAAACACTTTCTAAATGCACCGCGCATTCAAACCTGCTTGAATTGTGTCAACAAACATCATGGCTCTTTAAGGTCACTTCGCAGACGTGCGTGAGACGTGACCATTTTATACAGACCTTTGCAATTCAATTCACTTCGTCCCGCGTTATCGATTAATCGGCGTGGAAGTGGGCAGGGTGTGTCAAGTTTCGCTGGTCGTTTACTGACTCACTGATGACTCAGCGTCGATTCGCTTTAGGAACTTCCATAGTATTGAAATGTACTTGTTACACGGTTACAAGTGATAATTGAGTTGATTTGTTGGCCATTGGGTTATTTATGCGAAGTATTTTCGGTAGCCAGTGTCTAATTGCTTTAAGATTGTATTGAAACGTCTCACTTGTGCCTAAGGACGCCACCGGTTCTTAGTCTGTAAATCGGCGTAGTAATATTGTACTTCTTTTTACTCTTTGGGATAAACTGCAGGGGTCCCTGCTAATGGGATACTGGCGACCCCTGCAGTATCTGCAGCATATACCCCCGTACATACGATCCTTATAAATATATGATTAATTAGAATATCTGCGATGATAACAAACTTTCTGTGAATAGTTCAGCCCCATACCTATAAAGATATAAAAGGTGAAGCCATTGCCAAAATGAAGAGATGCTTGGCAATAGGGTCCGTTGGAGCAATTGGGCATAGAACTCTAAGAAGGATCTAGTATTTTATGAAAATATTGATTAAAATTATAATAAAATATTTCTGCTTCTAGATATGAAAGTTAGCAAGTAAAGTTTTCCAACTGATCAGAAAGACACCTCGAGGCGTTGGAATTTTACATCTTTAATGAACAGCGTTGAGGAATTTTAAACAAGAAACAATTAGGTGCGCTGTCTGGAACATTAATTTCCAACTCGAAAGATAATGTCAGCTGTGTATTACCGTACTAATGCTGAGCAAGGGAGTCTTCTACTAATGGGAATTACAGCTTAGTCCACCATGTAGGCCTTGCTAGATTTCACTTCGAAATTCTTATGAAACATTCTCAGGTATATAGATCCTTATGATGTGTTTCTTCATCATTAAAGCGAGTGTTTAACGACAATTAACATCTTAATATAATTTTCGTGGGCACATAGCGCAGTTTACAAGTTTTTATCTACAGTGAAGTGTATAGATATCAGTCATTGTGGATGCGAATGCATGGTAAAGATTTAGATCCTCGAATAATTGTGTCGGGTTGTATATGTTGACTGTAAATCCCTAGTACTTGGTAGCCACGACACAAGAATGATATCCTAGGGGACAGGATTGTGTCACAGTTGGGACTAAATCAATCTATTTAAATAAAAGCCCAAAAACTATTAAGCATCATGAAATTTGGGCAGTTGATAGTTTGTATAATGTAAGAGCTCGTCAAAAAAGGATTTTTGGAAATTTAATCTTGAGTGGTAGAGCGACGCTGTAGATAGTTTTGTCAACAGCATTAATAGACCGGCTCGACAGGGTCGTTACCACTGTCTGACAAAAAACCGACGTAAAGTAGCGGCTTGCTGCTCCGAGACCCAAATCCCGCTCTCCTTCCCAATCCCTTAATTATCCCCTCGTTTTAAGGTCGGCAACGCGCCTATGGTTCTTTTAGTATTGTGGGCGTACATGGGCGGTAAAGATCACTTACCATCAGGTGACCAAAAAAATTAAAGGTAAAACAGACATAGACAGAAGACGAACAGTGAGTTAGATTGATGTAGGCTTAGCAATTAAACTTTGGTATCTTTTGGCTTAGAAACCATTATAATCAATCAACTGACATTTAGCCAACGTTGTAGTCTAGATCTAGTTCATTATGATAAAAGACCTGCATAATATACCAATATATCTTAAGTACAGTTTTATCAGGCTAAGTGTATTGAAAAAGACATTTGCATATACTTTTATTGATTACGTAATGGTATTTGCAATCCCAATGATTATACAACCAGCGAACAACAAACAATTGCTCTGTCTTTAGATGTATTACATAAAAATATTTATTTAACAAAAATTGTCAAATTTATGATAATACATTCGCGTATGTTCTCAGAATCTTTATTAAGGTCGAATTTGTTTTCTTATTATTATGCAGTTCGTGTTTTGTATTTCCGTTTGATTATATTTATATATGATGTAAATTTAGAATTATTATAACAGATGTGATGTCAGTAGAATCATCTAAAGTACAGTATGACAACATAGCTTAAAGGCGAAGGAATTAGTACGATAATACAATGAATTAAAAATCACCCGGTTCCAGTCAGTCATTTCAAAAAGTAAATAAAAATATAGTTTTAATACCAGAAGTGGATGCGTTGGAGACATATAAAGAAAGGAATGATGAAGATAATAGAATACGTTCTATGAGATACGATCATTCAGGTACTCATAATACGAAAAATTCATACGGTATTCAGAAACTTATTACAGGAACCGAAAATATGCGGACGACTTAATTTTATACAATGCAGTATAAAGCCTCATTTCTAAGAACAGAGTTTATCGCATAACAGAAGTAATAATACAACAGTGAACTGTAATTTTTAAGGCCGCATCTTACAGTTTGTTCAAACTCATTGTTTGTCGGTGGTCGTATTTTTTGGAATGTACTGAAGCTAAAATCAGGTGTAGTGCAGTCACTTTGCAGTGCCCGGATAAGAAAAAAGATATTTCTTAAAATTGTGGCACGGATAAAAGATTAAATTGCTCTAATTGCCAGACTTCTAAGTTACTGGATATATCCTGCTTGATCCAGAAACGCAACTCACATGAGTGAATCACCATGGCGGGTCTTTCACCATGTCAGTACAGTCAGTTTCATTAATGTATCATGCGACACAAACAGATATATAAAAGCCTCACGTCACTCCAAAAGTCAAATACAAGAGGCGTTGCATAATTTGTTTGTAAAATTTCACCGCAGCTGTAATGCACGGCAGTTGCGTTCACGATTGCTATTACGAAAGTGACTTTTAACTGTACTGAAAATATGTATTGTAACGCTTTACTGACAGGTATTAATCATTGTGAATTGGTTAAATTATCAACGGTGTTCAAGGTGACGTCTTATTCGGATTTAGATAAAATCATAATATATAATGGCTACAACTTTGTTGGGAAAATAATTAAGAGTGCAGGCCTTTGCTTGCATCGGTCACGCCATGGTTATAGGGGTATATCCTTGAGTCCCTGTGGATACAAGGATATACCCCTATAACCTTCCCAACCAACCATGAAGCCATGTCGTAAGCGCCTCGGGGTGATCGGATATACACTGGCTGATCCTGAAACGCAGTCTACATAAGATGTATGGGTCACTATAGCAGGTTTTAACACCATGTGTTCGGTGGTCTCTAGCCGGGCGGATTTGAATATCTTACCACCAGCATCCTCTGAAACCATTGGCTTACATTTCAAGCCAGTACTTTTCGGCCTTCCGCGGGATCGTACCCGTTAATTTCTATAAAAGTAAATATCGAACGTTAACTCGGAGCGAATAAAAATAATTTCATACGCTTTCCACTTTCTGAGTTGGAATTATTATAACGATTGTATTTACAATACATTATGAAATAGTTTTTTCATCGTTTAATTGAAACAGGCTTGAGACCACTTTCTCTTGTTCAATCAGTTTTCACTTTCTTTTGAGATCAGATCCAGATCTCTGTTTGTCTTTTATGGAGTTCTAATCATGGGCTCAAGGTCTGTCTCAGATAAAATAAAAATGTACAATTTACACACGGAAACTTGAAACTTCAGAATAAATTAAATTTTAGATAATTTATTAGACAGATGTCTTAAATAATTAACATAATTAATTAACCAACGAATTTTAATAGGCAAGTGCAAAAAAATAAAACACTCGAACGATACATACACCACGTTGTTTGATACATTTTCCGAAGGGTTCGTTGTACGCAGGCGCAAAGACACGTGATACATAATTATCCCTAAAATTATCCCATAATTATCGTATTGTGGGTGTACATGGGCGGTGGACATCACTGGGCATCAGGTGAACCACTTCTCGGTTGCCGACCTATGCTATAAAGGGGAGTGGGATTAGGGCAGGTGGAAGAAGGGAATGGTGTTTTAATTTTTAATGAATAAAGTTTTTAATTCTGGCCTGTATTATTGGTGTATATTTTTTAAAACAAGACTATTGTCACTATAGCACGTCACGATCTCGGTTGTGCATCTCAAAATACCTTCAAATAGTTTTGTGTATAAAAAATGTTTCTTATACATTCTTTTTATTCTTACATCACGACTTGTGATTACATTATCCACGTGAAAAAGTCAATGCACTATCTTTTTTTCTACCAAACCCGCGTCGGAATGTAGTTTTTTCCCTTTGAATGCTGACCTTGTCGTGGTAATGAGCTGATAAAAGACACTTTGTTATTACAAGTATCGAGACGACTTTTTTTTATTTTATTGTTTAACAGTTTTATAACTGAAAAAAAATTAATAATATGCCGGCAAACGAGCCATTGGATCATCTAAGCCCCGAAGGGGTAGGCATAAGTGTAACAAATACACATATTTTGTCGCCTATAGCCTATAGCCATAACGGATACAATGCCAGACTCCGGTCTGATACTAAGCATATCTTGATAGAAAAACCCAATATCACATTTACCCGACCCGGGGATCAAACCCGAGACCTCTGCATAGCAGTCGTACCGAATTTACAATACAACTGCGCAACCGAGGCAGTCAAATGACCTTCAATACCAAATGATCATAGAAACATTTCGACCGTAAACGGAAGAGATAATTAAGTGATTGGGAAGGGGGGATGGGATTCGGCCTCCAGATATCTCACTCACAGTACAGAACAAAACAGTTGCTGCTTCACGCCAGTTTCCTGTGAGACAGTGCTAATAAAATTACTGTACATTATCAAAATTACATTACACTTTCACAAATCCATTCAGCTGTAGATAAAACCGCGCAAACAAAACCACAAATGTCAACACAAATTAAATTAATTTATTCAGCAAAGCTCTTAAAATTTCGTAACAGCGCGTAAAAATTCATAATTTTAACAAGAAAAATCGTAAAGTTTGTCTGGTTTTCCATTTTCCGTCCAATTTAAAAGTTTTAGGTGACGCTTTGTCAGCTTTATGGGGTTAGGTGGGTTTCACAGGCGCAAAACAGGTACATTTTTACGATTTTTTTTTTACACCAACCAACAAAATATTTCGTTCCATCAGTTTACCATATAAAAGATATATATTTCATAAGTAGTTTGTGAAATTTTCATCGAAAAATATTGAAAATTAAAGCGTGGACACGTCGTTTCCTGTGACCCCTCAAAAAAAAGGTCTCTCGGCGTAGTCAGGATAACTCATGACAGATTCATCTGAAATGCAAAAACTAAAAAAAAATTGTTAGTAGATGCTTAAAGCTCGTACTTGAACGAAGGAAAAAAATAAAAAACAAAAATTGAATTTTTGGCGGCGTTGAGAACAAAAACCTTTTTTTGAGTAAAATTTGCACCCTTCATGGCCTTGAAAAATCACTTAAAATAGAAAAAGAAAAAATCCTTCGTTCAAGCACGAGATAATGTTATTTTGAATAAGTGTGCAAAATTTGAAGGAGATCGAGGAGTTAGTTTCCAGAAAAACGCGTTTTTCAGAAACTACATTTTTGAAATCGGTAGTCACGATTTCTCGAAAACTTATGAACCGATGTCCTTCAAATTTTGCACACTTCTTCAAAATAACATTATCTCGTGCTTGAATGAATGATTTTTTTCTTTTTCTATTTTAAGTGATTTTTCAAGGCCATGAAGGGTGCAAATTTTACTCAAAAAAAGGGTTTTTGTTCTCAACGCCGCCAAAAATTCAATTTTTGTTTTTTATTTTTTTCCTTCGTTCAAGTACGAGCTTTAAGCATCTACTAACAGAATTTTTTTAGTTTTTGCATTTCAGATGAATCTGTCATGAGTTATCCTGACTACGCCGAGAGACCTTTTTTTTGAGGGGTCACAGGAGACGACGTGCCCACGCTTTAATTTTCAATATTTTTCGATGAAACTTTCACATACTACTTATGAAATATATATCTTTTATATGGTAAACTGATGGAATGAAATATTTTGTTGGTTAATTTAAAAAAAAATCGTAAAAATGTACCTGTTTTGAGCCTGTGAAACCCACCTTACCCCTTATGCAAATCAAGTCTGTTCATGTTGATTTACGTTTCATTTTTGCGAGCTGTTATACAAAAAAAATGTTATTATAAAATAGTATTATAGTTTGTGTCGAGAATCACGGAAACTACTAGACCGATTTTAATGTAACTTTTGCATTTATGATTATTATTAAGACTTGTGTGGTATAAATATCCCGGTAGCGGGTACGAATCTTGCGACAGTAAAACAATTTAATGAAGGATTTCTTTGTATTACTCTCTCCTGTAATCAGTACATCCATATTTCGCAGAGCTGTACCATGATGTGATAAGGGGCGAGCCTATCGCCATACCGGACACAATTCCAGACTTCAGACTAACACTGAGCATTGCGTGATAGAAAAACCCAATATCACTTTTACCCGCCCCAGAGATCCAACCCGAGACCTCAGCCTTGCAGCCGTACCGCATGCGGGAAACAACTGCGCCACTGAGACAGTTATATACAGAAGTATAGCTCCTTTTTATTACATGTCTGGTGACTGGCGCCTCCGACATCTTGATCGATCGCAGCACACCGTCGCATCTTTATTACTCAACCGACGTGAATACTGGAGATTTAGATAGTTTTCGGGGAAGCTGAGTCATCGGGGAGATTGAAGAGAGATAGATAATGTCAAGAATGTGACACGTTTTGTCTAATTTTAAGAGATTTCCTTTCATTATACAGTAGTAGAACTGAGTTTACAATGAGATGTAGGCAATAGACATCACTATAACAGCGATTTCAAATATCATGTAAATAAATAAATACACCCAACAGTCACATACATAGTCCGACAGTAAGATACAAGTCTTGTGTCGTGGGTATCAGGAACTACGAGAGACTTTCGGTCTCACAACACCCAGACTCCGAAACAAATATTTGTGGATCACACAAACATTTGTCTCGGTGCGGGGATCGAACCCGCGGCCTCTCTTTACAGCCGACTACTCGCCCGCTACACTACGGAGGTGTACTGTTGTACTACAATCCCAGTTTATGTTGCTGTCTATTCTGTTTTTAGTAAACCCGATAATAGAGTTACAAATATCGCGAAATACGTTGAAAAAATTCGGGACAATTCAATATACCAGCGCAAAAAATTTATAGACCCATCAGAAACCTACGACAAATATAATATCCCTGAAGTGATATGAGACCAGGAATTATTAAATAGCCAGATATAAAAATTAAATATACCTCCAATTACTCATTCCAGCGAAGCAATGAATACCAATAAAGTTAGGAATGTACATTCTGGGAAAAATGAGTTCCTCGTATTACATTCAAATGTACGAGTAATTGCGGTGTACGTGTTACCAGACGTAGCACCAGTCACTGACCATTACACGTAATAAGTAACAATTGATCTATATTCTAGAACAATGGTAAAAATATCCCACAATTTTGCAACTTGAATAGCTTACAAGGTAGTAGGTACCTCGTATGCGAGAAGCCGTCTGGGTTGGTATTGGTTTCTCTATTTCTGCCTCCAAGCAACAGTGTGTAAGGACTGTTGTGTTTCGGTTTGAAGGACAATGAAACAAGTGAAATTACTGGCCATTATGAGACTTAACATCTTATATCTCAGGGTGACGAGCGCAGTTCAGTGTCATACAGTGCTTTGTAGTTCAAAGTATGGACAGGCGTGGCGCTTACCATCAAGCAAGCGCCTTGCTTGACTCGTCATTTAATCACATAAAAAAACGAAAAAAATACAGTTCGCCACAATCGCTACTGCGTGCTCATTTCATTTACCAGCAAAAACAAATCTAACTCCCCTGACCTTGGGCTGTATCATTCATCACCTAATAAACGACGTGAATAAGTTTCCGGCCATCGACCTTGATTTATAGCCTCTGGTAGCCGTAAACAATAGCTATGGCCCGTCATCAGCCATTTACAGCTTTTATGAACCATTAAATACGTGTGTTATATCTTTTATCCATATCTTTTCAGCCTCCGTGGCGCAGCGGGCGAGTAGCCGGTTGTGAAGCGAAAGGCCGCGAGTTCGATCCCGCACCGAGACAAATGTTTGTGTGATCCACAAATATTTGTTTCGGGGTCTGGGTGTTGTGAGACCGAAAGTCTCTCGTAGTTCCTGATACCCACGACACAAGACTCGTATCTTAATGTGGGGTCAGGACTATGTATGTGACTGTTGGGTGTATTTATTTATTTTATTTTCTTTCATTCTGCCTGGCGTTATCCCGGTTTAATTCTGGGGCCATCCTATCATGATTTGATGGTGGCTTTAGTATGATGTGGGGTGACCCGCCGTCTGCACGCCACAAGCCCTAACGAGAACTAAGATATTAAAGTATTGATTGCTGCTGATGGATTACTGCTGCGTTTCATACGGTGAGTGAGATATCCTGAGACACAAAAACCCCTCCCCTTTTCTGCTTCTTCCCGCTTCGGAGAGGGAAGAAATAAGTCGAGGGGCCTGCGACAGGACAGAAAGACAACCGATGCAGGCTCAGTAATACTAGCCCTGCATTATACAAATTCTTCTGCTGGGCGCGGGCCTTCTATACTGAATAAGAGATATACCTTCAAAATATATCTATGATTAAAAACAAAAAAGATAAATGAAGTCCTCCTTTTTGAAGTCGGTTGGAAATGATTTAAAATATTTCCTTGAAAGATCTTTTATAGATCGACATTTAAACGAGACGAAATAAAACTTGCAATTACATAAAACCGATGTCGAGTCGTTAATCGGGAAATATAAACTAGTTCGGTCAGAATTCAATGAAAAAACCTATAAATTCACATTTAAACATAATGTTTTGCGAATCCGTATAACATTTTTGCTGTATGCACTGGCGTGCGAAACCTTGTACAAGGTGGTAGGTCCCTCGTATGCGAGAGGCCGTCTGGGTTGGTACCTACGCTTTGTCTATTTCTGCCGCCAAGCAACAGTGTGTAAACACTATTGTGTTTCGGTTTGACGGACACTGAAGCCAGAAATTACTGGGCATTATTAGACTTATCATCTTATGTCTCGGGGTGACGAGCGCAGTTCAGTGCCATGCAGTGCTTTGTAATTCAAATTCTGTGTGGTGTTGCTTCTGTTTATGAGCAGGCGTGGCGCTTACCATCAGGCTCATCATTGCTCGTCTCATCATTCAATCAAATAAAAAAAACATTGATAATACTCAAGAAATATATCATTGCACGTTACTCCCTTCCTCTCTCAATTTAAATTGATTATCAAAACTTCTCAGAACCATCCAATTATGAGTAATTTAAGACATTTCTCCACAAAGTAGGTCATATATGGACCGATGTCATGCTTATTTTAGTCAATACGTCCCAACTCCCCTTTCACTACTAAAAATATCCAATGCAACATGCACAAGTACGAATGTATGCACAGAATTGTAGACTGACTCGGTCGTAAAAATGTGCAAAACCCGACGCTTGCGTCACTGCTTACGATCTGATGGATTGTGCTGTGGTGTAAGTTATGAACGGCGCATTTTTCGACACTAATATTATAAAGAGGAAAGATTTGTATCTTGGTATGTAACGAATAAACTTAAAAACTACTTGACCGATTTCAAAGATTCTTTTGCCGTTAGAAAGCTACATTATCATTGAGTAACATTGGATACTTTTTATCTCGGGAAAAGAAGATCACGCGGGCGGAGCCGCGAGGAAAAGCTAGTGTGTAATAATTATATTTGCCTCCGTAGCATAGCAGATGAAAAACCGGTTGTGAAACGACAAACAGCGAATTAAATTACAGCACTGAGATAAATATTTGTTTTAGCCATAAATATTTGTTTCGGGTCTGGGTGTTTTCGCGCTAGAGGGGTTGACGACAGGCAGGCTGGTCGTAAAAACTACAAGTCAAATCTTCCTGTTATATGTGTTCAATCTTTGTGAAACGCATATTGCGACCCCACTGAGAGTGGGATAAGAGTAGGTGGAAGAAGAGAGCAGAGGATGAATAGCCGAGTGAAAAATGAGGATTAGCAGGTTAGATTACAGCACCGAGACAAATTAAGTAGTAGAGCTACGCTGCAGATAATTTGTCAGGAGCATGAATGGGCCAGCTCGAGCGAGTCATTACCACTGTCACACAGAAAGCTGACGTAAAATACCAGTTTGCTGCTGCGTTTCGTACAGTGACAGATATTCGGAGCCCCAAATCCCCTCTTTTTTATCGTCATCAGCCACAGGACGTCCACTGCTGAACATAGGCCTCTCCCAAAGATTGTTGGAAGCGGTCTGCATCCAGTGACTTCCTGACATGACTTCTTTTTTATCCCTTTCCTTTAATATTGCCAACGCGCCCATGATTCTCTTGGTATTTTACCCGTGGCATAACAAGGTTGGACTAAGGCTGCATACAGATTAAATCGCCAATAGCTCATAACTCAGTGGTGAGAGCAGTCTGCATGAATCACAGTGAATTTAAACAGCAACTCGTTTCCAAGGTCGGTCCATGGCGAAGCAATGATACGGACGGTCTGCCGAGGCCCGTTAGTCGACAATTGTGCCTTATTTAACTCGAGTTTATTCCAAACGTAGCTACTGAGGTTTATTTTTAGTTAAAAAGTATGTGTCATTTTCCTGGTCTGTGCTTGGCGTATGACATTTAAATATTAAGGGCACATGACAGGTTCATACGATTCGAATCGGTTTCAAAATAGAAATTAAATCAACAGATGTATGGTTGTTGATCAACTCGATTGAAAGACTGTTCAAACGATTCAAATTACATTTAGCAGTTGACCACCTAACATCGAATCGCGTGAACTGGTTTTGACCTTCAAGTCGGTGCTTTTTATGTGAAGAATATCTCTTCTATTAATAATAAAAAATAATAAAATGAATTAGCCGGCTCGACCGGGCTGTTACCACGTACGTGGCACGGAATACGTAACGTTTCGTAGGGTCAGTGAGATATCCGGATGCCCAAATTCCCCTCTCCTTCTCAATCCCTTAATTATCACTTTCCTTTAATGTAGGCAACGCATCTATAATTCCTCTGCTCTGGAGATCACTTAATATCAGGTGACCCAAAAGCTCGTTTGCCCATCTCTGCTATAAAAATAACATTTATGACTCAAGTGTTAATTTTTTTAAGTTTTTTATAGAAAAAAAGGATAGCAAACGAGGAAGTGGGTCACATGATGGTAAGCGATCTCCACCGCCTACATAGGCGGCTCACAATATCAGAAGAATCATGGGCGCGTTGCCGACCTTAAAGGATAGGGATAATTAAGTGATTAGAAAGGCGAGGGAGATTCGGCCCCCGGATATCTCACTCACCGTAGACACTTTTGTCTACAGCGTGGCTCTACGACTTTAAAATTGACTTTTAAATTTTAAATGGATTTATGTTTAGCCTTTCAGAAGTGTAGTTTCACTCAGGAAGTGAGTCCGGAAAGAAAGTCAGGAATTATGCTAAGAAAAACACAACGTTAACATTTAAATAAGACATAAAAAACACATTTATATTCAAAACACACCAGCAAGCACTTAATTGGTACATAATTAAAGACACTTTTTAACAAAAAACTTGCAGACTCGGAACTCTGATCTGTGATATTTATATATTACTTGTCCTTCAAAACATTAAAAAAATATACAGAATTTTTAAACTGTTTTATGCAATTATGATATAGTTTTGATGCTTTAATTTGGAACCGCCTTGCTGGCTCAGTTGTATTGCGTACGCGATACGACTACTGTACTGAGGTCTCGGGTTTGATCCCAGGGTCATAATAAAGTTTAAAATATTTTAAAGGTGGGCTAGGACTGTCACTCAATGGGTTGCCAAAGATGGCGACGAGGCCGACCTCAACAGAGGTGGCGCAATGACCTTGACCACTACGATAAAGACTGGCCGATAATAGTATTGATTAGGGAACGTTGGAAGTAGTTGAGAAAAACCTTTGCCCAGCAGCAGTATAATAAAGGTTAAATAAAAAAGAAGTTTTCTCTACGTGCATATGTCTGCTATGAGCAATTTATTTTTAGAACTTATAACATTAAAATTAGCGTGTGTTTAACCTTTTAATAATCAAAGACACAGACACATTTTAATATTGTTAATAATTACAGACATTATGTGTTGTCTGGTTTGTTATTATTATAGCAGTGGGAAGTGAACTCCACCGGCCATGAATACTCACAGTACCAGAAGAATCATGGACTCGTTGCCGAATTTAAAAGACAAAATCGAGAAGGAGATTTAGGTTTCCAAAAATGCGTAGAGTTTTGAGTGGTAGAGCCACTCTGTAGACAGTTTTCTCTACAGCATGAATGGGCTGGTCATTACGCTGTCTCATGGAAAACCGACGTAAAGTAGCAGCTTGCTGCTGCGTTTCGTACGGTAAGTGAGGTATCCGGAAGCCCAAATCCCCCTCCCCTTCCCAATCCCTTTTCTTTGAGCTCGGCAACACGCCTATGATTCTTCTAGATCTATCTACCCCATCTGGTATTCAAGCTTATGCATGTATTACAATATAAAACAAACCATCAACCCTCCTTTCTTCCGAAACGGTAGTCAAATCGTCAAAAACACTAAATATATCGCCTGTAACAATCGACCTTCACAGATAGCGATGCTTAAACAAAATGATGAGATCACCACGAGGCCGAACACTCGACAAGTTGCAATTAAATCATCACGGTTGTACACAACATCTGCGGAATGTATTCCAAAATATTCGTTGTATTTTTTAACACCCCACAAAAACCACAAGTGTTTTATGATTAATCCCTTTGTCTCTCTCTTTCTCTTTCTCTCTCTCTATGTGTGTGTGTCTTTTATCCGAGCACGGCAAAGTGACTGCACTACACCTAATGGTAAGCGTAGTGCAGTCCAAAACACGACAAAGAATGAGTTTATCAGTGTCACCAGAATTATGCCGGCCTGTATGAATTTTTCTTCCCATTCCGAAGAGGGAAGAAGCAAATCGAGGGGCCGGTGACAGGGCAGGTGGATGACCGATGCAGGATACAAGGATTTCCCTAAACATCATCAAGTTATGTCGCAAGCCTGACGAAAGAACCGGATATACACTGGTTGATCCTGGGACACAGTCCACACAAGGTTGGTGGGCCACTATGACAGGTTTTAACACCATGTGTACGATGGTCGCTATCCCGGCGGATATGTATATCCTACCACCAGCTATATCTTACTACGTATTAACAACAACACGTGGCTAATGGTAATACACCTTGTAAATTTGTTTTACCGTAATGATGTTTGAGTGGGTGTGTCTGGCGTATAGTCTAGTACAAGAATCGTTTGACATTCACGATATTTAGTATTAGGTTTTGTAAATATATACCTACGCTTTTTTAATTTATAAAATCACACTAATATTATAAATGTGAAAGTTTGTTTGTTTGGATGTTTGTCCGACAATCACGGTGAAACTACTAAACGGATTTTGATGAAATTTGGTATACAGACATGGTATGAGCTGACTTGATAAGATACTTTTTATCCCGGAAGTAGCAGATCACGCGGGCGGAGCCGCGAGCAAAAGTTAGTATATCATAAAGACTAAAAATTGTCTGTTGCTTTTGAAAACCATAATTCAGTATACAGAACCACACTACCAAATGGATCTACTTACGTAAACAGGAACCAACCCACCACAAGTTCAAATGGAGATACTGATTTTGTTTTACTAAATTCAATAATTTAAACCAATTTTATCTCGTAGTTTTTTTTGGAAATTCGGGCATGAAATATATTCCATGTACGATTTTGCAAAATAAATAAATACACCCAACAGTGACATACATAGTCCTGACCCCACAGTAAGATATAAGTCTTGTATCGTGGGTATCAGGAACTGCGAGAGACTTTCGGTCTCACAACACCCAGACCCCGAAACAAATATTTGTGGATCACACAATCATTTGTCTCGGTGCGGGGATCGAACCTGTGACCTCTCGCGTCACAGCCAGCTACTCGTCCGCTGCGCTACGGAGGCAGTTAAAAATTACGGTATTAAAATCAATTTAAACTAATGAATTTAGGAAAACAAAATCAGTATCTCCATCTAAACTCGCTGTGTGTTTCCTATTTACGTAAGTAGGTCCAAATATAAAATTTCTCCATCCAGTCACTGTCAGACTTCCTGATATCAACTTTGTTGATAAGATATGACCATGTATAGAACCATAGCCCTACACGGCAACATATTAAGTAACCAGTAAACCAGTACGCAATATTACACAACACCAACGGAAGTGTTCTAAAGTGTTGTTGAATTCGAACCCGGAACTTTGCACTGGCGACCTGCCAATACAGCCGGTACAGAATTTAGCATCCATCGTATTTACGAGCAAAGCCGCTCGGTCATATTTTCTATATCGCTTCGTCTATGTAACCTATATAAAGACATTACAAAATGCAGTAGATGTTATTTATGACTGACTCTATCAAACTTTTAGCAACTGATGCTGGGTTATTTTTATTAGATAAAACGAGAATACGAGCAGGATGCTCGCTTGATGCTATGCACATGGTGCCTATAAACAGAAATGACACCTCACTTAGATTTTTTTTTAATTTGCTGGAATGACGAGGCGAGCAAGGCGCTCAATTGATGGTAAGCGCCACACAGAACTTTCAATTACAAAGCACTGCATGGCACTGAACTGCGCTCGTCACCCCGAGACATAAGATGTTAAGTCTCATACTGCCCAGTAATTTCACTGACTTCAATGTCCTTTAAACCGAAACACAACAGTACTTACACACTGTTGCTTGGCGGCAGAAGTGGAAGTGGTACCAACCCAGACGACCTCTCGCATACGAGGGACCTACCTTGCATTGTGATAGTTAGCCACAAAATCCTATTTATTCTACATTTCCTTCAAAACTAGTAACTAAATAAATAAACGATACATTGCCCCAAAGCATAAAGAAACTCGAAAGATCTATCCTCACGTTCAAACATAAAGTATTGTCTATAGATTCAGCAGCGGTTCCTGCTAATAATAAGAAAACTGGTAATAAGAAAACTGGTATTAAATTCCAAACCGCCAACTCCCGCTAAGTTCCTGATCCTGCTTAAGCACGTTACGCACCTGAGGGTGGCGTTAAACCCTCATCAGTTAATTTACCTGCCCCTAATGCCTTCTGAATTATTACCTTCATCTTGTTTATAATTAGGGGTTTAGAATCTTGTTACGTAGGTTTTTGTTCGCTTTATTATACAGACTTTGTCTTAAATAAAATTCGGTTAAGTGCGAATAGAACTCGCGCTGGGGTTTTAATCATTGCATGTTTAAAAAATGTTTCTATAAAGAAACATAAGTAAGTGATCTCCACCACTGATGGTAAGTGATCTCTACTATATACGCCCATATACCAGTAGAATCATGGGCGCGCTGCCGACCTTAAAGGAATGGAATAATTAAGGATTGGGAAGGGGAGGAGGATTTGATCCTCCGGATAGAGATATCCGTTGGCGTTGTACACATAAGTGACGTAAAGTAGCGGCTTGCTGCTGCGTTTGGTACGGTGAGTGAGAATTCGCCGTACGAAACGCAGCAGCAAGCCGCTACTTTACGTCGGTTTTCTGTGAGATAGTGGTAAGGGGCCGATTGTGCCGGCACCTTCATACTGTAGATAACATGGCTCAACGTGGCTAAACAGCATTGCTCTACCACTCGAAATATTATCTATATGTATTTTAAAGTTGTTTTAGTTTTAGAATTTTTCTGTAATAAATCCTTGCGTTAGGTAAAAGCGTTGGCTTCACGTATTGGAGGGAGACATGAGAGCCAATGATCTTGCTACAGAGGATGCTCAAGATAGGGCGAAGTGGAAGCGTTTAATTCGGAAGGCGGACCCTGGCACTAAGCCGGGATAACGCTAGGTAGAAAGAAAGAATTTCTTGCGTTGGGTGAAATTAATGATTTTTGGATTATTTCACTTATACCACAATATCCTCAATCTCCAAGAAGTAACCCTCTAGGTGTTGATGAGTGAGTTTTTAGATCCTGGTAAGGCCAAGGCTATATTTGAACATTCCTTCAATTATGAGGTTTTTTGAGCCAATTAAGTATGGCTTGAAATTTAACTTTAATTTAAAAAATTTAACTGTTTAAAAAAGCGTTGAAACAAAACACGATTAACAGCGTTAATTTTAATTATGTTGTAATTTGTTTTTATTTAAATTTAATTATTTACCAACCTTGTGGATTTATTTACTTTTTTGTTACATAAATTGCAACTAATTATGGTTAATCTGATTTTTTACGTAGTGTAACAGTGCAAATCATCTATATAAAAATGAAATACTGTTTGTTAGGAAGGGCTAGAACAATTAGCTATTTTTTTAAATGTTTGTAATACTCCAAATAAGGTTTCTATCGAAAAATTGGAACAGCTACCCTGAAGAATTTTAAGTTCTTTTTAGCATTTGCTAGAAAAAATACTTTTTTAGCACATTTAAATAAAACTAATTTCAATTTTATCGCGGAGTCCACCCATTGACCACGAAGATTCAAAGCTTTCAGAAACGTCGGTACCAAAAGTAAACTAAAAACCGTGATGAAATCTAATTAAATTGATTATTATATTTCAATAGGTAACACTCGCTTAAATATAAGAAATAATTATATTTCTAGCAATTTGGCTAAAAAAAGACTCTGTTGTTTTATTACATGTAGAGATGAGATTACTATGCGCCAATTTTTGTATCACATTATAAGATATCTCAATATTACTGGCCATTATGAGACTTAACATCTTATATCTCGGGGTGAGGAGCGCAGTTCAGTGCCATGTGGTGCTTTGTAATTCAAAGTTCTGTTTTGTAGTGTTGCTTCTGTTTATGGGCAGGCGTGGCGTTTACCACCAGGCGAGCGCCTTGCTCGTCTCGTCATTCAATCAAATTTTAAAAAAATTAAGAAAATGTTAGCAAAAAGCTAGATTTGAATCTTAACAGTCAATTTCCAGTGTATTAATGCAGCATACGTGACCGGATTCTATCTGGCAGACCTTGACATCGTAAGCCAAAGAGCAATACACTTATATTAACTTGAATATTTATTACATATTACTGTTATACCATTTTTTGCAATAAAAGAATTGATACCTACATTTTTTTTTGCTGTCTCTTATTTTTGTCCGGTATATAATCGAATCTAGGAATACGATCCAGTGAGGAAGCCGCTCCCGTAACTGGACTGGCTGTCTCTTTCCAATCCAAAACGTCAATTCCAACGACACTGGAATAAACATTCCAGTACATTTTCTTAACTGCTTTCATCTTTTGATCATTACCGCTATAGAGTTTATATTTCAACAGCATTTCAATTACTGAAATAATGTAAAAGCAGAGCAAGCTCAGTGGAGAGTGGTAAGGGCTGCAGAGACGAAAGTCGCAAGTTCAAAACCAGCCCAAGGAGCATGCACCTCTAAATTGTCTTAGGTACGTGTGTATTTATTGTTTACTTTAGCGGTGAAGGAAATACCTTAAAAAACCCGCATACTAAGTACTGCAAAAAAATTTCAAAGGGAATTGTGAACTCCGCAAAACCGCTTTTGGCCAGTGTGGTGGACCAAGTCCTAACCCTTCTCAATCGCAAAGGACGCTCGTGCACAGTAGTAGCTGAACAGTATAACATAATGTTAGTTTGGATGATACTATACAGTTCAATCGAGTCCTAGCTTGATTCACAAATTTACTGGACCTAAATAATGTACTTAATGCAATTAGAGAAGGCAACTAAGGGATTTCTATTTCTTTCTTGACTAGCAAGCGTATATGCCACTTCACTTGTTTTTCATATTACTTCTCGCATATCCACATCAAAAACACACAATGACAAAAGATTTCAAGATCCATGTAAAAACACTATTATAATATTTGATTCAAGCTAGTACGACAAACACGCTGAAAGGCCACACGTACTCGCAAATTTACTTTGACAAGCATTTGCGAGTTCTTTTATGTTGAATCATATCAAAGTTTTTGTCACACTTTATAATGTGTTTGTCTTCTACAAATAAGGTTATTTTGGGAATTTTTACCATTCGAGGATCTCAAATCGCTATATTCATACTGCGAAGGTCTATTTGGTGTTGCATCTTTTAATGGGGAAGCGCTTACCATAAGGCAAGCTATCATCTTGCCTTTAACAATGGCCATGTCTGTATTGTCAATAGGTACTCTTTCATCCATCCTCACAACATGTCTAAACCCTATACGCCTTAATATTACATATATTTTATTAAAATTATAAACAACCATTTATCTATACTAATAATAAAGCTGTAGAGTTTGATTGTTTGTTTGTTTGTTTGTTTGTTTGTTTGAACGCGCTAATCTCAGGAACTACTGGTTCGAATTGAAAAATTCTTTTTGTGTTGGATAGTCTATTTATCGAGGAAGGCTTTAGGATATATAATATTACGCTGCGACTATTAGAAGCGAAGCATCAGTGAAAAATGTTGCAAAAACGGGGAAAATTATTCATATTTGAAGGCTTCCGTTGCTAAGCTACCGAAATAATATTATTTGAAGGCTTCCGTTGTTAAGCTACCCAAATCTATACTAATATTATAAAGCTGTAGAGTTTGATTGTTTGTTTGTTTGTTTGATCACGTGAGCGGAGCCGCGAGCAAAAGCTAGTTATGTATATAACATTAAGCAAGTGTCAGCCTAGATGCTTATGATAGACGAAATAAAATTAGCTCGCGTCTATCTAGTCGTGACTGGCCCATGAATTTTAACTAGATCAGATAATGTGTTACGCCTAGACGAAAATAGAACGCGACACTTTGCAAAATCTTACATCTTTTATTTAAGGCAATTATGGTGAATCATTTCGTAAGGCAAGTTAGCTGTTAAAATGCTCGAACAATTAAAATGAATTTTGCCTTTTGAAAATGCCTGAACTGATGAAAGGACCATATAATTTAAAATGACTTTAAATTCGCATTGAAATCGATTTACACTTTTCCCACGGGTATACCAGAGCTCAAAAGTAATACACCTCTAATTATGACGTGAGCTATAAGGAAACCAAATTACTGTTGAGTAACCAGTCATTCGTTGTTTTCACGATTATACTTTTTCGAAATATTACGCGTAATTCAATGATGTCATTAACACCTGATAAAAAATAACTGAATTCTGATTATCGATTCCAAAAAATTTTTATACAACTCCTTTTCCTTCCATAGAAATCTAAAAGCATGAACTATCTCTTACTCACAAATTCGTTTAATCACGTTTACGTGTTTTTGCTGAATTTACATACATACATACATAGACTCACACCTGTTTCCCATAGGGGTAGGTAGAGACAACGGACTTCCACCTGCTACGATCCCTACTCACCTCTTTGGCTTCCTTCACTCTCATAAAATTCTTCATTCGTGCACGTCGGTTTAAGTTACTTCTGACCTTTCTCGAGAATATCTCTGACTTGATCTGAGAAAGTTTGCCAAAGCCTCCCAACTGTACCATTCACACTCGCCATGTACATTTGTTTCATCAATTTTCTTTCTTTCTTACTGAATTTCTAGCGATGAATCTTCTTTTAAACTATTTTCAAGTATGTTATGCTATTATTATTCCCACAATACTAGATGAATCTTAGACGCTTTGCCGACCTTAAAAGGGATAATTAAGGGATTGGGAAGGGGATGGGGATTTGGGCATCCAGATATCTCACTCTCCACACGAAACGCAGCAGCAACCCGCTACTTTACGGTTTTTTGTGAGACAGTGGTAACGACCCGGTTGAGCCGGCCCATACGTACTGTAGACAAAATTATATACATCGTGGCTCTACCACTCAAAAAAAATTTATATTCTACTTTAAAGACGTGGTTTAGTGTACGCACTTTTTTAACATTTGGAGAATTAAGTAGCGTTATTTTGAAAGTGTGACTAACACAGCAACACAAAAAGAAATCTATGACGAATCTTCATAATATTAGTACTTTAAAAAATACTATGACTGAATGACTGATGAACATAAATTATAAAATATGAAAAGATTGAGTGATAATCTAAAGAAATAGGCAGACTTCCGAAGACCCCGTCAAGCGTCAAACACATCAAAAACGTAATCAAGCAACTGAATGGAGAGACGAACGGATTGCTCGTCTGATGGTAAGCCACGCTTGCACATAAACATATAAACACCACCCAGAACTTTGAATTGCAAAGCACTGCATATCACTGTACTGACTCATCATCCCGAGACAGGAGAAGTCTCAAATGCCTAGTAATGTCATCATAAGTGACCAATTTGCTCGTTTGCCAGCAGTTAAGTTTAATTCTGTAATCTAAATAATTACAGTCCAATGAAAATAAATCAGGAATAAAACCCACCGCTTCTTCTGCAGGTACATGCTATTACAACGGATTTGGTAAACAAACTAGCATAATATGTACTGAAGACTATTGAATAAACTGGAAATTTAGCAATCAATGATATAATGTCAATAATAAACTTGACCTCGGCTCGAAATGGACAAAAACCTGCCCACCTTGAGTTGATGCGACCGCTTCGTGAAAGTGAGGAAACATGTACTAGCCAGATGATGTTTTTACTACCTTTTTTGTTTTGGTTTTAAGTCGTTGGATACCGTTTTAATTCCCAATCTGTGGTAATAATACTAGGCTTGTATTACATACGCTCCATTGCTGGGCACGGGCTTTCTCTACCGAATGAGGGTTTAGACCTTAGTCCACCACGCTAGCCTAATGCGAGATGGCGGACTTCACGTACCTTCGAAATTCTTTGAGTGGTAGAGCCACGCTGTAGACAATTTTGTCTACAGCATGAATGGGCTGGCTCGACCGGATCGCTACCACTGTCTCACAGAAAACCGACGTAAAGCGGCTTGCTGCTGCGTTTCGTACGGTGAGTGAGATATCCGGAAGCCCAAATCCCCTCCCCTTCCCAATCCCTAATTATCCCTTTCCTTAAAGTTCGGCAACGCGCCCATGATTCTTATGGTGGTGGGTGTACATGGGCGGTGGAGATCACTTACCATCAGGTGACCCACTTGCTCGTTTGCCAGCCTATGCTATAAAAAAAAAAAAAAAAATCTTTTGGAAAACTCAGATATAATAACACACAGCGAATACACATGTACCTAACTTAGAAAAGTCAAAGGTGCATGCACTTGGGCTGGTTTCGAACTGCGACTTTCATCTCGACAGGTCGTTCGCATTTTTCTAACATTACATCAAAGATCTTCGATCTGTGGTCTTAATCATCTGGCGTATTTATCCAAATCTTTTAAAATTTCATAGTTGCTACTAGAATAGTTTATTTAACTTCTGACAAAACGTATTTGCCGGTTACCATTTACATAAGGAAAATTTTACTTTAGCTTCTACTATAAGGAAGAAATTCTCTGACATACCTAAAACAAGTATCAGGTCTCTAATTGGAATATACAACTCCTTAGTGCTTTGCATTGAATTTCAGCATTTATTTTCTTAAGAAGACTGGCAAACGAGAGATTGGATTCATTGATGGTTAGTGATAAAATGTGACCAACATCCATATCACATCATGGGACGGCAATAAGCTCGGCGAGACATGGTTGCAGTAATATTTGCACCTCTGCCTACCAATGCGGGCTTAAAACCTGGAGCTTGTGTCATGTAATATTCATATTATCATCTTTTATCAAAGCGAAAGTACCTGAATACAAAATAAAACTATTAAACCGTATATTCTCTGTTACAAGCTAAAATATCAAAGGAAGTAAGTTAATGCATAATTGTCTTATTATAGGCGTTGCAGCCAATGAGAGCGACACAAAATCTGCCTAATTTACAACGCCTACAGCAGTCCGATGACCTGATGAATTGAGAACACAAATAGCTTATGCTTCCTTACGTTTATCCACAATTTCTCTTGCAGGATTAAGTATCCTTATATCATTACTGGATTAAATATTAATGTTACTTTACTAAATTAAATTGCTATATTATAGTCACTTTAGCTTTATTATTAAATCATATAGGCTTACGCCTTTATCCTCTAAGGGGTTGACAGAAGTGTTTCATTTAGCCAGGTTCGTTTTCACTCCATAATGTGATAGGGGGCGAGTCCCAGACAAATCATGATTGATTTTTTAAATTGAAATTAAAATTATAGTTGTTTGACCTGTGAACTGAACCCAGGACTTCACAGTTCTCAGACTTATTACACTGCCAATAAAGGCCATGGAGACTATATTGCTAAATCGATCTACATTATTATGAATATTTTTACTTTTATTGAAGTTTTGAATCCAAATTGAGTCAGTAACTTTTCGGTATATCTAGAACCCAACAAGTGTTTCTATTGTTGTTTTCTTATTAATTGATATTAGTACATAGTTTTATTTTACAATCGTAAATGATTCTCTTATATTATGCATTTCTAGGCTTACAACTCTAGTGATACTAAAAACTCAGGTAATCCTGATATTAAAAGAAACTCAAACAACCAAGAGCTCAAAATCACTAACAAAAGCGTTAAGCGCTTCCATTAAAACAATTGAAGCTGTCGTTCTCAGATAAGCGGTTAAAGCGATCAAAAGCCATTTACTAGATTGAAATTCAGACAAATGAAACCTAACTGGGTCTAGAAGCCGCTGATAATCCAAATTTATAATACGACGCCCGAATTTCTGGGAAGCCCTACACGTTGACGGCTTAATTGGATTGAGTACGCGGCGATCCTTTTGGGGTTCATTATTATAATGTAGTAATATGTATCTATATTTCATGGAATTAATAAAATAGAGAATTTGAGTGGTAGAGCCACGCCGTAGATAGTATTGTCTACAGAACGAATGGGCTGGCTCAACCGGGTCATTACCACTGTCTCATATAAAACCGATGTAAAATAGCAGCTTGTTGCTGCGTTTCGTATGGTGAGTGAGATATCCGGAAGCCCAAATCTCCTCCCCTTCCCAATCCCCTTATTATCATTTCCCTTTAAGGTCAGCAACGCATGTCGGTCGTACATGGGCGGTGGAGATCACTTACCATCAAGTAACCGACTTGCTCGTTTGTCGGTCTATGCTAAAAACAATACAGTTTTGCTAACAGCTATATTTTCATTGATCATTTGGCGCCGACTCACAATTAATTAGGTATATATTAGATTATTTTAAGACGTTAGTTATTAAAGTTAATAAAAAAGGTTTCTTATTTTATACTTTTCAGTTTTTTCATCGGTTGAATTTTTTTGTTAAAAAATGATTATACAGTATAAATTATTAGTCTGACACAGTAATTTCGCTGGCTTCAATGTCCTTCAAACCGAAACAACACTGCTTACACATTGTTACTTGGCGGCAGAAATAAACAAAGCACCAACCCAAACAGCCTCTCGCATACGAGGCACCACCTTGTAAAAATCTTTTTTATATATCTAAAAATACTTAAAAATTATTAACGTAGAAAGGTTAGTATGTCCCTCTAGTAAGTGATGTCAGAGGCCCGCGTCCAATCTCCCTAGCCTTATAAACACTTGTCGGTCTTCGCGACCACCTTCCGGCTATAATCGGAACAGTGAGCACCCGCCGACAAACACACGAGTACACGTTTATATATAATACTAGCAACCCGCGCCGGCTTCATAACAAATATATTTATTACGATATCACATTACAAATCTTTGAATTTTTCGACTTTTCTGTACTATAATATGTATGTATAATCTAAATATATAAAACTCAAAGGTGACTGACTGACATAGTGATCTATCAACGCACAGCCCAAACCACTGGAGGGATCGGACTGAAATTTGGCATGCAGGTAGATGTTCTGACGTAGGCATCCGCTAAGAAAGGATTTTGATAAATTCTACCCCAAAGGGGTCAAAATAGGGGATGAAAGTTTGTATGAAACTTTGTCAATTTTAAACGTTCACGCGGGCGGAGCCGCGAGCAACAGCTAGTAAAATATATAAACCTTCGTCATGAATCACTTAATTTGCACAGATTTACGAACATTGATAATGCATAATATGTTGCTTTAGAAGCAGAATTAATTCATAATTTATTTACCGTTATTAAGCGGGTAAAATAAATGTATATTTTTAAAATGCATTAATTTAAGTGACTCGTCACATATTTAAAGATACTAACGGATGCAGTTAACATAAGGAAACAAATACAGACAAAAAAGTTACCTAATTACATCCTTTCCAAAACTGAACGGACAAAATGTACTTTTTTTCTTTTATTCGAGCACGGCAAGTTGATTGCATGCTTACCTGATGGTAAACGCAGTGTAGTCCAAAAAACCAGCGACCACTGACAAACAATGAGTTTATTGGTGGTTACCAGAATCATGTCAATCTGTATTAATACTTCTTTACACTCTGAAGAAGGAAGAAGAAAATCGAGGGGCCTACGACAGGACAGGCAGATGACCGATGCAGGCATAGGTATATAAGGATGTACCCCTATACCCGCCTCAAACAACCATCGAGTTATGTTAAGCCCTTCGGCAGATATACACTGGCTGATTCTAGAACGTGATCCACACGAGGTGTGTGGGGTCATATGGCAAGTTTTAACACCATATGTACGGTGGTCGCTATCCGGGCGGATATTCCAGCAAAATTCACTACAAATTCTATACCTATTTAATTTTCTTTCCTTCTTACATTATGACTCCTATAAGATGGAGAGTTTTACACATATGATTGCAGTTGTCAAGCAATTAGAATAAATTAAACAAAGTAGTATACGAAGCGGTCCGGACACAGACGAATGGCGATCACTTAATTATCTTTTTATCTGTTATGCATCACATCTGTCGAGGTCCACATACTTTGTCTGAAAACACGCTATCGTGAAAGGGGTAAAAGTAGTTCCTTTCGCCATTACTCACTACATTTTAAAATCATTAAAATATTTGAGTGGTAGAGCCACGCTGTAGACAGTTTTGTCTACAGCATAAATAGGCTGGCTTGACCGAGTCGTTACCACTGTCTCATAGAAAACCGATAGCGGCTTACTGCTGCGTTTCGTACGGTGAGTGAGATATCTGGAAGCCCAAATCCCGTCCCCTTCCCAATCCCTAATTATACCTTTCCTTTAAGGTCGGTAACGCGCCCATGGTGACCCACTCGCTCGTTGGCTGGCCTTTACTATAAAAAAAAAAATACAAGGTAGTGGGTCCCTCGTATGCGAGAGGCCGTCTGGGTTGGTACCACCGCGCCGTCTATTTCTGTCGCCAAGCAACAGTGTGTACTGTTGTGTTTCGGTTTGAAGGACATTGAAGCCAGTGAAATTACTGGGCATCGTGAGACTTAACATCTTATGTCTCAGGGTAACGAGCGCAGTTCAGTGCCATGCAGTGCTTTGTAATTCAAAGTTCTGTGTGGTGTTGCATCTGTTTATGGGCAGGCGTAGCGCTTACTATCAGGCGAGCGCTTCGCTCGTCTCGTCATTCAATGAAACAAAAAATCATGTAAACCTAGTACAAGTTTTGATAGTTTTCTAAAACGATGATAGTTTACGATTTCTCGCCATGCATGGGCTAGCAGTAACCACTAGTGGTAAGTATGAATTAAAATTGATAGTATGATTAATTTTATACCATGTTAGTCGAATACGAAGTTAGTTTTCGAGCGATTCTTTCCTTTTGACAGTATGAATTAATAGTTTGACACTTCAAATAGTTATCTTATACGAATTCGAAGACTGTGAGCTTATTTGTAACCCGTACTAGACCTACTGAAAGTACAAATTTCGTTAGTAAAGGACCCATCAAAATTTATAAATTGCTTTTAAAAATAATCGCCGAAGGGATAAGCAAAGGTGCAAATTTACATAAATACATACATATGGAGTGAAATTAGAACAACCTTCTTTTAAGTTGGTTAAAAAAAATTAGGCTAATTATTCAATCCTTAGTCACCCAAGTATATAATCACCAATAGAATAAGCGCTAAAATTATGATTAAATATAAATGAAATTACATTAACGTCTCAGCGAATTCGGTCAAAGTATATTAGTCCATAAATCTTTAAATTTCGAACAGACGGCCTTCGTATTACGTGCGACTTGCAATCGATATGCGTCGTAAACTTTTCGCGATGTAATATTTTTAAATTTCTGACTTCATCGACACAAGCGATGCAGATGGAATGCGCAGTTTCACATACACATCGTCTAGTTATCACAGTACGTTATTAAACATTTTGTTTATAACTTCAAAGCGCACTACTTGTTTTTTTCCGGATTTTTTTTTCCGTACACGGCAAAGTCACTGCACTACACCTGATGGTAAGTGTAGACTACCGGCGACCACCGATAAACTCATTGTTTGTCAGTCATGTCGAACTGTATAAATGCTTCTTCCCTCTTCGGAGAATCAAGCAAACCAAGTGACCTGCGTAAGGCGGATGACCAATGCAGGCACAGTAATACAAGGATGTACCTTAATCAGAAAGCACCGCAAAACACTGGTCACACAAAACATAAAATGATAAAAATCTCATAATGCACAATAATTTCACTGGCTTCAAAACGAAACACAATAGTGCTTGCACATAGCTGCTTGGCGGCAGGAAAAGAAAAATCAGTGGTAAAGTGGTGGAAAAATCAATGCAGACAACATACAAGGGACCTACCACCTAGATATTTTTTTAATATTCACACGCTTAGTTCTGACTCCACACTGGATTTTAAACCTGTTTCGTGGGTATCAGAAACTACGAGGGACTTGCGGTCCCACAACACCCAGACCCGAAACCAATATTCGTCGACGTTTGTCTCGGTGCTGGAGTCGAACCCGACTCTCATTTCGTAGCCGGCCACTCACCCGCTGCGCCACTGTTGAGACAAAATTTCGCTTTAGAAAAGTCGCGGTTATTTCGTTAGCATTCCATTAGTGATCCATCATGGCATTATAACGGGATCACGCGTATCACTATCCTGTCTCAATCGGGGGTCGGCTGACATAATTGTTCGGTTTATACTTCATAAGGAAGCGGCGGACGTTTCCGCCGAGCGATACGGTCGACGCGACCGGGATCGCGTGAGTCCCGGGAAGAGCCCCACCGGGATTGCGGGATTTCTGGAATGGATCGTTTTATTTTGGGGAAGTTAATGCTGTTTAATATGTTTACGTATTAAATAGGTTGATTTATTAATAACTCTCCTTCGTTTCATCGAAGGCATGCTCTGCTTACATGGTTCAAAGCGTGATAGGAAAAACCGTCTGGAATTAATTATCTAAGTGATAGTAAAAACGGCATATATCGGTTGAATAATTTACAAGAAATAAACGAACAAACAGACAGGTAGACGCATAAAGCGACCTTGTTTTATACTCTTTATTGATTAAAGATTAAAGAACTTATGAAGGCACTTGAGACTTTTGGCAGTAAACCAGTCATTAAATTTATAAATATGTATATTACTTAATATACTGATACACTAAAAGAATAATGTAAAACCCGATAAACCTGTTTTTGTGTCAAATCTATTTTTATTATAATATTATAATGATATTATATTTATAATAACGACCGCTCCCAGGTGGTCAATGCCGGAAGTATTTACATTTCAGATTTATTTTATTCTGTTATATACACTACATAATTTACCCAACATTATCAACGCAATAAACTCTCCTTCATATAGAAATACTAGCTTTTGCTCGCGGCTCCGCCCGCGTGATTGGCTTGTTCCGGGATAAAAAGTAGCCTATGTCTTATTTTGATGTATAAGCTATATATCAGAATAAGACATAGCATTCAGTAGTTTATACGTGAAAGTGTAACAAACATACATCCATCCATCCATACTTACAAACTTTCGCATTAATAATAATAGTAGGATAAATCCCAACACGGGATTAAACTCGGGAAATTTCACAGCACATCACTACGTCCAATTAAGCGGTGCGCGGTGAATCATGCGCTAACAGGCATATTGTGACTGTTTGTGACTGTTTGTGATTTGGTACGAGTGAGATAGTCCCGGTGCATAGACAATTGCGCGATGGACCACGGACAAGTTGTCGCATCACTAGTTTCTGGTAATTGAAACATAGTTGTAAAGATTTTAATAGATGTAGGTTTGTCGCGAGTTCGATGAATATCATACATTTTTTAATGACACGCTGTAGACAGTTTTGTGTATAGTACAAACGGGCCGGCTCGACCGGGTCGTTACCATTGTCTCACAGAGGTGTATGGTGAGTGAGATATCCCGAAGCCCTAGTCCTCCTCCCAATTCCTTAATTATCCCTTCCCTTTAAGGTTGGCAATGCGCCAATGATTCTTCTAGTACTGTAGGCGTACATGGGTGGTGATCACTTACCCACTTGCTCGTTTGCCGTTCTATGATATTAAAAAGTCACAAAGAAAACCATCAAATACAGCTAAGTAACTAAGAAAAATATCAAATTACCACAACAATGTAACAGACGTATCGTTTACTAAATGTGGTCGTGATTAGTATCGATTAATAATAAATTATACGATTACCGCAATGATTCATTCGATTAAACCCGACCACGATATAAAATCCGAGAGGAATGACATCAGCCGTAAAGATATCGGATATGTCAGGTTGGGTGATAGAAATATTAACACTACGGTACATCCGTAGTGTATGATCAAATTATATTTCGAGCAGGTTACTTACAATACCAGAAGAAACATAAGCGCGTTGCCGAGCTTAAAAAGATGGGATAATTAAGAGATAGAGAGAGAGGAGGGGGATTTCGGCGTCCGGATATCTCACTCACCGTACGAAACGCAGCAGCAAGCCGCTACTTTACGTCGGTTTTCTGTGAGGCAGTGGTAACGACCCGGTCGAGCCGGCCCATTTATGCTGTGGACAAAACTGTCTACAGCGTGGCTCTACCACTCATAAACCTTACTTACAAGCAAGCAACATACACGCTTGTGATTGATGTTTTCGTGATAATGAACAGTTATGTGAACAAAACACATTAAATCACGGTAGCTATAACGTAAAAATTCTATCACCCGCAATGCGACGTATTTTAAAAAGATAATAAAAAGCTCAGACCAAGTAATAAAATGTATAAAAGTTCTTCGTAAAATAAAATTACGTAAAGAAAACTATATGTTTCCATTGTGTTCCGACATGGCGCTGGTTCATCGGCAAGGTCACCTGACCTTGAACCTGTGACCTTCACCTTTATGTCTTCATAATGATTCCACGCTTTGCGGCATATTATATAATTCGGCTTAGTATATTTTTTTTTGTTTCAACATTTATATTTTTAAAAATTTGAAATTAATTTTATTGTAGAGTAGCAACATTGTGCGATGGCACTTGAGATTTATGCATGAAGTCTCGTAAATATAGACAATTAATGTAAAAGAATAATTACCGTACTTTATTTTTTATTCGAATATAATTTTTGGGGCCTTTTACCACAAAGACATGCCAACGGCATTAGAACCTAATTTTAATTTATAACACTAACCACCATTGTTGTAAGAACCGCAGTAGTTTCGCACTATTGGGGCTATATATAGAAACTATAGTATGTTACAGCGCAACTTTAAGTTATTTGAAATAATATTCCTATACCACTGTACTCAAATAAATTAAAATGCTTAACCTAGAGCTAAGTTTTTAATCCCCAAGGAATCCTTATTCATACATCAGATAAAAAATATCAACGCAAAATATAGAATTAAATGTCAACACATGTATACGGAGAAATGCTTTCTTCTTCTTCTAAATGCCCCTATTCCTGAGTAGTGGAACTTTCTTTTTTTACAGCATAGACCAATAAACGAACAAGTGGGTCACCTGATGGTAAGTGATCTCTACCACCCATGTACACAATACCATAAGACTCATGGGCGCGTTGCCGACCTTAAAGGAAAGGGATAATTAGAAATTGGGAAGGGGACAAGGATTTGGGCGTCCCGATATCTCACTCACAGTACGAAACGCAGCAGCAAGCCGCTACTTTACGTCGGTTTTCTGTGAGACATTTGTAACAAACCGGTCGAGCCCGCCCATTTACGCTGTAGACAAAACTGTCTACAGTATGGTTCTACCACTCAACAGATAACTCTTTTAACAGATATTACAGAAACATGTGTGTAGTTTTTAGGACTGGCCACCTGCATTACGTTATCTCCTCTAGGGAGAAGAACATCATGTTAAATTGATTATAATTCTTTAGTCAACCGTCTTATTATTTGGCGGTTAAAAGCTATTCCAGCAGTAAAACATCGACCATTAAACCTGCTATTATTGATATATTGGCAGAGATAACGTTTTACAACCGATTAGTTTACAAATTGTAGTTAATCATCATTACTTGAAATTTATTTTTTATCAATAATAAAACAAACCCTGATTACACAGCATTTTCCTTGTTTAGTTTGTACTTAAAATGTACCGACAAAAACCCTTGACTGCTTCATTGACGCACTTGTATTGTGCATGCGGTACGACTGCTATGCTCTCTCGGATTCGATCCCCGGGTCGAGTAAAAGTGATATTGTGTTTTTCCATCACGAAATGCTTAATATCAGCTCGAAGTCGGGAATCGTGCGCGGTATGGTGATATCGCCCCCTATCACATCATGGGACGGAGATACGCTTGGTTTTGCTACTGTAATGTAATATTGCGAAATAAGTTAATAAACTCAAGAGTGTATCAATATTGCACAATTTGTATTAACAAAGTATTTAGGACTTCTTAATAATTATGATTAAATATGTCTTCGATGAATAATTACACAAAACTAGGTTAAAGCAGCGTCAGTTTTATAATATGTATAAATAAGTTTTTAGGCAATAAGATGATTCTTTCAAATAAAGGACTCAGAACCAACAACATCATGTCTTAATATCAAACCTTATTATTACACTACTGTTTATGGGTAGGCGTGGCGCTTACCATCAAGCGAGCGCTTTGCTCGTCTCTCGACTGGTTTCGAACCTACAACTATCGTCCGACATTCCGTACCCTGCTGAGCTATGCTTGTAATTGTACAGTCGTGGTACAATGCATTCGAACATCTCGTCTGCCGATAGCGCTGGTATGTAGCGGACCTAATTGGTACCAGTTTTCTTTTTACGCGATGCAAACTTAGGTCACGTACACCACTTTTGTTCAGAGAAACTAGATTTCATGACTTTACCCTGTATTTGACAGCCTCCGTGGCGCAGCGGGCGAGTAGCCGGCTGTGAAACGAGAGGCCGCGGGTCGATCCCCGCACCGAGACAAATGTTTGTGTGATCCACAAATATTTGTTTTGGTGTCTGTGTATTGTGAGACCGAAAGTCTCCCGTAGTTCCTGATACCCACGACACAAGATTCGTATATTACTGTGGTACTATGTATGTGACTGTTGAGTATATTTATTATTTGTTTATCCTGGTATGTTTGGTCTTTCGACGGTCGGCAGAATTATTCCGGCTTAAAGTTATTGGGTGACTCTAGAACTACCGAACGAGCCTCTATGGCGGGATTTTCACCATGCATACGATGGTCGCTATCCAGATGAATACAATTTTTTTTGTTGATTTAATGACGAGACGAGCAAGGCACTCGCCTGATAATAAGCGCCACGCCTGCCCATAAACAGAAGCAACACCACACAGAACTTTGAATTACAAAGCACTGCATGACACTGTACTGCACTCGTCACTCTGAGACATAAGATGTTAAGTCTCTAATGCCCAGTAATTTCACTGGCTTCAATTCCCTTCAAACCGAAACACGACAGTGCTTACACACTGTTGTTTGGCGGCAGACAACGACAAAGCGGTGGTACCAACCCAGACGGCCTCTCGCATACGACCTACCTTGTAAATAACACCTCAAATGCGATCGCCTTTCACTATTACATAGGGAGTGCATACAGCCAGTACAGTCTAAAAATAGCATATAAAAACAATGGGTAGATCTAAACAGCCCATCGCAGTTCGCATGGAGTTGTGTAATGGGTGACTGCAATCGTGACGCAACGACCATTTAGCAGGCACTGATCGCACGCATCGACTGACAGACTTAAGACACGTTTTAACGCGACCGAGACAAGAGACAGCGACACAAACTTGTGAACAACGCGCGACCGTATCGACCGTATAGGTCGAAATAAATATAATGTCGACCGTCAAGAGACAGTGCGTCTCTCGACCATCGTCAAAATTATGCCGGCCTGAAGTTACTGGATACACACTAGCTAACCCCTAAATGCGACTCGCCAGATCGAGCCACTTTTCACCAGCATTGTTTTATAGCAGAGGCCGGCAAACAAGCATGTGGATCACCTGATGGTAATTGATATCCACCGTCCATGAATCTATAAGGCCATATAAATGATAAGTGCTTTTCCAATCTTCAAGAAATAGCATATGAATTAAAAAGCTGGCAAATAGTGACGCCATAAATTCCAAACACTGTACACAAAGATTACTGTTGGAACTGACATTTCACGTCAGTTTTCTGCCAGACAGTGGTACTACCTAGTCAAACCGGTGCATTCATATTGTAGACAAAACTGTATACAGCGTAGCTCTACCACTCACAAAATGCTTCTAGTTACCGCTGATCAACTCATAGTTTGTCAGTGGTCGCTGGTTTTTGGACTGCACTACGCTTACCATCAGGTATAGTGCAGTCACTTTGCCGTGCCAGGATAAAAAATCTCAAGCGCGCTGGTCAGTGGTCAGCTATTTAAGGCTAGTGATTATGGTTTCCATAACACGTGACTTAATGAAATGTACCAGCATAATATGACGGGTCGATACATTTTCGACTAGTATGGCTACAATGTTACAGAAGACATACAAGTAAAGGTCGTCTGAGCGTACGTAACGTGTTTATTCTCGCTAGCTTATGACGCCGAATCAAGAACTATATGCATGTTATAAAGAAAACAATTCCTTGATTCATCAACGCCCAGACCTAAGCATTGAACCTTAAGAACTAAACTGTTACGTACAGCCCGTAAAACTTCTGGAGACTCAAATACTCTCACCATCTCAATCCTAAAGCCTTCAAGGTCCTCAACGCATCTATAATTTCTACTATTATGAGTATCCATGGGCGATGGAGATTATTAACCATCAGGTGACTTGTTCGTTTGACAGTAATTGATATAAGAAGATGATAATTTTCGTTGACTTATCGAAGGATTGAAGGATATACAACTGGACAGCAACTATCGTACACATGGTGAGAAACCTGCCATAAAGGCTCGTTAAGGCCAGTCACGCTTCAGAGTTCACCAGTGTATAAGCAGTAACTTCAGGCCAGCATAATTCTGCCGACCTTCGAGAGACGCCCTGTCTTTCGATGGTAAACATTACAGTTGGAGTACACTGTACTTAGCATCAGGACCAGTGTAGTCATTTTACCGTGTTAGGGTAGAAAAAGACGATAAAGGTATAAATGAAGAAGATTAAATAAAAAATACAGTATATAACACCAGTAAAGTCCAGATCAATGTCGAACAGAAAGAAAGTAGAATTACCTTGGAGCAAAAGATCTTGGACTCAATTTACAGTATCAAATCTTAAGAATCGTAAGCTAGATACCAATCATTTATTAATCACAAAACCTCAAGGATTATAAAGTTTACAAAGCTGACGAATAGCTGAATGTGAAACAATAGGCTGTGGCTTCGAAATCCTGCACCGAGACAAATGTTAGTCCTAGGTCTGGGTAAGGTGAGAATGAAATAAATAAATACACTCAACAGTCACATACATAGTCCTGACCCTAGGACTTTCTGCATATCTTGAATAAGTGATAGAGCCGCGCCGCAGATATTTTTGTCTACAGCATGTATGGGCTGGTTTGACCGGATCATTACCACTGTCTCACAGAAAACCAACGTGAAGTAGCGGCTTGATACTGCATTTCGTACGGTGAGGATATTCCGCGGTACATGTCCCCTTTCCTACCTAATCCCTTAATTATACCTTCCCTTTAAACCCCAACGCGCCTATGAGTCTTTTAGCATTGTAGGCGTACATGACAGGTGCAGTTCACTTACCATCAGGTGACCCACTTGCTCGTTTTCCGGCATATGTACTAAACTTTCTAAATCCCCAGGTCAAGGCCGCCATGATCCTTACAATACAGTGATAAATAAGGTGATTCGATATTATTATCAGATATTTACATCATTACGCGATATCTTATCAGTTAGTACGCGGAATACGCGGCACACGTGATATTATACACATATTGAAAGTAAATGCAATGGTTTTCATTGATACTCCTTTTTTTATGAAGCCGTAAAACGAGCAAGTAGATGGTAGGTCCCTCGTATGCGAGAGGTCGTCTACATTGGTACCACCGCGCCGTCTATTTCTGCACCCAAGCAACATTGCGTAGCACTGTTGTATCTCGGTTTGAAGGTCATTGAAGCCAGAGAAATTACTGGGCATTATGAAACTTAACATCCTATGTCTCGGGGGTGACGAGCGTAGTCCAGTGTTATGCAGTGCTTTATAATTCAAAGTTCTGTGTGGTGTTGCTTCTGTTTATGGGCAGTCGTGGCAATTACCATCAGGCGAGCGACTTGATCATTCAATTAAATAAAACAAAAGTGTTACAAGATGGTGTCATTTCTACTGCCTATCTTTCTGTCTGGAGTTTCTGCGAGCACGGAGTTGTGACTGAACGTCATCTAATGTTAAGCGCAGTACAGTGCAAAAAACACCGACAAATAATAAATTTATCGTTGGTCACCAGAATGGGATCATGAGATGAAAATACGCTCGACGAAATACGGGTACTGGTTACACCTCTGCCTACCCCTTAACGGATTACAGGCGTGAATGCATATGTTTATGTAATTACGCAGTTCACTTAATAATTAGTATTACATGGTTTATTGTATGTAACGAAATGATATTCGAACATAATACCAGGTAAATAGAGTTAATAATAATTAATTAATTAAACTAACATGCTGTTTTCTTTTATGAATTAATGAATTATAAGTGTATTAATTAATTATTTATGAATTAATTAAACTACGTCTATGAATTATGTTAATATGAATGTTTATGGATTATGTTAAAATAAGTTCATAATTGCATTTATATTATTAAGCACATCACTACACGTATAATACTAATTACCTATCACTATTATTGTCTATGGTCATGCTTAAATATATATTTGTGCAACCAAGCAAGCTGTTTCATTTCCAAATCCAATTATTTTATTTAAATCCATCATATTCTTTAAAATTAATTAATTCATCTTTCATAAATAATAAATTTAACTTACAGGAATTTACGTAAACCATATCACTATTTGGTAGCAGCGATAGCTTAGACGGGAGTGGTCAGGACTGCCAAGACGAAAGTTGTAGGTTCAAACCAGCCACAAAAGCATAGACCTCTGACTTTTCTAAGCTACGTGTATATTTATTGTTAATTATCGCTTGCTTTAACGGTGAAGGAAACATCGTGAGAAAACCAGCAAACCTGAGAAGTTCGCTATAAGGATTTTGAAGGTATGTGAAATCTACCAACCCGCATGAGGCCAGCGTGGTGAACTAAGGCCTAACCCCTCTCACACGGCGTGGCGTTATAGTAAAGGAGGCCCGTGCCCAGCAGTGGGACGATCTTAATACAGGGCTAGCAAAGAAAAATATCACTCTTCATTTGAAAACTCTATATCTGTTTTCGAGTCCGATAGTTTATGATCTAATTATTTAATGTTTTGTTAACTCCACCCAACACAGATGGGAATTGTAATATATTGCTTTTGAAGGTAATTAATTACTGACAAATAACTAATGCAGTCGAACTTATTATTAATTTTCATACACCGATAATTTGTCCCAAATGTAATTAAAATGGGTCACGCACACCATTCAAATAATTTAATTATCTTCTACCTAAAATTAATAACCAATATATATCGAAAACCTTCCATCTGTAATAAGTATTTAACACAAAATTTCATAAATTAAATACAAATACTGTTGGCGATTGATATTTTAATCATAAGGCTTCAACTGTAGTTTTTTAATCAAGACGAGCATGTCTCTCGCCTGATTATAAACAGAAGCAAACCCACACAGATCTTTAAATTCTACAGCACTGCATGCCATTACATTGCACTCGTCACTCCGACACATTAGATGTTAAGTATCATAATGTCCAGTAAATTCACCAGATTCTATATTCTTTAAACTTGAATACGACAGTGTTTTCGGACTGCTGTTTTATAGCAGACATAGATAAATTGGTGGTACCTACGCCTTCTTATACGAGAGACCTGCCACCTAGTAGGTACAGCCTAATATATTTAAACTAGAAATGTAGAGCGAGTGTTTTGATTTTATTAATTTAACAAAACAATTGTATAATACAGTTATTACATAGCTTAATGAAAGAAGAGAGGTTTTAAGCTGAGATGGGACCATATACGGCCTCACACAACTGACTAGTGGGCACCCTCTGGCTATACCTACTAGGCTATTGTTGTTTTGTTTGTTTTTTCTTTGTCGCCATATATTTATATTATTGTAGTAGGTACTCAGTCATTACTATTAAATTATTACTGTGAGATACCGTAATAAACGTATGTTCTTTCTTTCTTTCTAGGTATTACAATACAACTAACGTCAATTTCCACAAATCACATGTTAAATTATATTGATTGTTAGTCGAATATTGCCAACAAAGTTCTCTCAATAGACTGACTGGTCTAAACAACTCTATCCCAAATTCTCAGACAAATGAAAATAAAACATCCACCCGATCTTTCCTTTTGAATATTTTATTAGGATGTCCTAACTCAACGTCAGTTTGTTCCCGAGAGTAATGGAAACTCAGAGGCAAAGGACAGGAACGATCTTTTATGTACATTAATTTTCCTCCAAATTGTCCAATATTTTCTAATGCTACCTAAAATTACCTTTAATAATACTAACCCTGTAAATGCTGAGCTTTGGCCTGCTCTGCCACTGAGAGTAAACCTTAGTCATCACACTAGTTTAATGCGGGTTGTTGGAGTTCAAATACGAATGTTAGAGCCACGTTGTAGACATTTTTGTCTTCGGTGTGAATCGGCCAGCTTGGCAGGGTTAGTACCATACAAAAAAGAAAGAGAAAGAAAGAATGAAAAGTATGTTTATTATTGGAGCAATGCAAAGGTATAATAAAGGTAAATGTTACAAAAAACACAATATTTAAAAAAAATATTAAAATAAACACACACGAATGTATAATATTCATGGAGTCAAAAAGAAGTGAATGTTGAAATTTTTAAATGCCAATCATCCATCCCTCCTTCTTCATTCCTTTTCTAAAAGATCAGTGACGCGTAGTAGTAGTAGGCGTAGTCACATTGCCGAGCCAGATTAAAAAAAACGCTTTCAGGATTATCTGGTATCGTTGGTATCCACGGGCGTTAGAGAGATCCAGATGATCAACTTGCTAGTTTACTGGCATCTGCTATAAAATAACGCTGTCGAAATTCTCATGGGGAAATTGTCCAGAAAAATGCGCGTCCTAGGGTCAAACCATAAACATTCCAGCCTCGCCAGGGTATCGCTTGATATTACCTATCTATATTGACGTAAGCCTTCTGGTACAGGTGTTTTAAACATGTAACTATATGACGTCACTTTGGCGTCCTTGCTCTACATTTATGCTGCTTTCTGGTGCTTGTTGCTTCTATTTTTATGAATAACAATAATAATGAATGTTATTGAGACGGTCATAGCCAGCTGCACTCACTGATTAGTAAACGATTAGCGAGTCAAGCAACCTTTGGCGCGGTCTGTCTATGGATGGGTGACTTCTTAGTGGTATTTTAACTTAGCGTCTCTGTGCTTCGGAGGGCATGTAAAAAGTCAATCTCAGCTGTCATCAACTGAAGCCAAGTCGGAGGCTTTTGGGATACTTGAAAAAATTAATACTAAATTGCCCACCAATCATTCAATATAGAATAAATTATCGAAGGTTATGTTTGTTGACGTAGAGGGATGTAAATACCCTTTTTTGATTGAATGACGAGACGAACAAGGCGGTCGCCTGTTGTTAAGCGTCACGCCTGCCCATAAACAGAAGCAACATCACACAAAACCTTGAATTACAAAGCATTGCATGGCACTGAACTGCGCTCGTCACCCCGAGACATAAGAGATGTTAAGTCTCATAATGTCCAGTAATTTCACTGGCTTCAATGTCTTTCAAACCTAAACACAATAGTGCTTACACACTTTTGCTTGGCGGCGGAAATCTGACTTGTCTAAGCTACCTATGTATTTATTGTTTGCTTTAGCGGTGAAGAAAATACCTTAAGCAAACCCGCATACTAAGTACTGCACATAAATGTCAAAGGTGTGGGAATTATGAAATCTGCAAAACCGCCTTTGACCAGCGTGGTAGACTAAGCCCTAACCATTCTCAGTCGTAAACAACGCCCGTGCACAGTTGCTTGACGGCAGAAATAGACAAAACAGTAGTACCAACCCAGACGGCCTCTCGCATACTACGGACCTACCCTCAGAACAATACAACTAAACGAAGTTTTGCTCTAACACATATATTTCAGACAGTATGAATTATTGTCCTCAATTACTATTGGGTTGAATGCGTCCTTTAAATGACCACTATAATGGCTTACACCCATTTCGGAGGCTTAAGTCCGTAATACAAGAATAGTTTATCATTCTGAACGACTTGAATAATGCTTTCAGGCCACAAAATGGAACAATTCCCACGGGATAACGTGGGATTATATCCGGGGTCGTACAGAACGTTTGCGGTAACAATGCGACATGATATTTCAAGATTTGAAACCATTGAAATAAAATCTATTTAGTATAATATAGTGGTAGTGAAAATGTGTCTGTGTTATAATGAATATTTCTACAATACAATTTAAATACACAGTAATAATATACAATGAATAAAAGTAACCGTCTCGACAATGTTCATTTTTACGAATCATTACGAGTATGCTATTTCTGGCCCTTCGCGTCCGGTCAATTAGTATTTCCCCGTATTATCACATGTTTTTTTTTTAAGTAATGGAATATAATTGCCGAAGAGCATTACTTTAATCGTAATGTTATATTAATTTCACTGTCATGATTTTTCTACGTTTTTTAATTCTTAATTGACTATTTTTATACCAAATGAGATAGGAGTTACGATTTAATTTCTTTAATTTTAATTTATTCTACTTTGTTTTGGAACTGCGCTTACATCTGGTTAGTATATGAAAAGGAAATCATTTCCTTGCTGATTAAGTAACTTATTGAATAAAATAACTATTCACTTACTTATGCTGGGTTGCACCAACTTACTTTAGGAAAGACAAATATGTTAAAGTACCGGTTAAGCAAAATATGAGTTGCACCTTTTGACTAATGTTAGATGACTTCTTAACTTTAGCTGTTAACCGTAACCACCCAATATTCGCTAATTAAAGCCTTGCTAGTTTAAGTTAAATAGCTGTCGGATGGTTAAATTATAACCTCCAAACCGATATATCTCCTAAAGCGTCTGTGCTCTAAAATAATATCATGTCCCTGCTTCTAGAATTAATCGATGAGTCTAGTAGTCGGAATACGATGGTGGAATATATTCCGCAGTCAATGTTAAAGTCAGCGTTCCTGTTATTTGTTAATTTGATATAAACTTAACTATAACTGCTATTATGGTGCAATCCAGCCTTAGTGTTTCAAAGTCAAATAAAGGACGAAGATTTCAGAAAGATCTTATGTATTAATGTGCCGTGTTCACTAACAATAATTTGGTGACGGGTTCCGAAAAATATGCCATAATATTATAGTAAAAGTAAACGAATACATAATATCTTTGAAACAGTACAGTCTAAAATAGCGTGGGCGGTTAATCATGTTTTTGTATGCAATGTTAAAAATAGATATCAGGAAGTGAAGAAAATGTAAATATGTTTAAAGATGGAGGAATGCAGATAATTTTAAATACTTTCATAATTCTAAAGATGATCTATTACTGGTTACAATCACTTAAACATAAAATCTACTTACATTCGACGCCAAAATAATATTTTCGTTACTATTTTTGAGCTATTATAAATTTTGTCAAATTCATAATTAAGAACTGTTTTTTTTTTCACGGCCATGGTCAGGATCTTCATACGGTCTTGTGGATCTTCAGAAGTAGCAATCAATTTTTCAATTGGATAATTATTTTCTTAACTTACATAAAAATATTATTAATCAGTGTTTTTATATCTAAATGCTCTAACTATGTTAATTATACGTAGTTGCGCAAAAAGTATCCAAGTATCCAAAGCTGTGCAAGTTCAAATAGATTTACTGAGTTTGTTTTGCTAAATATATAAATTTAAATTGATTTAATACCGTATTTTTAAAATCGTAAATGGAATGTGTTTCATATGGGTGATTCTACAAAAATTGGGTAACTCAATGTCACCAGCCAATATATACAAAGTCTTATTATATTGTATTGAAATAACAATTTATTTTAAAACAATGAAAAGTCCTTTATTTGGTCACCCAATTTCACTTCTTCATTTTAAATACAAGTTAATAAAAAACAAAATTAATACTCAAAACGTCAGTCCGTTGGCATGTCACAATCCCGAAAACCAACAATCAAGTGACTATCCATTAAACATTATCATTGATTTAGGAAAACTTACTAATTTACTACAATCTGTGATGTACATAGTATTATATACTACAACTTTCATAATGCGATGTTCTCTATTTTATTTAATAAAAAATAAGAAACTTTGTGTTTAGTTTCTTTCGTCAGTCCGTTGTGTGTTCTTTAAATTTAAAATTCGCGGAGAATATCACCGAGTCAAGGTCAAATCCCTGTTTAAGTTTTAATGTTGGTAATGAAGTTAGTTGCGGACCGCACAATTTGACGGCCGCCATAATAGTACCAGTGTTTGGGTTGTGTTTGTCGTCTATACACGTGCGCAGCCAGTCAAAATGTCAGTCCCATGGTGAGTCGTTATTTTCTTGTTAATCTGAGGTTTATTTTCATTTATACATAGTTAACTATGATTTGTTAAAATGTAGTTTGTTGATATTCGAAATTACCAAAAAAAACATTAGTTTTGATTATAACCTCAAATTATGTCTATTTCGTCAGTCCGTTGGCGTCAGTCCGTTGTCAGGTACTGATGTTTTTTTTTTGTGTTAGAGCACTTTTATCGTAATTGCTACCGTGTGTAAGCATTTCTATTTTATATTTCAGTTAAAAACATCATGCGGCACGCTAAAAATAATTTGACTAAGGAAGAAATATTAAAAAAAAAGAGAGAAGCCGAAAAGTGACTGGCCCGATTTGGAACAATATAATCATTAGATTAGCCATCATATAGACCCGAATTTGTAATGATTTGATTTAATAACAATAGTAAACAAAATATCCTCAAAAGTTACCCAACTTTTGTATAATCACCCATATACAATTTTTTTTTAAAATTACGTGATAAAATCAGTTTAAATTATTGAATTTAGCAAAACAAAATCAGTATCTCCATTTGAACTTGCTGTGGGTTGGTTCCTGTTTGCGTAACAACGTCCAATTACAGTCTAGAAATTCTTATCTCTCTTACAATGTAAGTTATGATTCTACGCTATCTTTAGATGTCGTAATTTGGATCAAATAAATATAAAATATTGTAAAAACATTTGCCTTTTTTTAGTAATAATTAGAAACATTGTCACATTAAGGCCTTACTTCACATAATTCGAGTAAGATTTACCAATTAACATATAAGACAGCTATTTTAAAAGTACCTATTAGACATCTCTCGGTATATATGTCAATGTTACTTTTATATCTGACTTTGATATTTTATTAAGTTAGTTCAGTAGTGGTGAAACAGGCAGTAAGTAAAATATCTTCTTTACAGACGATTGTTATGTAATATTCTTGACATGTGTGACCTTCATCGATTGTTGAACTTTTTTTTAATATTTACGTTTTTTGTTTATATTTTGTTTTGTTTAAGTTGTTTATTTTGGTAAATATGTAATCAATTATTAATGATAAGATTACGATATTATACTAATATATTTTTTTATTTTATTTAAAATTCTAAATATTGCTACACTTCTAAAATATCAGCTTTGATTGGTTAAGTGTGTTTTCGCTCAAAATGCGATTGTTTTAAAACTGATGCATTCATGTGACAAATTTTCTGACGCAGCATATTTTTTTATGTAATCTTATTATGTAGTGTTACAAATAATGACTCATACATTTTGAAAACAGTTGTAATATATTTTTAAGATTCAAGCATACATTTTATCTGAAGCTACTAACTATTTAATTTTTCCATGTAATGTTAATAAATAGGTTTGTACTTTGAAGTTTCTTGAGGTCAAATATCCTCAATGCGGATAAACGCCGACGGAAGATCCAATCCTGATAATACCTATTCTAAGCAATTTTAGTAAAGTCATACGAAATCTAGTTTTTTACTGAATATATGACCTAGAATGTTTATTATATTATTGTTCTCCCGTGGCTTAATTCTCACGAGAGCTGTTCAAGTTTTTGTTTCAGTTTTAATTATCATTAGTATGTAAATATTCTGTTGGCTTAGGTTCTAACTCTGCCAGTTATAGTCTCTGCAAAATGTCTTCTCATATTGATTTTACTACGCAACAAATATGTTGAAAAATCTATAAATTTTCAAAATTCGAACGCTGTAAATGGTTTTTCTTATTCATTTGTTTTTATTTAGTTTAACTTCCAATGTTTTCATGTAATACTATAAGGCTATAATGATGACGTCATAGGTCACCTCTGTCCACCCTTCTCATACATCGTGAACATCCTCCGAAAATATTTAGATGTATATATTATGGTGTTCTGAAAATATTTGTCAGTTTAAACAAACTTATGTAAGAAGGACGCAATGCCGCATTCCTAATTTCAGGCCAATTACCTTATGACAACACGATGACGTAACGGGAAGGGACACAACGGTCCGCCGCAGTGGGTCATAATGACCCCATTTTGACACTAACGCTGTCAAAATTGCCGCATTGACAGCAATTTTACAAACAATAAACGAAAAGACATACATAACACCCGTCGTCTGCCGCGAGAACAAGGCATCCAACACTATTATTCTCCTAATTTAATTACGAATAATCGATGACCTACATAAGCCGGCGTTTTCGAAATACAACGAAAATAAAACCAACACTCCAATTTAGCAATTACACGACAAAGAAACACGCTTACCGAAGTGAACGTATTACAACATGTAACAAAATTACAAACATAACTCCGAATCGATAGTTTCGATGTAGAAAGCGTGTGTTGTGCCGCAAAAAAAAATTACAAACAACGTTTCTAATTCCAACAATAGCCAATAGCCGGCGACGCGACTCCCTGACAGCTGTCAAAGTGACAGATCCCGGCATAAGGTATATCATATACAACCTTACCTTTAACAAGACGCTGCAGAATAATTTCCTTGTGCTCGTGAGTGTGAGGCTCGCCTATCACCGCGAGCAAGTAACATCCCGTGAGAGGACTCGGCGGGGGTACGGAGGTTGATACCTCCGTCCCGAGGGACAAGGACCTATCCTCGTCGTGGTCCATCGCCGACGGCGGCGCCGGCGCGACTGCCGACCGTTCGGCCAGTGCAAGCGTTGCAATCGACCGCTCGGCAGGAGAACTCCGCTCGGAATGAATTCGTCGAGCTCCGCGGCTGGCGGGCAGGCGCGCGCATGGAACCCGCATCGACCGCGCGCTGCTGGCCGCTTCACCCGACACGCAGACGCCGGCCAGCCACCGCCAACCCCTTCTCTCCTTCCCTTTCTCCCTAACCCTCCAGGCCTCGCACCAGACCGGGAGGGAAGACGTTAAGGGCGTATACAGAAGGTTCAGCGAGCTCTCCCAGCGCACACGTGATCTGCATTGCGTCTAAACACACCGGCGAAATATTCTCAGGCTTGGTGTCTCAGCTGTTTGAATGCCACCGTGGTCACAATCAATAATGATATAATCTCGATGACATGATACTTCTCGACAAATTGTTTTTATGATAAGACGTCAGCTAATGTACATGCAGCTTTCTTGCATTTATGACAATACGCAATTGCTCTTTTCTTTTTGCGTGTTTCAGAGTTTTTACTTGAGCAACGATAGTCATTCCTTCAAGAACTGTTCGACATTTTGCTATCCTACTCTCTAAGGCTTTAAACATCATTTACACTTAACTTCTTGTTTACCTAAGAAGACATTTTCCTAATCCGTAAATACCAACAAGCCTTTTATCCAAACAACAAAGTTTCAAAGAGCTCAGTATAAATCGTGTGAATATTTCTCAAGTGCATGTTTATATTTAGAATCAGAACAGATAAGTCATGCCTTAAGAATTTCTTGTGATAACAATAGATCAATAGAAAAACACGTTCTTGTCAAGTTTACAAGAATTATTTTATCCTTTATTTCCCTTTTTATATTAACAGACATCATTATGGTTTATCCGAAGATAACCATGAAGAAGGTGACCATGTTACACCTTAAAGCCGATGTTAATAAATAAACGATCTTAGATTGATTCTCCAAATAGATTAAAGGAAATAGATTCACAAGGTGGTAAGTCCCTCGTATGCGAGAGGCCATCTGGGTTGGTACCACCGATTTGTCTGTTTCTGCCGCAAAGCAACAGTATGCAGCACTGTTGTGTTTCGGTTTTAAGGACATTGAAGCCAGTGAAATTACTGGGCGTTATGAGACTTAACATCTTATGTCACGGGGTGACGAGCGCAGTTCAGTGCCATGCAGTGCTTTGCAATTCAAAGTTCTGTATGGTATTGCTTCTGTTTATGGGCAGGCGTGGCGCTTACCATCAGGCGAGCGCCTTGCGAGCGTCATTCAATCAAATACAAAAGAAAGATAGCACAAATGAGCCAACGATCCGGGGATCCAACTCGAGAACCTCAGCATAGCAATAATATAATAGTAATAGTATAATAGTGTATGTATTACAACTGTGCCACCGAGGCAATCTTCAATACATTCGTAACTTTTAAAAAACTTTATCATAATGTTTGGGATCGAACCCATGAGCAATTTCTGGTATATTTTACTGGAATTTCCTTGGAGCATAGAATGCATGGTCTTTAATCGAAACCTACCAATGTTATTTCATAATTTCTTTATCTGTAAATTGTATTCTGAGTGGTAGAGCCACGCTGTAGACAGTTTTGTCTACAGCATGAATGGGCTGGCTCGGCCGGGTCATTACCACTGTCTCACAGAAAACCGACGTAAAGTAGCGATTTGCTGCTGCGTTTCGTACGGTGAGTGAGATATCCGGAAGCCCAGATCCCCTCCCCTTCCCTATCCCTAATTATCCCTTTCCTTTATGGTCGGCAACGCGCCCATGATTCTTCTGATGGTGGGTGTACGTGGGCGGTGGAGATCACTTACCATCTGGTGACCCACTTGCTCGTTTGCCGGCCTATACCATAAAAAAAAATTGTATTGTCTCTTGTATGGATAAAAAACTAACTTTAAAATGCTCTACCCTAAAGTTCAAGTATTGGCTTTACCATTTTCGCCTCCCCTGTCAATATACATAATATAACAACGTAATTCGATTGAGCCTACTAAATGGTTTTTGTTATAGTTTGGGATACCCGCTAAATTTTCGTCTGGCGTTGTCGATAAGTTAATGGGATTAAGTAGAACTGCCGTGGTTTAGCGGATAAGCCTGCCAGTGAAGGCCTAGGTTCTAATCCCGACGTGCTAATTAGTATTTAAAATTAGTTCAAGTCATTGACATGTCTGGAGGATTTTGTAAAGCCTTGAGTACGATCGAATTAACAACTATCAGTACTGAGTTTCTACTTCAACTCTATGTTTTTCTTTTTTGCAGGTTCACCTGATGGTAAGTGATCTCCACCGCCCTTGTACGCCCACAATACCAGAAGCATTATGGGCACGTTGCCGATCTTAAAGGAAAAGGATAATTAGGGATTAGGAAGGGGACGGGGATCTGGGCCTCCTGATATCTCTGAAACGCAACAGCAAGCCGCTACTTTACGTCGGTTTTCTGTGAGACAGTGGTAACGACCCGGTCGAGCCGGCCCATTCGTGCTGTAAACAAAACTGTCGACAGCGTAGCTCTACCACTCAAATGTATACAATTTTCAAGCGAATACACAAGTTATTTATTGAAATCGAAATAAAAATTTCTTTCAGCAATTTTAAAATATTTCAGTACAATTTCCCGTCTTTGATAGACTCGGAACAAATCAGAAGTTATTATATTTGACGATCCTTTAACTCAGGGTTGTAGCTGGCACTAAGAGGCGCTTCCATCGGGTTCCCTACCCTAAGGGTGCCAAAGGAAATCTATTAGAGAACGCCATCTGTCTGCTCTACCACTCACAAAATCCCTTACAGGTTTTTCGACCCGTAGAACATGGTAGAACAAGCTCCAATAAACAGATGAAGCAATGCAATATTATAATATTGCATTGCTTCATCATCATCATATTGTGTATAGAGGCCTCTTTGAGACAATAGCGATCCATGTGGAGAAAATAACATGATTTAATTTGTGTCGTATAAATACCAATTGACTGTTTCCGTGGCGCAGTAGGCGAGTGGCTGACAGTGAAGCGAGAGGCCCCGGGTTCGATTCCCTCATCGTAACAAATGTTTGTGTGATCCATAAAAACAATGGAGTCTGGATGTGTTTTCTCCCCAGATCAGTTGACGTCAAATAGGCGGCTGTTTGTAAAACTACAATCCAAAACTTTCTGTAACGTAACAAGAAGCATGTTGCACTGACCCCACTGCAAGTGGGATAATGTCATGTAGGTGAAAAAGAAATAGCCATGTATCGCTTAAAAGGTGAAGGTAAAGGCCGTATACCATCTTCAAAAGCATTTCAAAGGTATATAAAGTACCAATCTGCATTAAGCCAGCGTGGTGGATAAAGCCTAGGCCTTATTAGTAGAAGAGGCTCGTACCCAGCAGTAAGAGGTATTTAATACTGGGTTGATATATATTTAAATAGTAACTTCTTTGGCACATAAACTACCATAGCTGCTGTCTTGAGAAAGAATATGAGTTATCGAGGATTTTGTTTGTGTCGAATAAGAATATAGTAGATAAACAGTAAAATATTAGCATTACAGCTCAGCGGGAAGTGGAACGGACTGTCAAGACGAAGGTCGCAGGTTCAAAACCAACCCCAAGAGCATACACCTCTGACTTTTCTAAATTACATGTTTATTGTTAATTATCGCTTGCTTTAACGGTGAAGGAAACATCTTGAGGAAACCTGCATACCTGAGAACTCGATAAGATTTTTCGAAGGTATGTGAAGTCTGCCAACCCGCATTAGGCCAGCGTGGTGGAAAGGTCTAACCCCCTCATTCAGTAGAGGAGGCCCGTGCCCAGCAGTGAGATACTAATATTACAGGGCTAGTAAAAAAAAACCTTTGGAATTATTTCTCTAGGTCTACGTCACTTTCTACTTTGACTATTTGACAACACACAATATCATAACATTCTGTGCAGCTCTCTCCGTTCCTGAAAAAAACTTATATGAACTTGTCCAGCTTGAGTTCAGGGTTTGTCTGTCAATATATCCCTTTTATTAGAGGAGACAGAAAGTTCAGTACATATTAACCTTCCATCGCAACCTCCAGTTAACTAATGTATCGCTAACGACTCATTCGGCTCAAAAAGTTACGGAGTTTCCTCGAAGTTACGAACTAATCAATCAATTGTTTTAGGGTTCTTTAGTAGTAACATTAGAACCATCTTTCTTAGTTCTAAGCCGTCTGTCTATCAGTCTGTCTGTTTATCTGTACAAATTTTAAAGAGTTTACCTTTTGAACCTTAATAGCAAAATCCTATGTGATATCGTGATGGGTATCCTATCAAATAATAGAAGAAAACTAAAAGAACAAATTTAAGATTTCGGTGTGTAAACCTCGGTGTTCAAGTGTGATTGGCACAATACTGGTTTTTCATAATGTTACCCGTGTGGCTGATGGGATTTCCCATCAGCAACATCTCTGGAGCCATCAGAATTTTCTCTAATATCCCTTTTTATAAAACAACTCTTAAATCAGTCTCTTTAGTCAGATGTGATTACAGGTGCGTATGTTTACAAGGTGGTAGGTCCTTCATAATATGCGATAGGCTGTCTGGATTGGTACCACTACTTTGTTTATTTCTGCTGCCAAGCAACAGTGTGTAATCACTGTTGTGTTTTAGTTTGAAGGACATTGAAGCCAGTGAAATTACTGGGCATTATAAGACTTAACATTTTGTGTTTTGGAGGTGACGAGCGCAGTTCAGTGCCAAGCAGTGCTTTAAACTCAAAGTTATGTGTGGTGTTGCTTCTGTTTATGAGCGGGCGTGGCGCTTACCATCAGGCGAGCGATTTTCTTTACTTCATTTCTTTCTTATATATTACTTCATTTATTATTATGCGCTGCCAGAACTACCCCTGCGCTGTGTCGTTTTACAACCTGAATATTTAGCAATATGGACGCCTTTCGACATTCCCAGCAATACAATATTAACTAACTAACCAAAATAATCAAATACCATAATAACATAAGAATATTCAGAATATTTCAAGGCCAATTTTGATGATCACCTCATTGATTATCACACCAGATTCAAAACTAGTAATTGTTGCAAAAAAAATGGTAACACTTCATGTCGGCTATCACCTTCAAATTACAACGAGTGCATCACACAACAAACAAGATAACATTATCTGCATTATATCAGCTATTACCTCACGCTATCTGGGTAATTCGGCCGTTGGTTGAATTTTGACGGAATTTGGCGTTAATATTGGTCACTTTTATTTGATTGAATTACGAGACGAGCAAGGCGCTCGCCTGATGGTAAGCGCCACGCCTGCCCATAAACAGAAGCAACACCACACAGAACTTTGAATTACAAAGCACTACATGGCATTGAATTGCGCTCGTCACATAAGATGTTAAGTCTCATAATGCCCAGTAATTTCACTGGCTTCAATTTCCTTCAAACCGAAACACAGCAGTGCTTTCACACTGTTACTATTAAGCAAGAGCAACAGAATTTGGGCCTCCGGATATCTCACTCCCGGATACCTTGGTTTGCTGTGAGACAGTGGTATCGACCCAGTCGAGCCGGTCCATCCGTGCTGTAGACAAAACTATCTACAGCGTGGCTGTACGACTCACAAACTGACCAATATCGGTACGAAGTATTTGCATGGGTCACCTGATTATTATTTATTTTCTTGTTAATTATTTTGTCGATTTTCTGTAACCATTTCCAAAGCTTATCTAGAAAAATGCAGACTCCATAAAACCTACTTTTCTCAGACGGTTGAAACAGCATTTTTTCCGATAAAAGTTTTTTGCTTGCGATTAAACAAAAAGGCGTTTACTTGATGTTTATAGGTCAGGTTGGCAGGATGAGCGATGGGTTTGGACCCACGCCAAGTGATGACCAAAGGTTCGATGATTGCTCGGTGTCCCGACTCTACCTACACTGATCTCTAATTAATTTTACTTCTTTGCAATTGTTTATTATTTTGAAATATATGCAAACTATCGTGTAGTCTAATATTATATTATATTCTCAACTCCTCCCTAACGTTCTATCTGATTAATTTCGTGGCGGGACAAAGACATTTAGGCATTCCCAGAGACTCGCCGAGCTTCACTGCTCGGTGTGAACAAAAATGCGTGCCACTGTTGATCCTGGTGCACAGGAGTTACAGTGGCGGGTGTGTGGGCGGGATATTCTCTATCCTGTAGTCTAGGTCCGAGGTCAAGAAATTGGCAAGGGGATGGAGATTCAGGCCTCTAGATATCTGACTCATCATATGAAACGCAGCAGCAAGCCGCTACTTCCAATCGGTTTTCTTCACAGTGGTAACGATCCCTTCGATCCGGCTCATTCATGCTGTAGACAAAACTGATAACAGCGTGGCTCTACCACTCACATACGATTGATATTATGGAGGCCACGTACTGGCAACCTGATAAAGGTCGCAGGAAGTCGCTGGATGCAGGCTGCTTCCAATAGGTTGGTCTGGAAATCTTTGTGGGAGGCCTATGTTCAGCAGTGGACGTCCTGTGGCTGATGATGATGATGATCTATACTTATAAAATAACATGTCCTGACTGACTAAATGATACATCATCGCCGAGCGCAAACTATCAAGGCTACAAGCATGAAATTCGGACTGTATATTCATTTTGTTATGTAGGTATAAGTAAGGATTTTAGAAAATTCCACCCCAAAGGGGTCAAAATAGGGGATAATAATATGTAAGAAAGTCCGTCATTTTGAAAGTTACATAAACAAAATTTTGTATTTCGGTTATTGACGTAAAACAAAAAAATACGTGTTTCAGGAATTTTGAAAATAAGAGATGAAAAGGGGGGTGAAAGTTATTGCGAAAGTGAGTTTGTTTGTTACGCTTTCACGCCTAAATCACTGAACCGATTATGATGATTTTATCTACAGGGATAGATGGGACCCAGGAGACGCTTACAGGCTACTTTTATCCCGGAAAATGCTGTTCACGCGGGCGGAGCCGCGAGCAAAAGCTAGTGATGTATATAACTGACCAATATATTTTTATACAAAGAAATAATGTATAAATATCCCAAACGTTTTCGTAAGCAAATTCCCGATTGGGAAACGCATTAATCCGGTTCCACATTAATAAAAAAAGTTGAGCGTTACGTCCGACGCAAATTATTACTTAGCAAATTTTTCCCTCGTTTCTGAAATCGAGCGAGAGCGCCCATATTCAACGATGCAAAAACATTTCTTTGACGCTGCTGAAAACTGACAGCGATCGTCGCACGTGCGTTGAATGTGTCAAATTTTTTTTCACACCAAAATTGGGAAAATTTTGAAAATTGATATAAAATTCTTCCCTGCATATAACCCCTATCTGAAAGAGAGGTGTTATAAGTGTATGCCCCTTGCGTCTGTCTTTCTATCTACCTGTGGTAGTGTCGAAATAAATGGAACAATTTGATTGCGTTTTTTATTAACCGACAAAAAATACGAGGAGGTTCTTAATTCGACATGTATATTTTGTAACTTAGACCACGCATAACTTTTTACGGAGAAGAGAAATTTTGATAATTATTGGAACGTAGTTCCTTATCGCGCGTTGCGAAAGGGGGCTAGACGGAAAAAATTGGTACGAAAAGTTGGCACGAAAAATTTTGTCACGACATAATTTTTTTAAACTTAATTTGATATCTAGCACACAAAGTTAAAGTCGAAATTCCGTTAATAAAACAGATGGTTGTGAAACTTATGACATTTGGAAATGTAGACGCGGTTTGAAATTTGAATTTTTGATTATAGAACACGGCCGTCCGATATTTTTAAGTTGATAAAAAATGCTATACAATAGCTTTACCGCGGCAGTCTCCGAGTGCCACACGTCTTTTTTTTATTTCTATTTTTCTATTCTATTTCTATGTAATTTTATGTTGTCAAACAAAAATAAAGAGACCTATTTTGTTATTTCAGTTGATAATTTGAATTTTTTGCAATTTGTGTCGATTCTACATTAGCCGAAGGAACTTCGTTCCTACCTGGTGTCCCACGACACACACCAATTTTTTTTTTTTTTAATGGATAGGGTATACTCCAAAGTTGGTCCCATAAAACTTATGATAAAAAATTCTAACCCTAAATATAGAACAATAGAGGACAATGATTGCATTTTCACTGATTTCTCTGAGTTATTGTGTACCCCTCCCATACGTTGTAGTTGGTCTCAAATTAATAAATAAATTCTACTAGTATATTACAGCCACAAAAAAATATAAAGTAATAATAAAAAAATACAACCGAGTATTCAGTTTTTTCGTTGGTTGAATTTTTTTCTTATAAACGTATTATACTTTTTATTATTTGTTACGAAATCTGGTATAGGACGTATTCTCTAAATTTTTCAGACTCATAGTTCAGAAGATAAAGAATACCTTTTAAAAGTAGTACACTAATAAAATGTAGATTTTATTATCGTATTCCGTTGGAACCATTTGCGAATGAACTACGGAAAAAACTCAACGTGTAACTCTGCTATTCCCCCCAGTAGTCAGTGAAACGTGATGCGTGGCCATGTTTAATTAAACCACATGTTATCTGATGAAACTACTAACGACATCTTTACTTTGATCACGACACATTTTACTTGCATTTTCTTTTAATTATAGATGGTATGTGTATCGTTGTATTGGCTTCAACTAAGAATTTTTTGAGTGGTAGAGCCACGCTGTAGACAGTTTTGTCTACAGCATGAATGGACTGGCTCGACCGGGTCATTACCACTGTCTCACAGAAAACCGACGTAAAGTAGTGGCTTGCTGCTGCGTTTCGTTCGGTGAGTGAGATATACGGAAGCCCATATCCCCTCCCCTTCCCTTTCCCTAATTATCCCTTTCCTTTATGGTTGGCAACGCGCCCATGATTCTTCTAGTGGTGGGCGTACATGGGCGGTGGAGATCACTTACCATCAGGTGACCCACTTGCTAGTTTGCCGGCCTATGCTATAAAAAAAAAACTTCAGAAGACAATGTAAGTTGAGATATATTTGTTTTTACTAGCCCTGTATTATACATTTCCCACTGCTGGGCACGGGCCTCCTCTACTGAATGAGAGGGGTTAGGCCTTAGTCTACCACGCTGGCCTAATGCAGGTTTCGGCATTTCGAAGTTATGTGAAGTCTGAGATATATATCTTGATCTGAAATCCATGCTCTATATTGGAGTAGTATTGGCTTATTCAATAAATATGAGAATGTTGGATCATCAATAAATACAACCAACAGTCATACACATAGTCCTGAAACAAGGCTAACTTTCTTTATTTGGTTGAATGACGAGACGAGCAAGGCGTCCGCCTGATGGTAAGGTCTGCCCATAAACAAAAGCAACACCACAAATATCTATGAATTACAAAGCACTGCATGGCACTGAACTGCGCTCACGCTACCTCACGCCGAAACATAAGATGTTAAGTCTCATAATGCCCAATAACTTCACTGGCTTCAATGCCCTTCAAATCGAAATAAAACAGTGCTTACACACAGTTGCTTGGCGGCAGAAATACATAAAGCGGTGGTACCAACCCAGACGGTCTCTCGCATACGAGGGAGCTACCATCTTGTAAACCTACAAGAAAGCTACCGCCTACAAAAACCTACAAATATTCGCCTACTGCACAACAGAGGCTGTCAAGACTAGAGGCTATCCCGCCCACACACCCGCCACTGTAACTCCTGTGCACCAGGATCAACAGTGGCACGCATTTTATCGACACCGAGCAGTGAAGCTCGGCGAGTCTCTGGGAATGCCTAAATGTCTTTGTCCCGCAACGAAATTAATCAGACAGAAGGTTAGGAAGGAGTTGGAAATATTAATTGTCCACTTCCCTCCATAGCAAAGCGGGAGACAAAAAAAAGAGGCTGTCAAGTGATCATATATCAAATTATTATTAAAATTCTCTCGGTTACAAAGTGATATTATTTTATATTAACGTTGTCCCTTGCGGTTTCATCTGCTTGCATGTTACTGCTCCACTCCTGTGAGTAATAGCATGATTTTATACAGCGAATTAAAGAAACGGGTGGTCATATATAACGGTCGTAACATACACCTGCTAGTAAGTGTTTATGTACCAGGTATATCATTTTTTTTAATCCGAGCACGGCGAAGTAATTGCACTACAGCTGACGGTTAGCGTAGTGCAGTTAAAAAAAACTAGCGATCACCGAAAAACAACGAGTTGGTGGTCACCAGAGTCATGCCGGCCTGTATAAATTCTTCTTCCGTCTTCGGAGAGGGAAGAAGCAAATCAAGGGGCCTGCGACAAGTCAGGCTGATAACCGATTCAGGCACAAGGATACAAGGATGTACTCCTATACCTGCCCCAACCAACCATCAAGACATGTCGCAAGCCACTCGGGGAAACCGGATATACACTGGCTGTGCCTGGAACGCGATCCACACATGGTGTGTGGGTCACTATGGCAGGTTTTAACACCATGTGTACGTTGTTGGTGGGCGTACATGGGCGGTGGGGATCACTTATCATCAGGTGACCCACTTGCTCGTTTGCCGACCTTTGCTATAAAGAAAAAAAGAACTGATGAATGAGCCAATTAGAACACTGTTTGAAGGTGACGCGTACAAATATCTTTGATTGATTGATTTCGACGATCTATCCAGATATTAAAACCAAGATGGTTTATTGAATCGGCCATTAATCAGGTGACATACTTGCTCCTGGTGTCTGCTATAAAACAAACTTAGTCATAGAAACTGGTAAAGTCGTGGATCAAAAATCGATCAGTAAACCACAATTTGCGATTTTAAATGCATAACATAAGGACATTATTGCCTGTGAAATTACTGGACATTATGAGATTTATAGCTTATGTCTCGGAGTGACGAGCGCAGTTCAGTGCCATGCAGTGCTTTGTAATTCAAAGTTCTGTGTGGTGTTGCTTCTGTTTATGGGCAGTTGTGGCGCTTACCATCAGGAAAGCGCCTTGCTCGTCTCGTCATTCAATCGAATAAAAAAAATGTCGCCTAAGGGGTAGAGGTGCAACTGATACATCTATGTCTTTACACACTTATTCCCATCTCATGATGTGATGATAATTTGTCAGAGTGGTAGTCACGCTATATGAGTAGTAGAGCCATGCTGTGGACAGTTTTGTCTACAGCATGAATAGGCCAGCTCAACCGGGTCGTTACATCTGTCTCACAGAAAACAGATAAAAAAAATACAATTTGTGACTGCGAGATCTGAGATTTGATTCTCAGACCTCACCTCAGTGAGCCCAACTACTCTGCCAATAAACCAACGAAGCTGACCAAAGGTCTAATGCAGTATAATAAAAAAATATCATACGACCTTGACCTAGCATCCCCAACCCCCACCACGAAGGTCCCAAACTCATCTGCAACAGATCCTGTCACGAGAACCCTTCAGTAACTATTAGGGTTGAAGAGCTGTCTACCATTAACAGGCCTACTATTGTATCTCGTATAGAACTCGATTGTGTTCTATTGAAAAACGCGCCAGACAACTGACCTAAAAGTGTCTGGGTAATGAAGCTTTACCAATTGCGCGCTTGCTTTCGAGTTTAAAGTGAAGATTATTTTTAATAGCATAAACCGGCAAACAAGGAAGTGGGTCACTTGATGGTAAGTGATCTCCACCACCCAAATAAGCTCACAATACTAGAAGAATCATAGGCGTGTTGCCGCCTTAAAAGAAAGGGATAATTAAAGGATTGGGAAGGGGAGGAGGATTTTGGCCTCCGGTAGCTCTCAACGTATGAAACGCAGCAACAAACCGCTACTTTAAGTCGGTTTTCTGTGAGACGGTGGTAACGACCCGGTCGAGGTGGCCCATTCGTATTGTAGACAAAACTGTCTACAGCGTGGCTCTTCCACTTTAAACGTGTCACATTTTATATTAATCACGTCGACAAAATGTGGTCCCTAGTATGTGAGAGGCCGTTTGGGTTAGTATCACTGTTTTGTCTATTTCTGCCGCCAAGCCACAGTGTATGCACTGTTGCCTGTCGGCTTGAAGGACATTGAAGCCAGTAAATTTACTGGGAATTATGAAACTTAACATCCTATGTCTCGAGGTGACGAGCGGTATTCAGTGTCATACAGTGCCTTGTAATTCAAAGTTATATGTGGTGTTGCTTCTGTTTATGGGCAAGCGAGACGCTTACCAGCAAGCGAGCGCCTTGTCGTCATTCAATAAAATAAAATAAAAGATATACATTCGAGAATATTATGAGAAAGAGATCCATGGTAACAACCAGTTCGCGGCCTTAATCGTGGCGCAGTTTAATATTTTTTGTCCCGTAACATGTCGCAGACAGGTTTGAAGGCGTGTGTCTCCAGAGAGATGTACTGTAGCTTATTTATTGTATTCGGAAATCTAGTCAACCGCATTGCACCATTCTGGAGTGTAATAATAGATTATGGTATAGTGTAGGTATCTTAGAATGAGTTGCTGCAATCGTCTGTAATTGAACATCGTTCAAAAGAACCTAGGTTTCGAGTGATAGTGCAGCCACGGACGAGGCATACCGCGCAGTTTTTATGTTACAATGGAAATTAAGCCAGTTTAACCGATTTTCTGGGTATTGTGGAGTTATCAAATACTGAATTGGCAGGGAATATTGCAATTTCCACGGAAGGCCCAACTCAGCCCTCGATTACTAACATAAGTTTAGTTCTGTTAGTTCAATTTTTTTTCTTTTATTCAATGATTATATTTAATATAATCAAGAGACTTTGCTGTGCTCGGATAAAACAAACTATAGCGCAAGAAAATGGTCTAATTCCAGCCATAAATTACTAACAATAATATTTGAACCTTCATTAATTCGAAGGAATTGTCTGTGATCTAAATATTACAGTCGAAAATCCTTTTTAGATAAATTAGGCCTTATCTGTCGAGATAAGCGACTTACAAAAAGCCATTAATCTCATCACATTTCAATGGGCCGTGGGTTGAAAATCTCAAATGAAAGTTACCAGTGAAATATCATATTTACCGTGGAAATCGCAATATTCCCTGCCAATTCAGTATTTGATAACTCCAAAATACACACAAAATCGGTTAAACTGGCTTAATTTCCATTGTAACATAAAAATGGCTGATTAAACAATCATAGCGTATAAAATCACCCAATGAAAGAGCGAGGGCCCGCGCCATTCGAAAACACCCGAGTTCCAAATTTAAATTCCGCGTCGCTCCATATAACCCGGCCGATTTGCGAAGGTGTTTCGATTGTGAGAAGCCGCGCCGCAGACGCGTCCTAGCCTCCGCGGCCGGTATTGATCGCACGTCGCAATGCGGCGGCACGCGATTTCCTTAACAGCTGATTTTGGATCACGCTCATTGGCCGTCACCATTTGTTTTGTGCGACGATTTAATGCAATTTATGAGGTTGGTGTTCTTTTTTCAAATTTTATACCTTTTTATGAGACATTTCAATTGCAATGTGCCAGGAAGTTTGTCTAATTTTAATCGATTAATATACTAATAGTAGTTGTATCGATTAAATAAAATATAACTCGTCTAAAAATAAGGTTAACAATTTCCGTTATTGTTGGTCATTAAAAATAATATTTCAAAAAATTTATTTTTCTTACAGCACACTTAGTGCTTAAGAATTAAAAACTAGGTCTAAGCAATAGTAATAAAATGTTAAGTGGATGTCAATGTCCGTAACATTGTTGGAGGCGAGCCAACTTCACCTGCGCTCGGTACATTATGCTAAGGACGTATGCACTCCTAGTACATCATTTAAATATTATAACATGAAATCCAAATTATCCGGGTCGCCGCAGTAACATAAGTTTCTCGAGAGTTGACAAAGTAACATTTAAATATATTATTTTTATATATATTCATATTATGGTTATACGAAGACTACGAAAGACTTTCTAAAAATAATAATATTGGGTGTATATTACACAGTGTATATTACATATTATTGTATATTACAGTCACACATATAGTCCTGGCCCCACACTAGGTTAACCTGTAACGTGGGTATCAGGAGCTACGAGGGACTTGCGGCCCCACAATACTCAGACCCGAAACAAATATTTGTGGATCACACAAACAGCCGGCTTCTCGCCCACTGCGCCACAGAAGCTGTCAAGAAGATTGCAAACTATGCAACGTTATAAACACAAAAATATATAGAGTGGAGGAGCCACGCTGTAGACAGTTTTGTCTACAGCATGAATGGGCTGGCTCGACCGGATCGTTACCACTGTCTCACCGAAAACCGACGTAAAGTAGTGGCTTGCTGCTGCGTTTCGTACGGTGAGTGAGATAACCGGAAGCCCAAATCCCCTCCCCTTCCCAATCCCTAATTATCCCTTTCCTTTAAGGTCGGCAACGCGCCCATGACTCTTCTGGTGGTGGGCGTACATGGGCGGTGGTGATCACTTACCATCAGGTGACCCACTTGATCGTTTGCCGGCCTATGCTATAAAAAAAAAAATTCTCGCCGAATTAATTATGAACCTCCTATTTCGCATTGGTTAAAATGTATTTTTTTTACTTAATATAGTACAATAATCCTGACTAAAAAGCTAGGGATTTTCACTAGAAATTAATTTCAATGAAAACATTACTTACAGCCACTTTGACGGCACGAAGGAAAGCCTCGGGGGAACACGGGCCTTTGGAAACTTTAAGAACTTAGAAAATTTAGTTTACCTAATTGTGCCAGTGTAATAAACCTTTTAAAACGACGAAAAAAAGTCGTGTATATCTCTTATTGTATGTATAATTACCATATATGATTACTATGCATAACATTTCATAATAAATTTGTTAATTCTTACGTTAATAGTAAAATAAGTTAAAAAATAATTACTTAATTATTAATTACTTATTGCTCGACCGTATCGTTACCACTGCCTCACAAAAAACCAACGTAAAGTAGCGGCTTGCTGCTGTGTTTCGTACGGTGAGTGAGATGTCCGGAGGCCCAAATACCCCTCCTCTTCCTAATCCGATTCTTCTGGCGTTGTGGGCGTATATGGGCGGTCGGCATATCAAGTCTTAAAACAATTATTATGTACAAACATTTGTTTTAGTGCGAGGATCGAACCTGCGGCCTCTCGTTTCACAACTACTCACCCACTGCGCTACGTACACTAACCCGATATTTTATACTTGTATCAACGTGCCCAGCTTACTTATTTATAACAAGTGGATCTCGTCTGCATTTCATCTATTCTTTGGTCTTTATCATCTAGTTAGACCATAGACATAACCTAAACAGATGACGCAAGTGTATGGCGTAGCGGTGGTACCTAACTGTTTATTGTAAATGTCGGCAGTGTATATGCAGTTGTGTTCCGATTTGAATGACATTGAAGCTAGTGAAATAACTGGATATCATGAGACTTAACTTTTATTATTATCTACCTATTTAACTTAGTTTAATAATGGCTACTAACCTAATATAAATAAGATTAATAATTTTTATAACTAGTTTAAGATGTATTGCAAGAAATAAAAGGCTTTTTAGTTTTATTTTATTTTATTATTTATTATGAGACTTAACATCTTATGTCTCTGGGTGACGAGCGCAGTTCAGTACCATGTAGTGCTTTTTAATTCAAAGTTATGTGTGGTGTTGCTTCTGTTTATGGGCAGTCGTGGCGCTTACCATCAGGCGAGCGCCTTTTTTGTCTCGTCATTCAATCAAACAAAAAAGAAACTGGTACAAATGTAGGTGTTTTTTATACATTTTGAAATACTTACGTCGTCTACTTTGATCTAAGTCTGTGTGACCCCCGATACATCCATCGAATTTGTCTGCACTGCAGTATAGGTCAAACAACTCTGTAAAGTTAAACATGTTTTCAAATAAATTCATGTAACAATTTCATAATCTTGACAACTTGTTCTACGACTGGTCTGTATAAATTGCAATGGATACAAATATTTTAAAATGTTACTGAAATTTAACAAAGAAGTAATATATAAATGCGTACATTTTAGAGCCCGTTCCCACTTGTCCGATCAGTCTTTTTGCCCTGAAACCGGACGCCGGACGTGGGTGTTCACATTATATCCGATCAGTCTGTTTTGCCGGAAGGTCGGTGGTTCGACTCGCCGCCAGTTTACGTTGGTTTGTATTACATATTTATTTGTTTTGACTGATCGTAGCAGTGGCAAAACGTCCGTCAAATAACTCGGATCAGTCTTTTTTCCCGGATCAGTCATAATGTGAACAGCTCCATACAAATTGTACTGCCACTGGCACATCAGTCTATTTAGACTGACCGAGAAAAAAGACTGATCGGATAAGTGGGAACGGGCTCTTACAAGGTGGTGGGTCCCTCGTATGCGAGAAGGCCGTCTGGGTTGGTACCATCGCTTTGTCTATTTTTACCGCCAAGCAACAGTGTGTAAGAACTGTTGTGTTTCGGTTTGAAGGGCATTGAAGCCAGTGAAATTACGGGGCATTATGAGACAACATCTTATGTCTCAGGGTGACGAGCGCAGTTCAGTACCATGTAGTGATTTGTAATTCAAAGCTCTGTATGGTGTTGCTTCTGTTTATGGGCAGGCGCTTATTTCCTCTTTGGAGAGGGATCTGGGCGGATATGAATATCTTACCACCAGATTTATTGTTTCAAAGCTGGCTTAACCAGGATGAATCATATTTCTAAATCACTCATAAACAATTTCAATTTACAATCCCCTTTATAAAAACCCTAAAAAGAAAGGTAAAAACCCGTCTTCCAAAGAGATACAATTAAGCGAGGCAGATTAGTTTTGTTAAGTACGAAAGAAAAATTGTATCTTTTCAAATAATAATTAACCGCAGCAACCCCGTTTAATTCGACAACATTTTCCTTTTGCAAATTACTTAGTGCCAAGAGCGGGGCCTAGACTCTGGCCCAAGCTTGAAGAGGGTCAAGAATATAATGATTAAAAATCAAAATTAATATAAAACCGTGATAAAATCCGTTTAAATCATTGAAATAAAACTAATTTTAATTATGATCCCGACGTTTCGAAAGCTTTTCAGCCTTCGTGGTCACGGGGTGGAGTGGCATTTAAAATCCGTTTGAATTAGTTTTATTTCAATGAGGAACAAGAATGTTCAAATTCGTTTAAATACATCCAACAGTTCACACATAGTCCTGACCCCACACTAGATAAACCTGTATCGTGGGTATCAGGAACTACGAGGGCCTTGCGGTCCCACAACATCCAGACTAGAAACAAATATTTGTAGATCGCACAAACATTTGTCTCGGTGCGGGATTCGAACCTACGGCCTCTCGCTACACAACCGGCTACTCGCCTACCGCGCCACGGAGGATGTCGAGATCAACCTTTAGATTGTTATAATAAAATCATCCAGCATGCATAGCATTAAAGCTAAGTTGTTGTAGCCACTTGACCATCTGTAAGCCCTGACATCTATTTGATGAGCCCATGTGTGAGAGCTAGAAGCTGCTGATGGTTGGGTGGCTTGATTACTAGGCTATTATGAAACTTGGTTCACGTGGCGGGTTGTGGAGGTCAAACAACAGTTTCTGCCGCCAAGCAAAGTATGTAAGCACTATTGTGTTTAGCTTTAAAGGGCATTGAATCCAGTGAAATTACTGGGCATTATGAGAATTAATATCTTATGTCTCGGTGTGGCGAGCGTAGTTTAGTGTCATGCAGTGCTTTGTAATTGGATACGATGTTGATTTTAATTTGCTAATCTTTTCTTGATTTAAATAGGTTACATTCCGTATTTTACAAAAATAAACATAATTTGAACATTTCCTACATTCAGTTATGCAAAATAGAACTTTAAATTGTTTATTTACGTTATTAAATTTAGCAAAATAAAATTGTCATCTCAATTTTAGCTTGATGTGGGTTGAAATGTTATTGCATATTTACATCCAATTTATGTCTGTGTGGCGTTGCTTCTGTCTATGGGCAGGCGTGGCGCTTACCATCAGACGAGTGCCTTGCTCGTCTCGTCATTCAATCGAATAAGAAAAAGACGACCATCTGATAATGATGGAGGCGGACCCTGGCATTAAACCAGGATGAGTTGCTTGGTGCTTCTCCTCAGACCAGTAGGCATTTCCGAAGCATCGGTAGAGACATTTCAATGAAATTATTCTTTTATTAACATGTAAAAGATCCCTTTGTGGCCTACTTGACAATAAAAGTTTCGATATTGGTTTTGATAATTCCAGAAAGACAGAATTAAGTAAATCTTTCCGCTCCTTCTACAACTTAAGTCACAACATTTCGCCGGAGGGAAATTTAGCACTCAAGAAAGCTGAGGGCGCGTGTCGTGTACAGAGGGCAAACTGCGTAGTGTCAAATATTTTTCTCAGAAACACGTTTACAGTAAAAAAGAAAGAAAAAAACATATAATACATAAATAAAATATCACAATAAAGATACAAAGTAAGAGAAATAATTTGCGTCAAATGTCGTCTCCATTAAGAAAGACTAAGCATTTCAATTGATATTCAGATAATAATATAGGAATGTGTCGAAAATATTTCTTTTTCCTTTGAAGGTTTTTAAAAAACTTTTTTTTTTGTTTTTTTTTATTATACATTTAAAGTAAACTTAAACCTAGATTGTTGTGTGTGCTACATATGATTTTTGTGTGCAACGTATTTTACAGAATTTTTGAATTCGGTAAAAAATAGTGTAACTCTATTAAGTGGCTTAAATAATTCTTGGACTCTAGAAATTCATCATAAAAATTAGGTAGGGTTTTCTTTTAATTAAAATCGAAAAACCATACTCTTTGGGGGACTTATAAATAAGCGATAAATTTGAAAATAATCCAACCATTCAAACCCCGACGTGAATTAGAAAAGTTTTTCAAACAAAAAACACATTTAAATTCATTCGTCAGACAGATACAGCGCGGATACATACAAAGAGAGAAAGAAAAAGAGAAGGTTAGAGAAACGAAGAGATCCAACTAATAACCACTCTTTTTTGTCGGGAGTTAAAATATTAATATCTAGTTATGTTGCTAACTGTACCGTGAATTAGATATCATCACTTGTTAGCGCAGTAGGGCTCTAAAATAATGCCTCTCTCCCCGTAGGGGCGACGCCATTTTATATTCCTTGTTTTAATGTAGAAAGAAAGAAAGATTATACTAATATTTTTAATAAAATAGAAACGAAAAGCAAAGGTATAAGGTTACCCTTTAACACAGTAATTTGTGTTCGCGATGAACAAAAGAAAATAAGAAGAATGAATTGCTTGATATTTTTATTTATCTTTGTCTGAATTACGAAATCGATACGTTGTGTATGATTTAGTAAATTTTATTGGTTTGCCTTAACTGACATAATTCATTATATTTCGAAATTAGCACCTTACTACTGATAATGATGACAATTTTGACTTCTTTTTACAATATAATAAAGGTAGTTATTAAGCAAATTACATATATTATTAAATATTAATGAAGCATTAGTTATTAATTGTACGCCCCAATGGCAAACATAGATAACAATTTGTTTAATTTTAAGATCTATTTATAATGTTATACCTATGTTTACAAATGAATGATTCTGATTCTGTGCTGTGTGAATTTTTGTGCTAGTCAACATGACAGTATAATGCCATGAGCATGACGTATGTATCTTTCTGATTAATGGAATACAGCGTGAATATCAGAAAGGCGTATGATTGGTAGAATATGACGTGAATGTGACGGGAGCGTGTGCGGTTGGTAGAATTCTGGCGTTTATTACAAAGCTCTGCATGACACTGAACGGCGGTCGTCACCCCGAGACACAAGATGTTGTCACAAAACACCTAGTAATTTCACTGGCTTGAATGTCCTTCAAACCGAAACACAACAGTACTTACACACTGTTGCTTGACGGCAGAAATAGACAAAGCGGTGGTACCAACCCCGCCGTCTCTCGCATACGAGGGACCTACCACCTTGAAAGTTTACCGTTCTATGCTATAAAAAACATCATGAACCATACAGATTTAAATACAATGTCTATTTAGGTTTATGTCTGTGACTACAAGCCTGTCAATAACTCGCTAAAATTATACCGTAGGGTAAAACTACCCTTATCAATACGACATTTTCATGCCAATACGTCCGGAATGAACACATAATGGCTTGTTTGACATCGTGAAAGCATCGGCTGGTCCATGGGAACTGGGTCAGCGGTACCTTAGATCACTAGCCATGTCGTGTGAGATATGTTTTTGGAACGTAGTTCCTTATCGCGCGTTGCGAAAGGGGGCTAGACGGAAAAAATTGGAACGAAAAGTTGGCACGAAAAATTTGTCACGACATAATTTTTTTTAACTTAATTTGATATCTAGCACACAAAGTTAAAGTCGAAATTCCATTAATAAAACAGATGGTTGTGAAACTTATGACATTTGGAAATGTAGACGCGGTTTGAAATTTGAATTTTTGATTATAGAACACGGCCGTCCGTTATTTTTAAGTTGATAAAAAATGCTATACAATAGCTTTACCGCGGCAGTCTCCGAGTGCCACACGTCTTTTTTTTATTTCTATTTTTCTATTCTATTTCTATGTAATTTTATGTTGTCAAACAAAAATAAAGAGACCTAGATAAAAGTTACGCGGGAGCGCCATGAGGTTTTTAAATCAAATATGTAGAGTCCAACTCTTCACGATGAAGATTTATTTGAGACTGAATTAAAATTAACAATTATCCTTATTTATACACTTAACTTATTTACAAGGCATATTCAGTTCTAGGAATTTTGATCACAACAAGGCCACCGGCGAGACACCAGGTCAGCACTTTTATTGTCAACATGTTTCCATTTAGTTCCAAGAACTTTAGTCTAAACAAGAGTATCATATGTCCAATGGATAGTTGCATATTTAGTAAATAAGGTCATTTGAATGTCAAGTAAGTTGGTATTATGTTATGAACTGGTGCAGGGTACATAACTCCTCCCCCCATAGCTTCGAAATTATCAGAGGAATGGTTATTGCTCTGATTATTTCGATATACATGTTATACTTTAAAAGGTTATATTTATATGCGATACACACAAAAATTAACAGAATTATGATTATATATAACAATAGAGTAATTGCGCTAACACTTTTCACATGAATGACCAGTTCACAATTTTTCACTTCACTTTCACTGTTCTTCAGTAGGTTATTTTGATTCCGAAAATTTCTTGTTTTTTACAAACTGGTGTGGATTGCCAATGAGAAAATTTCATCCATGATGATAAGATGACAAGTGTCTTCTAAGGTTAACTGAGTTAAATCCTCGTAGCACAGGAACTTTGCCTCATAGAGTTCACTGCACGGCTAGTAGAGTGAGAGCATGTATGACCCTTTTACTAGGAGGTAGGGATATTTTGGAATATGATCATTGTCTTAACAAAGGAATTGGGTAATGGGTATTTAAATTACTTTATAACAAATGTACTTTTCATTTTCTATTACAGGTATGTCTGAAATGAATATTATTTGACTTCTTTTCAAATAAACTTTTATCTTAATACATAATTTTATCTTAATTAGGCTACCATAGCTTACTGGGTATACTAATATCCCTTTTAAATTTTACCAAGAAGTTAAAACATTCCTTTCACTTAATAAAACTGCGGCTCTACCACACAATCAGCTAGTAATAACATGAAATACATAATTCGACTCTATTACTGTATTTGGTGAATCGACATTTCTTTATATAAATTCACATTTTTTTTGTTAAGTACATATAACATAATATGGTCACTATAAAACTAAGCCAGGATGTGCAAATCTTTAAAAAAATATCTGTACCTGCTCGGCCATTGTAAATAACTTAATTAATGCTTATGCTTTAAACTTAATGCTTATATCTCAACAAAAAAATAAATAAAAAAAATATAACTCATTAAATTCAAATAACTTTCTTAATTAACAATTAAATTCAAATAACTTTCTTAAATAACAATTAAATTCAAATAACTTTCGACGATTTTAGTCCGAAAATTAAGAATTTAATTTTATATATTTAATAACACATAGTTAATTACAATACTGATTTCAAAATAAATTTAAATTAGCCTGCCGATTTTCGTGCAGAAATCTAAACAAATAAAACTTAAAATAACTCACTTAATTAACTCGTAAAGTCAAATAACTCGACGATTTTTGTCCGAAAATTATGACTCTACTTTTATATAATTAATAACACATTTATACAAATTAAAATACAGATTACAAAATTACTTAAAATTAGCCTGCCTATGTTAGTGCAGAAGTCAAATAACTTTCAACTATTTTGGGTTAAAAGTTACGAAATTTTGAGTCGTACAAAATTAACCACAGGAAATAGCAAGGATGAGACAGGAAATGTAAAAGGTCTACTTACAGTTCGCTCGATCCAATGCCTTCTCGTAAAGCTGCTCTTGTAGACGACCAACCACCTTCGGTTCCCTCCTTTTATCAAATTTATTTGTTTGCGATTGGTTTCCGAATACTCAACACCTTAAAAGCTCAGGACCAATTTTTAGTGTCCTTCGATGCTCGGTTTATAAGAGTATCATACCAATTGGTTCGCTAATACTCATCACCATAAGCTCAGGATCGATTTTAGTATCCTTCGATGCTCGGATTATATGAGTATCCTGCCGACTGCGCCAGATAAAAGTTACGCGGGAGCGCCATGAGGTTTTTAAATCAAATATGTAGAGTCCAACTCTTCACGATGAAGATTTATTTGAGACTGAATTAAAATTAACAATTATCCTTATTTATACACTTAACTTATTTACAAGGCATATTCAGTTCTAGGAATTTTGATCACAACAAGGCCACCGGCGAGACACCAGGTCAGCACTTTTATTGTCAACATGTTTCCATTTAGTTCCAAGAACTTTAGTCTAAACAAGAGTATCATATGTCCAATGGATAGTTGCATATTTAGTAAATAAGGTCATTTGAATGTCAAGTAAGTTGGTATTATGTTATGAACTGGTGCAGGGTACATAACTACCTATTTTGTTATTTCAGTTGATAATTTGAATTTTTTGCAATTTGTGTCGATTCTACATTAGCCGAAGGAACTTCGTTCCTACCTGGTGTCCCACGACACACACCAATTTTTTTATCCAGGCACACCATAGTGACTATGTCGGACCTGATGTTAAGTACAATGCAGTCCAAATACAATGTCAACCGTCAGGAGAGCCTTCGACGGTTATGCCGGCCTGAAGTTTTTTTCTTTGACTGAATGACGAGACGAGCAAAGGCGCTCGCCTGATGGTACCACGCCCGCCATAAACAGAAGCAACACCACACAGAATTTTGAATTACAAAGCACTGCATGGCACTGAACTGCGCTCGTCACCCTGAGACATAAGATGTTAAGTCTCATATTGCTCAGAAATTTCACTGGCTTCAATATCCTTCAAACCGAAACACAACAGTGCTTACACACTGTTGCTTGACGGCAGAAATAGACAAGACGGTGTTACTAACCCAGACGGCCTTTCACATACGAGAGACCTCCCACCTTGTAAAGTACTCTGTTCTATTAAAAACTCTAACACATTGTTTTTTATTTGTCCGAGCACGGCAAAGTGACTGCACTACACCTGGTAGTAAGCGTAGCGCAGTCCAAAAAAACCAGCGACCACCGATAAAAAATGAGTATATCGGTGGTCACTAGAATCCTGTCGGACTGTATAAATGCTTATTCACACAACGAAAAAGGAAGAAGCAAATCGAGGGGCCTACGTCAGGACAGGCGGAAGACAGATGCAGACACAGATATACAAGGAAAGGAAATGATGGCCATGGATTGAACCCAGGACATCACTGATTTCTCGGACTAAGTTCTCCTCCACGATACCAATGAGGCGATACACCAATTTCAATATTTAATAGTTTCAGTTGATCACGTGGTGTATTTCACACGCCTATAACGTGGTGCGTGGAAAATCCGTGGCCTTGTACCGAATTCGACCGGTCGATACCATTTTTCGTCATTATGTCACGTGACTTAGACCTAGGGCTTACATTTGGGCATTTTCAAGGTTTAGTGCCGAGGTTAGGTTATTAGAATTACTTTATTATATTGATTAAGTCCAGTGGTAGTTTTTATGTGGTAAAATTTTGTGTTTAGCCAATGCAGATTAGCAACAGCAGCGATAGCTCTGCGGGGAGTAGTACGGACTGTCGAGATGAAAGTCGCAGGTTCGAAACCAGCCCCAAGAGATACACCTCTGACTTTTGTACGTTACGTGTATATTAATTGTTAATTATCGCTTGTTTTTACGGTGAAGTAAACATAGTGTGATAGGAAACTTGGATACTCGAGAACTCGATAAGATTTCTCGCAGGTATGTGAAGTCAGCCAACTTGCATTAGCCAGCGTGGTGGACTAAGGCCTAACCCCTCACATTCAGTAGAGGAGGCCCGAGCCCAGCAGTGGGACGTGTATAATACAGGGCTAGTATTTTTATTTTATTAAATGCAGATTTGGATTTGATTTGATTTTGGATTAAAGTAGCAGCTTGCTACTGCGTTTAGTACAGTGAGTGAGATATCTGGAGGCCCAAATCCTCTTCCCAATCCCTAATTATCCCTTTCCATTAATCTGGCAATGCGCCCATAACTCTTCTGATATTGGGAGCGTACATGGGCGGTGGAGATCACTTCCCATTAGGTGACCCAATTGCTCGTTTACCGGCCTATGCTATAAACATAGTTGTATTACCCTTCCTTTTAACTACACACCCATTTTGTCTGTTCAAGGGCGGAGGTGATCAAATACCATTATTGACCCACTTATACCTATTATTAGCTAGACTATATGACGTACTAAAAGTGTAGGCAGTAACAAAACATGATATCAGACAGGGATGGGTCAGCGAGGCCTAGATAAAGGCCGAAAGGTGTTCGACCCGACGCCGTCTCTATTAATATGCGTTCTATATTTCATCATTGATCGTTTTAACATAATGAAAAAAAACTCGTCTTTATGCTGATAAAAGCAAAGAACAAGGTGGTAAGTCTCTCGTATCCGATAGGCCGTCTGGTTTAGTACTACCGCTTTGTCTACTTCTTCCGCCAAGCAACAGTGTGCAAGCACTGTTGTGTTTCGCTTTAAAGGACATTGTTGCCAGTTAATTACTAGGCATTATGAGACCTAACATCTTATGCCTCGGAGTGACAAACGCAGTCCAATGCCATCAGTTCTTTTTAATACACAGTTCTGTGTATTGTTGCTTCTGTTTATGGGCAGGCGTTTCGCTTACGATCAGGTGAGTATCCTGCTCATTATTCATTCAAAATCAAAGTCTTTATTCATCATGTAGGCTAAGAAAGCGCTTCTGATAGGTCAAGTACAGAACATTTGTCATTAATAAGACTAACTTAAAATTAAGAGAATTTTGGAATAACCGCCGCGCTATTGGCTGGCAGGAAAAGGCACATAAACAAGAAAGAAAGAAAAGAAAGAAAGAAACAATTTATTTGGTTTTTCATGAATAAAAAGAAATGGTACAAGCATGGCAAGAGTGAGGGGATCCTTAAATGTAGGGATTCACGGACTAGGAGTATATGGAAATCGGGATAAGGGCAGGAAAGAGTAGGGTAAATTAACAATAAATCTGTAAGGGTTTTAAAGATAAGGAGATGTGTCGTGGACCTTACTAGCAGGAATATCCCTAGCCTAGCTAACCTACCAACCTTTCTCTCTTAATTCATACTAATAAATAAAAGCAGTGACCTCGACCGTTCTACAAAAATAAATAAAAAGAATTATAAAATGCAGCACACGCCACATTATACTTAAAAATATGAAACCTGTTTAATTGCAGACAGAAATAAACGCAAAACGCCTGCATCAAGTTTTTCATGCGAACATTAAATCTTATATAATACGGAAACTGGTTCTAATTTGCATACATTATCGCTGTATGCGACCTACTGCGGGTCCGAGTCATGGCAGGAGTATTCAACCTTATTTCTCAATCTTAGAACTCTTTTTACAGTTGCTCTATTAAATTTTAATATATAGAGTTACAATGTAGTCAAACAGCACGGCCCAGTCGTAACATCACAGACCGTGGTAAATTTACAAATTTGTTGATGCCAGAGGTCTAAATATAGGTTAATCATTTGCTTGACCTATGCTATAGAAAACCGACCTCGAACGGGTTGTGACAGTGGTCACAGACAATATAGGTGGAGTAGCTTGTTGTTGCTTTTCGTACGGTGAGACAGAGACAGTGTTAACGAACCGGTCGAGCTGCCTCTGAATGGGCCTTCCTGTAAAAAAAAACTGTCCACAGCATGGCTCTACCACTCAATAAAAATTAAAAAAAAACCGCGCGCAGTACTCGACTCCAGACTAATACTGAGCACTCAACACTCATAATCAACACTCATATCTCAATACTGGAACATTACGTAAATTCAAGACTGCATGTAACATAACATAAGTAAATAAGGTAAATGGACAGGCACATAATTGTATAAGGTATTAGATAACAGGAGCGTGAAGCGGGTGAGCGGCCGAGCGCCGTCTGTGCGTCGAGACGCGCTGGCGGGGCAGATAGCCAACTCACTACCCTGTGTTGCAGACAAACTACTATTATGTTACGTTTACATGTTGGCCAGCGTGGGCCAGCGTACGCCAATGTGGGAATGAGTAGTTTGGTGTGGCTGGCGTAAGCTTGGAGAGGTTGGTCGGCGATGCGGTCGGTTGTCGGTTTTTCGGTACGAATCAAAAGGCGCTGGTGAATACGAGGTTAGATTAAAGGTATTATTTGGACCCTTAAACCGTTCAAAATCAAAATCTTTATTCATCAGAATATCAGAATCCCTAGCCTAGCTACCTACTGATGATTAATTGACCAAGAAAGGCAGAAAGAAACACCGGGTATACTTTTATTTCTCCATCAATTATTATTTTTCATCGTTAAACGGCATATTCCTTACAGCTGCGTCCATAGTTCCGTATAATTTCACCATACTGAAAGATGTGGCTGACACATGTATATGTTACGTATTCAGTGTGACATTTTACTATGACTTATCCTTATCCATGCGTTTGCTGTTTGCCATTGAGAATTTTCTAATTTTCCCTCGTACTGCGTCATCAGTTCTTAGTCAAAATATGAAACTTCCCTCGGAATAAACTCTATCGGACTCCAAAAATCAATTATTCCTGTCACTGTCGTCATATTTTGGTGCTGAAAAATAAAGCATGCAAAAATAAATTAAAGCATACATAAAAAAGTGTGTGTGTGCAATTCACACACGGCAGAAATGAAACTTCAGAAAAAATAAAACACGTGAATGATACACCACCTTGTTTATGACACATTTTCCGAAGGCTTTGTTGTACGCAGGCGCGTGATACGTGATAGCATACTTGTGTGTACTCACAGCCTAAATCCTATTTATGAATATGTTTAACTCTTTTTATTGTCGCTTTTTCGTTTCATCGAACTTTTAAATCACAACGGTGCTAAAAAGTTTCACTTCAAAATACAAACAAATTGAAAATCTCTTTCTATTAGAAGTCACTAATCTAGACTATGTATGTGTCTGTTAGTGTATTCTGACGGATTTGATTCACTTATGTTATTTATCGAACTTAAATATCAAATTGCAATTAGACTTTCTGAAGAATAACTCACATATTTATTCTTCCTGTGACATAGGATTTCACGGCACCCCTCACGAAAATGTTTGCTTTAAAAATGGTATATTTCGGGACCATATTAATACTTATTTCCTCATGTTATTTATTGCATTAAAAATAGTTTGCTTTTGTCGCAAGTTTCGACAGATGGTTTAGGCAAAAGCTAGTATACATAGTAATACTAGCTCTATATTATACACGTCCCACTGTTGGGCTCGGGCCTCCTATACTAAATGATAGGCGTTAGCCCTTAGTTCACCACGCTGGCCTTATGCGGGTTGACAAACTTCACATACCATCGAAATTCTTCTTTGCCTTCCCAGTCCTTCAATTATCCCTTCCCTTTAAGGTCGGCAACGCGTCTATGATTCTTATAGTATTGTGGATGTACATGGGCGGTGGAGATCACTTACCATCAGATGACCCACTTAATCGTTTGCCGGTCTATGCTATAAATAAATAAAAAATCATACACACGTAACTCAGAAAAGTCAGAGATGCATTCTCTTAGGGCTGGTTTCGAACCTGCGACCTTCGTCTCGTTAATTCTTGCCACTGCCCGCTGAGCTATCGTTACTATTATACAAAGCTACTATAGTAGGGTAAATATCTCCTAAGCTTAATAAAAATACTTTATCTCGGGTGATAAACAATCACTTACATAACCGTATAAAATATCCCATACACGCATGGAAACCTGAATCCCCAGTTTCCCCACATAATAACCGTGAGGTAAGACAAATTGTTGTGTAAACCGAGCCAGGATGCGGCTACGGGGCTACGCCGCTACGGAGCTACGACGCTACGTCGTAGTAGATAACGAAAGCTCTCAGTTTTATTGTGAGAGTTTAATACTATTATGTGTGCTTTTTTATAATGTTCTAGTATTAAAAGAAAATAAATAGTTTTATTCGGGTTCAAATATTATTCGAGGTCAATAATTCCAAATCATTTATTCGCAAGAATGACGTCACGAGCATGTCGTCCGCTTAATGATAAGCGCCACACCTGTAATGACGAGCAATACCGACTTAGACTCATTTATTTGTCGACCGCTGCTTTGGAAATTCAACCCGGTTAAGTAAACTCGTTCATGCTGTAGAAAAACGATCTACATACATACATAGACCCACGCCTGTTTCCATAGGGGTAGGCAGAAACAACGGGCTTCCACCTGCTACGATCCTTACACACCTGTTTGGCCTTCTTCACTCTTATTAAATTCTTCATGCATGCACGTTGGTTTAGAGTACTTCTGACCTAGCCTTTCTCGAGAATATCTCCGACTTGATCGAAGAACTTTTAATTACAAAGTACTGCATGGCACTGTCCATGTCCTTCAAACCGTAACACAACAGTACTTACACACTGTTGTTTGGCGACAGAAATAGGCAAAGCGGAGGTACTAACCCAGACGGCCTCTCGCATACGAAGGACCTACCACCTTGTGTAACCTAACCTAACCTCTTAAAATTAGATGAAGCAAACAAGCTATAAAATGACAGATCTTTGCGTTTATAACGCTGCCCGGTAGGCGGGTTTTGCTGACCGGTTAGTCGAGGGACATAGCCTATCGCAAACACCGCAACGTGCCTTGAATAATACGAGAGGCTTTGTATCACATTGACGCAGTACGTCGGGGTATTTGCCACTTTATCTGTGTTTGACACTTATGTCGAATCTCACAATGATAAAAAACGTTAAATCGTATAATTTTACATTTCGCTGGTGGTAAGATATTCATATCCGCCCGGATAGCGACCACCGTTCACATTGATGGTTGGTTGGGGCGGGTTTAGGAGTACATCCTTGTATCCCTGTGCCTACATCAGTCAACCGGCTGTCCTATCGCAGGGGCTTTGCTTCTTCCCTCTCCGAAATTATTTTATAAAATATTTTTATGGCACCCTTTATATTCACTTATCAGAACAATTAAACAATTAACTAACTCCGACGCATTCACACAATGTTTACGATTACCCGTGTACCATTAAGGATGCTACGTGACTCTCCGCTCGAGTTACGCCGGGCTGGAGTAATTGGAGCTGATTTTATCAGTAGATAATAAAGGTTTTAGAGAAGCACGCCTTTTTAGCTTGCGGTGATCTGTTTTGTCATGGTCTGTCTCTGTACGCTACTAGCATAAGCAGTTCCGTCTTTATTGATCTGGTTTACAATATTTTTTATAATATGATATAAAAATGACGAGACGAACAAGGCGCTCGCCTGATGGTACATACTTACTTACTTTTTATTCCGCAAACGGTTAATCACGCGGACGGAGCCGCTGGCAAAGTTTAGATATATAAATTCATAAATAATATAGGGTATGTAAAAAACAAGGCTCTCATATGTAGGCGCCACGCCTGCCCATAAACAGAAGCAACACCACACAGAACTTTTAACTACAAAGCACTGCATGGGACTGAACTGCGCTCGTCACCCCGAGACATAAGATGCTAAGTCTCATAATGCCGACAAATTGTTACCGGCTTTAATGTCTCATTGGAGTCTGTCAGCCTTGAAGTCGGTTTTTAAGTTTTGTTGAAACTTTTGGAACGAAGTTCCTTATTGTACAATATGTCAAATAAACTGTTCCACAGAATTATAGTCACCATTTTGAATATTTCATTTCCATAGAAAATACGGTATACTTCCTACGGGGCTAATGCCGTCATTTAACAAACAAGAACTTTTATACGAAACTCATTTGTTGGATTTAAACAACATTGCCAAAGTTGGTGAATTTTTGGCACAACTAGCTAAGTGTACACATTAAATAACCTCAATACATAGTCTCGGGGGGTCGGAACACAGGCCCAGTTTTATTCGTCGCTTGCGTGATGTGAAACACTATAGCGTCGAATAACGCTAGTGGGCCATAGAAATAGAGACGACGGACAAAAATAATTGACAAACTTATATGGTCCCATATATGGATGTAAATACACAATAACGTTTAACACAATAACGTTTCGATAACCGACGTAAAGGAAAGGCTTGCGGCTTGCGTAAGGCGAATGAGATATCCGGAGGCCCAAATCCCCTTCCCTATCCCTAATTATCCCTTTCCTTTAAGGTCGACAACATCATCATCATCATCATCATCAGCCACAAGACGTCCACTGCTGAACATAGGCCTCTCCCAAAGATTTCCAGACCGACCTGTTGGAAGCGGCATGTTTTCGCGGCTTTTTATTTAATTTTGGTCCCGACGTTTCGAAATTCTTTCAGCCTTCGTAGTCTGGGGGTGGACAGTCCTCAATTAAATAAAGAAATCGCGATAAAATCCGTTTAGTGTTATTTCAAAAAAATAACTAACTGAATCGCTCGTGTAGTGGCTCCAGGTATCGCCGTCCACCTTCCACACGGCCAGAACCCGTGAACTAAGAGTCGATAAGTTACGCCGCGCCGCCCCGCCACACAACCGCCGATTTGTTAATTATTATTAACCTCAACCAACTGGTTACCACGCTCATTTAAATATTGTTTTCTGGCAATGTAGCTATATAATTGTATATATCGTAAAAAACAATTTAAAAATACTCCACCGTTAAGTTCACGGATTGGAGCTTTAGTATTTTTGCCATTCCACTGTCAATCTAAAATAATATTATAAAGCGGAAAGATTTGATTGTTTGTTTGCATTGAATAGGCTCTGAAACTACTGGACCGATTTGAAAAAATCTTTCACCATTAGAATCCTACATTATCCCTGATGAATATAGGCGATATCGATAATATAACGGTGCCGAATTTCACGTGGGCGTAGCCGCGAGCGAATGCTAGTATGTAATAAGTGTCTTGAGCCTGAGCTCTACTATAAGGCCGCGGACTCGAAGTCAGCGGCAAGCGGCGGCGGCGCGAGTGCGGCGCGTTCAAATGCATAGATTTAAATGGACCCGGTCTCGAAAGCAGCGGCGCGGCGCGGGCGCGAGGAGCGACGTACGAGCGGCGCGCGACAAATGAGCGGCAACCGCGCGTCTGCATTGACGTAGTGTTGTGTATTTTCAAAAATGCCCGCCGACGTGGTGGAGCAAATTATTTCAATGATTTTTTATATGGAACATCATATTCACATCAATTTCGTTCGCGAACAGACACTAATTTCTCATAGTACAACACTACACCGCACCCGCGCCGCCACCGCGGCCGCCCCGCACCCGCTGACTTCGAGTCCGCGGCCTAATACTTCAATGATCGGGAATTCTCGTGCGTTTTCATATCCATAGGACTAAATGTCTCAATATTTACAATGTGGTAGGTCCCTCGTATACGAGAGACCGTCTGGGTCAGTACCACCGCTTTGTCTATTTCTGCCACTAATTAACACTAAAGCACTGCTGTGTTTCAGTTTGAAGGACATTGAAGCCAGTGAAATTACTGGACATTATGAGATTTAATATCTTATGTCTCAGGGTGACGAGCGCAGTTCAGTGTCATGCAGTGCTTTGTAATTCAAAGTTCTGTGTGGTGTTGCTTCTGTTTAAGGGCTGGCATGGCGTTTACCATCAGGCGAGCGCGCAGCTTGCTCGTCTCGACATTCATTCAAATAATAAATAAATCCTGATCTAAACCGCACTCGCGTTTAAGGCAAGTCAATTCATTATATGTTCCCCTATTGGTGATGACTAAGCAGAAACATTGACTTCAGAAATAGAAAGCAATCGGTCGGAGTGGTTAACCGTGAAATAAGGCCTCTATTGTGCCTTTTCATATACCTATTTTAGTAATTGGAAGTTATCCGACCCCAAAAACTAAAAAGCTAAAAACTAATTATAAATTTCGAGGCAGTGCTATTACAATTTAATGATTAATATTGGTAAAAATCACTACACTACACAATGTAAATACATTTTTTTGTTAAACAGTTTTTATTTTATTATTTTCAAAGATAGAATTATAAAAGTAGGTGCGTGACATAAGTTTTTTTATTATTTTGATTGAATGATGAGACGAGCACTCGCCTGCCCATAAACAGAAGCAACACCACACAGAACTTTGAATTACAAAGCAATGCATGGCACTGAACTGCGCTCGTCACCCCGAAACATAAGATGTTAAGTCTCATAATTCCCAGTAATATCACTGGCTTCAATGTCCTTCAAACCAAAACACAACAGTGCTTACACACTGTTGCTTGACGCAGAAATAAGACAAAGCGATGGTACCAACACTCAGTTTTTTAAATTACACACTCAATAATTCCCTGACGATATAAGAGCTCTTGTAAATGATTTAAATTACAATATCGAACCCATTATTCAAACAATAACTCGCCTAAACATCGCTTGAAACGTCCCAACCAGCAAAAAGGCAGGAATAATGCTCCACTCGGTTATCGAAAACCCATTATACGCTATCGATTGTCGTAATGGTTGGGAACCTTAATGAATTATCGCCTATGACAGGAATTTCGGCATGAAAAATTACGTGTACTCCGGTGTAGTTTGGTATACGACACCTGATGCTTGATGAGCGTGTATTTTATAGTCTTTTACTTGATATATTAAAGCCTCATTTTCATACCCATATTTTTGAGTTCATCGGAAAATTTTGCTGGTGGTAGGATATTCATATCAGTCGGGATAGCGACCACCATACACATGGGTTTAAAACGTGCCATAGTGACCCACACACGTTGTTTGTATTGCATTCCAGAATCAGCCAGTGTATAACCGATTCTCCTGAGGGGCTTGCGACATGACTAGATGGTTAGTTAGGGCGGGTATAGGGGTACATCCTGTGCCTGCATCGGTCATCCGTCTGTTCTGTCGCAAGCCTCTCAATTTGCTTCTTCCCTCTTCGGATTGTGAATAAACATTGATACAGGTCGGCATGATTCTAATAACTCTAAATCCGATAAACTCATTGTTTGTCGGTGGTTTTTTTTGGATTGTACTGCGCTTACCTTAATTACGATGTCAGTCACTTTGCCGTGCTCGAATAAAAAAAACATTAAAAAATCACCAAAATAGCTTAATATTAGAATTTTTGCTTGATAGGGCGATAGGCTCGCGCTCATCATGTCATGGGATGGAAATTGGCTCGGGGAATCCAGGGTGGCCCAGTTGCACCTCTGCCTCCCCTTACATACAAGTGTAAGCTTATGTGTATATGTATTCAGTTTCATAGTATCGTTCAAAGATTCGTTCCGCAAAGCGAACCCTTTCCAAAATGATATAGGTAAATATTTGATGTGTTCATAAAATATATCACCACCTGAACCGCTTTGTTTTATAAATTTGTTTACCATGTATGCAAAAAAAACACCGTATTGTTGTCACTCAAGAGTTTACGATCGAACTAGCTTTTTCTCGTTACTTTGCTTAAGTTTTTATAGTGAATCTTCTTTAGCACCGTTGTGATTTGAAATAGATTGAGATAAATAAAAAATCACGTGTCTTTGCGCCTGCGTACAACAAAGCCTTCGGAAAATGTTTTTTTTTTTTATAGCTTAGGCCGGCAAACGAGCAAGTGGGTCACCTGATGGTAAGTGATCTCCACCGCCCATGTACGCCCACCACCAGAAGAGTCATGGGCGCATTGCCGACCTTAAAGGAAAGGAATAAATAGGGATTGGGAAGGGGAGGGGATTTGGGCTTCCGGTTATCTCACTCACCGTACGAAACGCAGCAGCAAGCCGCTACTTTACGTCGGTTTTCTGTGAGACAGTGGTAACGATCCGGACGAGCCAGCCCATTCATGCTGTAGACAAAACTGTCTACAGCGTGGCTCTACCACTCAAAAATGTGTCATAAACAACGTGGTATATCATTCACGTGTTTTATTTTTTCTAAAGTTTCACTTCTGCGTATGTGAATTGCACACACACTCTTTTTTTATTACACGACACAGTGTCTACACTGAATCTGATGGTAAATGCTGTTCAAATATATTGGCGTATGTTGAGATTGCATCTCTCGACAGTTGCCAAATTTTTACCGGCCTGACGGTACTGAATCATGAAATTTAAATCAAATTTAAAATCATTTATTTTGTAACTTGGATATCACTTTTACATATCAATATATTTTTTTAAACCAGATTATGTTTACATCAGTATTTCGTGGCTAGCCATGAGAAGCAATGCCGAAACAATGGGCCTCTTTTAATGTCCAGACATTGATTTTACAGATTTATGCGAGTGTAATATACAGAAAGGCATTTGGGGGATTTGGGCCTCCGGATATCTCACTCACCTTACTAAACACTAGAGCAAGACACTAAAACTGACGTTAAGACATCAGTTTTCTGTGAGACAGTGATAACGATCCGGTTGAGCCGGCCCATTCATGATGTAGACAAAACTGTCAACAGCGTGGCTCTACCACTCATAAAAAGTGTTTTTATACATTTTTGGGATATCTCTGGTGTTGAGAAACTTATCCTAACTTTTGTTTTAAATGCGAAGTTGAGTTGGTTTGTTACGCTTTCACGCTTAAATCGCTAAACCGATCTTGATAAATTTTAGTACAGAGATATATGGGACCCTGGAGCCGTCTCTATAACCGTTTATAGGCTACTTTTTATCCCGGAAAAGACTGATCATGCGGGCGCAGCTGTGAACAAAAAAACCTGATGGTATTTTTTATTTTTTACCATAAACAGCGTGGCTCTACCACTACGAAATGTACTGAACAGTACACTAATTTCAATCAAGGGTTGAGAGCGCCTAAAGCGGTCACTCGATAGTCCGGTGAAGCTGTCAAAAGCCGACTCGCATCAGGTTAACAGTATAACTTCACACACTAAAAAACTAATTTCAATGTTGAGAGAACAAAAATTCAACAGACAAACTATCCTACAATATTAACAGTTTCCTAGCGTATTCTCAACGGTTAAGTAATTCAATTTTGAGAGGACAATTTATGAATGCTACTAGCGCAGTACGGGTTCGGTGCTTAGGTCAGAACGTGGCATCCGGCCAGCGAGGGTTGGCAGGTAGCAATCCTGCACCAATACAACGAAATAAGTTTTATCGCATTGACTTTGTACCTACGTATATTCTAACCTAGATTTTTACTATATACGTCTCTGTTATGCGCGTCAAGCTGGGTTGCACTGCTTTATCTGCCGCCAAGCAGCAGTGTTTTGTGATGTGTTTTGGTTTGTATAACATTGCTGCCAGTGAAATTACTGAGCATTAAGATTTAACATCTTATGTCTCGGGGCGACGAGCGCAGTCCAGTGCCATGCAGTTCTATGTCATTTAAAGTTCTGTGTGGTGTTGCTTCTGTTCATGGGCAAGCGTGGCGCTTACCATCAGACGCTACCTGCTCGTTCCTTTATACAGACGAATAAACGAGTGAGTAAAATATCCGAGGCCCAAATCCCCTCCCTTCCCAATCCCTAATTATCAATTACCTTTACGGTCGGAAACGCGCCCATGATTCTTCTGGTATTATTGGCGTACTGGAGCGTTGGAGAACACTCACCATCAGGTGACCCACTTGCTAGTTTGCCGGCCTATGCTATAAACAAAAAACATTTTTTTCCAACAAAATTGGTGAATAAATCTTTATACATACATAAAACAGGAGTCCTTTTTTGAATTTAGTTGAAAGGGATTAATAATTCATTTCAAAATATTTCGCAAGATGGCATCCCCAGTTCAAGTCTCTAGCGCGTTGCATGTTCATGCACAGCAAATTAGCATAAACATGCTTGACATTCACTAAATACCATATGCCATTGTTTTAATAACTTGCAATACTTCCTATTAAAACATATGCAAATGATATTAAACGTCATCGCTTCCTATGTAAGGTTCTAACATCACCAGTGGAGTTTTTTTTATCCGAGCACGACAAAGGTGTAGAGCACACCTGATGGTAAGCGTAGTTGCACTCTAAAAAACTAGCAACCACCGACAAACAAAGCGTTTCACAAGTTTTTCAAGCGTGGTCACCAGAATCATGCCGGCCTATATAAATGCTTCTTCCCTAAGCAAATCGAGGGGCCTCCGACAGAACAGGCGGATGATCGATGCAGGAACATGAATACAAACCCCTAAACCCCTATACGTATACGATGTACCCCTATACCCGCCCAAACCAACAATCAAATCATGTGGCAAGCCCCTCGGGAGAACCGGATATATACTGGCTGATCCTGGAATGCGATCCACACAAGGTGTGTGGGTCACTATAGCATATTTATATAGAACCAAAATGCAGCTAAACTCCATCCAAAGATTTATTCCGACAAAATCGATTCACAATCGGCGGAGAAATCGTATGTACATAAAAAAACCAGAAATCTCACCGAACTGAGAACTTCCTTTTTTGAAGTTCAGTTAAAAATTATACAAAGAAAAATTAGTCTCAAGTAAAAATTACGATTGCCGTAGCAACTAGAGAGCGTTGAGAATCAAGGCTAACCCATCGGGAGCGCCGAGAATAGTAAATTCCCGATAGCGCCGATATCGAAGCATTTTGTTGGATCCAATATCTACACAAATAGAACGGATAGGGTTTTGTTCGATCAAAAAAGTTTGGCCATCGTTGTTTATAGCTTACATCTGTAAACAAGGGCTTTAATTTTAACTTGTGTCTATCTTAATGGCGATCGTTTAACTATTAACCACAGTTTGGACGATATAATTAACAATGGCCATTAGCGACAAATGAATCTTACTACTATTATAAAGAAGAAGAAGAAGCATTTATACAGGCCGTCATGATTCTGGTGACTTTTTTTATAGCATAGGCCGGCAAACGAACAAGTGGGTCACCTGATGGTAAGTGATCTCCACCGCCCATGTACCCCCACCACCAGAAGAATCTTGGGCGCGTTGCCGACCTTGCACGAAAGGGATAATTTTGGATTGGGAAGGGGAGGGGATTTGGGCTTCCGGATATCTTACTCACCGTATGAAACGCAGCAGCAAGCCGCTACTTTACATCGGTTTTCTGTGAGACAGTGCTAACGACCCAGTCGAGCCAGACAATTCATGCTGTAGACAAAACCCATTGTTTGTTGATAAACTCATTGTTTGTCGTGGTCACTGTTTTTTTTTGGACTGCACTGCGCTTACCATCAGATGTAGTGCAGTAACTTTGCCGTGCCCGAATAGAAAAAAACATTAAAATGTTTGTGAGTTTGTGAATCTGGATTATTGTTAGTCAATTACGCCTTCAACGGTTTTGGATGAAATTTGACACATATGTAGACCATGATATGGAGTTAAGATATAGGCTACTTTTTTTTTTACTAGTCCTGTATTATACATGTCCCACTGCTGGGTACGGGCCTCCTCTACTGAATGAGAGGGGTTAGGCCTTAGTCCACCACGCTGGCCTAATACGGGTTGGCAGACTTCACATACCTTCGAAAAATCTTATCGAATTCTCAGGTATGCAGGTGTCCTCACGATGTTTCCTTCACCGTTAAAGCAAGCGATAATTAACAATTAATATACACGTAACTAAGAAAAGTCAGAGGTGTAGGCTACTTATTATCCCGCAAAAGGCCGCTCACGTGGACCAAGCCAGACAGCGTGGCTCTACCACTCGTGAATTTACGGAATAATGGCCCGAGTTTGAAATTTGTGCCCGGTATGATGTTGTAAACCAAGGTGTTATGCCTATGGTCGCCTCCCATCACGTAGTAGCACGGAAATTAGCTCGGCGAAGCATGTGTTCAGCACCAAGTATCTGCCAACCCCTCCACGCATACAGGAATGAGCTTATTAAGTTTGTTTTTATTGGATCGAATGACTTGACGAGCAAGGCGCTTGCCTGATGGTAAGCATCACACAGCATGGCACTGAATTGCGCTCGTCACCCCGAGACATAAGATGTTATATATCATAATGCCCAGTAATTTCACTGGCTTCAATGTCCTTCAAACCGAAACACAACAATACTTAAACACTGTTGCTTGGCGGCACAAATAGACGGCACGGTGGTACCAATCCAGACGGCCTCTCGCATACGAGGGACCTACCACCTTGTAAACGATATATTGCTTACTTCATTCGTTCCTTCATTTACCATTCCTTGATCCTCAGTAACATCTTATTTAACGTTAAATTCAACTAAGTTATTAACATCTGTGAAATAATTTAAACACAAACAAGATATATCTTATGTACACCAAGAGATGTGAGGCGAAAATTCAATTAACTCAAAGGGATACGTTAAGTAAATTATAATTAACGATTCATGAAACATGTTCAGTTACGTAAGAAAAGAGCATCTCTGCGTTTTCACAGGCTAATTGCTTTATAACACAATAGTCAGGGAAAACTTTTTAAAAAGATTTTTTTTTCATAAATTATTTTTTTATCGCATAGACTGGCAAACAAGCAAGCAGTTGATGGTAAGTTATCTCCACCGCCTGCGCCCACAATACCAGAAGAATCATAGGTGCGTTGCCGACCATAAAGAAAGGGTTAATTAAGAGATTGAGAAGGGGAGGGGATTTGGGCCTCCGGGAGTTTCGCTATTATCAAGCAGCAATAGCTCAGTGGGGAATGGTACGGACTGTCGAGAAAAATGTCACCGGTTCAAAACCAGCCCTAAGAACACGCATTATTTAGAATAGTTCTCGCAATGCAATTATTAATAAGAAAAAGGGATTCAAAAATGTAGATACACAGCCTCCGTGGCGCAGCGAGCGAGTTGCTGGCTGTGAAGCGAGAAGCCGTGGGTTCGATGCCCGCACCGAGATAATCATTTGTGTGATCCACAAATATTTGTTTCGGGTGTGGGTGTTGTGAGACCGAAAGTCTCGTATCTTACTGTGGGGTCAGGACTATGTGTGACTGTTGGGTGTATTTATTTATTAATTATCATGGCTATAAGAAAGCTGATATTGCTTGCTAATACCATGTACATGTCAGGCTTTATTCGAACCTTGCTTATAAATTACTTCGTTCGTAACCCACACCTATCGCCGAGTACAGCCCAGCACCTTATAAAAGGTCAGGAACGGAGCACAAAGACTTAGATACAAAAAGAGCTGACAGACAGCTATTGATTGTTCTAGAAACACCGCAGGGCGAGGGCTTAGTGTGTTTTATGTTTAGTATAGTCGCTGGATCTTGGAAAGAAAGAAAAAAGATTTATTCGGTGAAATAGAAAACAAAAAGAAAAAATGTGCAGCTAAAATTCTAAAGCTAAAATATTACGCTGCACCAAATGAGGGCTAGATATTTTATGAGTGATAGAGTCACGCTGTAGACAGTTTTGCCTACAGCATGAATGGGCAGCTTGCCATCGTTACCACTATCTCACAGAAAATGGACGTTAAGTAGCGACTTGCTACCACGTTTCGTACGGTGAGTGAGATATCTTGAGGCCCAAATCCTCCTCCCCTACCCAATCCCTTAATCCTTATCCCTTCCGTTTAAAGTCCACAAGCGCTGATCACAGGACCTTACGGATTCAGCTTAAGTGTACATACGGTAAAAATAACCATAGGAAATACATTCCGTATTCCATCCATCCGCTTCGATTACGTACTCAGAACAATTAAGGAAAGTATCAATTACATTTATATGCCTCGGAGAGAAAACTACTGACCATGTCTCGTGTTCTTTAGAGCATTCTTTCAATTATGGCATAACTGCATTGCCAAAAACCCAGTTTAATGAACATAAAACAAACTATTTTTAAATCTGGAAAACAATAATTCATTTTATCATACTTTAAAGAAAGGTTTGAAGTGTTCGGAAACTTAGCGACAAAATCCCACGTCGACCGTACACTGCCATTTGGTCATCGGTGTATTCGTGGGAAAGAAAGATAGAAAACAGTTTGAAACAAAAGATACATAGACAAACACGTTCAAAATTTGCCACATATTGGTATGTACCAAAATTTTATATCGGAGCCTTTATCTGAAGCTGCTATGAATAGTATGCTGAATAGTATTACTATTATTATAAATGTGAGAGTTTTGGTGTTTGTGAATTGATCACGCCTTAACGGCTGAACGGTTTTGGACGAAATTTAACACACAGGTAGAGCATGACCTGGATTAGAACATAGATACATACTGTACATACTGAATTACTTTTTATTCCGTAAACGGTTAAACACGCGGACGGAGCCGCTGGCAAAATCTAGATTTATAAATTCATAAATAATATAGGGTAAGTAAAAAACAAGGCGCTCGTAAGTAAGCGCCGCGCCTGCCCATACACAGAAGCAACACCACACAGAACTTTGAATTACAAAGCACTGCATGACACTGAACTGCGCTCGTCACCCCGAGGCATAAGATATTATGCATGTTTGGTAATGCCCAGTAATTTCACTGGCTTCAGTAGCCTAAACACAACAGTGCTTACACACTGTTGCTAGGCGGCAGAAATAGACAAAGCGGTGATACCAACCCAAACGGCATCTCGCATGCGAGCGACCTACCACCATTTTTTTTAAACATAAAAGTATAAAAACAATTATTCCGCTTAAAACATAATGTTCTATTGAAAATGTTTCACAATAGCTTGTGTAAATATCAAACGGCTCGTTTAAAGCCTTTACATTGCCACGACTTTGTCATGAGCCTTTGAACGAAAATTTCCCCAGACATATGCCAAACATGGTACAAAATGATATTTAATATTTATTTCGAACTATATTAAAGCAGCGATAGCTCAGGGAGGATAAAAGAATGAGACATAATTCTCGGGTTTGAAGGGGGGATTATCCCAAACTTGACCGCATAGGTAACGCTAACACAGCCAATGTAAATTTGATGCGCCTTATTTTTTTTATCCTGGGCAGGCGCGGCGCTTACCATCAGTCGAGCGCCTTGCTCTTTTTTTCATTCAATTAAATAATAAAAAAAACCGGGTTGCACTCCGGGAGTGCCGACAGAAGTGAAAACTTACCAAACAAGATGCGAGAATACAAAGTTACGGCAACATGTCTACTCGACATGATAAAAGTACATTCTACTCTCTTCGCGTTTATGCGAGCTTGGTACTTTTTACGGCAACATGTTCCAAATAAGAAAAAACCTAAAAAGTTTTTCTTTGTCCAAATCGTCATTTGTTTATTAATTACGGCTACTCGCCATGAAAAATGGACATTCTACTCTCAACGCGTTTATGCGAACCTGGTACTTTTTTTACGCCACCACGTTCCAAATTATAAACTAAGTAAAAAAAATATCGTCATTTTATATCAATATCAAAAAAAACGAACACAGTCCGGTCAAAGTCCTGTCAAAGTCCTGTGAAAGTCCGGTCAAAGTCCGGTCCAACCGACTGGTCACTGTGTGACGCCACTGTGTGTCGGCTAGCGCTGGCTGGTCAACTGGGCCGCGTGACGTCTCACGGAAGGTTCTCGAATATTCTGGAACCTTCCGCTCGCCGCCGCTCGCGTTACGGAACGTTTCGGTTCACCCCCCCCATAAGAAGTTATCACTTCAAAAACTGCAAATATGAATAAGCTACGTCAAAGGCACAACAAGGCCATACAAACCCTCAGAACCACTATACGGCCACCCTTCGACCCACATACGTGGTCGTCGGCCCCCTACAAGGCCGAGCGATTGTCGCCCCTTACAAACGGTGCATTATTGACTTTCACACAATACAATTGATAGCTCTATTAATAGCCTTTTCAATACGTTTCTAATAATATTTATTGAACACTATCTTTGCGCGCGATTCCACCCGCGTTGCAGCCTTTTACGGGATAAAAGTAGCTTAGGCCTAATGCAGGTTATAGTCTACCTGTTTGACAAATTTTATCCACAATCGTTCAGCCGTTAAGGCGTGATTGACATCATCATCATCATCAGCCACAGGATGTCCACTGCTGAACATAGGCCTCCCCCAATGATTTCCAGACAGACCTGTTGAAAGCGGCCTGCATCCAGCGACTTCCTGAGACCTTTATCAGGTCGTCTGTCCACCTTGTAGGTGGACGTCCAACGCTGCGCTTGCCAGTACGTGGCCTCCATTCCAGAACCTCCCTGCCCCATCGGTTATCGGTAACAAACATACAAATCCACAAACAGAACAACTTCTAATTTTTACATTTATAATAGGAGTAAGATTCTGTTCCTGCCACATCGGTTATCGGTTACAAACATACAAATTCACAAACGGACAAACTTTCACATTTATAATAGGAGTAAGATTGTGTGTATTCTATTTTATCGATGTTTGTTTCTTAGCGATGCTCTTACATACAAATATCTGCTTAACGTAATCCCTCTTCTGGAAATTGAATCTCATCAGTCTGGAGTGGTACAAGTTGCATGTCCAAACCATAGTATAATAATAATAATATTAGCCCTGTATTATACATGTCCTACTGCTGGGCACGGCTCTCCTCTACTAAATAAGAGGGGTTAGACCTTGGCCTGCCACGCTGGCCTAATGCTTCACATACCTTCGAAAAATCTTATCGAGTTCTCAGGTATGCAGGTTTCCTCACGATGTTTCCTTCACCGTTAAAACTGACGATAAACAACAATTAATGTACACGCAACTTCGAAAAGTTAGAGGTGTATGCTCTTGGGGCTGGTTTCGAACCTGCGACTTTCTCGACAGTCCGTACCACTTCCTGCTGAGCTATCGTTGCTTATACCATACTCAATTAACTTAACTCACGCACAATGGCCTGATAGTTTTACAGGCTAAGTGCGGGAAAAGGAGCCCACAACCATACCAATTATACTTAACCATAGTAAGTACTTTCAAACTAAACGATGTTCAAAAGTCGCTTAAACTAACGCCTTCTGTTTGTCAACTTCAAAAGACATTGTAAGCGAGATATATTGCTTGATCTGAATTTCATGCTCTCCATTTGAATAGCCTCTGATTCTTCAATATAAATGTAGAGCGAATGTTGGACGCATTTTGGATTTCTACAGTTTATAATGGTTGTTTTGATCACAAGTATCTTATTAAAAGCGGGTTTGAATGATGGTGACGTCCGTAATGTCTTCATTTTATTGTTTACTAGCTTTTGCTCGCGGCTCCGCCCACGTGATCAAACAAACAAACAAACAATCAAACTCTACAGCTTTATAATATTAGTATAGATTTGGGTAGCTTAGCAACGGAAGCCTTCAAATATGAATAATTTTCCCCGTTTTTGCAACATTTTTCACTGATGCTTCGCTTCTAATGGTCGCAGCGTAATGTTATATAGCCTAAAGCCTTCCTCGATAAATGGACTATCCAACACAAAAAGAATTTTTCAATTCAAACCAGTAGTTCCTGAGATTAGCCCGTTCAAACAAACAAACAAACAATCAAACTCTACAGCTTTATTATATTAGTATAGATAGATAGACAAGACACATGTCGTTTTTCATCAACTTTTTATTTATCAAATGAAAACGAGCAGGTCGCTCGCTTGATGGTAAGCACCACGCCTACTCATAAACAGAAGCCACAACACATAGAATTTTAACATAGCACTGCATAGCACTGGACTTAACATCTTCTCGTGGTGACGAGCGCAGTTCAGTGCCATGCAGTGCTTTGTAATTCAGAGTTATGTGTGGTGGTGCTTCTGTTTATGGACAGGCGTGAGGCTTACCATCAGGCGCGTGTCTTGCCCTTCTCCTCATTCAATCAAATAAAAAAGTGATAATTAACAATGAATGTACACGTAACTTAGAAAAGTCAGAAATTCATGCTCTCGTGACCGGTGTCTACCTTGCGACTTTCATTTCAGTAGTCCGTATCACTCCCCTCTGACCGACCTGCTTATTTTTTTACTCGTCAAATTTATTCCCCTGTATCTTAAAAACGAAACCATCAAGCTATGTTCCTTAATGGTTTCCCAGAGAAGTTGTCATATAAAGTACATTATTATGAGTTTAAAACTTTTAGCGGCCTCCAGCGAGCGAGTTTGCCGCTTATTTGGCTCATTGTATGAAACAAGGGAGACGCCATTATGCTCTAAGGAGTTCAGTGTAGAATGCTCTTCAGTGTTCCCTTAAAATGTTCGTGATATAGTCGCGTTGTTTTTTTTTGTTTTAATGGTACTCTTATGTCCTCTAATCGCTACCTACTGACAACATAACCTTTCACTTCATGAAATTAATAATCCTTGGCGTATTTTATATATGTTATTGAGTGGTAGAGCCACGCTGTAGGCAGTTTTGTCTACAGCATGTACGGGCCGGCTCGTTACCACTGTCTCACAGAAAACCGACGTAAAGTACCGGCTTGCTGCTGCGTTTCGTACTCTGAGTTGGATATCCTGAGACCTAAATCTCCCTCCTCTTCCAAGTCCCATAATTACTAAATTACCCCTTTAAGGTCGGCAACGTGCCCAAGATACTGGTATTGTAGGCGTACATGGTCGGTGGAGATCACTTCCCATCAGGTCACCCCTTACTCGTTTGCCGGCCTCTGTATAAAAAAATATCCATGGTCGTTGATACTTCAGCAATGGCGCTAGTCATAAGCCTTACCTACAATAACAGTTTCTTTCCGAATACTTACTACCGGTATTCCGGAATTGTTAGGTATTCATTAATTATGTAGGTTCTTTTGAGAATGCAGTATAGGGTTGGGAGCCGGAATTTCGACGGGGGAGAATATTTTAATTGTTTCTTAGGTTAGCGTTCTAGGTTCAGCGATTCAGTCTTTACGTTGATGAATCAGGAAATGTATTTTTATAATATGTACAGATACAGACCTATGTACTCGTCACCAGTATCAAGATGCTTGAAAAATGCGTGCACATGCTGAAAAGCCGCCAAAGTGGCTCGTCCAGGAGAGTCGTATTCCGGGGTCAGCCAGTGTATAACCAGTAACCTCGAGCTGGCATTATTCTGCTAACCGTCGAGAGACGCAATATCTCTTGACGATAAACATTATATTTGGACTGCACTGTACTTAAGATCAAGTCCAATGTAGTTTTTATCGTGCCAAAATTAAAAAGTAGTTTTGATTCCATTATATTTCCTTTAAAAGTCTAGCTTGTTAGGTGATAATCGCTTCATGTAGGAACGAAGTTAGTTCGGGACAACGCGGCGTCGCCTATTGGAAATGTGCCAAAAAGGACACAGGCGTGGGACGACCCACTGTTTACCTATGTAGGGTTGCCAATCCGAATTATGGTTTTTTTTGTCCAGGTAAAAACGAAGGGGCTTACAGATTTTTTTTATTCGTATTGTTGAGCCATGAAAATTGGAACTATATGGCAAAAGGGATTGAAAGGTCAACATGATTGTTGAGACTTGAGGTTTTAAATAAATACTTGAATGCCTTCACTGTGACAATAAATGGCGAGCTCAGCATAATTATGTGTTAAGGGGCGAACCACAACACAACAGTTTTACAGTACCGAATTAAAATGGCATCTCGAAGTGTAATATTACCATCATATTTTTATACATAAACTCCTTTGCAAAAAAAACGGGCACCTTACACACACACTTTACCTTAGCTTTTCTATGGGTAAATATTATTATATTTTTAGTATGTCATTAGCTTGGATGACTAGAAATTTCTTATTATCAATGAGAATCTAGTTTTTTAACACTTTTATCCTGGTATCGGTGTTTTAGTCAATGTAAACAGAGAGCCGTGTTAAAATGGACATTTTTATGGGTATAATGAAATTAAGACTACGAGTATTTTTATGGTATTTTAATAAAAGAGACATTAAAAAATAAAAATTAATAACGAGTATGACCTCCTCTTGCAGCGATTACGGCATGTAATCGTCTTGGCATGCTTCCCACCAGGCTTTTGATGGTGTCCTGTGGAATGTGTTCCCACTCAGTCGAGATTACACGTTTAAGCTCTCTGATGTTTTGTGGAGGTGGTTGGACAGATCGTACTCGCCTTTTTAGGAGGTCCCAAACGTGCTCAATGGGGTTAAGGTCGGGGCTCCGCGCTGGCCAATCCAAACGACGAATACCGACCTCTTGCATATAAGCATCTACGTCGCCAGAACGGTGGGCCCGAGCATTATCGTCCATGTAAATGGCATCTTCACCAATTACAGTCAGTGCGGGTTGTGCATTTTGAGAAAGGATTTCTGTTATGTACCTATGCGCATTTAGTGAGCCATTTTCTATGAATACTATCTCGGTACGATAGTTGGAAGTTACGCCCGCCCAAAACATAACGGACCCTCCACCATAAGGGGTGATTTCTTCAAAACACACATCGGCATAGCGTTCCCCTGGTCTTCGTAACACTCGCCGACGTCGGTCCTCACCATGCAGACAAATTCGAGCCTCATCGGAGAAGAGTACGCTACTCCAGTTACCTGGTGTCCAAGATAGGCAATTTCTAGCGAACCTCAACCGCGCAATCCGGTGCTCACGGAGTAACTTGGGGGCCCGCGCTGGTCGTCGACTACGTATATCAGCAGCTAAAAGTCTTCTCCTCACAGTCCATAGGCTAACTTGTGCTCCTCGTACCTCTTCAAGGTTTCTTTTGAGGTCTATGTAACTGCATTTGCGGTTCCTCAGCGCCTGAGTCACTAAAAAGCGATCGTCTCGCGGCTGTGTGCAACGTTTTCTCCCAGAACCTTGCCTTCTCTGAACGGAACCTGTCTCTTGGTATCGAGTCCAGGTTCTTTGTACGGTTGAACGACTCACGTTTAACCGCTGTGAGACGTAACATTGGCTACACCCCTCTTCCAGCAGCGCTATAATTTTACTAGCTCTCATTGCTTTTTCTGCCATTACGATAGACACAAAGATATCTGTTTTAAGTCACAATAAGGCAGAATTATGCGATAAACATAAATTGTTGTACTAAAAATAACGAAAAGTTACTTTTAGTTGCTTGATAACCTTTTAACCGCAAACCCGCGAAAAGTGTCACAAAATGAAAAAGGGATTAATAATTTAAAAAACAAAAGTTTTGAATTTGGAATGAACTTTTTTTCATACCCAGACTCTTTATTAAGTGCCAGTAACATAGTTTGGCTATTAAAACCTCTGAAGAACTAAATTATTACCAATAATGTTAAAAAATCAAACCCGCCCGTTTTTTTTGCAAAGGAGTGTATTTACTTCGACTTTATGCATCTAGCAATTATATTACACTTCCCAATTTAACAATGTCGCACGTGGCAACCCTACCACGTATGTAGCAGAGTTATAAGCGGGAACTTACATGCTTTGTGTGACTGTTGTGTATATTTGTATTCTTTTGTTCATTGGGGAGGGACTTGGAGATGTATAGACGTACTCTATGAAACCAGTATTTATAACTTAAATATTTATGAAGCAACCTCGTTTATTAGTTATTGTCCTGCCCTTGCCCACGACTACGGTGCCGGCTGAAATCTAATTTAAGACTATATATCAAAATATAGCTCGCATTGTCCAAAGTTTATTATTTTTAAAACCTCAGATTGTGAACATGTGGAGGCGTGTCTACCCTTTACGCCTGGAACGGTCACTTCGTAAGTAGGGCTGCCGTACATTTTAAAATGTTTAGCGGTTCATTTGGAACAAATAAGGGTCGAATACAGAATATCCTATTTTAATTCGGTCATAAATAAAATACATCAAGGTAGGTATTTTTGTTTTGCAGAGGCCGGCAAATGAGCAAGTGCGTCACCTGATGGTAAGTGATCTCCACCGCCCCTGAATATCCATAACACTTAAAATATGTAATTTTAAAGTACGCTTGGCATCCCTAATGCTTACCCACTTAGCAACTATCACACTAATATTATAAATGTGAAAGTTTGTTTGTTTGGAAGTTTGTCCGTCAATCACGCTGAAACTACTAAATAGATTTTGATGAAATTTTGTATACAGACAGGGTACGAGCTGACTTGGGTGATAGGATAATTTTTATCCCGATTAAACGCTGTTCACGCGGGTGGAGCCGCGAGTAAAAGCTAGTATTTTATATTTTTAAACCGGGACAACTGTCTTACTGATGGTGGCACGAAGACATAATGCGACAAACCGGGACATGTCCTGGTGTACCGAGACGTATGGCCTTCCTATTCGCAAGCCATATGCTAGAACCAGCCTTGCCCACTCCAAAGTGGGTTGGACGCAATTGTTTCATGATGTACGTAGACCTATAGTGTAGGTGCATCGTTATTTAGTTTTGCGTACACGGGGAGTGGATTTAAGTTAGGTACATGAGTTTTTTTTATACTAGCACGGCAAAGTCACTGGACTACACCTAATGGTAAGCGTAGTGCAGTCCAACGAACCAGCAAGCACCGACAAACAATGAGTTTATCGGTGGTCACCAGAGTCATGCCGCCCTGTATAAATGCTTCTAGCAAATCGAGGGGCCTGCGACAGGACAAGCGGATGACCGATGCAGGCGCAGTAGTACAAGGGTGTACCCCTAAACCCAATCAAGTCATGTCGCAAGCACCTCGGGAGAACCGGATATACACTGGCTGATCCTGGAACGCGATTCACACAAAGCGTTTAGATCACTATGGTAGGTTTTAACACCATGTGTGTGGTGGTCGCTATCCGGGATATGAATTCACCATATCACCGACAAATTACAACTATTACGGGTTAAATATGTTTTTCTTATTTTCCTTGGACCTGTCATTTAATCATATACAGGGTTATTTTTAAAACACCAGCAACCTCGCAGGGAATTTGTTAGATTTTATTTTCATACAAAAATAAGTATTCATTTAATTTCCGTCGTGAATGTTACAACGCACATCGCAGATTACGTAAACAAACACGCGAAGCGTCGGGAACCGGGCTAGCGGATTTGACCTTGAACTCCCGAGCAGCTGACCGGCGCCTTTGATGTCGTGCGCGCACGCCGCGCCGCGCCGCAGTCTACGAAGAAAAACACTACACAACAAAAACTTGTAAAAGCATTATTTTTAAATATATTGAGTTATATCCAAACTCGTAGAACAAAAGCTGTTCCATATGGGGTCAGCTATCTGGTCCTGCGAGGTTGCTGGTGTTTTAAAATTAACCCTGTATATTTGTAAACATTTACTCGCAGCTCGGCCGCATTAAAGTTTTTCTGGGATAAAACATTGATGACAGCCCCCTATGCATTCGTGTCATAGACTATCTGGCATTATTATCCAGAATATTTTGTCTTCTTCACCAGAATCAACGTGTTCATTTCATCCGTGACTTGTATGTAGACAGAGCCCCGACCAGCCGAGTTACATGCATGCAGTTACAAACTGTAATCAGTTTAACATGGGAAGTGGCCGATGGAATATTGGCTCGACCACTCAGCGCTCTCATCATTGGACCTACGCCAAAAGTAAACCAAAGTATATTTTAGCTGACTCGGCTTGTGCTATGCATTTTTTACACGAACATTTCTGTTATAAATTTGCTGTTTCATAATCAAAAAGTTATTGTCAAACTTTCACATCCCTTTTTTTGTTCGAGAATTAATAACGATTTCTTCATGTAAATATTATATCATGAACATTATGTAGTATAATATAAACACGACTGGTAGAGCCACGCTGTAGACAGTTTTGTCTGCGGCACGAATAGGCCGGCTCAACCGGGTCGTTACAGAAAACCGACTTAAAGTAGCGGCTTGCTGCTGCGTTTCGTACGTTGAGTCAGATATCCGGAGACCCAAATTCCCTTTATCTTCCCAATCCTTCAATTACCCCTTCGCATTAAGGTCGGCAACGTGCCTATGATTCTTCTAGTATTGTGGGCGTACATGGGCGGTGGAGATCACCATCAGGTGACCCACTTGCTCGTTTGCGGGTGAATGATTAAAAAAAAAAATTTTGCTGGTGGGTGCATAAAATCCGTTTTGATTAGTTTGATTTCGATTTTTAAGTGCTTCACTAGCATAAAACATACGTAGACTTTGATAAATAGTATCTCAGATATTCCATACAAAGAATGTCAATGGAGTTCAACTAGATACAACCTAATCCACGCTTTAATTAAGACGTTTCTAGCAGTTAACAGGGGTCGTTTACTAATATGTATCTATTTACTGTACTAAATACCCAAGGCTTTTTGATTCAAATAAAGCTACTAGTGGCGCCATCTCTTATAGGGCTTGGAAACTAATCTCAAAAAATGCTCCAATGTTGTGAAAAATATTCATATTACTTATGCTGTTGCCAAGTGGAAATTATTATTACAAGATAACATCCTCTCACACGTATTTTAGACGTACGTACGTTTTTTTAAATCTCTAAGTAAATGTTATTATTCACATTTTTTTTTATACGAGCACGGTAAACTGGTGGAAAGCGTAGTGCTTTCCAAATAGAAGGCAAAATTTAAAAAAATTGAAGAAAACCCACGACGGTTAAAATGTTATTGAAAAAGGATAAAATAATTAAAAAAAACCCCGACGTAAATAATTAATAACGACGTAAATAATAATGTGACGAGAGATAATTTACGTAAAATTCGTCTGGGGCTTATATTGCGCAATCGGTTAATAAACTCAAGAGTGTACCAATATTGCACCATTTGTATAAAGTAGCCTTTGGTATTTAGGACTTCTTAATAATTATGTTCAAATAAGTCTTCGACGAATACCAATGTACCAAAGTAAGTTAAGCAACGTCAGTTTTATAACATGTATAAATAAGTTTAATTTATTGAGTGGTAGAGCCACGCTGTAGACTGTTTTGTCTACAGCATGAATGGGCTGGCTCGACCGGGTCGTTACCACTGTCTCACAGAAAACCGACGTAAAGTAGCGGCTTGCTGCTGCGTTTCGTACGGTGAGTGAGATATCCGGAAGCCCAAATCCCCTCCCCTTCCCAATCCCAAATTATCCCTTTCCTTTAAGGTCGGCTACGCGCCCATGATTCTGATAGTGTGGGCGTACATGGGTGGTGGAGATCACTTACCATCAGGTGACCCACTTGCTCGTTTGCCGGCCTATGCCATAAAAAAAAAAAAAGTTTTTCTGCAATTAACTGGATCATTCTAATAAAGGACTCAGAACAAACAACATCATGTCATAATTACAAGTCGCCATCGATTATTACATGGCGACCCTGCCAGCGGTATCCATTATGGGATACCACACGGCCTTATGGCCATGGCCACCATGGCCACTTATTTTGAAGACCCTGCATATTAATTAGAAGAAAAAAAAACAAGATTAACTTAGAAGAAAAATCAGAAGAAAACATTTAAAATCAATATCACATCATGGAAAATACAACGCCAACGGAGCAGCTTTCGGCCACGATAACGCAGACAGACAGAGCGTTGGAGGAAATTATCAAGAAAGAAGAAAGAAGGTTTGGAGGAGTCCAGGGTATAGCCCGGCCCAACCACACAACTACAGCCTGAATCATCAGCAGCGATGCCGTACAAACTCCACATCTGCGCCAGCTCCGCCCGCCCCTAAGCCATCATCATCAGCCATCAACATTGGTTTCAATTCAAGTTTGAAGTAAGGATTACTAAAAGTATGTTATTTTCAATATTTTTTTTTTATGTTCAATATCTATTTTAATTTACTTTAATAATTTTGTTAACGAAATATTTTGTGAATTTTTTTTGTGTTTAAGAATATGTCATGTATTGCAACGGAATCTTAGGAGATTTTTTTTAACGTGTTATTAATCAATTATTAATTATAAGGATAGTTTATTACAACTTACTAAGAATAATTAAAATATTTGCATTAAAATAAGTTGTAATGATGAGTAACAGACGTTCGATACCGCCTCGGTGCGATGTTATAAGATTTATGTAGGTCTAGTCCATTGAAAAGTTACATTTGGGGTTGCGTTTCTTAGAGGAGTCAATTTTATTTTTTTGATGTGTAGAGGGGGTAAGTGTAAAGCTAAAATCAAGTTTGTGGGGTCGCCACCCTTGTCCCACGGCCGCCATCTTGAAAATAGGGGTTGAAACGGTTTTTACGATATATCTCTTAAACTATTTATCTGATAAAAAAAAATTGTTAACGTTTTTTGTTGCTAATTAAATTCTCTATAACTTTGGTCCAGTAACTTTTTGTCGTAAAACTATAAATAAAAAAGTTATAAGTGAAAATGTAATAAAGAAAAAAATAAAGATGATAATTCTCTTGACAGCCTAAGATACAAACAATTCGCCAAGGCAGTGACAAAAAGTACATTTAATTTATCTTCACTTCCTCCAACACAAGACACAGCTCGCTTTCATACTTTCCGAGTCTACCATCAGGTCCAGTCGTGGCTTGGTAATAATAATGATCCTGAAGACTGGGGCTGGAAAAAATGTGGAAAATTATTGATGCCAGTGCAGAGCTCTAAACCTCCAGCACCCCCTGAGCTTCTTAAATTGATCTTTTGTAAATGCAAAGGAAACTGTGGAGCGATGTGTGGATGTCGAAAAGCAGGGCTAAAATGTTCCGCAGTGTGCTTCCATTGTTCTGGAGAACTGTGTTCTGTGTCTTGTGTTGGAGGAAGTACTTTTTGTCACTGCCTTGGCGAATTGTTTGTATCTTAGGCTGTCAAGAGAATTATCATCTTTATTTTTTTCTTTATTACATTTTCACTTATAACTTTTTTATTTATAGTTTTACGACAAAAAGTTACTGGACCAAAGTTATAGAGAATTTAATTAGCAACAAAAAACGTTAACAATTTTTTTTTATCAGATAAATAGTTTAAGAGATATATCGTAAAAACCGTTTCAACCCCTATTTTCAAGATGGCGGCCGTGGGACAAGGGTGGCGACCCCACAAACTTGATTTTAGCTTTACACTTACCCCCCCTACACATCAAAAAAATAAAATTGACTCCTCTAAGAAACGCAAGGTGAGGCCTAAAAAATGTAACATTTCAATGGACTAGTCATGGAATAACATTGAATGGCATTTTTCATGACGAAAGCAAAATCGAGACGCCAGTGTCCAGTGTCATCGAACTCCGATGACGTAAAGCGATACTTAGCGTTTGCGTTAATTATTATAGGCATTATTAAGGCATTTTAGACCGTACCTGTATAGCAGAAGATTTAAAATCTTTACAGATCATAAGCCATTAATATATTAATTATTTAGTTTAAAAGATCCTTTCAGTAGACTATAGTTCGACTATACCTTGAAGAATATGATTTTGAGATCGTGCACATCCCGGATCGGAATAATGCAACTGCAGGCGCACTAAGCCGACTCCCGGTATCAATAACGTGTGATGATTTAAAATCTATTGGAGAACAAGTAGTGTCTGTATTGACGAGAGCACAAACTAAACGTGTAAAACCTCAGATATACATAACGGATAACAATGATTTGACAAAACAGACTTCTACCAGTAGCAGGTCTGATCAACCTGAGACTGTAGGAATTCTGAAAAACTGATGTGACAGAATTGACTTTTATTAATGACGAAGATTTTAAGAATTTGATTTGTCGTTATTCGAATAGAGGATACTGTACGCCTAGTACTATATTCCTAAATACTCAATCGTAATCTACCATGACGGAGTTAGCGAGAGTTTTAGGATGAAGACTCAGAACTCAGAACAAACAACATCATGTTTTAACAGGTTCCCTGTCCGATGAATCATATATGATTCATTTGATATATTTTGTACCAAGAACTGTACGTCCATGAATCATATATGATTCAAATTTAGAGTCAAATTCATGCCTTTATTTGAAATGGACGTAGTAGGTTAATTCCCATTTATATTATCGGGACGTGTCGGTTACATCCTTTAGAGTGAGAAAACAAACCGAAGTGATTTAAAAAAAAACAATGGGAAATAAACAAATGAAAAAAAGAGTGGGACATATATGATGAAAAAAAGTGGTTTGTATGGGGACAGGGAACCTGTTAATATCAAGACCTTTTATTACACGATATACCGATATTTTTTATCAAGCATGGAAATCATATCTTAATCGATATTCTTATTCTATTCTATTCGTTCTTTTATTCTTATTATTATTTCTTTTTTTTATTCTTTTTTTCTATATAAATCGCTACTTTTGTGCACTTTGAACATGCCTATACGAGTGCCATGAAAGGCTTAGCACATAATATTTATTATTATATGTATATACTGCCAGTTTATAAGTATATAATCCATGTTATATACATACGTGTGTGATACTCACTAACACACAGCAATAAAGGGCACACACCCTTTTTCACAAATAATCAAAAGCAATTTCGTCGAAGTGACAGTTCCATTATCCCCTAATTCCAACAATACCTAAATCCATTAGCCGATCTTTGGGGTTAATTGCCGCTAAGATGCGGGGGATGTAATTGTCTCAGAGCAAACATCTGCTATCTTCCAAAAATAGCGGACCGGACCAAGAATCGGCTACGGCAAATATTGCCGTGACCTGCGCACTCCGAGTATTCAATACTACTCTACATTTACAATTTTATGTTAGGTAAAAGTTAGTATAATGTGTGATTCGCAATTTTTTTTTTTGCCGCCAAGCAACAGTGTGTAAGCACTGTTGTGTTCCGGTTTGAAAGACGTTAAGGTCAGTGAAATTACTGGGCATTTTGAGACTTGACATCTTATGTCTCGGAGTGACGAGCGCAGTGCAGTGTAATGTAGTGCTTTGTAGGTAATTCAAAGTTCTGTGTGGTGTTGCTTCTGCTCATGAGCAGGCGTGGCGCCTTGCTCGTCTCGTCAATTAATTTAATAAAAAATAAAAATGTTTTCGGCATCAAAAGTAGCTTATATCATTCTCCAGCCAATAAACTATTCGTAAAACAAAAATCATTTCGATCTGTTGATCCGTTTCTGTGTAAAACAGCACAAACACGCCTTTAGCTAAAAATCTCTTAATCAGTATCTCCATTTCAACATGGGTTGGTTCCCTTTTGCGTAACTACGTCCGATTTAAAACATTCGTAGTAAGGTATAAATAAGGTGAAATAATTATTGTCAGGGGTCAGACGGTTGGTTAACAAAATCCTACTTCCGACTATCCTACTAATATTATAAACGCGAATGTTTGTAAGTATGGATGGGTGGATGTATGTTTATTACTTTTTCACGTAAAGACTACTGAATGGATTTTAATGAAACTTTACAATAATTTAGCTTATACATCAGAATAAGTCATAGGCTACTTATTATCCCGGAAAAAGCAGATAACGCGGGCGGAGCCGCGAGCAAAAGCTAGTATAGAATAAAGCAATATTCTTTATACATACGTAATGATTTTTTGCCAAACATATACGAAAATGGAGCAAGCTATTCCGAATGCGAAATTATTTTGTTGGAAAAATCCTAACCCGCAGTAGCGTGACTACACTTTTCATGTTAGCCTGCGGTGTTTTTAAACCAAGCCCGCAAAACCTAATTCAAAGATAACAGAAATGAATCGAGGTAATTGGATTAGACTTTACGTGATTGGAATATATTTCTGCCGCAAAGCAGCAGTGTGTTGGCACGTATTTTTTGTTGCTGCGTTTCGTACGGTGAGTGAGATATCCGGAGGATCCCCCTCCCCTTCCCAATCCCTAATTATCACATTCCTTTAAGGTCAGCAACGCGCCCTTAATCGTCTGGTATTGTGGGCGTACATGGGCGGTGGAGATCACTTACCATCAGGCATTACTTGCTCGTTTGCCAGCCTATGCTATAAATAAAAAGAGTCCAGTGTATCATAATTGAAGAGTAGTTTTTTAATACTTGAGTACATTAATGTCTACAATGTCAAAAACAAAACAAACCATTTCCATAAAAGTGTTTATTCACCGAAACCTCGACTTGTATTACTCCATAACTTACTAGTGGTATCGCACCGCATAATATGTCAATGACCCTCTGAAAATAACAGGGGAGGCGCGTGTTTGCATCGTCATAAAATTCACTACCCACCGTAATACGTGGAAGTGTTTTGAAATGCATTTGATAGCAACAATTATGTGAATCGAAGGGTTTTATGTCATTTTAATTGCGATGCCCGAACGCCATAATGTTATAATGTTTTTAATAGCATAAACCGGCTAAATGGCAAATAGGTCACCTGATGGTAAGTGATCTCCACCGCCCATGTACGCTTACAATACCAGAAGAATCATGGCCGCTTTGCTTATTTTAAAGGAAAGCGTTCGGGAAGGGGAGATTTGGGCCTCCGAATACCTCACTCGCCGTACGAAACGCAACAGCAAGCCGCTAATTTACGGCGGGTTGCTGTAAGACAGTGGTAACAACTCAATTCGAGCCAGCCAATGAATTGGCTGTAGACAAAACTATCTACAGCGTGGCTCTACAATCTACATGTCGACATTTTATTTATTTATCTCAATGATGAAGCGAGCAGGTGGCTTGACTGGCAGTAAGCATCACGCCTGCCTATATACAGAATCCACACCACATAGAACTTTAATACAAAACACTACACGGCACTGATATGAGTTCATTATCCCGACACATAAGATATTATTTCTCAATGCCCAGTAATTTCACTGGCTTCAAAGCCCTTCAAAGCGAAACACACCAGTGCTTACACTTGCTTAGCGGCAGAATAGACAAAGCAGTGGTATCAACCCAGACGGCATCTTGCGAAGAACCTAACACGAAGTAAAATCATCCTTTTAACCTCAAAAATTTTCACAACAGAAAAGCCTTGCTTAAACAGAAACCCGCAGTGCAGTAAATCAAGTAACATAGTAACAATTCATACCAATAAAAACACATATTATGTTCGTAAAAACCACAAAGAATGAATTTTATATAATGATCATTTCTCAATCTGATTCCTCACGAACATTGTCGTTTTACGATTCTGAGTGAGCTTCAAATAATCCCATTAGGTATTGCGTTTTCTTTCAATTCAATTTTATTCGTAACGTGAGATCCTTGTAAATATCCGCGTTTACCGACGCCGATCAATGTAGCTCCGCCGCATTGGATAAATAAAATATATATTGTGGAATTGTGACAATCCCACTTGACAAATACTTTGATGCATTTTATATACAATGGATTTAAATGCTAGAACTTGGCTGTAAGCATATTGTTGATTGACTTGCTTCATACCAGAGGAATCATAAATGTGTTATACAGGAAGGTTATATGTTAGGAATTATACAAAATAATGAGGACTGAGAAGGGGGAGGGGATCTCATTAACTGTACAGAATATGACATTATCGCTTCCTCAGATCAAATATGAAATAATCTAAGCAGTGTTACCAGAATATTTTTTTCTCGAATCGCCTCGCCAGAGCGCTCTTGTAGCCCCGAGATAGCCCCATCAAGGCGCACAGGTAGTTAAGATGGGAAAGTTTAAATAAATTCGTGAGCTTATTATTGCTTTTATATTTATTAAATTCGTACTATTATTTAACAATATTTTTTTTTGAAATCCATGCTATAACATATACATAAAAACTATTAAAACTGATTGTTGGTGTTAAAGTTTTCTTTTTCTGCATAAAAATGATTTTTTAATTAAATATTTCTAAGAAAAAAAAATATAGCCAAATCGGCTACCTGTAGCCAGTGGATAAAATAATATCGCCGCTCGGTAAGTGAGATAGCCCGATTGGCGCTAAATAGCCCCATCTGGCAACACTGAATCTAAGATCGCCTCAGTGGACGCGGCTAGGGTTACTAGACGTAAAAAATTATCCTATTATATCAGGATTTTCAGACACATCAGGATTCGGCCCGGACTTTGAAAACGTCAGGATTTAGGAGTTTACTCCTTAAGAATCGATTTTCATATATAAAGCCGGGGTATGAAAACTTATGGGTAATAAAATCAAACTTTCTCCGTCACGTTATGCGTTATGTTCGTGCGCAAATTATATTGCGCAGCTCCCAGCACAGAGTACTCTCGGTCGCATGGTAAGACTTGCGGCATGTATATATGCGTATGTGTACTGTATAGCTAAAAATAAAAAATAAATATCGCGACCGCATATAATCATACATTATTAAGTAATAACCAACGCTCCATATAATTAATTAATAATAACCAACCATTCCATACCAACTCTATGAATAGGAAATACATGTAGTAGAAACGTGTGCACTTTTGGGAAAGGTCATATGTGGACAAAATTCACAACACCGTGGGTCTTTCCCTATAACAATATATCGTCGATGAAGTACCAATACCTCCTAAGTGTTGAGAATCTAATTTTACACCAGACTGTTTAAAATAAGGTTTTATTTTACAAAAACTGTTTAAAATAAGGGTTTATTTATTTTGATCAACTATTGATAGTATATAGTTTCCAATACATTACCTTTTTATTAGTTACTAAGGGATGTGGTTTATGTTTACGTCTATTGTAATAAAGAAGTAATTTTGGGCTAAATTCCATTTCTTGTTATACTTGTTGCACCTACCTTGTCTATCTCTGCACCATCCTAAGGTTGACTGGTAGAGAATGCCTCTGGCATTAAGTCTGCCTATATACATATTGTATATGAAGTGCAAATAAATAAAAATAAATAAATTGTCAGTAAGGAGGTATTGGTACTTCATCGACGATATACTAGTCGAGATGAGAAATCATCTTTTTTACATCGGTTATAATAAATCCTTACAAACATAACTTTCCGCTGCGTCTAGTGTATAAAAACAAACGATACTAAAGCAACGTTATTTACTAGCTAGATTCAGGTCAGCATTAAGTTGCACCATAATGGCAGTTATAGTTAAGGTTTACATCAAATTTGACGATAACAGTGTCGCTGACTTTAACATTGACTGCGGAATGTGTTGCACCTTCGTATTCCGATACTACTAGATGCCTCGATTAATTCTAGAAGCAGGGCCATATTATTCTGGAGCACAGACGCTTTCGGAGTTATATCGGTTTGGAGGTTATAAGTGAACCATCTGACAGCTATTTAACTTAAACGATAGCTTTAACTAGTGAATCATGGCCGGTTACGGTTAACAGCTAAAGTTATGTCGTCATTTAACATTCATCAAATGGAGCAATTCATGTTTTGCTTAATCGGTAATTTAACATGTTTGTCATTGCTGAAGTAAGTTGGTGTAACCCAGCGAAGTAGAAAATATTTTCTAAAAAATGTAGCCAGCGCGTTCACTTGTCTGGTGTTGGATTATGTAAATAGCTGCTTGGAATGCAATCTCGGTTTAATATCGTAATATTCTATCGTTTTACTTTATTAGCATTGCTTCAGATGCTTCAGGGTACTTTATGGCTATATAGAATAATATAAATAATCAACATAATATTAATTTGTGTTATATATGTACCTATTTTTATTATTATTTTTATTTAAACGTTTGACGAGACGAGCAGGTCGTTCGCCTGATAGTAAGCGCCTGCCCATAAACAGATACAACACCACACAGAACTTTGTATTACAAAGCACTGCGTGGCACTGAACTACGCTCCTCACCCGAGACATAAGATGTTAAATCTCATAATGCCCTGTAATTTCACTGGCTTTAACGTCCTTCAAACCGAAACATAACTGTGCTTACACACTGTTGTTTATCGGCAGAAGTAGACAAAGCGGTAGTACCAACCCAGACGGCCTCTCGCATAAGAGGGACCTACCACCTTGTGCATCTATGCTAAACCTTATGAAGATAAAATGGTGTGTATTTTCCATCTCTAGAAATTATTAAAATGAAAAATGGGACACGATAATAACTGTGTCACAATTTTAATGTAAAACTACGTCGCTGCGCTCTTTGGATCTCGGCATAATTATTTGTAGAAAACTTACGAATATGTATGATGTTGCATTTGTTGTAAAACTAACGACGGATTTGTTATTTAATGTCTGAATAAAACAAAATACTTCATTAAAAGTATATAGCATACAATATAATTTTATTTTACCTAATTGATTCTATAGCATAGATTCTATTTACAAGGTGGTCGATCCCTCGTATGTGAGAGGCGGTCTGGATTGGTACCACCAATTTGTCTATTTCTGCCGCCAAGCCACAGTGTGTAAGCACCATTGGTTTTTGGTTTAAAGGACATTGAAGCCAGTGAAATTACTGGGCATCATGAGTCTGCCTTAGTGCGACGAGCACAGTTGTGCCATGCAGTGCTTTGAAATTCAAAGTTCTGTGTGGTGTTGCTTCTGTTTATGGGCAGCCGTGGCGCTCACCATCATGCGAGCGCCTTGTTCTTCATTCCATAAAATAAAAAATAGTACCAGTACTAGTGTATGAATGCGCAAAGCCAATGTCACCTGCACGTGGTATAACTCTGCTAATTAACGGACAAGGATCCTGGCATTACGCTGGGATACCAGACAGATAGAAAAGTATAAGCATTTAAATAATAAGATATATGTACCTACAGTGTCAATGTCCAAATAAAATAAATGATTTTATAACAAAACAAACGAGGTTAAGGTCAATGAGTCTCTAATATTGTACAACAATAAAGTTTGGAAACAATCCAAATAATAACAATACAAAACCCCGAACTAAACCATTTATGATAAAACTCATCCTAAGTAAATGTGTTCTTCAACTAAGGCGTTATATGAGCATGCGAATGGGTTCGATTCTGCAATAGGGAGTTAACGGTAGAAATACAAACGACTGAATGTTAATTTTAAGCAATGAAAACCTTTAATAACTTTTATACTTATCAGTTTATCATATAACAACATTATTCATTCATATAAAATTTACCATATCTTGCAAAAATCGCAATTAGTGCAATTTCATTTGACCGGTACAGGTACCGACTGCGAAGGCGCTTTTAAAAATAATATTTTTATTTTTGACTTTTTACGCCAGAACTTTAATTTACAATATATATATTAGTAGGTGCTGTTATCCGTTGAGGAATTCCATTTTTTTACTCCAGTCTCCATACTCCGCTATCAGATTTTGACCAAATTTTTATGGAGCCACATCATCGGGACCAAAATTAAAATAAAAACCGCGATAAAATCCGTTTCAATTAGTTTTATTTTAATGTGTAACTTTCGCATAAACGTAAGAAATCATGAAGTACAAAAACAAATTTAAAATACTCTACCGTAAAGTTTACGTAATGGCGGTTTAGTATTTTTACCTTTCTACTGATAATATGGTTAATTTACTATAGTCCATAGTCAAATATTATATCATTTCAAAGTATTCCTTTTCTATGTAATAAAATTCGCTAATATAAAAAAAATCCGCAAAAAGAAACGGATACAGATTTTTTTCCTTCGAATATCCGTGGATACTGATATCCGGCACACCACTAGTTTTAACACCATGTGTACGGTGGACGCTATCCGGGCGAATATGAATATCTTACAACCAGCAAGCAATTTTCAAATTAGATCCATCTAGAGCAATATTTTAGTAAATAATGAATGAATAAGAGACCGATAGATGACGCAAGACACATTTTTAATCGTAAGAACACTTGTACCCTGACTAAATAGCTCTAAAATATTATTATTTTAATTTCGGAAGCGTAATATTTCAATTGAATTTTGATAATTATCATTTAATTAAATAGTCCTCTAAAAAATAATCTAATATTCTCGCTTGTATCACCACGTATCCCCCGAGTGAAAATAAGCGACCGATATTATTCAGCCGATATTAGGAATCGAGTGAAAATTACTGATTACATAAAATATTACTAATATCTTATCGAATATCGAAAATAATACAATATTCTCCTCCGATTGGTAGTTTTTTTAAAGACATCTGATCTGGTATTATCCTCAATTTTTGCTATGACAACCCCACTGACAGCCAGCTTGCCGTCAGCATTGTATTTTTTAGAAAATATTAAAAATAAAGAGAGTTAACTAAATTTTTAATTTGTACTTTGTATAATTTTATAGTAAAATACTATTTAACATGTACAGTTGATGAATGGCGAACGATAATCATACAAATGGTGAAGTAAACGAATCCATTGTCATGAAAAATGTGTTATTGGTATGCGTATAGTCGGACGAAACGAAAGTGATCGTGTGATTTGTACAAATTGTGATACTCATTGTTCTATAAAATGGCGCAGACGGTCCGTAACCCTATAGAGGGAAGATATCCGTCGTGTTATTTGCCTAACAGGATAAAAGAGAGACGCGCAAAGGCTCGGGCACTGAGGTAATTACTGAACGCAATTACCATATTAAATGCCGAGTGGTTTCGCAAATATATTTGTTTGTTGTGTCCTTTCGTAATACATCGTTTGTTTGATGAAGAAATGTTTTTGGTGTGATATGTGTATTTGATTTTTCACATGGTCTCAAGGCTTTTGTGTTACTTAATATGACATGTCCTGCAATTTGTATTACGTGCGAAGTCACACTGAATTTGTTGTTTGTAACAATATTAAGTGAAGGAAAATCCACGTTTAGGATGTAGTGATTAACCAGATAAAAAACTGAAAAGCAAAATAAAAAACAATTACGTTCTATCAATCTATAAGATTAGATATCTTTTTTTGTTATTATCGTTATTGAGGAGACGAACAAGTCTCTCGCCTGATGGTAAGCGCCACGCCTGCCCATAAACAGAAGCAACACCACACAGAATTTTGAATTAAAACACTGCATGGCAATGAGTCGTGCTCGTTGACCTGAGACATTGAAGTATTAGCCCAGAATCTATAATTTTGCCCCATATGGCAATATGCTCGCTTCTATCACATCATGGCTGGTGGGAGGATACTTGTATCCGACCGTATAGCAACCACCGTATACTGGTGCTAAAACTGCCATAGTCAGCCAGTGTATATCCAGTTCTCCCCAAGGGGCTTGCCCCCTGATCCTAACCCTTTCCCCATCCCTTTTCCCTTCCACTCCCCTTTGGCCCTTTGGCACGCCGGCATGATCTTGCCGACCTACGATGGACACATTGTTTATCGTTGGTCAACACTATTCTTGGATTGCGCTACCCTTACCATCAGGTGTAGCGTAGTCACTTTGCCGAGTCAAGATAAAAAAAATAAAAAAGATATGCTCATTGAGATGTAAGTTTACTGGCTACACCTCTGCCTACCCCTTAGGAGATTACAGGCAAGACTGCATACATAACATAACAAGTCCAGTCCAGTACCATGCAGTGCTTCATAAATCACTTTACATTGTGGCAGGTCCTTTGTATGTTAGAGGCCATCTGGATTGGTACCATCGCTTTATCTATTTCAGCTGCCAAGCAACAGTGTGTAAGCACTGTTGTGTTTCGGTTTGAAGGACAATGAAGCCAGTATAATTACTGGGCCTTATGAGAGTCAACTTCTGTCGTCTTACATCTCAGGATGATGCAGGGCTATGCAGCACATACTTTAAATAGATAAACACTATGTTACAGATTGGAGCAACAGCGTAAGCCTGACAAGCCGGAGGACTTCGTGTGCTACTCCGACAGTGACAGTGATGAGGAGACGCCCACACAACAGCACCAGATCCTCTCAACATCCTACAACTTTGTGGATTATGTGCGGTCCAGGGAAATACAGGCGCCTGAAGTAAGCTGTTCTAATATCTATTATAATATGTATAAAAATATCAGCTGTGCATTATACCCCAGTGCTGGGAATATGTCTCTTCTATGAATGAGAGGGGCTAGGTCTTAGTCCACCACACTGACCCAATGTAGTTTTAAAATTATTATGAATAATTCTGGTTTCCTCAACATGTTTTTTTCCCTAAAGCAATCGATAATTAACAATGACACATATAACTTAGAAAACTTGTTGGTGTATGCTCTTAGGGCTGGTTTCCATCTTGCGATGTTTGTATCAGCAGTCCATACTACCACCCGCTGAGCTATCTTAAGCAGATAAGACTAGCAAATGAGAGTTTTGAGAAATCCATAGTACAACAATAACAAATGCCTGTGCCAGATTGGTCCTGCATATGGCCCAAAGAGACATAAGAGCCAATAGTCTCTACCTGCTGCAGGATGTACAAGATCAGATATAGTTGAAGTGTCTAAATAGGAACTGATGTAAAGTGATGTCCACCCTCACAATATCAAAATAATCATGCAGTGCCACATTTAAAGGAAAGGAATTATTAATCATAATACAGTAAAATCGGCATAACTCTAACCCTGGATATGTGAGGGCGGGGTTTTCATGTATATGGTGGTCGCTATACAGACGGGTATGGGTTTTTTTTTTTTTTTTTTTTTTATCCTGGCTCGGCAAAGTGACTACGCTACACCTGATGGTAAGTGTAGCGCAATCCAAGAATAGTGTCGACCAACGATAAACAACCACGACCATCGTTGGTCGGCAATATCATGCCGGCCTGCCAAAGGGCCAAGGGGGAGGGGAAGGAAAAAGGGATGGGAAAAAGGTTAGGATCAAGGGGCAAGCCCCCTGGGGAGAACCGGATATACACTGGCTGACCCTGGAACGCGACCCACACAAGGTGGGCCACTGTGGCAGGTTTTAGCACCAGTGTACGGTGGTCGCTATCCGGTCGGATACAAGTATCCTCCCACCAGCGCTACAAGTATCCTCCCACCAGCAGGGTTTTGTGTGACCGTAAGTTTCTCGTAGTTCCTGATACCCACGGCACAAGACTCGTATCTTATTGTGGGGTCAGGGCTATGTGTGTGACTGTTGGGTGTTATTTATTTATAATTCCCATGTTTTCCTTGTTTAAATTCCTTATAATTATTTTGTCTCAATAAATACCAGAACATAATAACACTAAGGACAATGTCACATTGAATAATTATCATCGAGTGTCTTTCGTTAATCTAAAGGACGTTTTTCGCTACACTCTGGTACTTACAATAAGGATTTGCTTATCTCTGTCAAATAACACATAATCACGCCGCGTCTGTATCCTTGAAGTTATATGCACTAATGCAATTAGTGTTTCAAGATTTCACCAATAATATTTCCGTCCTATGATATGAACGAGCGAGCAAAACGGAGAGCCAGAGACACAAGGTAGGTGTGACGCTTACCATCAGTCGAACGCCTTGCTCGTCTCGTCATTCAATCAAATAAAAAGAAACAAGGCAAAGTGATCACTGCAATCTACATTCTGCATTTGACAGCCTCCGTGGCGGAGTGGGCGAGTAGCCGGCTGTGAAGCGAAAGGCCGCGAGTTCGATCCTCGCACTGAGACAAATGTTGTGTGATCCATAAATATTTGTTTTGAGGTCTGGGTGTTGTGAGACCGAAAGTCTTTCGTAGTTTCTGTTACCCACGACACGAGACTCGTATCTTACTGTGGGGTCAGGACTATGTATGTGACTGTTGGGTGTATTTATTTATTTTATTCTCACACTCGGCCTGTCTCGAAAGTGTCTAGAGGAGAGTGTCCAGCCGCTATACAGAAAACCGCCATTTACGAACTGGCGCCATTCAATGGTTTTATCAAATTATATGACAAGTCCTCGTAAACAGGGGTATTCTAGTCTATGTCATACAATAAACCCTCTTCATCCTAATGGGGCTTAAACAGTCCACCAACACACAGATTATGAATTTTACAAATATTTGTCTCGGTAAGGAGTGTCTGTTGAATATTTACGTAGTAATAATAAACTCAAACATTGCAAATCTGAGAGTTGCGAATCAAGGTTTAAAGATATAAATGTAACGGCCATGAGAATCGGCTCCATTGTACCATTTCCTTAAATCTATAAAATCCATTCTGACCTTATACTGCTTGGAGATTCATAAAAAATTACATTTGTATGAGTATTTATGTTTGTTTTGCAAATGTTCTAGAAAATTGTTAACACAATAAGAAAAACAACTAATTTATCTTTTTAGGTAAACGGGCTCTGTTTTTTATCAATACTTGACTGCACATGATATGAAAAAAACATATTAAATACTATGTTTGCCCGCGTGAAGACCACAACAAATTTTTGAATCGTATATTTAAGCGCTACTGATGTCACAGACAAAGCGGTCAAAATTACGACACCACTCTTATTGCCAGGGGTTAAAAACAAATCCATTTAAAAAAACATAAGCACACGGAATAAACATAATTTTGATTTTTTTTTAAGAAAAGGATCCGATATCAAGCCACCGAAGAGAACAAAATCTTCAAATTATAAATTAAATTAACATTATTATTTTTATTTACATTTTGATAGCATATCGTTAATCCTTTACAATCTGAAATAAAAACTATGTAATTCCCTCCATTTGGAAGATAATGCAGATGGTAGATATACACGAGGACATGAACATCATGAGTTGGGCGTGTGCTAGGGTGGCAATCTTATCTGTGGCTAGCGACTCCACACGGTTTTGACTATGAATGTATTTTTTTCATTAATGCTATAACTTGGGCTTAAACTTAAAAATTATTGGCTTACAAGACAATATTCTTTGAAATCTTTTGAATTAAATGTTGTACAAAAAATATATGTGTATTAATTTAGATGTGTTACTGAAGTCTCTGTCAACGCATTTAAAAATGAAATTATTTTTGTCGGGTACAAAAAAAAATATTTACTAGCATTCGGTCGCGGCTCCGCCTGCGTGAAATTCTGCACCGTTATATCATCGACATCTTCTGTGTTCATCAGGGATTATGTAGGATTCTAATGGTGAAAGAATTTTTCAAATCGGTCCAGTTGTTTCAGAGCCTATTCAATGCAAACAAACAATCAAATCTTTCCTCTTTATAATATTAGCTTAGAAGTCTTCAAACCTTGTAATTAAACATGCACATCATTCAGATGGTGCAAGTGATAATCGAAATCATGATCGTCACGAATTGGGTGTGTGTGTGTGACAATCTTATCTCCAATAAAGCGATTTCTTAATGACGACATTGTATGATAAAATGATAAAACATTTTTTTTTATAACATAGATCGGTAAACGAGCTAGAGGGTCATCTGATGGTAAGTGATCTCCACCGCCCATGTACGCCCACAATACTAGAAGAATCATAGGCGCGTTGCCGACCTTAAAGGGTAAGTGGTGATGGTGAATGAGTTTTATCCATGTACGGCAAAGTGACTGCACTACACCTGATGGTAAACGCAGTGCAATCCAAAAAAAACTAGCGACAACCGATAAACAATGAGTTTATCGGTGGTCCCCAGAATCATGCCGGCCTATATAAATACTTCTTTACACTCCGAAAAGGTAAGAAACAAATCGAGGGGCCTGCGACAGGACAGGCGGATGACCTATCCAGGCACAGGGATACAAGGATATACCCCTATATCCGCTCCAAACAACCATCAAGTCATGTCGCAAGCCCCTCGGGTGAACCGGATACACACTGGCTGATTCTGGAACGCGATACACACATGATGTGTGGGTTACTATAGCAGGTTTTAACACCATGTGTACGGTGGTCGTTATCCGGGCGGATATGAATATCCTACCACCAGGGATGTCTTTTTACAGGCGCGATCGGTGGACCCTTCGTACGCGACACGTCATATGCTGACACATGACATGTTCCGCGAGACTCCCATCAACCTGGGCAGCATGAACAAGGTGTTCTGCTCGCAGTGGCTCTCCGACAGGCAGGTCGTCTTCGGCACCAAGTGTAATAAGGTGAGGTGACCACTACATGTTACAGTTTGACAGCCTCCGTGGCGCAGCGGGCGAGTAGCCGGCTGTGAAGCGAGAAGTCGTGGGTCCGATCCCCGCACCAAGACAAATGTTTGTATATTCCACAAATATTTTGTGACTGTTGGGTGTATTATTATAGACAGTCCTCTTTATTTTAAAAGGTTGTTTTACATTTACAACAAATACACGCTTTTATAGAAAATCCAACTAAAAAAAAGAAAATTAATTTTAATAAATTTGAATTAAGAATAGTATTTTTATTAAATATAAATTAAAAATTGTGTAAATAAGAAATAAAAAATGTTTAAAAAAAACCGTAAGCGATCACATTTGTCTCGGGAATCAAACCGCGGCCACTCGTGTCAATCTATCGCTCACTCCGCCACGGAAACTGTCATTTTGGAACCATATCAACATGATTTTAGACATGTAGAAAGAATGTGTCGTTTTATATTGTATCGATGATTTTAAAAAGTATCAATATCGATGATCTTATATCGAGAAGAAAATATCTATATATCGTCTTGACATTAGAATGACCTTATTTTGCATCTTAAAAATCTTATACATTTCCTGGCATCCAATAAAAAAATTGTTTTAAATATAATTTCGATACTTTATATAAAATATCAATCAATCGATATTTTTTCATCATACCAACACGATTTATTTTTCCGATAACAGTTAATGGTGTACGACGTACGTACAAGATCGCTGGATGCCATACCGACGTTGAGGCCGCGAGCACCCTGGGCGGGACCCGAACATCAAACTGGTATACACGCGTTACAGATCAATCCTTCAAGGTAAATATCCTTATATATCTAATATAATATCTACTATATATCTTCTCTCTGTATATACGGTATGTAACAAAAACCCTGTCGGCCCTTTTTGGGTCGTGAAAAAAGACAGACAGTACTAAAAATAAATTTAAAAAATAAACAATAGCGAGATATTATCCTTACACAGTAGCTTTGGGAAAGAAACACATTTAAGAAAATGTTAATATGATGTAAACCTGTGCGTTTGATGTAGATACCTACATACTACATGTACGATAGATACTTAGATACCGACATATGTACTTGCTATCTCTAGTTAGAATATAGATAATAATAATGTAAAATTACTGTTTGTGGCAAAGAAAGTAACTATTTGAAAACAACACAAATGAAATAAAAGTTTAAATACAAATAAAAAATACTTTTAGTACAAAAAACATTTTCTAAACCGAAACACCTCACTTCCAAGGACTGGCGCTGTCAATATAGACAATGTACCACAGAGTTATTCTTACCATGTTATTTTCTACTTTATTGAAGTGAAACTTCTTTAGCACCGTTGTGATTTAAAAATTCGATGAAACGAAAAAGCGACATTAAAAAGAGACAAGCATATTCATAAATAGGATTTAGCCTGCGGGAGAATGGGATAGATTACAAGTATGCTATCACGTGTCTGTGCGCCTGCATACAACGAAGGCTTTTGCCTTTTTTTTTGCCTTTGCGTATTAAAATTCGATTTATGTTAATTATTCTGAAGTTTCTTGAATTGCACACATACACTTTTATATATCGGTCAAACTATAGACAAATCTCTCTACATTCAGCATAGCTTTGCTACTGTAAGATTAACAGCTTCAAACAAGTCTATTTAACAAAAATGTTGTATTGCAGAACTCTACTAGCGACGGGAGCACGTAATTCCTGCGAGCTTGCCATATACAGCCTGCCTACCCTCGATCCCGTGTGTGTGGGAGAGGCCCATAAAGACTGGGTAAGAAACTTTCATCTGTTCATTGTATTATCATTATTAATTGGCCCTGCTTACGAAAAAAAAAACAACCCAGATACTGATTTTGTTTTGATAAATTCATTAATTTAAATTGATTGATAATAATTAACACAGGGTTCGAAAATATCCGATATTTATTATAAATATCAAAATATCGGATATTTATGATATATATCCGATATATATCAAGTTTGATATATATCAATTTTGTATGAAAGCCATATTATTATTTTATTGTATTATTTATGAATACTGTTTGCATATTCCAAAATCTACTTTTAGATAAGGTATAATCAACTACAAACCATATTTTTTGTTTAAATTTCTTTTAGGGCAAAAGTGTTGCCATTTATGGATTAGAACTTACCATTAGGGAGTATGTTTTAACTCTACTCCCACGCCATCTACATTTGGGAAGTAGAAATACAGTAACAAACTCAAAAAATTACTAAACGTTAATTTTTTAAACCATTTTTGTATTGCAAAATGTTATAAATAAAATATTGATATATATCGTTGAACTCAGCTTGATATATATCGGATATATATCATGATATATATCCATTGATATATGTCCTCGAACCCTGAATTAACAACTACTTAATTAATCTTAATAACACAACATGGAACTTATTTTTCTAGATCCTAGACCTGTGTTGGTTGGACGACGAGTTTGTTGTAACGGGGTCGCGGGATTCGAAGCTGGCACTTTGGAAAGCGGAGCCGCTTGACGAGTCACTGTCTGCGCCGGCGCATCAACATACATACGCCGCTCCCGTCGCTGTTCGAGACTGCAGATCGGGTAAACTACTCCATTATTACACTCAATAGAACGTCCGACCGTCTTACCCGGGCACGGCAGTGACTGCACTGAACCTGATGGTATACGTAGTGCAGTCCAAAAAAGTCAGCGACCACCGACAAATCGTCACCAGAAAAAAGAAGAACCAGGGAAGAAGCAAATCGAGGGGCCTGCGACAGGACAAGCAGATGCTGATGCAGGCACAGGGATACAAGGATGTACTCCTATACCCGCCCCAACCAACCATAAAGTCATGTCGGAAGCCCCTCGGGAGAACCGGATATTCATTGGCTGATCCTGGAACTCTATCCACACAGGGTGTGTGGGTCACTATGGCAGGTTGACATAGTCACTTTGCCGAGCCAGGGTTTAAAAAAATACTTATTTGTGCAGGTCAGAAGGTTCGAGCGCTGACGTTCAATTCACGTTGGCGTGAGATCGCAGCGTTGACGCTGAACGGATACATCCACGTGTTCAACGCGGAGACATTCCGTCAAACTCTCTCGCGGAAACTACCATCATGCCAGGACCTCGTCTGTCTCGCTACACAGGTATGTAATACATAAATCTAAGCACTGACTTAAAAAAAAACTACGATGGCGTTACGACGCCACAGACAAATAAGCACGCACACTCACACACACACACACATACACACGCACGCACGCACACATACACACACACACACACATACACACAGAGAGAGAGAGAGATAGAGAGAGACGTACCCCCAGAAAGAGAAGGAGATCAAACCCCTTTTTTTTGCGTGTATTGTTCATGTGCGGTTGAATAAACTTTAATAGTCTTACATTTGAAGGTGTCGTGTGTAACTACATCTCTCCACAGATATCGATTCAGAAATCGTTCGGAAACATATTACTCTGAATATTTTACCTGTCAGTTCGTTTAATTCATACATTTTGTTTCCCAGGAGAGCGGCGTGTACGCGATAGGTTGTAAATCCTACACATTACTACTGGACTGCCGGACTTTACAATCTGTTAAGAAGATCACATCTCGGTACAACGGGTGCGGCATCCGATCCGCATCCTTCCGCGGATCTATGCTTACCATAGGGACGGGACTTGGTAACTATACAGTCTTTTTTTTTTTTATCCTGGCTCGGCAAAATGACGACACCACACCTGATGGTAAGTGTAGCGCAATCCAGGAATAGTGTCGACCAACGACAAACAGTGTGTCTATCGTTGGTCGGCACGATCATGCCGGCCTGCCCAACTGCTTCTTCACACTCCGTTTAAAGGACCTCATATTATAGGAAGGAGGCAACACGTGCGCCGGCAAACTGTTCCACAGATGAATGGTCCGGCAGAAGTAAGATTTAGCGAACTTTTTAGTTCGAGCCGAGATGGAGGAGACCACGAAGCTGTGGCTCCGCAAGCCAGCACGAGTGGTTCTGTTAAGGAAGGGTTAGGATGGGATATCTTTCGATGGCAATAAGCTTGACGAACCTTAGGTTCACAGATTATATATCTGTTTACCCGTTCGGAGATACAAGAGTGGGATTATAAATATTTAATCGTTGTTTTAGGTTTGCTAATGTTCTACGACTTGAGAGCGGGCAAATATCTCGAAAGCAATATACACTCCACAAAGACTGTGACGCTGAAGGCATCTAGAGGCTATGTTGTAAGTATTATATTATATTGTTTTAATTGTCTGCAAAAAAATGCAATTTAAATACTTAACATTTTAATTTAAGAAAATGTTACTAGAAATATTAACAAAACATTTCTTATCGATTAGCCATGCTAAATGTATCGATATATTTATTTTCATACACCGAATATTTTTTACTAGTATGATACTCATATCAAAAATTATATTTTTATAGGATACGAAAAATAATCGGGTAAAAGTCGCCGATATATCGACATTTCATTGAAATAGATACCGTTACTTTTAAGAAGATCGATATTTCCTACGTTCGATATGCATAACTATCGATTTATTTATTCTCTGAGATTTAACGGTAACAAGTTCATTATTTGGTGTATGCTTCAATGAAGTTTATTCTTGAAGTAATTAATAAAATATTTTTGGTCTTCTCAATGTAAATGTTGTGGCGACACACAGCACGCACAGTACAATTATTGAGGCTGCTAGAACCAGAGTGGCCTAACTGCATTTTGATGACTTTTGACCTATTTGTATTTTCGTCAATTTGAACCACGGCCGAAATGGACTTGTACTGCCATCTTTGTCAAGATGATGTTACCAATTATAGCCCGGTCTGGGCTTTTAGATTAACATTTTTAAATTACGATAATACAAACAGGTCAAAAGTCATCAAAATGCAGTTAGGCCACTCTGGATCGGACATAAACGTCAATCGATCCTAAATCGCGCTAACAAAATTTGCGCTATGATTACTACTCCTATACCGAGTGGCGATTTGGTTATCACATTAAATGGCACAGCGGTTAAAACTAGCCAATATAAGTTTGTTCAAAGAATAAAATAAACATTTATGCCAAAAAAAAAAAAATGTGTGTCTCGGGACACTCGACAGAAGTATAACTTAAACTAATGTGGGTTAAAGTGAGAGGAGGAGCCTGCCTTCTGCTGCCGTATACGTGAGAGAAAGGGAAGCCAGACAAAGAGGAGCCGTAACGCGTTACGTTACGATGCGGTTTACCCTCCTATAAGCAGTTATCACTTCATTGGATTGCTCTGCACTGCATTGTACTGCACTCTCAAAGTCCTGTCACAGTCCGGTCACATTCCGGTCAAAGTCCTGTCACAGTGCGGCACATTCCGGTCAAAGTCCTGTCAAAGTCCGATCACACTTCGGTCAAAGTCTTGTCAAAGTCCGGTCAAAGTCCGATCAAAGTCCGGTCAAAGTCTTGGCCAAGTCCTGTCAAAGCCGACTGGTCACTGTATGACGCCAACTGGGATTTCGAAAATTCTCGAAGTTCCAGGGAGTTTGGCTAACACTGGCTGGTCAACTGGCCCGCGTGACGTCTCACGGAAAGTTCTCGAATATTCTCGAACATTCTCAAACCTTCCGTTGATCGATGAACCGTTCGCGTTACGGAACGAATCAGTTCACCCTCCCATAAGAAGTTATCACTTCAATATGCAACTTTTAAACAAAATAAATACCTTATAAATTGCCACGAAATAAAACACCTTATTAAACAGTAGTTCAATGACCTGTAAAAGCGGCGACATCGCAGCGATAGGTACTTTGGCTCAGGCATGTCCGCGTCGCATCATCGCTCGTCGCTCGTGAGTCATTGACCTAGCAGTATTTGTCAGGTGATGTCCTTACGCATTTTCATGATGTTCTCAAATGTTAAATCAGAAAAAATGTAACTTGATTAAGATATCGTAGGTATTTCATTTATTTTTTTGTGTACGGTTAAAGAGAATGACATGTGGTACTTACTACACGTGGTATCATTTAATGTAATAACCTAATCGCCACGTGTGGCGATTTTCCGTGGTATATACAAGTTCCAAACATTAACCATCGGAGAGGTCGCGGCCGATCTGGTATAACATTCGCCTGACTGGAGATCTCCCCCTTTGCCAGAGGAACACGTACACCCATTCCTCTATAATGTAATTGTAATTTTGTGTAATTGTAAGGCTGCGAACTTGAAATCAGCGAGCGCGGGGCGGCGGCGGCGCGGGAGCGGCGGAGACCCGGTCTCGAAGCCAGCGGGCAGATCGCGCGGCGCTAGAACGGCGTAGTGTTGTGCATAGAGAAATTAGTGTCTGTTCGCAAACGAAATTGATGTGAATATAATGTTCCGTATAAAAAATTATTGAAATAATTTGCTCCACCACGTCGGCGAGCATTTTTGAAAATACACAGCACTACGTCAATGCAGACGCGCGGGCACCGCTCGACTATCGCGCGCCGCTTGTACGTCGCTCCTCGCGCCCGCGCCGCGCCGCTGCTTTCGAGACCATGTCCATTTAAATCTATGCATTTGATCGCGCTGCACCCGCGCCGCCGCCGCGCCCCGCTGACTTCCAGTCCGCGGCCTGACGCGCGCCGCTCGTACGCTGCTCCTCGCGCCCGCGCCCGCTGACGCAAAGTCCGCAGCCTAATGTCAATAATATCATATTGCTTTATTGGATGGATTATGTGCGTGCGTGTGTGTGCGTACATATATGTTTACCGGTGGGTTTGTCGTGCAGTTCCCGGAGGAGGAGGGGGAAGGCGGCGGGCAGGTGAAACACGCGCCCGCCATCTACACGCACTGCTACGACGACAGCGGCACCAGAGTGTTCGCCGCGGGGGGGCCGCTGCCCGCGCCGCTGCTCGGCAACTACGCCGCGATATGGCAGTAACTACACCAGCACTACCAGCACCACCAGCACATCTACACGCACTGCTACGACGACAGCGGCACCAGAGTGTTCGCCGCGGGGGGGCCGCTGCCCGCGCCGCTGCTCGGCAACTACGCCGCGATATGGCAGTAACTACACCAGCACTACCAGCACCACCAGCACATCTACACGCACTGCTACGACGACAGCGGCACCAGAGTGTTCGCCGCGGGGGGGCCGCTGCCCGCGCCGCTGCTCGGCAACTACGCCGCGATATGGCAGTAACTACACCAGCACTACCAGCACCACCAGCACATCTACACGCACTGCTACGACGACAGCGGCACCAGAGTGTTCGCCGCGGGGGGGCCGCTGCCCGCGCCGCTGCTCGGCAACTACGCCGCGATATGGCAGTAACTACACCAGCACTACCAGCACCACCAGCACATCTACACGCACTGCTACGACGACAGCGGCACCAGAGTGTTCGCCGCGGGGGGGCCGCTGCCCGCGCCGCTGCTCGGCAACTACGCCGCGATATGGCAGTAACTACACCAGCACTACCAGCACCACCAGCACATCTACACGCACTGCTACGACGACAGCGGCACCAGAGTGTTCGCCGCGGGGGGGCCGCTGCCCGCGCCGCTGCTCGGCAACTACGCCGCGATATGGCAGTAACTACACCAGCACTACCAGCACCACCAGCACATCTACACGCACTGCTACGACGACAGCGGCACCAGAGTGTTCGCCGCGGGGGGGCCGCTGCCCGCGCCGCTGCTCGGCAACTACGCCGCGATATGGCAGTAACTACACCAGCACTACCAGCACCACCAGCACATCTACACGCACTGCTACGACGACAGCGGCACCAGAGTGTTCGCCGCGGGGGGGCCGCTGCCCGCGCCGCTGCTCGGCAACTACGCCGCGATATGGCAGTAACTACACCAGCACTACCAGCACCACCAGCACATCTACACGCACTGCTACGACGACAGCGGCACCAGAGTGTTCGCCGCGGGGGGGCCGCTGCCCGCGCCGCTGCTCGGCAACTACGCCGCGATATGGCAGTAACTACACCAGCACTACCAGCACCACCAGCACATCTACACGCACTGCTACGACGACAGCGGCACCAGAGTGTTCGCCGCGGGGGGGCCGCTGCCCGCGCCGCTGCTCGGCAACTACGCCGCGATATGGCAGTAACTACACCAGCACTACCAGCACCACCAGCACATCTACACGCACTGCTACGACGACAGCGGCACCAGAGTGTTCGCCGCGGGGGGGCCGCTGCCCGCGCCGCTGCTCGGCAACTACGCCGCGATATGGCAGTAACTACACCAGCACTACCAGCACCACCAGCACATCTACACGCACTGCTACGACGACAGCGGCACCAGAGTGTTCGCCGCGGGGGGGCCGCTGCCCGCGCCGCTGCTCGGCAACTACGCCGCGATATGGCAGTAACTACACCAGCACTACCAGCACCACCAGCACATCTACACGCACTGCTACGACGACAGCGGCACCAGAGTGTTCGCCGCGGGGGGGCCGCTGCCCGCGCCGCTGCTCGGCAACTACGCCGCGATATGGCAGTAACTACACCAGCACTACCAGCACCACCAGCACATCTACACGCACTGCTACGACGACAGCGGCACCAGAGTGTTCGCCGCGGGGGGGCCGCTGCCCGCGCCGCTGCTCGGCAACTACGCCGCGATATGGCAGTAACTACACCAGCACTACCAGCACCACCAGCACATCTACACGCACTGCTACGACGACAGCGGCACCAGAGTGTTCGCCGCGGGGGGGCCGCTGCCCGCGCCGCTGCTCGGCAACTACGCCGCGATATGGCAGTAACTACACCAGCACTACCAGCACCACCAGCACATCTACACGCACTGCTACGACGACAGCGGCACCAGAGTGTTCGCCGCGGGGGGGCCGCTGCTCGGCAACTACGCCGCGATATGGCAGTAACTACACCAGCACTACCAGCACCACCAGCACATCTACACGCACTGCTACGACGACAGCGGCACCAGAGTGTTCGCCGCGGGGGGGCCGCTGCCCGCGCCGCTGCTCGGCAACTACGCCGCGATATGGCAGTAACTACACCAGCACTACCAGCACCACCAGCACATCTACACGCACTGCTACGACGACAGCGGCACCAGAGTGTTCGCCGCGGGGGGGCCGCTGCCCGCGCCGCTGCTCGGCAACTACGCCGCGATATGGCAGTAACTACACCAGCACTACCAGCACCACCAGCACATCTACACGCACTGCTACGACGACAGCGGCACCAGAGTGTTCGCCGCGGGGGGGCCGCTGCCCGCGCCGCTGCTCGGCAACTACGCCGCGATATGGCAGTAACTACACCAGCACTACCAGCACCACCAGCACATCTACACGCACTGCTACGACGACAGCGGCACCAGAGTGTTCGCCGCGGGGGGGCCGCTGCCCGCGCCGCTGCTCGGCAACTACGCCGCGATATGGCAGTAACTACACCAGCACTACCAGCACCACCAGCACATCTACACGCACTGCTACGACGACAGCGGCACCAGAGTGTTCGCCGCGGGGGGGCCGCTGCCCGCGCCGCTGCTCGGCAACTACGCCGCGATATGGCAGTAACTACACCAGCACTACCAGCACCACCAGCACTAGCGGTAACCACCAATATGGCTCTTGTATACCAACTTCGGGACGGCATCATTATTCTGCTCACCGTCAAAAATTACAGTGTTCCTCAACTGTCAACTGTACTGCACTCTTCTTACCATCAAATGCAACTCACTTAACTGTGTCAGGATAAAAAAAAGTGTGCGTCTCGGGACGCTCGACAGAAGTGATAACTTAAACTAATGTGGATTTAAAGTAAGAGTGGAGCATGCCTACTGCTACCGTATGCGTGAGAGAAAACGTGTTACGTTACGAAGTCTGGTCCAAGTCCGATCGAAGTCCAGTCAAAGCCCTGTTAAAGTTCGGTCAAATTCCTGTCTAAGTCCGGTCAAAGTCCAGTCAAAGCCCAGTCAAAGCCCTGTCAAAGTCCGGTCAAGGTCCTGTCAAAGTCTGGTCGAAGTCCGGTCAAAGCCCTGTTAAAGTCCGGTCTAAGTCCAGTCAAAGTCCGGTCAAGGTCCTGTCAAAGTCCGGTCGAAGTCCGGTCAAAATCCGGCCAAAGCCCTGTCAAAGTCCGGTCAAAGTCCGGTCAAAATCCGGTCAAAGTCCTGTCAAAATTCGGTCGAAGTCGGGTCAAAATTCGGTCGAAGTCCGGCCAAAATCATGTCAAAGTCCTGTTAAAGCCCGTCGAAGTTCGGCCAAAGTGCGGTCAAGATCCTGTCAAATTCCGGCCAAAAACCGGTCAGAATTCGAACAAAATCCGGTCCAAGTCCGAAAAGCTGACGGCACATTACAACAATGTTTGAAAAGCTGAAGTCATGGTGGGGAAATCTTTCTAAAACTCCAGGGTAACTTAGAGGTAGGCAGCGGCTTGGCTGTGCCCCTGGCATTGCCGATGTCCATGAGCGGCGGTGACCGCTTACCATCAGGTGGGACCGCTTGCTCGTCTGCCTATCAAGGCAATAAAATAAAAAAATAAAAAAAACACTAAGTTAATGTAATTTTAATCTCGCACCAGACCAAGGTATCCCTTCCCTTTCGAGGAAGGAGTTTGGACCAATATTCCACGCGCTGGTTCAATACAAGTTAGTGAAACACCATAGTTTCGTTCGTATACTATAAGTGAGGGTGGTTTCTAAAGAACTTGAAACTTCTTTACCCATATGAAATAGTGATAATTAAAAAAGGATTTGGGGAAGAAATCACATAAAATTTCTATTTACCACCAATGTGTGTAAATCTATCGAGTCAGCGCGGACGGAAAGGCGAAAAGACAACTAATCAGATGACAATTGAAAATCAACCTTGTGTCATTTAATTGTCGATATTATTTTGTATAACAAACATATAACACTAGTTCGAAGTGGTTTTTTGTTTTGTCATACAAATATCAGTCTTATATTAAAAGACATAAGGTTTATTCTTTAGTTGTTAAGCACGTTACCGTCGGCGTAATAAATTAGTGTTGCTCTTAAATAATTTGAGCATAATTTCGATGACTTTCGAAAATCACATCCAAGTGCTTCTGATAAATTTGCAATAATTCAATGTAAATAATAGGTTTTTTAGTCGTATGAATTAGTGTATGCCAGTTTAGATTAGTAAAATGATATACGCGCGCGATCGACGTGATTTATCGATAATAAGCAATAAGTGTTGTACATTTGTTAGTTCATGTTTACCAATAGGGACGTCGACAAAAATATCGACTATAGTAATGTATATTGATGGTGAATTTCGGCATGATATCGATGATTTTTTAATATGACTTAAAAAAGGTGTATTTGGGCCAATGTTCTTTCGTTCTAAAGTAATGGCTCTTGAATGTTTCAAAAGAGGAGGTAAACATTAAGATTTCTTATAAATGGTGTGATATCAAATTTAGGTATAATTTATGTTCTGTCATTTCTTAAAATTAAGAATTGCAAACAATGCACGCTTATATTTGTGAAATTGAACTAAATTTCAGGTTGTGAGGATCAGAGTGGCTTGTCATTAAAAAACAAATAGTGAGTTTTGGTATGAATGCTGTGGCGTTGTATCATAACTTAATTTAGTCGATTTTTTTTTATTTCAAATTAAAAACAGTTATTTTAATATCGATTTTAGTTACAATATTTTATTATAATCTCAGTTAGGCCACTCTGGTTTTGACATCCTCGTTTGTGATGCTATTGTGTTCAAAATTGCGTAAGTTGAGAATTGACTTTATAAATGTAGATTATATTTTTACTATTTGTGTGGAAAGCAAATATTGTTTATTATATTAAAAAATATATACATTTAAAATGTGACAAGATTTTGTTGCATTTACCTTAAAGTATCGATATTTCTGTCTGTCGACTTTATCGATACTGTAGTAGACTCCGATATATTGCATTCGATAATTTTTATTACTCTATAATTGATCGAGAGCATAAAACATCGATATTAAGCTATAAAAACATCCCAGAAAAGCCTTTTGGGTGTCGAGTTATCGATAGTTTTCAACCGATAAGCATGAAACATCGATACTTTTTATTCTGTAGTGTCTAAGTCCCATGTAGGCTTACGTCAAAATCGATAACGAATATAACCTCACGTCGATCGCACGCGTATTGAAAAACTATCAAAAAAATGTAAAGTATATTTATTTAGATCTTTTCGAATATTAGTCAAGGGTTCGATGTATTAAATATATGGTCAGCGTACATACATCAGCACATGCTAACCTTGATAAAAGTAACAATTAATCTATTAAAACCCCTGAAGTTAATTACAAAAAACTCTGTAATTTCTAAATAACAAATAGCTCTGTAATTTCTATATAAAATATAGTTTCGAAATTACAAAAAGCTCAAATTTATAAACTACAAAAAGCTCTGTAATTTATAAATTACAAAGAGCTCTCATTGCTAAATATCAATTACTTTTTAATTATTATTTTTATTTTTCTAAATAACATTGGGGTTTAAACATTTATGCAATTTTTTTTATAAAAAAATGTACCACATGTTACATAATTCCCTCTTTATTGGCCGGTGTTGGTTTTTGTATACGCCGACCATAGACAACGAGGTGTGTATCGGTCTGTGGCACGATTGTGTTGCGTCGTGTGTTTCCTTTCATAAGAACAGTCAAAATAATGTACGCTATCCCATGTCATTTATATGGGAATACGTATATTATTTATATGCACTCCCATATAAATAATATGGGAACACTCGAAATATATTCTAATGTTATACAATTTAAAAATGGCGTGACATTTTTGACAGTTTTTGCACTTTAACATTTATAATACGTGAAGTTCTTATGTGGAGTTAGACCAGCGTCATAGCCAACAACATCCGTGATCAACAACAACGGGCGCTTGTGTAACGAGGGGGTGTGGGTTCGATGCCCACGCCTATGACATATTGTTTAATCAAAGAACTTAAATGGAACCTAAGAAATTCAGTATTTTTTACAAACATTATTTTTATAAAAAAAAATACAAGTAATAAAATCTAATTACATTGTTTGACAGATAAATCGATACCTACACCAAAACATTGGATAATAGTGAAGCTATTTAGTAATTTGAAATAACTAAACTGTCAAAAACATCATGCCATACTCCTACCTTTATTAATTTATATTCCGAATAACTTTATTGTCACATAACATTTCATGAATGTAATACATGAATATATTGTATTAAGGTTGAGTTAATACAAAGATTTCATTCGTGACCCTGGCGGCACATGTGATTATAACTTTACAAAAAATATTTGTAAAAAATGCAAAATGTCAGTTTCGAATTTTGCCGCTAGAGGCGCCTGTGAGGTTTTTGTGTTGCCAGCAAGAAAAAACACCACGACAAAATTTGGCACGCGCGTGTATGCCGTATTACCTCAGTATAATAAGCGGAACGAGGCGGTCGGGTTTATTTAATGTCAATTAGTGTAACTTATGTAGGAATATCGCTTAAGGTGATCTGGTTAAGTTTTAAAGAAACCACAGGAGTGCTCAGTCGGAAATGCTGAACCCAAATCGCACCAGGGGTACGATCCATCTATTAAAACGCATGAATAAATAAGGTCCAGCTTTTGTCTGGAGTGTGTAAATATATCTGCCATTGCATATTTCATTGAAGAATGGTTTTTGTTAAAAAAAATCTTTAAGCTACTTTTTACAATGGTTCAAGAAGAGAAAAATAACGGACTAGTACAAATTTAAAAAGTAGCATAATGTATGTTTTCTTAGTCCACCATTATAATATATTTATAATTGTTGTCTTGGTCTGCTATTCAATGTAGCAAATTATAATGTAATATATAGTGTATATATACTGCCACTCACAGGCATGAGTCGTGAGCATAGACGGACAGTAGTAGGCAGTTGGGAGTCCAATAGACAACGAGCATTTACTGACGAACCAATCGCATGAAGCATCGGCGCCGCGCGTTACCTCATTCCACCAATCAGAACTATAAATGAGCTAATGCGCAGGTCACGACTCCTGCCGGTACATGTTTTTTTTTTTTTTTTTTTATCCTGGCTCGGCAAAGTGACTACGCTACACCTGATGGTAAGTGTAGCGTAATCCAAGAATATTGTCGACCAACGATAAACAATGTGTCCATCGTTGGTCGGTAAGATCATGCCGGCCTGCCAAAGGGTCAAGGGAGAGGGGAAGGAAAAAGGGATGGGGAAAGGGTTAGGATCAGGGGGCAAGCCCCCTGGGGAGAACCGGATACCCTTGGAAGTGAACGGCAATGTACACGTTACTACGCATCGGTCGCTTGACAGTGTCAGAAGTTGTCAAAGCCTTTGTACTAAAAGATGCCTTATCGAGAAAAAAATAATTTAATTGTATATTTTCCGACCGCCTTGTTTCAGTAGGGCTTATCAGTTTTCATGATAAAATGGCCCACTGCCGTTTTGTGATGGAAACTAGCTATGTAATGTGATAGTTGTAGTCTAGACTAAAGGGAGGTGTGATTGTCGACGCTAACATTGTGGTTTTTACATGTAATTTCTTACTGAATATTCATACAAATGATAAATGATTTGGATATACTGGTTTCTGGCTTTTATTTTTACTCCTTTAACACTATACCCTAAGAACCCCGCATACTACGACGGAATGTGACGGATCAGCCGCTCTTCTATTTACAATATTATAACACCATCCACTTTATTCTGCCGTCCATTTATAAAAAGGCCGGGAATAAAATCAACGTGCATTAAACTTTAGTTTAGGGGGAAATAGAAAGTGGGAAATAATATCCCCAAAAATGATAAATCATAAATTTTTATGAACAGTATTTTTCCACTTTTTTACATTACTCAAAATTAATTTACACATAACGGTCTTTTAAGTAAGGAAATCATCCATGTATAGGATAAAATTAAAACAAAATTACAGATAAGATTTTAATGGTGATCATAATTTTCAATGTTATAAAAAGCTTTATCAAAACATAAGTGCAAATACGCAACATTTCCAAAATACTGTTTTACATAAAATATACAAATACACAATAAATGCTCAGGTTATGGCTGCGGCGGTACCCAGCCGACGGGTATGGCGGATCCTACAGCGTTCACATACTGGTCCCACTGGGATCTGTAATTGAGGAAGAAAATATTATCACGCTACGGCCCACGGGAGCGGACACTTATATATACGGCAGTGAAACCGCGCGAGATAGCTGGTATACTATAAATAGGTAGAAAAACTCTATGGAACCAGCTGTCGCCGGCGGTCTTTCCGAACCGTTTCGACTTGGGAATCTTCAAGAAGAGAGCGTATTCTTTCTTTAAAGGCCGGCAACGCATTTGCAAGCCCTCCGGTGTTGCAGGTGTTCATGGGCGGCGGTGATCACTTTCCATCAGGTGAGCCTCCTGCCCGTTGGCCCCCTTTTTCCATAAAAAAAAAATCGCAATGCAAGCAGAAGCGAGGGAGGTAGAAATGTTAAAAAATATCGAGACAATATCTTTTCTGCGATGCATCGATAATTTTTTGGCGATATATTTTGAGCCTATCTAAATCAATATCATTTTTAGAAAATGTCATTTTATTCGTGTTTTATCAACTTAAACATAAACTTGGAAGAAAAATATGACTCTTCCTGACATCTATTGGCGAATAATAATACTACTTTTTTGTGAGCACAACAGCAGATGGCGTTGTTAAGTAATATATAATCTGAATCTCGGAAATGGCTCCAAAGATTTTCATGAAATTTAGTATGCAGGGGGTTAGGTTTCATTATTAGAAAACGAAAAAAAACAATTTTCAACCGAGCAGAGCTCGGTCGCCCAGGTACTATTAATAATTTGTAAAATAGATGCCATGAAATGTGGACAAAAAAAATAGTGATAATGGGCAGACCTACTGACCTGACTGCAACAAATCTCTCCATGTCGCCCACATAGTTGCCCTGCGGCAGGGTCCCACCAAACAACGCTACCCTCCACTCTTGCAGGTTATTCCGCACCTCCCTCTCCATCTCCTGTGATGCTGTGCCAACTTCCTCGACATCCTCAGCCAGCTGGGCGCGAAGATCTGCTTCCTCTCTCTCGTATATGCTCAATTTTTTGTGCCACAGGAGTTTTAGTTTTTCTGTGGAATGAGAAATGTGTTTTTGATAGTAATGTAAGAAGGAATGGCATTGTTGTGCTGAGGTCTCAGGTTCAATCAGGTCAGGAAAATATGATATTGGTGTTTTTTTATAACAAAGTGCTCCATATCTGCCTGGGGTTTGGAATTATGCCCTGTACAGCAATAGACTCGACTCCTATCCGTATATAAATAAGAAAGAATTACTTGATATAAGCAACAATAGCTCAGCAGAAAGTAGACTGACTGCTGACACAAAAGAGGAAGGTTCAGGCCCCAAAAGCATTCACCTCTGACTGTTCTTCATCACATTTGTATTGTTTACTCTCAACTAAGAATAATCTTTCTTATTTTTTTTTTATTTTATTTGATTGAATGACGAGACAAGCAAGGCGCTCGCCTGATGGTAAGCGCCATGCCTGTTCATAAACAGAAGCAACACCACACAAAACGTTGAATTACAAAGAACTGCATGACGGCAGAAATAGACAAAGCAGTGGTACCAACCCTGACGGCCTCTTGCATACGAGGAACCTACCACCACCTTATATGTCTTAATATAATATTATCACCTATGTTATTGTTGAATGCCAGAGCTTCCTGTTCTGAAACGTTCTCTCCTCTCCCCTTTGCTGTGTTCATCTTAGCTTTACGTAACTTTATCAATGCATCCAACTTCACCAAACACTTCTTAGCATCATGTTTCTTACGGAGAACATCTTTAAGTACAGTATCGGCTACGACTTTGGCTTCTTCTTCCTGTAAAGAAACACAATTTTCGTTAATATTCAATATAAAATATTTATACCTGACTGGATTTACATCGATATACTCATCTCATCATTCAATTAAATAGAAAACAAAAATAACATGATGATCATATTAAGTATACTAACTGAAAAAAAAAATATAGTTAATAATATACAACTTTTAAATCATTATCAATAAGCTATTTAATAAGTAAATTAGGAAACTAACCTGTTTCACTTTATTGATGTCATCCTGAACCTTTTGCAAATATTCATCAATCTTCCTAGATTTCTCTTCCCTGTCCTTTTGTCTTTGTTCTTTCTCCAATTTAATTTCAGCCTTGAGCCTTTTTAGACGCATTCGTTTTGCATGTCTTTTAGCAATCAACTTCTTTAGAACATTAAAATCAAGTTGATTAACACAATTGAGAGCATTATTGATTTCCTTCTTACTATTTTCAATTTCATTTAATTTCAAACCCCATTGTTCATCAGAAAATGTACTCATATTTTCCCTTATCACATTTTCCTTTGTTTTCAAATTATCAAGCAGAACTAATATATCTTTAAATTTTTCTCTTAGAACCGATATATTGATTGGAGATATAGGTTTTGGTGGTTTTGGAGGCAACTGAGACTCGTAATATTTCAATAAATCAACATCATCAGGTTCCGTTGGCTTGACTTCCAGGGGCGGAATCAAATACGGAGGTGGTCGAGGAGGTGGTGGAATTCTAACAATATGTTGGAATGTAAACCAATTCCCTCGGTAATTAAAATTATGATTATACATGATTAAATTATAAAAATAATAGAAAAGTTTATGATTATGAAGTGGTTGTGTCAGGTAGTTGTGGCTCCGCGTCTTTCAGAACCTGCTCCGCAGTGATATAGTCTTGTTGTTCTTTCAGGTCTTGTTCAGTTTCCAATATGTTCTTTAAATCTGCAAATGCTTTTACTAATCTGTAAAAGAAATGTGTATTTTTTTGTGTTAAATGACAGTGTTTAAAAAAAAAAATGCTACCAAGCTTAATTGGATGCAAATATGCAATAACATTTCAACATTAAGTAAAAATAGAAATATTTATTTTATTTTGCTAAATTCATTCCCTGAAATTAACAGTTTAAAGTTATATTTTGCATAATTGTACATGGGAAATGATCAATTTTTTTTTTTTAAATATGGAATTTAACCATTTTGAATCTAATGATTTTTTTTTTTTTTCCCTTTTATACTATCTACAATCGGCTTCCTTAGCCATAATTAGATGTGGTCTCGGTGGGATGTGTCATTTTGGTGATCCTCCATTGAGAATCCCCATCACATGATTATAATTAATCTCTGAGATCAAATATATGGTATCTTTTTAATCTGGTTACATTTTCTTGTGTGTTCAGAAGACCTTTAGCTAGTTTATTTGTATGTTCGTGTAGTCTCTCTTTGTAGCGTTTAGTGCACTTGTTAACTTCCTCTTTGACTGTGGGCATTTCTAGGTACTCATGTATTTCTGAATTTCTCACAAACCACGCTGCGCTCGATATTGACCGGAGGGCAATATTTTGAAATCTTTGCAGAATCTCTATGTTGGAGTTACTAGCAGAGCCCCACAGTTCTATTCCATAGGCCCATACGGGTTTAATAATAGCTTTGTATATCAGTAGCTTATTGCTAAGAGATAGCTGTGATTTCCGTCCTGTTAACCAGGCTAGGTTTTTTAACAATATTGTTGCCTCCTTTTTCTTCGTCTTGATATGCTTTGCCCAATTAAGCCTTCGGTCTAGATGTAGGCCTAAATATTTCACGCAATCACTAGTTGGTAATGGCTTTCCATCCATGCATACAGGTGAGCATTCCCCTCTTTTAAGGGTAAAGGTGACATGTATGGACTTTGTTACGCTAGCTTTTATTCTCCATTTATTTAGCCATTGGTCTATTTTATTAATTTGCATTTGTAGTCTCTGAGATGCAATATCTGGGTCCTTATCGCTGGCAAGACATGCAGTATCATCAGCGTATGTTGCTGTTGTTACACCATCGGTGCTTGGTAGATCCGCCGTGTATATGGTATACAACACCGGACCCAGCACTGAGCCTTGTGGAACTGACGCAGTAATAGGGTACAGTTTTGAGTACTCTTCCTCATATTTAACTTGAAAACTTCTTTCATGCAGGTAAGATCTAACAATCATGTAGAAGGAGTTCGGTAGAACTAATTTGAGTTTATAGAGTAGTCCATTATGCCACACTTTATCAAATGCTTGCTGTATATCCAGGAATACTGCAGAGCAATATTCCTTTCTCTCTAGTGACTGTCTGATCTTGTGAACCACTCTGTGCACTTGTTCAATTGTAGCATGGTTTTCTCTGAACCCAAATTGATGGTCAGGGATTATCTCCTGTTCCTGTAAGACTGGTTTGAGTCTTTGAAGGAATAGTTTTTCAAATACCTTTGAGAGAACTGGGAGAAGGCTTATGGGTCTGTATGAGCTGGGTTCAGTTGGTGGTTTCCCTGGTTTTGGCAACATACATATCTGTGAGATTTTCCAGATTTTTGGGACATAATTGATTCTAAAAATAGCGTTACACAGCATGGTCAGATATACTATTGGTTTCCTTGGTAAGTGTTTAAGTATTTCACTAGTTATTAGGTCAAACCCTGGCGCTTTTTTGTTTTTTAGCTGGTGGATTGTGCGTTTCAGCTCTTTTGGAGTCACTGGTTTTAATGGCAGAGATAGTTGTTGATCACAATTGATAAGACTATCAACCTCTTCCTCAAATTTAGCCATTGTTGATGGATTTGGAGTGAAGATCTTGCTCAGGTGTTCTGCGAATAGTTCAGCTTTTTCATTTGGTCTCCTAGCCCAGGCTCCTATGTTGGTTTTTAGTGGAGGAACAAAATAACGTGGTCTTTTAAAGTTTTTTGTAATCTTCCATAGCGAGTAATTATCTCTGTTCTGTGTTGACAATGCAGAAAGTTTTTGTTGTAGAGTAGTATTCCTGTTTTCATAAATAATATGTTTCAATTCTCTTGAGGCTTTATTAAATTCTGTTTTATCAAGTTCTGATCTCGTTAAATGCAATCGCCTCCTGATTTTGCGCTTTTCCCTCAGTTTGAGCCGTATTTCCAGTGGTATATCCATTTTATTGACTGGGGTATTCAATGTCGGTGTAGCAAGCCATGCCGCCGTTTGTATTAAATTTGTGATGTAAAATGCTGCATCATCTACTTCAGTCGCAGTTTTAAGTCTCACTTTTAGATTAATTTCATCTTCAAGGTATTCTGCAAACGCATTCCAATCAGTCTTATGATTACTCAATTTTTGACCATGTTCTCTGTGTATAGCTGTTACACTCAGTGTCACTAAGACTGGGGAGTGATCAGATACAGTGTCAAATAATGACTCTATGTTCAGGTACGCATTCGAGACCCCTCTCGTAATGAAAAAATCCAGGAGATCTGGCAATCGTTTTGGATCTGTTGGCCAGTAAGTAGGTTCGGATGTAGATAGTGCTGTTAATTTGAGACTGTTGACACACTTTATGAGCTCTCTTCCTCTTGTAGTTGTAAGCCTGGAACCCCATTGGGTATGTTTACTATTCCAATCTCCACCACAGATATACCTGTGCCCTAGTGTGTTAAAATATCTGAGGAACATGTCTTCTTTGATATTATGTTTGGGTGGACAATAGACAGAGCTTATGTTAATGGAACCATTATTTTCCTCTACAGTAACAGTAGTAGCTTGTAGCCAGTCTTCCTTAAATTCACTGTATAGATGGTGTTTAATATTACTTTTGACTATCAGTGCAGATCCACCATGAGATGTGTCATCAGGGTGATTTGTGTTATAAACTGAATAATTATTTATTTTGAATGTTTTTCGGTTATTAAGGTGAGTTTCTGATATAAGAGCAACATCTATATTATTTATTTGAAGTAATATTTCCAGTTCTTGTTTGTTTGGCAACAAGCCATTGATATTCCAGGTGGCTATTCTTAGTGAGGTCATTGTGCAAGTCTACTGATGAGTTTCGTGAGCAGGTCCATCATGGTGCTCATTTGTGTAATAAGAAGATCTATTCTCTCACTTTGTTTTATTATTAGAGCTTCCAGCTTATACGTATGTTCTTGGGGGCAATGCTCAGCATTTGTTCTCTGTGACTCGTTATGGTCAACGTTTTTTATCTTGCAAGTATTATTTATTCCATTATGCACTGTTGATGTATGATTTTTATTTTTAACCACCTCGCTATATTGTATTCTCTGTGTATTTTGATGGTCTGTTATTCTTGTTGTTGGTCTTGTTATTGTATGTTTTGTTGGTGTTTGGTCATTGTAATTATCTTGTTCCACAGATATAGGAGTATTTGCCACTTCTGTAGTCTTCTTTGCTTTTGATCTTTGATACAATTGTATGATGCCAGTTTGTTTTCTGTTAAGGATTTCCTTGTACACTTTGCACCCTTTGTAGCTAGCAGGGTGACTTCCTGTGCAGAGTGTACAAACTGCCGGAGTGTTGGCGTTCATTGTACATGATGTAGTTTTATGAGGTCCAGCACATTTCACGCATCTGTATGGTCGCATACAATTGTTTTTTGTGTGTCCGTATTGTTGGCACCTCTTACATTGTGGTATTGATGTCTTTCTTTTAGGATCCTCAATAGTAACTTTCTGGTGGTAAATAAATTGGATATCTTTCACTTTCTTATTATTCTCATGAGGAAGTACGTTAACAAAGAATGTGTTTAATGGTTCTTTGGTGCCCTTTTTGCGAGCAGTTACTATTTCTCCTTTTACTTTATTACCTGTCTTTTCTATTGCTTCTATGATTGCTTCTTTAGGTGTGCTGAAGTGTAGGTGCTTGATAACAATTCTCATACATTTTTCATCTTTTTGGGTGAAAGTGGTGTACCAGTGTCAAGGATCTGGGACTACATATCGACTCCACCCTGAGCTGGCGATCCCAGATAAACTCTGTTAGCCAGAAGGTCACCGGCACTCTTTGTGCTTTATATCGCCTAAAAAACTTGCTTCCTTCTAAGACCAAGACTTTGCTTGTGCAATCCCTTATTCTTCCGGTAATCGATTATGGTGATGTGTGCTATTTTGATCTGAATGCAGATCATCTTAACAAACTTGACCGTCTTCTCAATAACTGCATTCGATTTATCTATAATCTTCGTAAATATGACCATGTTTCTTCCTGTCGCGCGCAGTTAAAATGGCTACCTATTCGCCAACGCCGATCTTTGCGAGCACTCACAACTCTCTTCTCGCTGCTTACATCCCCCTCCCCGCCTTCTTATTTATCTTGTCACTTTACTTACCTTTCTGACAGCCATGACAGGAATCTTCGCTCTTCTAGTAATCTTCTCCTTAAATGTCCCCCTCATACCTCTGACTTCACCCACTCTTCTTTCGCTATTCAATCTATACTTCTCTGGAACGCACTCCCACTCGAAATCAGGTTGTGCACTACACGAGTAGCTTTCAAAACACGAGTTCGTCAACTATTGTTGGACGGAGTGGCAGAATCAAATTAATTTGTTTATATACATATGTATTATATAATATATTTATTATATTGTATTTAAGTATATTTTATTATATTTAATTCGGTATTTTAATGTTTAATATTTCTTTAATACGTATCTTCTCTCCTTTTTTTTTGCACCTACTTTGTTCATCTCTGCATTACCCTACGGTTGACTGGTAGAGAATGCCTTTGGCATTAAGTCCGCCTTTATACATTTGTATATAAAGTGTAAATAAATAAATAAGTATGACCTATTAGTCCTTTTTTTCTAATGTGTTCAATTAGAGTTTTGTATTTGTCTATTGAGTAAGATGATATTATTAATTGATTCCTTGACACCACTTTGTATGTATAATCATGGTTTTCTATAACTTCTTCAATAAAAGCAGTGAGTTTTTTAAGATCTTCAATACCATACAACATAATTGGTGGTGGTTTTGAAGCTTTCTTTGTTTTTTGGGATGAAGTTGCACTATCACCTTGATTGTCAACATCTAATAAGGTGAAGCTATTTGATGTCTCAATTTCTGGTGATGACTTCTGAGTAAGTTGGTCCATGACTATGCCCCTGTGATCATTTAAGACTTGTTCTCGTGTTGAGTTGCGTTTAAATACTTTTGGTGTTGTTTCAGTTTCCTCTGGTGAGCGGTATCTCTTTTGGTTATGTTCGGGTACTCTTTGCCATGGTACTGTAGAGTATGGGCTAGAGTTGTGAGTGTCTGATTCTTTTTCTGTCGACTTTTCATGGTTATTAGTGTTATTTTTCTTTGTTGCAGCATTTTTATAATCACTAAAAGATGACGAACGTTGTCTACAAAATAGCCCGGGGTGAAATATTTGCTGTGTTAAGATTTTGGGTTTGTCAGTTTGGGATGACTCCTTTTGTTGCAAGACTTTGCCCCCCCCAGAATACGTGGGGCAGCCTGAGCCATGCTCAGGAAGGGATTCTCCAGCTACGCTGGTACCCTCCTGGGGTAGTTTGTCTTTAAGGCTTGCTTCCATTATTGTTGTAATTTTCGGTTCAGGGTTTTCTTCCCCTATCTGGTTATTCGGTTATGGCGCCGAAGATTCGCCCTCGTCCTTCATTTTTTGCTATTGTAGTCACGAGGTAGATGTTAATGTGCAAATCTCGTTGATTGACTACAACATTGCCCAGGGGGTACGACCTGCGAGAAGCGGGTCTATCACTAGACCCGCGGCGGCAGACTGGTGATAGCGTGGACGTAAATGAATAGGACTTGTTGATGCGCGCCTAATAGTTCAGTTTGCACACCTGAACATACGCTCCGGCAAGCTCAGCATTTTTTAGATGTATGATCCCCAGAATAAACCATACACCACCGAGACCAACATCAACCTACCCCCCTAATCTAATGAAAATAGCAAAATAAAATCAATATCTAAAGTTTTACTAGATGTGTAGGTTGAAATGTTATTGCGTATTTGCATTTCATTGAACACAACTAACTTGGAACTGCAATATTTGGTACTATATGAAATATGAGTGTGCACACAGAAGACAAAAGATGTAAAACCAAACTGCCAGTTTTTTCTAGTTTTTTTTTTGCAATATTTGGATATACGAACTTGCCGTGGCGACAACACTACAGTCAACCTGGGTAACTTTAGCTTTCAATGTAACATTGACTCACTAACTTGTATTTGAACGTTTATTTTTTTCTCTGCCTACTGAAACACTGTATAATAATAAGTAGTTTAATATATGAAGGTAAAAAGCGTTTTTGAACGAAACCTGCAGTGACATTTGATATTTGTCAAATATATATTTATTTCTCATCATTCAAAATTTTGGCGGTAAATAGAGTTAAAAATAAACTTGCTCAAAAGTTGTGTATAGCAGTTACTACAGAAGAACTACAGAAGGCGAGTTCAGTTTTATGTTGAAGAATCATATGTTTTTTTTTTTTATATGTAATAACACTGAAATATCCCGCGATATTAGTAGATTTTTTAAAAAATCTTTAATTAATCTTCGATCCGTTTCATTTTCAGACCATTTGGGGTATCATTAGCTCGGGGCGAGGACAGACAATGCGTGAAAATTTCAATTATGCAAAAAAAAAAAAAAAAAGTTTTGAAGGGTGGAAGTGGCCATCAAAGCTTGACATATTTAATTGTCACCCCCAAAATATAGTTAGTCGATTTGGAGGATTTAAAATCACAAAACGAGGCGATTCTTATGCGATTGATGATCAATTTCTATACATGGGGGAAATACAATTATGGGGGGAATTGAGAGCTGATATTATGTTTCTTTTTTATATGTGATTGAGTTTGTTTTATTAATTTTTATTATCGTAGGCATTGCTCAGTGATTATAAGTACATCAAAACCTGATTAATACAATAATAACTTGATTTAAGAGGTCCATTAAATAGAAGTTGATTTCGATAAACCAGGCAGTTTAATATTGTATTAATATGGCAACCCTACGTTGCCACTAAAAAGGAGAAAGTGATATAAACGAAATGTATTTTTTTTATCAATATGACAAGCTAATCTTACCCAGGAGTAAAAAAACTACATAAATTAGAGATTTTCTTCATCAACTCCTCATACTTATTAATGTTATCCAAATGTCAGTGTAACTTTGGCTCACGAAATTTTTGGTAATTTAAGGGTCTTTTATTTATCGTTTTGATAAATAACACAGAAATTTAGATTATAAAGGCCAATATCCCACTAGAAACACTCATTTATGACAAATAACAATAAAAGTAAATCCGTACTACTATAAATTACCTCTAAAGTGAGCCAAAATTACCCAGGTTGACTGTATGGCAATAGACTAATGATTTACTACCGTTACATTTTCGATTCAGCATATTTTTTTTTTTTTTCTATAAAATAACAATATGTATGTATGTCAATCAATAACATTACAAAGCACTAGTCTACCAATACTTTAACGTGTGACTCATTCTTTGTACACAGAATAGGTAACATGACCATAACCTATACACCTGCGGTTTGTTAAACCAAAAACTATGAAAATACACAAAATGAACATATATTCTTTAGTGTAATAGGTTTGTGGGTCTAAAAATAAGCTTCGCAGGCGATACCTCACCTTCTCTGACAATCAGGTACCATCATCAAGGACTCGTGTAAAACTTCCTCCTGCTTTCGGATGGTATGTTCGTCCTGGCCTTCGTCTTTCAACTTCTGTATCCTGTTCTTTTGCTGCTCGGCTTCTTTCTCATAAACAACTTTCTCTTTTGCGATGCGCTTCACAACGCCGGTTTTTATTTTTAGCTGACGAATTCTTGGATCTGCCATTGTTCAGCGAAGCGCAGTTTTTGTTTTTTCAATGACAACCGGAGCTGCCAGATTAGTCAATTTATTTTGTACGCAAAGAGAATATCCACTAGGTATACTGATTTGTACCAGTGTATCTTTGAAATTATAAAAATATGACTTTCGGGATAGATGAATGCATAGTAGATCCTCCTCAGACCTCTGCCTGTGCCTTTGTGAATACAGGCATGTGCTGATCCTATGTTTCAGGGTACAAGCAGAGGTAATTATAAAAAAACAATAATTATGTTTATGCACAACAACGTCAATTTATGTGAAAATATAATTGTTTACATAAATTAACATTAAGTTTTGTTTTTGCTTATGCGTCCATTTTCACATGAGATCCAGAATGTATCCCACATTCTAAAATCTAATTATGCAGTTTACGTATCTAATTCCTCAATCTGGCAGCCCTGCTATTGACATTGACATGACATAAATAGCGAAGTATTGCTATTTGCCGACATAACATTAGTCACTAAAAAAAAAATGTTCTATGCTGCCACTAGACCTACAATAGGCGGTAGGTCTCGCATGCGTGATACCATCTGGGTAGGAACCAACATTTTCAATTTCTGCCCTCAAGTAACCGTGTGTACGCACTTACTGTGTTCCGGATTAAGGTACATTTAATCCGGTAAAACTACTGAGCATTAGAAAACTTAATAACTTATGTCGCGAGATAACGAGTACAATAAAGTGCCATGTAGTAAGTAGGTACCTACTTTGTTATTTAAAGTTCTAGGTTGTATTGCCATCTACTGTTTATTGGCACTTACTCTCAAACGAGCGAATAACTCGTCTCATCGTTCAGGCCATCAAAAAACAAGATTAGACTCTATTCCTGGTATAAAACTAACAAAGCTATTTACAAGAGATAACAGATAGATTGACAAGTGATGTATCTTATCATAGATAAGATTGTCTTGATACCGTAGCCGGGACCGCACCGACCGCGGCCGCCGCCGTGGGGTTTTGCAAAATATGTAGATATATACAGGTTGTTACAACACCTACACGTTAAAATCTGTTGGGCTGAAGTTAGTCACTTTACCCGCCATTTACGCTTCCCGTACGCGTCAATCTTTAATCAAAAGTAACTTTAGCATGTAATTTCAGGTGAGACAAGTTATTTTACACATAATTTTATTTTTTTATCTTGCAACACGGACGTTACATAGTGTAACAGTTAAGATTAAAGGAAAGCGGTACGCAGAGATCTTGGAGTAATATTATATTATTACTCCTAGGCAGAGATACAGCGATACTTACCAATAACACCTTGGTATAACAAGTCCTAATATCGTTAATTCGCTTCGGGCATTGCCTGGTCCCAGCTCAACTTTATAGGTTGAAAATAGTCAATGAAGAGAAATGTACATACTTAATGCAAACATTTCTCGTATCTTTTTTGAATGCGAAATATTCAACATTCATCGGTTGATATTTGTTGTTTCAAAATGCACTTTTAATTTAATAGAAACTCATTCAAATGCATAAACTTTTCTTTTTATTTTGGCCTTTGAACCTATCGATGCTGCCACTAAATCAATAAGGCGATAATGATCAATGTCTTCTTTTCCGGAAGCCCAAATCCCCTCCCCTTTCCAATCCTTTATTATCCCTTTCAGGTCAACTTTTAAGGTCGGCAACGCGCCCATGATTCTTCTGGTGGTGGGCGTATATGAGCGGTGATCACTTACCATCAGGTGAACCACTTGCTCGTTTGCCGGCCTATGCTATTAAAAAAATAATGTCTAAATGCATATTCACTTATTCGTCTCAGTAACGCACCCATAATTGATATGGTTATGGTAATGATTCTTGTTTATTAGCGCCGAGCAGCTTGCTTGCTCATTTGCCTTCCTTTACAAGAGCGGCTGGCGAGGACGGCAAAGCGCTACCATAATACCTAAGACCAACGAAGCGCCAGGCAACGAATACTCCAAATACTCATGTCCATTGTCTAAGTTCAAGCTATACTATTATAAGTACTAAACTATGGATATAGGGCGTCATAATTTGGCCGCTATATCCTAAATTTAATCACAAGCTGGTTCTGAGCCTTGGTATAGAAACAAGCGAGGAAAATAATGAAACACCTTTTACAGTTCGTCGTTTTCCTACTGTCGAGGATTTTAGCGAGATATGATTGACATATTTGGAAGTACCGATAGATCTGATAACTGTTGATATGTGAATTAAATATAATGTAACATCTTGGCTTGATCGACAGTTGGGTGATGCGAGATGAAGTGGCTAGTGCTTTTGGCAGGTAGGTCGAAAACTTTGACACTATAGGTGAGAGATTAATTGCCGTAATTCCGAGTTATTTTGTCCTTGAGCGAGTAAGTTTAGCCATGTACGGATAATGGCATTACTTCGAAATTAAAACAGAAGTAGCATATCCATAATATTATGCTAATAAACGTATTAGTCGTGACATAAAATGTTTTTCTGGTTTTCACTAAAGTTATTCGTTAGGACAAGGCCAAAGTAATACAAAAAGAAGGTATGTAAGTAATCGGCAAAGAGTTCTGACATAATATCTATATCATTGGTTGTCGGTACATAAGTTTGTTATGACATTATTATTATTATTATTTTTTCTATCGAATTGAATCGATCAATTAAGAATCTGCTAAGGTAGGTTATACTGATACCTACTTTTAGGCATATTTAAAGACTTTAATCACGGTAAGTATCTCAATAAGATTAAGTCACGAATTTAATTTTAATTTTGTCTAGGAGTGTCGGTCGCCTTGTGTGCCGTCCCGAGGGCTAACCAACGCGACATCGTCCTCGAAGAACATGACGTTACGGGCTTCTTATTCACGGCTTTTGGTGGTAAGTTTAATATTTAATATGAATATATTCCGCCAGTTTTACTCTGTACATAATCAGCATAGCCCTGGACAAACACAATAATTTTCCATATCCACAAAATGATCTATACCAAAGCTTGACTTCTACTCAACATGCTCAGCTAATTAATGAGCAATAAATTGCACCAAGCAGTGTTCACAATTATCTTGTCATTAATAAGACTTAGCAGCGACGGCTCAGTGGGGAGTCCTACCGACTGCCGAGAGAATAGTAGCAGGATTTAAACATGCCTCTGTTCTTTCTCAGTTATGTGAGTATTATGGCTAGGTTTAACGGTGAAGGAAAAATCGTGAGGAAATCTCAGAGGAGCATCTTTTTTTTATACGAGTACAGCAAAGTGACTGCACTACACCTGATGGTAAGTGTACTACAGTCAAAAACAACTGGCGACAACAATTGGTTTATCAGTGTTCACCAGAATTATGTCAGCCTGTATAAATGCTTCTTCCCTCTTCGGAGAGGGACGTTTACATGTATTATACATATATACGTCGTTAATCACTCTTTTTATATTGCTGGAAACTGCATTAAAATCCGTTGAATAGTTAAAAAGATCTAACCAAACAGACAGCGGAAGCGACTTCATTTTATGTTATGTAAAGAAGAGATATATAGTTAATTTGCTTTTCACTCAGTGTCAGGCGAAGCAGAGCTGTTAGGCTACATCGGTCGCCACATCTCCCTTGACGATGACGAGGTCACCTTCGAAATGGATCACTCGTACGACGAGGCTTCAGGTGGTTACCGCGTCACCGTGCATTGGGACGGGCCTAGTGACAGGGTATTTGAGGACTGCTATGGCTTTGGTAAGTTCGGAGTAGTTACCATTAACTAGCTGGTATTAATGAATTGACGATTTCAACTAATTAATCAACTGATTCTATGATTACTTATTACTAAAAATTGACTTGTTTCAATTAAATGTTGTAAAAACTTTACGCTCTAAATAATTATTGTAAAGTTGTCTTGAAAAGAGCAACGCTAGAGTTTCTTGCCCGTTCTTTTTTAGTGAAACAGCTTTCTGAACTGAAGATAGAGTTTTGACAAAATCTTAGATGTTGTGGCATTTAATGGAATCAATAAATATTTTAAATTTGAATTTGAGTTGATGAACAAACATCATCGTCATGTAACGTAAATGAAAAGACCGTCAACGACCCATCGATATCAAGTTATCATTAACCTGTTACTATTACCTTACCTAACTACTTGATAATTAATTTAAAATATTTAATCAAATAGTTACGTGACGAACAAAAATTTACAGCTAGTTCAGAGCAGTGACGCAACTATGATGTCATTTTTCCAAATAGCTGTTACCGGATTTAACAAAATATTTTTGAGGCGTTATGAAAACTATCAATACATAGGCGGCTACTTATTTATCTCGACAACTACTGAAGGGTTACAAACATCATTTCTTCTTATCTGTAGTTATCAAGGATCACATAACCCAGTCGATAGTAGGTAATATACAAAACAACGACAGATTCAACACTAGAACAGTAAATGTCTGTTCTCGACCTTCAAAATCCAAGCTAAAGTAGATGCTTGATTTAATTTGCTAAATAAGTAAAATTGTCTTACTTTACCGAAAAAAAATTCGTCGGTTTTTATAAGACCACTATCCCTGACGAACTGTCTCATATATTGTAAACAAAATTATTAACAGCGTCGCTTATATTATATTATTTCCTCAGATGCCAAACAATGGTACGGAGGTCCTGAACAGAAGGAGCAGTACTGGCCTATTCAAAACAGCAATCTGGACAAATACTCCGCCATCTCCAAAGAGGCGGACAATTCTGCAGTCTTTGAACGATACTGGCTGAACTCTGATGGCCAGTACTTCTACGTCCACCCAGAGACGCCGCTCTTTGTCGACTACCATAATATAGAAGGCAACCACATTTGCTTTATCTCCCAAGTCGCTGATCCCTACTCCACCAAACGTACGCACAATGTCCTTAAATACGACATCTGGTTCTTCGAGAACGCCAAAGTCGCGCACCAACATGCAGTCAATACTTACTTAGGCAAACCTTCTGGACTTCCTGATTATCGAATGATCCAGTATCCAGTCTTTTCGACCTGGGCGAGATACGCCCGTGGAATCGACCATGAAAGCCTTTGGGCCTACGCCAACGAAATAAAAGACAGCGGTTTCCCTAACTCCCAGTTCGAAATCGATGATTTGTGGGAGATCTGCTATGGTTCCTTGACTGTTGATGAGAGGAAACTGCCTAACTTCAAGCAGCTGATCCAGGATATTAAAGGCCTGGGCTTCAGGGTCTCTATCTGGATGCATCCATTCATAAATAAGGGTTGTGACCCTTGGTACTCTCATGCTTTAGAGAACGGGTAAGAATTAATAAATTTTATATTTTAAGTTTTCAGTTGAACTTGCTAAGGAAATAATTAGGGAATTGGTCGACGAATAGCAAAATGGGCCGACGATATTGTTAGCATCGCGGATGGATTTGATCAAAGGCGACACTAATGGTATTTAAAAAGCTTATGCCCAGCAGTGAGAAGAAAAGGGCTGTTAATGATGATGGCGATGATTCAGAGAAGTAACTAAATGCTTAACTGAATCAAGCAAATCGGTTTTAAGATTCACAGATCGATATTGGAACCATAAACTTTTCCCACTTTCACAAAGTACACATCGCTCGTCCCCCCTATCACATCATGGTGGGTGCAGCACTAGTGCTAATGCCTCTGCCTACCATGACTTATGGTATGTTATCTCTCCCATTATCTCTTTTGTATAGTGTCTAGCATAAGTAGCCTCCGGAAGTCCTGTATTTAATCCTTATGACGGCAACTTTGTAATTTGTTGCGCAATGAGTTTAGGATAGACCCAGTGGGCTGGAAATCGTCAACACGACGTTAAAAGGGGTAGGTTAATGATGAAGATATATCCGTACCCTTAGTGCAAAAACCGATTATCTGCACAAACAATATTTCGTACAGATACTTCGTATTGGATGAGTCAGGCAGCCCTGACACTACCTGGTGGAACAATAACGGCTCTATCCCCGGATACATCGACTTCACAAACCCCGAGGCAGCGGAGTGGTACAGCGGGAGGGTACGGGAACTCCTTGACACGTACGATATCGACAGCGTCAAGTTTGATGCTGGGGAATCTAGCTGGTCTCCTCAGGTAAGGAGTTACACAAATTTTACTTATAACCTTAAGATTTCCTTAAGTTTTTTTATAGCATTGGCCGGCAAACGAGCTAAGTGGGTCACCTAATGTTAATATGTTATCACCTAATGTTATAATGTTAAGTGATCTCCACCGCTCTTGTCAATACCAGAAGAATCATGGGCGCTTTGCCGACCTTAAATGAAAGGGATAATCAGGGATTGGGAAGGAGAATTTGGGCCTCCGGATATCTCACTCACCATATCAAATACAGCAGCAAGCCGTTTAGCAAGCTGAGGTTCCCAGACTTTTTTCTCATAGAGCACTTTCAAAATCTAGCTGGTTCCGGTGGACACACTGCAGCTCCATTTCTACCATATTCCCAAAATTTTCGTGTTCCCCCGCTTACGAATTGTGTACCCCCATTTTTCGTTACGCCAACGTAGATCCCCGTCGAGTCTCCCTCCCTTTGGGAACTAAGGTCATAAATTATTTCGTACTAATTGTACGGTACAATGTCGCAACTGTACCTAATATTATTGTTTAGATCCCTGTCCAAAACGGCGACATCGACCTCCATCCCAGCCACATTGTATCATCGTACATGCGCACCGTAGCTCAGTTCGGTCCCATGATCGAAGTCAGAGCGGGAATGAGGTAAAACTACAGTCTTTGAAATAAAACTAATTTAAACGGATTTTGTCGCGGTTTTTTAGTAATTTTGATCCCGACGTTTCGAAGACTTTTCAGCCTTCGTGGTCGCGGGAGGGACTGAGGTGTAGGTTGTCCAAAAATGTTCGGACCAAACGATAAAAAAAAAAATTGTAAACTGAAGGTAGATAATGTAACATTAACATTATTGGCCAACCTACACCTCCCGTGACCACGAAGGCTGAATAGTCTTCGAAACGTCGGGATCAAAATTAATAAAAAACCGCGATAAAATCCGTTTAAATTAGTTTTATTCAGAATTTCAGTTTTAAGAAATCAAAACTCCAGTCTTTTAATTAATCTCTCCAATATATCCTACTGCGTTGTTTATGTCCTCCCTCACTAATCATGTTCTGTCTGTTTATGAGAAGTAAGTTATAGAGATATATCGATTCATTTGTACACATCTTTCTATGAGTGTGTATGCTGGTTAATATGCCGTCAACCATCGCTATACCTACCTACACGATGGTAGGTCCCTCGTATGTGAGTGGCCGTCTGGGTTGGTACCACCACTTTATCTTTTTCTACCGCCAAGCAACAGTGTGTAAGCACTGTTGTGTTTCGGTTTGAAGGACACTGAAGCCAGTAAAATTACTGGCATTATGAGGCTAAACATCTTATGTCTCGGGGTGACGAGCGCAGTTCAGTGCCATGTAGTGTTTTGTAATTCAAAGTTGTGTGTGGTGTTGCTTCTGTTTATGGGCAGGCGTGGCGCTTACCATTAGACGACCGCCTTGCTCGTCTCATCATTCAATCAAATAAAAAATTTAAAAAATTACATAAATTCCTACGGCAATCCTTAAAGATTTAGCAAACCACTTCGACAGTAAATAGTGTCATATTTGTCCAGAACCCAAGACCTGCCAGTGTTCGTTCGCATGGTCGATAAGGACACGTACTGGGGCTTCAACAACGGCCTGGCCACTCTGGTCACCACTCTCCTGCAGATGAACATTAATGGGTACACCCTGGTGTTGCCAGACATGATCGGAGGCAACGGGTACGTCGACGAAGAACTCTTGGGCAGGAGACTTCCAGACAAGGAGTTGTTTATAAGGTGGCTTCAAGCCAATGTGTTTATGCCTGCGTTACAGTATTCCTTTGTACCTTGGGATTATGATGATGAGGTATGTTTCGCATTTTGAGTTTAATTTTGTGTTTTATTATGTGTAATAACTTCAAAAAAATTACAAGGTCGCTCGTCTGCGAGAGGCCGTCTGGGTTGGTACAAACGCTTTGCCTATTTCTGCCGCCAAGCAACAGTGGGTAAGCACTGTTGTGTTTCGGTTTGAAGGACATTGAAGCCAGTAAAATTACTCGGCATAATGAAACTTAGCATCTTATGTCTCAAGGTGACGAGCGCAGGCCAGTGCCATGCAGTGCTTTGTAATTCAAAGTTCTGTGTGATGTTACTACTGTTTGTGGGCAGGCGTGGCGCTTACCATCAGGCGAGCGTCTTGCTCGTCTCGTCATTCAATAAAAATTAAAAAAACTAAAAAACACGCTTTTACATAAAATCCAACTAAAAAATAAAAAATAAATTTTAATGAATTCGAATTAGGAATAGTGTACAAAATTTAAAAATATATATAAATTAAGAATAGTGTAAATAAGAAAAAATATGTATTTTATTGTAAAAAAACGTGGGGTGCTTTTTAAGACATTATCAAAATGATGATCCTTCTACTCATATCTGTCAATAAAATATTTTTATAACTATTGACACCATGCACCCCACGCTTTTTTTACAATAAAATACATATTTTTTCTTATTTACACTATTCTTAATTTATATATATTTTTAAATTTTGTACACTATTCCTAATTCGAATTCATTAAAATTTATTTTTTATTTTTTAGTTGGATTTTATGTAAAAGCGTGTTTTTTAGTTTTTTTAAACTATTATTTATTTTTAATTTTTTAGTTTGATTTTCCATAAAAAGGTGTTTTTTCATTTTTTTTATAATTTTTTGAAGTGAAACTTCTTTCGAATCTTTGTGATTGGAAAATTCGCTGAAACGTACAAATGTCACGATGGAGGTAGGAAAGAAACAAGTTTTACGAATGGCTTGTTTAACAAGCCATTTGTAAAACTGTACCCGATCAATCGTACAACACCCATAGTTCATACAAAGCGTCGGAGGTAATGATTGGCTGGAGAATCTTGACATCGCGATGTAGATGTGCCAGTGGCGCCATCTCTTGATTTTTTCTTGTTTTATTTTAATGTGTCATGTAGACTATAATCCAATGTTCTATTATATTGCTGCCACTAATTGTAAATAATATAAAAAAGCGTGTTAAAAAAAGTGTTTTGCGATCATCCCTTACTACTGAAGTAATTTTAATAACAGTTGTAGGTAATAAATTTGTAATTTATAACAATTATTCAATGAAATATTTAAGGAAGTTTTAATTTTTACAATATTTATTTATTTTGTTCTAAACTCGTATCAAAATAACACAACAAAACAACCAGCGCCACCTTTATTGCATTTAAGCTACAAGTTGACAAGAAAAAATCATGAGATGGCGCCACTGGCACATCTACATCGCGCTGTCAAGATTTTATCCGACGTTTTGAAGTAGGTCAAAATCACGTTCAAAGACAAGTTACAGACAAACCTACCAACATACAAACATACCAACATACATACGTCTGAAGCTAATAAAAGCGTGTTAAAAATACTCTTTTCCTCCAGGCGATCGAGATCTGCCGTCGCTACACTCAACTTCACGCAGACTTTGCTGACGAAATAGTAACTGCCATCGAAGCATCCATTGCCAACGGCACTCCAGTGAACCCTCCCATCTGGTGGATTGATCCTACTGATGAAGAAGCGCTTGGTATTTGGGATGGTGAGTGATTAATAAAGAGATAAGTTGAAATAGTAACTGCCATGGAAGCATCCATTGCTAATGGCACTCCAGTGAATCCACCCATCTGGTGGATCGAGTCATGTCACAAGCCCCTCGAGAGAACCGGATATACACTGACTGATCCTGGAACGCGACTACACATGGCGTATGGATCACTATGGCATGTTTTAACACCATGTGTACGGTGGTCGCTATCCGGACGGATATGAATATCCTACCACCAGCAAATGTGTGACTATTTTGTATTATTAAGCTATTGCATAGCTTCTATCGCGGGCCTTGAGCGTGGAGACCGAATCCAGAAATTCCGTAACGAAAATAACCTTTTGCTGGTGGGAGGATACTTGTATCCGACCGGATAGCGACCACCGTACACTGGTGCTAAAACCTGCCATAGTGGCCCACCTTGTGTGGGTCGCGTTCCAGGGTCAGCCAGTGTATATCCGGTTCTCCCCAGGGGGCTTGCCCCCTGATCCTAACCCTTTTCCCATCCCTTTTTCCTTCCCCTCCCTTTTGGCATTTGGCAGGCCGGCATGATCTTGCCGACCTACGATGGACACATTGTTTATCGTTGGTCGACACTATTCTTGGATTGCGCTACACTTACCATCAGGTGTAGCGTAGTCACTTTGGCGAGCCAGGATGAAAAAAAAAAAAAAACCTAACACCCCCCACTCCGACCAACCAGCGTTATTATTTTTCCAGAATTCCTCCTCGGTGAGAGGTTGCTAACGGCCCCCGTGGTGGAGGAAGGCGCGGTGTCGCGCGACATCTACCTGCCGCGCGGCACCTGGCGCGACGGCAACACCGGCGACCTGCTCGAAGGACCAACATGGCTGCGGGACTACCCCGCGCCGATCGACGTACTACCCTACTTCACGCGAGAAGATTAAATTTATTGTTTATTGTGTGCATAATTTGAAAATAAACGGTGTTTTTACTATTGTTGAATTTAATTTAGGTGATGAGATGTAATTTATAAAATCGACTAGGCAGTAAAATAACGTTTTTTTTATGGGATTGATTGTAGTTCACATCCTTCAATAAAATATTCCATTAATGAACTCTTAAAATAATATATCACGTTTCAAAAAATATCTAACTTATTTACCATTAAAATTTGTTGATTCCCTTTCTCCTCCTATAACAAAATTGAGCCGTGTGAACCACACGTGTGAGCCACACGGCTCAATTTTATTAGATCAATTAACTTGGATCAACAATTTTTTATCAATTTGATTCATTCGATCTGTCTTTTCAGATTTGTTTTGACTTGTTCAAAACTTGAATTTCACATTACCATGCGATTTATCAGTTAATGCATTTAAATTAAACAGGGTAAACCTGTTATTAACCGGGCATTATGGTCCAAGAATTATGAATGACTAACTCCGTGGCATGCGCCAGGGAGTAATATAAGCGGGTAGACGTCTGTAAAATATAAGGTCCAGGGGTTCGATACCCGCATCTTACCAAGATTTAGATTAGATTTTAGATCGGCGAATATTATTTCGGCTCTGGGTTTGAGAGACCGTAAGTCGCTCGTAGTTGATGCCCACCACACCACTCAGTCGTGTCTTTCCGTGTGGTCACATATATTGTGTGGCTGTTAGGTGGTGTTTACTTATTATAATCCAACTTAAAAAAAAGGTTCTGTATTCGACCAGTATGTAACGTTCCCCAGCGAAATATGTATATAAAACTCAAAGGTGACTGACTGACTGACTGACATACCTAGTCATCTATCAACGCACAACCCAAACCACTGGACGGATCGGGTTGAAATTTGGCATGCAGGTAGATGTTATGTACATAGGCATCCGCTAAGAAAGGTTTTGATAAATTCTACCCCAAAGGGGTCAAAATAGGGGATGATAATAATTAAATGCTGTTCACGCGGGCGGGCCGCGAGCAAAAGCTAATTTTCTCATAAAAACCAAATATAATGTTAAATGTTTTTTTTTAAAGTTTTGATTGTACTGTTTTTAGTGGAAGAATTATCAAAATCGGTGCATAAATAATAATTTATTACCTTTAGGCGAATGTTATACATTTCAATCGGTGCATAAATTAAGAAGTTTTGAGTCTTTCATCCCCAATTTTAGCCCCTTAGGGATGGACCTTCTTTTTGAAAGCTAACTTGTTCGAATGAAAAAAGAATCTTCCAAATCGGTCCACATTTGGCGGAGTTATGAGTGGTTATACATACAAATAAGAAAGCGTCGAATTGAGAACCTCCTCCGTTTTATCTCCGTTTGAAAAACAAATGAATCAATTTTGATGATTGTTTCAATAAGGTAATACTAGATTATTTATTTATGCTTAAAAGAATACCTAATAGACCTAATAATCATACACAGTAACTTCGCTAAGTCGCTCAGGAGCTAATTGCAGTCACTTAAATGTTAAGTGAGTTAAGCAACCTTTGGCGCGGGTAGTCTTTGGATGAACGCTAACCTAACCCAAGATTTAGTAACAATATTAATTAATAAAGTCCGATAATTGATACTTACTAACAGTCACTTAAATAAATAAATTGTACAGATTCGACAATATATTCGTATTACACGGCGCGGTGGTAGGTCCCTCGTATGCGAGAGGCCGTGTGGGTGGGTACCACCACTTTGTCTATTTCTGCCGCCAAACAACAGTGTGTAAGCACTGTTATGTTTCGGTTTGAAGAACATTGAAGCCAGTGAAATTACTGTGCATTATGAGACTTGACATTTTATGTCTTTGGGTGATGAGCGCAATTCAGTGCCATGCAGTGCTTTGTAATTCAAAGTTCTGTGTGGTGTTGCTTCTATTTATGGGCAGGCGTGGCGCTTACTATCAGGCGACCGCCTTGCTCGTGGCTCGTCTCGTCATTAAAAAAAACGAAATAAACGAGGATGCCGGAGCGTATAATTTTAATCGTACTGCTCTACTTGGGATTTGAAGTTAAGCCGTAAGGTTTTGAGTTTTTCTCTTCGATATCGGCTAATATAGTAGTGTAAGTTTTTTGCAAACAACTCAATGTCCTAACTGGGCCATAGCTTAGCGTTAATAATGATCTAGAATCTTCTATTACTACTTAGCACTAGCCTGGACTGACTGACTGGATCCAGTCAGTCAGCCTGCGCCTCTACTACTGACTGAGAGGGGTTAGGCCTTAGTCCACCACACTGGCCTACTGCGGGTTGGCAGACTTCACATACCGAAATTATTCCGAAATTGGGAAGAACTTCTAAGGTTTCCTCACGATGTTTTCTTCACCATTAAAGCAATTAGGTATTTAAGTATTTTTTTTTTTTGTGATAAATGGAAAGATCATATATAAGTTTTATAACAAAACTATTTTTATTTTATTTTTTTTCGCAATAATTTAAAAGTTATTTCAAAATAAAAATTAACTTTTGAATCCAGCACCGAAGATACACCGACAGCTCCCGAAGAAACCCGAGCGCGTGTGTGACGTCATAATGTTAGTTTTCACTCATTGCAGTTGATACAGAAATTATAAATACAGAGTTTTGATTTATTTAATTTTGTTGTCATTGTTAAATATTCAAATTTATATTTAAAATGTCGAACCTCAATAGTTATCGTTCTTGTTTTGTACCATTATGTACTAATACTACAAAAACAACTCCTGACAAAATGTTTTTAAATGTTCGCCAAGATGACAAACGTCGAAATAAATGGTTTCAAGCAGTGCACCGTGATAATCCCAAAACAAAATCGTTTATTTTTGGTTGTGAAGATCATTTCGATGTAAGTATTTCTTAACACCATTGTTATTAATTATTATTTATTTAAGTATACAAATCAAATAATTATTATATACTTACGTAGAGTTCAGTAAATATTTTTTTTTAACTGGACTCCAAATCATAACCTTTAAACCTGCTAAAGCTGCACAGTCATGGCATTGAACATCCTGAATTTTTCTGGACTTTAACTGAATAAGCTTTACTCCGAACTCGGTGTTCTGGACATTCCCGTCCCTTTACAATACAAATATTATTTTTACGACTTAGTTGAACATAACCTATAGCTTTGTCGCCGTAACTCTCACGCGATGCTCTACAATTTATGAAATAAATAATTATATTTAATATGAACCAACCAACCAACTAGCCCTGTATTATACTTGTCCCACTGCTGGGCACGGGCCTCCTCTACTGAATGAGAGGGGTTAGGCCTTAGTCCACCACGCTGGCCTAATGTGGGTTGGTAGACTTCACATACCTTCGAAAATTTTTATCGAGTTCTCAGGTATGCAGGTTTCCTCACGATGTTTTCTTCACCGTTAAAGTAAGCGATAATTAACAATTAATATACACGTGACGTAGAAAAGTCAGAAGTGTATGTTCTTGGGGCTGGTTTCGAACCTGCGACTTTCGTCTCGACAGTCCGTACCAATCCCCGCTGAGATATCGCTGCTTATATTTAATACTAGCTTTTGCTCGCGGCTCCGTCCGCCTGATCAAACAAACAAACAAACAATCAAACTCTACAGCTTTATAATATTAGTATAGATTTGGGTAGCTTAGCAACGGAAGCCTTCAAATAATATTATTTGGGTAGCTTAGCAACGGAAACCCTCAAATATGAATAATTTTCCCCGTTTTTGCAACATTTTTCACTGATGCTTCGCTTCTAATGGTCGCAGCGTAATGTTATATAGCCTAAAGCCTTCCTCGATAAATGGACTATCCAACACAAAAAGATTTTTTCAATTCGAACCAGTAGTTCCTGAGATTAGCGCGTTCAAACAAACAAACAAACAAACAAACAAACAATCAAACTCTACAGCTTTATTATATTAGTATAGATAATGGAGAATAAATACTTAAATATTTTCATTTATTATATTATTTTTTAACAGACTTACCTTGATGCCTTGGCACCTCGAATTTCAGCAGAATTAAACCGAACGTCATTTTAAAAAAAAAATGGTTATCATAAATATATCAACATCAGGAAATTTATCAGACTTTGCCTTAATAAATCCTTTATCACACATAGCTAATCGGAACCAACTAACATCTCGTTTTTTAGCAATAAATTTTCAATATTATTGTCTAGTCACGTGTAATAGCCGTAAACGCTGTACTGTTATTAAATAGCTATAACATTATGACGTCACAACTATGGGGGCCGCTCATGGCGCGTTTATAGTCACGTGATCTTTATTTGAATTTCATCAATTTTTAAATGTTTATAATTAATTGAACAATTTTTTTTTTCCAATTTTTCTGTGACATATCAATATTATTAATAATAAAGTTTTAAAATACATAAAAAAAATCAATATTTTTTTTTTAGTTAAATACCTAATTCAGTTAACATTAAATACAAATGTAACTTAGGGCTGGTTTCGAACCTGCGACTTTCATCTGTACAGTCGATACAACTGAGCTGAGCTATCGCTGCTTATTTCAGTTTATTAAAATTTTAGAATGATTCTAAACAAACAAATATTTATGCATTTCTTCCAAAAGCCACTTCATGTTTATCACTCGAGTGTCGGTATTTTGGTGATTTTAAGATCAGTGATAAGGGAGATACGATTATCTGTCATGAAACGTTGCAGTCACGAGACAATAGTCACGGTTGCTAGTGGCTTCTGGAATGGCGGCTCTGAGGGTGTTGTTTGGTAAGTTATTTTGAAACAAATAAAGATTGTTTTGCAATTGAGGGGACCTTTGTTTTAATAATAACTATCTATGATCAAAATCAAATAATGGAATGATTTGTTTAATTGGCATTTATGCTCTATCATCCCTCGCATCTGTCAATATTGTGTGCAGGATTCAAAATTCAACGCTTGTTGCGGGGCAGGGTAGATATTACCATTGGACTCTTGAACATTATTTATCTCGATGATCATTTGTTTTTTTATAGCATAGGCCGGCAAATAAGTATGTGAGTCACCTGATGGTAAGTGATCTCCACCGCTCATGAACGCCCGCATGGCTTTGGGCCTCCGGATATCGCAGTCATCGTTCGAAACGCAGCAGCAAGCCGCTAATTTACGTCGGCTTTCTGTGAGGTAGTAGTAACGACCCGGTCGAGCCGGCCCATTCATGCTGTAGACAAAACTGTCTATAGCGTGGCTCTACCACTGAGACTCACTCTGACGGTGGCAAATACATGTCCAATGACTAGGAGTGTTCGGATGATGATGAGACGCAGGAATCGGGTTTATTTTTATAATACCAGTCGTTTTGCTGGTGGGAGGATACTAGTATCCGACCGGATAGCGACCACCGTACACTGGTGCTAAAACCTGCCATAGTGGCCCACCTTGTGTGGGTCGCGTTCCAGGGTCAGCCAGTGTATATCCGGTTCTCCCTAGGGGGCTTGCCCCATGATCTTCACCCTTTTCCCATCTCTTTTTCCTTCCCCTCCCCCTTGGCCCCTTGGCAGCCGGCTCGTTAGCCGGCATAATCTTACCGACCAACGATGGACACATTGTTTATCGTTGGTCGACAATATTCTTGGATTGCGCTACACTTACCATCAGGTGTATTGTAGTCACTTTGCCGAGCCAGGATAAAAAAAAAGTGGTATAAAAAAATATAGCTATACCTAATATACCTTCAGTCTCCGTCGCCAACATTGGCTGGAAGAAATACAATCAATGAATTACTTAGGCACCTATCGATACAATTTTCGATCGCTATATCACCAAAAAACTGTATTTACTCTATAGCGGTGCTGTCGCTCAGTGCCCGAGCGCACCCGGCCTTCGTGTCCATACCGACTGTGACGTCAGCAAGAGCTGATGACGTCACCCTCACCCTCGAACCGCAACTTACAGGGGGATATGAAGTGGTGTTACTTGAAGGTAAGCGAAACATACATTATAGCATACGCTGATAAACGATCAAGTGCTTCACCTGAACGTAAGTGATCTCCACCACCCATGAAGAGCCACATACCAGACCATAAAGGGAAGGGAATTATTATGGGATTGGGAAGGGGAGGTGTGATTATCCGGGTATATCACCATCAGTACGAAAGTCAACAGCAAGCTGCTATTTCACGTCGATTTTCTGGAGAAAGTGGTTGGACCCGGCCAAGTTAGCTCATTCATGCTGTAAGAAGACAAAACTGTCTACAGCTTTACGGTGCCACTTATAGGTACGGGTATAGATGTAGGTAACTATAACTTTATAGCTTTTATATCTTAAAACCTGGACCTACTTACACAAGCAGAAACCAACCCACAGCAATTTTAAATGGAGGTACTGATTTTGTTTTACTAAATTCAATAATTTAAACTAATTTTATCTCCTTCTTTTTTTGGAAAATCGGGCATGAAGTAGGTATATCCCATATACTATTTTGCATAAAAATACAGTATTAAAATCAATTTAAATAAATTAATTTAGTAATTGAATATCAGTATCTCGAGAAGAAAAACTCAGCAGAGTGTTATCCTGGTCTGAGAAAAACTGCTTGGTATTAAATCCTAAAAAGTCAAATTTCAATGTCTTTGGTAGCAAAAAACAAGTTAGTTCCATTTTATCTGCCAATCCAGAGATAAAGATTGGTGGTAAAAACATCGAAAGAGTCGAAACGGCGCGTAACCTTGGTTTAATCATGGATCCGGAGCTTCGTTTCGAGTTGCACATAGGCAATGTCATTAGGAATTGCTTTTACAGATTAAAGATACTTTACCGGTTTAGGCAATTTTTCACTGGAACTAATTGTGTCTTGTATTATTTTTATTTTTTATTATTTTGTTTGTGTATTTAATGTTTTTTGGTGTTGGTAAATAAATTATTTCTTTCTTTCTTTCTTTCTATCTCCATTTGAACTTGCTGTGGGTTGGTTCCTGTTTGCGTAAGTAGATCCAATTATTGTCCCATTCAATTCAATGACTTTTTCAGTAAGAACACAGACATGGATCCTATTATCGTACTAATATTATAAACGTGAAAGTTTGTAAGTATGGATGGATGGATGTATGTTTGTTACTCTTTCACGTAAAAACTACTGAATGGATTTTAATGAAACTTTATAATAATATAGCTTATACATCAGAATAAGACATAGGCTACTTAGACTAGGCATACTTTTTATCCCGGGAAAAGCAGATCACGCCGGCGGAGGCGCGAACAAAAGCTAGCGTTTCATAAACGAGAAGCCGTTGGTGTGATCCTCAAATACTTGTTTCGGGTTTGGGTGTTGTGGGACCGCAAGTCCCTCGCAGTTCCATGGATTACCACGATACAGGTTAACCTGGTGTGGAGTACTATGTGTGACTGTTGGGTGTATATTTTAATGATATTATATTATTTCATTCGCCAGTAAAATTATTGGTCATTTTGTGACAACAACTTATTTTATGACGTAACTAGCAGAGTGTAATGCATGCAGTACTTTGAAATTATGTTTTGAGTGGTGTTACTTCTGTATATGGACTGGCATAGCTTATCATTAAGCGAAAGACCTGCAGATCTCATCATTTAGGGCGGCGAATAAAAAAATCTGCTTTGGGTCTATGGTGTTCTTAATATATTTTCGACTTAATTATTAAAATACATAGCATTATGCTGAGCATGCCACCTTTTGCCATCATGACGACATGCAACTTATTAGGCTAACGTTATTTTTACTATTAAAATTGTACATCATATTTAAGTTGCATGTTATTATGTTGGTAATAAACGTTTCTTTCTTTCTTTCTCAACTTCTACTGTTTAATTATAGGAGAGGAGCGTACAGTATTTGGGCAAATTGGACGCACTATCCTGTCCAGTTCAGCCTACACGATAGAAGATGTGACGGGAGGCGTGGAAATCCAGGTCGGTAGTGCCAAGTTGACCGTTGAAACTCTCTATGACGCTGTGAAGAGCGCACGTGGCATCAAATTCAAGTGGGAGACCGTGCCGCAAATGAGGCTTGAAGATTGTATTGATTTTGGTAAGTTTGAAGGTATTTTTGTAAATTTTCAAATAAATTGACAGCCTCCGTGGTGCAGCGGGCCAGTAGCCGGCTTCAAAGCGAGAGGCCGTCGGATTGATTCCCGCACCGACAAAAAAAATTGTGTGATCCACGAATATTGGTTTCGGGTCTAGGTGTTGTGGAACCGCATGCCCCTCATAGTTCCCACGATTCAGGTTTAAGCGAAAGTGGGGTCAGGTCTATGTGTAACTGTTGGGTGTATTTATTTATTTAATTATCTCCGAAAAGAGTTACAGCGTCTCTGCCACTGATGTAATTTTCGATATGGCTATCAATTCCGTATTAAGAATACGGATTGAACCTGTCACTGATACTGTTACCGTGTACTTCAGATAATAAGGTATTTCTACCGTACATAGTAATTTCACTGGCATCAATGTCCTTCAAAGCGAAACATAACAGTACTTACACACTGTTGCTTGGCGGCAGAAATAGACAAAGCGGTGGTACCAACCCAAACGGCCTCTTGCATACGTGGGACCGACCACATTGTAAATCCTTCTATTTGATTAACTTAATTGCGGGATAAAGACAGCTTCGCATTCTCGCAGACTCGCTTAGTTTCATTACTCAGTGTCAAAATATGCGTACCTCTGTCGATCATGGCTTACAGAAGTTACAGTGGGGTGTGTGGGGGAAATAGCCTCAATGACGCAATTTTTTATATTTATTTTTACATAAATATATCCTTTAAGGTACTAAACACTGGTACGCGGGACCCATGCAAGTAGATCAGGTATATCCGATAGAAAACGCTCAACAAAAGTATTCATCGTCTTACTCCAAGGAGACCGACAACGGAGCCATTGCAGAGAGATACTGGCTGAACTCGGCTGGTGAATATATATACGTACATTCAGAAGTACCACTCTTCGTTGACTACCACAACCTTATACCAAACCATCTGTGTTTTGGGGCACAAATCATCGAGCCTTACTCAATGAAACGAAACCAAACGGTACTAGCTTACGATATCTGGTTCCTACCCAACGTCAAGGAAGCACACACGCATGCTGTAGCCAATTATTTAGGAAAGCCATCAGGGTTACCAGATTACCGTATGGTGCAGCACCCAATCTGGTCTACCTGGGCTCAGTACTCCAGAGATATCAACGAAACGAATCTGTTGGACTTTGCTAAGCAGATCACATCTTTTGAATTCGAAAATTCTCAGTTTGAAATAGATGATCTTTGGGAGGTATGCTACGGGTCTTTCACGGTGGACGAGAGGAAATTCCCGAACTTTACAAAGACTGTCCAGGATATTAAGGCTATGGGATTCCGCGTGACTATTTGGGCACATCCGTTTATTAACAAGGATTGCGAGCCGTGGTATTCTGAGGCTTTGAATAATGGGTAAGTTTGCATTGTTTGAAATTATAATTTTGTATACAAAACAAAGTAGTTTTTTTATACTGCATGAAGCAGAGTAGCTTGAAATACTATTATGTTAGTACTATTGTCGTAAAAACCTATATTTTATATATGTTTAGCAGCTGTTTCTGTTAAGCAAAATCATACCTTTGCACATATCACTGAAACTACGGCAACCCACAAAACCTTTGCCTTCAAAATTCTTTTGTTTATAAAAGACATAATACATTCATGACAATCACCTATTCCTCAGTTACTTCGTCCTGGATGAGAATGGCAGCCCCGACACGTCGTGGTGGAATAACAACGGCTCGGTGCCAGGGTACATCGACTTCACCAACCCTCAGGCGGCGGAGTGGTGGTATCAGCGACTACGCACCTTCCTTGACACCTACGACATCGACAGTGTCAAGTTTGATGCTGGGGAGAGCAGTTTCACGCCTCAGGTTAGCTAAGTCATCTTTGCGAAAGATACCTACAGCTAGGTTTATGAGTGCTTGGCAGACCAGTGAGCATTTCGAAAGCATCAGTAGATTTTAAATATATTCAGAAAAAGATTATAAAACCTCCATTATTGTTCCATTTACTAAAAAAATATTGAAATAGGAAATCAAGACGAAGGCAAGGAAGAGTAATAATACCTATTTAATAATCTAATAATACATAATCAAGAAAAATAGGCGGTTTTAATTTAAGTTCACTGAACTGATAATAAAGTGGAAATTTTACCAAAGATAATATTTCAACGGTATATTTTCGATGTCAAACTATTTATTTTTACACCCAACTGCTTCACTAATGAATCCAAAAATTCTTTTCACTAGAACTATTATATTTAACAGATAGCAGTCCAAACAGGAGACATTAATCTTCAGCCCCATCTCATAGTAGACGCGTACGCTAGGACCTGCGCAAGATTCGGGGATATGATCGAGATACGAGCGGGCTTCAGGTAAATTTAAAATAATGATTTAACCTTGTCGTCATGATATTGTTTAAAATTTTAAAATTGCAATAGATTTGTAAAATAACACACAAGTACACAGGCTGAGCATGATATAATGACTCAAGAAAGCGAAACCATATTGTTTTTTATTGGCTGCACAGGTAGAAAATCTAGCAGCCATCATATTAAGCGATCACCGTCGCTCATGGACATCGGCAATGCCGTCACAACTAAGTGGCTGTCTAACGTTTACTTAAAATCAAGCGCAGAATAGCAGTTGGCTGTGCCAGCATAAAAAAGTTGTGTAACCAACTTCTAATCCTGTCATCTGGATAACTCTTTAGGACACAAGACCTCCCAGTCTTCGTACGAATGGTCGACCGCGACTCCATCTGGGGGATCAACAACGGCCTCGCCACAGTCATCACCACCACCATCCAGATGAATCTCAACGGCTACCCACTAGTCTTGCCCGATATGATTGGAGGGAACGGGTACAATCTGGACCACGACCAAGCTGACCTTCCAACTAAGGAGTTGTTCATACGATGGGTCCAGGCTAACACGTTCTTGCCTGTAATGCAGTTCTCCTTTGCTCCTTGGAATTTTGATGATGAGGTTTGTATTGTAGAACTACTATCACTTTAAGCGTATCGGTGACTAGATAAAGTCGAAGTGTAAAAGCACAGTTATTGAATTAGTGCACGTTTAGGGTTGCCAGTCATCCGGAAAACACGGGATTATACCAGAATGGGCTGACTTGTCCCGTATCCAGTAATTTCACCTTACTGTCCCGGAATTCGTGATTACTGGGTTTTATCACAAGGGGTTGTCATAAATGATTTTGAACAGTAAGATAAGACAGATAAGATGATTTCAATCTTGTATATGACATCATTTAAACATACATAAACTTTAAAAACATAATTATAGTTATTGGCATTAGTATTTGCCACCCTACCCCCATCACACCATGAGCCCTGAGCCAGTGCCCGGAATGACGGAACTGTGAAAGACTCTAACACAACATAAAAAAAAACAAATTAGTATTCAGTATTTAAATGCTTGTAAAGACGCAAATTACGTCAACTGTCATGCAGTTAATTGATACATTTAAAAGAGAATATAAAGTGATGTAATTCACAGTTGTTATATAATACTATTGTTAAGCAAAGGAATCTATTAAACTTAAGGCCATGCCACCAGCAAAACGCCGCGCGATCGATGTTTTTAGAGGCTATCTAGTCATTACTTAAAATAAATATTGATTAATAAAATATACAATATATTTCTACAATCTGTCAGCTTTACTTTGTTCGATTCAAATTCATGTTAATGCTGATATATTATATTTTTAAATTGTCGCTATAAATGAACCATAAAAATGAGAAAAATGCAAAGATTCCGTGCGTTTTAAAGTACAGAATGTTTTCATATGAGATTAACATCACTAGATAGGCTATTTAATAACGAATATTTTGCATGTTTTAAATTTTCGAAAAGACAAAAACCTGATTTTTTAAATCAATTATTCGCTAAATACGTGCATATTCTGCACGAAAACTCACACACCAAGTACACGATTTAGTATGGCGCGAGTCAGTCAAGGTCGTTTGCTCACGGAAGGCCCTAATATACAACACGGTAATGGAACCTGTGTCAGTGCCTGTGTCGCTGTCGATCAGCTAAAATTTTACCGACTCTATAGAGACCTGAAATTGTTACGTTTGACATGTCAGTGTTATTTTTTTAAAGTCTGTCTTTAAGTTTTGGAACAACTTATTTTATTTTTCAAGTTTCAGTGTTAAATACAGCTATGGTATTAACATCCAACTCAATTTCACAATCGCGACCACTGAGCTGTTGGCCGTTGAGAAGTTTCATTTTTTTACTCCGTACTCCATCATCTGATATTAAACTTACAAGGTTACCACCTTGTAAGTTTAAGTCCCTCGTATGCGAGACACCGTCTGGGTTGGTACCACCGCTTTGTCTATTTCTACCGCCAAGCAACAGTGTGTAAGCACTGCTATGTTTCGCTTTGAAGGACAATGAAGGCATTGAAATTACTGGGCATTATGAGACTTAACATCTTATGTCTGGGGGTGACGAGTGCAATTCAATGTCATGCAGTGCTTTGTAATTCAAAGGTCTGTATGGTGCTGCTTCTGTTTATGGGCAAGCGTGTCGCTTACCATCAAGCGAGCGACTTGCTCGTCTCGTTATTCAATCAATAAAAAAAATAAATTAGCTAAATTCTATCGAATTATTTTTTTCCCATCATAATCAGCCCGCAATTGGCGGAGAAATCGATATACACATAGAAAAAGCAAAAAAAGAACGGCGAATTGAGAACATTCATTTAAAAAGGACTTGTATTGCAGACCGTACAAATAAGCAGGAAATACACGGAGCTGCACGCGGCGTATGCAGAACAGATATACGCTGCGATGGCGACTTCGGTGGAAGCAGGCGATCCGGTGAACGCACCTCTCTGGTGGCTCGACCCTCATGATGAAGACGCTCTCGTTATTTGGGATGGTATGTTTATTTTTCCCTGTATATACATGTCCCACCGCTGGGCACGGGCCTCCTCCTGCCTCCTGCGGGTTGGTAGACTTCACATACCTACGAAAAATCTTATCGAGTTCTCTGGCATGCAGGTTTCCTCACGCTGTTACCTTCACCGTATGTTGTACATCGTTGTGTATGTCTATTACATCTATCCATTAAAGTGGTAGAGCCACTCTGTAGATAGTTTTGTAAACAGCATGAATGGGCCGGCCCGCCCGGGTTGTTACCACTGCCTCACAAAAAAACAACTTAAAGTAGCTGCTGCTGCGTTTTGTATGGTAAGTTCTCACTCACCATTCAAAACTAAATTTGGACCTCCGGGTATCTCTATCCGGAGGTCCAAATTCCTTGCCCCAGCCTTTTAAGTGTCGGCAACTCGTCCATCAGTCTTCTCATATGTGATGTATGTAATTTAATTTCCGATAAATATTTTAAATTGCGTCTATTTCCAGAATATCTTCTGGGCGAGGACATCCTAGTCGCTCCGGTTCTAGTGGAAGGCGCCACGAGTCGCGACATCTACATCCCCTCAGGCATCTGGTGCGAGGAAGGAGATCCAAACAAGCCCATCGAAGGTCCCCTGTGGATCAGAGACTACCCAGCCCCCATCGACGTACTACCGTACTTCGTGAGGGCTGTGCCTGACACACCAGACTCCGCGGGGACTTTGGCCATATCCACTATAATTGTACTATTAGGAATTATGTTTAATATTATGATGTAGTTTGTTATGTCTTTATTCGAATAAAATGTTAATGCTATGTTGAAGACTTATTTTATTTTAAGTGCTTATTTTTTCCTGGCACAGTAAAATGACTACAATGGACCTGATGTTAATTACATTAGTCCAAACATAATGACCGTCAAGAGATATTGAGTCCAACCAACAGACAAGCGCCCTGCTCGTTGCATAATAAATAATAATAATAAATACACCCAACAGTCACACACATAGTCCTGACCCCACAGTAAGATACGAGTCTTGTGTCGTGGGTATCAAGAACTACGAGAGACTTTCGGTCTCACAACACCCAGACCCCGAGACAAATATTTGTGGATCACACAAACATTTGCAACATTCAGAACAATAAAAACATATAGGACAAATTTAAATTTATTGAGAAAAATATATAATATTGAAGTTTCCTCTGTAGCTACTTCTAATATGCTAAGTTTTTAATAGCAATGGCTGGCAAACGAGCCAGTGGTTAACCTGGTAAGTGATAGATGGTAGGTCCCTCGTATGCGAGAGGCCCTCTGGGTTGGTACCACCGCTTTGTCTATTTCTGCATCGTTGTGTTTGCTGGTGGGAGGATACTTGTATCCGACCGGATAGCGACCACCGTACACTGGTGCTAAAACCTGCCATAGTGGCCCACCTTGTGTGGGTCGCGTTCCAGGGTCAGCCAGTGTATATCCGGTTCTCCCCAGGGGGCTTGCCCCCTGATCCTAACCCTTTCCCCATCCCTTTTTTCTTCCCCTCTCCCTTGACCCTTTGGCAGGCCGGCATGATCTTACCGACCAACGATGGACACATTGTTTATCGTTGGTCGACAATATTCTTGGATTACGCTACACTTACCATCAGGTGTAGCGTAGTCACTTTGCCGAGCCAGGATAAAAAAAAAAAAAAAAAAACATTGAAGCCAATGAAATTACTGGGCATTATGAGACTTAACATTGTCTCGGGGTGACGTGCGCAGTTCAGTGCCATGCACTGCTTTGTGATTCAAAGTTATGTGTGGTGTTGCTTCTGTTTATGGGCAGGCGCGGCGCCTACCATCAGGTGAGCGCCTTGCTGTTCTCGTCATTCAATAAAAAACATAATACACAAGTAGATTCTATTAATGCTAAGTATCTGAACAACTGAAGTACTTATGTAATTATTCATTAGTATGATATTTATCATTTGTATTTCTAGTGTTTTTGCTGGATAAACGCTGACATAACAAGATGTCGACATACATGTTTCTTGCTATGTTTTAATTTTACCATAATAAGCTAGGAGCTAGGGTTGACACCGTATTTCTTAATTTCCCACCTGGCATCAATTTATTTGTGACCAGCACTTCATATTCTAATTTACTTTTTTTTTAAATCATCACTTTTCGTAGTTACATTGTACCTAGTATTGTTAATCATCGCTCGCTTTAATAATAAAAACGAAGGAACATGCATATCTTCTCAAGTTAGTAGGATATGCAGGTGCAGAACGAGAGTCGTCCATAAGAAATTCTAAGATAAAGTGAAGTTTACTAACCCGCATTAAATCAGCGTGGTAGACTAAGGTTCTCTAAGACTAAGATTCTCTTTCATGAGTAGAAAAGGTCCAGCAGTGTATAGCTATAATGCTGGGTTATAATAATAAATAAATACACCCAAAAGTCACACACATAGTCCTGACTCCTCAGTAAGATACGAGTCTTGTGTCGTGGGTATCAGGAACACCAGAGACTTTCGGTCTTACAACACCCAGACCCATACAAGGATGTGATATAAGGATGTACCCGTATACCAACCAATCATCAAGTCATGTCGCAAGCCCCTCGCGGGAACGGCATATACACTGGCTGATCCTGGAACGCAATCCACAGAAGGTGTGTGGGTCACTATGGCAGGTTTCAACACCATGTGTACGGTGGTCGCTATCCGGGCGGATATGAATCCGAAGACCAACAAAGTCTCGTCAATAATTCAGATTAATAACAAAAAACAATATCATTTCTATTCTCAATATTTACCGGACATTGTACAATCACAACAGATCTGTAACAATGAAACCAATTAAAAGAGATAATGACCGGTCAGTGAATATCAAGTGTCGCTGGCTGGTGTTGTGCGCAGACTACAGGCATCCCTCGCGATGAGACGAGCTCTCTACCGTAAGTACACCATAATATTTATATCAGTCACTGGTCAAAAGCAGGTTGGTAGATTTCACATACTTTCAAAATCCTATGGAAAACTGTCTAATACGGGTTGGTAGACTTCAAATACCTTCAAAATCCTTCATCAAAACTTTGAAGTATGCAGTTTTTGCGAGCAGTAATTAACATAGGGAATTTTGAGGAGTCAAAGTTGTGCTTTGGCGTCTGGAACCCGCGACTCCCATACGTTCCAAACTTCCGTGCGTTGCACTTATGAGAGTAGTGAGCTGCTAATTTCGTAATTCAGGCAAATCAAAATATTTGTATATCGTTCTTTATAGGTATAAATTTAGTTGCTCTAATACAAATAAATTAATAATTTGAAGAATAAGATAATAATGTAGATAAGTAAATCCGTTTTAAAAAGAGCAACGTTACAGTTTCTTGTCCGTACAGAGGACTAATGAAACAGCCTTCGGAACTGGTAGAATAGAATAGTTTTCGTTTCAAACATATTTCGGATTAACGCCGAAAATTGTTACACGATTATTTTAATTTGTATAATATTTTGATCCGTTAAACTATTTTATTAACCAAACTGAAGTTAGATGTTAATTATTAAGCGATGAGATGAGATGCAGTAAGGGCCGCGATTGAAAGAGCTAATTTTTCAAATTGTTTAAACAATTGGCTAAAAGTCCTAATTGAGGGATATCTCGGAAACTAATTAAAATTGGATTAACTTGATGTTTGCAGAGAATATTCTCGAAACATATTAGTTAAAAAAATGCAACAATATATTGATTTTCTGACATTCTAATTGCATCTCACCCCTTATCCCTATCACATGACGCATCTATCTCCAAAGGAGTAGACACAATTGCAACTAGTGCTCCACCCGCGGTATGCCGAATTTATATGTTATTATTTATTAATCGTTTCTATTATTATTTAAGAATATAAGATGTTAAGGGCGCAATTCCGCTTCCATTGTTGCATAAGTTCTAGATCTATAATTAAACCAGTCTTATACTAAACTATTAGTTAGTAATTATGGCAAACAATAAGAAATAAAATAATACAACAATGATGATTGTTCAATTACTTTTTTCTACTACTGGATTTATGCAAGAATATTATTACGTACATTGAGGTATTCAAATAGGAAACTGCTGATAAAAGCAATTATCTACTTTAAAATAAGTTCATTTTTTTACGATTTAAGACACGAGTTAATTATCCAAATCGCATGGGACTTGTCAACTTTCTTAAAGGTTCCGAAATATAGTCAAAATCCTACTAATATTATAAACGCGAAAGTTTGTAAGTATGGATGGATGGATGTATGTTTGTTACTCTTCCACGTAAAAACTACTGAATGGATTTTAAAGAAACTTTACAATAATATAGCTTATACATCAGAATAGGACATAAGCTATTATGTTTTTAAAAATCAACCCCTGAAGGGTTTATAAAGGGATTGAAAATTTGTATGAAAAATCTAAATCGCTGAACCGATTCGTCCGTTCGTCCGTTCCCGTGGTATCTAATACAAAATTACATTCACGCGGACAGGGTCGCGAGCAAAAGCTAGTATTTTATAGATATCGACTAAAATGCAGATTCCTTTTTGTTCTTGTTCATCATGAATTGTTTTTTCAGTGTTATTGGCGCTTGCTACTTTAGCGCAAGCAATCGATGTGTTTCTGATAAACAAGCCAGATATCAAACTAAGTATTCAGAACAACCAATATGGAGGACTCAACATATTGTTAAAAAGAAGTGAGTAGTAGCTGAATTACTTGTTAAATTCTCACGGTTACAAAAACTCTTACGCCTAATTTCCACGAAAATGTGGTAGAGCAAAGATGCTGTTCAATTTTGAAGTTTAGCTCCCATGGAGGTAGACCCGTCGTATTTGTTTCGTATGCTCATATGCGAGCAAGTTCCAAAACAATTAGAATTTTTGAGTACTCTGCTCTGTTCATCGACATTTGTGTAACTTCAGTTGACCACTAATCATGAGAGAGCAGTGCAATGATAACATTTACGCTTTAAAGTATGCGATCAAGACAAAACACCAAGAGGTCTGAACATTTCCATACAAACAAAACTGATTTAACTATCGCCTGACTGACTTCACGCGACCTGGTCTTCTGTCTCAGTCCCGCAAGCGTTTTGGTTTCCTACATAACATAGTCCTAATAAAAATGTTTACGTATTTTTCAACAGAGGGTCTCACCGAGGTGATCACTGTAATTGGGCGTCTGACCGGCAAGGTAAGGGATGTCGTCAAAAATGGAGACGTGGTGATACAATTCAGCAATGATACCACCGTCAGACTCAACGCTCATGAGATCGCTGGAGCGAGGAAGGGGCATGTCATCACTGTACGGTGGGAAGCACCCAAGACTGTCCGTCTTGAAGACTGTGCTAATCTTGGTAAGTGACTCACATTTCCTGAATTGCTGACCTTCAGCCAGTAAGTTCCGGTCTGGGACCAGTTTTAGAATGGAGAGAAATCTTGGCCATATATTTGGTAAAGATAAAGCCTGAATCAGAATAGACGAGGCGAAGGTGCGGCCTTCTCCCCACAATTCGACGACTGGAGCTATCGCTATATGCACACTACGAGGAGAGTCAATCCAGTTTTGATTATGGAAAATGCTAGCTTTTGTTGACGCTGTTAGACCCGTTCGAAAGAATTAGTAATTATTATATAAAGTAAATTTAAATTATGTTTAATCCAACACTTTTTACAATAAAGCATTTATGACAAATATTCCTAACGACAGGCTTAGGCCACTGGTACGGTGGTCCTCAGCAGAAACGCCAATACTGGCCGATCGAACGACTGGTCCTTCCAAAATACTCCTACGTCAGCAAGGAAGCAGACAACTGTGGCGTCGCGGAACCCTACTGGCTCAGCTCCGAAGGTATCTTCTACTACTTCGACAAAAAAGTTCCTTTATTCATCGACCAGAACGACCTTGAGAAACATGCAGCTTGCTTTATCGCTCAAGTCAAACCTCCATACTCGAGTAAAAGAGAGAGAAACTTTCTAGCATACGCTATAGGGATATTTGACGATGTCAAACAAGCGCATCAGTACGCGGTTGAAAAGTATCTTCTGAAGCCAACAGGAATACCTGATGAAAGGATGATTCAGTACCCGATATGGTCGACTTGGGCCCGATACAAAAGAGCTGTCAACCATCATGTAGTTTTGAAGTATGCTGACGAAATACAGAGTTATGGCTTTCCAAACAGCCAATTGGAGATCGATGACTTGTGGGAAGTTTGTTATGGATCGCAAACTGTTGATGTGAGGAGGTTTCCAAATATGAAAAGTACTGTTGATAAGTTGAAAAAGAAAGGATTTAGAGTGACGATGTGGACGCACCCGTTTATTAATAAGGGGTGCGAGCCGTGGTACTCTGAAGCAAAGGCAAAAGGGTAAGTGTGATCACAATTATAAAACTTTACATTTCAATGTTTCTATAGAGTAATGGAAATACATGGGAAGCCCGGGCTCTAAAAAACCAATATCCGTTTTTGATCAATTTAAGAAAAAAATATCTTAAGGTACATTCTAGACAGTAGTTCTATTTTAGACAGTTTTGTTTACAGCATGAATGGCCCAGTTCGACCGGGTTGTTACCACTGACTCACAGAAAACCGACGTAAAGTAACGGCTTGCTGCTGCGTTTCGTACGGTGAGTGAGATATCCGGAGGCCCAAACCCTCCTTCCCTTACTAATCCCTTCCCTTTAAGGTCAGCAACGCGCTGATGATTCTGCTACTATTGTAGGAGTACACAGGCGGTAGAGATCACTTACCATCAGGTGACCCATCTTGCTCGTTTGCTGGTCTATGCTATAAAAAAAATTAAATTCAATGCAAACTTTGATTTCCCCACCTGGGAAATGAACCCACAAGTACCACCGATACCACTAAAGCAATGAGGCGTCGTGGCGCATAATTCATGTAAATTTACAAATTTTGGTATGGATTCTTGTATTTTTGAGTGTTGATGCCACTGGTTCCCCACAATACAGGAATGCAGAATTTCCAGTAGACGTATTCTAGGTACTAGAGACTATCCCGCACAGACACCTACTGTAACCTCTGAACTAATTGAGGAGTTGGAACTATTGATATCAACTGTCCGTTAATGATATTTATATGAATGATGCCAGGTATCTAGTCTACTCAGAATACGGTTCTGTGGAAACGAGCTGGTGGAATGACAACGACACGACAACAGCCTACGTCGACTTCACCAAGCCTGAGGCTCGCAAGTGGTTTGTCTCCAGACTGCAAGCGTTGAAAGACGCGTACGGCATCGACAGCTTTAAATTTGACGGTGGGGAATCCACCTGGTCTCCTCAGGTAAGGAATCATATGAATTATATATATTTTTTTTATTAATATGTAGACATTCTGATAAAGGTCGCAGGATGTCGCTGGATGCAGGCCGCTTCCAACAGGTCGGTCTGGAAATCTTTGGGGGAGGCCTATGTTCAGCAGTGGACGTCTTGTGGCTGATGAATTTCGTAAAAGGATTCACCCAGAATTGAATCCTCTGGTTATGTCAAGCAGGCCTTCGGTAATAAAAACATGTTGCACCCAAACCATATTGTGTGGTGAAATGAGAAGGACAGTAGGATGATGATGTTTATTAGTCTATTTCAAGCCAAACCCAAAGTTGAGGATGGTGTTTGAACGTGATAACGAATTGGCTAAACGATGACGGGTGGGACTCAAACCAGTGGCCGGAACATAAAATAAGTGTCTATAGTGTAATTTTTTAAAGTCACCTTTCTAGTTATCCCTTTTAAAAGTAAGACTCTTTTAAATGTGTTGCGTAATTTAGATACCTGTCCTGCAAGGTGACATTATGGACCAACCAGGCATCATAACAGCTGACTACGTGAGAGAAATGGCCAAGTTTGGCCCCATGGTGGAAGTCAGAACTGGATACAGGTTAGTTAATCGGGATTATTTATTTTATCTTATATCTTTAAATGAGCAATTCTTGTATATATATAATCTGAATCTCGGAAATGGCTCCAAAGATTTTCATGAAATTTAGTATGCAGGGGGCGATAAATCAATCTAGCTAGGTTTCATTATTAGAAAACGAAAAAAAAAATTCCCCCGAGCAGAGCTCGGTCGCCCAGGTACTTTTATTATATTTGGGAAACAAACAGTACAATTACATATATAACAATAATCACAGTGAGACTAATACATAAACCAGTAAAGTTTTCACAGATAAAAAGTTTAGCAATATGATTCATAGGCGCAAGTTAATTTCTATTCATTTATGTAACTAGGTCACTTCAGGCTTGTTTGAAGCCGCATTATGTAAGCACTGTTGTATTCCGCTTTCAAAGAGATTGAATCTAGTTAAATGAGGATTGGTGATGATGCTATGAGGGAGTTCCCATTTCCTTCATCAGATTTTAACCAAATTTATATGGGACCACCATCAGAGTAAACCCTATTTAAAAAAATGCTCATGATTTTTTTATATAAGACAAACGAAAATCGAGCAAGTCCCTGATGGTAAATTATCTCCTCCGCCCACGAATATCTATAATACTTCCGGAATTATAGAAGTGTTGCCGACCGCAAAGGAAAGGGATAAATAAGAAGAGGAGGATTTGGACTTCCGGATATCACTCACCGTTCGAAACGCAACAGCATACTATTACTTCACGTCGTTCTGTGAGACAGTGGTAAAAACCCAGTCTAGCCGGCTCATTCATACTGTCTACAGCGTGGCTCTATCCCTTCTTTTTAATCCCCAGAACCCAAGACCTGCCAGTCTTCATTCGCATGATAGACAAGGACACTTACTGGACGTTCGAGAACGGACTGCCGACGCTGGTGACCACTCTCCTGCAGATGAACATGAATGGCTATCCACTAGTCCTGCCCGACATGATTGGGGGGAATGGGTACAATGAACCACCCAGTAAGGAGCTGTTTATACGATGGCTCCAGGCGAACACGTTCATGCCTAGCATGCAGTTCTCGTACGTGCCATGGGATTTTGATAATGAGGTAGGAGATATGACTGTAAACACAGTTGGTAGTATACAGGGTATAAGGGAAACGCTTCCGAAAAAGTAGACATCTGGTAGTGTGGACAAAGATTGATGATTACAAGACCTTAATTTGATACGGGTGAGGTATATTTCGCGAGGGCCTCTCCTCTTTTCCATGGATGCATCGGCTAACTTGCCAGCTAGGATTCCATTCATTGATAAACCAATAATAATAATCTTCATTATATGACCCATGAAAATGTTTCGTCCCGTTCATGGCTTTAAATAATGCATAAACGTCTAAGGCGCGTGGACTCTCGGTCCCCAAGGCCGTAGGCGGTGGCCCACGTCGTCCACGCCTTGCACCGCCTCTGGCTACAGTACTATTCAAAGTTGCCCCAAGTGACACCTTACGTCACAACTGTAGTCACACCTGCCCGTTTGCCCCCTTTTGTCCATAAAAAAAGCTACCGAATCGGATTAATTATATTTTTATCATCATCATCCTCAGCCATAAGACGTCCACTGCTGAACATAGGCCTCCCCCAAAGATTTCCAGACCGACAAGTTTGAAGCGGCCTGCATCCAGCGACTTCCTGCGACCTTTATCAGGTCGTCTGTCCACCTTGTAGGCGGACGTCCAACGCCGCGCTTGCCAATATATTTATATAATTATATTTTCGCTAACAGACAATCACAATCAGCAAAAAGTATGTGGAACTCCACGCGAAGTACGCCCCCCAGATAATAGCGGCTTGCAGGCGAGCCACTGTGGACGGGACCCCGGTCAACCCGCCCATCTGGTGGATAGCGCCCAACGATACCACAGCATTTGATATCTGGGACGGTATGTTATTCAAATTTTTATAGCATAGGCATACGAGCAAGTGGGCCACCTGATGGTAAGTGTCCACCACCCACGTAAAAAGTTAGAGATTGGGATGGGGTTTATTTGGGCCTCCGGATATCTCAGTCACCGTACGAGCGCAGCAACAAGCCGCTACTTTATATCGGTATTCTAGGAGACAGTGATAACGACCCGGTCGAGTCGCCCCATTTAGTAACTGACGATAAGAAAATTGAGGTATTCAATCCGACGCGTATAAGTATAATCACGCATAACTGTGATGGATTTAAGATCATTCTCTCTGCCTGGCGATGTGCGGACTTAATGCCCTCCCATGATGATTTGCACGTGGATTTGGTATTATGTGGGGCGACTCGCCGTCTAAACATACAACCCACAACGGGAAGTAAATTTCGCCATTGCCTGGTCCGTTAGTCAGCAGAGTGTATAACGTGTGGGTGAGGTTCGTTTTGGGCCAGATGTTGGTGGCCTACTTACACTTCTATAATTTTGCTGGTGGTAAGATATTCATATCCGGTGTTAAAAACCTGCCATAATGGTCCACACATCTTGTGTGGATGGCGTTCTAGGATCAGCCAGTCTATATCCGGTTCTTCTGAGAGGCTTACGACATGACTTGATGGTTGGTTGGGACGGGTATAGGGGTACACCCTCATTTCGCCGAGCGTAATTCCGTCCCCCTATGATAGCAGGCGAAGTTATCACCAGACTGGGTACAATTCCAGACTTCGAACTGATACTGAGCTTTTTATAATATAAAAACCCAATATAACTTTACCCGACCCGGGGATCGAACCCACATCACAGCAGTCATACCACGTCTGCAATACAGCTGCGCCAGAGGCAATCTTGCAGGCTATATCTCTTTAATTGTTTGTGTGATCCACAAATATTTGTTTCGGGGTCTGGGTGCTGTGAGACCGAAAGTCTCTCGTAGTTCCTGATACCCACGACACAAGACTCATATCTTACTGTGGGGTTAGGACTATGTATGTGACTGTTGGGTGTGTTTATTATTGAAGTGAAACTTCTTTATCGGCGTTAGAAAAATAAAATCGTCACATTTTTCCGTTACGCGGCACGCGTCACATTTTTGACTTTGACTGGATTTTGACTAGACTTTGACTGGACTTGACAGGACTTTAACCGGGCTTTAACCGGACTCTGGCCGGACTTTAACCGGGCTTTTACCGGACTTTGACCGGATTTTGACCCGACTTTAACCGGGCTTTGACCGGACTCTGACCGGACTTTGACCGGACTTTGACCGGACTTAGACCGGATTTTGACAGGACTTTAGCCGGGCTTTGACCGGACTTTGACCGGGCTTTGACCGAACTTTGACCGGACTATGACTGGATTTTGACCGGACTTTGACCGGGCTTTGACCGGACTTTGATAGGACCATGACAGGACTTTGACCGGACTTTGACCGGACTTAGAACGGACTTTGACAGGACTTTGACCGGGCTTTGACCGGACAGTGACCGGGCTTCGACCGGACTTTGACCGGGCTTTGACCGGACTGTGACTGGATTTTGACCGGACTGTGACTGGATTTTGACCGGACTTTGACGGACTTTGACAGGACTTTGACCGGATTTGACCGGACATTGACCGGGCTTTGACCGGACTGTGACTGGATTTTGACCGGACTTTGACGGACTTTGACAGGACTTTGACGGACTTTGACAGGACTTTGAGAGGACTTTGACCGGTCTTTGATCGGACTTTGAGCGGATTATGACCGGACTTCTTCTGTCGAGCGTCCCGAGACGCACACTTTTTTTTGTATTCATGTCTATGATAATAAAAGCCATTTGTTTAAACTTTATCTTATTTTACTTTATTTGACCAATTTCTGTAAAGTTGCATATAGTAGATAATTTTTCGAAAAATAAGGTCATAAAGAGGTTTCACTTCCTACGTGTGTACACTAGTACACGCACACATTTTTTTTAATAAAATAACTTTTTTATTTCCAGAATACCTCCTCGGAGAGAACATTCTAGTAGCCCCTGTCCTGGAGCGTCAGGCCACAGAGCGCGACGTGTACCTGCCCACAGGGAAGTGGCTGGCACAGGGAGACCCCACCAAAATCTACCACGGAGGTGACTGGCTCAGGAAGTACCCAGCGCCGTTGGACACCCTCCCATATTTTATTAGGGTTTAATGATGTACTTAATATTCGTTATTTAATTAACTGTGTATTGGACCTAGGCACGTAAAAAACAACCAACCCACAAAAAGGTGGTATGTCTCCTGTATGTGAGAGGTCTGGGTTGGTACCACCGCGCCGTCTATTTCTGCCGCCAAGCAACAGTATATAAGCACTGTTGTTTCGGTGAGGGACATTGAAGCCAGTGAAATTACTGGGCATTATGATACTTAACATCTTATGTCTCGCGGTGACGAGTGCAGTTCAGTGCCATGCAGTGCTTTGTAATTCAAAGTTCTGGGTGATGTTGCTTCTGTTTATGAGCAGGCGTGGCGCTTCAACGAGTGCCTTGCTCGTATCGTCATTTAATCAATAAAAAGCTCTAATAAAGATACTGATTGTGTACAAAAATCGCACATGGCGAATATTTCATGCCCAATTTCCCAAAAAACTACGAGATAAAATTAGTTTAAAATATTGAATTTAGTAAAACAAATACAGGATCTCCATTTGAACTTGCTGTGGGTTGGTTCCTTTTTGCGTAAAGATTTTGCAAAAAAATACAGTATTAAAATCAATTTAAATTAATGAACTTAGCAAAACAAAATCAGTATCTCCATTTGAACTTGCTGTGGGTTGGTTCCTTTTTGTGTAAATAGGTCCAATTAATGTTTATTATAGTTGTCGGGATCAGACATGGGAAAGTAATCTCATAGTGGTCTGGGTGTTGTGGGACCGAAAGACCCTCGTAATTCCCGGAACCCACGATAAAGGTTCAGTGAGGGGTCAGGACTATGTTAGGACTGTTAGGTATTTATTTATTTCTTCGAACACAAAATCTGCTGAAAAGTTGATTCATTCGAATTTTTTTTGCATGAAATATACTTTAAAACAAGTACAGAGGTGTATTAATGACAAGATTAAAGAATAAATGTTCAATATATTTTATTTCTCGCCTTTTTTTAACATGACCTTGATCAAAAATAATTTCTTATCGCCGCACTGTTTTTGTTAATTTGTCATTGCTTAAAATTCGATTTTGCATTATCTCTGTTACCGAATGCGGAATCATATTGCCGATGAACGTTAATTGATACATGAAACGCCCGATTACTGAAACACTTCGCAACTGCCTGAGAGCTAACGACTAATTATCTTAAATTTCGTGTCACATTGTTTGTCCGCGATGAACTCCTGAACCGATTGCGTATGCGTTTGATCCAACTTGAGAGATAGGATAGTTTATATGTCAATTTATAGTCACAATATTTTTTTATTCTAACAGATGGCGGTGTAAGGTAATTTTTCGGCTGGATTGAGTAAGTATTCCATAGATGGCGCATACTGTATTGAATAGTTTACTACAATATAATTTAACATATACCTTAGCCACAGGAACGCGTGGCCAGGTCTGCTAGTTTTCATATAATTTTAAAAGCTAAAACGGTCTTAACATGTCTCCAACGAAATTTGGAACTGCGTTAAAATTTTAAATCAATCCAGTAATAGCGGCAGTATGTGCGTATCGAGTTAGGAGTTAACAACGATTTCCTTCACCAGTCCGTCTCCAAGTATCCTGAAGTCTTCGAGTAACGCCGCGGTGTTCACTTTGTATTTAATCTCTCCGTCGACAGTGACCGGGTGTAACGCGTTCGCATTTGATACCTGTAAAAAAGACTGACTTGGTTAACTGGGGCAAACTTGTAACTATTTTTTTTTTACCCTGGCTCGGCAAAGTGACAACGCTACACCTGATGGTAAGTGTAGCGCAATCCAAGAATAGTGTCGACCAACGATAAACAATGTGTCCATCGTAGGTCGGCAAGATCATGCCGGCCTGCCAAAGGGCCAAGGGGGAGGGAAAGGAAAAAGGGATGGGAAAAGGGTTAGGACCAGGGGGAAGCCCCCTGGGGAGAACCGGATATACACTGGCTGACCCTGGAACGCGAGCCACACAAGGTGGGCCACTATGGCAGGTTTTAGCACCAGTGTACGGTGGTCGCTATCCGGTCGGATACAAGTATCCTCCCACAAGCAATTACATTTACATACATTTTTATTTATTTTATTATGCACCTGCCTCAGTCATGATCTCCACCACCTTAAAGTTGACTAGAAAAAAAATCCTGAGGCATTAAAGTCCATCTGTATACCTTGTGTACAAAGTTTGATAAATAAATAAATAAAAAAAAAACATCGGAGTTTGTTTCAAGGCATAGGCGTGTTATAAGTGGTAGAGCAACGCTGTAGACACATTTGTCTACAGCACGAATGGGCCGAGATATCCGGATGCCTCAATCCCTCTCCTCTTCCCAATCCCTTAATTAGTTTTTCCTTTGAGGTCGGCAACGCGCCAACGATTCTTATGGTATTGTGTGTGTACATGAGCGGTGGAGATCACTTGCTATCAGGTGACACACATGCTCGTTTGCCGGTCTATGGTTTAAAAAAGCACACACTACGTCGTTTTCAATAAAAAAAGATCGATAACTAATAAATTAACATCGATAAGTCAAGCAATGACTACACTGCCCGGGATTGGAATTAACATCGATAAGTCGAAACAAAATATGTCGAAATAAAATGTATCGATATTTTTTCAGCAGGCCTATATTTTGTTACTTAATTCAATGACGAGACGAGCAAGTCGCTCACCTGATGGTAAGCGCCACGCCTGCCCATAAACAGAAGCAACACCATACAGCACTTTGAATTACAAAATCAATGATTACAAAGCATTGAACTGCACTCGTCACCCCGAGACATAAGATGTTAAGTCTCATAACGCCCAGTAATTTCACTGGCTTCAATGTCCTTCAAACCGTAACACAACAATGCTTACACGCAGTTGCTTGGCGCAGAAATAGCCGACGCGTTGGTACCAACCCAGACGGCCTCTCGCATACGAGGGACTTACCACCTTGTATGTATGTATGACTGATAAAAAAATAAATAAATAAATACATCCAACAGTCACACATAGTCCTGCCCCACAGTAAGATACGAGTCTTGTGTCGTGGGTATCAGGAACTACGAGAGACTTTCCCTCTCACAACACCCAGACCTCGAAACAAATATCTGTGGATCACACAAACATTTGTCTGTGTGCGGGGATCGAACCCGCGGCCTCTCGCCTCACAGCCGGCTACTCGCCCGACAAGCCACGGAAGCTGTCCTGATGACATTACCTGTAACTCCTTGACGTCGTGTATGTCTGGTTTCCACAGCACGGCTATGATCTCACCGCCGTATTGATCGTGGAAGAACAACGCGAAGTCGCTGTAGGCATTCTGGGAAATCATAAACAATATATGTCATAAACCAAACACATAGAGTGGTAGAATCACGCTGTAGTCATTTTGTCTACAGAATATATGGGCCGGCTCGACCGGGTCGTCACCACTGTCTCACAGTAAATCGACGTAAACTAGCAGCTTGCTGCTGCGTTATGCAGTGGAAAAACCTCACTACCTCTCTCGAACGCGTGCATCGTAATAGACAGGGAGCCCTCGGGTAGCTGATCCACTTGACTACTATCAAGCTCATTTTCCGTGAGTAGCTTCGTTTCGATGAGACGACCAACTATTCCCTATGCGAAAATTCTCTATTGTGGTAGCTAACAGAGGTAGCAAGGATAGAATATTTCGATTTGATGATACTCAAAAAAATATTATTTTATTTGTAGGACAATATGACAGTTAAATTATATAAATATTAACTAAGTAAAAACAAAAAAATCAGCTGGTTAGTAACCATACCTATTGGAAGGAGAGGCTTCCAATAGGTATCGATAACGAGGTCATAAGAATGATTACTAACCAGCTAATTTTTAATCGAAATATTCTATCCTTGCTACCTCTGTTAGCTACCACAATAGAGAATTTTCGCATAGGGAATAGTTGGTCGTCTCATCGAAACGAAGCTACTCACGGAAAATGAGCTTGATAGTAGTCAAGTGGATCAGCTACCCGAGGGCTCCCTGTCCATAATGGCGAGACCTGCCTTGTGACGTAACATGCTATGTCGTGCATCCTTATTCCATCATTTGACATCTACTCTCTCTAGCAGATTTAAATGGCTTCGAATTTATTTATTTTTGACTTGATTTATATAGTTTTTTTCGATAATAGATTACAGGAAAGGTTACTTATCTAAACTAATATTATAAAGAGAAAACATTTGATTGTTTGCTTGCATTGAATAGGCTTTGAAACTACTGGACCGATTTGAAAAAATCTTTCACCATTAGAATCCTACTTTATCCGTGATGAACATAGGCGATATCGATAATATAACGGTGCAGAATTACACGCGGGCGGAGTCGCGAGCGCATGCTAGTGATTTAAAATAATTAAAAAAATAATAAATATACTATACAAAAATATTTTTAGAATACCCTATTGACGTCTAGGGCTTTTTGACCGCTATAAGCGGAGTGATAAAGGCATCACAATAATTTTCCTCTCACCCTCAATTCGTCCAAGTAGTTGTCGACCGGATGGAAGTCGACTACGGGTATGACGTCACCGAGCCGGTCGGTTTGCATCCGTCGCAGCGTCGGTTTGTTGTCGACTCGCTCGCACACATTGGGCACTAGCGACGGGACCAAATGGATGATCGCGTCGTACCCGGATACAGAAGGGATGAATGCACCCTGGGAATCAAACAATCATCATAATAAGCTGAGCTGCCCACCTAATTTACCACACTGGAACTAATTGTGTCTTTGTATTATTTTTATTTTGAAGTGATAACTTCTTATGGGAGGGTGAACCGAAACGTTCCGTAACGCGAGCGGCGGCGAGCGGAAGGTTCCAGAACATTCGAGAATCTTCCGTGAGACGTCACGCGGGCCAGTTGACCAGCCAGCGCTAGCCGACTTCCCTGGAACTTCGATAATTACGAAGTCCCAGGTGGCGTCACACAGTGACCAGTCGGATTGGACCGGACTTTCACAGGACTTTGACCGGACTGTGTTCGTTTTTTTTATGGCGAACAGACATGTTACTGTAATTTTTTTTGATATTGGTAATTAATTAAAATTATAATTAATTTAAATGACGATATTTTACTTATTTTATAATTTGGAAAAAAAGTACCAGGTTCGCATAAACGCGAAGAGAGTAGAATGTCCATTTTTCATGGCGAGTAGCCGTAATTAATAAATAAATGACGATTTGGACAAAGAAAAACTTTTTAGGTTTTTTCTTATTTGGAACATGTTGCCGTGAAAAGTACCAGGCTCGCATAAACGCGAAGAGAGTAGAATGAACTTTTATCATGTCGAGTGGACATTTTGCCGTAATTTTGTATTCTCGCATGTTGTTTGATAAGTTTTCACTTCTGTCGGCACTCCCGGAGTGCAACCCGTATTTTTTTTATTATTATTTTGTTTGTTTTTTTTTTTTGTGTTGGTAAATAAATTATTTCTTTCTTTCTTATAACAGAAGGTAAGAAGTATTTATTGGCAGGTGTAAGGTGGTACATAAACCGATGATTATAGATATGAGTATGTAAATACTTTAAACTGAACATCGTTCTCCAAGAAATCTAATTTAAACGGATAAAACTAATTTAAACGGATTTAATGGCGGTATTTTATTTTAATTTTTGGTCCCGACATTTCGGAAGCTTTTCAGACTTCGTCGTCGCGGAGTGGACCGCGATAAAATCCGTTTAAATTAGTTTTATTTCAAGCGGTAGGATACTCATATCCGGCCGGATAGCGACCACCGTACACATGGTATTAAAACCTGCCATAGTGACCCACACACCTTGTGTAGATCGCGTTCCAGGGTCAGTCAGTGTATATCCGGTCCTGCCGAGGGGCTTGCGACATGACTTGATTGTTGGTTGTGTTTAAATTAGTTTTATTTCAATGTGTAACATTATCACTTACCAACAAATGATCCCCGTGGTGTTCCATGAGTTGTGAACATCCGTACTGCAGTGTACTATGTGCGAGTGCGGTGACTCGCGCCAGTACGGGTACGGTCGGCTGACCGGAGGCCCATATACACGGCGTGGTGTCGTCGTACGCGGTCACGATCTTCATACACGGCCCGGGTGCTTCGACCTCCGATAATTTACGCTCTAATTCCGATATCTCTTCACCTGGGGACAAATTTTCGTGTCATTGCCAACGATTTTGAAGTGATAACTTCTTATGGGGGGATAAACCGATTCGTAACGTAACGCAGTAGGCAGGCTCCTCCTCTCTCACTTTAACCCACATTAGTTTAAGTTGTTATCTATACTAATAATAAAGCTGTAGAGTTTGATTGTTTGTTTGTTTGTTTGAACGCGCTAATCTCAGGAACTACTGGTTCGAATTAAAAAATTCTTTTTGTGTTGGATAGTCCATTTATCGAGGAAGGCTTTAGGATATATAACATTACGCTGCGACCATTAGAAGCGAAGCATCAGTGAAAAATGTTGCAAAAACGGGGAAAATTATTCATATTTGAAGGCTTCTAAGTTGCTAAGCTACCCAAATAATATTATTTGAAGGCTTCCGTTGCTAAGCTACCCAAATCTATACTAATATTATAAAGCTATAGAGTTTGATTGTTTGTTTGTTTGTTTGTTTGATCACGTGGGCGGAGCCGCGAGCAAAAGCTAGTGTAATATAAATTGTGATTTTTGTGTACGATAATGTGTACTTTGACCGAACTTTGTTATGTATTATAAATTGTCATTTTTGTGTACGATAGCGCAATAAATGAATATTGTATTTAACCACATAAGTAAATGATAGTACTTTTATACTGATAAATAAAGCAATTCGTGCGAAATTATCCCCTAACCATTCCAAAATATTCAAAAATGCACAATGTTAATGTTCAAGTTTTCACTTCTGCCGGCACTCCCGGAGTGCAAGCGGGTTTTTTTTAAGTGAAACTTCTTTAGCACCGTTGTGTTTCGAAAATTAGATAAAACAAAAAAGCGACTGAAAAAAGAGACAAACATATTCATAAATAAAATTTAGACTAAGAGAGAATGAGCTAGATTATAAGTATGCTATCACGTGTCTGCGCCTGCATACAACGAAGCCTTCGGAAAATGTGTAATAAACAACGTGGTGTATCATTCAGGTGTTTTATTTTTTGCATTTGCGTATTAAAATTCGTTGGTTAATTAATTTATGATAATTATTTTGAAATTTCGCTTTTGCCGTGTGTGTGTGCAGTGTCACACTTTTTTTTGTTAGCTTGAATGAAGAAACGAGCATGACACTCGTCTGATGGTAACCGCTCCTAATCATAAACTGAAGCAACACCACACAAAACTTTGAATTACAAGATATTGCATGGCACTGAACTGCGCTCGTCACGCCGAGACATAAGATGTTAAATCTCACAATGCCTAGTCATTCAATATCCTCCAAACGGAAACACGACAGTGCTTATACACTGTTGCTTGGCAGCAGAAATGGACAAAGCGGCGGTTCCAACCTCAGACAGCCTTATAATATAATAAAACATTATCACCTGGTGACAGCATTCTGAACAGGTTTGGAATAAGCTCACCGTTGGTGACACAGGAGACGAATTTATGAACAAACAAACTACATATGAAAGCTATGCTGTAGACAGTTTTGTCTACAGCACGAATGGGTCCGCTCGACCGGGTCGTTACCACTGTCTCACAGAAAACCGACGTAAAGTAGCGGCTTGCTGCTGCGTTTCGTACGGTGAGTGAGATATCCGGAGGCCCAAATCTCCCTCCCCTTCCCTATCCCTTCCGTTTGAGGTCAACAACGCGCCTATGATTCTTCTAGTATTGTGGGCGTACATGGGCGGTGGAGATCCCTTACCATCAGACAAGCCACTTGCTCGTTTGCCGGTCTATCCTACTAATATTATAAACACGAAAGTTTGTAAGTATGGATGGATGTATGTTTGTTACTCTTTCACGTAAAAACTACTGAATGGATTTTAATGAAACTTTACAATAATATAGCTTATACATCAGAATAGGACATGGCTACTTTTATCCCGGGAAAAGCAGATCACGCGGGCGGAGTCGCGAACAAAGGCTAGTCTATATATATAAAATTCAAAGGTGACTGACTGACATAGTGATCTATCAACACACAGCCCAAACTACTGGAGGGATCGGGCTGAAATTTGGCATGCAGGTAGATGTTATGACGTAGGCATCCGCTAAGAAAGGATTTTGATAAATTCTACCCCAAAGGGGTCAAAATAAGAGATGATAATATTTAAATGCTGTTTACGCGGGCGAAGCCGCGAGCAAAAGCTAGTGCTAAATAAAAAAACAATCAAACTAACGCGTCATATCATCATTGAAGTCGAGCACGATGACATCCGTGGTCCAGTCGGTGCGCACCAGCAGGTCCAGCACGCGCAGCAGGCCCAGCGTTGGGCTCGCGGGTGGGGTCGTGGGCCACGCGTGGGCGAACGTCGCCGCCGCCACCAGCTCCGCCACCACCTCCGGAAACTGACCAGACAGCAGGTGGGCAGAGAGCCAACGTTTGAATAGACACGCTGTGGGACCGTAAGCTGGATACTTCTGCTGGAGTCTGCAATGATCAATTAGTTATTTTTTTTTTATCCGAGCACGGCAATGTGACTGCACTACACCTGATGGTAAGCGCAGTGCAGTCAAAAAAAAACTAAAAAACACGCTTTTATAGAAAGTCTAACTAAAAAATTGAAAATAAATTTGAAGAAAACAATGTATTTTATTGTAAAAAAAGCGTGCGGTGCATGGTGTCAATAGTAATCAATATTACATTGACTACATATGAGTAGAAGGATTATCATTTAGATAGTATCTTAAAAAGCACCCCACGCTTTTTTTACAATAAAATACATTGTTTTCTTCAAATTTATTTTCAATTTTTTAGTTAGACTTTCTATAAAAGCGTGTTTTTAGTTTTTTTAAAACTATTATTTATTTTTCATTTTTTACTTAAAATATAAATATATTGTAGCAGAGAGTATAATTTTAATTTTAAACCCGAACATCAAAAAAGCGCCATCTATTGACACTATTAGATACTACGATATTCCCTATAATTAACGAAGATCCAGAGAGTACAATTTTAATTCCTAACCCGAATATCAATAATTAATTAAATTAAATTATTATTTTATTATTAAATTATTATTTTTTTTTTTTATCAAATTATTGTATTGTCATCGGTCCTCGATAAATCTACAAAGTTTGAACGAAATCGGGCCGTTTAAAGTGGGTCAAAATCGCGCCCAAAGGAGTCGGTTACAAACATACAAACAAACAAACATACAGGTGAAGTTAATAAAAAGCGTGTAAAAAACCTAGGGACCACCGACAAACAATGAGTTTACCGATGGTCACTAGAGTCATGACAGCGTGTATAAATGCTTCTTTCCTCTTCGGAGGGATGAAGCAAATCGAGGAGTCTGCGATAGAACACGCGTATGACCGATGCAGGCACAGGGATTCAAAGATATACCCCTATACCCGCCCCAATCAACAATCAAGTCATTTCGCAAGCCCCTCGGGAGAAACAAATACATACTGCCTGATCCAGGAACGTGATCCACACAAGGTGTGTAAATCACTATGGCAGGTTTTAATAACATTTAACATAACAGTATCATAACGACCAGTAATTTCACTGGCTTCAATGACCTTCAAACCGAAACACAACAGCGGTTACACATTGTTGCTTGGCGGAAAGAAAGAGACAAAACAGTGGTACCAACCCAGACGGCCTCTCGCATACGAGGGACCTACCTGTTGGTTTATTATATTTGAATTGCAAAAATTAATGTACCTCTTTATTATAATACTGTATGGTTCGCTTATGATTTTGAAATAAGTATTTGTCACCATTGCTTTTTGTTTTCCTCTCTGTTCTTGTTTCGAACTAGGTGTCAGACGCATTGCTTCCTTGTAATAAGAAAGTCTAATATATAATTTTAAATACTTAAAATCTGCTTTTCATTGGCCACACATTTATATAATTCAATACTACCACCTTGTAACGTATAAGGGACAATCACTTACCCATGCAAAGCACCCCTTAACCGGGGTAGTAAAACAGTATCCCTCTGCAACTTTACACTTTCCTCATTCTCCTTATGTTTAACAACTCCATTCTCCGTCTCTCTCTGTAACAGAGTGATCTCCTTCGGATGAGCTATCACCAGACGGAAGACCAGGCCGTTCTTCAGCACATCTATGTGTGTGGGGTAAGCCTGGGCCGGCAGTGAGTACTGGTCCCGGAGACGGTCAGATATTTGGAGATTGAAAGCCGCTTTGAGGCAACGGAACGCTTGGATGTCTCCGGGCCATTTTCCGCTGTGACCTGGGAGAAAATACTTTGTGTAACAATTATATTTTACTGGGTTTTCCCCGCGGCTTTCTTCTTTCTATCTTTTCTTTCTTTCCAGGATAAAAAGTAGCCTGTGTTACTCAGTGATAATGTAGCTTTCTAACGGCAAAAGAATTTTTGACATCGGTCCAGTAGTTTATAAGTTTATTTGTTACATACAAAAATACAAATCTTTCCTCCGACGTAAAGTAGCGGCTTCCTGCTGCGTTTCGTACGGTGAGTGAGATATCCGGTGGCCCAAATCCCTCTCCCCTCCCCAATCCCTAATTATCCCTTTCCTTTAAGGTTGGCAATGCGTCCATGATTCTTCTGGTATTGTGGGCGTACATGGACGGTGGATATCACTTACCATCATCCACCGGTTTTTTGTGAGACGGTGGTAACGACCCGGTTGAGCTGGCCCATTCATACTGTAGACAAATCTACTACTGTAGACTATCTCAATCTTCGTGATTCTAGTAAATAACGTATTAAGTACATATGCAATCCTTACAATGTTTTCTTTCACCATTTCAGTTTTGTCTACAGCATGAATGGGCTGGTTCGACCGGGTCATTACCACTGTATTTAGAGTGGTAGAGCCACGCTGTAGACAGTTTTGTCTACAGCATGAATGGGCTGGTTCGACCGGGTCATTACCACTGTCTCACAGAAAACCGACGTAAAGTAGCGGCTTGCTGCTGTGTTTCGTACGGTGAGTGAGATATCCGGAAGCCCAAATCCCCTCCCCTTCCCAATCCCTAATTATCCCTTTCCTGTAAGGTCGGCAACGCGCCCATCATTCTTCTGGTGGTGGGCGTACATGGGCGGTGGAGATCACTTACCATCAGGTGACCCACTTGCTCGTTTGCCGGCCTATGCTATAAAAAAAAAAAAAGCGGTCGAAAGTTGCCATTGAAGACACACCTACTTATTTAAATTCAGAGGCGACTAGAGGTTAGATTCGAAACCGCAACATCTTTTCGACAGCAAAAAATCAAGATGCGGTATGTACCCTACAAAAATTAAATCCTGTGGCTAACATTATAAGAATCCTGTAGAACAGTAAATTTCCTGTCGAACACATCAACTCACCGAGTTCCACAACCGCTTCGCACACAGGCACATACTCGGGCAGTAGTGCGATGCCGCCATCTTTGTTGATAGATTTAATGAGTGTCGCATCCCCCCTCCTCCAGGGTTTGTTGAGGGGGGGTCGCGGCAGTGGGGGGAGGGGGTCGCAGTAACTGAACACTGGAGACACACCTGGAATTTATACAAACAAATCTATGTTGAGTCGTAGAGCCACGCTGTAGACAGTTTTGTCTACAGCATGAATGGGTTGGCTCGACCGGGTCGTTACCACTGTCTCACAGAAAACCGACGTAGAGTAGCGGCTTGCTGCTGCGTTTCGTACGGTGAGTCAGATATCCGGTAGCCCAAATCCCCTCCCCTTCCCAATCCCTAACTATCAAACAAGACTGCGTGAAAAATTTAAAAACATGTGTACTTATTTCGCGATTTCTTTAGTGGTATCATGGTTGTAATCACCAGCACTACCAGCTGTCTTCGTTTTTGGAAGCGTTCCCCTAACACCCTGTATTTTGACTGCACTGTGTATACCATCAATTACAGTACCTGCTCTTCCACGATAAAAAATACCATAAATAACATTTACTTCTCCCCAGAGAGGTTGACGTCAGGTAGGCGGCTGATCGTGAAAACTACAAGCCAATGCCTTCTGTAATATATCGCACGTTGAAAACAAAAGTGACACTAAACGAAAATTGACGATGTTAAATTATGAACGCTATTTTATGAAACATTTAAACTCAATCTCCCATAAACACATTTTTCTTTTAGTGTCACTTTTGTTTTCAACGTGCGATATGTTAAAAAGCATGTTGCGCCGACCCCACTGCGATTGGGATAAATGCAGGTGGAAGACTCACCATAAACAGCAGTTATACTGAGCGGCAGGTTGGTGAGTTGTCTAAGGTCCCTGCGCAGATCGTCGAAGGCCCTGAGGGTGCGAGCTGATGACTCGTCCACGTCGGCCGCAGGGTCTGGAGCGAACCGCTTGCGGATCAACACACTGTCCAGTTGATCCGACACATGAAACACATCCGAGTTTGGTATACCTGCGGAGGAATAACATTATTGAAGTGAAACTCATTTAGCACCGTTGTGATTTGAAAATTCGATGAAACGAAAAAGCGACGGTAAAAAGAGACAAACATATTAATATATAGGATTTAGCCGGCAAGAGGATGAGATGGATTACAGGCTATCACGTGTGTTTGCGCCTGCGTACAACGAAGCCTTCGGTAAATGTGTCATAAACACGTGGTGTATTATTGTGTATTAAAATTCGTTGGTTAATTAATTTATTGAGACTGTGCCGGCCGATTGAAATTACAAAGATTCCAAAGATACTACCTCACACTATTCATGGTGAAATATTACAGCGTTTTTATATGGAATATTTAGCATATAAATGCAACAGAAAATAATACGAAACAATACCCTTTTGTTGAAATACAATCAAATTCGGTTCAAAAATGAGCCTACAATTATGATCTTAAATATTAGTATGAGCAAAGGTGGGCGCGTAGTGGGGACATCTCACTATCTCGCTCGCACGCGTGTACCGTAATGGGCATTTGCCACGGTGACGTCAAAGTTGGCGTCGTCTGTTATTTGACGAGTGCCCCCTCTATCAGATTTGAATGACTTCTAATTATTTTTTACACCGTAGTGGCCATTTGCCATGGTGACGTCAAAGTGGGCGTTATTTGACTAGTGTCCTCTTCATCAGATTTGAATGACTTATAATTATTTTTGAAATAGTTTTTAATAAAATTCTTTCTGCCATAGGTTTTGGGTAACGTAACTTATTGATTAAAATAACAAAAAAAATCAAATCAACTACCCTATTGCGTAATAGAAACTCGGCATATACACAATCGAGAACCACCTTTTTCGAAGTCGGTAAAAAACTCACCAAACTTGAGTTCCAGAAGGTAATCGATAATTTGCTTAGTAATCCCCCTGCGGTCTGCCGCTGTCTCTGCCTCCCAAACACACGTCTCGGTTATGGACCCGTCTTGGAACCGACGCAGCTCTGACTTGTCGCCCCAGAATGCTCTGAAAATTATATCATCCCTGTATTATACCGTCCCACTGCTGGGCAAGGGCCTCCTCTCCAGTCCTGGATTTGTAAATAGGCCGTATAGGCCGCGGCCTATGGGCGGCAGATTTCAGAGGACGCTCACTCGATTTAAGTATAAAAGTACTAATTATCTTTAAATAAATAATAATTTTATTAATACCTTTCTAACTGGTTCGTTTATATAACTTTGGTGCCTTCCATAATACAAACAAATGGAAAATTATTAAGTATTTTAGAAACCTACATACATACATAAACCTTCCTACATGGGGCGGCGGACATAAAGTGGCCTACACTCATAAAAAATATAAATCCGGCACTGCTCCTCTCACAACGAGACGTTAAGTCAGTCTAACCCGCTGGCCTAATGCGGGTTATTTTAGGTCGGATGACACCCGGAGCGGACCGCCCCACTCCCTCCTAGCTACACCACTGTGTGGAACCGTAAGTCCCTCGTACTTCCTGATACCCACGATACAGGTTAACCTACTGTGGGGTCAGGACTATGTGTGTCGACTGTTGACTGTAACGAGGCGGTCCTAGCTCTACTTTTTTTGGCCATTGGGATGAACTACAGAAGTCCCTGCTAATGGTATACTGTCGACCCCTGCACTATTTCGTCCCAGGTCCAAAGGCTAAAAGGATGGGAAAAGTATAAAAAGAGGAGGCAAGCCCTCTCGGGAGAACCAGATATATACTGTCTGACTCTGGAACGCGACCCACGCGTCACTATGGTGGATCTTAACACCGTTATAGTGGTCGCTATCCGGGCGGATACGAATATCCTACCACCAGCGGTCCTAGCTAGTTGCACCCACTAATCGGTAAACGATTAGAGGATTAAGCAAACTTCAGCGTGATCAGTCTGTGGATGGGTGACCACTTAGTCGTGTATCAATTAAGTGCCTCCATGCTTCGGAGGGGACATAAAACTCGGCTCCATCTGTTACCAATTGACGGCTTGAAAAATTCACTAGATTGAACACTAACCATTCGATAGAATAATAGAATTTGAATACTCAACCAATATTCAAACTTAGAATAGGAATCCATTTTTTTATTACTCTAGACCAGTGTTTCCCAACCTTTTTTAGGCCATGCCCCACCTTAACATTTTTTTGTTAAATTGTCACCGATATCTAGCATTGCATTTAAATAACCCAAAACGAAAGGGTTAAAGTAGTGTCGAGTCAATTTTTAAATTTCCCCTCTTAACTATCAAATTGCACCCTTTGGGGCGTGGGCCCCACGTTGGGAAACACTGCTCTAGACCCTTAGTTCCCAAAGAGGTCCAGAGGTCAATGGGAGAATCGACGAGGGTCTACGTTAGCGTGACAAAAAAAATGGGGGTTCAAAATTCGGAAACGGAATATGGTAGAAATGTAGCTGCATGGAGTCCACCAGAACCAGCTAAATTTTAAAAGTAGTCTATGAGAAAAAAGTCTGGGAACCTCTGCTCTAGATACAGCATAGGTTTTTTAATGCAATTCTTACCTGAATTGTTCCGCTTCGGGCAAGTTGGCCGGTGGACCTTTCTCCACAGCATTCATGGCATTCTCAGGGTTTAATATCAAACCAAACGACAACTTCTCTTCATATCTGTGAACATCGATGATAAACAACATCGTTTCTTTCAAAGAGATCACAAAAAAGTCATATTTTATAAGATAATAAATAAATAACACCCAACACACACATAGCCCTGACCCCACAGTAAGATACGAGTCTTGTGTCGTGGGTATCAGGAACTACGAGAGACTTTCGGTCTCACAACACCCAGACCTCGAAACAAATATTTGTGGATCACACAAACATTTGTCTCAGTGCGGGAATCGAACCCGCGGCCTCTCGCTTCACAGCCGGCTAAAAAAAAATCGATATATCAGCTTGACATTTGGATGACATTGTTTTGACAGCCTCCGTGGCGCAGAGGGCGAGTAGCCGGCTATATTTGTTTCGGGGTCTGGATGTTGTGAGACCAAAAGTCTCTCGTAGTTCCTGATACCCACGACACAAGACTCGTATCTTAACTGTGGGGTCAAGACTATGTATGTGACTGTTGGGTGTATTTATTTATTATTATTTATTTTTTTCTCGATATATCAAAATCGATTTTGATATTTGTTTAGATATCAATACAATGTACATCGATACCTTTTTGCACTGCCTAGGCTCATTCTGGGATCAACCTATGTATATCTGCATATAAACCTGCGTAAATAATTCTGGCGATCGTCGGTAGACAAAATATATTTCGATGGTCAACATAATATTTAAACTGCACTGTTCTTATCACCAGATGCAGTATAGTACAGTAAAAAAAATTGGCAGGCATAGGGACTGCCAATAGAAAAAACTTATAACTTAAGTATATTTATTAAGTACTCATTTTCGACTCAACTCAACTCCATACGTCACCTGTATACAGATACTCAGAGCTCACAAGTTTTCAACCATCCAAAAAGCGTCTAACGCGCACAGCACACGGTCAGGTATATACGATGTGTTATACTCGTATAGTCTGAATAAACATTAGCATGTCGGTAACGCGAAACCAAAAGTTTATGCCCTACCAAGTGCTCAAGGTGACTAAAGAAATTTTCACTTCAAAAAAACATAAACATACCCTTCTTCGTTAAGAGGTTTTTTTTTCACAGGCCAAGAGAAGTGAGCCTCTACGAGAGGCTGGATCAAGTCAGCTCTATTGCCAAGTCCTTTGATCAGCAATGATAGTATTGTGTCTGTTACCAAAGCTAGTTCATCTAAGCCGTAGTACAGTCTTGATTCCTTTGATGACTTATTGATGATGGTTTGTTTTAGATTTTTAAAGTTTTTGAACCTGAAACAAATGATTGATAAATTTGTGATTTAATTATTCTTATCACAGTGCGAAGGCCTAGTGGATTGTAACTGGCTACCGAAACGATGGTCACAGGTTCAAACCCAGCATTCACCCTTCTCCGAATTTTGGATGTTATATAAATAAATACACCCAACAGTCCTACTTAGTCCTGACTCTAAGCTGAGTCTAAGGGACAAAGACTCTAGTGAGGACTAGGACTCTAGGACTCTACTCTAGGAGGTCTAAGCATTAGCATAGGAGACCTGGACCCAACAGTGGTACAGTGTAAAAAGGGCAATTATTATTTAATTTAAATGTATTTCTTAGAGAAATGAAAAGAAAAACTTATATATTTTTTATATTTAGCTTGAATGACAAGATGAGCAGGTCCCTTGTCTGATAATAAGCGCCACATATGTCCATAAACATATTCAACAACACCACACAGAACTTTGAATTACGAAGCACTGCCCTGGACTGTACCAGTCACTCCGAGACATGAGATGTTAATCATAATGCCCAGTAATTTCTCTGGCTTCAATGTCCACCAAAAACAACATGCACTGCTGCTTGGCGGCAAAATAGACAAAGCCAGACCAACCCAGACGCCTCGCATATGAGGCACTTACCACCTAGTAAGTAATTATAGTATAAGCTTATCCTACTCCTACTAATATTATAAACGCGAAAGTTTGTAAGTATGGATGGCTGGATGTATGTTTGTTATGGTGCTGCCACACCGCTGTTATAAAATGTTTACAAAACATTATTAAACATTTGTTATCAAAAAATTGGTACATTTTATCACAATATTAATGTTTAATGTTAGAAAATGTTTGTAGACATTTTATAACACCGGTGTGGCAGCACCATTACTCTTTCACGTAAAAACTACTGAATGGATTTTAATGAAACTTTACAATAATATAGCTTACACATCAGAATAAGACATAGGCTACTTTTTATCCTGGGAAAAGCAAATCAAACGGGCGGAGCCGCGAGCAAAAGCTAGTCGTAAATATAAATTAGATACAACATTTTGTTTGTTTTAAGTGTTATTAATTTATTTGTGTTATATGTGATCAAGGTGACATCTTCACTTTAGTGAAAAAGCCCTTAATTGTGAATTTAAAAAAAAATCTTACCGTAATATATGATCGAACTTCATCAAAACCTTAACTGGTGTCATGAAGAGCGGTATGAAGCTGTTGATCTTTGGATTATCGAGCATTTCCACCGCTAGGGCGCTCTCTCGTCGCAATGCATAGTAAGTCCCTCTGGACATTTGCCAACATATGTTGTAATAACCAGTCTTGTCTACGAACACAACAGGGAAATGCTGATGGAACTCCTCGAGGGTTGGAGTGGACTCCGCACCCTTGTGGAGGGTGATGCCTTTGATATCCCATTCAGATGTCTCTGGAATTAAATAAATTATTAAAATACCTGAATTAAAATTCAAGTGTTTTTTCAAGGCACTAGGACGCCACAGACAAAGGGATTAAACTTATTGCATCATCCCTCTTTTTTAATCCTGGCAATGTGACTACACTGAACCTGTCAACTGAAAATGTCAACTGTCAAGAGACACCGAGTCCCTTAACAGTCGGCAGTATTATGCAGGCCTGAAGTTACTGGCTGACTCCAGAATGCGACTCGCTTAAAGGAGCCGTTATGGCGAGTATTTCACCATGTATATGATGATTATTATCAAGTCAGGTACCTACATTTCAGGTATTCCTTTGCAAGAGTTAAAAAGGAACAAATACTTACTCAAAGCAATCCAGACATTTCTGACAATCTGATAACTGCTCATGATATTGTTAATACGTTTGGCTTGTACATAATACGCTATAATCAGATTAACGATGTGTCCGGTCACACACAACTCTCTCTGACGTAGCCAAATCTTCAACAGTATTGCAGCTTGCTTTAAATTCTCGCTCCTTAGCATTATCTCATTGAGAAGCTCTTGGTTTGCTTCAGCAGTTAAGTCACTAAGTATGCTACTATTGTAGTAAGGAGTTGGAGCACCGACATCCATACTTTCACCTTCAGAATTCATCAACCATGCTTCCCGTAAATTGTTACGCGTAGGACTGAACCTGTGTAGCTTGTAGCTATCTTCTTCACAAACCAAGTTGATACGGACAGATAAATGATTACCTAGTTTACCGCTAGGCTTCAAGTCTAGTACAGGTTTTGTTTCACACCCGTTTAGCCACATATATTGTAAATTTTCGACATTATCCGAGTTTAATAAATGCGATGCAATGTAGGCCAAATACGCAGCACGTTTTTTATGGTACCTGTAGTTTATGGAGTCATTTTTCGTGTACGTATCTGCCGGTACGGATATTTGTATATCAACTTTCAATTTTGAGTTTATCGGACACCCCAATGAATAAGAACCGACTATCCGGACATCTTTAAACTTATGAAATTTGAATGTACATCGTGTCTTTGATAAATCATTGCTTACAGGCAGATTGACTTTCAATTTTTTAAGAAATGTCTCTTCAGATAAATCATATTCAATGTTATCATTTGGGATTGATTCTAAATAAGTTTTGAAGTCTGTAAACCATTGTTGGAATCTTTTCTCCGTCTTCTCCTTAATTTGAACTTCCTGCAGTATTTCTTCGACTTGCAACCTGAATAGATTCGAATTAAACAAATTCTCTGTCTCCTGAAGCCTGTTTAACTCATTAACAGTGGGTTGGCGGTAAAGACTCCTAGTTTTAATACGTTTTTTCGTATCCTTATTTTGTTCATCGGCAGAGCGTTTCCCATTGTCATTGAGAATCGTAGCACTTCCATCATCTTCAGATACAGTTGTTTCTAAGTCCTGAAAATTATTTAGCGTATTGAATAGAAACAAAGTACCTACCTAGATAAAAAATCAAATTCTACAACATAAAATAGATAGGCGACATATTTATTGATTTAATACTTACGGGTTTCACCATTTTTAATTTATAAGAATTTATAAGTTTCTTTTTTTTTTTTTTTTTTTGTTTTATTTGTTCCTTACAGGAACCGGCTAAGGTCGTAGACCATGCTGCCAAGTCTTCAGTCATATAATTTCATACGTAGACTATATCTAATGTCAGAACGATGAAACACGTGTGCGGTCGATTTCAAGGTCCTGTCGGATTCCAGGTGCTAACTCCTTTCAGTACTTCTCTTAAATCACTTATTTCAATGTTTCCATACACTGTTCATCACCGTCGATGTTTAATGAACAAAACCGCACAACTTTTATACAACAAACACAACTCTAAACTAGTTTATGGAATAAATTAAACAAGGGACGACACGCCGCTGTCAGAGTTCTAACCTCGAATCCTTATAAGTTTCTATTTATTATCATTTACAGGTTATGATAATGTAAACAACATGCCCATCATCGCATGCGCCATGCGATTTCATTTTAGGGTTGCTACTAGATATTATAAATTATTCAACTTTCTCTCCAAAAAAAATTTCAGACTAAACTCAATATCCAGACAGCGCACTCCCGAAGTGTATAGAAGTCAATTTAAACGAATATTTCATACATATACGTATGTAGTACGCATTTTCAGGCAACATACATAGTTAAATCGATAGATATTGAGCTGCTTAACCGATAGATACTAACCTGCTTTCGTTGATCCGCCGATTTTGTTACCTTGTCTTTATGAGATTCTACGATACAATGAAATTACAATCGATAACAAAATAATACAGTGTGTATCTAATTATACAATCTGCCAACCCCGTTTCAATACTTCTGTCACTTTGATTTTGATTGTAGTTCTACACACGCAGTAGTTTTCAAAGCGTACGTAAGGATTAAGGGCCATAACCATGAATCGAGTATGTACATACGTACGAATGTTAAAAAGAATTAATAAAAATTAAAAAAACGGGTAAAACTAGATTGTAGCCGTAAGCAAAAATAGAAAAGGTTATAAAAATTCAAAGGTATCCCTAAATCCTTACTCAAGCGTATACCTATATAATTAATGAATAATACTTGGTAAATCCTATGTAAGTAGATGCTAAATTTACTATCATGAAATATTCATTAATTAAGGTACACGCGTGCGAACGAAATAGTGAATTGTTCCCACTAAGCGCCCACCTCTGCTCATATCAATATTTAAAATCATAATTAGAGGCCTATTTTTTAAACCGATTTTGACTATTTTAACAAGAGGGTTTCTTTTTCGTATTATTTTCTGTTGCGTATAAATTAATGTAAAATATTCAACATATGAAACTACCAATACAAAAATATCTCGAAATTCACTATGTGCCCACTTTAAATAATTGTAAATTTTTATTAAAACTTTTTACCAAAAGTTTATAAAGTTATTTCGCTTAAGATTCATTGTTTAACTTTATATTTATCTTATATTAAATATTTCCGAAAAAGTCGCGTAGGGTCACCATAAAACAAGATTTTAAGTATCCCTAACAGCAGTACTAAGCAGAGACACAGACTCGGATTGGAGGTACATGTTTCTTATTATGTCAAATAGGCTTAGAACATTCCCTTACCCTTATGCCGCCTTACCGTCTTATTTTTTGAGTGGTAGAGCCACGCTGTAGACAGTTTTATCTACAGCATGAATGGGCTGGTTCGACCGGGTCGTTACCACTGTCTCACAGAAAACCGACGTAAAGTAGCGGCTTGCTGCTGCGTTTCGTACGGTGAGTGAGATATCCGGAAGCCCAAATCCCCTCCCCTTCCCAATCCCTAATTATCCCTTTCCTTTAAGGTCGGCAACGCGCCCATGATTCTTTTGGTGGTGGGCGTACATGGGCGGTGGAGATCACTTACCATCAGATAACCCACTTGCTAGTTTGCCGGTCTTTGCTATACAAAAAAATGTGTGCGTGTACTAGTGTACACACGTAAGAAGTGAAACTTCTTTATGACCTTATTTTTCGAAAAATTGTGCAGGATCAGCTCGATTTTACGATGACCTGAGGTAACTTCGGGTAATGCCGTAGGGAGCGCCTCTCCCTTATATACATTTTACTTAAGTGGCGCGCGGCAATACCGTAAAGAGAGCCTCGTTATTTTGCACATTTCGTCCTGTATATAGTTAGTTTTAAGCGTAATAGTTTTAATTATTGTTTTCAATGTTTTTTCTATGTTTTGACTTTATTATATAGAATCCCGTCTCCTTATTGGTCGATCGCCTAGAGGGGAAGGGTCAGAGGAGTGAGGGACGAGGGCCGGCAATCGAATAAATTACGGGTTGCCGGCCCAGCGAAGCGGCCATTCCGCTCTGGGCATCCGTTCGGGTCGGACGTGTTTTTGTGTCCGTAACACCTTTGTTACGGTCATAAAAATTCTGCTACCTGAGCCGTTGCTCAGTACCTGAGCCCCTGCGCTCAAGTCATTTACGATCGGTACCGCGTCCTTTTCAGGACAGGGTACCGCTCACCCTTCCGTCGTTTATACGACCCTTTGGCCCCCTCAGGGCACAAGCTCGGTGGAAACCTAACGGTGATAACGAAACCGAGCTTGCGGGGACCCGGCCCGCGTTTTTAGCCCCTTCAGGGCTAAAGCGAAGCCGGACGGGTGCGGATCAGGAGGCACGTGGAGTGACCCCACGGTCTCCCCCGCACATCGCCCTCCCAACCCTACCCATCCCTAATATCCATCCCGTGATCCGGTTGAGCGTGCGGTCTCCGGACCAATACCGCTTACGGTTCACGGACTGTCAGGAACCCTCTGCACATTAAGATTGGCAGAGGGATACAAGCTTAGGGCACGCCATATTTTAAGCACATCCCCCCTCGCCTATCCCCGGCGAGGAGGGTCAAGCACCTACACACCCCCGGGCGCACCTACCCGGGGATTAGTTTTTGACCGCGCAATCCGCGACCGCGACCCGCCGCGCAAATTCGTGTGCGATAGCCCCCGGCTTTCTTGTGGGTTCTTTCCCGGGGGAACGCACCGTGTCCCGAACCCACTCGCGACAAATTTAGACCAAAGATTAGGTAGGCTTGGCCTCAGCCGCCAAAATGGCTGACGCCAAGCCTGTGATCACTGACGATGTCATCATCGAGGCTTTACAGTCTCGCCCTCACCTTCTCCAAAGAATCGCAGAGATCGCTAAATTAGGCCTCGTTGCCGCCAACCCCGCCGCCGCCACCGCCGCCGCTGCCACCACCGCCACCACCTCTGCCACCAAACGCCCGGGCTCTACCCTGAGCCCATCCGCTTCCCCCTCTTCGAACGAGGATAACTCGTCCGAAGAGGAATCCGCGACTTCCGGCCCCTTCATTACGGTGAAAAACCGTAGGAAGAAAAAGAAGGCGCGCATTCCCGTCATTCCTGACACCCCTAACTCCCCCGTGCCGATGGAGACCTCTCAGTCCTCCACAGAGCACGCCCCGACAGAGATCCCTCTCACCCGAGCCCCAGGCTATGTGGGGTTCACGAAGGATCATTCCTCGTCCTCCCCGCGGGCTCCCGCCCAGCCTGATTCATCCCAAGCCTCCCAGGCAATCCCCAACTCTGGGCCCAAGCCCATATCAGTCCTAAAACCAAAGGACATGACTTATGAGGACCTGGTTCGACTAGTCGGACGAGAGTCCTTAAAAGCAGCCCCCAAATGGGACAAATGGGAGCAGATGGCCGTGATGGTGCCAATCTCTGCTTCCGCCCACCGCACCATAACCAAATGCCTGGATGACAACAACATCCAGTATTATACCTACACCCTCGCCGATGATCGTACTTTCCGGTACGTCATCAGAGGCATTCCCCTTGATATGTCAACCAAAGAGGTCAAAGACGACCTAATCGCCCAGGGCATCAACTGCCTGGAAGTGCACCGCATGCACGCCACAGTCAAAAAGCCGAACTGCCCGCGTAACGGGCTGTTCGAGATGGTCCTTTGTGTCCTCAAATCGCGTGAGGACACAAAGAACATTTTCAAAATTAAATCGATAGGAGGCCTGGGAGGCTTCGACATTGAGGTTCCCCACAAAAGGAACACAGTAGGGCAGTGTCACAACTGCCAGCGTTACGGCCACGCCTCACGTGGCTGCAAGCTGAAAGCCCGTTGCGTGAAGTGCCTCGGTGAGCACTCCACCGCGGACTGTCCGCGACCGAAAGACCGCAGTCAATGCACGGAGCCGCCTTCGTGCGTTAACTGCGGCGAGTCCGGCCATCCGGCCAATTACCGCGGGTGCTCTCGTGCACCAAAACAAAAAGCCCGCAAGCCCCTTCAGGGTAAGCGGCTCCCAATTCCCAAACCGGTGGAACAGTTCCGCCTAGCCCCTCCTCCGCTCATCAACCCGTGGTTTCCTACACTACCGAAACCCGCAACCTCCTTCCCACCCTTACCCTTACCTCAGGCGGTCGCTACCTCTTCCAAGGTAGCCCCCGCCAAACCTCCCCAGGTGGTGGCAGCGGCGACGACTGCGGCCGCGCCCGCGCCCCAAATTGCCCCTAAGGCAACAAACCCCGCACCCCAGCCGTCGGGTATCCGGTCCCTCCTCCCGGAGGAGGACCACCATCTCATCTCCGGCACCATCTCGGACCTCGCGTGGGAACGAGTTGGTGCCCTTACCGCGATCACGGGTAACGACATCGTTACCCGTATCGCGGTACGCGTTCAAAAACTATTGGAGATGCGTGTGCCGGACCAGGCCCTCCTGGACCAAATCACTCAGCTTCAAACCCAGCAGCGCCAGCACTTGCTGCGAACTATTTTTGGTTCCTGATGGCTAACAATAGTTCGAAGCTGCCCACGCGGACCAAACCCCGCTCCCTCAGAGTGGGGTTTTTCAACATAAACGGCATCCAGGATGACCGTTTAGAGCTCTCCCATTTTGTCCGCGACAATGACTTGGACGTCTTCCTCATCCAGGAAACGTTCCTTAAGCCTCCAAGGCGTAGTCCCAAACTTCCAAATTACCGACTCGTGCGCAACGACCGCGTATCGGGTCCGCTAGGCGGCACTCTTATTTATTACAAAAGGTCCCTGCACTGCATACCTTTAGACCCCCCGACAGATCTGAGGGACATTGAGGTTTCAGTCTGCAGGCTGGCCATGACTGGCCATCCGCCGATCACTATCGTGTCGGCCTACCTTTCCCCTAGTAAGGAGCTTCTCTCCACCGATCTCGACACCCTATTCGCATTGAGTGATTCCGTCCTAGTGGCGGGAGACCTCAATGCCAAGAATACTCTCTGGAGCTGCCACTCGACAAACGCGAGAGGTATCGCCCTGGAGGGTAATCTTGAAAGATTAGGCATCGACATTCTTGTACCCCCCGAACCGACTCACTATGGACATCCCGGACAAAGGCCCGAGATACTCGATGTGGCACTCGTGAAGAATGTATGCTTACGCATGCGCTCTATGCGGGTGCTACAAGAGCTAGACTCGGACCACAGACCTGTGATCCTAGATCTTGTCCCTCACATAGGCCCCGATGACACAGGTCTTAATAAACCGACGAAGGTGACGACGAATTGGCGCCAAGTTGGCGCCAAGCTCGCCGACACCTCGTCCAGTGCTCTTGCCGCGATCCCCGACCGAATCGATACTCCTGAAGGGGCGACAGAGGCGGCACGCCATTTCACCACTCACCTGCAGAATGCCGTGAGCGAAAGCTCAAGGGAGGAACCTGAGACTGTACCCAGTCACATGTTGCTCCCGGCAGACTTGCGGGCTGTGGTGAGAAGGCGGAACGCAGCCATGCGACAATACGCGTCGATCTTCCACCCGGACCGACGAGCCCTTGCGCGTCACTTCCAAAAGGAAGTCAAACGTCGCATGAAAGGGCTCGTCGATTCGAGATGGGGGAATCACCTTGACGAAATTCGTCCGACCCATCAGGCCTTCTGGCAACTCTGTCGTGCCTTCAGGAGAAGCGATACAACAACCATGCCCCCGCTTGATCGTCCGAATCAACGCCCAGCGTTCGATGACGACGAAAAAGCCGAATATCTAGCCGACAGCCTGGAGACTCAATGTTCCCTCAGCGAAGTCCTCCCATCAGAACAGGCCCATCTTGTTGCGGTCAATGAGTTTGTCGAAAGTAGGAATGCGTTCCCGCCGCCGACGCGCCCGATCCCACTCGCCTCCTCCGCCGTCGACCCGGATGTCGATGAGCCGCCAAACCCTCTTGCACCGGTGACACTCGAAGAAGTAAGCCATCTGGTCAGGTCACTCAAACGACGTAAAGCCCCCGGGGGCGACGGTATATCCACCCGCGTCCTTAAGATGCTCCCCAGCCATCTGCTGGAAATCCTAACTGCGATTTTTGACGCAGCTTTCCGCAATTGCCTCTTTCCACAAGAGTGGAAGGAGGCAATTGTCATAGGCATACCCAAACCGGGTAAACCCCCCTCTGACCCGACATCTTACCGCCCCATCAGTCTTTTGAGCTCTTTGGGTAAGATGTACGAGCGACTCGTCCTCGATCGCTTGAAAATAGTAGCAAAGAACCACAATCTGCTCCCCGCGGAGCAGTTTGGGTTCAGAGCCCGCCACAATTGCGTACATCAGGTGCTCCGCATCACGGAGCACATCCACGCGAAAAACTTTACCAAGACCCCCACCGGAGCCATATTTTTCGATGTCGAAAAAGCATTCGACAAGGTGTGGCACAATGGCTTGCTTTACAAGCTATACACCATGAACGTGCCCACACAGCTCGTGCACATCATACGAGCGTTCTTGTCGAATCGCGGTTTCAGATATCGCGTGGAGGGAAGCCTCTCTTCCCGACACACCATTTCGGCCGGAGTCCCGCAAGGCTCGGCCCTCTCACCCTTTCTTTTCTCGCTATACACAAGCGATATTCCCAGGCCAAAGGGCGCCCATCTGGCGCTCTTTGCCGACGATACCGCGATTTACGCATCGCGTAAAAACCCGGTTGATGTGGTTCGCACTTTGCAAGCCGCTGCCGACAAACTCGGTCAGTGGTGCCGCAAATGGCGAATCACCATCAACCCGACCAAAAGCGCCGCGATCCTTTTCGATAGATACCCAGCCCGTTTCAAAGATCCAGTGCCGAATGTCAACATGTTCAACATGTGCATTCCCTGGACAAAAACGGTCAAATATCTAGGAGTGACCCTAGACCAGAGGCTTACCTTCGGGCCACACTTAAAAGCGGTACGCGCGCGAGCCGCATTCGCGATGAGCCAGCTTTACTGGCTTCTAAACCCAAAAAGCAAACTCTCGACCCGCAACAAGATTAGGATTTACACGACCTGCATTAGGCCGATCATGACGTACGCGTCGCCCGCGTTTGCCCACGTACCCGAATGTCGTTATAGACGTTTGCAAGCCTTGCAGAATCGCTTTCTGCGTAAGATTACTGGGGTCCCGTGGTATGTGAGGAACCTCAACATCCACGTGGACACGGGCATGCCGACTCTCCGGCAGTTCATGAAAATGAACAGCAAACGCTATTTCGACCGCGCCGCTCACCATCCGAATACGCTTATCCGCCAAGCGTCAATCTATACTCCATTCGACCGCGCGAAATGGAGACGACCGCGTAGCGTCCTCTCCGATCCCGACGATGCGACCACTCTGGCCATCCGAAGGAGAGAGGAATACATGAAAGCACACTCCACAAGACCGACTTACCGTCCTCGCCGCCGAGGACCGCGCCGCGTTCCCCGCAACCCCCCTGACCCTAGTACCGGCCCGCGAGCCGACGATGATAACAACCAGTAGTTTTAAACCTCCCCAAAAAAGATAATCGCAGATGTCTCTGCCCTCCCCCAGTGACCGCCCTGAGCCGAGGTCCGTACCCCACAGGGGGTGCCCTCAGCGAGGTCGCTTAAATGTAAGGGTTGAGAGCGCCTAAAGCGTTCGCCCGAAAGTCCGGTGAAGCTGTAGAAAGCCGACTCGCGTCAGGCTAACAGTACTACGCCAAATCGAAAAAAAAAAAAAAAAAAAAAAAAAAAAAAAAAAAAAAAACCCAGCGAAGCCAGTTCGCCGCTCCAGCTCCCTCGGGTCACAAATAAGAAGAAAGAAGAAACAAGAAGAATCAAGCAAGAAAAACGCCCAGGCTACGCCCAGAAGCAAGAAAAACGTCCAGGCTACGCCCAGAAGCAAGAATAACGTCCAGGCTACGCCCAGAAGCAAGAATAACGTTCAGGCTACGCCCGGAAAAGAGAAAAACGGTCACGCAAGCAAGAAGAACGTATCCGCCAAGCGGAAGCTCTGTAATCAGATCATTTCCTGTTTCAATTAAAGACATAAAGTTGTTTTTTGATCTGATTTTCAGTCGACCTCAACCGAGGCATTTACCCACGCAACCCCAGCACACACACATCGTTGGTCCTTCGGAGTCGGATTATCGTGGGAAATGCCTGTAACCAGGTCAACTGGACGCAGAGCCGCTTCGGCGACAGTCTCGACAGACGCTACCGTGACGGACGCCACGAGTGCGTCGGGTACCGGGACGAGCGCTACAGGCCAGTCTAGTGCCGCCACGCTCGTTTCCGGGACCTCGGCCACAACTACGGACGTCACGGTCACGACCGACCTCTCGCGTACGTCCGCGACCGCGACCGCGACCGACACCTCGCGCGCGACAGGTGTCTCGCGCATCCCGGATGCCGCGACCGATCTCCCGCGTGCGCCCGCTACCACAATCGACGCCGCGCGCGCGGCCGGCGTCATGCGCGTACCCGCCACCACGAACGTACCTACGCGCGCGCCCGGTACCACGAACGTCGCGTCGCATGCACCCTCTACCACGATCGACCCCGCATGCACGCCCGGTACCACGAACGTTCGGTCGCCCGCACCCGCTACCACGGTCGAGCCCACTCGCGCAACTAGCACGAAGTCTGCGACAGTACGCCGAAGCAAGACTGTATCGAAGAAATCAACAAGATCATCGCGTCTGGCCGCCGCACGGGCCGAACTCGCCCGACTCAAGGTGGAATTAGCCGCCGCCCGTATAGCCGAAATAGAAGCAGAGTCGGACTCAGACACGAACTCCGCCGTCACCGAGGCTGAACAGGAGCAACGGGTCCACAGTTGGCTGGAAAGCAGTCAACTGTTAGCCATTGACTACCAGCCAGAAGCGCAACAGGAACCTCAGCCGCCGGCCGATCCTGCCGTCCCAGTGACCACTGCCGCGTCATGGGACACCCCGGCGCCTGCACCGGCGGGAGTCACCGCCGCACTCCCGCCACCCCTGCGCATGGTGACACCTGGCGAACTCCAGAACTCGACAGCGCAGCTACCTCCGCCACCGATCACCGCCGCATCGGGAGGCCAGAACTTCGGAGCTGCGCCGCCGCCCACGCCACCGGTCGCGCCACCGTGGCACCAGAACCCGGTTGTGCACCCGCCCATGCAGAACTTCGGGGAAGCACAGCCGCCAACAGCAAACCAAGCCGCCAGCCACGCGCCTTGGAGACCCTTCGCTTCAGACGTCCCGCGTCAAGAACTTAATGAAGCGATAGCCATTCAGCGAAGATCGACGGAGATTCAAGAGTTGGCCTCCGCGATTACATGCGCAGTCCAGTCTGCACAGAACAGGCAGCCAATAAGGTACAGTGAACTACCAATATTTAATGGTGCACATCAAGACTGGTTGACCTATAGAGCCGCCTACATCGAGACGGCGCATCACTTCTCATCGTTGGAGAACATGTCAAGACTACGTAGAAGCCTCAAAGGATTGGCGAAGGAAGCGGTTCAAGGGTTGTTGATTTCCATCGCGGACCCGAACCATGTTATGAAGTCACTGGAGACGCGATTCGGGCGACCGGACTCCATTGCAATAGCGGAAATAGAACGACTCAGAACTTTGCCGCGCCTCACCGAATCGCCGCGTGAACTATGCACCTTCGCCACAAGAATCGAGAACATTGTAGGAACACTACAAGCCCTCGACTGTGCCTTCTACTTGTACAACCCGGAACTCACGCGAAACATAGTCGAAAAACTTACACCAACGTTGAGAAGACAATGGTACGTGTTCGCATCCGCGCAACCGAAGTCGGATCCAGATCTAATTAAATTTAGCCGCTTCATAACGAAGGAAGCGGAGTATTGTAGCCCGTTCGCCCCACCGGAACCAGTCGTCGACCGAACTCCAAGCAAACCGAACACACCGGGACAACGTCGACAACGGGTGAACGCGGTCGCCGAAAATAACAAGCCGGCTTGCGGACTCTGCAACAAGGAACATAGTATTGCGGAATGTAAGCAATTTAAGGACGCAGACATCAATGTAAGATGGGACATAGCGAAGAAGCATCACCTATGTTTCCGGTGCCTGCGACATAGATCGAAACAACACAGCTGTAAACCCAAGAAATGCGAAATCGACGGCTGTGTACATCTCCACAACAAGCTTCTTCACTCAACAAAGAAGAATAGTAACGAAGAAGTGAAGAACGAAGAACAAGTGAACATGGCATGCGCTCCGAAGGTGTCCTTCCTGAAGATTATCCCAGTCACTATTTCCGGACCGGCGGGAGCTGCGGACGCGTTGGCCCTATTGGACGACGGTTCAACCATAACCATCGTCGACGCGGAACTGGCCAGGAAGATAGGAGCCGACGGTCCGGATGAGCCCCTAAGTATCACTACATACGACGGGGAAACAGGAAGCGAACTCAAGTCCCGTCGAGTCACCTTCACGATTAAAGGAACAAATCAACAGGAAGATAGAATCCAAGCGCGCACTGTAGAAAACCTCCGGCTGACAGCGCAACACATCCCGAAGGCGGCGATCGACAACTGCGAACACCTCAAGGATATAATATCGGAACTACGCCCTAGCGACGCGACACCAAAGATCCTGATAGGCCAGGACAACTGGCATTTATTGCTCGCTACGGAAGTCAGAACCGGGAAGAGGAATCAACTAGTCGCATCGCTGACCCCGCTCGGATGGGTGGTGCATGGAAGTCATACGCGAACACTGGGACATCGTGTAAACTTCATCAACCACAGCGCAATGGACGGCGAACTCACAGAGATGGTGAAGAAGTTCATCACGCTCGACAATTTGTACGTCGACCCAAGACGACCCAATAGTGACCCGGGGGAGCAAGCGCTTCGTATATTGGAGCAACACACAAAACAGAACTCAGATGGCCGTTATAGAACTGCATTGTTGTGGAAAAAGGAAGATGTTGTCATGCCAAACAATTACGACAACACATTAAGAAGACTTCTCACCATTGAGAAGAAGTTAGACCAAAATCCCGAGCTCAAGGAAAAGTACAACGAACAGATGGAGGCATTGGTAACCAAGGGTTACGCAGAACCGGCTCCTCCAACAACGACACGTAAGACTTGGTACTTACCTCATTTCGCCGTGTTCAACCCAATGAAGCCTGGCAAGTTACGAGTGGTACACGACGCCGCCGCCAAGACCAGAGGTACATCTTTGAATGACCAGCTGCTCACCGGTCCGGACCTCCTACAGCCGCTGCCAAGTGTCATAATGAAGTTTCGTCAACATCCAATCGCAGTAACCGCCGACATAAGCGAAATGTTCATGCAAGTGGAGCTGCGAGAAGAGGATCGCGACGCGCTCCGGTACCTGTGGAGAGGGGACAGACGCGACGAACACCCGCCGCGACAGTATCGCATGAAGTCGCTGATTTTCGGGGCATCCAGCTCACCCTCGACCGCTATCTACGTGATGAATCGCAACGCGGAAGAACATCGCCACAAGTACCCGGAAGCCGTCGACGCAATCAAGACGAAGCATTACATGGACGATTACCTCGACAGCTTCAAGACACTGGAAGAGGCGACGAAGATAACACAACAGGTACGGGAGATCCACCGGAACGCACATTTTGAACTTCGCAAATGGTCATCGAATTCGACGGCTCTACTAGAAGAACTCGGCGAAAATATCGAACAAGAAAATAGTGTAGCCTTGGAGGAAGATACCAAGATCGAGAGGGTACTCGGCCTCATATGGAAACCCACTGAAGATCGTCTTGCCTTCAATTTAGACTTGGGACGCATACCTCAGAACGTCCTACATAGTGAAAGGCCGACGAAGCGACAAGCCCTAAAAATAGTAATGTCGCTATTTGACCCGCTCGGGTTAGTCTCGCCAATAACCATAGCGGCGAAACAAATTTTACAGGAGGTTTGGAGACACGGCACTGAGTGGGACGAGCCAATAGAACCAGACTTGGCCGCGAGTTGGGCCAGGTGGATCACCAACCTCAAGAATCTAAGGTCAGTGTCGGTGCCGAGGTGCTACCCAGTCTACAGCTCGGCGATATCCCTGCAATTACATGTCTTCACCGACGCGAGTGAGTCCGCGTACGCGACGGCGCTGTACTGGCGCGCCGTGGATGCCGGAGGACACGTCAAGGTCACGCTCATCGCTGCCAAAGCCAAGGTAGCCCCTCTGAAAGTGACATCGATCCCAAGACTGGAGTTGCAGGCAGCAGTACTCGGCGCGCGTATGGCAGCCGCCGTGAAGCAGGAACATCACAGAAAACCCGAGGCGACAGTCTATTGGACAGACAGTCGCACAACACTAGCATGGATTCGCACCGGGTCAAGATCATACAAGGCATACGTCGCTCATCGTGTCGCCGCGATAGAAGAGCACAGTCACACAAACGAGTGGCGGTGGATACCAACAAAGCTCAACGTGGCCGACGACGCGACTCGCAACGTGCCGGACGACTTCGGGTCGGACCACCGTTGGTTCACCGGGCCAGAGTTTTTGCTGCAGGAACCGGAGATGTGGCCACCGGATGACAGGGACGTCATCACTGCGACGGGTGAAGAGCGACTGTGCCACATCGCCAAGAAGCAACCTCCACGGCTCAAGGAGGCCCTACCAGACGTCAACCGCTTCTCTCAGTGGACAAGATATCTGCGGGCCGCGGCACGAACATTACAAGCCGTGGAAGTGTTCCAGCAAAAAGCAAGACAAAAAATCAACTACAAGAGAACGAAACAGAATTCGAACCCGGACCCGACATGGCGCAACCAGAAAGCCAAGACGCCCGCGCCTAAGAAAACGCCTACATCGACAATAGAAGATCCGTTTCTGCCGATCCCCGCTCGACTGCAACGCCGTGCAGAGGCTCTCATCCTACAAGTGAGCCAAGAAGATTCCTTTCCCGAAGAGCTACAGGCGCTCAAGAAAGGAAACACCGTATCAAGAGACAGCCGGCTCTACGCGCTTAGTGTAAACCTCTCTGAGGGATACATTAAGCTGAGAAGCAGAATAGGGGCCGCGCTCGAAGTATCCGAAGACATGAAGCACCCATTAGTACTAGATGGTGACCATCCAGCAGTAAGGTTGTGGATCAAGCACATACATCGACAGCTGCATCACGCCGGCGTGGAAGCACTGGTCAACGAGTGCCGGACACGGCACTGGGTCCTCCGCTTACGTCCTACGGCCAAGAACATCGTGCGACAGTGCCTACAATGCCGCGTCAGAACCGCTACTCCACCACAACCCAGCACAGGCGACCTCCCACCTTGTCGTCTTGCACACCATCAGCGACCCTTCACGTACACGGGATTGGACTACTTCGGGCCGCTAAGCATCACTGTAGGCCGCACTCATCAGAAGCGGTACGTCGCCCTATTTACCTGCCTCACTACGCGCGCCATCCACCTGGAGTTGGTATCGTCGCTCAGCGCATCTTCTGCGATCATGGCGCTGAGAAGAATGATTGCACGACGAGGTTGTCCGACACAACTATGGTCGGATAACGGCACCAGCTTCCACGGCGCGGACAAGGAGCTTCGTCAAGCTGTCATCGCGGCCACCGAGCAAGAGGCGTCCAAGCAGGCCATCGACTGGCGCTTCATACCACCAGGAGCACCGTTCATGGGCGGAGCATGGGAGCGCATGGTGCGCTCTGTGAAGACGGCACTCGGGACCGTGCTACATGAGAGGCATCCGTCAGAAGAGGTTCTACACACTTTGCTCGCGGAGGTTGAATTCACCGTCAACAGCAGACCTCTGACACACGTATCCGTGGACCCTCAAGATCCAGAAGCCCTCACGCCCAACCACTTCCTCATGGGCGGACCGGGACGAGTCTCAGCGCCGGGCCAGTTCGAAGATCAAGACCTGAACCTGCGTGCCAGCTGGCGTACCTCACAACGCCTAGCCGACATGTTCTGGGCACGATGGCTGAAGGAGTACCTGCCGGAGCTGAGGAACAGAAGAGACCCTCACGGAAGAGGACCGGAGCCTCAGGTCGGAGACTTGGTGCAGATCGTGGACGGCAACCTCCCTCGCAACATGTGGGTGCGCGGACGCATCAGCGCATCGTATCCTGGACCAGACGGCATCACGCGCACTGTGGACATCGAGACAAGAAACGGCGTGCTCCGGCGTCCAGCTAAGAAGATCATCGTGCTGCTGCCGAGTGATCCTGCACCGACCTAAAATGCATCGCAGCGGCGGGCGATGCACGGCGGGAGAAATGTGCAGGATCAGCTCGATTTTACGATGACCTGAGGTAACTTCGGGTAATGCCGTAGGGAGCGCCTCTCCCTTATATACATTTTACTTAAGTGGCGCGCGGCAATACCGTAAAGAGAGCCTCGTTATTTTGCACATTTCGTCCTGTATATAGTTAGTTTTAAGCGTAATAGTTTTAATTATTGTTTTCAATGTTTTTTCTATGTTTTGACTTTAATAAAATATACCATTTTGATCTCCCTTAGTAATAAGATAGTAGCATGTGTAGTTATATCGTTATAACTTAGTATATAAGTTAGTAAATAAGGTACATAATAAAGGATATAGAATCCCGTCTCCTTATTGGTCGATCGCCTAGAGGGGAAGGGTCAGAGGAGTGAGGGACGAGGGCCGGCAATCGAATAAATTACGGGTTGCCGGCCCAGCGAAGCCAGTTCGCCGCTCCAGCTCCCTCGGGTCACAAATAAGAAGAAAGAAGAAACAAGAAGAATCAAGCAAGAAAAACGCCCAGGCTACGCCCAGAAGCAAGAAAAACGTCCAGGCTACGCCCAGAAGCAAGAATAACGTCCAGGCTACGCCCAGAAGCAAGAATAACGTTCAGGCTACGCCCGGAAAAGAGAAAAACGGTCACGCAAGCAAGAAGAACGTATCCGCCAAGCGGAAGCTCTGTAATCAGATCATTTCCTGTTTCAATTAAAGACATAAAGTTGTTTTTTGATCTGATTTTCAGTCGACCTCAACCGAGGCATTTACCCACGCAACCCCAGCACACACACAAAAATGATGTACTATATGCAACTCTACAGAAATTGGTTAAATAAATTTAAATTAGATAAAGTTTAAATAAAAGGCTTTTATTATCATAGACATGAATACAAATAATACAATTAGTTCATTTTACCTTATTGCTACTAAGATTATTACAGCCTTTCATTAATTGTAATAGAATTATTATTATCCTTGTTATCGTTATTATATATTTTTGTAATTAATGGCTTATGGTAACTGAAATAGGAAATATATGGTTTATATTCCACAAAATTTAGTGACCGAGTAAAAAATCCATCAATTGTAGTGAAAACAGTAAACGACATGCTATCCCTACTCCGCTGGAAAAAGTACTCTTCGTTCGAATCGACCGTTGTAGGGACAAGAAAAAGATGGCGCGTAACGGAAAAATGTGACGGTAATTTTTTTTCCAACGATAAAGAAGTTTCACTACAAAAAAAATGTTTCTTCATACTGTCTAGAGAACAGAAAACCACATGCGTTCTGACTCTTGGCGCACGACTATCGGAAGTCGGCCTTTAATATCTCATCTATATTAAAATTACATGTATGTATGTACGTCATATTAAATGACGTTTGTTTCAGATTTTTCTACTGTAATAAACGGACATCTTGCATCTACCTACTAAGGCATCATCATACATACACCATCTGTAAGTATCTACTAGAAATCACGATTGACGCGATTAAAAAGCTCTGTTGCCAATAACAAGATTTAAAACGTAATAAACATAACATAAAATTTGTGTCATACAGGGAAAATGGCATTATTGCCACCGAGTTCGCGTAAAATGTATTTTATAAAATACTGACAATTATTATATAATATCACTTGTACTTTTCCTTATTATTCATAAATTAATAATTAATTACCTAATTATAATAATGTGCATGTGTATGAGCTTAACAATATAGCGATTGAATCGCTCAGGCTCTGTCTACATAAATATTACACATACTCCCTGACACCTAAATCACGGCCTAAATCGAAGCACCCTGCATTTTTTTAATTCAATTGTCTGTATCTTTTTAAATAATGAAACTCTAAAGGCAAAAAATGTGATTTGAAAATTTTTGAAGTCAGATGCTCGCTATCATTTCAGTTTGATGTTCCAAATTTGATATCCAAATTTGAGTGGTAGAGCCACGCTGTAGACAGTTTTGTCTACAGGATGAATGGGCCGGCTCGACCGAGTCGTTACCACTGTGCAAGTCCCACTGGACTTAAATGTTTTTTTTAATACGCTAGCTCTTACAAATTGCACCAACCTGTACTGTGCGTCAATAGTTGACTAATATTAAAACCGCAGGTTTATGTGACAAATGAAATTAATGTTCATACAGCGTACACTTAATAAACTTATTTACAACAAAATAACGTTGCTGGTCTGAAATGTATTTCATATATTATAGTATTTTAATATGTGTATTCTGTTTTATAGATGGTAAGTGATATAGTGATTAGTTTTTGCCCGAGTTTCGCCCGTGTGAATAAAGTCTTTTTAGAGTCAATAATATTAAAGAACTCATATTAAGTCATTAAGTAAGCCATTAAGTCCGCCTTTGCATGTTGAGTGTAAGAAGCTTAAATAAATAATTTCCTCCCTATCCTCGACTATGGTGACGTGTGCTACTTTGATCTGAATGCAGATTTGCTCAAAAACTTGGACCATTTTATTTTTAATCTCGGTAAGTTCGATCATGTATCTTCAGAAAATAGTGTTTATTTTCTATTCTCATTTCTAATTTAGGATCTAACCTGGAGAGAATCCTTCGAGTATTTATAGATTAAATAAAAATAATACTATTTGTTTGTTGTGCACGATATCATGATCTCTTCTGTAAAAATTTCAGCCGGCTACATAATACAAACAGACAGACAGATGATTACCGATGTAGACATAACCATTTTTTACTTCGAGCAACACAAATTACCTAATCCTTAAATCATAATAATGATTTCTTACGTTTACGCGAATGTTACTCATTGAAATAAAGCTAATTTAAACGGATTTTATCGAGGTTTTTTATTAATTTTGATCCCGACGTTTCGATGTAAAAACCGCGATAAAATCCGTTTAAATTAGTTTTATTTCAATCATTTTAATACTTATATGTAACATTTTTAATCCTAATCTATACTTATAAAATAACATGTCCTGACTGACTGACTGATTCATCATCGCCGAGCGCAAACTATCAAGGCTACAAGCATGAAATGAGGACTATATATTCATTTTGTTATGTAGGCACCCACTAAGAAAGGATTTTAGAAAATTCCACCCCAAAGGGGTCAAAATAGGGGATGAAAATATGTATGAAAGTCCGTCATTTTGAAAGTTACATAACCAAAATTTTGTATTTCGGTTATTGGCGTAAAACAAATAAATACGTGTTTCAGAAATTTTAGTTAATAAGTGATGAAAAGGGGGGTGCAAGTTAATGCGAAAGTGAGTTTGTTTGTTACGCTTTCACGCCGAAATCACTGAACCGATTTTGATGAATTTATCTACAGGGATAGATGGGACCCTGGAGACGGTGACAGGCTACTTTTATCCTATCTTTTATCCCGGAAAATGCTGTTCACGCGGGCGGAGCCGCGAGTAAATGCTAGTGCTAAATAATAATATAAATAAGAAAGTGAGATTTTTTGATTGTTTGTTTGATAGTTTCCCGCTTAAATCGCGGAACCGATTTTGATTAATTTTGGTACAGAGATAGATATGCTTTCAATTCCGTTATAAGAAATATACAATATTAAATATTATTTGAATAAAGCGTCATTGTATTTATTGATTCAAACAAGATTGTGCGTGAAAAAATGAAAAAAAATATGTGGATTTATTTCGCGATGTCTTCGGTGGCATCGTGGTCGTAATCACCAGCATTATCAGTTATCTTCGTTATAAGATGAGTTTCCCTTACCCCCAGTATTTGGACTGGACCATATCAGGTCCAATATGAAAAGTTTGTAGTGTAAGTAGAATTCTTTAGGTGACCACTGAAAATCAGCGCTGTGTTATGGTACGCGCCACAGTACAGCAGTACGCTGAGTGGTCACCTTTCACAGTCACGACGCGCAAATGCCAAAACCATTAATTGTTGGAAAAAAGTTCCTTATCGCGCGTTGTGAAAGGGGGCTAGACGGAAAAAAATCTTACGAAAAGTTGTCACGACACTTTTTTAAAGTGATAACTTAATTTGATATCTAGCACACAAAGTTAAAGTCGAAATTCCGTTAATAAAACAGATGGGTGTGAAACTTATGACATTTGGAAATGTAGACGCGGTTTGAAATTTGAATTTGAATTTTTGATTATAGAACACGGCCGTCCACCGTTTAGTAGCCAGTCTAAGTCTAAGTTTTTAATAACAATTAGAGTTGTTACACTTCGGTAGTGTTTTGGTATGAAATATTACTGAATAAAAGTTTATTATTATACAATTCCTTCACTAATTAATCGAAAGGAACTTCGTTCCATCCGGGTGTCCCTTGACACCTCTCAAGTTTTTTTTTACTGTAAAACTAGCAGACCCGGCCACGCGTTGCTGTAGTTAACGTATATTATGTTAAATTATATTGTAGTAAACTTCAATACAGTATGCGCCATTTATTGGATACTAACTCAATCCTGCCGATAAATTACCTTACACTACCATCTATTAGAATCTTATGGAACCCACAGATAATTATAAAAAATACTGCGACTATAAATTGAGATATAAACTATCCTATCTCTGAAGTTGGATCAAACTGACCACAGTTTGCAAAATTTGATTAAAATCGGTTTAGTAGTTTAGGAGTTCATCGCGGACAAACAACATGACACGAAATTTTTATATACAAAGATTAATTGTAATCTGTTACTTATAAACTGTCTTTCTTTTCTTTCTTTATTCTTGATGGATTTAAAATGTTTTTCAGGTAGTTTGCAAAAAACTATCGAGTACAATGCTGGAGATATTTTAAATATTTCCTGTGATAAATCACACCTGCCGCCGAGCGCAGTAGTGCAATGGTCTAGGGTCATCCATAAACAAAGTAAGTATCTTTCTTCTTTTATTATTTTTAAGTTAGTAGGTACCAATCTGTTTTTAAAATACCTTCGCCAATCATAGGTCATCTTTCTTTCTGTTTGGCGCTATCCCAGTTTAGTGTCAATGTCCGCCTTTCTGTTTACCTAAACGCTTCCACTTCGTCCAATTTTGAGTTCCGTATAACTATTGGCTCGCATGTCTCTCATTACTTCAAGCTAGTGCTTTTTGACCCGTCTATAAAGTATATATTTTTTATAGTATAGACCGGAAAACGAGCAAGTGGGTCACCTGTTCGTAAGTGATCTCCACCGTCCATGTACGCCCACAATACTAAAAGAATCATAGGCGCATTGCCGAGGTCACAGCGGCTAAACTCTATAGCGTGTTTTTTTATGACAAATTCGGTCACAATTGGCAGAGAAATCGATGTAAATAAAGAACGCAAAATAAGATAATAAATTTGCTGGTGGTAGAATATTCATATCCGCCCGGATAGCGTCCACACTCCACCGTATACATGGTATTAAAACCTGCCCTAGACACCCACACACCTTGTGTGGATCGCGTTCCAGGATCAGCCAGTGTATATCCGGATCTCTCGAGGGGCTTGCGACATGACTTGATGGTTGGTTGGGGCGGGTATAGGGGTACATCCTTGTATCCCTGTGCCTGCATCGGTCATCCGCCTGTCCTGTCACAGGCCCCTCGATTTGCTTCTTCCCTCTCCGAAGAGGAAACGGGCGGGCACGATTCTGGTGACCACCAATAAACTCATTGTTTGTCGGTGGTCGGTAGTTTTTCTGGACTGCACTACGCTTACCATCAAGTATAGTGCAGTCATTTTGCTGTGCTCAGAAAAAAAACTCGTTGAATTGAGAACCTCCTTTTTGAAGTTCGGTTAAATATTTCTTACACAATAATTGATATTATGAAATAGGCCTTCCTGCCAGCCTACAAAGCATAAGTACATTGAAAGATTGAATGTATTTAGACAGTCAATTTTGACCTCTGCCAGCACATTACAAAGATAGTCAATATTGTTTCAGATGGAATGAATAATACGATACCAGAATATGGTTCACCACCAAAATTTATTTACATTTTAACAGCATATGAGTTCGACCATGAATCCGAAGTACAATGTATGGCGCGTATATTACATGGAGGGGCATATAATGACAGTTATAGTGGTTCCACTAAACTGATGCACTCAGGTTGGTAAACGTGACGCAAAACTAAGGAGAAGCCCGGACTTGTCTGCTGCCAAGCAACAGTGTGTAAGCACTGTTGTATTTCGGTTTAAAGGACATTGAAGCCAGTGAAATTTCTGGGCATTAGACTTAACATCTTATATCTCGGGGTGACAAGCGCAGTTCAGTGCCATGCAGTGCTTTGTAATTCAAAGTTCTGTGTGGTGTTGCTTCTGTTTATGGGCAGACGTGGCGCTTACCAGGCGAGCGCTTTGCTCGTCTCATCATTCAATCAAATAAAAAAAGACGATGGTACTGGTGAATCAACACCTTTATTTTAACATACTGTTACAAGTGGAATGAAGAGAAAAGCCGTCACAGAGCAGACAGACATTGCTAAAACTTTTTGTGGCGCAGCGGACGAGTATCCGGCCGAGAAGAGACGCCGCGGGTTTGATTTTTCACACTAATATTTATTTTGTAGACCACAATTTTTTTCGGTCTGGGACCGTAAGTCCCGCGTAGTTCCTGATACCCACGATGCAGGTTAACCTAGTGTGGGGCCAGGAATATGTGTGACTGTATATAGTATTTATGTAACTATTGTTTATTTATGAGATTTTTAATTTCAGGTTATTCAAAGCACAACATTAGAAACGTTCAGTATGTAGAAGATCAGCTCCTTAACGTTAATTGCGACAAAACAGGTAAGTGTCTTGTACTAAAATCTTATAGTCGTAGTGTCTAATGGATAAGTGCCATCTATTTCTGTTCTAAAATAAAATAAAAATATGTGTGTGCAATTCACACACGGCAAAAGTGAAACGTCAGAATAATTAACATGTATAATACAGGGCTAGTATTATTATTATATATTTATTATTATATTTAATTATCCAGCTTCATTTGAGTCACCTGTTTGTAGGAATGAAGGAGCTGGGGACGGGCGGGCGTCTTCGCTTCCAGCAATAGAATAGTTGATTTGATTTCTTTTATTATTCAAATCAATAAGTTACGTTACTTACCCAACATATTGCAGAAAGAATTTCATTAATCATGTAGGCTATAGCATAGACTATAGGATTTAGTTCCAGAAGTAAAATACTATATTCACTTTATCCATTTAATATTTTGTAGTTGAGACACCTTTAAACAACAATTAAATGCACTTCACCGATGTGTACACTCTTTGACGACTACGAAACGACTGGCGTGCTCTGCTCTGCTCTGCCACTATTTATATAGATTATCCCCACGCCGCGCCGCGCCGTACAATTAGAGTGAGGGTAGTCAATTGGAGATACTGTATTTATGACCGTGATTCCCGATAGGTAGTTGAGTGAAATATAGTATATAATAAGCTGTTATATACCCGTATCTATTATCTAACAGATATATTATTATATATAAGCTAACAATTATAACCATAAAAAATAAATTGGAAGTCAGTCAAATCTGATGGAGGGGGTACTTACTTGTCAAATAACAGACTACGCAAACGTTGACGTCACTGTAAAATGGCCATTACGGTGCACGCGTGCTAGCGCGTTAGTAATGTCCCCATTACGCGCCCACCTTTGCTCATATTATGTACTAATATTAAAAATTGCAATTGCAGTTTTTTTATGCGTATAAAATAATGTACATAATATACTATTCGACATAGGAAACAGTCCATCATTACTCACGTCTCCTACTGGTAATACTTATAAGTGTAATATAATAAGTATAATATTGTTTAATTGTTTTCCAGACATAAAAGAGGCAATTATGAATTCGACCAATAGTAATCTTCAGTTCCATAATTATTATAAAATGGCGCCCTCTCATACTGGTTCTAATGGTTTATGTGTTGTCATTTTATTTGACAAAACAAAGTACCATTATATACGGAAAATATACAATATAGGGTCAAAACGAAGTAAGTAATCAAGAATATTGACTGGTTTCAAGCCTTGCTTTGTTATGGTGCTGCCACACCGATGTTATAAAATGTTTACAAACATTTTCTAACATTAAAATTGTTACATTTTGTTAGGAATTGTTAGATGTTTTAAGGGAGCACTTAAAACACCGACGGAAAATGTTTGCAAACATTTTCTAATATTTTATAACATTTGAAAACATGACATCGGCCCTTCTTCTTTGACGGCGCCGCTCTCAAAAGTACCGCCGCCCGCGGTTAAAAAATATTAAAAAATGTTACAAAATGTTACAAATTGTTAAGAAATGTTTACTAAATGGTGCTGCCACACCGGTGTTATAAAATGTTATATAACATTTTCTAACATTTGTTAACAAACATTTTCTAACTTTTTATCACAATGTTAGATAATGTTACTAAATGTTTAATGTTAGAAAATGTTATATAACATTTTATAACACCGGTGTGGCAGCACCATTACAGACATCTCAAAACTAATTACGGTAGGTACATTACGCTATTGAACAACGTTTACGTATAGCTCTATATAGATTATAGTGTATACTGGTGCGAGGGTACCAGATATATTTACCCGATTGAATAGCCACCACCATACACATGGTAAAAACCAAACATGTCGCTCGAGTAGTTTTCTCGTTTTCGATCAACCAATAAATAACCATTTACTTCAGTCTTTCTAGTGACTGTCGACAGGCGAAACAATATCTCGATAGCCAACATTATATTTGGACTGCACTGGACTTAATATCAGGTATCGCTTTGCCGTGCCAGGGTAAAAAATAACTCCGCTTTACCATCTTGTATCATGTTATTATCTAAACACTGCCTCAGTAAAGCAGTGGCGATTGGCTGATCGTGAAACTAGGACGCTGATTCCATCCTCGCAACGAGATGTATGTGGGCACTGAAAAGTGACTATACTACACCTGTAAGCACAGTGCCGTCCAAAAAACAACAAGCAATATGTTTATCGGTGGTCACCAGACTCATCCGGTCTGTATAAATGCTTCTTCACACTACGAAGTGGTAATAAGTAAATCGAGGGGCCTGCGACAGGACAGGCGGATAACCGACACAGGGATACAAGGATGTACCCTTATACCCGCCCCAAACAACCATCAACTCATGTCGCAAGCCCCTCGGGAGAACCGGATATACACTGGCCGACCCTGGAACGCGATCCCCACAAGGTGTGTGTGGGTCGCTATGGCAGGTTTTAACACCATATGTACGATGGTCGCTATCCGGGCGGATATGAATATCCTATACCACCGGCGTTTTAACACCATGTGCGTGCGTTTTTTTTAATCCTGGCTTGGCAAAGTGACTACGCTACACCCGATGGTAAGTGTAGCGCAATCCAAGAATAGTGTCGACCAACGATAAACAATGTGTCCATCGTAGGTCGGCAAGATCAAGCCGGCCTGCCAAAGGGCCAAGGGGGAAGGGAAGGAAAAGGGATGGGAAAAGGGTTAGGATTTTGGGGCAAGCCCCCTGGGGAGAACCGGATATACACTGGCTGACCCTGGAACGCGAACCACACAAGGTGGGCCACTATGGCAGGTTTTAGCACCAGTGTACGGTGGTCACTATCCGTTCGGATACAAATATCCTCCCACCAGCGGATCCGCGGTGTACATTTCCGATAGGTGATAGTGCTGGTTATTAGGGAATCTAATTACTATAAAAAATCGCGAAATAAAATTATTAACCTTTTTTTTCACGCAGCATCATGTTTGGATAGATAAATACAACGGTTATTTATATCATATCGTTAAAATAATCATTGAAATATTCAAATTCAAATTCAAAGCCTTTATTACTAATTTGAGTGTTACATAAATTATAGTTGTGCACATTGGTCCGGTTGCAAATCAGTGTGTCCTGCAGACACATAGGCCTCCTCTAACCATTTCCACTTCTCCCTATCTCTCGCAACTCTTAGCCAAAGGGGTCCTGCAACTTTTTTCATGTCATCAGACCACCTGTTCAGCTGTCTTCCTCTTCTTCTCTTGGTGTTATACCTCGGAATCCATTCTGTGAGGTCCTTCGTCCACTTACTCGTTGTCTCTCTCAGCATGTGTCCTGACCAGCGCCACTTGAGCTGCTGAGCTTTACGGGTAACATCTTCAAACCCTGTTATTTTTCTTAGGTCTGCTGCTCTTCTCCTGTCACTCACTTTGCAGCCCAGGATACTCCTCTCCATGCTCCTCTGGCAAGTTCTCAGCTTGTGGTGGAGTTTTTTTGTCAGAGCCCATGTCTGGCAGCCATAGATCAGGATTGGTAAGATACATGAGTTAAATAGTCTTCGCTTGGTTTTTATTGTGTATTTCTTGTTTTTTAATATGTCTTTCAGAGACCAAAATCTTTTCCATGCGTTTGTTGTTCTTCTCTGTAACTCTAGTGACATTTGGTCTTGAAATGATATCAATTGACCGAGATAAATGTAGGTCTTCACGTACTCTATGTTTTCGCCGTCTACCTGTATGGTTATTTCTGTTCTATTAGTCATAGCCTTGGTTTTGGATTTGTTAATCGTAAGCCCAACCTCTTTGCTTTTTGTGGCAAGATCTTGTAACATTGTTTGTAGTGTTTCAGGATTATCGGTTATTAATACCAGATCATCTGCAAATCTGAGGTGATTGAGTTTGCGGCCGTCAATATTAATTCCGTGATTGTCCCATTTCAAAGTTCTTATGATTTCTTCCAGAACAGCGGCGAATAGTTTCGGTGAGAGAGGATCGCCCTGTCTTACCCCTCTTTGAATTGGGAAACTTTCACCAAGACTTTCTAGTTTTACCTGTGATGAACTATTTTGGTACACGTTCCGTATTAGCCTTATATATTTGGGTTCAACACCTTGGTTTTTTAAGGCTTTCCAAATGCATTGGTGTTCTAAACAATCGAAGGCCTTGTTGTAGTCTATAAAAGCCAAGTATAGGCTGTATCCAAATTCTTGGTATTTCTCTATAACTTGTTTCAGGCTGTGCATGTGATCTGTGGTTGAGTATCCAGTTCTGAATCCTGCTTGTTCCCTTGACTGGTGGAAGTCTAAGGTTTTGGAGATACGGTTTAAGATAATTTTAGAAAACACCTTGTAAACATTTGAGAGAAGGCTGATAGGCCGATAGTTACCTATGTCGTCTTTGTCACCTTTTTTGTGTATCAGGATGATTGTACTGCTTGTCCACTGAACAGGGATGTACTCGGATTCCAGAATGATGTTATAAAGATTGGTTAATGTATTTAAGTTCTCTGTCAGTGTAGCTTTCATCATCTCGTTCGTAATGTAGTCCTGACCGGGTGATTTATCATTTCTCTGTGTTCCCACAGCATGAGCTACTTCGTTAACTAAAATAGGGGGAATAGTGTCCTCGTTTTCTTCTTCTAGAGTTATATCATTTCTTTCTATACATTTAGTTGAATACAGTTCCCTATAAAAATTTGTTGCAGTGTCCAGTATGTTTTTTCTTTTCGTTTCAGGTTGTCTCGTTTTATTCTTGAGTTTTGGAATCCATAGTTTTGACTCGCGTAGTTCCTTAAGGGCTTTTTTTATTCCTCCTGTTTTAGTTATGTGCTGTATTATACATGTCATTCTTTTTCTGGCTCTGTCTTTCTTGATTTGTTTGCTTATTTCTTTGCTTATCTTGGTGATCTCTTTTAATACTTTCTTGTCTTTTTTATTTTTGAACATAGTCTTTCTTCTTTGGATTAAATCCTTGGTAGTTTGGCTGAGCAAATTTGATTTTTCCTTCTCTATTTTTTTTGTTTTATATGAATAGTTGATTACATTGTTATATATTTCTTGGATTCTCTTATTGCTCTGTGCTGTTCCGTGAGTGAATTTCGATGGTTCTTGTTGCGTGAGCTGGTGATGGATTTGATGCCTGTAGTGTTTCCTACATCTCTTTTGGTTGGCGCAGTACAGTTTTGCTCTTACCATGCGGTGGTTAGTATTGAAGTTTAACTGACCAATCACATGTATGTCATGTATTAAATTTGGCCGGTTACTTAGGATGTGGTCTATTTCGTTTCGATGTAGGCCATCTGGTGAGATCCAGGTCCATTTTTTTGATGGTTTCTTTTTAAAGCAGCTGTTCATGAACTTTAATTTGTGTTCAAGGGCCATTTGTACCATTCGATCCCCATTATTGCTCCTCTTACCCCTGCTATAATTACCAATTATGTCGCTTTCACTTTGGTTTTGTTTCCCAATTCTGCCATTAAAGTCACCCATGATAATGATGTTTTTGTAGCAAGACTCTATAGTTTCATTTAGGTGTGCATAAAAATCTTCTTTTAATTTTTCATCTGAAGTTTCAGTTGGAGCGTAGACCTGTATTATAGACCAATTATCGTTGAAGCCAGGTAACTTTATGTTGAGCACTGCTAATCTTTCGGAAATTCCTGTAAATTCTATGATGTTTTTCTTGAGCTCTTTTTTTACCATGAATCCTACTCCATAGTGTCCTTTGGTTTCTCCCTTGTAATAAAGTATGTAGTCACTATATTCTTCGATTGTTTCACCTAGTCTTCTCACTTCGCTAAGTCCTAAAATATCCCATTTAACATTTTGCAGTGCGTTTTCCAATTCCGACAGTCTTTCATCGGTTCTTAAGGTTAGGGTGTTCAAGGTCGCGATGTATACGTTACTGTGTGGTTTTTGTTTTTCTATTTTGTGTTTGGTTAGAGGGTTGCGGTCATTTTCCCCCACGGAGACCGCAGTCCGGCTTGGGGGAGTGTTTCGGTTTTGTGTATTTTTGTTTTTATAGTTGGTTGTCTGATTTGTTGTCTTCCGGTTTCCGATGTGCGTTGGTTGTCATTGTTTACTTGTTCCTGGGGCTGGATTTGCCCGAGGGCGGTTCATGAGACCTAATAGGTTTGTTTTATTTATTTTTGAAGGTGCTGTGGACTCATTATTCCCATCTTTATTCGTCTGTGTTGGCGAATCTGTTGGCATTCTTTTCCTCTTTTCGCTTTCCTTCGTTATATGGGTCTTGTCTTTCACGATGAGCTTATCATATCGAATGAACGCGATTTTCCCCTTCTTTATTTCCTCTTGTTGTTTAATTTTTAATTCTTTCCTTGTATTGAGTATTTCTTTAGGATAATCTTCTGTGATGTAGATGTTCTCAGGGAGGTTCTTGTTGCTGCGCAGAAGTTCTTGTCTTCGCCAAGCCAGAGTGAGTTTGAGTAGAATGGGTCGCGTTTTTTTGCTATCTTTTTTTCCCAGTCTTTGGGCACTGCTTATTTCCCATTTATCCCAATTTTCAAGTCCCGTGTCTTTGCTTACATTGTTGAGGAAAGTGATGATTGATTCTAGAAGTTCAGTGTCATCTTTTTCGTTTTCCTTTATTCCGTGTATCACTATGTTGTTTTTCCTGACCTCACGCTCGAGATTGTTTACTTTTTTATTTAGTGCAGTAACTTGGTTTTTCAGTTTGACGTTTTCTTCTACTAAAGGCTTTAGTTTTTCATCAATAGAGGCCGAAAGATTAGCAAAACTTTCGGTTAGGGTTATAGTTTGCTTTTGAAAGTCACTTTGCATTTCACTCATTTTATCTAAAAGTATTTTCATGTTGCTGTCCATTCCGATTTTTTTTTCTACTATTTGGTAGTTTTTCTTTTAGTGGTCGCACTGAGTGTCTTTGGTTGTGTTATTTGTACTGGCAATAAACGGCTTGAGTTGTCAAATGCCGGATGACAGTAGGTCCAAATTGACACTTGTTGCTTAGTTCACACTCTTCGTAGTTGTCAAAGTTTTGAATTTGGGAGGTTATGTTATGTGTATTTATAGATGTTTATATAGCCGTTTGGCGCGGTTTTTAGCACTTTTCTTGTTAAATAGTTTGTTTTCACAGCACGTTTTTGAGTGGGGAAGGCACAATACGTTTGTTCTTCGTTGTTATAATGTTTTTACACTGAAATTCTTTATTTTATGGTGATATGCGAATTTTTTATGCAGACGAAATTTTAATGACACTTTACTTAACCACAGTCAAACCGGAAGGGCCGGATATACACTGGCCGACCCTGGAACGCGATCCCCACAAGGTGTGTGTGGGTCGCTATGGCAGGTTTTAACACCATATGTACGATGGTCGCTATCCGGGCGGATATGAATATCCTATACCACCGGCGTTTTAACACCATGTGCGTGCGTTTTTTTTAATCCTGGCTTGGCAAAGTGACTACGCTACACCCGATGGTAAGTGTAGCGCAATCCAAGAATAGTGTCGACCAACGATAAACAATGTGTCCATCGTAGGTCGGCAAGATCAAGCCGGCCTGCCAAAGGGCCAAGGGGGAAGGGAAGGAAAAGGGATGGGAAAAGGGTTAGGATTTTGGGGCAAGCCCCCTGGGGAGAACCGGATATACACTGGCTGACCCTGGAACGCGAACCACACAAGGTGGGCCACTATGGCAGGTTTTAGCACCAGTGTACGGTGGTCACTATCCGTTCGGATACAAATATCCTCCCACCAGCGGATCCGCGGTGTACATTTCCGATAGGTGATAGTGCTGGTTATTAGGGAATCTAATTACTATAAAAAATCGCGAAATAAAATTATTAACCTTTTTTTTCACGCAGCATCATGTTTGGATAGATAAATACAACGGTTATTTATATCATATCGTTAAAATAATCATTGAAATATAGATATGTATTTTTAATAGCGAAATATAAATAATAAAAACTTTAGTAAAAGTAGCTGACGCTCGGGGTTATACCTACCATGCCCAGAATCACTAGCACCTATATCAGATTTCGCAAGTGTTGTGTACTTTAGGTATTTTTATTATTAATTACCTTTTTTAGGATCACCTCTTTCATTAATAATTGGATTTAGTTTGGGGACGGTGGTATGCATCACACTATTGGTGGCTTATCTGTTTTTACGGTTTAGGAGGAAGAAAAATAAGAATACTGTAAACACATCACAGCTAAACCAATGCGTTGTATATGTGAGTATTGTTTTTGAAGTAAGGACTCCTTGCCTGTAGCTTAGGATTAACGGAGCGATTCTATGAACCCGGTTTATTTGTATTCTAGTTAAATTATTCTAGTTAGTTTAGAAGGTGGTAGGTCACTCATATGCGAGAGGCCGTCTGGGTTGGTACTACCGCTTTGTCTATTTCTACCGTCAAGCAACGTTGTGTAAGCATTGTTGTGTTTCGGTTTGAAGGACATTGAAGCCAGTGAAATTACTGGGCATTATGATACTTAACATCTAATGTCTCAGGGTGACGAGCGCAGTTCAGTGACATGCAGTGCTTTGTAATTCACAGTTCTGTGTGGTGTTGCTTCTATTTATGGGCAGGCGTAGTGCTTACCATCAAGCGAGCGCCTTGCTCGTCTCGTCATTCAATCAAATAAAAAAAAATGTTATTTATTTTTGATAAAAATAAATTCAGAATGATGACAGAATATTCATATTTAAATTTTGTTTTACATGTTTGGTTTTACAATTAACTTAAGTGATAAATATGACCAATATGGCGAGATTCTCCATCTATCACATCATGGGTCGTAAAATATGCTTGGCCAATTATTGGCACCTGTGCCTACTTCGAGAAGACATGCGTGAATATATGAATTATTTTTCAGGGTGTTCCTAACCAAATAATATATGCAGACCTGGAATTGGCCGGGTCAGCTCCTAGCACCCAGGTGTTGGCTCCAAACGATACGCCATATGCGCAGATCGTCGGATTTATGGCAAAAAAACGATAACTACATGTATAATTGTGTATAGAAGATCTGAATTAATTATGTCATTGTCAGTTATTGGATAATTAGTGAATAAATATTTTTATTTAAAGATAAATATGTTAGAATAATACAAACCTAGATAGATAAAAGTTACGCGGGAGCGCCACGAGGTTTTAAATCAAAAATGTAGAGTCCAACTCTTCATGATGAAGATTTATTTGAGGCTGAATTAAAATTAACAATAATCCTTATTTATACTCTTCACTTATTTACAATGCGTATTCAGTTCCAGGCATTTTGATCATAACAAGGCCACCTTCCAGACAGTGGTCAGCACAATTATAGTCAACATGTTTTCATTTAGTTCCAAGAACTATAGTCTAAACAAGAACACTTGAAAAATTCATTGGTCACCGAAATATGATCATGTTTTCAACGGATAGAGTTACATAGAGTCGTTACTTTAGTAAATAAGGTCATTTGAATGTCAAGCAAATTGGTAGGTATGTTATGAACTGGTGCAGGGTGCATAACTAGATAGTTGCTTATGTTTTGTTATTATGTAAGGCTGAGATAGAACAAACTTCGACTGAAGTAGAGTCGTTTTGTACGAAAATGATTTCGGTAAATCTAAACCAGAGGTTCCCAGACTTTTTTCTCATAGACCACTTTCAGAATTTAACTGATTCCGGTGGACCTCCTGCAGCTACATTTCTACCATATTCCCAAAACTCGACAAAAAATATGCAAGTTTTTACAGGTAACAGTAGCTGAGCTTCTTAGAATATAATATGCCTACATTGATAGGAGAAGACAAGCCAACATTTTAGTTCTTCACTATCGAAAACAGATTTCCGTGGTCCCTCGCATACGAATGGAACTCCCATTTTTTTTGTCACGCCAACATAGATCCTCGTCGAGTCTCCCGTGGACCCTATTTTATCCGTATGGCTAAACCCAGAATGCATTTAAGAAATAAAACAAAGAATATTTTAACAATTTTAATTAGGTATATATCATAGTCAAAGATGTTTTTACAAAAGGTGTAAAGAAATGTATTTATTTTAAATACCTACATAAAAGATGCATTGTAATGCTGTTAATAATCACATTTTTTCCTATTCTAAATAAGTTACAGTGAATTAAATTATATATTGATGTAGTTAATATATTTACAGAGCATTTTGGTAACTTTACCCGACAACATTCGATAGAAAATACTCTATCTGTATATCAATACTGAATTTTACCTGTAACCGAAACACGTTTCTTAAATAAAAACTTTGGTGTTTCCTTACATATATTCGCATTTAATGCTAATTTTGATTTTAATTTCCTAACTCCAATGTATGGCCAACTTTTTAAGTAAGCAAGTTTATTCGAGAACAAGGAACTGTAATCATAAAGCCTAGTTGAGTTTAGAAATGATGGCGTTAGTGTATTCACTACACTTGCCGGTGCCTCCGAGATCACCGGTCAAAGATTTACCCTCCCGTAGCACAGCATAGCAAGCATTTTGGACGCGGTCAGCGTCTTCATTCAATTGAAGATGCCTTAACATCATGATGGCTGAGAGGAGAAGGGCGGTGGGGTTCGCCATGTCCTTTCCGGCGATATCCGGGGCTGTTCCATGCACCTGAGAAAATGAAAAACTCGTTTATTTACAGAATTATGTAACATAATGTAGGTAATTTTCCCACCTAATAGGTACGCCTTAGATATAGAACGAAATATTCCTACGCTCTTAGTAACGTGCCCTTTAAAGCTATACCGACACAAGATAACTCAATGATGTAGAGCCACATTGACTATTGGGTAATATGATAATGAAGGTGAAATATGTACCTAATTTAAAATCTGTTACAACGGGAACCCTCGCGCTGATGGTAGGGTACGTGATACATTATTGTATTCGACAGAGCAGCGACCAGCGGTCGTCGATATGGTGAAGAACCCGCCATAATGGCTTGTTCAGGTGATTCACGTTCTAGGGCACGCCAAAATTCAATAACTTAATGTAGGTATATTTCTGTAATATTTATGTTTATTTATGTAAACTTTCTGGCGACCGTCGAGGGACGCAACGTCTCTTGACGGAACACTACACTTTAATAAATTCTTTAGTGACAATATCAATGTTGAAATTAAGTCCAGTGTAAACTATCACCTCGTGCCACATAAAAAAGGTAGGTAATCCTATACCTAGTGCCGTGTCCATTATAGTTAGCTGTAACCAAACGGATGATGTTATAATGAAGTCCCTCCGCATATCCGGGTCAATCATAATTCTTACGGCTCTCGGCGTCATTGTTACTAGCATAAAGGTCCTATAATTTCAAGCACGTAAAGTTTACATAATGAAAGCAAAAAAGAACATATTGATGCATATAGTCGCCTAAATGCAAGTGATAATCGTAATGGTTATAGGACCGCCTTAGGCAGTGGCAGCCTGGCGGGCAGGCCTCAGGGCAATCGCCTGGGGCCTAGCGCGACAAGTCGAGTAGAAAAGGAGTTTTGGCGGGAATTCTGACAGTGCGGTTCATCGCTTATTTTAATTTATTTAAAAAACTAGTTTGCTGTATAAAAGTAGTGTGCATTTGTGCAATAAACATTGACGGTGATGAACAGTTTATGGAAACATTGAAATAAGTTAATTAAACATCGTACTGGAAGGAATTTACACCAAAACTCCACAAGACCTTGAAAACGTCAACACCGATATTTCATCCTTCTTGTGAAGGCTTGAGAATAAATTATACTTTGTCATTGGCGAAATACAATATAATAATACTTTGCACAAACAAAAAAATAGAGGCCTCATGCCTCATAAAAATCTACCCAGCCTTGCTATGGTTAAGGCCGTCACTGGCCTTAGGCAAAAACAGCTTTGTTGCCTTGCAGTTTAAAGCCCTCCAAGAACTAACTAACGACTGTGTCAAACGTGCGCACTTATCGACAACAACCATAAGACTAGTGTCTGTGAGTTTTGTTTGGTTAGGTAAATTACGCGCAAAATAACTACAGGCCTGAATTTAGTCAGTTGCTATAGAACTCACGAGTGTACCAAAACGGTAACGAGGGCTGCGTTTAGACGGCTGGTGGTGACCAATTCATTTTGCTTATTGTACAAAATAAACGCGGCACGGCGAACGCCTTACGCTATTTCAGGACTCGTCACAATACTATTATATTACTTACATATCGCTGGCAACATCTACTGTTACAAATTTTTTAAAAGTAGAATGGTGATTATATATTTTGGTTCCTTTATGGACATCTTGCTAAGTATTGTTATCTTGAAAGCTTCTAAATATGGTTTAGGTTTGTGGGACAGTGACGTATCAGCCCTTTTCTTATGCCTATTGCCAAGTACAGTCACTGATAAACGCAAAACAAAATGTGCGTAAAAATGGCAATATAATTATACGTGTGTAATTTTGTGTTCAACATTTAAATAAAAGTTCTTCTAAATGTTGAATAGTATACCATGGCAAAAATAAAACAACGGTCTATATTTATGTGTTTATTGTCTATGGTAATAAAACTTGCGGTTCCGTTTTTATGTATCTTTATTTACATCAATAAAACTAAAAGCTGCTTAAAATTAACTTACAATGTTGATCACTCCAGTTACTACTCATTTATTTCGGTAGAAATAACTTAATGTTGGCAACACTAAAATCACAATATAATAATATTTCACTTCATTTACTTTAATAAGGGATTAGTTTCGTCACAAAAATCATGTCCATATTAGTAAGACACCCAAATTAATCGAAGTTTTAATTAATTTCTATAATTGAGTTCATAAAATATTTATTAGCATTTCCTGTGTTTTTACTACATTTCCAAAGGATTTTCCTTTCCTTTACATAAAGTTCATAGTTTTAATTTTGAAATTGCCAGTAATTGCTTTGGCATTCAACTGCTTATTTTTTTAAGTTTTGCACAAACTTCGATTTCATAATGACCTATTTTCGTACTTCGATTTTATCTAAGCTAGCTTTAAGCTAGTATATAGATTAAAATAAATAGCATACCTAATAAATAAAATGGTTAATAATTCATCACAATATTATTACTGATTAGTTTAAATACAGTTTTTTATTTATTATCACATAATTTTCTGGTTTCAATTTCATTATTTGTGTCAACACTTGATTAATTTATTAAATCATCATTTGGCAACAAATTATGAAAGCTGGTAACATTAGTGAGTGTTGCAAGTTTGTACGACAAAAACCTACTATAATGCTTAGAATACACATGCTACTTAGTAGTGCTAAAGCGTGCTCTTCTCGACCGAATCTTTGTCCTACTTCATCAGTGACGACTTTTCATAATGCGAAGTAAAGAAGCAAACAAATCTGCTACTCAGTAGCATGCGCACTCCCAACCTTAAATGCATATTTAATACTTTCAGTTTAGGTGGTACTTTGTAATTAAATAATGGTAACTAACTAGTGTTAATACTTTCATTGAAATTAACTAACTTAACATTAATGTAGATAAAAGTAGTCAGTGTGAATTCTACAGCATTTTTGCTAAATAATTTTACTCAATCCATGACATAATAATTATCCAAAAAGATGTAGATTTTATAGTTTGTAATTTAAGGTTTTTTTTCTGCTACAGCAGCGGCACAGAATGTCACTCGGGACAATTTAAAAATGTTCTAACACTACAGTTTCGATACATTAAAACTCCACCCAGTACGTCACTAACGCGGTTCCCACAACAATGAAGTACGACAATAGAATAGATGACTTGATTTTTTTTAATACACCAATCAATAAATTACGTTACCCAAACCCTATGACAGAAAGAATTTAAGTCCGTCCAAATATAAATAAGTTTGTAGCTATTCAAATCTGTTGGAATGGTAGGGTTGTCAAACGACAGGCGACGCAAACTTTGACGTCACCATGTAAAATGGCCATTACGATGCTTGTTGTTTCAACACTTAATTACAGCACAAAAATCTGATTGGCAGATAGTTTGGCATGTAATGTTTCCACCATGCTCCTTAGGACTGTAATTTTTCTCATACAAACTAGGATAAGGGGAGAAGTACAAAGGGGTTAAACAGTTTATAACAAAACTTCATTGATGGTGCGAAGGTGATAATTTGTACCCGACGCGACGGGACAGTGGCCATGGACTTGGGAAGAAAAAAAACAGTGACTCGTTCTAACGCCAGCTGGTGAATACCCTGATAACTTCAGACTGGCATAATTCTGGCAAGTGGCATTAATTTTGAGTGGTAGAGCCACGCTGTAGACAGTTTTGTCTACAGCTTGAATGGGCTGGCTCGACCGGGTCGTTACCACTGTCTCACAGAAAACCGACGTAAAGTAGCGGCTTGCTGCTGCGTTTCGTACGGTGAGTGAGATATCCGGAAGCCCAAATCCCCTCCCCTTCCCAATCCCTAATTATCCCTTTCCTTTAAGGTCGGCAACGCGCCTATGATGCTTACGGGCGTACATGGACGGTGGAGATCACTTACCATTAGGTGACCCACTTGCTCTTTTGCCAGCCTATGCTATAAAAAAAAAACTGGCAACCATCGAAACAAAACGTTTCTCAACTATCGACATTATATGAACAGTATTTATCGTCAGGTGCAATAAAGCCACTCTGCTAGGATAGAAAATAGTAAAACCACTTTAAATTGGAGCATAAATAAACTGGGATGGGAAGACCTCGGCGGACTTTCTTTGGTCAAGTCGAAGATATCCACGAGAAGGCCAGGTCAGAAGCACCTTAAACCGACGTGCATGAAGAATTTAATGAAAGTGAAAGAGGTCAAAGAGGTGTGTAAGGATCGTAGCAGGTGAAAGTTTGTTGCCTCTGCCTTCCCCTATGGGAAACAGGCGTGAATCTATGTATGTATATTTAAAATTCATTTTTTATATTTATCAAGTTAATTATCGCGATAAATATAACGTTTTAAACCCCGATTTATTGACATTTAATAATACATTGACGCGTATACAGCAGATCTAAACATAAATAAATGTACAAACAAACCAATGGAATGTCAGTTACCGACAAACTTTGGCAGTCATCACTCACATTTACGCTTAAGCACTAGGTCTCATCTAAGTGAATAAATAATGAACGATTTGTTCTAATAATTGAACTAATGTAACAGAACTATCACTGAAACTTTGAGATAAGGTACAGTTGTACTTTTGTGGTCAAATTGCGGAATATTGTAACCAGTGTTGCCAGAAGTCCCCCGTTTTTGGAGGGATCTCTTTAGCTCTTTGGCTCTGAACGCCACCGTTTTAACGAGACGCTCGAAATCACGTTTTTTCCCATAAGTTGGTAATTTTTACCAATATTTTAAATAACTGAATTACAAAACAAGTTTGATTAATAACAGAAAACAAATTTAATTTTGTTTAATGTTTGAAATATAAATAATTGGACCTAGTTACGCCAACAGAAATCAACCCACAGCAAGTTCAAATGGAGATACTGATTTAGTTTTGCTAAATTCATTAATTTAAATTGATTTTAATACCGTATTTTGCAAAGTCGTAAATGGAATACAATTCTCGATTTCCCAAAAACCTACGAGATAAAATTTGTTTAAATTATTGAATAAAGCAAAACAAAATCAGTATCTCCATTTGAAATTGCTGTGGGTTCGTTCCTGTTTGCGTAAGTAGGTAAGTGCGTAAGTGTTCATACAAAATGTACGAGTGTGTTTAATGTCCCCTTTTTCATTCTAGAAATTTCGATTTTTTAAAGAACTCATCAGGTAACACTGCGTGACGCGTCATCAATCATCACACCACCTAATTTTTGATAGACGACGTCACTGACACGTAAAATAGTAACGCCTTAAACACAAGAAGTTAAATAATATTGTAACAAAAACAGTCCCACAAAGTACAACTGCCGAATCCCAAACCTCAACCATTCTATTTCAAATGTCTGATGATCTCATTGGTGTACTCGGTGCATGTGCTCCTCCCCCCCAAGTCTTCGGTGAGGACCTGACCCTCCCGCAGTACGTGGAAGCATGCGGTCTCTATGTTATTGGCATGTTCCGGCAGGTGGACATGTCTCAGCATCATGACAGCTGAGAGGAGCAGAGCGGTGGGATTGGCCTTGTCCTGACCAGCGATCGCTGGTGCCGTTCCGTGCACCTACAATTGTAAATGCAGTGTTATTTATGTGTATATTGTAGTGCTGGTTATTTGAGGCTTGGTTAATTCGGTACGGATTAGGTACAACTTTTAGCTTCTGTTTCAAAAATGTTTCCTTTTGGTATTACGAGGCATATTAAATCATAGTACAGTCAATCGGGGTAACTTTGATTAACAATGGTAACTTTGTCAGTCAAATCGCCAACTACTTTTTAATTTTTACGTTGACAACGTTAAGGGCAATAACATTGAATTTATGCAATGTGTGTACACAACAAACTTCGTAAATGAACTCTTCGAAAAAAAACGAAGTTCTTAAACGAAGTTAATGTAAAAACCTTTCGAAAAGTCACTGCGCTCAACTGTTTTATTTTTGTAGTGGAAAACTTTCAGATAACTCGTGAATCGTGCTGCTATCTTTAAATAAAGATAGAACTACAACTTTATGGTTTTATTGGCTTAACTATGACTCCATTGCATTTGACATTTGTTATAAATATAAAATAATGCTACCCTGAAGCCATAAAATGTTTAAAATTTATGATTCCTGTGATAATTAACATCTGTATCAAAGTTACCCATATAGGGGTTGTAACTTTGACACACAACAAAATTGCAAGTTTTTAATATAATTTACTATTTTTATAGGCCATAAATAATTTGAGAGTATGAAAACCAACCTGAGAGCACTCATTATGCTAACTCTTTTGTCTCATATTTACCATGAGTAAAATTTAGCTATAAAATATAGTTTTGATCTGTCAAAGTTACCCTGATTGACTGTATAAGATCTAACTGTATGATTTCTACACCCATTTATTTTTAATTGAAATGTACTTGTCTTTACATAGTATAAAATTAAGTCGCTTCTGCTGTCTGTTCACTTAGACCTTTTAAATATTCAACGGATTTTAATGGTTTTTTCAGCAATAGATACACTGATTCATGAGGAAGGTTTATATGTATATCACGCTATGACCCATGCGAGCAGGGCAGTAACATGCAGGTGAAACCGCGAGGGACAGCAAGTTATAGAAAATTATTAATGTAGTACGGAAGAATTTTATAACAGAATCATTTTCCTCCATTATTAATTGCGATATATATACAGTATATATGAGGACGCTATTTACATAGGTTTTGCTCGCAGCTCTGCCCGCGTGAAAATCTTTTACCGGGACAGTGTTCAAATCAACAATAACCCATCAATGTGATAAATGTCATCCAAATCCGTTTAACCAATTAACAAACACCCCAAGTTTCACATATGTTATAACATTGGTAGGAAATAGGATATTGGAAGGTTTTTTTTGCGATACCATTACATACATTGACAGCCAGATTAAGTATACCGTGGTCCCCATCAGTAACCACCCGGTAAAAATGAATGGCCATAGCCAAAATCGGCATGGATGTCATCATCATTAATTATAATACGTAGAAATCACACTGTAGGATCTTGTACTATAAGCAACTATTTAGTATTTGAATAATAAAATATTATATTAGCATATAATATGCCTTTAATACATAACTAATATTTTATTAGAAAAAATAACGCGTTATCCAAGCCTCAAAATACTCATAACGAAGTACATGCCATCCATGTGATGCAATATGGGACATACACATTTACAATATAATAATATTAACTGTTACATAACATATAATATACAATATATGTGGTTGTTAATTCATCACGAGACATATAGTTTGTTTAAAGGCCATTCCCAATATTGTGTTTAATGACAGATTTACTTAATGGCTGTAATTTTTTTAAACTTTTTGAATCGAAGATCTGTCACAACACTTTAATAAGCAAATCTATCTGTAAACACATATAAAGAACGGGTATAATAACAAAATATAACCAGGACAATAATATTAAAGCAAATCAGTTATGTTTTCTTGGGGAATTGATTGCCAGAGGCAAAAAACAACCCCTTTTTTGAATAGTTATGTAACAATGACAACCCTCTCCTTACATTAGTTATAACAGATTCACCTGTACGGGCGGATATGAATATCCTCCCACCAGCCTAGCTAGCTTTCTTCTATAATAAACCCGATATTTTTAAAATAATTGTTATGCTTCACCTTTTTCGATATACATTGAAATCTTTAATATTATGCCCTGAGACACTCGACATTTTCATATTATATAATGTAATAAATCAATGAACTGTAATGTATATTATAGGTGACAAATGGTCACAGACACACATTCATATAATTACATGCTTATATACATTTATCATTTAGTTAGACCATAAATATTTTTTACATAAATGTGATATAGATATAATATGTATGAATCTGCAGACAATATTTGGGACTTATGTCTATTCGATTAAAGAATTGCTAAATATTTTATTGTTAGTTCTATAATCGAGATTTTTGTCATCACAATTCGTCTTAATATGAAGCCGCTGTTGTTTCAAATATTAGTGAGTGAACGCGTGGTGGGAAAGTCTCGCTATCTCCCTCGCACGCTGCTCGTAACGGCGGTGACGTCGCGCTAATAGTGCATGTAAGATGCATCCCTTTTCTGTCATTCGACAGTTGACGTTTGAAATGCATCCATCCTATTTACTTTTGAACCGATATATTTGTTTGTTTTATTTTTTAGTTAAATAAATAGTTCATTGATAGAAGTATAAAAAACGAGATAAAGTAATTATGGCATTATAATTATATTCAATCTCTTCGCCGCCATTCTGTCCGCGCACGCTGACAAAACATTTATCGATACCATAAACATATTGTTTTTTTTTTAAATCACCATATCCTCGTTTAGACAACACCACATGAACAATCAATTGTTAATATCGTACACCACAACACAAATTGATTAGTGTGACATTCTATAACCACATGCAGTTATTGGTAGTGAAGTTATTTCATTCGTCAACAAAACCCACACCCGGTTAGGTTTCAGGCTAAATAATCTAAAATATCCTGCACTTACATTAAATGTCTCCGAATCACTTTTGATACGAAACCAATCACTTGAACTCATGTAGGGTAGTTGTAACATGAACTACCTTCTTGAAATAAAACTTATTTAAACGGATTTTATCGCGTTTTTTTTTAATTAATTTTGATCCTGATGTTTCGAAAGCTTTTCAGCCTTCGTGGTCACGCGGTAGACTCTTTTTCTTTTGATCCACGAAGACTGAAAAGTCTCGAAACGTCGGGATCAAAATTATTAAAAAAACCGCGATAAAATCCGTTTAAATTAGTTTTATTACAATGTGTAATGTTCGCGTAAACATAAGAAATCAACTATCTTCTTTTGAAACATTTTATATGCTCTAATTTCAGTAATAGCTTTTTTTTTATCCTGGCTCGGCAAAGTGACTACGCTACACCTGATGGTAAGTGTAGCGTAATCCAAGAATAGTGTCGACCAACGATAAACAATGTGTCCATCGTAGGTCGGCAAGATCATGCCGGCCTGCCAAAAGGCCAAAGGGGAGGGGAAGGAAAAAGGGATGGGAAAGGGTTTGGATCAGGGGGCAAGCCCCCTGGAGAGAACCGGATATACACTGGCTGACCCTGGAACGCGACCCACACAAGGTGGGCCACTATGGCAGGTTTTAGCACCAGTGTACGGTGGGCGCTATCCGGTCGGATACAAGTATCCTCCCACCAGCGAAATAAATATTTCCTAAATATTTCTTTATAAACAATGTTTGAAAAAGGCACCATTAAACTTTCTTGCTTTCTTCCTTATCTAGCGAAACAGCCTTTCGAAATGGAGGTAGTGTCAAAAACTCAACGAATCTCAATAATAACACGGCCTCTCCCTTCGTAGCCGGCTGTTTGCAGTATGTGATCTATTTATACTCACGTCTGTGCTTTTAACATATTCGAATCACTTTATAGTGTGTCCATATACAAAACATTATTAACTAACAATTTTATTTTAGAAAAACTGTTTACTTTTTTTTTACAAAACATAATTAATATAATAAATACCCTCTGTTCAAACAAAAACAGTGCAATATGTGATTTTGGTGCTTCACACATGATACAACTAGACAGAATCCGAATATTACAATTTCCGCCAAAAGGATTTCGCAGCAAAAACCACATTTTTTTATAGCATAAGCCGGCAAACGAGCAATTGGGTCACCTAATGGTAAGTGATCTCCACCGCCTATGTACGCCTACAATACTAGAAGAATCATAGGCACGTTGCCGACCTTAAAGGGAAGGGACAATTAAGGGATTCGGAAAGGGAGTGGGATTTGGGGCTCCCGATATCTCACCGTACGAAACGCAGCAGCAAGACGCTGCTTTACGCCGGTTTTCTGCGAGACAGTGGTAACGACTCGGTCAAGCCGGCACATTCACGCTGTAGACAAAACTGACTACTGCGTGGCTCTACCACTCATAAATTTATAATGACATAGAATTTAGTCGAGAAATCAATGGCTGCAGCGTAGATAAGTTCATCCTAAATTATTTTAATTGAAGGACATTCCACAACTCTCCAAGGTTGTCTATAGGCATTCCATCCATTTCTAGAGGCCCAAATCCCCCTCCCCATCCCAATCCCTTAATTATCCGTTCCCTTTAAGGTTGGTAACATGCCTATGATTGTTCTAGTATTGTTGGTGTACATGGCGGTGGAGATCACTTACCATCGGTTGACCCACTTTGCCTCGTTTGCCGGTCTATTTTATATAAAAAAACATCGATCAAAAGGTATAAGAGTTCATTCTTCCTTTTAAGCACTCAAAACCTCACTCGTGTACAAATCAAACAATATTTCCGCATCTTTCTCAAGAAAGTTTTTATTTATCACGTCTGGTTTTTTTTCGTAGTAGAACAGTATCTCCATTCCACTTGTATCGCCGTCATGTAACGGATTTATTAAGCTTTAGGTAAATGACTGCAAATCTCTGCTCTATAGATAAAAAACAAAAAAAAACTACAAAAAATACGAAAACAAACAATATTTATTTTACCATGACTAATAATTAAAAATTTTGAGTTAAGCAATTTTTTATTGACGGCCAAGTAGGACGCAATGCCTATGAGGAAACAAAAGAGAAGAGACACGGTCGACTAGTCACCAGGAAACACAGCACCATAACTCAAATTTTCATTTTTTTTCCACAGATTTTTTGATCTTTGTAAAATATTATTTAACATCTCGAATTAACCAGTCCAGAGTTTCACAGCCACTTACGTAAAACCTTAATGATATGAACACCAAATGAACGTCCACAACGTTGGTATCAAGTGAGGGTACTTACAGATTCGAAGAGTGCGCCGTTCTTGCCGATATTCCCCGAGGGAGTGAGGCCCAAACCGCCCACCAGACCGGAGCACATATCGGACATGATGTCACCGTACAAATTGGGCATCACCTGGAAGGGAGGACAATTTGGGTGTAATTAGTGGCTAATGGTGAAGAGAAGCCGGCACTGTTTACATAAATAACTATCTGTAGTGCCTATAATTTTTTTTTTATATATATACACATCCACAGTTTAATAAAATATTTACAGATATTGGGTCTTCAAAAGTGGTTTATATTTCCATTTCAATTCAATTAACTAAGTGTTCGCTAATGAACCTTCCCTAATCTAAGTCAGAGGTTCCCAGACGTTTTCTTCTCATAGACAACTTTCAAAATTTAGCTGGTTCCGGTGTACCCCCTGAAGCTATATTTCTACCATATTGTCAAAACTCGACAAAAATGTGAATATTGAAGATGGAATATGCAAGTTTTTACAAGTAACAGTCTTCAGAGCCTCTTAAAATATCTGCCTACATTGATAAGTGAAGTCAAGCCAACATTTTAGTTCTTCACTATCGAAAGCAGATACATTTTCATGGTCCACCGCTTACGAATTGTGCACTCCCATTTTCTGTCACGCCAACGTAAACCCCTGCTGAATCTCCCGTGGCCCCTTGGGTGTCCACCTGGAGCATTTTGGAAACTAAGGATCTAAGTAAGACTCACCAGCACGTCGAATTTGGACGGGTCCTGCACCATGTTCAGGCAGACGGTGTCGAGGTACCGTTCCTCGAACTTGATGTCTGGATACTTGGTGGCGAGGTCGCGACAACAACGGAGGAAGAGACCGTCCGACATGCGCCTGGAACGATTATGTATATGTAATTTACAACCCCCATGGCGCAGTGGATCTTTCTTTATTTCTTTCTTACACGCCTTGTGTAGATCGCGTTCCAGGATCAGCCAGTGTGTATCCGGTTCTCCCGAGGGGCTTACATGACTTGATGGTTGATTTGAGCGGGTATAGGAGTACATCCTTGTATTTCTGTGCCAGCTTCGGTCATCCGCCTGTCCCGTCGCAGGCCCCTCGATTTGCTTCTTCCCTCTCCGAAGCGGGAAGAAGCATTTATACAGATGATCACCGATAAACTCATTGTTTGTCGGTGGTCGCTGGTTTTTTGGACTGCACTACGGTTACCATCAGGTAATCATCACTTTACCGGACAAAAAACTGCAATAAAGAATGACAAAGAGGGTCCTACGCTCAGCTGACGGTTCGACACAAGCTGAGGATGATGAAGATGATTGAGGATGATGAGGATGATGAGAAAACCTGTGTCCAGTACTGACATGATGTTCGCCTTGTGCACGGCGGTGACCTTCCTCCGCTTGTTGTCGCGCGCGAACTGGAACGCGAACTCGGCGACCCGTTTGCTCGCCTCCTCCGTGATCAGCTTGATGGACTGCACCACGCCGTCGACGATCTCGTGCTCGATACCCGAGTACTCACCCTCTGTGTTCTCGCGGATCGTCACCACGTCCACGTTGTCGTACAGGGTTTTGATACTGGAATTAAATGTCATCGGTTATGATATGGTGCTGCCACACCGGTGTTATAAAATGTTTACAAACATTTTCTAACATTAAACATTTACTAACATTATCTAACATTGTGATAAAATGTATCAAATTTTTGTTAACAAATGTGTAATAATGTTTTGTAAACATTTTATAACAGCGGTGTGGCAGCACCAATACAATTTTAAGAGTAGAGCCACGCTGTAAACAGTTTTGTCTATATGAATGGGCCCGCTCGACCGGGTCGTTACGACTGTTTTATAGAAAACCGACGTAGTCCAAATCAAAATCTTTGTTCATCATGTAGGCTAAGAAAGCGCTTATGACAGGTCTAGTACAGAACATTAATAAGAGTACTTTAAGATTATGGGAACTTTGGAATAACCGCCGCGCTATAGGCTAGCAGGAAATGGCACACCGACAAGAATGGGAAGAGAGAGGGGATCTTTAAATGAAAAGATTCACGGACTAGGGTGGAGGAAGATATGGCAATCAGGACAAGGGCAGGAGGGAGTAGGGCAAGTAGCGGCTTGCTGCTGCGTTTCGTACGGTGAGTGAGATATCAGGCGCCCAAATACCTCTTCCTTACCCGATCCCTTAATTATCCCTTCCCTGTAAGGATATGATTCTTCTAGTATTGTAGGCGTACATGGGCGGTGGATATCACTTAGCATCAGGGGACCCACTTGCACGTTTGCCGGTCTGCTGTAAAAAAATATCATAATGATATTTCTGGGCATTTTGAGACTTAACAATAGCGATCGATCGTGACATCAGTAATGTAAAACCATGCCGGATTGTTTCACGTAAATGATTTTCAAAATTTACAAAGAGTATATTATGAAAAAAAAATACATTTCTCTGTTGGTTCAGATGTAATTATGTAAACATAATGAGTTTCTTTAAACAATACTTCCATTAAATCTATAGTGAGTACGATTTTCTTTATATTTATGCGTATGAACGCGTTATTTTAATCATATATCTGACAGCCTATGTGGCGCAGCGGGTGAGTAGCCGGCTACGAAGTGAGAAGCAGTGGGTTTGATAAACGCATCGAGACAAATGTTTGTGTGATCCACAATTGTTGGTTTCGGGTGTAGTTGTTGTGGGACCGCAAGTCAATCGTAGTTCCTGATACCCACGATACAGGTTTAACCTAGTGTGGGGTCAGGACTGTTTGACTGTTGGGGGGTGTATTGTACGTCATACTGACATACACATCCGTCATAGGACCGAAATAAGGTCGGCGAAACGCAGCACTTGATGTATAAATGTATGTACACAATATAATTTCTTTTTTTGTTATTAAATGATAATTTATTCACAAGGTGGTAGGTCCCTCGTATGCGACAGGCCTTCTGGGTTGGAACACTGCTTTGTCTATTTCTGCCGCCAAGCAACAGTGTTGTGTTTCGGTTAGAAGGACATTTAAGCCAGTGAAGTTACTGGGCATTATCTTATATCTCGGGGAGACAGCGCAGGTCAGTACTATGCAGTGCTTTGTAATTCAAAGTTCTGTATGGTGTTGCATCTGTTTATGGGCAGGCGTGGCGTTTACCATCAGGCGTGCGACTTGCTCGTGTCGTCATTCAATTAAAAAAAACTATTTTATCTTGCATTCAGATGCTGTATTACATAACAGCTGATATAAATCGATCACTGGCAATCAATAAAAAACACAACCGGCTGAATCTAGATCGGCTATCAATGCGGCTTGCACTTATCCGGGTACAATCTCTGCACGCACCAGATTTGTAACCGATATCATATCCGAGAGACGGCCATTGACATTGAGGCGATAATGCGTCCCAGCACGGACTGATAAGGCTCGTGTGAAGGCTGTCTTATCAACGTATCGGAGGTGAGGTTTCTACGGCGCTGTGCGTTTGTAATAATACTAGCCATGTATTTATTTTGACAGCCTCCGTGGCGCAGCGGGCGAGTAGCCGGCTGTGAAGCGAGAGGCCGCGGGTTCGATCCCCGCACACAGACAAATGTTTGTGCGATCCACAAATATTTGTTTCGGGGTCTGGGTGTTGTGAGACCGAAAGTCTCTCGTAGTTCCTGATACCCACGACACAAGACTTGCATCTTACTGTGGGGTCAGGACTATGTATGTGACTGTTGGGTGTATTTATTTATTTATACTCGTCCAAACTGCTGGGCACGGGCCTCCTCTATTGTATGAGGGTTTTTTTTATCACGGCAAAGTGACTGCACTACACCTGATGGTAAGCGTAGTGCAATCCAAAAAACCAGCGACCACCAAACAATGAGTTTATCGGCGGTCACCAATCATGCCGGCCTGTATAAATGCTTCTCCCCTCTTCGAAGAGAAAGTAAAGGAAGGGAGCCAGTGAAATTACTGGGCATTATGAGACTTAACATTCTTATGTCTCGGGGTGACGAGCGCAGTTGAGTGCCATGCAGTTCTTTATTTATTACTCAAAGATCTGTGTGGTGTTGCTTCTGTTTATGGGCAGGCGTGGCGCTTACCATGAAGCGAGCGCCTTGCTCGTCTCGTCGTTCAATGAAAAAAACTTGAGAGGTGTCAAGGGACACCCGGATGGAACGAAGTTCCTTTCGATTATTTTTAATTTTAATTTTGAAGGTCAACGTCTGTATCAAGGTCAAGGTCGGGGTAAAGGTTAAGGTCGGGGTCAAGGTCAAGGTCTAGGTCGGAGTCAAGGTAAAAATCGGGGTCAAGGTCAAGGTCGGAGTCTAGATAAAAATCGGGGTCAAGGTCAGAGTCAAGGTAAAAATCGGGGTCAAGGTCAAGGTCGGAGTCAAGGTAAAAATCGGGGTCAAGGTCGGAGTCTAGGTAAAAATCGGGGTCAAGGTCAAGGTCGGAGTCAAGGTAAAAATCGGGGTCAAGGTCAAGGTAGGAGTCAAGGTAAAATAGGGGTCAAGGTCGGGGTCAAGGTCAAGGTCACGGTTGGGGTTCAAGGTCAAAGTCTTGTGAAAGTCCGGTCCAAGCTGACTGGTCACTGTGTGACGCCACCTGGGACTTCGAAATTATCGATGTTCCAGGGAGGTCAGCTAACGCTGGCTGGTCGGAGAATTATGTCGTGACAACTTTTCGTACCAATTTTTTTCGTCTAGCCCCCTTTCGCAACGCGCGATAAGGAACTACGTTCCAATAAAAAAAAAACGTAACACTTTTCAAATACGTAATACGGAATGTGTATTCGAATTTAAACAATAATTAACACCCAACTGTCAACTAGATGAACTGATGCTAATATGAAATCCAACACGTATCACTTAGCGTCTCCACGTGAGTTGTATTTCATCAGGTTTGAATGAACGCAGCGCTATCTTACATAATAGGATTTTTTTTTGTTTATTAATTGAATGACAGAACGAACAAGTGCTCGCCTGATGGTAAGCGCAACGCCTGCTCATAAACAGAAGCAACACCACACAGAACTTTGAATTACAAAGCACTGAATTTCGCTCGTCACCCCGAGCCATAAGATAATGCTCAGTAATTTCACTGGCTTCAATATCCTTCAAACCGCAACAAAACAGTGCTTACACACTGTTGCTTGACGGCAGAAATATACGGCGCGGTGGTACCGAACCAGAAGGCCTCTCGCATACGAGGGACCTACCATCTTGTAAAAGGGTATTATATTATGTCTAATTTTATACGGCAACCGACAAAAACAGAATTAAAATTGGCTAAAAAATTAACCCACCGCTTTTATTTTAAATATTGGTACGAGCAAAGTTGTGACGCGTAGTGGATACATGTGTACTCTCTCGCATATTATTATGTGCACCGTAACGGCGTGACCTGGCTTATGACGTCACATGCCTTGTCATGCATCTCTTCTCAGCAGTGATAACTACTCCTTCCACCAGATTTAAATTGCTTCTAACTTATTTATTTTTGACTTGATTTACATAATTCTTTCGATAATAGATTTTTAGAAACGTAAGTTATTGACTAAAATAATAAAAATATCAAACAATATGTCCATTTAACCCCAATCACTTGAATAAGATCAGTATGTCAAATTTTGCAAATACACAAGTACTTACTTTATATTTATTATCAGTGGTGACAGTGGAATTACGTTATCTACGCATGGGCTTTCCGACAATGTGATGTTACGCATTTGATATCAGATTTACGTGACGATGTGGCAATCAAAAGTTTTAATACTAGTGATTTTATTATTATTTAACTGAATGACTAGACGAACAAGTCGCTCGCCTGATGGTAAGCGCCACGCCTGCTCATAAACAGAAGCAACACCAAACAGAACTTTGAATTACAAAGTACTGCAATGAACTGCAATCGCCACCCCGAGACATATGTAAGTCTCATAATGCCCAGTAGTTTAACCGGCTTCAATGTCCTTCAAACTGAAACATAACAGTGCTTACACACTTGCTTGGCGGCAGAAAAAGACAAAGCGGTGGTGGTACCAACCCAGACGGTCTTTCGCATACGAGGGACCTACCACCTTGAACGACCTTGTGGGTGGTCAAGCAAGGTCAGCTGTTTATCATTTAGTGTTGTCCAATGTTACAAATCTATAACGATAGTCATTCATCATGATATTAAAAATAATGATATTATATTCTAGTAATGCAATCGGAGTTGCTTCTAGAAGGGGTAGAAAACATATATCGTACACCATACATTGCTTAAATATGACTACTGGTGGGAGGATATTCGTATCCGCCCGGATAGCGACCACCGTACACTGGTGTTAAAACCTGCCATAGTGACCCACCTTGTGTGGGTCGCGTTCCCGGGGTCAGCCAGTGTATATCCGGTTCTCCCGAGCGCCTTGCGACATGACTTGATGGTTGGTTGGAGCAGGTACAAGGGTACATCCTTGTATTACTGTGCCTGTATCGGGCATCCGCTTGTCCTGTCGCAGGCCCCTCGATTTGCTTCTTCCCTCTCCGAAGAGAAGAGGAGAAGCATTTATACAAGCCGGTATGATTCTGGTGACCACCGATAAACTCATTCTTTTTCGGTGGTTGCTGGTTTTTTGGACTGCATTACTCTTACCATCAGGTGTAGCGTAGTCACTTTGCCGTCCTCGGATAAAAAAAAACACATTTCTGTAAAACGTTGTACAACCAACAGACGTAAACATTGTTTTTTTTATCATATATTAAAATGTAATCATTCATATTGTCGATAAAGTTGCGTAGATTCCAAAAAAAATACATAATATGTCTACGTGTGATACCCGTTATCGGTGTGTAATTGATTCAAATCACATGACGAATGACTGAAGTGCAAATCATCGCTAATCGTCATGCAAATCCTGTGATATTGTGCAACGTCAACAAAGATTACGTCGCAAGTAGATTGCACCGCTTTTTTTATCCAAGCACGGCAAAGTGATTGCAATACACCTGATGGTAAGCGTAGTGCAGTACAAAAAACTAGCGACATGCGACAAACAATTAGTTCATCGGTGGTCACCAGAATCATGCCGGTCTGAATAAATGCTTCTTCCCTCTTCGGAGAGGAAAGAAGCAAATCGATGGGCCTGCGACATGACAGGCGGATGACAGATGCAGGCACAGGGATACAAGGATGTACCCCTATACCCGCCCCATCCAACCATCAAGTCATGTCGCAAGCCCCTCGACAGAACTGGACATACACTGGCTGATACTGGAGCGCGACCCACACAAGGCGTGTGGATCACTATGGCAGGTTTTAACATCTGTGTACGGTGGTAGCTATCCGGCCGGATATGAATATCCTACCACCAGCATCTACTATTTTTAACTAGTAGTTTAACTAACAAACTAAAATAAAGGTTTAGTTTGGCAATGAGGATATTACAAACAAAAAGTCGTTAAAAATCATACTGCCATAGAATTTAGGGCTCTTTAGTAAAAAAAAATACTTTTTTTAACTGACGTAAAAAAACGAAACTATTGCACAATAACGACGGACTCTAACAAGCACTTAACCTCGACACGGGCCACGGGCATCGTATCACTGAATGTAGGACACGAGTATCAATCGAATCAGGGTAGATAAATCAGTCTAGACCGTTCGATGTGAAGGCCGTCAGTCGCTGGGTGTGTTGAGGAAAACTGCATTGGATAACGCACTGCATATTATTAAAGATATCGCCGCACTGTTATTTGCAAGTCATGATTGTTATTATGACCGCAGAAGCTAATAGAGGCACGCTATGTATATTGCCATATGTCGAGGATGGTATAGTTTTTAATGTTGGCTTTATAAACAAGGTCAAAGTGGTCAAGGTGGTGGTGACTTCAAGGTGGTAGGTCGTAGGCAAGAGGCCGTTTGGGTTGGTACTACCGCTTTGTCTAATTCTGCCGCCAAGCAACAGTGTGTAAGCCCTGTTGTGTTTCCGTTTGAAGGACATTGAAATTACTGGGCATTATGAGACACAAGGCGTGTGGATCACTATGGCAGGTTTTAACACCATATGTACGGTGGTCGCTATCCGGGCGGATATGAATATTCTACCACCAGCAAATTATTTGTCATCGCTGCATGTAAGCTCAAATTGAAACCGGGTTGTTAGAATAAGCTGAATTCGAGCAGTTTTCGCCAGATGTGTTTTGTAAATATCCCTACAGTTTAGCACAGTGTTTCCCAACCTTTTTTAGGCCATGCCCCACCTTAATATTTATTTGTTAAGTTTGCCACCGATATCTAGTATTGCAAGTGTTAAAGTCGTGTCGAGCTCATTATTAAATTGCCCCCCTTAACTATCAAATTGCCCCCCTGTTGGGAGTGGGTCCCAAGTTGGTAAACGCTGGTTTAGCAGCAAACACGGCCCACTGCATCAGTTTACGTCGACCGGATTGAAAATGTGGTTTATTCTTAATAAACCACATTTTCCACGATATCGGATTCTGTGGCGCTGCATTGGCGAACACTTGAACACACAGCGCGACAAATGTATTTGATTCACGATTATTTTTCCTATTTCGTGTTAATTTTAAGTAAAATATTAGCTATCTTAAATACTAGTAATAATAATAAATACACCCAACAGTCACGCACATAGTTCTGACCCCACAGTAAGATACGAGTCATGTGTCGTGGGTATTAGGAACTACGAGAGACTTTCGGTCTCATAACATATAGACCCCGTAACAAATATTTGTGGATGACACAAATGTTTGCATCGTTGCGGGGATCGAATCCGCGGTCTTTCGCTTCACAGCCGGCTACTCGCCTGCTGCGCCACGGAGGTTGTCAGCAATGGAATATTTGCAACCATATATTCACGATATCTAGATTAATTATGTAAAATATTATAGTTTCGTTTAATCCTAACATACTCTTGTAGGGTGACGACAAACAATCAGTTTATCGGTGGTCACCAGCATCATCACCGACCTGTATCAATGCTTCTTCACACTCCGAAGAGGGAGGAAACTAATCGAGGGCCTACGACAGAACAGGCGGATGACCGATGCAGGCAGGGATACAAGGATGTACCCCTATATCCCCGCCCCAATCAACCATCAATTCATGTCGCAAACCACTCAGGAGAACTGGCTGATCCTATAACGCAATCCGCACAAGGTGTGTGGGTCACTATGGCAGGTTTTAACACCACGTGTACGGTGGTCGCTATCCGGGCGGATATGAATATCCTACCAGCACTACGCATATACGCAATAAATATAAGACGAGGTACGCAAGTTCAGATTCCAGTCACTATAAACATTAAGTATCAAAACAAGGAAATCTGATTTATGTCCTCAAACGGTATAGGAAGTTTACACGGTTCAATGTAAACTGATCAACTGACTTGAATCAACATAAACTGTATAGATTTGTTGATCAATTCGATTGAAAGTCTATTCGGATGGTTCAAATCGCTGGCAACATAGCAGTTGGTCAATAAATTACGAACCATGTGAATGCCTTATAACTGTACTAACATGACGCAAATAATAACAATATTGTGAAATCTTTATTGTGACTTTCCTTGAAATGCGTATTTTCCTTATCACAAAAGATTTTTGTAAACTAGAATGTTTTAAGCCCCGAAAAAAAGATTGTGTTTTAAATTTACCCCCTTTGTCGGGCTGTCTATATGTTTGTAGTATCTTTCTTTTAATTTAATTGTATGACGAGAGGAGCATGTCGCTTGCTGTTTGTAAGCGCCTCGCCTGCCCATAAACAGAAGCAATAGCACACAGAACTTCTAGTTATAAAGCACTGCATGGCACTGAACTGCACTCGTCACCCCGACACATAAAATGTTAACTCTCATAATGCCCAGTAATATCACTTCAATGTCCTTCAAACCGAAACACAACAGTGCTTACACAGTTGCTTTGCTTGGCTTTGTACCAACCCAGACGGCCTCTCGCATACGAGGGCCTACCACCTTGTCAAAGCGGCTAAACCAATGAACCGATTTGAGTGCAGTTTTTTTGTTTGAAAGCTGATTTGATTGCGGTGGTTCTTGTATGTTTGGAGAATATCTGTTCAGTCATTTAGAAATTACGAACCTTTTTCTAATTGATGTCGAGGGGTTTATAGGTTAGGTTATTTACTAACTATACGCGCCTAATATTAGATCTCAAACTTATAACCCTCTTTCTTTTTGGGGGTTAAAACTACGACGATAAAATCGTAGCTGTGAGGGAGGCTTTATCTCTGTCATTACAGATAAACTCGTGACAAATGTTATTATTCACAGAGTGTTTTCTATACCCATCTATTCATTGCATAATGTCTAATTAGCACACTACTTTGTGTTGTTCCCACATAATATGTTTTACTAAGTAATTGTTAAGGCCATCAAAATTTATAGCAACTTACCAAAATCCATACTAAATGAAGAAAGAAACAAAAGGTTTACAAGTAAGTTAAAAACATTTTTGATAATATTCAACCCTGTCAATTTTTCGACCTGTAGCGCGAGGATATCCGTATCCGACCGGATAGCGACCACCATGCACTGGTGTTAAAACCTGCCATAGTGACCCACCTTGTGTGGGTCGCGTTCCAGAATCAGCTAGTATATATCCGGTTCTCCTGAGGGGCTTGCGACATGACTTGATGGTTGGTTGGGGCGGGTACAAGGTACATTCTTGTATTGTTATGCCTGCATCGGTCATCCGTCTGTCATGTCGCAGGCCCCTCGATTTGCTTCTTCCTTCTCCGAAGAGGGAAGAAGCATTAATACAGGCCGGCATGATTCTGGTGACCACCGATAAACTCATTGTTTAGTGGTGGTTGCTGGTTTATTGGACTGCACTACGCTTACCATCAGGTGTAGTGCAGTCACTTTGCCGTGCTCGGATAAAAAAAAGTCAAATTAGAATTAAAAACCGACAATACTCGTTAGGCTAACGAGATTAAGCTACTCGGTAGTTGAACTAAGCTGCATTCTGCAATCGTGGTATGTTTCAGCACAACCTTATTACGTAACTTGTGAACAGACAAAGCGGCAGACTGTTACATAACTGAAAAAAAATTTCTCTCATCGATCTTAGTACACTGCTTTAAACTTCTACTGTGTACAGAACGACAAGACAAAATATTATATGTGAGCAATGTCGTTTTTTTACGAATCTGTACAAATTTGCAATGAACTAGCTTTTGCTCGCGGCTCCGTCCACGCGTATTTTTTATCCGTAACAACCCTCGTCCCATTAAACCATTTCACCTCCTAAGGAGTTGATTAACGAAATATTTCGAAAACGTATTTTTGCTTGTTTGTATTTACGAGTACTCTTACAAGGTTTACTGTCCTGCTGTGAAACCTATAAATGCACGAACACTAGAAAGGGAAATCCAAATAGACAGTATTTATGTAAATTTTAATTGGATTTTTCGCTCGATGTGGCGATAGGTTCGCGCTCTTCACAGCATGGCACAGCAGTAAGTGTAATAGTGGCATCGTTGCCTACCGCTTCAGGGACACAAGTACATGACTTATAATATAAAATTTTCTTATAAAATATTATGTAGACATTTACTTCAAAGTATGTACGCACTCGCGCCTGTAATCCTCAAAGGTGTAGGCAGAGGTATAAACAGTACACCCACTTTTCACTGAGCGTATTTCCTTACCATGATGTGATAATACGCGCCAACTACGCCCGCGAGACAGTGCAAAGCATGTTTAGGCAACAAATCGCTTAAATAGTGATTGAAATGACATTGGAGTGTAATTTTCGTCGGCCGAGATCGTCGCGTAGCTTTCGCACAAATGATCAATAGCTGATTGAATTCAATTTCGTTGCTTTGTGTACCGACCAGCCATTACAAATCTATAGGTATATAAAAAAGTGAAACTTCAGAATTATGAAAATAAATTAATTAACCAACGAATTTTAATACGATTTTTTCTTTTTATTAGACCTGTATTATACTGCTGGGCACGGGCCTCCTCTACTGAAGGAGAGGGGTTAGGCCTTAGTCCACCACGCTGGCCTAATGCGGGTTGCCAGACTTCACATACCTCGAAAAATCTTATCGAGTTCTCAGGTATGCAGGTTTCCTCACGATGTTTCCTTCACCGTTAAAACAAGCGATCATTAACAATTAATATACAGTAATACCCCGGACTTACGCGATAGGTGGGACCGAGCTATAACCGTGTAAGTCGAATTCGCGTAAGTCGGGGTGCAAGTTTGCATGCACTTTTGAGTGACATAATTTGAGGTTATCAATAAAATACAACGTACGTAAAACAATTCATCGCGGAACACATTCGAACCTGTCGTAAACGGACCACTAACATGGCGGAATAGGAGAACTGACGCGCGCGGCCATCAAAAATAAAAACCGCGTATCTCCGAATTCGCGTAAGTCGGGGTATTACTGTATACGTAACTTAGAAAAGTCAGTGGTGTGTGCTCTTGGGGCTGGTTTCGAACCTGCGACTTTCGTCTCGACAGTCCGTACCACTCCCCGCTAAGCTATCGCTGCTGCTATTCCGCAAATATCCAATACGCAAATACAAAAATAAAACACCACGTTGTTTATGATACATTTTCCGAAGGCTTCGCTGTACGTAGGCGCAGACTATAATATAGGGTCCTTTAAACGGAGTGTGAAGAAGCAGTTAGGCAGGCCGGCATGATATTGCCGACCTACGATGGACCCATTGTTTATCGTTGGTCGACACTATTCTTGGATTGCGTTACACTTACCATCAGGTGTAGCGTAGTCACTTTGCCGAGCCAGGATAAAAAAGAAAAAAAAAAGACAGGATAGCATACTTGTTACCTAACTCATTCTCTCGCAGACTAAATCCTATTTATGAATATGTTTGTCTTTGTCGTGACGCATTTTCGTTTCATCAAGTTTCAAATCACAACGATTCTAAAGAAGTTTCACTTCAATAAATTGCTGTTCGTTAATCTCGCAAAAACTTCTAAATCGGTTGGACCGATTTCGATGATTTGTTGTGTGTGTTTATATAGATTCACAATTGGATCCGATAGGTGACGCTGCAATCGGGTTCTAAGTTCAAATTTATTTCTCGCATATCACGCACACACCTCAATATTTGAAACCTAACTTTATTTATATATTGCGGGTAAAACCGCGCGGGACAACGAGTCGTGAATAAAAATGTAATAACAGTATAAAAAACACATATTATTTATCTGAACTGATAAAATAATGCATGTTAATAATATCAATTAAGGAATGTTTACAATCTACTTTGTATTCATTAAATGCCTTTATTGATAATTTAGGCTTAAAAAGATAAAAGTATGACTATGTAATCACAATTGAGTAATTAGTGGAATTAATTACAATAAAATACGTCATAATAATGTTTATAGACAGTGCTGTCAGTTTTTAAAACTGGATATAAGAACTGTATAATTGGGTTGTGGTTTGTATTCTCTTTATGTAGTGTACTAACACCTGTATACATATTTTTAAACGGCATTTATAGCATATATGGCAAACGAGCAAGTGGGTCACCTGATGGTAAGTGATCACCCCCATATACATACAATACTAGAAGAATCATAGGCCCGTTGCCGACCTTAAAGGGAAAGGATAATGAAGGGCTTGGGAAGGGGGGTTTTGGGCCTCCGGATATCTCACTCACACTAAACGCAACAGCAAGCCAGCGCTTTACGTCGGTTTTGTTCGTGGTTATGAGACAGTGGTAACGATTCGGTCGAACCGGCCCGTTCATGCTGTAGACAAAACTATCTACAGCATGGCTCTACCACTCATAAAATCTTGGTTATTTGGTGGTTTGTAAAATTCTTTCACCATTAGAATCCTACACTATCCCTGATGAACATAAGCTACTTTTTATCCCGGAAAAAGCAGATTACACGGGCAGAGCCACAATGAAAAACTAGTTGTGTATAAATCAATATTCTACACTTTTGCCTACTCAAGTTGCTGTTATTAAAATTAAGGTTACACTTATTTAAGCATTTATCTTAATATGTGATTGTTTGTTGCAGATTTAATGCCAACTGAAACATCCAGACTGATCTATACTCATATATGTATCAGTGATCCATAAATATTTGTTTCAGGTGTGGAAGATGTGAGACTGAAAGTATCACATAGTTCATGAAACCTACAAGACTCGTATCTTAGTGTGGAGTCAGGACTGTCTGACTGTTGGGTATTTTTATTTATTGTTACTTCCTACAAAGTGCTAGCCTGAAGTTTAAAGGTGGATTAGCATGTGACTATGACACCCCTTGCCCCATAGCAACATCAACTGTGTGTAAGCTGTCAATAAGTAAATAACATGACAAAGATCACAAATTACACTGTACATTCCTGGATAATTGTGTAATATGTGTCTGACTGTGTAGAAATATGATGGTAACATCCAATTTCTCCGACCGAGACCGAAAGTCTCTTGTAATTCCCGATACCCACAACACAAGACCCGTATCTTACTGTGGGGTCAGGACTCTGTTATAAAAAAACAATCTCATCGAAAGAACATTTGACAATTGTCACAATACCCTCATAAACAAAAATTGTACTCACCCGTCTAAACTCTTGCACGGCCTCACATTAGCGTATAAGTCAAACTCCTTCCTCAGGGCCAAGTTAAGTGACCTGTAACCCTTGCCGACCGGGGTCATCAGCGGACCCTTAAGGCCGATCTTGTTGGCATTTACTGAGTCTATTGCTTTTTGGGGGATGCCAAATTTTCCATCTGGACCCTAAAAAATTAAGTATAATTCTTATTAACATCTAATTTTTTTTTAAATATGATTATTTTCTGCTTTAGTTTATAAAATGAAGGTCGTAATCAACATCTTGATTAAAGTTTTTGAATAATATGATTTAATTTAACACCTCTATTGCTTAAATTAAATTAAGATTAAATTTTAATAATGTGGATGAAAAAGCATTATATAACTGAAGGCAAAGAAATGTGCTTTGTCACTAATTTATCTTAGCTTATTCAGTGTACCATCGAGATTTGACAGCATTATTTTAAAGAAAACAGTAATATGTTAATGTTTTCGTAATTCTGACATAAAATGTCAATCATAAAATTAAAAAGTGTTTTAAAACCTTTGTTCTGGTTTACGTAGTTAAGTTCGTCATTGTTTTATGCTAACTTTAACAAAATAAACGTCAGCATAAATGATCGGAAAATCGCGCAACACTTAACAGGAAAACGAAAATAATTCTAACTTACATTATAACTTAACTTACAATTAAAACAGATAGCATGAATAATACTATCGATTTTATCGTTTAGCTTATAAATTGAACTCGGGACATACCCTAACAGCTGTGACGTCCACTTCATCCCATTCAATAGGAACTTTGGCTGCTTCGAATATTTTCTGCACGGCCACCGTGATCTCGGGGCCGATGCCATGGCCAGGGATGAGCGTCACCCTCCGCACACCCGTGCTGTACTGCGCCACACCAGCTCGACCCGCCGGTACCTGTCCAAGTCATCAAAAACCACCATTTCATAACCTACACATTGCCACAAAGAAATCACATCAAAAAATAATTTAACCTTATTTTTTCCACTTTTAACGTCTTTAACATTATCACTCGCGACCGGTACGAATAGTTTCACAAAGGATCCGAACACTTTACTCTCACGAAAAGGCTCCAAAAGCACTTTTATGTAATTCTTCGACATACCTATACTAGATCTATTTTTGGATAGTAAGAAAACTCAGGACGAACTCCGATGGCGGCAAAAATAAGGGTACCATGCAAATTATACGCAACGCAAGTTAGTATTTAACGCTGAACTACAGACTTACAATTTTCCGGATAATTCTTCCTGCCATTTCGATAATTTTTGCTAATACGACGACGAGTGATAACTCCGCGGTGAAGGGCGGAGGGGGAGGAAGTTGCAAGCGCGGTAACTACGCATGACCGGAAATAGAAAATCAAGGGCATCCCTTATGCGACGCAATATGGATTTAATTTTTAAATAATGAATTAATTTATTATAAAGATTCACTTATAGTAATATAAGTTCTCATGCAATGCGATAGTTATTTTGAGAGAATAATTTAGGTATATAACAGACTTTGAATGAATCCATATAAATTGAAAATAATAATATAGCTCATGTTAGGTAGATTAATTTAATATTAAAAATCGAAATGAATCTGGTCATTATAATATAGATAGATTATATTATAATAGCGGTTGTATGATTAAAAAAAACTATTAATTAAATTAAAAGGCATTTGAATGAATTACAAAATTTTATTGGAATATAGCAACATTATACTTATGTCATAATTATGCTGTCAAATCAATGTCAAGTGTAGTGTGGACCAGGTAAAAAAAAAGGCTTCGTGGCAGGTCCTTTGTTAAATAAAATAGCAAATCACTTCATGTACATATTTAGGATATAGAATACATTCAAGATGTGATTAATTTATAAAAACATTAGTGATTATGAACTCGCAGCTGCGCGAACCGCACACTGTCTAAGAAAATAAAAGATAAATAAAAACTTTCTTCCTCTTCTTCTTTTTTGTTGGGTATGGCTCCACCGTGTATCGGTGATTTCGCCAATGTCAATAGTATTATGATTGGTTTCTGAACGAAATACTGTTTCAGTTGCACAGATAAAAAAGGTTAAACAGAAAATTATTTGCATGAAATAAAATACAGAAAAATCCAGGTACCCACATGTGAGAATTAAGTTATTTAATAAAAACTTTGTCTTAAACATTTTAAAATCTATTTTTAAAAACTTTGTCTTAAACATTTTAAAAATAGATGCTAGTAGATTTTTGACGTTTTTTTGTCAATGATTATCAGGATCATTATGTAATTTAAGTATGGTTGAAAAACTATAGCCTGTCCATTGGGCAAATAAAAAAAAAACGGGTTGCACTCTGGGAGTGCTGACAGTAGTGATGTTCATGTACAAAAAATATCGATATTTTTTCCGATATAATATATCGAAATATTGTATCGATATTTAGCGATATATCGGTCAAAAATATCGATATTTTCGATATATCGAATTGTAGGAAGGAAAAGACTTGATTAACTAGCTACATCCGAATAGAAAAAAAAATACGGGTTGCACTCCGGGAGTGCCGACAGAAGTGAAAACTTACCAAACAAGATGCGAGAATACAAAATTACGGCAACATGTCCACTCGACATGATAAAAGTACATTCTACTCTCTTCGCGTTTATGCGAGCCTGGTACTTTTTACGGCAACATGTTCCAAATAAGAAACCTAAAAAGTTTTTCTTTGTCCAAATCGTCATTTGTTTATTAATTACGGCTACTCGCCATGAAAAATGGACATTCTACTCTCTTTGCGTTTATGCGAACCTGGTACTTTTTTTACGGTACCATGTTCCAAATTATAAAATAAGTAAAATATCGTCATTTTATTATCAAAAACAAAATTACGGGAACATGTCTATTCCCCATAAAAAAAACGAACACAGTCCGGTCAAAGTCCTGTGAAAGTCCGGTCAAAGTCCGGTCCAATCCGACTGGTCACTGTGTGACGCCACCTGGGACTTCGAAATTATCGAAGTTCCAGGGAAATCGGCTAGCGCAGGCTGGTCAACTAGCCCGCATGACGTCGCACGGAAGGTTCTAGAATATTCTGGAACCTTCCGCTCGCCGCCGCTCGCGTTACGGAACGTTTCGGTTCACCCTCCCATAAGAAGTTATCACTTCAAAAAGATGCCACAGAGCTGTAATGATGATTTTTACTAAATATTCTACGATATCCTTATTTCGATATATCGGATAAAATATATCGATATTATATATCGACTTCAATGATTCGATAATATCGCATTGATTCGATATATCAAATAAATGTATCGATATTTTATCACATATCGATACATATCGAGCAGCCCTAGCTGACAGAAGTGAAAACTTTCTTTATTTCTTTTTTATTAATGGCTTTCGCAGTATTATGCATTTAGCCAGTGTCAAGTATAATTTATTTTCAAGTATTTTTACAAGAACGATGAAACACGGGTGCGGATGATTTCAAGGTCTTGTCGGAGTTATGGTGTTAACTCCTTTCAGTACGATTCTTAATTCACTTATTTCAATGTTTCCATATACTGTTCATCACCGTCAATGTTTATTGAACAAATCCACATCACTTTTATTCAACAAACACAACTCTAAACTAGTTTACGAAATAAATTAAAATAAGCGATAAGCTGCACTGTCAGAATTCCCGCCAAAACTCCAAGTGAAAACTTACCAAACAAGATGCGAGAATACAAAATTACGGCAACATGCCCACTCGATATGATAAAAGTACATTCTACTCTCTTCGCGTTTATGCGAGCCTGGTACTTTTTACGGCAACATTTTCTAAATAAGAAAAAACCTAAAAAGTTTTTCTTTGTCCTAATCGTTTTTTTTTATCATTATCAAAAAAAAAAAATACGGTAACATGTTTATTCGCCATAAAAAAAAAAAAAAAAACGAACACAGTCCTGTGAAAGTCCGGTCAAAGTCCAGTCCAATTCCAGTCCAATCCTGGTCTGACTAGGTCTAGACTGGTCACTGTGTGATGTCACCTGGGACTTCAAAATTATCGAAGTTCCAGGGAAGTCGGCTAGCGCTGGCTGGTCAACTGGCCCGCGTGATGTCTCACGGAAAGTTCTCGAATATTCTGGAACCTTCCGCTCACCGCCGCTCGCGTTACGGAACGTTTCGGTTCACCCTCCCATAAGAAGTTATCACTTCAAAAAGTTTATTAGATACAAAATAAATAATTATTTAGATACACAATTTGTTCATAAGAATTGTTGATTGTATCCTCTATGAATCGTGGAATTTCATGTGTAATTAGATTCCTATACAAAATAAAATAAATGGATAAGTTTATGCGAGCAGTGAGATAACAATTTTTGTATCCCGGAAGTTCATTTTGTGTAGTTTTAGGGACAAAACATAATACATAGAAAAAATCTACCGGCAGCCCTGAGCCCCGTTCGGCTGTCACCTCTGGCTGCACGTCACAAAACAAAATCATTAATCAATGGAAATAAACAATTTAAACGTATTACATATGTGCTTCTATAAATATTATAACATTAACTTAAAAATATTCCCAATAATGACATTTATCTAGATCAAAGTATATTGCTCTATCTATAAAATATATGAAATAAAAACATGGATCAACCGCTTCCACTAAAGTTGTCCTCATTAAGCCTCATATCTCAATGCAAATTAGAGAATATTCTGTCGCAATGTGGCGACAAGAAAGATCTTATTATAGATCCATCGTTGATTAAGCCGTTGGAAAGGATATGTGGAGTCAGTTGGCTAAGGTAAATATTTAATTTTCAACTTCCATAGTGTGTAAGGGTGTGACTGTAGGAATAAAGATTTTTGAAGTTGCAAAATTACTCCCGGTTAGCAAAAATTGGTAGACAATTTCAATTCTCATGACATTCAGATTTTCCCTTTTTTTTTTATCATTTCTAATTCATTCATCATGCTCTAAATCTCTTTTCAGACAAAAAGGCATAGACAAAATTTACAAAATGGACCCACAGCTCGGCCCAACCACCAACACAAACCGGGTTTACTTCATACCAGCTTGCGTACACAAATACAAATGTGTTTTAGACCAAATTTCATCATTAATCAGCCAAAATTCATCTCTAGTTGACCTTCACTGCTTTCATGTAATTATTGTACCCAAAGTCCTGGCTACTTACGACTCAATACTAGAAAGCAGAGGATTGTATGGTGTTGTCAAACTACATACATTTGCCTGGGAGTTAATGGCTCTGGATGACCAGCTTTTATCCTTAGAATTACCGTTTATGTATAAACAACTTTATGTAGAACAAAACTCTTCACTATTGTCAAGCATTTCAATGTCATTATGGAGTCTATTCCATGTCACTGGGAGACCTAAAGCTATGTTTTCAGTTGGAAAATTATCAGCTAGTGTTTTAGACATATTAGAAATCTATAACGAAACATATTCCAGGGATTTTGTGGACACAAATAAGAATTCAGAAATAGGTGCGTTGATTCTTATAGACCGTAATCAAGATTATGCATCAAGCTTACTCACACCAGCAACATACAGTGGGTTGTTGAGTGAAATATTTAATATTACATGTGGTCAGTTAGATCTTAACGTTAATGAGACAAAGGTAAAGAAAGGAAAATTAAATTTTGGTGATGATCAAAAAGCGGTCAGCAAGAATGCGGTCATGACTCTACATAGTTCCATTGATAGCTTATATGGTGAGATAAAACATAGACATTTCTCTGAAGTACTAAGTGTGTTGAGCTCAAAAGCTAAATTACTGAAGAATGAAGATATCAAAGCGCTTGGAATACAAGAAATGAAGCATTTTGTAGCGACAAAATTACAACAAGTGACACTATTTAAGCAAAATCTAGTCAACCATGTATTGGCGTGCGAAACAATTATATCCGAAATGAGTAATAAGTTTGAGAATCTCAAATTGACTGAAACAGAAATGTTGAATAATAGGAATAAGAAATCTAACTTTATGTTTGTTGATCAATATTTTGGCACAGATATTCACATGTACAACAGTTTACGTTTAATGTGTCTTCTAAGTTTGACGCAAGGGTTGTCTTACGAAGAGTATAATTCTTTAGTCAGTAAATATTTGCTAGCTTTTGGATATAAGTTTTTGTACATCTTCAACAATTTGATAAACGCAGGACTCTTACTGCAGCCTTCATCACCAAAATTGTCTTTAAACATATCTAATTTGGGAAATTTCAGTGATAGGTTACCGAAATGGCAGAATGAGTTTCAGAGCACAGCTAATAAGTTGAAGCAGTTACCGTCACAGCCTGAGAAAATAGGAAATTCATCACCAGGATACGTGTTTAATGGTGGTTATGTGCCATTGATTGCTGTGCTTTGCAATGCTTTACTTACTTCAGACACTATTGCCGAAGTCCTGACTAAATTGGCAGCATTAACAGATTTGAAAATTGGTGGAGTAATAAATGAGAAACTTAAAGGCGGTATGGAAACGTTGAATGAGAAATTATCTCAATTAAAACTGCATAATGATCTTGAGTTTGGGTGTAAAGACACTAAAAGTATATCAAAATTGTTGAAGAATGATCCTAACTTTGGGAACTTGATTCCTTTGAAACCTAAAAATATCTTGGTTTATGTTATTGGAGGTGTGAACTATGCAGAGATAGCTGCGTGCGATGTCATACAAACAAACACAGCCAGTAAGATTTATATAGCTAGCGACTGCATCGCAAGTGGAAGTGACCTTATAGCTGCAAATACTTGAAAATTATTAATATTTTTTTCAAATTGTGTATGTTTGAAAAATATATTATTAAAGTATATTTTTCAAGTCGCGAATGAAGGCGTATTGGCTAGGCATCCGTGCTTTATCTTAGGCCGTGTTATTGCTCACCATCAGGCGAGATTGCGGCCAAACACTATCCTATTATAAAAAAATAATATTTTTATATTTATACAGGGTTAATTTTAAAACACCAGCAACCTCGCAGGACCAGATAGCTGACCCCATACGGAACAACTTTTGTTCTACGAGTTTGTATATAACTCAATATATTTAAAAAAAAATGATTTTACAAGTTTTTGTTGTGTCGTATTTTTCTTCGTAGCGTTCGGCGTGCGCGCGCGACTCAAAGAAGCCGCTCAGCTGGCTCGGGCGATGACCTTCAACGCTAGCCCGGTTCCCCACGCTTCGCGTGTTTGCTTACGTAATCTGCGATGCGTGTAGGTAACATTCAAGACGGAAATTAAATGAATACTTATTTTTGTATGAAAATAAAATCTAACAAATTATCAAAAGTCGTAGAACAAAAGTAGTAGCTATTATTATGACCTGCATGCTATTATATTAGTATAACCTTAGGTATCTACCCCTGCGAGGTTGCTGGTGTTTTAAAAATAACCCTGTATATTATATAGTATGTGTTTGTAATATTATGATTTTTATGCGCATTTGTCTTCTCTACATCACGATTTCTAGTCTTTAAATACTCTCATATCCAGATAAAAAGGTTTAACAAAACATAATAACCAACTTAAAAAAAAAAATTGAGTTTGTGCATGTGTCGTTGCCGGACAACTGAAAATGCACCATCTCCAGAGACCTGAGATTGTTATTTTTTGTCTTTCGATATTATTGTTTTGAAGTCGGTTTTTTGTCAATTTTCAGTGTTAAGTATAACTATAGTTTTTAAAATCCAATTCAATATCAAAATCGCGACGACTAAACTGTCCGTTTGTTTTTTTTACTCCATACTCTATCATCAAATCTTAACCAATTTTATATAGGACAACATCGCAGGTAAACTCTATCAAACGAAATATCGAATGAAATTTTTTTCATCAAAATCGGCCCAAAATTGGCAGAGAAATAATATAATATCACTTTTATGCATAAGTACATAAGTTGAGAATAACAGCCAATTTTGATAAACCATTTCAGTCCGTATCTGCAGATCGATCAACAAACTTGTAAGCACGGCATTCAAACTACTCTTATTGAATAGCCTCCATCGCCAGTGGGCCGATAGCAGGCTGCGAAGCGAGGCCGTGGATTCGATTCCCGTATTGAGAAATGTTTGTGTGATCCACAAATATTGGTTTCGGGGTATTGTGGGACCGCAAGTCCCTCGTAGTTCCCGATACCCACGATACAGGTTCAATGTGGGGTCAGGTTTATAACTGTTGGGTGTTTTTATAAATAAATTCAAATTTTTATTAAATTAGCGATTAAATGTTCACCTATCATCTTCAATGTCAACCTCTGCATTCAACATATGGACTGAAACATTGTAATATAATCTGATTTAATGTAAATGTATTGTGTTAATGTTGTAAATGTAATGTATACCTAAATAAAAAGACGATTATTTAAATAAAATGTAATATATTTATATCAATGTAAATATATAGTTTTATTGAACATTTCAACACACGTTAATACCTACATTATCACAGTACAAAATTATAAATATGTACCATGTCATTTTTGTTACCAATTCAATGGTATTATATAATTTGAATTAATTGATTAATTGAATATTTAAGGTTTTTCGCAAACCATTTTTTAATATTGGGGCTCAGCATTGCCTAGGAAAGATCTTATAAAAATGTCTAGATATGTTTGTAAAAATATCTATATAATTTGGGCTTAGTTACGCAAAAAGGAACCAACCCACAGCAAGGTCAAATGGAGATACTGATTTTGTTTTGCTAAATTCATTAATTTAAATTGATTTTAATACCGTATTTTTTTTTACAAAATCGTAATATTTTTATGCCCAATTTTACGAAAAACTACGAAATAAAATTAGTTTAAATTAATGAATTTAGCAAAACAAAATCAGTATCTCTATTTGACCTTGCTGTGGGTTGGTTCCTTTTTGCGTAACTAGATCCAATTATACTTTTACATAAATGTAGTTAATGTCCTTATAAGGTTGCGCATTATTAAGGTATTAGGTTGACAGCCTCCGTGGCTTGTCGGGCGAGTAGCCGGCTGTGAAGCGAGAGGCCGCGGGTTCGATCCCCGCACACAGACAAATGTTTGTGTGATCCACAAATATTTGTTTCGGGCTCTGGGTGTTGTGAGACCGAAAGTCTCTCGTAGTTTCTGATACCAACGACACAAGACTCCTATCTTACTCAAGGGTCAAGACTATGTATGTGACTGTTGGGTGTATTTATTTATTTAATCGGCCCAGAAATTGGTAACAAAACTGACAACTCGACTATATAGTTAACACAGTTAATACAGCAGCACATTACACTGGGACGCGAGTTCATTTCCGCCAGTACTGCGCGAACTTATGGAACTGTTCTACCAGAGCCGCCATGACAGCTGTCACCGACATGTCCAGCAGGTTCTGTAGGTAATGCACCGCTTCTTCGTCGCCGAGGTCCAATCTGGAATGAGTATAGATATAGTCATAATGTTTTTATTTTTTTTATGGCTTAAGCCGGCCAACGAGCAAGTGGGTCCCTGATGGTAAGTGATCTCCACCGCCCATGTACGCCCACAATACCAGAAGAACCATGGGCGCGTTGCCGACCTTAAAGGAAAGGGATAATTAGGGATTGGGAAGGGGAGGGGATTTGGGCTTCCGGATATCTCACTCACCGTACGAAAAGCAGCAGCGAGCCGCTACTTTACGTCGGTTATCTGTGAGACAGTGGTAACGACCCGGTCGAGCCAACCCATTCATGCTGTAGACAAAACTGTCTACAGCGTGGCTCTACCACTCATGTCAAACTAATAGTGAGAGGTGGTTCCGGGTCTTCTCAAGATGGGTCGTTTTGGATCCGGTGATAGTTTCAAAACACGTGCCGTTTCGGTAATACCTATGGTCCATATCGACCCCCTCCCCTCCTCCAAAATACATAACAATTCTGGACTTGTCCATAGTAAAAATATGGAAAAATAATAATGATAATATATAAATAAATAGTATAATTGCCGAGTATATTTGATGATGCTATGCATACATTAGTTGATACTGATTTCTATACTTATATAAACCTTTTTCTCACTGTATTCTCCTTCACCGAAGCAAGATTTCATTAAAAGGTCGACGTTACTATTACAGTCATTCCGGGTAACTTTGGACCAGATATCAGACAGTTGTCTAAATTTTGATTAATTTGTAAGAATTATTATGCAATACATTATAATTTTTGTGATCTTTTGTTCTTGTAAATACCACTTACATCGAAAAATACATGTATTATGTGCAGATCCTGAGAAAAAGGCAGAAATAGTGATGGTCCAAAGTTAACCGGACTTTGGGGTAACATTGGAACATTATGTTTTTTCCTCTTAAAAATCCATTTTATTGCGTTTTTCTTCATATTGGGTGACATTAAGCCATATTAAATGAAATTATAATTTATAATAAAATAAATATATCAATGGTTTATGTAGAAAAATATATATTTTTATGTAATAACAATATCAGTTTTATCACTTACAAACTTAAAATAGGAACAGACATATTGAGATCAATTAGAACAGGTACAAATCACTACAAATATTCGGTAACAGGAATTAATTCTCATACAAAGGTATTAAAAATAATAAAATAAGCAATTACTCCCCCCACTCTGCCTAGAGTGGGGGGATTCATCTTGTATATATATAAAGTTTCCGTGTCGAGTGATATTTTCATCCGCTATCGCATCTTCGAATCGGTAATTTTAGTCACACATAAATTTGTTAGCCACGTCCAGCCTTCATCCATACCTTCGTCCATACCTTTTATTCAGAGTACCCACACTGAATATGGTGATTGGCAGATTTTCGTGATGCGCCCTGGAAAAAAACTTTCTTCTTCTTGAAAAAGCAATTAGAAAAATATATGTAGATGGTATTATAACATTATTATCGAGTATTAAATCATTGTACAAAGATACCCATAATTATTTATGCACTTTTATACATAATGTAGGTACATTGGGCCGGTCCAATCTTACCCCAAATTTCTAACTATTTTGGATTCAACAATTATTTGAGTAATTACGAAATAACTAAGTGTGAAACAGTTAAAAAAATCATTCAAATAAAAAAAACAAACACCTTAGATCATAAAAATACTATCACTTACCGGTTTTTATCGTAAAACACAAAATTATTGCAAATTGAATGCTGCACTTTTTCATCAGTCAGCTGCAAGGCAGGAAAGAATCAGTTGTTTCTTTTGACACTTGACATCATGTAACTGTCACTATTCTTATTTTTAGTCTTTGGACCAATAAGTTCACGTTCTGATACACAGATTTACCAAATTTATGTTCGGTATTGAAATAAAAAAATTAAAATTGTTTCAGCAGGGTGTGGTCCAATGTTACACAAGTGGTCTAAAGTTACCCGGAATGACTGTATGTTAAAATTACGCATTTTTTCATTGGGGTAAACAATGACAATACGGTTTATATAAGTTTAACATAATATATAGGTGCACTAGTCATGCCATCACCACCACTTACCACAAGTTATAAGTTTAGAAATTGATTTTGAATTTGTTACTGGGTTTTATTTATAACGTATTTACGTCAACGTTTTTTTTATTTATTTGGTTGAGTGACGAGACGAGCAAGGCGCTCGCCTGATGAAAAACGCCAGGCCTACCGATAAACAGAAGCAACACCACACATAACTTTGAATTACAAAGCACTGCATGGCACTGAACTGCACTCGTCACCCCAAGACATAAAAGGTTAAATCTCATAGTGTCCAGAAATTTCACTGGCTTCAATGTCCTTCAAACCGAAACATAACAGTGCTTATTGCTTGGCGGCAGAAATAGACGGCGTGGTGGTACCAACCCAGACGGGGCCTCTCGCATACGAGGGACCTACCACTTTGTAAACGAAGTACATACCTGAACTTATCTTGAACTTTCTTGACCGCCTTGTCTGGTTCGAGCGCTATGTCAGGCACGGACGCGTCCACCATCAGGGAGAACAGGTTCAGCATCAGGTTCGCGTGGCTGCAAGACACAAAGCAATCATCAGAATCACAAGGTGTATCCACAATAAGGCAGGCAGTGTATTATCGAAAACATTATAATACACATTTTAATTGACGTGAATATTTTTGTTTTATGGCATAGATCGGCAAACGAGCAAGTGAGTCACCTGATGGTAAGTGATCTCCACCGTCCATGTATGCCCATAATATCAGAAGAATTAGGGGCGCGTTGCCGACCTTAAAGGAAAGGGATAATTAGGGATTGGGAAGGGGAGGGGTATTTGGGCCTCCGGATATCTCACTCACCGTACGAAACGCAGCAGCAAGCCGCTATTTTACGTCGGTTTTCTGTAAGACAGTGGTAATGACACGGTTGAGCCGGCCCAATCATGCTGTAGACAAAACTGTCTACAGCGTGGCTCTACCACTCATTAACGTTTATTGACGTGAATATGCAAGTCAGGAGTCCGCTGGAATCATAGCCTTACACCGCTTCAATATACACCCAATACCCAACAGTCACGCACACAGTCCTGACCTAACACTAGATTAACTTGTATCGTGGGTATCAGGAACTACGAGGTTCTCACGGTCCCAGAACACACAACACCACAAATATTTGTTGAGTCGGTACAAAGCTGTAAGCAAATAAGATAACACCGTGGCCCTACCAGCTTACATCTTTTATTGTATCTTGGTAAGATTTACAAAAAAATAACATTAAGTATTTTGTATAACTTAACTAAAACGACAACGTTGCTAACAATCTATCACCACATAACATGTCTAACGAATCATAATGTCAAAATTAAAATGTTATTATCAAACTAGCATTCGCTCGCGGCTCCGTCCGCGTGAAGTTCTGCACCGTTATATTATCGATATCTTTATGTTGGCATAACTTTTTTATTTATAAACATACATAAAACAAACACTAAATGTTAAGTGAAGCTTACCAAAATATATTAGGGAAAACTACATCTAAATCGGATAAGCCGTTTCTGATTCTTATCGCTGCTATTACAGTAGAACTTACAGTAATTATATTATTGTTAGATGTTTGAACATTTTTTAATCTGTGTGGATGGTGTTTATAAAATTGTCATCGGGTAACACCTAAAATTATGTATAAAAGAGGTGCACGACTTGACAGGGACACAGTTCGCATTTCGTCATCGTGCAGTGAAGACCTTAGTGACTATCGTGGTCGTTATTATTGAAGCCAGCCTTCTGCTTGGCTGACCGTTATAGTGGTTGTAATATTGTCGTAATTATTCATACTAAGTGTGTATATAAGTGCATTTAAAGTAAGGCCTACAATTTGTTATCCTGACACGAGTTTGTTCTTTGTGAGTAAAATAAATAGTTTGAAAGTGGTATATGTTATTTATGTTCCTCCTATTGTTTTTAGTCATTTCTCATTAAATTTGTAAGATTATAGTAATGTTAATCTCACCACTTACCGTCTCAAATGCAAGAACGCGGTGTAACATAGTTTCCTGAACTCGTGGTAATGTTCGGAGTGTATCCCCCCCATCGCCTCCACCATCTCCTTGCTCAGCTTCATGGGGGGCGGCAGCGGCTTCGGATCCCGCCCGAGGATGTAGCCGAAGTCTATGTGGAACAGCGCCCCTGACCTCGTCAGCAGGAGGTTGTCCAAATGACGATCTCCTACACCTGGATATATGGAGGGTGTGGGCTTAAATAAAATAAACACACCCGACAGTGGCACACATAGTCCAGACCTTACAGTAAGATACGAGTCTTGTGTCGTGGGTATCAGGAATAACGAGAGACTTTTGGTCTCACTGCATCCAGACCACGAAATATTTGTGGATCACACAAAGATTTGTCTCAGTGCGGGGATCGAACCCGTGGCCTCTCGCTTCACAGCCGACTACTCGCCCGACAAGCCACGGAGGCTGTCAAAATACCAGCTCTGTGTGATACACTCTCCCACTGCTGGGCGTAGGGATCCTCTACTAACGAGAGGGGTTAGGCTTTAATCCATCACACTTACTTAATACGGTTTCGTTATTTTTTTATAACAAATGGTAAACGAGCAAGTGAGTCACCTGATGGTATGTGATCTCCTCCGCCCATGTACACCTACAATACTTGAAGAATTGTAGACGTATTGTCGATTTTAAAACGAAAGGTATTATTAAAGGGATTTGGGCCTCCGGATATCTCACTCACCGTACGAAGAGCAGCAGCAAGCCGCTACTTTACGTCAATTTTCTGAGAGACAGTAGTAATGACCCGGCCCATTCATGCTGTAGACAAAACTGTCTACAGCGTAGCTCTATCACTCAAAATTTTCATTCATTCAAATAGGTCCATTCGTTTAGGCACCATGATGCCATACACATACCTACATACAAAAAACACCTCTATTTTTATCGACGGTTAAAACTCACCGAGTAGATAAGTGATGACGCAGTATCCCGCACAGCTGCGGATGTACGTGTCCATGGTGTCGGGTTTGATTCCGTACGGGGCACTCTCCGAAGGCGAGTATTTCCTGAGGAAACTCTGTATGCTGCCCTCGGTGGCGAGCGCCTCGGCTACAGTTACTGACTCTATAAACTGGAGGAACCCGTGACGAGAACTAGTCGCCAACACCTGTGCACACAACGTGGGGTGCTGAACCTTCTAGAATTACAATCAGGCCGAATATGAACCAATTTCAGATATAGTTGTCAATTACTTCGTTACGTTCTTCTAAACACCCCCACTTTTTTTTTACTAGCCCTGTATTATACATATCCCACTGCTGGGCACGGGCCTCCTCTACTGAATGAGAGGGATTAGGCCTTAGTCCACCACGCTGGCCTAATGCGGGTTGGCAGACTTCACATACCTTCGAAAAATCTTATCGAATTCTCAGGTATGCAGGTTTCGTCACGATGTTTCCTTCACCGTTAAAGCAAGCGGTAATTAGCAAGTAATATACACGTAACTTAGAAAAGACAGAGGTGTATGCTCTTGGGACTGGTTTCGAACCTGCGACTTTCATCTCGACAGTCCGTACCATTTCCTGCTGAGCTATCGCTGCTTTTTAGCCCGTTTTTTTACACAGTTCCGTTATTGTAATGTTGTCTGGTAGAGGTCGCTTTTAGCGATAAGACCGCCTATTGACATTGTTATAGTTTTAAGTTTCTTATGTATTTTTCCTTAAATTGGTGTTCAATTATTAGGTATCTATCTATCCTACATATATTCCGATGTCCGCTTCACGTGAAATGCCCCATATATTTTTTTAATATTGAATTGTCATCGATCCTTGATAAGGATGCCAAATTTAATGCGACGTTTTGAAGGAGGTAAAATCATGTTCAAAGTTTCCGTTACATACCAACATACAAACATACGTATGAAGCTAATAAAAGCGTGTTAGCATACCTTATACGGCGTTAGCTTCAAATCCAAATTCTCCCTTCTCAGCAACTTATCCATCAGCGTTATCATCTGCAGAATCAATTGGTCCTGTCTCAGATCATCTCCATGTTTGAATATCGCCTCGTATTCAACGCCCTCTGTCGTCAGAAAGGTCAACTTCGACGGCATTAATGCCGACTTGAACAGACTGGCCTTCTTGGCCACTATGCCCTTTATGGTCACATTGGGGTCTAGCGGGAAAGGCATGGGTTCGAAGTTAGTAAAGTTGTATTTAAAAGCGTCCGGATCGGCTAACAATTGTTGTAATCTTTCTGCCTTTTTGTTTCGATTACCGCTCTCTCTGGTTACGGTTTTGACTAGTTTCACAAGTTTGTCTATGAACACTTGTTGTCTGGCCAGGAATGAGCGTGTGCGTTGATGGTCACCGTTTCCTGCAGGTATAGATACCATTTTAATAAAGTTTGTAGTGATCTTTATTTAAGGTAGACAGAAAGATATAGACCGTAGCAGAAAGCAGCCACGACATCTATATGTTTTAGTTACCTTTACATTGTTCTATACCTTATGTCAGTTTTCTGTGAAACAGTGGTAACGACCCGGTCGAGCGGGTCCAGTTACGCTATAGACAAAATGGTCTACAGCGTGTCTACCTGCACTTATAATTTATTCGATATTTTGGTGTATCGATCCAACTGAATGCAATATATCTAATAATAGAACTGAATGCAATATATCGATATTTTGTATCGACACATTTTTGCGATAATTACAAAATATCGATACACGTTTTTGCGATATGTGGCAGCATCGTATCGCTTCGCCGAAATTAACTAAGTCATAAGATATAATATATTGTTTATCGATACAATTAGCTGCGATACATCACGATACGATATATCGATAGAAAGCGTCATATTTAGCATCACTAATGGGGATTGGCGAGGAGGCTTAGGAGTTGGGTCTCTGCAAATATTACTCCTATGAAGCAATACAACAGCAAGTCAGTTTTGGATTCAGTTTATATGGCACCACATTATTATAAGTACGTACCGGTAGCCAGGTTGTGGCTGAAGGTGCGCATGACGGCGAGGTACATGCTCCTGGCGGCGAGGTCCTGCGCGCCCTGCTGGTCCTCGCACTCGATCAGTAAGTACCAGTACAGGTAGTTGATCAGTACGTACCGGTAGCCAGGTTATGGCTGAAGGTGCGCATGACGGCGAGGTACATGCTCCTGGCGGCGAGGTCCTGCGCGCCCTGCTGGTCCTCGCACTCGATCAGTAAGTACCAGTACAGGTAGTTGATCAGTACGTACCGGTAGCCAGGTTATGGCTGAAGGTGCGCATGACGGCGAGGTACATGCTCCTGGCGGCGAGGTCCTGCGCGCCCTGCTGGTCCTCGCACTCGATCAGTAAGTACCAGTACAGGTAGTTGATCAGTACGTACCGGTAGCCAGGTTATGGCTGAAGGTGCGCATGACGGCGAGGTACATGCTCCTGGCGGCGAGGTCCTGCGCGCCCTGCTGGTCCTCGCACTCGATCAGTAAGTACCAGTACAGGTAGTTGGCCAGCACGCTGTTGCTGCACGCGCGGGAGATCAGGAATGATGCGAGGCTGAGACGCTCTTCGGTTGGATCTGCACTCTCCCTACATATACACATGTGTTACAGAAAGGTTTGCCCAAATTAAGGGGGGGAAGTTCATGTAAAAATTTAAAAAAAACGATCAGCCTGCAAACAGCTACAAATTGAAGAAAATCAGACTATTGTATGCACCTGGGATTGCAGGTTAATCGGTAAATAACTAAAACTGATTGTTATCATCATCATCATCATCATCATCATCATCATCAGCCACAAGACGTCCACTGCTGAACATAGACCTCTCCCAAAGATTTCCAGACCGACCTGTTGGAATTAGGATATTATACATAAGATTTAAATAGATTTTGAAGTGATAACTTCTTATGGGAGGGTGAACCGAAACGTTCCGTAACGCGAGCGGCGGCGAGCGGAAGGTTCCAGAATATTCGAGAACCTTCCGTGAGACGTCACGCGGGCCAGTTGACTAGCCAGCGATAAGGAACTTCGATAATTTTGAAGTCCCAGGTGGCGTGACACAGTGACCAGTCGGATTGGACCGGACTTTGACCGGACTTTCACAGGACTTTGACCGGACTGTGTTCGTTTTTTTTTATGGCGAATAGACATGTTACCGTAATTTTGTTTTTCATATTGATAATAAAATGACGATATTTTACTTATTATTATAATTTGGAAAAAAGTACCAGGTTCGCATAAACACGAAGAGAGTAGAATGTCCATTTTTCAGGGCGAGTAGCCGTTATTAATAAACAAATGACGATTTGGACAAAGAAAAACTTTTTAGGTTTTTTCTTATTTGGAACAAATTGCCGTAAAAAGTACCAGGCTCGCTTAAACGCGAAGAGAGTAGAATGTACTTTTAACATGTCGAGTGGACATGTTGCCGTAATTTTGTATTCTCGCATCTTGTTTGGTAAGTTTTTACTTCTGTCGGCACTCCCGGAGTGCAACCCGTATTTTTTTTTTAATTTAGATTGTTATATTGTACTAAAATTTTAAATGCGATTATCTCGACACTGTATTTTTAAAAACTGCTTGTGTTGTAACTCAAAAAGATATTGACCGATTTGTCTGAAATTTTGAGAGACTATTCTCTACATTATTATCGGAAGGATAAACTTTGCTTGCCGATTTTAAAGGAAAAGGATAATTAGGGATTGGGAAGTGGAGGGGAATTGGGGCCTCCGGATATATCACTCACTGTAGGAAACGCAGCAGCAAGCCGCTACTTTACGTCGATTTTCTGAGCCAGTGGTAACAACCCGGTTGAGCCGGCCCATTCATACTGTAGACAAAACTGTCTACAGCGTGGCTTTACCATTCAAATTGTAACATGAAGCAGGTAAACAATGTACGATACGGTGTGTGCACTGTGCATGTACTCACAGATGCGGCAAGTCGTCTTCGTTATCGGCGGCGACTGCCGCAGTGTTGGGGCTCCAGTCGGGGGCCACACTGCACGACACTGCAGGGGGAGTGGCCGCCACTGCAGGACTCGACACACCTACATTCAAAATCATTTTTTTGAAGTGATAACTTCTTATGGGAGGGTGAACCGAAACGTTCCGTAACGCGAGCGGCGGCGAGCGGAAGGTTCCAGAATATTCGAGAACCTTCCGTGAGACGTCACGCGGGCCGGTTGACCAGCCAGCGCTAGCCGACTTCCCTGGAACTTCCATAATTTCGAAGTCCCAGGTGGCGTCACACAGTGACCAGTCGGATTGGACCGGACTTTGACCGGACTTTGACCGGACTTTCACAGGACTTTGACCGGACTGTGTCCGTTTTTTTATTCTGAACCGTTACCGTAATTTTGTTTTTGATATTGATAATAAATAAAATGACGATATTTTACTTATAATTTGGAACATGATGCCGTAAAAAAAGTACCAGGTTCGCATAAACGCGAAGAGAGTAGAATGTCCATTTTCATGGCGAGTAGCCGTAATTAATAAACAAATGACGATTTGGACAAAGAAAATCTTTAGATTTTTTTCTTATTTGGAACATGTTGCCGTAAAAAGTACCAGGCTCGCATAAACGCGAAGAGAGTAGAATGTACTTTTATCATGTCGAGTGGACATGTTGCCGTAATGCCGAGAATACAATCTCGCATCTTGTTTGGTAAGTTTTCACTTCTGTCGGCACTCCCGGAGTGCAACCCGTATTTTTTTTTTAAATAGTGTAGGCCGGCAAACGAGCAAGTGGGTTACGTGATGGTAAGTGATCTCCACCGCCCATGTACGCCCACCACCAGAACAATCATGGGCGCGTTGCCGACCTTAAAGGAAAGGGATAATTAGGGATTGGGAAGGGGGAGGATTTTATTCATCATATAGGCTAAGAAAACACTTATGACAGGTCAAGTACAGAACATTTGTCATTAATAAGATTAATTTAAGATTATGGGAACTTTGGAATAACCGCCGCGCTATAGGCTGGTAGGAAAAGGCACACCAACATGGGAAGAGGGAGAGGATCCTTAAATGTAGGGATTCACGAACTAGGGTGGGGGATATAGCAATCAGGACAAGGGTAGGAAGGAGTAGGGTAAGTAGCGGCTTGCTGTTGCGTTTCGTACGGTGAGTGAGATATCCGAAGGCTCAAATCCCCTTCCCCTTCCCAATCCTTAATTATCCCTTCCCTTGAAGGTAAGCAACACGCATATGATTCTTTTAGTATTGTGGGCGTACATGAGCGGTGGAGATCACTTACCATCAGGTGACTATTGGTCATGTGGTTATACTATCAACCTTGCTGACACAAACACACACTAATTCCTAATTACTCAAAGTCTTAAGTGTATAAATACTTTTTAAGTTAGTTCATATTGTTATCTATTATTTTCTCACATTCTGTTTCACGTATTTGTATTATAATCCTCCGAGGGTGGGGTTCTGGTGACCTGTAATACAGGTTTTCTTGCAAAACCTACTTCAGGCACCAGTCTCTACTACTACTACTTTACTATTGGCTTTGCAATTTGCTGATGATTACAAAACGTGCATGACCTTATTTACTAAAGCAAGGACTCTATGTAACTCTATCCATTTGAAATATGATATTCTTGTTTTGACTTAAGTTCGTAAAATCAAAACATATTGACAGAATATAAGCTGACCACTGAGTTTTGCAGGTGGTCTTGTTATGATCATAATTCTTAGAACTAAGCATTAATTGTCAACAGATGAACGGAATGAATGAACGGATGAATGAAATAAGGACATTTGTAAAATATTATTCAATACGAATTAAAGCTTCATTGTGACGACTTGTCTTGTTTAAAAACCTCCGGGGTCCCGCGTAACTTATCTACCTGTTATGTATGATGAGAGAATAAATGATATTATTATTATGATCTCACCGGAGGCGGAAAGCAAGCTGGCCTGACTCCCTCGATGTACACTCGGAACCAACTTGCCATCACCGTCCGACAGTATCGGCATGTCCTTGCCGCAACTACGAGCGTATTCTGTCAACATACATACATACATACAATAAAAACATTTGCTGGTGGTAGGATTCATATCCGCCCGGATAGCGACCACTGTACACATGGTGTTAAAACCTGCCATAGTGATTCACACGCCGTGTGTGGATCGCGTTCCCGGGTCAGCCAGTGTATATCCGGTTCTCCCGAGGGGCTTGCTACATGACTTGATGGTTAGTTGGGGCGGCTATAGGGGTAAATCCTTGTATCCCTGTGTCTGCATCGGTCATCCGCCTGTCCTGTTGCAGGCCCCTCGATTTGCTTCTTTCCTCTCCGAATATGGAAGAAGCATTTATACAGGCCGTCATGATTCTGGTGACCACCGATGAACTCATTGTTTATTCGGTAGTCGCTGGTTTTTTGGACTGCATTACGCTTACCATCAGGTGTAGTGCAGTTACTTGACCATGCCCGGATAAAAAAAAATAAGCACACGCCTACATCTCCGAGTATGTAGACAGATGTGAAACTAGTAAACTAAGTGCTGGCCAAAGTTAAACCCCACATTTTGTCAGGGGGTTAAAAAACACGTGTATCAAAACTGAACGCTATACCATCATGTATTTCCATGTAATCTTCATATTTTAAAGCTTGCACTAATTGGAGTAAGTAAAGAAGCAAATCTTCATCCGGCGCTTGTTGGAGACGCGATATTGCATATCTGAAATTAAATTAGTTTAAATAACAATTTGCGTTCAAAAAACAACTAAAGTTAATTTGAGAATCCTTCAATCGAATCTTGTTTTTGAAGTGGTAACTTCTTGCTGCTGCGTTTCGTACGGTGAGTGAGATATCCGGAAGCTCAAATCTCCCTCCCCTTCCTTAATTACCCCTTTCCTTTAAGGTCGGCAACGCGCCCATGATTCTTCTGGTAATGTGGGTGTTCATGGGTGGTGATCACATACTATCAGGTGACCCACATGCTCGTTTGCCGGCCTATGCTATAAAAAATATAAAAATTACACTCAGCAGTCGCACACATGGTTCTGATCCCACAGTAAGAAACGAGTCTTGTGTCGTGGGTATCAGGTACTACGAGAGACTTTAGGTCTCACAACACCCAGACCCCGAAACAAATATCTGTGGATCACACAAACATTTGTTTGTGTGCGGGGATCGAACCCGCGGCCTCTCGCTTCACAGCCGATTACTCGCCCGACAAGCCACGGAGGCTGTCAATCCTACTAATATTATAAATGTGAAAGTTTGTTTGTGTGGATGTTTGTCCGTCAATCACGCTGAAACTACTGAACGGATTTTGATGAAATTTGGTATACAGACAGGGTATGAGCTGAATGGGTGATAGGATACTTTTTATCCCAGAAAAAGCAGATCATGCGGGCGGATCCGCGAGCAAAAGCTAGTAATGAAATAAAGTGCGTACTTCCTGACAGCAGGATGCGTGAACTTGGGAGTCAGCAACTCCAAGGCATCTTCAACGTCCATCGGCGCCCACTGCTTCATCATGGACAGGGCTTGACGCACTTCACCTGCAATCAAATATATATCATTATACAGTACATACTTCCTTTCTGCATGACATTATCCTGGCCTATTGCCAGGATTGCCTTCCTACTTAATTGCTTTCACTTCGCCCTTTAAGGTCATAGCTCATTAGAGCCGCCCGGCACCCGATCAGCACCGTCTCGCCTCGAGCGGTTAGTATTCTTTATATGGATTTCTATGGATACCCGCTCACTACATCAACTCCGTATCGTCACCGGATGGTCTCGCTGGCAAGCAGGCCACGCGCGGACGGCGGGTGGACCACTCGGTGACAACTGGCTGCTCGCACGCTTGCCTTGAGTGGACCGCGCGCTGCCCGCGAATGATTCACGCGAGGACGACGCGTTGGCGATGCATCTTGCATTTTCTTCTTTATCAAGCTTGACAGCTATGAGAGTCAATTCACGGTTTGTAAAATTTGACATTACGAAAAACATGTTTAGATCTAGTGCTAATGGTAATAGACTACTCGAAAATTCGTGGACCACGCGACGTTCACTCGTTGGCCACGCGAGGTTCACTGGTTGATCTCGCGACGTTCACAAGTAACAACGCGTCGTCCACCCGTCGACCACCTGTCGACAACGAGTTGACGCCGAACGACGAGGCGGTGCTGGTCGGGTGCCGGGTGGCTCTAATGAGCTATGACCTTTACTCTCGTCCACTTCGGACGAGGAAAAAAAACATTTAAAAATACATAGATATAATCTCCTTTTGATAACAAATCTAATGGCTGCATACATAGGTGACCTTAATTAGTGAAAGGTGATATTTATAATTAATAAATTGAAAGTTGTGACTGCTGACCTGGTCTGTTCCAATTAACACATTCCAAGAACTTTGTGAGAGCGCGACGGTGTGATGACAAATAGAATCTGAAAATAAAATTCATTTATTACGTCCAGGGTCATTAAGTTGACCTCACAAACCAAAGTCTGAAAAGACGCAGTACTTTTTCTGCTGGCATTACCACAGTTTAGTGTCAGGGTCCACCTTTTTACTTAAAAAAGAAAAGAAAAACCACCCAACACTCAACAGTCACACACATAGTCCTAACCCCATACTATATTAACCTGTTATCGGTATCGGGAACTACGAGAGACTTACGGTCCCACAACACTCAGATCCAAATTATTTTATTGATCACACAAACATTTATCTCGGTGCAGGAATCGAACCCACAGTCTCTCGTTTCACAGTCGGCTACCCTCCCGACGAGCTACGAAGGTCGTTAATTATAATTGCAACAAACGTAAAGATAATAATTGAGGATTGACATCATCTAGATTCATTTTTTTTTTAATTTTCCACCAGCTCGGAACGCAGGTCCGTTAGAGAAGAAAGAAGAACGGTTCTAGCGTTGCTCGCTTCAAATACTAGTCGAGGTAGTCCTGATCTGATGGCTTTGGCGTCACGACCTGACACTCCTCAAGGTACTGACCTGAACTTCCACAGCAGGTCCTGTTCCACGGCAGCCAGAGGCCTGGCAGGCGGCGCGGCCACTATAGCCGCGAGCTGGTCCCGTTCAGAAGCCGTGGGCTTGGCGTCACGACCTGACACTCCTCAAGGTACTGACCTGAACTTCCACAGCAGGTCCTGTTCCACGGCAGCCAGAGGCCTGGCAGGCGGCGCGGCCACTATAGCCGCGAGCTGGTCCCGCTCCGACGCCGTGGGCTTGGCGTCACGACCTGACACTCCTCAAGGTACTGACCTGAACTTCCACAGCAGGTCCTGTTCCACGGCAGCCAGAGGCCTGGCAGGCGGCGCGGCCACTATAGCCGCGAGCTGGTCCCGCTCCGACGCCGTGGGCTTGGCGTCACGACCTGACACTCCTCAAGGTACTGACCTGAACTTCCACAGCAGGTCCTGTTCCACGGCAGCCAGAGGCCTGGCAGGCGGCGCGGCCACTATAGCCGCGAGCTGGTCCCGCTCCGACGCCGTGGGCTTGGCGTCACGACCTGACACTCCTCAAGGTACTGACCTGAACTTCCACAGCAGGTCCTGTTCCACGGCAGCCAGAGGCCTGGCAGGCGGCGCGGCCACTATAGCCGCGAGCTGGTCCCGCTCCGACGCCGTGGGCTTGGCGTCACGACCTGACACTCCTCAAGGTACTGACCTGAACTTCCACAGCAGGTCCTGTTCCACGGCAGCCAGAGGCCTGGCAGGCGGCGCGGCCACTATAGCCGCGAGCTGGTCCCGCTCCGACGCCGTGGGCTTGGCGTCACGACCTGACACTCCTCAAGGTACTGACCTGAACTTCCACAGCAGGTCCTGTTCCACGGCAGCCAGAGGCCTGGCAGGCGGCGCGGCCACTATAGCCGCGAGCTGGTCCCGCTCCGACGCCGTGGGCTTGGCGTCACGACCTGACACTCCTCAAGGTACTGACCTGAACTTCCACAGCAGGTCCTGTTCCACGGCAGCCAGAGGCCTGGCAGGCGGCGCGGCCACTATAGCCGCGAGCTGGTCCCGCTCCGACGCCGTGGGCTTGGCGTCACGACCTGACACTCCTCAAGGTACTGACCTGAACTTCCACAGCAGGTCCTGTTCCACGGCAGCCAGAGGCCTGGCAGGCGGCGCGGCCACTATAGCCGCGAGCTGGTCCCGCTCCGACGCCGTGGGCTTGGCGTCACGACCTGACACTCCTCAAGGTACTGACCTGAACTTCCACAGCAGGTCCTGTTCCACGGCAGCCAGAGGCCTGGCAGGCGGCGCGGCCACTATAGCCGCGAGCTGGTCCCGCTCCGACGCCGTGGGCTTGGCGTCACGACCTGACACTCCTCAAGGTACTGACCTGAACTTCCACAGCAGGTCCTGTTCCACGGCAGCCAGAGGCCTGGCAGGCGGCGCGGCCACTATAGCCGCGAGCTGGTCCCGCTCCGACGCCGTGGGCTTGGCGTCACGACCTGACACTCCTCAAGGTACTGACCTGAACTTCCACAGCAGGTCCTGTTCCACGGCAGCCAGAGGCCTGGCAGGCGGCGCGGCCACTATAGCCGCGAGCTGGTCCCGCTCCGACGCCGTGGGCTTGGCGTCACGACCTGACACTCCTCAAGGTACTGACCTGAACTTCCACAGCAGGTCCTGTTCCACGGCAGCCAGAGGCCTGGCAGGCGGCGCGGCCACTATAGCCGCGAGCTGGTCCCGCTCCGACGCCGTGGGCTTGGCGTCACGACCTGACACTCCTCAAGGTACTGACCTGAACTTCCACAGCAGGTCCTGTTCCACGGCAGCCAGAGGCCTGGCAGGCGGCGCGGCCACTATAGCCGCGAGCTGGTCCCGCTCCGACGCCGTGGGCTTGGCGTCACGACCTGACACTCCTCAAGGTACTGACCTGAACTTCCACAGCAGGTCCTGTTCCACGGCAGCCAGAGGCCTGGCAGGCGGCGCGGCCACTATAGCCGCGAGCTGGTCCCGCTCCGACGCCGTGGGCTTGGCGTCACGACCTGACACTCCTCAAGGTACTGACCTGAACTTCCACAGCAGGTCCTGTTCCACGGCAGCCAGAGGCCTGGCAGGCGGCGCGGCCACTATAGCCGCGAGCTGGTCCCGCTCCGACGCCGTGGGCTTGGCGTCACGACCTGACACTCCTCAAGGTACTGACCTGAACTTCCACAGCAGGTCCTGTTCCACGGCAGCCAGAGGCCTGGCAGGCGGCGCGGCCACTATAGCCGCGAGCTGGTCCCGCTCCGACGCCGTGGGCTTGGCGTCACGACCTGACACTCCTCAAGGTACTGACCTGAACTTCCACAGCAGGTCCTGTTCCACGGCAGCCAGAGGCCTGGCAGGCGGCGCGGCCACTATAGCCGCGAGCTGGTCCCGCTCCGACGCCGTGGGCTTGGCGTCACGACCTGACAGTCCTGACCGTAGTGATCTCGCCAGTCTGTGCTGTTTGCTTTCTACTAAATTTTCCTGGAATAACAATGCACTGTCACAGTATGAATATCAATTACGAAGTCGAAGATGGAATTTCAACTGGTAGAGCAAGACAATTTTGTCTTTAGCATGAATGGGCCGGTTCGACCGGGTCATTACCACTGTCTCACAAAAAAGCCGTCGCAAAGTGAAGTCGCTTGTTGCTGCGTTTCGTACGGTGTGAGATATCCCGAGGCCCAAATCTCCCTCCCCTTCCCAATCTCTTAATAATCCCTTCCCTTTAACTTCGGCAACGCGCCTACGATTCTTCTATTATTGTAGAACTTACTCGTTTGCCGACTTTGGCATACAGTTGAAATTAGACACAAGCAAAAATGTTGATTTGCTCAGAGCGCCTCGCATAGGAGTTTCGATCCTAAAATCAGCTGTACACAAAAATAAATAAGGTCGATTTTTAACTGTAACCGAATAAGAACAAATGGTTGTAAGGAAGAAATAGACCTTACGATATTCCAGAATAAAAAAAATCTATTGCAAAGTATAGTACCTGTAATATTTCATAATCAGGCACTGTGACTATCTCGGCCTGCGCCCTGAACTGGTACATTTCATCGCCGTCCTGTTCGTAGTACACTACTGCGTGCTACAACAAAAAAGAATAATTGTGTTCCTCTTTGAAAGATATTGCAGCCGGTGAACTGAATATATACAATAAGCATCCTTCATCTCGGGAAGGCGAATACAATGCAGTGCTTCTGTATGTAGTGTATCTTCTTCTTTTTTATTTATGGCTTCGCATTATTATGCACTAGCTTTTGCTCGCGGCTCCGCCCGCGTGATCAAACAAACAATCAAACTCTACAGCTTTATAATATTAGTATAGATTTGGGTAGCTTAGCAACGGGAGCCTTCAACGAATATTATTTGGGTAGCTTAGCAACGGAAGCCTTCAAATATGAATAATTTTCCCCGTTTTTACAACATTTTTCACAGATGCTTCGCTTCTAATGGTCGCAGCGTAATATTATATAGCCTAAAGCCTTCCTCGATAAATGGACTATCCAACACAAAAATAATTTTTCAATTCGAACCAGTAGTTCCTGAGATTAGCGCGTTCAAACAAACAAACAAACAAACAATCAAACTCTACAGCTTTATTATATTAGTATAGATAGTATAGATTTCGCCAATGACATTTATAATTTATTCTCAAGTCTTCACAAAAACGATGAAATTCGGTGTGGACGTTTTCAAGATCTTGTTGGAGTTTTGGTCTGAATTCCTTCCAGTACGATACTTTATTCACTTGTTTCAATGTTTCCATACACTGTTCATCACCGTCAATGTTTATTGAACAAATCCACACCACTTTTATACAACTAACACAACTTTAAACTAGTTTTTGAAATAAATTAAAATAAGTGATAAACTGCACTGTCAGAATTCTCGCCAAAACTCCAGTGCTTTATCATTTCTAGTTGAGTGTTTTCGTTCTGTTGTGTGTTCTTTTTTTTATATAGACCGACTTATTACACTGATTTCTGTGCGATGTTACCGTACTCTATAAATTGAATCGCTGTGTATAGTTGTAAGTGGACTTCAGACTTAAATAGTTATTATATAATCATATATCTAATGCTGTCTAGTCTGTAGTCTGTAATTGTACCTAATAAAATAAAATTACTTTTGTTTATGAACAGTCGCTTACTATCGGACGAGCGACCTGTTCGTCTAGTCATTCAACCGAATAAAAATCTGTGTGTGCGTGTGAGTGCGCGTGTGAGTAGAGGTAAGTGCGCGTGTGAGTGTGCGTGTGAATGCTTTTAGCTCCTAAAAGCACCACTATAATAATTATTACCGACACGAGTCGTGAACACAGATGGACAGTAGTGGGGGTAGTTGAGAGTCCAATAGACGACGAGCAGTTCCTGACGAACCTATCACATGCAGCGACGTCGTCTCGCGCTCATTCATTCTGCTAATCAAACCTATAAACTGATGCGCAGATGGCTGGTGGTAGGATATTCATATCCGCCCGGATAGCGACCACCGTACACATGGTGTTAAAACCTGCCATAGTGTCCCACACGCCTTGTATGGATCGCGTTCCAGGATCAGCCAGTGTATATCCGTTTCTCCAGAGGGGCTTGCGACATGACTTGATGGTTGGTTGGGGCGGGTATAGGGGTACATGCTTGGATTACCAAGCCTGTATAGCTCATCTGCCTGTCCTGTCACAGGTCCCTCGATTTGCTTCTTTCCTTTGCGAAGTGGGAAAAAACATTTATACAGGCCGACATGACTCTGGTGACCACCGATAAACTTATTGTTTGTCGGTGGTCGCGGCATTTTGGACTGCACTACGCTATCATCAGTGTAGTCACTTTGCCGTGCTCGAATAAAGAAAAAAACAGCAAATTTTACTCACAACTCGTGTCGGTACTAGTAAGCGCAAATTATTGTCACAAAAAGTTCTAAAAATCGATAAATATAGTAAATAATGTATACTCACATTGATTCCTTCAATCTGGACTGTCGGAAACTCTATCATCAAATACATATAATTGGAGTTTCTTTTCTCTTTCTCGTTGATCATTTCAATCTCTCTGAACGTGAGTCTATCCAGCCAGTCAACCTGGAAATATAACAAATCTTATTAAGTAATAGCTCCGAACTACGATCATTTGATTAGATTTATTGACATATCTCCTACCGGCTTCCGTCACGTTGGCGCCATTAAATATACCGGTTTTTAAATCCCTAGTTACATACATTATTAAACAAAAATACGTACTAATACTGTAACCCAAAAAAACACATTTCGCCGAGTTTGTTTCCGTTCCATGATATGATAGGAGGGAAAGGGGAGGCGAGTCTATCGACATACATGTCGAAGCTAAGCATTTCGTGATAGAAAAACCCAATATCACTTTTATCCGACCGGTGATCGAACCCGAGACCTCACCACAGCAGTCATACCGCCTACGCAATACAACTGCGCCACCGAAGCATCTTCAAACAAAACATTCTCGAGGTGGTAGGTCCCTCGTATGCGAGAGGCCGTCTGGGTTGGTACCACCGCGCCGTCTATTTCTGCCGCCAAACAACAGTGTGTAAGCACTGTTGTGTTTCGGTTTGAGGACATTGAAGCCAGTGAAATTAATGGGCATTATGAGACTTAACATCTTGTGTTCCGAGGTGACGAGCGCAGTTCAATGCCATGCAGTGCTTTGTAATTTAAAGTTCTGTGTGGTGTTGCTTCTGTTTATGAGCAGGCGTGGCGCTTACAATCAGGCGAGCGACTTGCTCTAAAAAAAAGCGTAATAAAAATAATATAATTAAAAAGTGGTACATTGGTAATGAGGAAATCAATAATATTATGTTTATTATATAAACCAATGACACTATTTATTTACAATTGCCAAAAAACGTGTCTTGATGATACATAACGCGGTTTTTTTTTCAACACCTAAAAAAAAACTTGTTCATAATATAATGGATTTTTTATTGAAAGTTGTCTAGCTGTCGACCCACGATTCGACGCGTGGGTATGCAATAAAACCCGCTCTGTTTATTTACATAATCCTCAAAAGTCACCTACCGTCCGTAATCTAGACACACAGTTTCGATGAACCCATAAACATGCATACATTTTTGAGTGGTAGAGCCACGCTGTAGACAGTTTTGTCTACAGCATGAATGGGCTGGCTCAACCGGGTCGTTACCACTGTCTCATAGAAAACCGACGTAAAGTCGCGGCTTGCTGCAGCGTTTCGTACGGTGAGTGAGATATCCGGAAGCCCAAATCCCCTCCCCTTCCCAATCCCTAATTATCCTTTTCCTATAAGGTCGGCAACGCGCCCATTATCCTTCTGGTGGTGGGCGTACATGGGCGGTGGAGATGACTTACCATCAGGTGACCCACTTGCTCGTTTGCCGGCCTATGCTATATAAAAAAAAATACAAGGTGGTAGGTCCCTCGTATGCGAGAGGCCGTCTGGGTTGGTACCACCGTGCCGTCTATTACCGCCAACCAACAGTGTGTAAGCACTGTTGTGTTTCGGTTTGAAGGACATTGAAGCCAGTGAAATGACTGGGCTTTGAGCGATTTAACATCTTATGTGTCGGGGTGACGAGCCGCAGTTCAGTGCCATGCAGTGCTTTATATCTCAAAGTTCTGTGTGGTGTTGATTCTGTTTATGGGGAGGCGTGGCGCTTACCATCAGGCGATTACCTCGTCTCGTCCTTCAAATAAAAAAATAAAAGCATTATAGATTCTTGTGTTTATTTAATTATAAACCTTAATTGTACATTTAATGAAGACTTATAGAATAGGGGCGCAGATACATATTTATATCCGATTGTATAGCGACCACCATACACATGGTAAATACTAAATACTAAAACATGGCGACCATCAAAACACCGTATGTGTGTGACTGTAGCGTGTATTAAAAACTAGCTTTTCCTCGCTGCTCCGCCCGCATGATCTGCTTTTCCGGCATAAAAAGTAGCCTATGTTCATCAGGGATAATGTAGGATTGTAATGGTGAAATATTTTTTTAAATCGGTCCAGTAGTTTCAGAGCCTATTTAATGGCCCACCTTGTGTAGGTAGCGTTCCGGAGTTAGCTCGTGTATATCCGGTTTTCCCCAGGAGGCTTGCCCCCCTGTTCCTAACCCTTTTCCTATCCCTTTCTCTTTCCCCTCCCCTTAGCCTTAGGATCAGATACTGCGGGGTCGCCAGTATTCCATTAGCAGGGACCCCGTAGTTCATCTCAGGAAGCAAAAAAGAAATAAAAAAAAACAAATCTTTTCTCTTTATAATATCAAGTTTAGATAGAAAAAAAGCATAGTGGCTCGTTCTTATGAGTTATTCAAACCGGCATAACTCTGATGACTGTCATGAGACGCAATTTCTATTGGTTATTCATGGTTTGCATTCGAAGTGCACTGAACTGTCTTGTATTAAGTACAGTGTAGTCACCCAGACCAGCTTTCGCATACGAGAGATCTACTAACAGGTTTTTTTTATAGCTTAGACATGTACGCCCACAATACCAGAAGAATTGCGCGTTGCCGACTTTAAAGGAAAGGGATAATTAGGGATTGGGTAAGGGAGGGGGGATTTGTAATTTAAATTTCTACGTAACGTTGCTGTTCAATATTGAGCAGAAGTGGCAAACGTCTTGTCTCATCATTCAATAAAATATTGGCGTGAAGGTCCCTGGTAAACAAGGGCCGTCTGGGTTGGTACCATTGCTTTGTCTATTTCTGTCGCCAATCAACAGTGTGTAAGAACTGTTGTGTTTCGGTTTGAAGGTCATTGACACCAGTGAAATAATGAGGTATTATGAGACTTAACATCTTATGTTTCAGGGTGACGAGCGCAGTTCACTGCCATGCAGTGCTTTGTAATTCAAAATTATGTGTGGTGTTGCTTCTGTTTATGGCGTTTACCATCAGGCGAGCGCCTTGCTCGTTGCGTCATTAAACCAAATATAAAATAAACACTCGCGACGTTCGCCATTATATTTGGACTGCACTGAACCTACCATTCGATCCAATGTAGTCATAATCTCATGCTAGGATAACAAAAACATACCTTACCAACATACCTTAGGCATATGTCCATTCCGGTGTTTCTTGGCGAGCTTGGCCAGCCTCTGCATCTGCTCCTTGCCCCTATCCGGCGCCTTGCCCGGGGTCTTCTCACTGCCCTCCACCCCGGGCCACACGCGCAGATCGAACATGCCCTTCGGAGTTCCAAAACACAACATCTTTAACTTGTGAACGAAGGACATGTAGATAATCTTGCATTTCCTTAAACTGCTGAACGGCGCACCCATTGATGTGGATTAGAGTTAACAAAAAACTACCGATCAAACATTGGCTAGTGGATATATTTCACACAATGAACCATATTTTTAAATGGAACCGTTAACCGATCTAGAATTCGAATCATTTAACGACAAATATATCATTCTATCACTAATTTTAACAGAAATTCTTATCATATATTCCATATTCAAATGTGTTGATAAAACATCAAGAACGTTTGATTACAGTGGTGTTGTGAACGCAAACCGTGTTTTTTTTGGCGCGTGTTGCACATCGTAAGTTCGGAACGGCACTGAAGTATATCAAGTGGCGGTAAATTCCTACGAATATACTGATAGTGTCAGAGGAGAGTAAACATATAAATATTCTAATATCGATAAACTATATTAATGACGCGGATGTCCGTGCGAGATTTTTGAAGTGAAAACTTCTTTAGCTGTGTTGAGCAATTTTTGTAGAGGGAAAATTTTCGGTCTCGCGTCAGCGACATGCTAATGTTAATTCAGACTATACACGTATCGTATATACCTGACTGTGTGCTGTGCGCATTAGACGCTTTTTGGATGGGTGAAGTTTTGTGAGCTCTGAGTATCTGTAGCTATACAGGTGACGTATGGAGTACAGTAGAGTTGAGTTGAGAGTGAGTACTAATTAAATATACTTAAGTTATAAATTTTCACTTCTATCGTCAATCCCTGACTGCCATGATTTTTTTTAAACACATACATTTTTTTGGAATGATTTACAAATATCCCGAAGGATGTCAACGGAATCCTATTATTAAACCTGCGCCGTCTGTCTGTCCTGCCTAAAAACAGTTCCTGCCTCAAAATCTTCTTTTTTTTAGTAGAATAGTTATTTATTTTCGAATATTTTATATAGAATAGAGTGGCAAACGAGAAAGTGAGTCACCTGATGGTAAGTGATTACCATTCCACCACCACACATGAACGTCCACAATACCTACCAGGAGAATCATGGACTCGTTTGGAAACGGATAATTTAGGGATTGTGGAGGGTACGGGGATTTGGACCTCCGTATATCTCACTTACCGTACGAAACGCAGTATTAAGACGTGACTTTACGTCGGTTTTCTGTGAGACAGTGTTAACAACCCGGTTGAGCCGGCCCATTCATGCCGTAGGGTGTAGACAAACTATCTACAGTGTGGCTCTAAATCTTTTGAGCAGTAATAGTTAGAGAACTGAATTTAAATAAATAAATTCACCCAACAGTCACACACATAGTCCTGACATGACACTAGGTTAATCTGTATCGTGGGTATCAGAAACTACGAAGGACTTGCGATCCAACAATACCCGGACCCGAATCAAATATTTGTGGATCACACAAACATTTATCTCGATAAGGGCATCAAACGGCCACGGCCTCTCGCTTCGCAGTGGGCTACGTACCCACTATGCTATACACGAACATGTGTTATTTCAGCAAATATTCAAATGTTTTGTCGAGTTTTGGAAATATGGTAGAAATGTAGCTGCAGGGGGTCCACCGGAATCAGAAAAATTATGAAAGTTTATGAGAAAAACGTCTAGGAACTCTGTTTTAAAGAATACTATGGTATTTTGGACAAAAAAACATAAGAGCTGTTTTAAGAAATATTGACCTCTAGTAGTCTACACGACCGGTCGTAAATGTAAAACAAACACTTTACAAAACATGGTGCAACAATCCTTCATTAGATATTGTTATCAAAGACAACAAATTACGTCAACCCAGCATATATTTTTTTTATCCGAGCAAAGTAAAACGTCTGCACTACACCTGATATGAAACGCAGTCCAAAAAAACCAGCGACCACCGACAAACAATGACTTTATCGGTGGTCACCAGAATCGTGTCGGCCTTTATAAATGCTTCTTCACACTCCAAAGAGGGAAGACGTAAATCGAAGAGCCTGCGACAGGACAGGCGGATGACCGATGCATGCACAGCATATAAGGATGTACTCCTACACTCGCCCTAACCAACCATCTAGTCCTGTCGCAAGCCCCTCAGGAGAACCGGATATACACTGGCACAAGGTGTGTGGGTCTCTATGGCTGGTTTTAACACCAGTGGTCGCTACCCGGCAAACCATTCATCCGGGCCATTCTACCACCATATATGCGGGCAGGACAGTTAAATATAACTAAGAGGTTGCATTTTGCAATGATTAATATTTTTTGGATTTACTCGAATGAGACGATCAGTTCGCCCGCCTGATGGTTAATAATATTCTATGAACGTTTTAACTGTCCACCTAACACGTTTCAAAAGATATAGCCCTCACAGGCAGATGGCATAGTCTCTGTTATAGGATTCCTTAAAAACTAATTTAAAAAATGGCTTCTGTTTATGAGCAGACATGGCGCTTACCATACTGGTTTCTCGAGAAGTGGAGCCACGCTGTAAACAGTTTTGTCTATATGAATGGGCCGGCTCGGCCGGGTCATTACCACTATCTCGTAAACCGATGTAAAGTAGCAGCTTGCTGCTGGGTTTCGTACGGCGAGTAAGATATCCGAAGGCCTAAGTCCCCTTCCCAATCCCTAATTATCCCTTTTCTTTAAGGTCGGCAACGAGCCCACGATTCTTCTCGTATTGTGGGCGCACATGGGCGGTGGGGATCACTTACCATCGGGTGATTCACTTGCTTTTTTGCCGGCCTTTGCAATAAAACAACCCATGCGGCGAGCGACCGGCTCGTTTCGTCATTTAGGCTTATTAAATGGCTTATGAAAAAATAAAAAATAAAGTGCATGTATTTAGGTAATAATAGTGTGGGTGGCTGATTCAATATCAATACAGCTGATATTAAATTAAACTGCACTTGACTTTGCAAATGTTAGTCAAACATAATTACAGTATGAAGTTAATCCCACACTTAAATAATTCAATTAATATATGTACATAATTATGTACAAACCTACTTTTAAAATAAAATTGAAAGCGTTTTACATTTGAATTTAAGTGGGTGCTAAAAATGTATTCAAAATTAACTAAGTAATTTTCAAGGTAACAATTGCATGAAAATTACATTTAAAAAAAAAGCTTAGTAATCGCTTCATTGCTGCATTGGTTTGGTGGTCAGCGCACGAAGCTAGCGAGATCCCGGGCTCATATCCCAGGGGAATATAGAAAAACCTAATATCACTTGCACCACTTTTCTAAGTGGTAGAGCCACGCTGTAGACTGTTTTGTCTACAGAATGAATGGGCTGGCTCGACCGGGTCGTTACCACTGTCTCACAGACAACCGACGTAAAGTAACGGCTTGCTGCTGCGTTTCGTTCGGTGAGTGAGATATCCGGAAGCCCAACTCCCCTCCCCTTCTCAATCCCTAATTATCCCTTTCCTTTAAGGTCGGCAACGCGCCCATGATTCTGATATTGTGGGCGTACATGGGTGGTGGAGATCACTTACCATCAGGTGACCCACTTGCTCGTTTGCCGGCCTATGCTATATAAAAAAAAAAAACCCGACCCGGGATTCGAACCAGAGATCTCAGTACAGCAGTTGTACGGCATAAGTAAGCAATATAAATTCGCCATTGAGTCAGTCTTTACTATGAGAATATTTTAGTATAATATTAAACATAACGGTGGATTCGAATAAGTAGAGAGAGAGTTGAGCGATTCAATTGCGACATTTTAAATGAAACCAAGTCAACCAATTTTTGTAACAGAATAAGCCGGCAATCGAACAAGTGGGTCACCTGATAGAAAGTGATTTCCACCGCCCATGAACACCTAGACCGGAAGAATCGTGAACCCGTTGCTGACCTTAAAGGGAAGGGATTGAAAAAGGGAGGCGGGATTTGAAACTCTTTTTTATTCTTCTGATGGTAAGTGTAGCGCAATCCAGGAATAGTATCGACCAACGACAACAAATGTGTCTATCGTAGTTCGGCAAGATCATGCTGGCCTGCCTAACTGCTTCTTCACACTCCGTTTAAAGGACTTCCTATTATAGGACGGAACACGTGTGCCGGCAAACTATTCCACAGCTTAATGGTCCGGCAGAAGTATGATTTAGCGAACTTTTTAATTCGAGCCGAGATGGAGAAGAGATTCTGTTAAGAAAGGTGAGGATGGGATAGGGTCAAACAATTCTTCAGAGCACTCACCGTGAAAAAAAAAATATTGAAGCTCGGACACACACAAGCGAATAAATTCCAAACAAACAATATTATTTTTATATCAAGGTAATTAATAAAGTGTAAATGTAAACTGGGTAATAACTTTTTATTACCTTTTTATGTAAGCATCATCAATAAAGTAATTAAGATATGAATATAATAAAAACAAATTGAAAGTGTTATCGTAAACGTTAAAAACTGGGTTAATATTCAGTAAATAATAAGTACACCCAACAGTCACATACATAGTCGTAACCCCACAGTAAGATACGAGTCTTGTGTCGTGGGTATCAGGAACTACGAGAGACTTTCGGTCTCACAACACCCACACCCCGAAACAAATATTTGTGGACCACACAAACATTTGTCTGTGTGCGGGGATCGAACCCGCGGTCTCTCGCTTCACAGCCGACTATTCACCCGCTGCGCCACGGAGGCTGTCGATGAATATGAGAAATATTAATTTATAAAATAAATTAAGAACCTGTTTCACGAATTTTGAGTAACGTATATCCACCAGGCACTAATTAACATATAAAACAGCTGCTTTGTATACATAAACTACAAATAATCAATAGTCATCAACGTAATGCTGTCGCTAGCTGGTGGTAGGATTCATATCGGCCCGGATAGCCACCACCGTACATCATTATCATCATCATCAGCACAAGACGTCCACTGCTGAACATAGGCCTCCCCCCCAAAGATTTCCAGACCGACCTGTTGGAAGCGGCCTGCATCCAGCGACTTCCTGCGATCTTTATCAGGTCGTCTGTCCACCTTGTAGGTGGACGTCCAACGCTGCAACCACCGTACACACGGTGTTAAAACCTGCCATAGTGACCCACACACGTGTGGGTCGCGTTCCAGGATCAGCCAGTGTATATCCGGTTCTTCCGATGGTCTTGCGACATAACTTGATGGTTGGTTGGGATGGGTATGGGGGTAAATGCTTTTATTACTGTGCCTGCATCGGTCATTCATTTATACAGGCCGGCATGACTCTGGTGACCACCGATAAACTCAACGTTTGTCGGTGTTCGCTGGTTTTTTGTACTGCACTACGCTTACCATCAGGTGTAGTGCAGTCATTTTGCCGTGCTCGGATAAAAAAAATCTCCGAATTGAGAACCTCCTTCTTTTTGAAGTCGGTTAAAATAAAAGTAATTAGATTAATATAACGTGCAAGTACCTAAGTAAAACACAATATACATACCCATAACTGATTATTCAATAACTGGTTTTTTCAATCCGAAAATTAATTGGATGCAAATATGCAACCCACATCAAGTAAAAATTGAGATATTAATTTTATTTTGCAAAAATCATTCATTTAAATCAATAAATTAATATTTTATTTTACATAATAGTACATGGGAAACGTTTCATTTTTGTTTATTTTTTAATAAATACGGAATTTAACCTACCTAATTCTAATGAATTTAGTAAGATAAAATCAATTTCTAGATTTTACTTCATGTAGGTTGTAATGTTATTGAGTATTTGCATCCATTAGCATCAACAGTAGCACTTGAATAATCCCAAAGTCACACACCACACTAATGTCCACTTAATTTTCACTTAAAATAATTTCCATCATCAATAAAACTTTTTTATAAAACACATTACGACTCACGTTGTTAATGAAGTTTTTTTCTTTTATAAAACATTGTACAAATAAATATTTAATCTGATTTTTTGCAAAATTACACTGGCTTTTTTTTCATAAATGTATTTTTTTATGTTAATTTTCTGGCAATGTAAAGGAAACTATTACAGTATGATTTGTTAATTCCGTGTATTAATATCACATGTAGCCTTCGCATGAACTATATAATCTAAATATACATATTCAAGATTTTAACAGCATAAATAACGATTTTTTTTTTTTCTTTTTTTTTTTTTCTCCGCTGGCAACCCTAGGTCCAACAGCTGATTTTTGCAGTCCTTGATTAATAAATGTTTATTTATTATTTTTATCAACTAAATATCGCAGTTTGTGATTAAAGTTAAGTGTGTTATTACTGTTAAATCGTAAACATAGTAAGTAATAGTTATTGTACGAAATACAGACCGAAAGTGCTTACCGTAAAGTAGGTAGGTAGATATTAGTCACACGTTAGATTTTGGAAATTATTGTTCGTATTTGGAAGGTTTAAAGCAGTAATAATACTATTTGGGTGAGTTATTACTTTCTTTTGCCTGTTTCCCCTGATTTTCCAGTAAAAGCAGAGGTAAGTAGGTACTCAATACTTGTATATCGTGCGGTTACCCAAGCACGAAGCCACAGTAAAGGTATAGTATCAGTATTTTGTCTTCATACAAATGGATGAAACGCGAGCTATACCTACGCGCCTCGATGAAGGCACGCGCGCGGCAGGCTGACAGTCGCGACTGTGCCGCAGTCACGAACGGACGGTGTATTGTTTTTAAAAAAGAAAATCACAAAAAATAAGACCAAGTACATATTTAATATGACGAATAGGATTATTTAGATACTAGCGGACCCGGCCACGCGTTGCTGTGCCTAAGGTATATGTTAAATTATATTGTAGTAAACCATTCAATGCAGTATGCGCCATCTATTGGATACTTACTCAATTCAGCCGATAAGTTATAGTTCAGTCCGGTCCCCAGTCCAGTCCGGTGCCCTGTCCAGTCCGGTCCCCAGTCTAGTCCGGTCCCCAGTCCTGTCGGGTCCCCAGTCCGGTGCCCAGTCCAGTCCGGTCCCCAGTCCTGTCGGATCCCCAGTCCGGTGCCCAGTCCAGTCCCCAGTCCAGTCCGGCCCCAGTCCAGTCCGGTCCCCAGTCCAGTCCGGTCCCCAGTCCAGTTAAGTCCCCAGTCCAGTCAGGTCTCCAGTCCAGTCAGGTCTCCAGTCCAGTCCGATCCCCAGTCCTGTCCGGTCCCCAGTCCGACCCCCAGTCCAGTCCGGTCCCAGGTCCGGTCCGGTCCCCAGTCCTGTCCGGTCCCCAGTCTTGTCCGGTCCCCAGTCTAGTTCGGTCCCCAGTCCAGTCCGATCCCCATTTCAGTCCGGGTCCCCAGTCCAAACCGGTCCCCAGTTCAGTCCGGGTCCCCAGTCCTCTCCGGTCTTCAGTCCAGTCCTATCCAGTCTCCAGTCGTGTCCGGCTCCAGTCCCAGGCCCCAGTCCGGTCCGGTCCCCAGTCCTGTCAGGTCCCCAGTCCGGTACCCAGTCATGTCCGGTCCCCAGTCCAGTCCGGCTCCAGTCTGGTCCCCAGGCAAGTCCGGTCCCCAGTCCAGTCCGGTCTCCAGTCCAGTCCGGTCCCCAATCCAGTCAAGCCCCCAGTCCAGTCCGGCCCCAGTCCGGACCCCAGTCCAGCCCAGTCCAGTCCAGTCCACTCCACTCCAGTCCAGTCCAGTCAGACGCGAAACCACAAGTTTAGCCTCTACCAAAAAGTGCTCAACACGGCTAAAAAAACATTCCAAAATCAACAACTACTAATAAATTAAAAATTAATTAAAAAAACATTGTCCAGCGGACAAAATTGTGAATCTAAACCATTCTCAGATCCCCTTGAACACACACAAAAAATTTCATCAAAATCGGTCCAGTCGTTTAAGAGAAGTTCAGGAACATACACACTCACAGAAGAATTATATATATAAAGATTTATAGTCCCGTCAATATAGACATTTTAAATAACAAAAATTCCCACAGAGCCAAATATTGGTGGGGAGCTGGGGTTTACCATTACAAATAAAGTTTTAAAAATCCCCATCGATCCCATGTGTGCTTCAAAAGTTATTCGGGGTCAAAGGTCAAAATTTGAGGCTTTTTGGATTTTTCTCGAAAACGGTAAGTTTTATCAAAAAAAACCTCAAACCAAAGTTGTAAATCTTAAAATACTCTACAAAAATGGTCTTCATGATTTTTTTCCTAAGAGTTACCATTCCTGAGATATCGCGATTCTAAGAGTCACCTTATACATGATACGCACATATAAGCCACGTATATACATAATCAGGCACTTAAGACAAGTATGAATACCTATTTATGTCTCTTTTATATACAATGTAAACTCTATAGAACGACACTGAAGGGATTGTGCATTTTATGGCGTTATAGAGAGTTTTCGTTAAATGGAGAGAAGATAAATCTGAATTATAAGTTTATTTCAGAATAGTGTTAGTAGTTATGTACATAAAAAACAATTTTATTTGAACGCTATTGCGTATAGTCTGTTATTTTTGTCTGACTTTTGTCTTCTGCTGCACCAGTAATTTTGTTGTATTTTTAACTTATTTTGTTAATATCTTACGATATTGAGGAGGTAAGAATATGATAACGTATTGATAATCCATGACTCCTACTTATTAGTTATGGTCAACAACAGTCTACACGTGCAAGCATCCCAATAAGTAAACAAAATAACGAATTTCTTAGAAAGTTCGGTATGCATGATACCGACAGTCGAGTTTTTACAGGCTAGGATAATAAAGCGACAAAACAATGTACGCAGCTGCGCAGTTTTATTAATATTGGCAACTTAAAAGGTACTTTTTATTACTTAGTTGTTGTCGTTATTTAGAATGGGTGTAATGCTCTAACTGAATCCATAAAAAAGTATTTTATAATCACAAAACTAAATGGAATCACAAAGTAGGCAAATGTAATTAAAATGCTGGAGGCGGGCAGCCCTATCGCATGTTTACGTACCGCGCGGCTGTAGGCATTTATTTCTAAAATTCAGCTGAGTTAAAATACAGTATACAGTGACGAAGCTGTCAATCTTTTCCCTTGCACTTTGAATAACACCACTTCTAGTCTTAGTTTTACATTAAAACTCAGATACTAGAAAAAACCGCCGCGAAATGATGACACGTAGAGGCTTAGCTCGCCAGGAGGAGTCCAAACTCCAAGTGGCACTGCAAGAATTAAAGATTGCAAGGGAGAGGTGCGATTTGCTGAATCGTGAGAGGGATGATAACGAAAAGGAGCTGTTGGAAATCCTAGATAAAAATGTATTTTTGAAAAACGAGTTAACAGCATTACATACTCAGCTGTTAACTTTAACTGATGAGCGGGACTATTTAAAAGATATTGTAGATGGGTTTGTTAAATGTAGCGAAGAGTATGAGACGGCCTTAAACACCATCACAGGACTGCAATGTGAACTACGAGAAGCTCATCATCACATCTCTCAGCTGGAAGAGGTCTCCCGTGCTCAAAGTGAACAAAAAACCCAGAACCTATTTGATAAACTTGTGCATGAGTCCCCCGCTCTTGTTTCTGTTGCCCCTAGCAATACCTCCCCTTTAATAGTAGACCTTACGAATGAGGATTCAATCCACTCAACCTCTGGAGGGAGAATTGCTGGGGCCAGTAGAAACAAACTTAAGAAGTATATTAGAATAAATAGGTACATAAATAAGACAGAAAAATTAATTAATAAGCAAAAAGTATTTAATAAATGTGTTAATAATACAAAAGAAAAATTAGATTTAACTGAACAATTAGATATCTATGCCTTACAACTAGAACAAAACAGGAATAAGTATGAAGCGGACACACAAGTACTGAACTTGGAGATCTCTAATTTACACACTTCCCTGCAATTAATGACCAGCAGGTATGAAAACGCTCAGAAAGAAATTGAGGATCACACAACAGCTATGACAGAATTAATTGAGCTAAGTAAATATAATGCTGATAGGTTTGATTCCTTGCAGAACCATACAACTGTATGTTCTTGTACATGTCTCAGCGACTCACAGCTGGTGGGTGAACCCTCTTTACAAACACCACCCAAGTCAATGCTTTGTGATAGCTTACATACAAGTAACTGTTCCAACAGCTCCCATGTAATGGAAACTAAACAATCCTCTCATGATGTTATCATTTACTGCGATGAGATAGGCAAGGACATGGGTCAATTGCTTGCTATGGACCTGGGAAAATTAGTATTTAATAACTGTATGCCTAATGCCTCATATCAGAATATAGTAAAGAGAATTTGCAACAGTCAATTCTCACCTGACACAAAATTAGTGTTATTTTTAGGAAACAGGGGCAATGTAAACAAAAAGCAGCTAGTGCAATGTTTTGACAAATTGCATGCTTTACCGGTAAATGAAATTGTAATGTTTACATTTCCTTATAGTAAAAGCTTGCCAGCGGAAGAAAATAATTTAAGATATAGTCTTAATTTGACAATGCACACTATGTCGTGCAATAATCATAAATTCCATATAATAGACACTAACAATTATGTTAGTAAAAAATATTTTTTGACAAGAGATAAATATTATCTGCCTTTATATTATAAGAGACAGATAGCTAATGCGCTATCTTATTATTTTATTATATCAGCCAAGAATTTGGCTAACAGACCTGCTTTTATTGAGCAGAATAGTAATGACTTAGATTATAGTAATCTGAAAAACTTGACATGTAATAATTTAAATTAAATCATAGGACAATAGAGACAACCTCTTGCTTTGATAATGGTACTGAATTTAATTTAATAAATAAATGCAAGGACATCAAATTAGTACATCAAAATATTCAGGGGATCTCCAGTAAAAACCTTGAAATTGAATTGTTTATGAACTGTAATAATATTGACATTTTATGCATTACAGAACACTGGCTTAAAAGCCATCAGTTATTATTCAATTTCAATAATCATATGTTGGGTAGTTCGTTCTGCAGAGAAAACGCCATTCATGGTGGCTCATTAATATTAATTAACAAACAAATTACATTTAAAGAACGGAAAGATATTGTGAGCCTCTCTGTTGAGCGGATAATTGAGATAGCCTGTTTGGAGTTAGAGCGGCTTGTTGTATTGAGTGTATACAGACCACCATTGGCATTATATGATTCTTTTGAAAATGTCATGAATGAAGTGTTAGCAAAGATTTGTAAACTAAATAAAAATGTTATTGTATGTGGTGACTTTAATGTTAACTTGTTAGAAGAATCTTCCATGTGTCTTAGAATAAAAAATTTGTTTAACTCCTATAATCTCGAAAATATTTTCTTGGAGCCAACTAGGATAACTGCCACATCAGCAACATGTCTAGACAATATATTTACTAACATTGTTCCAAATATTAAACAAATTATTAATCAACTAGACTCGGATCATTGTGGACAGCTAATTACTTTTCGGAAAGAAAGTAAAAATATGGCGAATAATGTTATAACTGTGGTACCTAAAACTACAGGTCGCTTGGAGATCTTCAAAAGTAAACTCTTAAGTAAATTACCCTCTTTATTGTACAGTGACAATCCTAACCAGCTGTACAATTCCTTTTTTGAAATGTATTGTGCAGAGTTTAATTCTACTTTTATCCCCAAGAAGATCTCTGTTAAAGGAACTACAACATTCAGTGAATGGGCTACTATTGGTATATGTAAAAGTAGAAAAAGGCTTTATGACTTGTATGAAGAGAGACACTATAATAAGAGTGATGCGTTTTGTCAGTATGTAAAAAAATACTCTAAATTATTTAAAAAGATTTGTCATGTAGCAAAGTGTAATTATATAAGTTTTAAAATAAAAAATAGTAGTAATAAAATTACAACGACTTGGGACTTAATCAATAAGGAGACTGGAAAATTTAAACATCAAACGAAGGACTATAGCCTTGCTATTGAAAATAAGACTGTCACATCAGATTCTGAAGTAGCTACTGCTTTTGAAAAATTCTTTACTGACATTCCAATCTCTACCACAAAATCTTTGAATTCGTCCCCTACTATTGCTGAATCACTATTGAAAGAGAATATAGATTGTTGTAATAATATATTTAAATTTCATTATATTAATGACATAACTATTATAAAAACATTTAATACCCTTAATGTTAAAAGAACAGCCGATCTTTGGGGTAACTCGGTTGAGCTTACAAAATCTATAATTACCATAGTAGCACCTGAACTAGCCATAATTTTTAATAAATGTATCGACTGTGGCGTATTTCCTGATTTAATGAAAAGTAGTAAAATTATACCGTTGTTTAAATCAGGTAGCACATCCGACCCCACTAACTTTAGACCAATTTCAGTGCTACCCACATTTAGTAAAATATTTGAAAAATTACTACTTGATCAAATGCAAACTCACTTTAGCATGAATAATTTGTTACACAAGAAACAATTTGGTTTCACAAGGGGTCGTTCAACCACCGATGCCGGGGTTGAACTTTTAGAAAATATTTTTAACGCCTGGGACAATTTCCACGACGCCTTAGGCATTTTTTGTGACCTATCAAAAGCATTCGATTGTGTTTCTCATGATACATTGGTCAGGAAGTTACATCACTATGGAATTAGGAATACTGCTCTGGATCTTATTATTTCTTATTTGGGTAATAGGATTCAAAAAGTTGATATAAATGGCCAGAGATCCTCGGGATCTGTAGTGACTATGGGTGTTCCGCAAGGTTCCATACTTGGCCCATTTCTATTTCTCGTTTATATAAATGATTTACCTCATGTTATTAATGACAATCAACAGATAGTGTTATTTGCAGATGATACTTCACTTTTATTTAAACTCAAACGACAGCAACCTGTTACTGACGATGTAAATAATACTCTCTTAAAAGTAGTGAACTGGTTTAATGTCAATAATTTACTTTTAAACGAGAATAAAACTAAATGCGTTAGATTTTTGACACCTAACGTTAGAACTATTAAGACCTGCGTTAGTTTAAATGGAGAAGAATTGGATCTTGTGGACACCACCAAGTTCTTGGGTATAACTTTAGACTCTAAGCTTCAATGGGGACCACATATAAACCAGTTGTCGAAAAGGCTCACCTCTGCAGCTTACGCAGTCTACAAAATTCGCCAGCTAACTGATGTAGAAACAGCGCGATTAGTTTATTTTAGTTATTTTCATAGTGTAATGTCGTACGGCATTTTATTATGGGGAAATGCTGCCGACATTCAAACTATTTTTGTGCTGCAGAAAAGAGCTATTCGATCTATTTACAATCTTAAACGTGGGCAATCTCTAAAGGATTTATTCAAAGAAATAAGTATTTTGACTGTCGCTTCTCAATACATATATGACAACCTAATGTATGTAAAAAAAAATATTAATGTTTTTACAAAAACCAGCGACATTCATATGTTAAATACTAGAAATAAGTATAAACTGATATTGCCCATGACCAGACTTCAAAAAATTAGTAATTCATTCAAATGTCAAAGTATACGTTTCTACAACAAAGTTCCTAGCCATATTCAACAATTAAGTCTAAATAAATTTAAATTATTTATTAAACAGAACCTTTGCCGAAAAGGTTACTATAATGTTAAAGATTATTTGGAAGACAAAACGGCTTGGAATTGAGCCGCTCACTCCATACAAAATATGGCTGTCCATGGTCCTCTGATAAATTATTATACTTGACTGCTCTATTGGCGCATTTTTAGTATTTAGGGTACATATGTAATGTTGACATTTTTAATATTTTTTAAGAAAAATATTAAATTTAAATTTGTTCATTTCCATTTTTTTTATTTGTGAGTGCGAGTGCCATGTATGTTAGGTATACTTAGGACTATTTCTTAATAGTCAATCCTGGAATTCCTGTACATTATACTCGCACAATTCTAGTAAATCAATGTCTGGACATTAAAAGAGGCCATAACCCATGAGTTTGTTTCGGCATTTCTTCTCATGGCTAGCCACGAAATGCCGAAAAAATATAAATAAATGTATTATAGTATAAAATTATTGACATGTAAAAGTGATATTTATGATCCAATTTACAGAATAAATGATTTGAATTTGAATTTGAATTTGATAACGATCTCTATCTTTACATAGTATAAAACGAAGTCGCTTCCGCTGTCTGTTCGCTTAGATCTTTTAAACTATTCAACGGATTTTAATGCAGTTTTCAGCAATAGATTCCTGAGGAAGGTTTAGGTATATAATTTATCAAGGTGTTAAAATATAACGATAATTTTTGGAAGTGTTGAAAAAAGTCAAAACGCCTGAGAGCTTTCATAGAAAACGCTGCTTAATGCTTTTGATATAATAAAATAATGCATGATGGGATATTACTCTTTTATAGATCTACAAAAAAAGTCCGCGGTGGCATATATCTTTCTTTTAAACATAGACCTATACCCATTAGATTTTCAAAAAAATGGTAAAAATCGAAAAAAGCGCATAATAATATGAAAAACACCTTTCATGCTGCCTAGTCAATAGTATTATTTAATATAACCCCTCAGTATTCACGAAACACAAAATTACTTTAACACTTCGAAACTAGATCTCCATAGTCAAAAAAGAAAACAATGTTATGAAACACTAAACAAAGGAAAATCAAACAAATTAATTTAAAAAAAAACGCTATCGATACATAACGTAATAAAATGACAAAAGACACTGAAGGCAGTCAAGCACGGATTAACTTGGCACAGAACAAGTTTTTCCAGTTGTTTTTGAAAGCGATTTCATCGTGGAATATGTGGTAACATGAATTAATCTGTATGGGATTCTATGGGCCACGTGATAACGAAACGCATGCACGGAACTGACATTTATAACCTTAAAGAAATATTATTATAGTCGAAAACTTGTTTTAGTGTTTTATGCCCGCGGTAACGTTAAAATGTTGAGGTTATTATCTCTTTTTTTTGTTTTTCGTTTCCAAACTTGTCATAAAAATATATTTTAAATGAATTTATTCAACATAATAGTATGCTAATGGACTAAGTCGTCTCATTCGTTATAGAGGAGGTTCTTGTTCAGCAGAGGGTTAAGAGTGATAGAGACACGCTGTAGACAGTTTTGTCTAGAGCACGAATGGGTCGGGTCGAGCGGGTCGTTACCACTGTCTGATAGAAGAATGACGTAAAGTGACGCGTGGTGGGGGTAGGTTAAGAAATCAGTTAATATTACACGTTGTTCACGGAAGCATAGTATTATTCTTCCCAAATATGACATCAAGTAAAACTAATTTAAACGGATTTTATCGCGGTTTTTTATTTTAATTTTGGTCTCGACGTTTCGAAAGCTTTTCAGCCTTCGTGGTAACGGGGTGGACTGGAATTTTATTTCAATTACATAAAGTAGCGGCTTGCTGCTGCGTTTCGTACGGTGAGTGAAATATTCGGAGGCTGAAATCCCCCTCCCGTTCCAAATCCCTTAATTATACCTTTCCTTTAAGGTCGGCAACGCGCCCATAATTCTTCTGGTATTGTGGGCGTACAGGGGCGGTGGAGATCACTTACCAACAGGTGACCCACTTGCTCGTATGCCTATGCTATAAAATAGGGACCTTAATGAATCTTCTTACATTTACTGGTCAGGTATTAGATTATGCCATTGACGCGCGGAATGGTGCTGCCACACCGGTGTTATAAAATGTTATATAACATTTTCTAACATTAAACATTTATTAACATTATCTAACATTGTGATAAAATGTTAGAAAATGTTTGTTAACAAATGTTATATAACATTTTATAACAGCGGTGTGGCAGCACCATTTAGTAAACATTTCTTAACAATTTGTAACATTTTGTAACATTTTTTAACCGCGGGCGGCGGTACTTTTGAGAGCGGCGCCGTCAAAGAAGAAGGGCCGATGTCATGTTTTCAAATGTTAGAAAATGTTATAAAATGTTAGAAAATGTTTGCAAACATTTTCCGTCGGTGTGGGAGCACTTAAAACATCTAACAATTCCTAACAAAATGTAACAATTTTAATGTTAGAAAATGTTTGTAAACATTTTATAACATCGGTGTGGCAGCACCAGAACTCTGGAGGCTTTTTAATGAAACCCTTAGTTTCCGCGGAACGAACTTAAAGAATCACTGAAACAGTTACATTATAAAAAAACACCATGTACATGAAAACCCAGCGCCAGAGCTAACCTCTATTGGATGTCAACGGAAAAAATTCAAAACAAGTATCCCATACCTGTCTCAACATTCCATGTTTGCCGAACAGCGATATGGTGGTACCGCCGACCACCATCACTTTCCCAGGACCGGCGCAGTCATATATCGTCATCGCGAGAGTGGCGTTACGGGGCAGGTCACTGAAGTACACAGGAAGCGTCACCCATTCGTTCCAGCTGTTAAATATTACCATCATAAACAAGCGTGGCGAACCATGGATGCACTAAGTAATGAAAGCGAAAGTGGCACCTCTGTATGCCCCTTGGGGGGATCGGCGTGAAATTACCTATGTATGTAAACGCTAGTAGAAGGGTAGTTGATTATTTTGTACCCAACTGGATAGCGACCACTGTACACATGGTGAAAATCCCGTGTAGTGCCTCAGTCAGGCGAGTCGAATGTATATCCAGTAATATGGAAATGTAGGGGTAATATCTGACCCTCGAACATCTGCATTGCCATGGCGGGTGGTGAAGCATCACGCATTTTTTATTGTCATTTGTCAGCTATCCCTTCTACCTGATTTGATAGCTTTGTAGGCAGATTATAGATTTTGAGTTATATTACAAATTATTCATTATAATAGAAAAAAAATCAAGTCAATCAATATGACAGTATGAGTTTAAGTCAATTATAAAACGTCATTGGAAGTCAGTAAGTATTCTGCAGCCAACATATACTTACTTCCACCTATTAGTGAATGCCTTGTATGAAGTTGTGACTGGCAATGCCAGAGGCACTCCATCACTCAAGATCTGGCACGTTACATACAAATCCGAACATCCTTCCTGGTAGAGACCTGAGAACTTGAGCATGGGGTCAGACAGCAGCTTGTCATATTCAGGCTTGGAGCGTTTCCCTTCTAATGTACCACTGAAACAAATATTTATTTATTGAGTACTAGCTTTTGCTCGCGGCTCCGCCCGGGATAAAAAGTAGCCTATCACCCAAGTCAGCTCATACCCTGTCTGTATACCAAATTTCATCAAGATCCGTTCAGTAGTTTCAGCGTGATTGATTGACAAACATCCAAACAAAGAAACTTTCAGATTTATAATATTAGTAGGATGTCATAAGTCAGATGCTTGTAATGGACTTGCAAATATTATTGTAGCTGGGGGCAGTCCGCCCCAGGTGTCCCCGGTTTTGGGGTGACAACCAACCTGAAATAAACTGAAATAAATCCTTAAAAATTGGATATCTCCTCATTTTTTGGAAAAGGAAAGGAAGGAAAATCTTTTCAATGTAATTTTGCCAACACCCATGTGCTAAGTCAAACTCGTTAAACTTAATACCCATAGTAGTTTTTAATTTTAAGTCTAAATTCACTATATATTAGCCTATATTAGCACTTAACTTTCACATTTTATAAATTTTCTCATCACCACTGTTATGCACTTTTTTTTTTTTTATTTAATGTTTTTTTTTAGGGTTTTTGTCCACATGGACATATCAACCCTATTGTACCCTATTGTTACACTATTTAACAGGGTTCGAGGATATATATCAATGGATATATATCAAGATATATATCCGATATATATCAAGCTGGTTTCGACAATATATATCAATAGTTTTTTTTATAATATATTGCAACACAATAATGGTTTAAAAAAAAATTATTGAGTAATTTTTAGAGTTTGTTACTGTATTTCTACTTCCCAAATGTAGATGGCGTGGGAGTAGAGTTAAAACATACTCTCTAATGGTAAGTTCTAATCCATAAATGGCAAGATTTCTGCCCTAAAAGAAGAGTTTATGGTTTTTAGTTGTTTTTGCCTTATCCAAAATCGAGTTTTTTTTTAAATAATGTTAATATGTTTATGTAACACATATGCAAACAGTATTCATAAATAATACAATAAAATAAAAATATGGCTTTCATACAAAATGGATATATATCAAACTTGATATATATCGGATATATATCATAAATATCTGATATTTTGATATTTATAATAAATATCGGATATTTTCGAACCCTGCTATTTAACCTATTAGATAGACACATATTACACAGCTAGATACTGGTCGCCAAATTGCAGAGTCCTTTAGCCACATCAGTCCTTGGGTATGAAAGGATGGACTGAATCAGACCCACATCCCATCTATTAATTTTGTATTGCTTAATAAATTTATCCCTTTCTACTCTGTTTTTTAAACACTCCATCAACAAATATTGTACATCCTCAATGATGTTGCAAACAGTACAGTTTGGCGAATCAACTTTTTTCATCAGGAATGCAAACTTTGCCGATGGAAAATGTCCCGATCGAAGTCTTAAAGCTAATTTAACATATGTTCTGCTAAGTCTAGTATCATCAAACCAAGGGTAACGAGGCAGCTCACACTGAATAGATTTGTACCAAATACCTTTTGTTTCGGAAATCTTATTAAATATTATGTACTTATGGAAATCACATTTTGATCTCTCTAGTCAGGAGGCCATTTCTTAACTGTTTATTTTTACCTAGCCTCATTTAGTACATAACAGGTTAAAACACATAATAAAGATCATTTTAAAGTTTCATTATTTGGGTGACACCCTAATCAAATCCGCCCCATATGCTAGTTACGCACTGCTTAAGAATGCCAACAATAAAATTAAATAGAATGCGACATCTTTTTTATTTATGATAGGGATGATGGATGGTGATCAATTCACTTTAGTGGAACTATTTCACCCTTGCATTCAATTGGCTTGCATTTAGAGAATCGCAAGCCGTGATGATGAAATTCCAGATATATTATTATTATTAGTTAATAGTAAAAGTACGCACTTACATTTTTATTTCAACTTTATGATCCAAAGAGGAACTGTACACATAGTAGAATTTATCGTCAATCTCATTCATGGCTTTCAAAAAATTAACTTAACTTCAGGTATTTATTCTCCACTTTGTTTGGCAAGTAATGAATTGTGATTGAAAACAATGATTGTTATTGCAAGAGAAATTTGAAGATTTTTCATCTGATTTTGACATTGACATATTTCGTCTGATTCGTTCGTAAACAAGGAAATAATGCCGACGTTATATTTTGTCTGCACTTGTTTATATATTTTCGTGCAAGCTATGATAACAATAATTAAATACATAGAGTATTATCATAGTAGTCATAAATTTATCTTATTTTATGTCCGATTGAAATTTTATTAGGTTCAGAAATGAAAAATCAACGGCGAAGTATTTGTTAATTTAATAGGGTAGTGTCATATTTTGAATATTATACATTATTTTAAAGGTAACAGAAAATAATACAAAATAGGAATCCTTTAGTTAAAACACAATCAACATTTGTCCAAAAATCAGCCCATAATTATGGTTTTACATATCATATTTATACTGGTGCCATAAGTGAGCTGAATGAATGAATGAATGAGCAATAACTACAAAAACACAGAGGGAGTCTTATTAATGTTATAATATAACAAAAAAAAATAATTACTATACTTTAGTGATTTTGTTGAATGGTGTTGGTGAAGTCGTGATAGCCGACAAGGAGTCTTCGCTGAATTGGGTAAAAAGTTTCGGGGAATATCGGGTATTAAACCCTGTTTTCCAATTACAGAGCATAATGCGACTCAGTGGCGCACAATGCCGAACTATGCTAATTGCTAATTGGAACGTGGATTAGTTTTCTAGTGCACCAGCAGAGTGTGCTAAGTTCAGTGTTAAGAATAAAAATATAAATAGCCAATGTTTATACCTTCATCCATCCTTACATTTACTTTTTAACAGGGTCTGAATTAACTTTTGAATATTTCGAAAACACCACGATAAGACGAAAGCTTAAAAAAAATTCTCAACAATAAACAATATTAATTACTAACGATAATATAAATAAAATTTCGATCAATGCCAACTTAAAGAAAAAATACTTGTTAATTTTCTGTTACTGAGTTGGTATCGATTGCATGTATCACCCGAAAGCAGTACTTTTTATAGTGCTTGATTGTGCGTAGCGTTGCTGTAGTTGAAACATTCAACGTTGAGCATTATGCCGCATAATGCGCTTTAGTGCTGTAATTGGAAAACAGGGAAAGCCTAGTGCGGGACTTCTTTATTTTACATTGTCAACACTAGCAACACCAAAATCCAAATGTCATAAAATGCCAGACGTCAGTCTACATAAAGTCAAATTTTCAAAGAAGGAACGTCTGCAAATAATATTTATGTGAATCAAAAATCGTTATTCATTCCAAATTTCCAATACATTCCAATCAATCTTACAAATCCATACTTTTTATGCGGAGAAATTCAGGTACAACCGATAAATATTAAAAGAAAATTGCTATAACCTTTAACTGTATTTTAAGCATGTATCTGTGTTGTTTTTTGTTATTTACAGAAATTACAGAGCAATGACGAAGCTTTTGGAATGGATATCAGTAGTTTCGGCCTTGTTTGCAGTGTGGTATTCCTTAATAGGCGGCTACGTTAAGCATCCATTCATAGAAAGATACATGAATGTAATTCTTGTGTCGCCGATACTTTTTATTATATTTTTCGGTCTTTACGCAGTCACCGTGGTGCTATACAGAGTGTTTACGTTTAACAACTGCGATCAGGCGGCGAAGGAGTTGCAGCAAGAGATTATTGAGGCTAAAAAAGACTTGCACGACAAGGGGCTTAGGTGGTAGAAATACAATTAGGATAAGTGTATGACTTACAATTTTGTACAAGATTAAATTATATTTCCATTATATTTTGTTTTTATACCATATGTAGTTAGTTATTATTAGATATTGATATAGAAGATTGGTCTAGGAAAGTGTATTAGCAAAATTGAGAAGAAACATATAATATTAATTATATTTTTGAATTGAACTCTTGAATTAGGTTCTAACTTATAACTAGTTAGTGGAACAGAGTTGTTTATATGAACCCTGTGTTTATTGGGCCAGCTTGTGAATCTATGTTGTTATATTAAGAGTGGTAGATGCACACTGTAGACAATTTTGTCAACAGTATGAATGGGCTGGCTTGACCAGGTCATTACTAGTGTCTCATAGAAAATTTACAAAGTAGCGGCTTGCTGCTGCGTTTTGTACGGTGAGTGAGATATCTGGAGACCCATATACCCCTCCCCTTCCCAATCTCTTAATTATCCCTTCCTTTTAAGGTTGGTAACATGCCTATCATTCTTCTAGTGATCACTTACTATCAGGTGACCTACTTGCTCGTTTGCCAGTCTATGCTATGAAAATAAATATTTCCTATGTTTAAAACTAATCACAGGAAATAGAATTTGTCTGTCACAGTACTCTTAGTAAGCAGAGCTGGAACCCAGTTTACTATAATGTATTATTTTCTGTTATTTGCATTTTTGGTTTGCAGTTTTATGGATTTTAATTACCTTTTTAAATCCAGAATTAGGCTTATTAGTCTTGATAAAAACGTTATTCCTATGGATGTAGGTCTATTCTCCTATTAATTACTATTGTGGACTCTGCAGCGACATCTGTGGATTTTTCATGAACATTATTTTAGAGCACGCGACGTTTAACAATAAAGTATGTACAAAGGTAAGAGGGTGAAAGTAACGTACGTATCTGGTACCTTATAAGTACCTACTTTAATTATTTTGTTAGCTATATTATACAACATGTCACATTCCATGAAAATAACCCTGATTTAATAGGTACCTCTCTTTGCCGGTAGATGTCTCTACATGTCCTATAACAAATTAATTCCTCTAACTTTGCTGTGAGTGCATCTGTTTGTGGCATCGTAACGCTTAAACTAATGGAAAGATTTGAATCGATTTTTTTGTTTGATTGGTAATTTAAGCGAGATTCTACCGGGGGTTTGTATAAAGTACTCGTTACTACTTATTTAATATTGTAGGTAATTGCATGTGTGTTTTGAGTGATAGAGCCAAGCTGTGGACACTTGTTTACAGCATGAATGGGCCGACTCGACCGGGTTCTTACCACTGTCATAGAAAACCAACGTGAAGTAGCGCCAAGCGGTTTGCTGCTGTTTTTACGGTGTGTGAATACCCAGAATCCTTAACCCCCTCCCTTACTAATAGTTTAATTAATTATCCTTTTCCCCTAAGGTCGGCAACGCGTCCAAGATTCTTCTCGTATTGTGAACATGGGCGGTGGTGATCACTTACCATCAGGTGATGCATATGCTCGTTTGCCGGCCTATGCTATATAAAAAATGTACACGGATATAAAAATAGATGATTGAAAATGTTATTTCCATAAACATGATAAATACACATAAATAAGATCATGCTTGTAATCGCGAAGGGGTAGGTAAGGACGCAACTAGTCAACTTTTCTTAGATTTTATTTCCGCTGCATGATGTGATAGGTGACGAGCCTATCTTCATGATGGGGATAAATTCCAATGCCAGGTAACAGCTCCTGTTTTTTTTATTTAAAAGCAAACACGGAAGATTGCGAGCTGATCGATTTGGGGACCCAGGTTTCGGTTTCTCACCCTAAGTAAGCAGCCGCAATATCAATGAGGTAATATTTTTTTTTCTATTTCCGTTAATGGAGGAGAAATCAGAACCTCAATTAACCAAATCTATTTGACAGCCTCTTTGACGCAGTGGGCGGGTAGCCGGTTGCGAAAGGAGGGCTGCGGATTCGATTCCCGCATAAAGACAAATTGTTGTATGATCCACAATTTTTTTTCTTAATTGAATGACGAGACGAGCAAGTTACTCGACTGGTAATAAGCGCCACGCCTGTCCATAAACAGAAGCAGCACCACACAAAACCTTGAATTACAAAGCACTGCATAGCACTGAACTGCGCTCGTCACGCCGAGACACATGATGCTATGTCTCATAATTCTCAGTAATTTCACTGGCTTCGATGTCCTTGAAAACGTTTAACAAAAGTGCTTACACACTGTTGTATGGCGGTAGAAATACACAAAGCGGTGACACTAACCCAGACGGCCTCTCGCATATTACTACATGCGTTTCCTATATTTGTTTCGGGTCTGGGTGTTGTGAGACAACGAGCAACGCGGGGACTACACTTTACTACTTAGTTTTGGCATTTAGAGGTCCATATAAGTCCCAGGCTTTGGGCCAGTGTCCAGGGTACCCATAGAAAGAAGATACTGCATAGTATACTTTTATTTTGTACAGTATCTTAGATCCAACTCATGAAAGTGACATTAGAATAACAAATTTAGAGGTGGATGGATTTGGTTGCCTTTCTGGATTTTTTTTATGTATTCTGAGTTGGGGAGCCAACCAAATTGAATAAGTAATTCATGATTACGTTGACGCAAAATATTGCAATCTGGGTAAGTGTATTCTCACAATCCCAAAATCCGCCCCTGGATACTGCTCTCGAGACAGTACCGGAGTAACCACGTAGCAAGATTAGCAATTGCCACGGGCCCTGCGCGAAAGGGACCGCATATTTAAAGCCCCTATCTCTGCCTGAGCGTATTTTTTTGAGTGAAACTTATTAAGATGTATATTGAGTTTACTTGATGTTACAAACGTGAAACGTTATAAATTTTCTTACCTATTCCTAAAAATATACTTTATATTAAACATGAACTATGAAATATGTATTGAAAAACTAATTTGTGTATTATCATCAGTTATCAATTGTTAGTTTCTTATCAAAATTATTCTAAATTGCCAGGAAATCTCATCTCTGGTTTTTTGTACTTGTCAGAGCCTAGCAGGCAGTAGTTTAGTACTACTAATAATTTACTAGACTATTCATTATCCACAAAATTATAACCTATAGATCGCAAATAAACGTATTTAGTATTGAATTTTTTTACCACTTTATACTCGAGAACCCATATCAAATCAAATCAAATCATTTATTGAATCAGTAAAATATCAAACATCATTTAGATTCAGTCAAATTTTAACTCTACCGCCAGTTCGGAATGCTGATTCGTTAGAGAAGACCGGGCAAGAAACTCTAACGTTGCTCTTTTCTAACCTTATTACAATATATATTAGCACTACATACATTGAAGTATCATTTATTTGAGTTAGAGCAGCTCAATTTATGCAATAATTTATTTAGCAAATCAAGGGCTCTTTGAAAGAATTTGCTACGGGCCCCGCGCTTGCTTAATCCGGCACTGCCTCGAGATCTGTTTACTTACAAGGATGTCAAGAAATAAAAACACTGTAATATTTAATTATTTATTAAGCTAATTAAAAGGTAGTTATTGCATATATTTATCTTTAATCTTAATCGTATTATGATGTTTTAAATTTATTGGACAATATTGGTCAGAATTCATAGTTTCTAATATTATCGCGTTCTTTAATCTGTGGAATAGGCAGAAATACTTTGTATTGAGTTTACACAAATATGGAAATTGCATGAAATAGACATAAAAATTACTAGAAACATGAAGTCAGAGAAAAGTTGCAGGCAACTGCACTTCTATTATCATTTTGAGGTTAATTTTTGTTTGTTTGAGTTCACATCTCTCTTTTTATTATAGCACAGATATCACAGGACTTCGCGGAAGAGAGATTGGTATTTAATAGTGAAATAGCGATACAAAGTTGCGTTCAAAAAGGTATTAGAAGTGTTGCCTCCAACTTTATTTTAGTTTGTACCTAGTTACAACGAACGCTGCGCAAATGAAAATTGGGCGCCATGCGTTGCGGCACAGCACCGAAACTGTATCCGTCGGTCTATATTCCATAATGTCGCTCCCACACCGGTGTTATAAAATGTTTACAAACATTTTCTAACATTAAATATTTACTAACATTATCTAACATTGTGATACAATGTTATCAAATGTTTGTTAACAAATGTTTAATAATGTTTGTAAACATTTTATAACAGCGGTGTGGCAGCACCATAACAGTATTGTGGTGGTGCAACTCATACGTACGTTAGTTTTTAGTAGGTATATTTATGTAATATTTCTGTAATCGAAAATATAAATAAATTGTGAAATATTCAATGTTATAGTTTAATAAATCGAACATTAACTTTATATATTACACAATAAATATGAATTCTGTCTTCCCTGTTCATTAAGCACTGCGGCTAACCGCAGCCAGTTTCACTGAACTTTATTTTCTATATAAAATGTATATACAGCGTGGCGCGGCGCGGCGTGACAGACAGTAATTGTTTCTTGCATGACATTTTCAACTTATTCAAATTGCATAAAGTTGAACATATTATTATCCAGAATCGATGTATCCAGAGTTATTATTTTTTGTCTGTCGGTTTAGTTGTAGGGAAGATAATTCAAACGATATTTCTTCTGCAATAACTATATAATTAAGTATAAATTTAGGCGCGTGTGAAAGTAATTTAAAATAACATCGAGTTCATTCACATGACCTTATTTCTATACTTTAAAGCTGTCTTCTTATTTTACGCAAAATATATCATAAACAACCGGCAAAATATCACATACCATTTAATATACAATACAAAGTGTATTTAATTACTGTATGATGTGCAAAAATTGAGAATTTTTTGGTATATGTTACCCGCTACAAAATTATTTGAGCTTCTATTTTAAACCTTATAAACTTACCTACTATATCGATTTGACGTCGCTTAGTCAATGATACCACAGAACGAATATATCCTAACACTAGCTTTTGCTCGCGGTTCCGCCCGCGTGAACAGCATTTTCCGGGATAAAAGTAACCTGTAACCGTCTCCAGAGTCCCATCTATCCCTGTAGATAAATTCATCAAAGTCGGTTCAGTGATTTAGGCGTGAAAGCGTAACAAACAAACTCACTTTCGCACTAACTTTCACCCCCCTTTTCATCTCTTATTAACTAAAATTTCCAAAATTCCTGAAACACGTATTTATTTGTTTTACGTCAATAACCGAAATACAAAATTTTGTTTATGTAACTTTCAAAATGACGGACTTTCATACATATTATCATCCCCTATTTTGACCCCTTTGGGGTGGAATTTTCTAAAATCCTTTCTTAGTGGGTGCCTATATAACAAAATGCATATACAGTCCGAATTTCATACTTGTAGCCTTGATAGTTTGCGCTCGGCGATGATGAATCAGTCAGTCAGTCAGGACATGTTATTTTATAAGTATAGATTCCCGGAAAAACAAAAAAACAGATTATTATTAGGTTTCTCTCCATTTTATTTGTCTGAATTTAAAATAATTTTCTAACGAGTAACCTTTTGGCAATATCGAATTATTTACAATCAGAATGTGTAGAATATGTCTTACAAAGAGTTTCACTGCAGAAGTCTTAAGATTTGGCAAAATTCTTTTACTTATTATAACTATTAACATTTATTATCTGGCCAAATACATATATTATCCGTAGGTAATTTTATGTTTTGAAGTCTAATTTCCACAAGTAGATATTTTGAAAGGATTCATAAATTACACATAATTAAAATTTATTAATGTGTTATTGATACAAATGATATAGGTATCTATCTAATAATTATTACTATCATATTTAATAAACTAATGTAATTTTCATTAAAGTTCTAACACCGTGCAAGACAGCATTTAATAAATATATGTAAGTAATCCTAAATGAGCAAAAATGTTTTGAAAAAAAAACTGCTGTTGGTTCCCACCAATTTATTTGAAACAAGTACCTTACCGGAGCCTGATAATGTTGTAGGTACCCGAATGGATATCAAATACAGTACACATTATGAAGAACCCGCCATAGTGGTTCGTTTAGACAACTCACGTTCAGGGGCAGTAGTGTATATGCAGTAACTTCAAGCCGGCATAATTCTGCTGACCGTAGAGGAACGCAATGTTCCTTGTATTTAATGTCAACCTCGTTATATTTGGGATGCACTATACTTAACGTCAAGTTCAATGTAGTCTACTTACGGTAGCAGGATAAAAAATACTATCCATTTCTGGTGCTGCTTTTATAAAAGTTTACAAGAAGCACTTTAATATTCAATAATTCATTACACTGTGTTTGAAATTCATTGGTTATTGGTGGTTAAAATTTGGTGGAAATTAATTTATCAGGCTTAATTTGCATAGTTCGTTAATTGGACTTGAAATTTCGTTATTCAGTTTCGTTTGAGTAGAAATATTCAATTAAAGTAAATAAAGACGGACAGTAAATTTGACATTTTTAAGACACTTAAATGCTAATGACAAATATATTTCACTTTGTGATCTCGATGTTTTATTTTAAAATATAAGACCAATATCCAGTTTAGAAAACTGTCGATAGGCCACTTAAAACTCAGTGTTAGAACTTCAATCTACTTCAAAAACACTGTTACCTATAATATCTACTGTAGAATGATCCCCCACGTTCATATACAATAATAAACTAAGATAAATTGACCTAACTACGCATGACAGCCTATATCTACTATCAATTCCGTTTGGAAACTAAATTAACGTTGTATCCGTGACCAGTTCATACATTATATGTATATGTTCATACATTATATTATTATGATCAAATTTCATCATAAAGATATGCTTTTATTGGATATTAATTATTGTATCAGCTATTCTGTTGTCTCGCACAAAACTTATTTTTTTAGTAATTAAAAGGACAACTTGAATTTAAAACAGGACTAAAATGTTAATTAGTTTAGTAGAGTGTTAAAAGAATAGCTACCAATTACGTTTTTTTTACCGAGACTTATTAGGTATTTCTAAAATCTATCGATGGGTAAAGTACTTGACTTCTTCCGCATATGTATTTATTCAAAATATGTTAAGTTATACACCTGTTCATTATTTAATTCGGCCCAAAATTAATGTAAATAATAATATGTTACATATATAAAACATTTTGTATGTCAGTTGCAAAACTCTACCTCCATATAGATAATAACACTCAGCATTCCAAATGTTGACTAACACAACTCCTTTTTCTTATATGTTAACTTAATAATAAACTTTATGCTGACACAATAAAACTGAAACCGCATAAACAGTCCATTACAGACCGCGAATCTTCAGCCCGCGGCAAGTTTGCCGAGCGCACACTTAATTCAATCTTTAAGTAAACTACTTTTACCTAACTCACGAATACAACGCTGAGGAGACAACATTGAAGCAATCTCGTTGAGTGAAAATCTCATTTATTGGAAGCCAGAATTCATTGAGACACTTTTTGTCCAATCAGTGGTTATTGACTTAAAGAATGATAAATAAGGGTAAAGGAGATTGAATATCAATAGCTTTTTTTTATTTTTTATAGAATAGGCCGGCAAACGAGCAAGTGGGTCACCTGATGGGAAGTGATTTCCACCGCCCATGTACACCCACCACCAGAAGAATCATGGGCTAAAGCTATAAGCTAAAATTAAATATTGTGACTTGTGACCCGATTAGACTAAAACCAAATTATGTGATTTTCAGTTGCCAGGTTTTGGTTCAAAGACAACCTTATTGCATGACAAACTTGGCTCCCAAACTAAAATAAGACAAGTCCGTTTGATACGATCGAACGGAGTAAACTATTTTTAAATCGAAATTTACTTGGTAACAACAAAATAGACACAATTATTGTGGGTTTAGATGAATTGTATATGGCACTATTTGGATTAGGTTAACTTTTTTAAAATTCATGTGTCTATGGTAACTGAAATTGCTTCAATATTTTTATCCTATATTTCACAAATTTTTACTGATTACATCTAAATAGCAGATGATATGATATCAATATTAATTAAAGCTATAAATTCGAAACGTGACTAGCTAATTTAAATCGTGAAGAAAGTGCTAGGCACGGTGTTGTTGCGATATATCTTAAAATTAATGATATTCAATATTTATAAACGACGAGAAAAATAAAAATCTCTATGTTAAAGTCTGATAATTTATGTGTCAGCTAAAAGCTACCAATGTGTAAGATAATCTTTTTTCTGGCAACATTTTGGAATACACTAGTGTCGCTATTTTTAAATTGGCGAGATAGAGAGAATACTTATAAATACTTCCATAAAATAATCTCTTTATCCATAGTCGTGTAAAACTACAGAAAATTATAAGTCCTAGTGTATTCTATATATTTACTATACGCTAATTACACATACAACATTTAAATAAATTAAAACAAGTAAATTGAAACACAACACGACTACTTGGTTACATAAAATTGGTCCGAAATATTCATATTTCGTTATTCAAAGCATTAATCGAGAATTGTCCATTTCTAATTCGGTAACAGAATGTTTACATTCCGATTCTAAGAAATAATTTAATTATTCAAGTCAAATTAATGTTATGACTTACCTCACTAATTTACCACGTATTCGTTATAGCATAGGTACAGTTAGGTATATTTATTTAACCAGTGTCGTTCAAGCTACGTATTTTAAATAAATATATTGAAATTGTAAAATTGTAATAACATCGATAATTATTTATTAACGTTTAGAACAAGAACCTCGTGTTTTAATTTGTGATCATAAATTACAATGCATTTCTATTTTCTTCTTAACAACTTCTTTGTTTGAACGCTGCACTGCTTCTATTCAGCAATAAAGTAACAAATATTTAACAACAAACATAGTATTTCCAATAAACTTAGGTAATCTCATAATATACAATGGTTTATTGAAATTAAGATATAACAATTAAACGGTATTTAAGTGGCTTTTTAAAATAAATCTGCATCGCTATATTGGATGTGGGTGCAGATAAAAAGCGCGAATGCCGGCGCAGCGAGGGTCTCTGCAGAGGATTCACCCGATTGCTCCCAGCGAATACATTATACACAAATTACGTTCTGTTGTATTGTTTCAATCATTGATGACATGTCGGAATTCAACTAAGATATAAGGCCTTAATTCTGACATTTGGTGTTAAAGGTATTGCCACATAAGATATATAAAGATACCACTGTTGGTGCTTTCAAAACGGATTATAAGGACATTGTCAGGACGTTAGTAATTACTAAATAAAAATAGGTTATTACTAAATCTCTAAATTATAAACGTACTAAGCAAATCGGATGTCCATCCGTGGGAATATTATAGAATTTTAAACTTTATAAGAGCTGTTGTTAAGTATTACAATAGATGTTTACTTACATACACATACTTTTTACATGAATGGCTGAAGAATATATTGTCCTATTTATAAATTAAATCTTTCTTCTTCTGTCTGGCATTATTCCGGCTTAGTGCCAGGGCCCTCCTTCCTACTTACACGAGCACCCTTAGCCTGTTTCTGACCATCCTCCGCCGCGCCGTGAGCCCATGGTCACTCATAACTCCCTCTAATACTCAGTCACTTTATAAGCCGATTGATACATCCATAAATATTTATTAATTAGCATAATGACTATTTTTTTTTAAATCATTTTTTATATCAATATTCATTTTATGGATATGAAATTCCAAAAATGGATTTTTTTCATAATTTAAGCTTTCGAGCGACCCTTTCACATTCGATGACACCCTTTGAAACCTGTATCGATAGCAACCTCTATACAAACGAAACACCCCTTAACTAGGACACGCTTCAGCAAGTCACTTATCGAGATTAGCTGTTGTGTAGGAAATTACTGCATAAAAATTATTATTAGGTGATAGATTTCTCGTTAGTTATATCAAGTGGCGTATATAGCATGGGTGGCTCCCGGGGCGGATTCTATTTGGGGGTCACCCTAAAAATTAAAACTTTACGTGATATTTTTAATGCATTTTAACGGATTTCAAAAATGGAGTACTTAGGTTCCTAAGTTTTGGGTATTTATTTCGGGTCGGGTGTCCGTCCGGTGACACCCGGGGCGGACCACCCTCCCCTCACCCTAGCTACGCTACTGGATTTACTACCGCTTTGTCCATTTCTGACAGCAAGAACCACTGTGTAAGCACTGGTATGTTCCGGTTTGAAGAACATTGAAATCAGTGAAATTGCGGGACATTGTCGGAATTATCATCTCATGTATCTCATATTTGACAGCCTTCGTGGCGAAGTGGACAAGTAGCCGTCTGTGAGGCGAGAGGCTGCGGGTTCGATCGCCGCACCGAGACAAATATTTGTGTGATCCACAAATATTATTTGCGTCTGGGTGTTGTGAGACCGAAAGTCTCTCGTAGTTCCTGATACCCACGACACAAGACTCGTATCTTACTGTGTGTGACTGTTTTAAAAAAAGTAAAAATGTATCGAGATGACGTCTGCAGTTTAGTGTCATGCAGTACATTGTTATTAAAGTTTTAAGTGGTGTTTCTGTTTATGGGCAGGTGTTTTGCTTACACTGGTGCTAAAACCTGCCATAGTGGCCCACCTTGTGTGGGTCGCGTTCCAGGGTCAGCCAGTGTATATCCGGTTCAGTAACTTGCTCATCCAGTCAATCAGGCGAATGAAACAAAAATCCAGTCGTGAATATAGTTGTTTTTGAAATGCGGCAACCGTATGCCATTATAATTTTATCGAGCGATTAATAAAGCGGCGTCGGTATGCAAAACTAGTAATAAAAATATTTTCACAAAGCCTTCACTTCACCTTGGCCAACCGTCCTTCACCATAAAATTGTACTATAAACATTAATAAGTACATCTGTTTTTGTTATAATAAAATTTATACGCCATAAATACGGCGTGTATCAGAAAGCTGAATTGATATAAACTTTAGTTTTTTTTATTTGATTGAATGACGAGACGAGCAAGACACTCGTCTGATGGTAAGCGTCACGCCTGCCGATAAACAGAAGCAACACTACACAGAGCTTTGAATTACAAAGCACTGCATGGCACTGAACTGCGCTCGTCATCCCGAGACATAAGATGTTAAGCCTTATAATGCCCAAGATTTGCGCCTCCGGATATCTCACTCACCGTACGAAACGCAGCAGCAAGCCGCTATTTTACGATTTTTCTGTTACAGTGGTAACGACCCGGTCGTACCGGCCCATTCATGTTGTAGACAAAACTATCTACAGCGTGGTTCAAAAAGAGATTCTAGACAAGTTGTTGGCAAAGCCCCTAAAAAGAGCGCACTTTTCTCGCGCGGTTAAGCAATCATAAAACAAAAAAACTAAAAATTAATACGCGAATATCCTGTAACAAATAGGTTCAGGTAATTATTTGCCTGCCCCTTAGATTGTAGTACATTGTATTCGTACCCGAATTATTTATAATATAAACCTCTGATACACGCGGTATGTGAAACCAAGTGATTTTTTGGTATTACATGGTAATAGCATTGCGTGTAGTTTATCCATCATAATATCAGGGGTGCTAAATCTCATTAATAAAAACTTCGTGATTTTTGTCATACCTTTTTATAGGTCAAACTTGACATCTGTGATAGCTGTGTTATAATTATTATTATCTTGATTGTGCTGGCATTTGCATTTATAATTTTGTTCTCTATCAGAAATATGTTTATAGTTACTCTCACTTTGTCATTATCGTTTGCTATAATTATTTAACACTAACTTTTTCGCGGCCCGATCTCATGAAAGTCTTTACTGAGTTTTCAAACTCACTGAGCAGAAAAGTCCCTATAATGACAATTTTAGTTAATAATGATACATTTTAGAACATTCGGTGATAATGTAGCTTAGTAGTGAAAGAATTTTCAATATCTGAATAGTACACAAAACATACATACATAGATTCACGCCTTAGCAGAGACAACGGACTTCCACCTGCTACGATCCTTACACACCTCTTTGGTCTCTTTCACTCTCATTATATTCTTCATGAATACAAAACACTCGCTTATCATTTCGCTCGGCTAGGACAGGGGATTCTAAAGCAATTTATTAAGAGCAATGAACCAAGCCGTGTTGTATCGCCGCGGTTGACCGTGGCCCAAATCTCCTCTTAATATAAGAGGGGATCTGAATATCCTAATCGGCGGATGTATATTAATCTCAGATCCTAAAACGTCTATCCGGTACAATTCTATTTAGAGTAGGTAGAACTCGGCAGAAGTTTAAAAATGGAACGGTACTCATTACAGCTAGAATCATGACAATAATTCCTAGATATACTCACAGAAAAGTTGGCCTTATAAATTCGCGAAAACAATTTGCTAGAGGCAACTTTTAACTCACTCGACAGCTGTATCATTTATAATTAAATGAGAACTAGCTAGAATTATTGTTGATTTAGTTATATCATTATTCTTCAGCCATTCACATAATAAAATAGGGTCTGCGCCCACTGGCAGCTTGGCCCTTAAACATTTAAAATAAAATGTTGCCAATTAATAAACGAAACTGATAATGGTAATTTTAGTTGGTTGGTGGTAAGGATAATTCATAACTTGAAATACGGAGTAAAGGCGAAGTTTCGAGTGTGTCTAGATATCATATACAGAATCCAACGGTGAATGTTGACCCAGTTGCAATTTCACTTAATTTTACGCTAAAATTAGTACGTAAAGTTCAGAGCTGTATGTGTACGAATCAGTAGTATTTTTGACGTAGTTATTCATAAGATACTTGATAAAATTTTCGCGCCAAATCCAATAATGGTTGCACTTGAAAATAAATCTCTCAGTTCAATCACGCTTATTAACTTCATACAAATCTAGCCACTGCGACAGCCAGTAATGATATCCCGGCCTTCAGTTCCAATGAGGGTCCGTGGTGAGGTGCTGAGGAGTTGCCTGACAGGATCAGGGCGCGGAGGCGTTGCCTCTCGCGGTACCTCGTGTCCTCACCGGGAGGGTCGAGGCATTCAAACTCACAGCATCGCTCGCCCACGCGGAAGTTTTTGCAGAACTGTGGGAGAGAAGTTGATTTTAATGTTTTTTTAATTGTTTTATCGCAGTTACAGATTAGGTTCGTTGTGAAATTGCCCTCATAAGTATATTAGTACCTGGGCGACCGAGCTTTGCTCGGGTGAAAAAAAAAAGTGTGCGTTCGGGACGCTCGACAGAAGTGATAACTTAAACTAATGTGGGTTAAAGTGAGAGCGGAAGGAGCCTGCCTACTGCTACCGTATGCGTGAGAGAAAGGGAAGCCAGACAGAGTGGCCCCTTAACGCGTTACGTTACGAAGTCCGGTCAAAGTCGTGTCAAAGTCATGTCAAAGTCGTGTCTAAGTCGTGTCAAAGTCGTGTCAAAGTCGTGTCAAAGTCCGGTCAAAGACGTGACAAAGTCGTGTCAAAGTTGTGTCAAAGTCGTGTCGAAGTCGTGTCGAAGTCGTGTCAAAGTTGTGTCAAAGTCGTGTCAAAGTCGTGTCAAAGTCGTTTCAAAGTCGTGTCAGAGTCGTGTCAAAGTCGTGTCGAAGTCGTGTCAAAGTCGTGTTGAAGTCGTGCCGAAGTCGTCCGGTCGAAGTCGTGTCAAAGTCGTGCCGAAGTCGTGTCAAAGTCGTGTCGAAGTCGTGTCGAAGTCGTGTCGAAGTCGTGTCGAAGTCGTGTTGAAGTCGTGTTGAAGTCGTGTCGAAGTCGTGTCGAAGTCGTGTTGAAGTTGTGCCGAAGTCGTCCGGTCGAAGTTCGGTCGAAGCCCGGTCGAAGTCCGGTCAATGTCCGGTCAAAGACATGTCAAAGTCGTGTCAAAGTCGTGTCATAGTCGTCGAAGTCCGGTCGAAGTCCGGTCAATGTCCGGTCAATGTTATGACAAAGTCGTGTCAAAGTCGTGTCAACGTCGTGTAACAGTCGTGTCAAAGTCGTGTCAAAGTCCGGTCAAAGTCGTGACAAAGTCGTGTCAAAGTCGTGTCGAAGTCGTGTCGAAGTCGTGTCGAAGTCGTGCCGAAGTCGTGTCAAAGTCGGGTCAAAGTCCTGACGAAGTCGTGTCAAAGTTGTGTCAAAGTCGTGTCAAAGTCGTGTCAGAGTCGTGTCAAAGTCGTGTCGAAGTCGTGTCAAAGTCGTGTTGAAGTCGTGCCGAAGTCGTCCGGTCGAAGTCGTGTCAAAGTCGTGTCAAAGTCGTGCCGACGTCGTGTCAAAGTCGTGCCGAAGTCGTGTCGAAGTCGTGTTGAAGTCGTGTCGAAGTCGTCCGGTCGAAGTCCGGTCGAAGCCCGGTCGAAGTCCGGTCGAAGCCCGGTCGAAGTCCGGTCAATGTCCGGTCAATGTTATGACAAAGTCGTGTCAAAGTCGTGTCAAAGTCGTGTCAAAGTCGTGTCAAAGTCGTGTCAAAGTCGTGTCAAAGTCGTGTCAAAGTCGTGTCAAAGTCGTGTCAAAGTCGTGTCAAAGTCGTGTCAAAGTCGTGTCAAAGTCGTGTCAAAGTCGTGTCAAAGTCGTGTCAAAGTCGTGTCAAAGTCGTGTCAAAGTCGTGTCAAAGTCGTGTCAAAGTCGTGTCAAAGTCGTGTCAAAGTCGTGTCAAAGTCGTGTCAACGTCGTGTCAACGTCGTGTCAAAGTCGTGTAACAGTCGTGTCAAAGTCACGTCAAAGTCGTGTCAAAGTTGTGCCGAAGTCGTGTCAAAGTCGTGTCAAAGTCGTGTCAAAGTCGCGTCAAAGTCGTGTCAAAGTCGTGTCGAAGTCGTGTCGAAGTCGTGTCGAAGTCGTGCCGAAGTCGTGCCGAAGTCGTGTCAAAGTCGTGTCTTAGAAATTACCAATGTTCCAGGGAGATCGGCTAACGCTGGCTGGTCAATGGACCGCTCGCGTTAAGGAACGTTTCGGTTCACCCTCCCATAAGAAGTTATCACTTCAAAAAAAAAACAAAATGACATTTTCTAAAAATGATTCCTAGCTAGATCGATTTATCGCCCCCGAAACCCCCTATATACTAAATTTCATGAAAATCGTTGGAGCCGATTCCGAGATTCCAATTATATATATACAAGAATTGCTCATTTAAAGATATAAGATTAGCATTGTGTAAAGGTTAGTTTGTATCAAGAGTATATGATATGACGTATCTGAGTGGTAGAGCCACGCTGTAAACAGTTTTGTCTACATCATAAATAGGACGGCTCGGATTGTTACCACTGTCTCAAAGAAAATAGACGTGAAATAGCAGCTTCCTGTTGTGTTTCGTATGGTAAGTATATCTGGAGGCCCAACTCCTCACATTCCCAATCCCTTAATTTTTCCTTTCCTTTAGGTCGGGAGTGCATCCATACCGAGGTATCTTTAGATCGGGAACGCATCCATGATTATTGAGTTACTGTGGATGTTCATGGGCGGTGGAGATCACTTACCATCAGGTGACTCACTTGCTCGTTTGTCGGCCTCTGCTGTTAAAAACACTTAAGCCGCAAAGAACTTATTGCAGTATATACGTATTTTGAAGTCGATTTTTGAGGACTTATAATTGGACTCAGTTACCTACGCAAAAAGAAACCAACCAGTAGTATAAAACAAAATTTGTATCTCCATTTAAACTTGCTGTGGGTTGGTTCCTTTTTGCGCAACTATGTTCAATCATGAGAGGCCGATTAAGAAATTAAAGAATATATAGCAATGTACCACTTTAAAGATCTCTAAATAAAGAAGATGAGTTAATGTTGACTCACCAGCATTCTACCAGCGTCTGATACCCAAACTATAAAGTCCCTCATTTGAATGCTAATTGCCAGGCAGATTAAGAAGAATTAGTCAAGGTACTCACGTAAGGCGGGTCGCAGTATATCGCCTTGCACCACATGGGGTTGGAGTGGTAGCAGACACACAGCGAGCAAACTCCTGGCCCTGGCACGTACAGCAATCCGTGGGGTATCGTCTTCCCTTCCCAATCTATGCATTCTTCCTCCACGCATGCTGGAGAAAAATCAATGTTAATTGCTTTTAAGTGTATTATATAATTATTTATACTGGAGAGGCCGGCGGTAGAGTGGGCGAGTAGCCGGCTGTGAAACGAGAAGCCGTTGGTCCGATTCCCGCGACAAATGTTTGTGTGATCCACAAATATCTGTTTCGGGTCTTAGTGTTTTCTCCCCAGAAGGGGGGGTTGACGCGAGGAAGGGAGCCAGTCGTAAAAACTACAAGCCAAATCTTTCTGTAACTTGTGTTAAAAAGATGTTGTGCCGACCCCACTGCGAGTGGGATAAGGGCTGGTGGAAGGAAGGAAAGGTATGCAATAAAAATACAATAAGACAGTGTAACTGGATAAGTATAACAGTTGTTCATTATTCAAATTGTTTTGTAATACAAATACTTAATACATTCTTGGAACACATGTATTGGGTTCCAATTACAAATACTTTTTGGTAAATACTGTTATTTATATTTTGATTGTAACCTGTTTTGTGTGTTAAATAAATAAATAAAATAAAATTGATAATTTTAATAAACTTTAGAATATAATAGCCAAACTTTTTGAAAGACTAAATTAATATTCCATTTGGCATAGTTCGATTTGATTGCTTTGCAATAAACATTTTAAAGTCCCTTAATTCTAAAAGAGTTGCGAAAATTAATAAACTTTCTAGAAACGGGTGGCAACGTGGAACGGTGGTTGTTATAAACTTTGGCAACAATTTAAAATGTTTTTTTTAAAAACGTCTGTGTTGGTTCAGAAAGTTTTCTATCTTATTACGTAGGTATATAATGAAAACAAGTGAAACAGACTAGTCTTTGTAAATTAGGTTTGTTACGAACGTTTTTAAGATTGCAGATGGTTTGTATCAATCTGTTTTTTTTTATCATCATCTCTATGTGTATAGTTATCTATATAATACATAATTAACTGACTTGTGATTTATCACCGCCCAGACTAAAGCTAATGAAATCGGCAATTTTCAAATTTGCTCCTTAAGGGGAGATAGAGTGGGTGACAAAAATTGTATCGTAAAACTGCTCTTTATCCTAGAAGTGACTCACGCGGGCAAAACCGCGAGCTATCGACAACAAATAAAGAACATAAAGCAGTCGGTTTTAAATGTATTGTGGGTCAATCATTGAACGCCCCATAACAGAAATATTTTTTTAGTTTATTGCAGTGACACAGTATAAAGTCGTGGGCAGTTATAACCCGTAAATGTGCTCGTATTTTTATTTAAAAATAACTTTAAATATTTATAATAAAATGGTGTAGGTGTTATTGTGCCGTGTGCGTCTGACGGTACTTTTTCAACTTCATAATTTATGAGTTTTAAAATGTCTCGTGTGTATTTTGGCCACGCCATAATGCGTGGTTCGTACTCATTGTCAAAATTAGAATGGCCAGTAACAGCTGTAAAACGGGCCATTACAGATTTGTAATAAAGTTGCCAGACTAAATTATTAAAATGATTCCATTTTACATAAAGTGAAATTATACGTATTATATTATGCTTATACATTTATATTTTAAGAGCTCTATTTATGCCTACTGGCCCACTGTTGGGCATGGGCCTCTTCTACTAATGAGAGGAGTAAAACCTAATCCACCACGATGGCCGGTGTCCTAAACCGGATTGGTAGAAGCGATCACATGGTGGTAGGATATTCATACCCGCCCGGATAGCGACCACCGTACACGTGGTGTTAAAACCTGCCATAGTGACCCACACACCTTATGTGGATCGCGTTCCAGGATCACCCAGTGTAGGGGCTTGCGACATGACTTGATGGTTGGTTGATGCGTGTATAGGGGTACATCATACAATCATATAAGCATGATTCGTGGTGAGTTATGTAAGTTTCGTCACGGCGTTTTCCTTCGCCAATTAACAATGAAAACGCGCATAATTTCGAAAAGTGAGAGGCGTGAGCTTCAAGGACTGGGTTCGAACCCGCGATTTTCGTTTCGCCAGTCCATGCCCCGCTAGACTATCGCTGATTATTTACGTCTGTAAATGTAAGTATATAAGTAAATTAGTTCATTATTAAAATAGCCTCTAACGTTGCCTGAAGCCGTATAAATAAATGTTCCCTTGAAGAATTGAGTGACGATTCATTATTGACTTAGGCTCTCTGATTTCATAGGTCACAGGCTTCACTAGGTTAACCTGTGTCGTGGGTATCAGAAACTACGAGGAACTTGCGGTCCCGCAATATCCAGACCCGAAACAAATGTTTATGGATCACATAAAAATTGATCTAGTTGCGGGAATCGAAACCATGGCCTCTCGCTTCATAGCCGACTACTCACTACGCCACGGGGGCTGTGGAAATAGACCTAACTATTTTAATGTAGGCGTTCACACATTCGATTAATAATAATAATAATAAATTCACCCAACAGTCACATACATAGTCCTGACCCCATAATAAGATACGAGTCTTGTGTCGTGGGTATCAGGAACTACGAGACTTTCGTTCTCACAACACCCAGACCCCGAAACAAATATTTGTGAATTACACAAACATTTGTCTCGGTGCGGGCATCGAACCCGCGGCCTCTCGCTTCACAGCCGGCTATTCTCCCGCTGCGCCACGGCGGCTGTCAATTCTACGAGAATCGTAAGTATTTTTTTTCTATAAGCGTAGACCGGCAAACGAACAAGTGCGTGTTAAATGTTCTCCACCAATAAACAGAAGCAACACCACATATAACTTTGAATTATAAAACACTGCATGGCACTGAACTACGCTCATCACCCCGAGACATAAGATATTGTCTCATAAGTCCCAGTAATTCACTGGCTTCATGCCCTTCAAACAGAAACACAAAACTGCTTACATATTGTTGTTTGGCGTCAGAAATAGACTAAGCGGTGGAACCAAACCTGACGGCCTCTCGCATACGAGTAACCTACCACCTTTCTTTTAGTTATCTATTTCGAGACTGGGTGTTATGAGACCAAAAGTCCCTCGTGCAGTGTTAACTAGTGTTTACCTTAGTAAGACCAAAAGTTCCTCGTACTAGTGTTTACCTTAGAGCTCTAGCGAATGACCCAAGTAGAACCCGTGACCCTGCACTTGACCACCCGAGGGCAGTGGGTTATCCGGCCCTACGTAACTTGGCATCGAGCCCACTCACGTGTCGCACACTAATAACATTACACACGTTCTCGTGACGTATAACTCAGAAATCATTCCAGTTTGTGTTCATCTTTCGTTCTGTGGCCATTAAATCTACTGTCAGTGTGTTTTACGTGTTTGTTCTCGATGAAACATCATTGTTTGGTTACACTTCAAAGGAAAAGAATATTGACGTCATTATATGCTTTTTAATGGTGTTTAGGTTTAAGAAATTTATTTCTCATAAAAGAATAACATTCACTTACATGAGAAACATATTTAACTAAGTAAACTTAACTACAAAGACGTTGAACACTTAAAATTTTAACAATTTGAGGGTACATTACAGATATATTCCAAACAATAATGGTGTTATGAGTTTTAGTCTCCATCAAAATGTGGAATGCTATGAATTAGAGCATTTTTTCTAGCTGAGGGTGTGTAGCATCGACGCTCCTAAACGAATGGACATAGATTCGATATTATTAGATAATATATTTGAAAATTACCTAAATGGTGCTGTATGCTAGTAGTGAGCTATGAGCGAGGGGCCGCGGGTTCCATTCCCGCACTGAGACAAAGGTTTGTGTGATCCACAAATATTTTTATCGGGTCTAGGTATGCGCGGAGTCTGGAATTTGTGTCCGATATGGCGATAGGCTCGCCCACTATCACATCATGTGACGGAGATACGCTCGGCGAAATGTGGGTGTACTTGTTACATCTGCCTACCCCTACGGGGATTAAAGGCAGTGCATATACTATATTAATGATATAAAATTACCAAGACACGTACAAAACTAAGTCAATAATCACGTACGTAAGTAGACCAGTATGTCTTATCCAATAATAGTCGGTACAAACGCGTGCCCACTATTTCGTGAACAGCCTTGGCCCTTCGTCTGAAGGCTGACCTTGGTTCCAATAAATATTTTAACAGATATTCACGGAGGATCTGTTTTGTTTAAATATTCGCTTGACAGGAGCGGATTTGAACGCACATCCATCAGTCTCAACCCACGTTGAAATTAACATTGGTTTTTGTTTTTTTTTTTTATCCAAGCACGTCAAAGTGACTGCATTTTAGTGCAGTCACTTCAATGTCTTAATCATTCCAATCATTTAAAAAATACCTTAAACTTAAAAATCTATTTATAATCCAGAATCCTTTTTTTATAGACTAGGGGCTAAAACGAGCAATCACCTGCTGGTAAGTGACCACCGTCGCCCATCCACACCCGAAATAGCAAAGGAATCGTCGGTGCGTGGCCGGAAAAATCACGCGGCGTTTACTATTCCATATAGGGCTTCCCGTTTGTCCCACTTATCATGATATTTTAACCTTTATATGAGACGATCCTCGAGGTAACCCTATCTTATACAAAGATAACATACATAAAAAAAATATAATCGCGAGCCCCATCCTTTTTTAAGTAATTTAATACAGCATTAATTGAGGACCCCTGTAGTACAAGGTGGTAAGTCTTTTGTATGCGAGAGGTCTGGATTGGTACTGTCGCTTTGTCTATTTCTGCCGCCAAACAACTGTTGTGTTTCGGTTTAGAGGACATTGAAGCCAGTTAAATTACTGGGCATTATGAGACTTTACATCTTATGTCTTGGCGTGACGCGCGCAGTTCAGTGTCTTGCAGTGCTTTGTAATTCAAAGTTCTGTGTGGTGTTGCTTCTGTTTATGGGCAGGCGTGGCACTTACCTACTATCAGTTGAGCAACTTGCTCGTCTCGTCATTCAATGAAATCTATACTTCTATACTAATATAATAAAGCTGTAGAGTTTGATTGTTTGTTTGTTTGAACGCGCTAATCTCAGGAACTACTGGTTCGAATTAAAAAAATTCTTTTTGTGTTGGATAGTCCATTTATCGAGGAAGGCTTTAGGCTATATAACATTACGCTGCGACCATTAGGAGCAAAGCATGAGTGAAAAATGTTGCAAAAACGGGGAAAATTATTTATATTTGAAGGCTTCCGTTGCTATGGTAATCAAATTTGGTCGGAATTAATGCATTATTGTCAATTTATAAAGAAGAAATATTTGTATTTTTGTATGTAACGAATTAACTTAAAAACTACTGGACTGATTTGAAAAATTCTTCCACCATTAGAATCCTATATTATCCCTGATAAACATAGGCTACTTTTTATGCCGGAAAAAGTAGATCACGCGTGCGGAGCCGCTCGGAAAAGCTAGTACAAAATAAAATTGTTTAAAAACTTTGACGCTATTTTCTCGAAACCACAATTTTTGACTTACTGCCATGTCAGTTACTGTAGCCCTGTAGTAACAGTCCGGCCCTGTTTGATAGCTCGAAATTACCATGTATCTTTGATAGGGACGCAAATGGCGTTTGTACGGACTTGTACAAACCATCGTACAAACGTGTTTCCTGAATACTAAGCACAATATCACGTGTATTTTTAACAAGGCTTCTTGTTATATCCGTGGAATATTGGTACGTTGGAATTATTCATTTTCAAGGATTTCAGACGCGGTGGGCATATATTTGAGGTTATGGCAGTTGCTTGTAATAAGCGTTAAAGCCAGTTGTAGCCAATTTTGTCTTTTCTAAAGCAGACTGCCATACAAGATGGTCCCTCGTATGCGAGAGGCCGTCTGGGTTGGTATCACCGCGTCGTCTATTTATGTCGCCAAGCAACAGTGTCTAAGCACTGTTGTGTTTCGATTTGAAGGACTTGAAGCCAGTGAAATTACTGGGCATAATGAGACTGTAGGCAGTTTTCCTACGCTAAGTACTATTTTAATTAGGTATATCTTTTAGAGTTATATATAAAAATAAATAAATACACCCAACAGTCACATAAATAGTCCTGACCCCACAGTAAGAAACGAGTCTTGTGTCGTGGGTATCAGGAACTACGAGAGACTTTCGGTCTCACAACACCCAGACCCCGAAACAAATATTTGAGGATCACACAAATATTTGTCTGTGTGCCCCGCATCGAACCCGCAGCCTCTCGCTTCACAGCCGGCTACTCGCCCGCTGCGCCACGACGGCTGGAAATAATAACACACATTTAGTGAATTGCTTTATTGATTACATTTAAAAGATTAATTTTATATGTAGGACGTACCGACGAACTGACGGGATGACAAACGGACGACGCAGCCATTTGTATAAAACCGTAAAACGATGGCATTACTCACTCACTCACTCACGCCTGTAAACCCCGAAGGGGTAGGCAGAGGTATAACCAGTACAACATTTCGCCAAGCGTATCTCCGACCCATGATGTGATAGCGGGCGAGCGTATCGCCATACCAGGCACAATTCCAGACTCCGGGCTGATACAGAGCATTTCGTGATTGAAAAAACCCAATATCACTTTACCCGACCCGTGGATCGAACCCGAAGCCTCTGCTCAGCAGTCGTACCGCGTACGCAATACAACTATGTAGGTACGCCATCGAGGCAGTCAATACTATAGGCATACAATAATGCAATAAAATTATAATGAGCGGTCAGCCGCAATATATCTATGGGAGCTTCACATCTGGGTAAAGCAAGCTTGCGTTATTTTAAATTATAGTTTGTCATAACCACATTGCACCTGTGCCTACCCCTTCCGGGATTACAGGCGTCAGTGCGTATGTAGGCAGTGTTTAATTTAGCTCTGTGATTGTTGACAGTCTTACGGGAACCGCAGTTGGCACTTTATGCAATGAACGAAAAAATATCAATGAAAAATACACATTTTACATGCACTAACGCGACGGTCGGTTGCGGGTTTGTATAGAATAGAATTATCTTCTTTATCTATATACAGGGTTATTTTTAAAACACTGACAACCTCGTAGGGCCATATTGCTGACCCCATAAGGAACAACTTTTGTTCTACGAGTTTGGACATAACTCAATACATAAGAAAAAAAATAATTTTACAAGTTTTTGTTGTGTAGTGTTTGTGTTCGTACGTCTACACTCTACGTTTCAGTCATAACGAACGACCCGACGCACGCTCGCGCGCGTGCAATAGTGAAATCAGCTGACGGCTGGGTGTAGGTATTATCGATCGACACGGCGCGGCCGGTCATTGAACTGACGCGCGCGCCCGCGTGTATTACGTAATGCGTGCAGAGCGTAGGCAACATTCAAGACGGAAATTAAATTCATAATTATTTTTGTATGAGAATAAAATCTAACAAATTATGAAAAGTCGTAGAACAAAAGTAGTAGAAAATGACCTTAGGAATCTACTCCTGCGAGGTTGTCAGTGTTTTAAAAATAACCCTGTATATATAAAAATGAATGTTTTGTCTGTATGTCCTTTATAGAATCGTAAACTATACATTTGATCATGTGATGATCTTTACCAAGTTGTTGTGCATGAGCCCACGAAGGTTTCTAAGTTGGTGCGACCAATTATCGACAGAAAGCGCCACTGTTAGGCTACTTTTATCCCGGAAAAAGCAGGCAGAGCCGCGAGGGGCACCTAGTTTCCTATAATTTTTCACTGTTTTTGGAGTGATTGCTTTATTTAGATCGAAATTAATTAATAGTAGTCACTAACCGGAATTCAATCCTACGTTCAATTCAGTTTCGCTCTAAAACGGCTCAAACAAAATAGAACTAGTATAATGTTAGAAAATATATGGCATTGATGAAAGTTTTATTTTATTTTCTACATTATGAGAAACCCACGACAAAAACAATTCGCACACTAACATACGTTTGGTTATTATTGGGTGTATAAAAACTCACACAAAAATGATTGAGCAAACGTTTTGTTTTCTAAGTTACGTGTATATTAATTGTTAATTATCGCTTGCTTTAACGCTGAAGGAAACATCGTGAGGAAACCTGCATACCTGAGAACTCGATAAGATTTTCGAAAGGTATGTGAAGTCTACCAACCCACATTAGGCCAGCGTGGTGGCATAAGGCCTAACCCCTCTCATTCAGTAGAGGAGGCCCGTACCCAGCAGTGGGACGTATATAATACAGGGCTAGTAAAAAAAAACGTTTTGTACATAATTATGTCGTTTTATCTAGCTCCATTAATATAATAAAGTAAAAAAGATTATAACGTAAAAAGGTTAGTTTACAAACTAACCTTTTTTTATAGCATAGGCCGGTAAATGAGCAAGTGGTGATGGTAAGTGATCTCCACCGCCTATGTACGCCCACAATATCAGAAGAATCATTGGCGCGTTGCCGACCTTAAAGGAAAGGAACAGAATAGTAGGGATTGGGAAGGGATTTGGGCCTCCGGATATCTCACTCACCATACGAAATGTAGCAGCAAGCCGCTACTTTACGTCGGTTTTGTGTAAGACAGTAGTGGTCGAGCCGGCCCATTCATGCTGTAGACAAAACAGTCTACAGCTTGGCTCTACCACTCAAAATTTTTTTTAATCGGAAAATTGTATTTTTTTGAATCACTTCATAGCTATTGTCATAGATATATATTATCATCACATCATTCATTCATAGCTATTAGCACCCACAGCTATTATCATAATGTAGCTATGTTATAACCGATGAACCAATTGGAGGGCCCTTATATCCTCGGCCTGCTGCGGTTATGATCCTCAGCATTGAGAGGACGACAGGAATGAGATGATATCACTATTATCATTATATAACTATCATCTGATCTTTCATGATCCTAACTTCAGGTAGTTTTAGATATTTCGTGATTAATCAGTCAGTCAGTTATTGAGTTGTAATTCGGTTTTATAATCAAAGATCTTGTGACAAAAGCGAGTTATCGGGAAGAAAGATTATAATAAGATTAAAGAAAGATGACGCGGGCGAAGCGGCGCGTAATAGTTGTCATTATGATTTTAAACAAATCATTCTGATTATTATGTTGCGTCTACCAGAGAGCTATAATATAAAATTAGATTCGCAATTATTATAGTATTTTTAGTGTGTTCCGTGTTGGCTGGACTTTGCTGTTTTTAATAGAAATACTATTTCACGGCCACCATTTAATATTCAAAACTGTTTGCGAATGTTATTTAAATGTTGTGTAACGCTTATTCACGTGAATGAACAGAAAAAGTAGCGTTAGTAAGTCAGTAACAACCGACTTAAAGCAGCAGTTCCTCATTTCTTCTATGTTATTATAATATGTTTTTTTATGTTCGTTCACGCATAGTTCCAAGTTCCGATTTGTATACAGGGTTATTTTTAAAACACCAGCAACCTCGCAGGGGTAGATTCCTAAGGTTATAAGCTACTACTTTTGTTCTACGACTTTTGATAATTTGTTAGATTTTATTTTCATACAAAAATAAGTATTCATTTAATTTCCGTCTTGAATGTTACAACGCGCATCGCAGATTACGTAAACAAACACGCGAAGCGTGGGGAACCGGGCTAGCGCCTTTGACCTTGACCGCTCGAGCAGCTGACCGCCGCCTTTGATGTCGTGCGCGCAAGCCGCGCCGCGCCGCAGTCTACGAAGAAAAACACTACACAACAAAAACTTGTAAAAGATTTTTTTTTTATATATTGAATTATATCCAAACTCGTAGAACAAAAGTTGTTCCGTATGGGGTCAGCTATCTGGTCCTGCGAGGTTGCTGGTGTTTTAAAATTAACCCTGTATATGTGCACCGATTTGGAAGAGTAATTTTTGTTTGAAACAGTTTTATTCTGTGGTGTTGACTCATATATTCGTAAATATGGTTGAAATCGGATGAGGGAATTCGAGAAAATAGGAAACTTGTTAGCGGAAAACAGAAACCGCAACACAATTCACGTTTCGAAGTCCGTAAGCCTGTTTTTGAAGATTGAAAAGATTTTTTTACACTCTCGTAATCTAAAATAGCTCTGGCTACAGTATAGCATGAAAAACGATAATTATTTAAGGACTAAAACCCACAATCTCAGTGATATATCTGCATAAATTCAATTCCATGTACTTTCATAATTCCCAAAAAATATGAATGATGCTTAACTTCGGGATCAAATCTACATCTCGACAGTTTCACACACTAAATACGTTGCCACTAGCCCAATTCATGATTATGTTTTGACCCATAATCTTCTTCTACCTACCCTTATCCCACTCTTAGTGCGGTCGGTGCAACATGATTTTTAACTGTTACAGAAAGATTTTACTTGTACTTTTTACGCCTACCTGACGTCAACGACTCTGGGGAGACCGTTTTGACACATAAAAAACAAAAAAACAGCTATAAAAACATTTTAATATACTTTCCGTACTAAATAAAAAGTCACTTTGGGCCAATTTTGGTAATTTACGTTGCAAATGTGTTAGGGTAATTGGCTGAATGACGGTGGACAAGATTAGGGTCGTTTCAGGCGATGTGAGGGCCTGCTAATACGTTTATCATACACCGCACTGGTTGACCTTCCCCTCGTTACGTACTTAAGGCAAATTAGGGACCTCTTGTTTGTTTTTTGAGGTTATTTTGTGGGCTAACGTAATAATAATACCAGTCCTATCCTACTAATATTATAAACGCGAAAGTTTGTACTTTGTTTGTTACTTTTTCACGTAAAAACTACTGAATGGATTTTAATGAAACTTTACAATAATATAGCTTAACATCAGAATAAGACATAGCCTACATTTTATCCCGGAAAACGCGGATCACGCGGGCGGAGCCGCGAGCAAAAGCTAGTGTTATATACATTCCACTGCTGGGCACGAGCCTCTATAAATATGCTTGTTTAGTCCACAACGCTGGCCTAATACGGGTTGGTGGACTTTACATACCTTCGAAATTCTTATCAAGAATTTTTTTAGGTATGCAGGATTTCTCACAATGTTTTATCTGCTGTGAAACTCTTGACTTTTCAGTGTCACTTTTTTAAGTCGGTTTTTAAGTTTTGTTAATAAATATTTTATTACAGTATGAATTACTAGTTTGACACTTCGACAATAGTATTATTATGCGAATTGGTAAATTGTGAACGTATTTTTTCCTCCTACCTACTGAATGGAGTTTGCCTGGGTTTTGTCAATTTTACTGATCATAGAAAACGCAAAAGAAAACCTGTCGCTTCAAAAATCATTTCGGTTTTCTGTGAGACAATGGTAGAGTCGGCCAAGTAATAGACAATGTAGATGAAGAAATTTACTACATTGAATCTTTACATAGAAAAAATTAAGTCGCTTCCGCTGTCTGTTCGCTTAGATCTTTTAAACTATTCAACAGATTTTAATGCAGTTTTCAGCAATAGATAGTGATTCATGAGGAAGGTTTATATGTATCTCACGCTATGACCCATGGGAGCAGGGCAGTAACATGCAGGTGAACCGCGAAGGATAGCTAGTCTAAACAAATAAATAAAATTGGAGTGGCTGTTATATTAGGTCCTTACATATGAAATTGACGTTTTTCGTACTGGCCACTTTAATCACAAATTTCTCCTCTTTGGTAAGGAATTCCAAATTCAAATTTGTACAGCTATATACTCATGTATTTGTGCTTCGATGATCGTCATTCATTTGTTTTTTTTCTTCTGTTTTTTTCTGTTTGCGTCACTCATTTTACAAAATGGAAAACTTAAAATATCGCATTATTTACGAGTACGAGTTCCGCCGTGGCACTAGTGCTGCGGAAACAACTCGAAGGGTGAATGATGTGTATGGCGGTCGTGTTGCAAAAGAAAACACAGTTCGTTTTTGGTTCCAACGTTTTCGTTCTGGAAATTTCGACCTGCAGAACAAGCCCCGTGGACGGCCTGAGACTCAAGTTGATAATGAAGAGTTGAAGGCTATTGTGGAAGCGGATCCATCGCAAACCACGTCCGAGTTAGTTGCAGGCTGCGATGTTAGTGATAAAACTGTTTTAATTCACTTGAAGCAAATTGGGAAGATTAAAAAGCTTGAAAGGTGGGTACCTCACGAATTGACTGAAGCAAACCGGCAAACGCGCGTCGACTGCTGCGTTACATTACTAAACCGGCACAATAATGAAGGTATTTTAAACCGAATCATTACCTGTGATGAAAAATGGGTTCTTTACGATAATCGGAAGCGCTCAGCGCAATGGTTGGATCCTGGCCAGCCAGCCAAATCCTGCCCCAAGCGAAAATTAACCCCAAAAAAGTTACTTGTAAGCGTTTGGTGGACTAGTGCCGGTATTGTTCATTACAGTTTTCTCAAATCTGGCCAGACTATTACGGCTGATGTCTATTGTCAGCAATTGCAAACCATGATGGAAAAGCTAGCGGCTAAACAACCTAGGCTGGTCAATCGCTCCACGCCACTGCTGCTTCACGACAACGCTAGACCACACACTACGCAACAGACGGCTACTAAATTAGAAGAGCTTTAATTGGAAAGTCTAAGACATCCTCCGTACTCCCCGGACCTTGCTCCAACAGATTACCATTTTTTTCGAAATTTGGATAACTTCTTGCAAGGGAAAAAATTCAACTCCGATGGGGCAGTCCAAATCGCCTTCAAAGATTTTATTGATTCCCGTCCGACTGGTTTTTTTAGTAAAGGGATCAATGAACTACCTATGAGATGGCAAAAGTGCATAGAAAATAATGGTTCATACTTTGATTAATTAAATATATTATATTAAAAAATATTCGACTTTTTGTTCCTCCCATACAAAACGCCAATTTCATATGTAAGGACCTAATATTAAAATAACCGCTTTTTACTACGTGCATTTGAATTTATACACGGTCCATATACCAAAACAACATTTTTTTTCAATTTTTGTCTGTCTGTCTGTCTGTTTGTTCCGGCTAATCTCTGAAATGGCTGGAATGATTTTGACGGGACTTTCACTGGCAGATAGCTGATGTAATAAGGAGCAACTTAGGCTACTATTATTTGAAAAAGATAGTTTTGGAAAAAAGAATAGAAATTCATGAAAAAAAATTAAACGTAAAACGAAAACTCTGCTAACTGAGGAATAATTAACTATAAAATGTGAGAATCAACGCGCCTTACGGACCTCAAAACAACAAGCAATTTCAGTAATCGTGGCCGTTTATCCAAGCCATACATCATTCCACCTCAGTAGTTTACTTTGTTTTATCAACTACGCTAGTCGGAAAAAGCCACTCCGAACGTCAGCAGTGCAGAATTTATCGTCAGTTCACTACCGCGTCCGAGATAAATGGTGCTCATCCACTCTCAACGCCATAAATGTAAGAAAACATAATGAATCGCTGCAAAAACCAGATCCCAGCTCCGACGTGACAACTGACAAGCAACTTAATCCATTTTACATGCGATTTTATTACGAATGTCCTTCAAAAGGTTGTAATTTCGAGGCAGTTTATTACCGAGCCGCTATTACTGGTTCCTTGGCATGTAGATACCTATTTTGATTTTCATAAATATGTACATTAATTGAATATCGGGCTGCGCTCGGTTTTCGAAGACACCGGACGGTTTACAAGATGGTAGGTCCCTCGTATGCGAGAGGCCGTCTGGGTTAGTTCCACCGTTTTGTCTATTTCTGCCGCCAAGCAACAGGGTGTATGCACTGTTGTGTTTCGGTTTGAAGGACATTGAAACCAGTGAAATTACTGGGCATTATGAAACTTAACATATTATGTCTCGCGGTGACTAGCGCAGTTCATTGCCATGCAGTGCTTTGTAATTCAAAGTTCTGTGGTGTTGTTTCTGTTAATGGGCAAGCGTGGCGCTTACCATCAAGCGAGCACCTCGATAATCTATCATTCATTTAAATAAAAAAAATCAAGAGCTATAGTACGATATATAAGGCCGCCAATTGTACTTTAGTATTGTTAACTGTGTTATGTACTTGCATGTATGTATTCCAATGTACAATAAAGAATTATAAATAAATAAATAAAAAATATATATTTCCGTTTTCTCTTTGAAAAGTGTCAACTTTCAGTAGCAAGTCCCGAGTGTCCGTAATTAAACTCCTCTCCCCTCTGTGGTTAATGAAAATGTTATCGCGTTCTTATCTTATCATTAACAAGTCTTTTCTTATAATTGAGATCTTTGAGCTAGTTCTTTTCATCAAAATTTATCTCTTGACCGACTTAAAAAAGAATTCTATATTGCGCTTGTAAATATGTATAAATCTAAGTATATCTGCGATTGTCTCGACAGCGAAAAAATATAATTAAAGTAATTTTGATGAATTTGAATAAGTCTCGAATGTCTGTCTGAGCTGAGGTCTCGGGTTTGATCCCGGGACGAGTAAAGTGATATTGGGTTTCTCTATCACGAAATGAACAGTATAAGCCCGGAGTCGGGAATTATGCTCGGTATGACGATAGGATCGGCCCTTATCATATCATGGGACGGAAATACGGTCGGCGAAATTTGGGTGTACTGGGTACACCTATGCCTAAACCTTCGGGGATTATAGGTGTGATATACGTAATAATATAAGAAAGGTGACCCGCTCTGTGACCTTGACTTTACATTTAACCTCAGTCTTAAGATCGGCGGTACCAGGCGGTAAGAAAAATTCCCAATTAGGTATTTATGTATATTTATATTAATTAAAATTCTCTTTGAAGCATCGTCACATAATTAAAAGTCCCATTCAGCTTTTTATTGGAGCTTTGTAGAGGTCGAAATTGTCTTTAGTGCAATTTCCTTTTGTGGATGTGGGATGGGAGGAATTTAAACGGATTAGCTTTTTAGGACAACTTTAATTTGAGTTGACGATATTAAAGTTCTGTAAGCGGAAAAAAGCTTTCTTAATTTTTTTGCGTAAGATCTACACTTTTGAGTAGGAGAGCCACGTTGAAGACAGTTTTTCAACGGCAAGAATGGGCCGGCTCAGCTGTCATCGGAGAGGGAAGAAGCAAATCGAGGGGCCTGCGACTGGACAGGCGGATGACCGATGCAGGCAACCCGCCCCAACCAACCATCAAGTCATGTCGCAAGCCCCTCGGGAGAACCGGATATACATTGGCTGATCCTGTATCGCAATCCACACAAGGTGGTCACTATGGCAGGTTTTACGGTGTACGGTGGTCGCTATCTGGATGGATATGAATCCTGCCACCAGCAAAATTACTAATTGTATTATTTCATGTTCATGCAAACTGTACAAATTATACGTCCATTTGTTATTAACAATCAATCAAACTAAACGTGTAAACTTTGGTAGTAACAATACGGCCCCAGGACGCTTCCCTAGAAGATTCCGCAGATATTGCTCCATCAGTTTTCGCCTGTCAAACTGGTGTGGAATGATAAATTGTTAAGATTCCCCGGTTATTAGCGATGAATGATTTACAAGGAGCCGTTTACAAGAATATGGAAATTTGATATATTGCTGTTTTGGTAGTTATGTCTATGCTTTAAGTTTTTGATAAACGAGCAAGTGGGTCACTTGATACTAAGTGATCTCATTGGGCTTGTTTGTGGCATTGAAGCCAGCAAATCCTTGGGCAATGTGAGACTTAACATAGGTAAATAAATAAATAGGTCTCGGAGTAACGAGCGCTGTCCAATGCGATTGCTTTATAATCTAAGGGTTTATGGGTACGCTTACCACCAGGCGAAAGATCAGCTCGTTTCGCCTTTCAGGCTTATAAAAAAATCACTAAAACCCCATGGTATAAGAATTGTGCCCTGGTATTCGTGAAGGTAGCTAATGCCCCTGTTTACCGTATCGATTTGTATAAAGGCTAATGTAGCTGTGATTGTCCATCACGCAGCACGCTACCACGTCACGCAAACCAAGACCTGTAAGTTGTTGATGTACAATAAATAATTTATTTGCAGTACTTCGATTTAAGACAGACTCTGTGGTTCATGGGCGAGTAACCGGCTGTGAATTTGTGGCTGCGGTTTCAAGGCCTGCATAGAGCCAATTTTTTGTGTGATCCATCATGCACACATATTTCTTTCGGGTCTTGGTGTGGAACCAGTCTTGACACCAGACTTGTATTTTACTTTGGGGTCAGGACTATATGTCTGTTGGGTGTATTTATTATTAAAGCAAAGTTCTAATGATTTCTTACGTTTACGCGAATGTTACACATTGAAATAAAACTAATTTAAACGGATTTTGAACTGAGTCCACCCCGTGACCACGAAGACTAAAAATCTTCCAAAACGTCGGCACCTAATTTAAAATAAAAAAAAACCGCGATAAATACCATTTAAATTAGTTTTATTTCAAAGGAAATTCAAATATTTGTAAGTCAAATTCACAATATATTATAATATTTGTTTGTGATTGTGTTTTCTCCCTAAGAAAGTTTAACAAAGGGAGGCGACTGGTCGTAAAAACGATAAACAATAATCTTTCCGTCACATGTATTAAAAAGCATGTTGCGCCAACCCCACTGCGAGTGGGATAAGGGCAGAAGAGAAGAGACTGTGATTAAATTACCTTTAGCGATATTGATTTTAAGGTTTGTTCCATCTTTGAACAAGCGGTAGTACCGCTATGTCACCCATTCATTCTGTTGATAGTTTTGTCTACAGCATAAATGGGCCAGTCAGCAGTACCGGTAGACCGGAGCACCAGCTTGCCAGTTTCGTATGGCGAGTGAGATATCTGGAGGCTCAAACCTCACCTCCCAAATTCTATTTATCCGTCTAAGGTCGGCAACGTGTCCATGATTATTCTGGTATTATGGGTGTTTATGGGCGGTGGAGGTCACCTTCCATTAAGTAAGCCACTCTAGTCGGCCCATTCATGCTGTAGAAGAAACTGCCCACAGCACGGCTCTACCACTTAAGGCATTATTTTATATTTAGCTGGTACTAGGATATTCACATCTGCTCAGATAGCGACCACCGTACACATGGTGAAATCTGTCATAATGTAAAACCTGTCATAGTGACCACCCTCACGCGTGACTAAGCATTTAGCATAAGCAGGCCAGCATGGTGACCCCTGATAAACTCATTTGTCGGTGGGTGCTGGTTTTGGGACTGCACTACGCTTACCATCAGGTCAAGTGGAGGTCAGTTGAGTGATAGAGACACGCTGTAGACAGTTTTGTCTACAGCATGAATGGGCTGGCTCGACCGGGTCGTTACCACTGTCTCACAGAAAACCGACGTAAAGTAGCGGCTTGCTGCTGCGTTTCGTACGGTGAGTGAGATAACGGGAAGCCCAAATCCCCTCCCCTTCCCAATCCCTAATTATCCCTTTCCTTTAAGGTCGGCAACGCGCCCATGATTCTTCTGGTGGTGGGCGTACATGGGCGGTGGAGATCACTTACCATCAGGTGACCCACTTGCTCGTTGACGGGCCTATGCTATAAAAAAAAATGTGCAGTCACGTTGCCGTGCTTGGATAAAAAGATGACTGACCCGTATTTGAATGACATCCAATCAAAAGTAGTTATGATATAACAGTCCTTACTGAGTATATGAACTGTTAGTAAGCATCAGTTCAGATGAATGCACCCCACGCTCACTGACCCACATCCAACACTCAATTACACATTTGCTGCAGTTTTAATCATCTCGATTTCTTCATGCTTTTTGATATGTTGTTTTGGGGTTTTGTTCTTTTTTTTATCCTGGCTCGGCAAATTGACTAGAATAGTGTCGACCAACGACAAACAATGTGTCCATCGTAGGTCGGCAAGATCATGCCGGCCTGCTAAAGGGCCAAGGGGGAGGGGAAGGAAATAGGGATGGGAAAAGGATTAAATTCAGAGGGCAAGCACCCTGTTCTGCTTGTTGTAGATTTTATTTTTATAGCATAGATCGGCAGACGAGCAAGTAGGTCACCTGATGGTAAGTGATCTCCACTGCTAATGTACACCCACAATACTAGAAGAATCATGTTCGTGATACCGACTTTGAAGGAAAGGGATAATTAAGGGAAGGGGGGATTTGGGACCCCGGATATCTAACTCACCGGACGAAACGCAGCAAACCGGTACTTCACAGCGGTTTTCTGTGAGACTGTGGTAACACCCCGGTCGAACCGTTCATGCTGTAGACAAAATTGTCTACAGCATGGCTCTACCACTCATAAAATATACAATAATCATATACCATTTGTAGGAGGCCTAACCTAACTATATTCCTTTCTTAAAGTGCAGCCATCACGAGCCTTCAGTTAATTCTACATGACACATTCATTAAATATTGAGTGCAGAGGCCGCCAGTCGATATCATGTCCTTACCTCCTCCATCCTTCGATCAACTATGGTTATTGATTGACTATCGTAATTAGTGTTCCACTCCGTGTTTATTGCTTTTTAAGTAGCAATTTGTTTACCTTCATGTGTCAGGGATGGATTTTATCAATTTTATTTTGGTATTGCTTGATCCTAGTTGGTGGTAGGATATTCATATCCGCCCGGAAAGCGACTTCCGTAAATGGTGTTAAAACCTGCCATAGTAATCCACATACTTTGTGTGGATCGCGTTCCAGGATCAGCCAGTGTATATCCGGTTCTTCCGAGAGTTTTGCGATATGACATGATGGTTGGTTGCGGCGAGGACATCCTTGTATCACTGTGTTTGCAACGGACATCCGCCTGTCCTGTCGCAGGCCCCTCGATTTGCTTTGTTCTTATGGATATAAAATAACTCATATTGTAACTAGATTTGCAGGCGTGGGTTTAGTTAGGTTTTTTTAAAGGTGAGTTTTGTGTTCCATTTTGTTGTTGAAAGTGAGTGGGAGCTGATTTCTGCTCAAGTTACGCGGAGGAGAATAGTTTGTTTTTTTAATATGGAGGGACTAGGGAACCCGGCAGACTCCAGTATTACTAGGCGACAGGTCGTCTGGGTTGGTACCACCGGTTTTTCTATTTCTGCCGCCAAGTGTGTAAGCTGTTGTTTTTCGGTCTGACGTAAAATAAAACCAGAGAAATTACTGGGCATTATGAGACTAAAAAACTTGTTTCGGGATGACGAATATGCCAGTGCTTGTGATTCCAAATTCGGTATGGTGTTGCTTCTGTTTATGGGCAACCGTGGCGCTTACCATCACTGAGCTGACTGAACTGTTCATGGTAATGTTATATATTAATTTTAGTGGTAGAAGTCTTAAATTTCGAATAACCTATTGTACGACCGTTTACATTGTAATGTATGAACTTATCCGTGTACTCTTAAACAAATTCAAACAAACTCCTGTCAAAACCCTTTTACGTATTTTGCGAAACACGTGCTTTTTCCGAGATGTAATTTCAAAGATTTCTTGTTATATATTAGCTGAATGAAACTAGAAAATAGTAAATATGCGCTGAACATATGTATTTATCGGTTAATAGCCTGAAGGTAATTCCCGCGGGCTCGGGTTCGTGAATGAATTCGTGGGAATACGCTATCAATTCCAGTGAAATAAATATTTTATGAGTAATTCGTTTCAATTACTTTTTACGTCGCCATAGAATGTCAGATACTGTGCGCAAAGTACATGGTTGTACAGATCACTTACCATCAGCTGACCCACTTGCTCGTTTGCCGGCCTATAAAAACAATTTTGATTCGGTGCTCTTCCTTTAATTGACCATTAACTTGCGATAGCGCCGATAACATTGATCATTTTTTTTAGCTTTTTAGTTTACAAGGTGGTAGGCCCTCGTATGCGAGAGGCCGTCTTGGTACCACCGCTTTTTCTATTTCTGCTGCCAAGCAACAGTGTGTAAGCACTTTTGTGTTTCGGTTTGAAGGACATTGAAGCCAGTGAAACTACTGGGCATTATGAGACTTAAAATCTTATGTCTCGCGGTGACGAGCGTAGTTCAGTGCCATGCAGTGATTTGTAATTCAAAGTTCTGTGTGGTGTTGCTTCTGTTTATGGGCAGGCGTAGCGCTTACCATCAGGCGAGTGTCTCTTCATTCAATGAAATAAAAAAAAAATACGGGTTGCACTCTGGGAGTGCCGACAGAAGTGAAAACTTACCAAACAAGATGCTAGAATACAAAATTACGCCAACATGCCCACTGATGACATGATAAAAGTACATTCTACTCTCTTCGCGTTTATGCGAGCCTGGTACATTTTACGGCAACATGTTCTAAATAAGAAAAAACCTAAAAAGTTTTTCTTTTCCTAATCGTCATTTGTTTATTAATTACGGCTACTCGCCATGAAAAGAAGACATTCTACTCTCTTCGCGTTTATGCGAACCTGGTACTTTTTTTTCGGCACCATGTTCCAAATTATAAGTATTTCTTTATCGATCGTCATTTTTTTACGCTCGCGTTACGGAACGTTTCGGTTCACCCTCCCATAAGAAGTTATCACTTCAAAAGTTTATTTTGAGTCAGTTTTATAACAAGAGGAATTTGGCTTGTGGTTAGTTAAATATTTTCATAAAGAATACTTGGAAAATTCTTCAAAGGCACATAATGCGTGGAATGTTTGGCGGTTGTTACGTAAATCGGTTATTGGGCCAGCGGTTACTGCCACTAAAATAAAACGATACCTCCCGCTGTTTCCATCGGGAGCCATTTACTACACTACAATATTTGAGAACGTATTTCTTTATATCGGCAAAACAATCTTGTGTTTATATTAATAGTAGTTTACATTGTATAAAATGAAGTCGCCTCCGCTGTTCGCTTAGATCTTTTAAACTATTCTACAGATTTTAATGCAGTTTTCAACAATAGATAGAGCAGGGCAGTAACATGCAGGTGAAACCACGAGGAAAAGCTAGTTAGTAGTATCATCATCATTTGTAGACCTACCTGTTGGAAACGGCCTGCATCCAGCGACTTCCTGCGACCTTAGTTAGTAGTATACATTTATATTTTTTATGTTAACCTGAATTATAAAACAAGCTGGTCGCTCTCCTGATGGTAAACGCCACGCCTGCCCATAATCAGACACACCATACAAAACTTTGTTTATCAAAGCACGGAACGCATTGAACTGCGCTCATTACCCCGAATCATAAGATGTTAAGCATCATAATGCACAGTAATTTCACTGGCTTCAATGTCCATCGAACCGTAACACAGCAGTGATTACATGTTGCTGCTAGGCGGTAGAAATAGACAAAGCGGGGACGGCCTTTACGAGGGACCTAGATAAACTGATTTCAATGTTAAACTGGTTAAGTCAAGTGAACTAAGTAAAGAGAGTTAATGTCAAGGCATTTTTACACTCACTGTACTTATAATCCAATATAGTAAAGAGAATATGTATTTTTAAAGCAGAAGGCTGGCAAATGGATAAGTTATCGTAAAAAACAATTTATGTAAACTCAAAAAAACCGTTAAAAATAATTGGTGTGTGTCGTGGGACACCAGGTAGGAACGAAATTCCTTCGGCTAATGTAGAATCGACACAAATTGCAAAAAAATCTAATTATCAACTAAAATAACAAAATATGTCTCTTTATTTTTGTTTGACAACATAAAATTACATAGAAATAGAATAGAAAAATAGAAATAAAAAAAAGACGTGTGGCACTCGGAGACTGCCGCGGTAAAGCTATTGTATAGCATTTTTTATCAACTTATGTAATAATCTTTTAAAAATCGAAGGAGATATAAAAATACTTCAACTAACTAACTGGCTGAATGAATTTCATTTTAAAAAAGGAACTAACGCTGGCTGGTTATGCGACTGTCGCGCCTGCGCACTTCTCATTTAACGTTTTTATTCCACGCATTTTTTCCACGCATTTTTCTTACGGTTTTACTATCACATTTTTTTCAGTTCGGTCACGCAGCGAAATCCCTATCCCCTCCAAGCCTGCCGTAAGGAACTTCGTTCCAATAAAAAAACTCCGACGTCAAAAATATCTGTAACTTTCATGTCACAAGTTAGTTTTCAAATAAGTTATTTCTTTCTTTCTTTATAAACGGAAGAACCGATTTTATTAAAACATAGCAAGAATCATCCCGACCAATTTTAACAATAAATATTACTTATAAGTTGCAGCATCGAAACAAAATATTTTTTTTTATCCGGGCACGGCAAAGTAACAGCACTAAACCTAATGATAAGCGCAGTGCAGTCCAAAAAACCAGTGACCACCAACAAACTATGAGTTATCGGTGGTCAACAGAATCGTGCCGGCCTATAAATGCTTCTTCATACTCCGAAGATGTAAGAAGCAAATTGAGGGGCCTTCGACAGAACAGGCGTATGACCAATGCAGGCACAGTGATACAAGGATGTGCCTCTATATCCACCCCAAACAACCATCAAGTCATGTTGGAAGTCCCTCGGGAGATCCGGATATACACTGGCTAATCCTGGAACGAGATCCACGCAAGGTGACTGGGTCACTATAGCAGGTTTTAACACCGTGTGTACGGTGGTCGCTATCCGGGCGGATATGAATATCCTACCAGCAAATATTCCTTAATAGTTATTTTAGTTATATAGAAGAAAGAAAGAGAAATAAGACATTTATTATTGGAGCAAAACACATAAAATAAGACAGTAAATTTAAAATAAGTTGCTACAACAATGGGTTCCCTTTTAGTCCAGCTACCTGCTACAGCACTGCCTAAACAAGCACTGCATTGCTGCGCTGATTTTCAAAAATATATGTAGATATATTATACTAAACTCATAAAGGTCATAACTGATATGTATGGGTCATAAAAGTTTAGGTTTATATCGTTTAAAACATAAAGCCACCGGTTCAAAATATGGCTGCGGTTATCATTACTTAACAGTTGTCTTAACTGCCTATCCCGGTTTACGAGTGGTCGTATCGCTGCTTAGAGGCTTAAAACTGGCTTAAAACGTAATTATCTTCTACTTTCAACATGTTGTTTTATAGAAATGTCTTTACTGGCCTATAATTATATAAAACCCTACGGACGGATTAGTTCATAACAAAATTATAGTTATTAAACTGAACTAGGAGTTAATAAATTGTTAAAATATTAGCGTTAGTTCAGTGAAGGTCCTATTCAAATTTTAAAAAATAATGCTACCCTGCATTGAAATGAACCCGGGGTTGAAAGATTAAAATTTCGACATTTATACACCGATATTGAGGTTTTTTTTTTAAAAGTAAAATTAAAAGAACATAAAAAATTGTGCCTATCATTGACCATTAAATTGCAATAGCAATTGCAATAAAATAAAACACTCTTTAACAAAAAGTGAAAGGGACTTAAAAAATAAAAAGCTATTAACTTCTGCAATTTATTCCATTAATTTAATCCATTCCATTCCATTTTGGTTTTATTTTAATGATTAATGATTAAAAACATTATTAAAACATTATTTTTTGTCACATTACACGTGTACAAGAAAATAAGCTATAAATTGTTTCTAAATATATACGAAGCAAAACCTTAGTTTCGGTTGATTACATGCACTTTTTTATTTACATGTAATCATGTTTAAGTTGCAGTAAGACAAACGAACTTTCGTAACTTTCCGAGTGCTTAGCCCATTTTTAATTAAATTATTTATACACAGTAAATTAAAGTCACTGAGGTTTTCAGACCAATTCGTGTCGAGTGCTTTTATTATGTAGAAAGCTCTACATACTTGGACAAGCGGCATTTCGTTTATTTCATTTGAAGATTGCATTATCGCAGAGAATACGTAAAAAATGTGGTTGATTAACGTCCTCATGTGTTGGAAGGATTTTTATCGCAAGAGCTGCAATGTAGCGACACACAGTTCACTGAGGTTTTATACAATTTCATAATTCCAAATAATATATATTTCATGAAAATTGTATCTTTGAGATACAATTGTATTATATGATATGATAATGATAACATTCACTTACCTTATTTTTATTACCATTTGTAAAGAAAAAAACATCAGAACAATAAAGTAGAAACAATCAATTTAATGATGTGCAAAGTAACTAATTGGCTTAATTTATGTTTGTGTATAATTATCCATGTTAAACACACATACAGCAATTAATCATTTTAACGTTACCAAAATTCCATTTTCAATGACTTGATCCAACATCAATTTAAAAGTGGAAATTAAAAAGTAAAAATTACACAAAGGTATTTAAAAATGGAATGTAAATAGATCGCAACTGACCGACTAGCGCGGCGAACAGGGCTAGCGCGGCAGCGAGCACGGACACCGGGCAGTGTGCGGCGCGCGGCATGTCAGGCATGACTGTCGAGTACTGAACTACTGAGTACTGTCGACTGACGCTCGCCGCAACGCGCTGCCTGCCGCACGCCCGCCCCGCGTCCCCGAATGCGGCACTGCGCTCAAACGCGCGGCTTTCCACTGCCCAACTGTTTTCAGGACTTTCCGCCTTTGCAGAAGTTTCATTATCTTATGTAGATGTAACTGGATTTTTCCATATCTTAACGGCTTTAGCACGGTCTGGCTTTTCAGTTTTAATGACGTTTAATGAGGTAAAGCAGACTATGCAGCAGAGTTAGAGTGTAAGATTTCGAATATTACAATACTTTTACTGTTCGTGAGCTATGTAGAGCCTCCTCTCTACCTTAGTATAATGTCACCCTCTATCTTGAGTATTTTCGCTTCTTTCTTCATAAAATATGCCCATATTTTATTAATTGATATTAATTACTTTTACTGGCCAATGACCAATTTCGTTTACAAAACAAAGTTGTAGAGCCGCGTTGTAGATAGTTTTATCTACAGTGTGAATTGACCTTGAAATTGAGAAGGTATGCGTTAAAGAGCGAGCGTTTTCCTGCGAAAAAAGAGGTCATTATCTCACAGAAAAACTGTGAGACTTCCGAAGGCCCAAATGGCCTGCCCTTTACCAATTTCCTTTTCTTTCAAGTTGCACTTCACGCCAAAGACGGCTTGAGGATTCGCACTAGTTAAAAATGTACTGCAGTGGAGATTTCGCGCGCCGAGACACAGGACAGCGACGACAGCGTTTTCGATGGTTTTTATTATACAATATTTTGTTTAGAATATTGTAAATGTAATATATCGCGTAGTCGATGGTGATCACTTACAATCAGATGACTTGCTTATTTGCAATCTGCTATAAAAAAATTACACGCTAAGTGACCGTCGAACACCATCAAATGGAAAACGGCGCGATATGCTGATAGTGAATGGATCCCGCATACAATTAGCTCGCGCTAACACCTTGGCCTCGTGAAGCCGACGTTACAACTTGTCACTAAGATATACCATTGATACGGATATTATCATACATCAGGTGCGTGATTGTGACTTTATGACACAGAAAAGTGACTGCACTACACCTGATGGTAAGTGCAGTGCAGTCCAAAAACCAGCATCACTAGAGCGTCACCAGAATCATGCCAGCCTGTATATGCTTCTTCTGCTGCGCGTTAGTTCTCCCGAGAGGCTTGCGATATGACTAGATAGTTGGTTAGGGCGGGTATAGAGGTACATCCCTGTATTCCTGTGCTTGTATCGGTTATTTATTTATTAAGCTTTGTACACAAGATATACAGGCGGACTTTATTGGTTATCTGCCAGTCTTGTCACAGGCCCCTCGATTTGCCTCGATTCTCCGAAGAGGGAAGAACCATTTATATAGGCTGGCATGATTCTGGTGTCCACCGATAAACTCATTGTTTGTTGGTGGTCGCTGGATTTTTGGATTGCACTACGCTTACCATAAGGTGTAATACACACTTTGTCGTGCTAGGATAAAAAATTGGTGTGTGTACATATGTACGCGCGTGAGAAGTTATACTTCTTTGTTATTTATTCAATTTAATAGCAAATATTAAAAATTAATATTATTATTTGATGTTCAATTTTAATTTTTATCACAAACTTTTTATTAAATGTTTTTTAAATTTATTTCTTTATTTTGTGAATATTAAATAACCAATAATAAGTATTTAACATTAATAATTTAATAATATTTAGTGTTAATTATATTAAATAAAAGTATTTTAATTTATATCAATAAATAATACATACGGATAGTTAACCTCAATTATATTGGAGCACTTGAAAAAGTATATAAGCACAATTTTTTTCACTAATATTCACAAATAGTAAGTAATATCAATCAAAATATAAATAAATAAATAATACATACGGATAGTTAACCTCAATTATATTGGAGCACTTGAAAAAGTATATAAGCACAATTTTTTTCACTAATATTCACAAATAGTAAGTAATATCAATCAAAATATTCAATTTAAATCACTACTGAATATAATTTATTAGCACATATATAAATTATAAAGGACATTGTCAAAAATGGCCTATGAATCAACACGCATGAAACATTTACTATAATAATAATTATTATTTATAATGTACATTATAATTATTATTATAGTAAATGTTTCATGCGTGTTGATTCATAGTTTCAATAGAACGGACACTTATTAATTTCGAAAACAATTTAAAAAGTATTCACTTCCGTCATAGTCCTCGGTATTATAATTTTTGGTTCAAATTCGGGTTTTTAATAGGCAAAGGTATTGTAGCTCATACAGCCAAGTCTTTGTAACAACACTCTTAAGCTTCGCATTGTTATGCATTTCGCCAAAAACAAGTGTAATTTATTCTCAAGTCTTCACAACAACGATGAAATATCGTAACATTAATAATTTAATAATATTTAGTGTTAATTATATTAAATAAAAGTATTTTAATTTATATCAACATATCCACTCGACATGATAGAAGTACATTCTACTCTCTTCGCGTTTATGCGAGCCTGGTACTTTTTACGGCAATATGTTCCGAATAAGAAAAAACCTAAAGAGTTTTTCTTTGTCTAAATCGTCATTTGTTTATTAATTACGGCTACTTTCACTCTCATCATTTTTTCTTAACGCGCCTAACTTCATACTGTTAATTTTTTGTGTCACAGGTGCGCGCGCATCTTAAAATTTCACTCTCATCATTTTTTCATAACGCGCCTAAAGAAGTATAACTTCAAAAAAGGTATGTGAAGTCTACAAATCCATATAAGCCATCGTGGTGAATCATTCTGACCAGCAGTGGGACGTGTATAAAATATAGAGCTATAATATTATTTTTTAAAACTTTTGTAATAATTTATGCGGACTAATTCGTACCCGTGTACGGAATTAGGCAAAACAGAAAACGCCCTAACGTAATAAAACAATTACCTAAAACAAAACATGTCAATAGCAGGACCGTGCCTTGCGAATAATAAACAATAAATACTCCCAACAGTCACACACATAGCCCTGACCCCACATTAGGTTAAACCTGTATCGTGGTTGTCAGGAACTACGAGGGACTTACGGTCCCATAACACCCAGACCCGAAACCAACGTTTGTGGATCACACAAGGCTTGCTGGTGGGAGGATACTTGTATCAGACCGGATAGCGACCACCGTACACTGGTGCTAAAACCTGCCATAGTGGACCACCTTGTGTGGGTCGCGTTCCAGGGTCAGCCAATGTATATCCGGTTCTCCTCAGGGGGCTTGCCCCTTGATCCTAACCCTTTTCGCATCCCTTTTTCCTTCCCCTCCCCCTTGGCCCTTTGGCAGGCCGGCATGATCTTGCCGACCTACGATGGACACATTGTTTACCGTTGGTCGACACTATTCTTGGATTGCGCTACACTTACTATCAGGTGTAGCGTACATATTCACTTTGCCGAGCCAAAAAAAAACACAAACATTTATCTCGGTGCGGGTATCGAGCCCACGGCCTCTCGCTTCGTAGCCGGCTACTCGCCCGCTGCGCCACGGAGGCTGTCAAAATAGGCTGTTAATGATTACAAGACACACCAAAGCGTTAATTTTAGGTTAAAAGTTATTTGCGTCCTCAGTTATGTAAGGTCAGTGTAATATTGCCGCGGCGTGAGGGTGGGAAGATTGATGTCTAAGGGCCTGTCGAGATAAGGGCTGTTCCGAGTCCCTCCGAACTAAGCTCGCATGAAAAATTATTTATTCATGCAAAGCTTGTTCATTTTTTGTTTAGTAAATGTCATTTTTTACCGCCATCTCAGGTTCAAGTGTATATGTTTTTGGATTCCGGGTAAATGTTTCGGTTTATGTATTTATTCAGTACTTATTCATACTGTGCTATTAAAATTAATATTTTTATTATCTTTACGGAGATGGGCAATTTACTAAAATAATCGGGCCTTTATTCTTGAAGATGTAGGCAGACGTACAACTGGTGATGCACTTGCGATTCGCCCAGCTTATTTCCGTCTCATGATGTATAAGGGGCGAGTCCTAGGTACATCGTTATATTCATATGCGAGAAGTCATCCGGGTAGATAACACCGCTTTATCGATTTCCACCGCCAAGCAGCAAGGTGTAAGCGCTGTTGTGTTTCGATTTAAAGGATATTAAATCTAGTGATATTATTGGGCATAATGAGACTTGACAACTTATGTCTGGATGAAGAACGCAGTTCAGTGCCAATATTGCTTTGCAATTCCAAGTTCTGTATGATTTTGTGTTTGTTTATGGGCAGGCGTGTCGCTTACTACTAAACGACAAACTAAGAAACAAAAAAAAACTACACCATAATAATTGAATTATTTTATAATGGTAAAATCAAGAGCGTTTATTAAATTTATTAACTTACCTTTCTAAATTCTTATCAAAGAAAAGTATAATTATGTTGAGTAAGGCTACATAATTCGTTATATGATTAATTCGGCCACAGCAGGTTAACAGTAAGTTATTTTACCAAATTTAACTAGACTTGTTTGAACTAGTTAAGGCTATGAATTATTTATTACAAACTATACCACCGCCAAAACCAAATTATATTAAACATGATTAATTCAGAAAACGTAACTAGCAATTGTTTGTTTGTTTATTTTATTTGATTGAATGACGAGACGAGCAAGGCGCTCGCCTAGCCTGATGCTAACCGCCACGTCTGCCCATAAACAGAAGCAACACCGCACAGAACGTTGAATTACAAAGCACTGCATGGCACTGAACTGCGCTCGTCACCCTGAGACATAGGATGTTAAGTCTCAAAATGCCCAGTAATTTCACTGGCTTCAATGTCCTTCAAACCGAAACAACAGTGCTTACGCACTGTTATTATAAATATTTTAGAAACTTTGATGTGAATTTATGAATTAACTTACCGTAATGAGCACTACAAATTTAAAACATTCCATTTTATTAACAGAGGAAAATAACGAGGAGGAAGACGTTCTAAATTCGACGCATTTTTTTGCATCTATAACCACATACAACTGCACCAATTTGGGTGATTCATTCGAACAATTATAACTCAAGTATGGTCCCGTTTTACTTTCAAGAAGATATGTCACCCCTAAGGCAGTGAAATCGGAGATTAAAGACTCAGACTTTGTTTTTTATGCACCGATTTTGATGATTCTTTCATTAAAAGCATGATAATTAAAAAAAACTAAATAATTTTAAAATAAAAGAGAGTAAACAATTTTGAGTTGGTATTAAACTATAGTATTAGTATTTTACCGATTCAAAATGGTTATTAGATTTTTTTGGGTTTATAGATTTTTGGAGACTTATAGATGTTTATAGATTTTTTTTTGTTAAAAAGTTTTTATAATGACAAAGCCGTCGCACACGTGGAGGAAACCCTTTTATCCATTTTTCCTTCATTGTCGAGTGTTCGTGTCATTTCCATCAACATGAATAGGACTCGAGCTCAGGCCGGGCCCTTAATTAAAAAGGTTAGAACAATGTGAGATCTCGCTTGAATCTACGCTCATTTGACACCAAAGCTTATGGGAAGACGCGTTAATGAGATTGAGAATTGAGATGAAAAGCGTTGGTTGAAATAATTGTTACAAGCAAGCCTATTATGAATAAAAAATAATTAAAAAATGAACTCTTAATATACTTTCCTATTCTTAGGACTGATCATAAACATCAGCAATTCTACCCAGGACCTTCAATTACACAGTACTGGGGCCCTACCACAAACTTTGTCTTTTAGTACGATCACATTCATAATGTAAGGTTATTGCCGTCGAATAGTAAGCTTATTCTTAATATTTTACTCGAACACGGCAAACTGACTGCACTACACCTGATGGTAAGCGTAGTGCACTCGAAAAAACCAGCGACCACCAGCAAACAATGAGTTTATCGGTGGTCACCAGAGTCATGCCGGCCTGTATAAATGCTTCTTCTAAATGGTTTATAACAATACTGCTCTAAGAGATAGAGTTAGGGCATTGCGCTGAGCTCATCACCCCGACCACATAGTTTGTATGAAATAATATGGTTACATATAAAAAAAAATGTTATGCTGAAACTTGAGACAATGATGGTCCCTTGTGGAGTGGAGGGTATGCTTACGGCCATCCTACTTTGCGTTGTCAAAAGACTAATAAATTTGTTTTTTTCTTAATATTAAATTTGTAAATAATGCATAGTATCATAAGAATGTCTTTTTAACTTTTCATGTCTCAAATGTTCAAATAAATTATTTCTTTCTTTCTTTCAAACTGACCCCCTCAACGGTCGTCTTCACGCCCACGCCAGCCCACGCCCTCTGATTATTTCGTTGTCTAGGAAACGGCTAACAACCCCCTGGTTACCAGAATTGTTGACATTTGACAATATTTCTACAAAAACACGTGTTTTATTTTAAGAAATTATGTCTGCTGTTAACAGGCCGATGAGTCAAATGCGGAAACTAGAAACGGTGAGACACAACGTTTATTAATTATGTTTGAGTTCATATCAGTACTTTTATGGATAAAGTTTCTTAGGAGCTCCGACTCTCAACCTCCCATAAGACTGCGTTACAAGATTTTGATCGAGTAAACCTTAAATTTTGATTATCGGTTCTGCGAGCTATGTGGCCTGCCCACTGCTACTTCAGCTTGCTAATTCGCTGAGCTAGGGCCAGAAAGGTTCTGGAATGGAGGCCACGTACTTGCAAGCGCAGCATTGGACGCCCACCTACAAGGTGGACTGACGACCTGATAAAGATCGCAGGAACACGCTGGATGCAGGCTGCTTCCAACAGGTCGGTCTGGAAATCTTTGGGGGAGGCCTATGTTCAGCAGTGGACGTCTTGTGGCTGATGATGATGACGATGATGATGCAACCTTACATTTTAGAACTTATCGATAAGACTTGGTCATGATTGCGAAATTAAACTTGTTTAAATTTGTTTGTTAATTTGATTTTTGAAGTGATAACTTCTTATGGGAGGGTGAATCGAAACGTTCCGTAACGCGAGCGGTCCACCGACCAGCCAGCGTTAGCCGACCTCCCTGGAACATCGATTATTTCGAAGTCCCAGGTGGCGTCACACAATGACCAGTCAGCATGGACCGGACTTTGACCGGACTTCAACCGGACCTTGACCGGACTTTGACCGGACTTTAACCGGACTTTAACCGGACTTTAACCGGACTTCGACCGGACTTTGATAGGGCTTTGACCGGATTATGACAAACTTCGACAGGACTTTAACCGGACTTTAACCGGACTTCGACCGGACTTTGACTGGACTTTATCCGGATTTTGGCAGGACTTTGACCGGTATTTGACCGGACTTCGACCGGATTTTGACCGGACTTTGATAGGGCTTTGACCGGATTTTGACAAACTTTGACAGGATTTTGACAGGACTTTGACCGGTATTTGCCGGATTTCGACTGGACTTTAACCGGACTTCGACCGGCCTTTGATAGGATTTTGACCGGGCTTTGACCGGATTTTGACAAGACTGACATTACTTTGACTGGACTTAGACCGGACTTCGACCGGTATTTGACCGGACTTCACCGGACTTTGACCGGACTTTGACCGGACTTTAACCGGACTTTAACCGGACTTCGACCGGACTTTGATAGGGCTTTGACCGGATTATGACAAACTTCGACAGGACTTTAACCGGACTTCGATCGGACTTTGACTGGACTTTAACCGGATTTTGGCAGGACTTTGACCGGTATTTGACCGGACTTTGACAGGACTTTGACCGGATTTTGACAGCACTTTGACCGGTATTTGACCGGACTTCGACCGGACTTTGATAGGGCTTAGACCGGATTTTGACAAACTTTGACAGGATTTTGACCGGATTTTGACAGGACTTTGACCGGTATTTGACCGGATTTCGACTGGACTTTAACCGGACTTCGACCGGTCTTTGATAGGACTTTGACCGGGCTTTGACCGGATTTTGACAAGACTGACATTACTTTGACTGGACTTTAACCGGATTTTGGCAGGACTTTGACCGGACTTCGACAGGACTTTGATAGGGCTTTGACTGGGCTTTGACCGGATTTTAACAAACTTTGACAGGACTTTGACTGGACTTTAACCGGATTTTGGCAGGACTTTGACCGGTATTTGACCGGACTTTGACAGGACTTTAACCGGATTTTGACAGCACTTTGACCGGTATTTGACCGGACTTCGACCGGATTTTGACCGGACTTTGTTGGGCTTTGACCGGATTTTGACAAACTTTGACAGGACTTTGACCGCTATTTGACCGGATTTCGACTGGACTTTAACCGGACTTCGACCGGACTTTGATAGGACTTTGACCGGGCTTTGACCAGATTTTGACAGACTGACATTACTTTGACTGGACTCTAATCGGATTTTGGCAGGACTTTGACCGGTATTTGACCGGACTTTGACAGGGCTTTGACTGGACTTTGACCGGATTTTGACAGGACTTTGGTATTTGACCGGACTTTGACCGGACTTTAACCGGATTTTACAAATTTTGACTGGGCTTTAACCGGATTTTTGCAGGACTTTGACCGGTATTTGACCGGACTTTGACCGGACTTTAACCGGACTTCGACCGGACTTTGACCGGAATTTGACCGGACTTTGACAAAAGTTTGACAGGGCTTTGACATGACTTTGACCGGACTTCGTAACGTAACGCGTTACCACGCCACTCTGGCTTCCCTTTCTCTCATGCATAAGGCAGCACTAGACAGGCTCCTCCGCTCTCACTTTAACCCACATTAGTTTAAGTTCATCACTTCTGTCGAGCGTCCCGAGACGCACACTTTTTTTTTATTTTTATTTGTGAGTGCGAGTGCCATGTATGTTGGGTATACTCAGGACAATTTCTTAAAAAATCAATCCAGGAATTCCTGTACATTATACTCGCACAATTCTAGAAAATCAGTATCTGGACATTAAAAGAGGCCATAACCCATGAGTTTGTTTCGGCATTTCTTCTCATGGCTAGCCGCGAAATGCCGATAAAAGATAAATAAATGTAATCTAGTCTAAAATTATTGAAATGTAAAAGTGATTTATGATCTTATTTGCAGAATAAATGATTTGAATTTGAATCTTTTTTTCTGCCTGGAGTCCGAGCTTTTTTATTTTATTTCATTGAATGACGAGACGCGCAAGGCGCTTGCCTGATGGTATGCGCCTCGCCGGCCCATAAACAGAAGCAATACCACACAGAACTCAACCAAGAAAGTCGAACCAAGTTTTGTCATTACCTCGACCGTTAATCCGCAGAGTGTACGACGTGCAAGTGATATTGGCTGAGACAGATGTTGGTGCCCCCCATACACTCCACACACCAAATCACTTTTTTTAAAAATCGATATTGATTTGTTTTTTATAGTGTAGACCGGCAAAGGACCAAGTGGGCCAGCTGATGGTAAGTGATCTCCACTGCTCATGTATGGCTACAATACTAGAAGAATCATATGCGCGTTGCCGACCTTAAAGCGAAGGGATAATTAAGGGATTGGGAAGGGAAGCGGGATTTGGGCCTCCGGATATCTCACTCATTGTATGAAACGCAGCAGCAAGCCGCTTCTTTACGTCGGTTTTCTGTGAGACATTGGTAACGACCCGGTTGAGCCAGCCCATTCATGCTGTAGACAAAACTGTTAACAGCGTGGCTCTACCACTCAAAAAAAGCAAACAAACCTGTCCTGCAAGATTCAAGCCCCTGAAAATACTGATGTTATGATTTTAGAAAGAGGCTCTGTTCCGTGCAAGGAAGCGTATCTTGAAGTACTTGGTACAGGGGTACTTAAAGCAGGAGGGGTACTTGCATACCGCGGAGACCTTCATCTCGGAGGCAGCCCTCACTGGCGAGTACGAAGTATGTGATAATATAGACCTGGACATTATACTGCAAGTAAGTAATTATTATTTCTTACCCAACAGTCACATACTAGTCCTGATCCCACACTGGGTATCCTGTAAAGTGGGTAGCAGGAGTTACGAGAGATTTACTATCCCAAAACAACCATATTTGAAATAAGTATCTGTGGACCACACAAACATATGTCTGTGTAATAATACTACCCCGGGCCACTACTGGGTACGGGCCTCTACTAAATGAGAGGGAACAGGCCTTAACAAGGATACAAGAGTGTACCCCTATACCAGACCAAGCCAATCATCAAGTTCTGTCGCAAGCCCCTCGGGTGACACCAGATATACACTGACATATCCTGGAACGCAATCCACACAGTGTGTGAATCACTATGGGAGGTTTTGTACCATGTATACGGTGGTCGCTATCAGGGCGTATATGAATATCCTTCCACCAACAAAATGTAGTGATAGAAACACCTAATATCACTTTTACCCGATCCGGGGATCGAACCCGAGACCTCAGCAGGACTACCGCGTACGCATTGCAACTGTTGTCGAGGCAGTTTAAGTTCATTACTACTTTCTCTATTTGCCAACAAAATTAGGCCAAAATTCGATGGAACCCAATACCGTTATATAAAATTAACTGTCCATTCGATAAGGAATGGCGACTGTATGGGGCTTCTGGTCAAGGCCCCCGAGAATCTTGCCAAGAGAAACTATTAAAACGACTTGCAGTGGATGAGATAATGCATTTGGTTACAATGTTTGTTTGAAAGTTTGTTTAGTCGACATGGTTGTCAGCTATTTTTGATGCAATTTTTTTTTTATTTAATTGAATGACGACACGAGCAAGTCGCTCGCCTGATGGTAAGCAAACAGAACTTTGTATTATAAAACACTGCATGGCACTGAATGGCGCCCGTTACCCCGAGACATGAGATCTTAAGTCTCATAATGCTCAGTACCTAATTTCACTGGCTTTAATGTCCTTCAAACCGAAACACACAGTGTTTACACACTTTTGCTTGGCTGCAGAAATAGACAATAGTGGTACCAAACCAGGCGGCCTTTCGCATACGAGGGACCTACCACCTTGTAAAATTGTTCAGACATTTTAAAGTTGTTTTATATAGCACAGGCCGGCAAACAAGTAAGTATGTACAGCGTGGCTCTACCTCATAAATTCAAATCATTATCTATTGAGATGATGGTCATGTTTAACCTCTTGCACAAAATAAATTGCGTGGAAATATTAAAAAATATCAATGGTTGCTAACAGTCTGCAGGGGTGAGGTGTGTAATTGAAATATTCAGGTTAGTTGGGCTCGCCGCCGCGACGGATGGAGTGTCTGCCTTGTTAGTAGCGAGAAAACTGCATGCCACGTATATAGTGAAATATAAAACAATACGTCAATATGGGGTTATCTTTAATTTTCTTCTTTATAGTAGAGTAAGCAGAGACACTGTAAGTGATCTATGGAAACCCATTACATCAGGAGTATCACGCACGCCTTGCCATCCTTAAAGGGGAGGGATAAATAGGGGACTGGAAAAATTTGCTGGTGGTAGGATATTCATATCCGCCCGGAGAGCGACCACCGTACACATGGTGTTAAACCTGCCATAGTGATCCACACGCCTTGTATGGATCCTAGAAGGATCAACCAGTGTACATCCGATTCTCCCGAGGGGCTTGCGGCATGACTTGATGGTTGATTGGGGAAGGTATAGGGGTACATCCTTGTATCACTGTGCCTGCATCGGTCATCCGTCTGTCCTGTCGTAGGCCCCTCGGTTGCACTACGCTTACCATCAGGTGTAGTGCAGACACTTTACCGTGCACGGATAAAAAAAATATTTTGTCGGTTTTCTACAACGAAGTGGTAACAACCCCGTCGTGTCGGCCCATACAAGCTGTAGACGACAATTTCTACAGTATGGCTCTACTATTAAAATTGATGAATTTAGTTAGATTATATTGTAATCTACTCAACATTTAACTGCATATTAACCTACAGTTAAAATCTTCCAAATAACGAAATAAGTATTTTATTATGAAATGGCCGAACATGTTTTCTACAAACATATATAGCTAGGAATCTCTCTCGATTAATCCAGTTTTCATATAAAAAACACATATAAATCGAAAAAGAACACTGAGTAAAATCAAAAACCGATATTACTGTTTATATAAGACTGTGGCGCTTTTCACTTTTGTCTCTTTTTGTGTTGGCCAAACGATTGCGGCAAACATTCCAGCGATGGTCGTGAAAATGAAACGACGCCAGTCGCCGCGACTCCGGACGTGACTTCGCACCGAAACCCAACTGAGGTGGTTACGTAGGCATCTCATTTGTCACCCCGAGGTACCTACACGGTGTAAAAATTTATGCGAGCTTACTATAGGCAAGGAGCTAGTAAATATTGCAACTCTAGAACGGTTGTGATGTTTAAATGTTTTTAGACTTTTGTATACATATAATATTAATTTAAGCGGGACTTAATTGCGTATATGAAGGTATATAAATACCAATTTCTTTTATTTTTCACAACGTTTCGACAGAGTTTCATCGGACTTGGTAATAGGTATAAAAGGTTGTGATGCTTCTTTCTTTCTGCCTTGCGTTTTCTCGCCTTAATGCCATGTTACCCCTTCTTATCATGATTTGGTATATGGTATATGGCACTATTATATGGCAGAGTTTTTAATCGATGGATAAAAATGGAAGATGTTGTCAATTCGACTTATATTTCTTGTTATGTATAAGCACGCATATCTTTTCACTGAGTAGTTTGATTTCTGTTGTTCGTTCTTTATTCCATACGATATACATATCTCAAAGATGGTCGCACTAAAATTTAAAAACAAACATTCCATCCCTAAGAAGATGAAAACGGTGATGAAAGACTTTGACATTAATGTACCATAAAAAAACGACTAAAAACTATATAAGCCTAAAAATAAAGTTAGCTGATTTTGAATACTTGCTTTCAATCATTAACTAATTATTATTATCATCATTCATTTAATCAGCTTCATTATCCTTAGCGCTAATTTCTTCCCGAGGTTTTTTATATATCCACGGCTTGAGTTTTCTTTCTTCCTAAGACTTAAGGAGGGACGAGCCTATCGCCATTTTGGTGAACAAAAAAATCGAATGTTCTACTCCTAGACTACAAACAGCTGTTTATTGCGACTTGATGGCTCTCGGCCTATTTACATAAGCGGAAATTGATTTTCTCATGATACTAAGTAATAGTACATTACATTTCACACTTGGTGTAGCCGATTTAACGACTCGGAAATAAAATGGCGAATAAATCTACGATGTGAAAGCAAAATATACTAATACTTAGGCATAGAATATTCTGCTAAGTAGTTTTGTGATGCTTTTTAAATATTAACAAAAAATCAAAATCGACTTAAAAAAAACACGGAAAATAAAAAAATAACCATTTATTTAAGTCTCTTTGGAGTCTGTGCCTGTGTCGCTGCCAGTCAATGAAACCACACCACCATCTGTGTGATTTTATTAAAGTAGATTTTTAAGTTTTGTTAAAACTTATTTTTATTGTTAGGTATAGCTATGGTATGTAAATTTCAACACAATCGCGACGAGTTACCTGCTGTCCGTTTAGAACTTTATTTTTTTACTCCGCACTCCATCATCAGATCAATTTAAGATTTAGCTCATTTCTCAATCGCTTGATTGAATATCCTGAAACGTTAGCTTTCATTGGGACAGGCACATGTATACATTGCACTATGACGTGTGTTGGCCTGGTGCCTGGGTGCGGTGAGACCGCGAGACGTTCAGACGCCGCATCACGCCTTACTGTGTGTGACCTTATGCAGTCTCTTAAAACTAGGACTCGGTGCATTCCAGGTCAATCAATGTTGTTTCATACGCTTCGTGATATTGCCAAATATTTGGCAGTATTTATATTTATTACTAGCTGTGCCAGCGAACTTCGTTTCGCCATCAAAAAGCTTTCATACAAACTTTCATTCCCTTTTTAAACCCTTCAGGGGTCGATTTTTGAAAAACATAGTAGTCTATGTGTTATTCCGATGTATAAGCTATATTAATGTAAAATTTCATTAAAATCCTTTCAGTAGTTTTTACGTGAAAGAGTAAGAAACATCCATCCATACTTACAAACTTTCGCGTTTATAATATTAATAGGAGTAGGATTATCATACTCACAGTATTGAATTAGTGATAGAGTTATTTAGGAGACATCCTTCGATTCAAAAAACTCGTTGTAGCAACGCACTCGTCGTGTCCGCGGGTTTGATCTCCGCACCGCCTGTTTGTGTGATCCACAAATATTTGTTTCGTCTGGGTGTTGTGAGACCGAAAGTCTCTCGTAGATCCTGATACCCACGACACAAGACTCGTATGTTTCTGTGTCAGGACTATGTCTGTGACTGTTGGGTGTATTTATTTTAATAAAATGCGTGTTACTGTCGGTCCTGACGGATGTGTGTGACATAATATCGCCTAGGTACTTTAACTTCTGCCTACCTTTTCGGCGACACAGGCGTGAATTTATGAATGATAAATATTAGTATACAATGATTTGTCTCCAGGACTATTGCAGTTACTATTTGATGAGGTTCAACAAGCCGCCGCAGTTCTGCCGCAAGGTAGAGGAAAGGCCTCCGACGCGCCGTCCGCAGACCAGGAAAACGAAGCCTGAACGTGTGGATATATTTGAGAAGGAAGATGTGGATCTACCTGCTTCTTTTACTGTCACCAAGCTGTTCAAGGTATCGTACTAATATCCTACTAATATTATAAACGCGAAAGTTTGTAAGTATGGATGTATGTTTGTTACTCTTTCACGTAAAAACTACTCAATGGATTTTAATGAAACTTTACAGTAATATAGCTTATACATCAGAATAAGACATAGGCTACTTTTTATCCCCGGAAAAGCGAATCATGCGGGCGGAGCCGCGAGCAAAAGCTAGTAATACTATAAATATGAAAGTTTCAATACAATCATCACGCCTTAACCCATTAACTGAGCACAAATAGATACTAACCGGGGTGAAGTCGCGTGCTAAAGGTAATGCTTTTTAACACGCTTTTATTAGCTTCATATGTATGTTTGTATGTTAGTATGTAGCGGAAACTTTGAACATGATTTTCACCTTCAAAACGTCGGATTAAATTGGCATACTTATCAAGGACCGATGACAATTCAATATGTAAAAAAACATAATCTAAATTAAAATATTTCTATAAAATATATGTGAAATCTAAATTGAGAATATGAGGCTAGACTCTATAATGCTGGTATCCTTGAAGGGTTAGGCAGAAGCGTAGCAAAGTCCTTTGTGTTATTCTTCAAGGACGATCAAGGTGATAATGACATCACGCCGGCCGTAGAACGCATATCCTTAGCTGGTTTCTTGGCGAACGCTACACCTGAGAAGAGGCAGATAGTGGAACTCCTGTATCAGGACATTGTAAGGCCTTCGGGCGTGACCTGGGATGATGTGAAAGGATTGGCGACAGCTAAGAGTTTGCTGATGGAATCCGTGGTATATCCAGTGAGGTAAGATTTCTTTTTTTTATGAAAGCGGGAACAACCGAGCAAGCGGGTCATTATGGGTCTCTATCATTGTCTCTATCTATTAACTATGGGTAATTTATCACCGTAAGCAGCGATAGCTCAGCGGGGAATGGTATGGACTGTCGAGACGAAAGTCGCAGGTTCGAAACCAGCCCCAAGAGCATACACCACTGACTTTTCTAAGTTACGTGTATATTCATTGATAATTATCGCTTGCTTTAACGGAGAAGGAAACGTGAGGAAACCTGTATACCTGAGAACTCGATAAGATTTTTCGAAGGTATGTGAAGTCTGCCAACCCGCGTTAGGCCAGCGTGGTGGACTAAGGCCTAATCCCTCTCATTCAGTAGAGGAGGCCCGTGCCTAGCAGTGGGACGTATATAATACAGGGCTAGTAAAAAATATATATCACCGTACCGTGGTCGGTATCAAGCTTCCATCATCAAACGTGTTCAGGTATCCGGAAATGTTCACGGGTCTGCTGGAGCCATGGCGCGGGGTGCTTCTGCACGGGCCGCCTGGCACCGGGAAGACGTTACTGGCCCGGGCCGTGGCCAGCGAGAGCTCCTGCACTTTCTTCAATATATCTTGCAGCACCATCGTCAATAAGTGGCGTGGGGAGTCGGAGAAGATTGTCAAGGTATGTAGGATTTTTTTTGGCAGTGTTTTGGCTTATGCTTCTGTATAATTATGAGACGTTACGTTGACTACACTTCAGCGTCATATTACGAAGATCCATCCAAAATGGTGCGGTGGTTGTGCAATGTTAAACTATACTAGATCTAAGAAACTAGATGTCCCTCACGGTTTTACCTGCATGTTACTGCCCTGCTCACATGGGTAGCGTGATATACATATAAACCTTCCTCATGAATCTATCTATTGCTGAAAACTGCATTAAAATCCGTTGAATATTTTAAAAGATCTAAGCGAACAGACAGCGGAAGCGATTTCTTTTCATACTATGTAAAGATGAGTAAATTTGCGGCAGTCTTGGTGTGGCACATAACTTAAAGTATGTCACTTAAGGTTTGCTGATGTTTTGAAGAACAGGAGTACCTGTAGCAGATGGTACCCGGAGTAAGATCCTGCCGATGGCCTAAAAAGCCTGCTTGACGTATTAAAGGGAGACTCAGGGTATATAAAGTTTGCCAACCCTCATTAGGCCAGCGTGGTGGACTAAGGGCTTACCCCTCTCATTTAGTAAGGAGTGGCCAGCAGTGGAATGTGTATAATTTTTTTACTAGCCCTGTATTATACACGTCTCACTACTAGGCACGGGCCTCTGCGGGTTGGTAGACTTCACATACCTTCGAAAAATCTTATCGAGTTCTCAGGTATGCAGGTTTCCTCACGATGTTTCCTTCACCGTAAAGCAAGCGATAATTAACAATTAATATACACGTAACGTCAGTGGTGTATGTTCTTGGGGCAGGTTTCGAACCTGCGCCTTTCGTTTCGACCGTCCGTACCACTCCCCGCTGAGCTATCGCTGCTCTAACGTGTATAATACAGAGCTAATATTATTATACTACTTAAGTACTTATGATCATATGAAGGTCCTGTTCGAGATGGCATCAAACTATTCCCCGTCGATAATCTTCATAGACGAGGTGGAGACCCTCGCGTCCGACAGGTCAGCGGTTGGGGAGCACGAAGCGTCGCGCAGGCTGAAGTCTCAACTACTCACTGAACTGGACGGCATCAACCAAAGGGAGGGCATTGTGTTTCTACTAGCCAATACAAATATGCCGTGGTAAGAAGATTTAGATATTGCAATTTTTTTAATCCTTGGCTAATATTTCCTATTGCGTATAAGTGTATATCCGGTTCTGCCGAGGGGCTTGCGACATGACTTGATGGTTGGTTGGGGCGAGTACAGTGGTACATTCTTGTATTATTGTGCCTGCATCGGTCATCCGCCTGTCCTGTGGCAGGCCCCTCGATTTGCTTCTTCCCTCTCCGAAGAGGGAAGAAGCATTTATACAGGCCGGTATGATTCTGGTGACCACCGATAAACTCATTGTTTGTCGGTGGTTGCTGGTGTTTTACACTACACTACGCTTCCCATCAGGTGTAGTGCAGTCACTTTTCCGTGCTCGGATAAAAAAAGCAGTGATGTTTGACATCTCATACCGGGTGTGAGGGGTCCGCTCGAAACGGTAATAAAACGTTACCTTAACATAAACGGAAAATGCTTTTTCCTAGCTATTTACTTGCCATTTTGGTAATCGTAAGCCTGCAATAAAGCGTATTAGTCTAAAGTCGGGGTCAATGATCAGCGATCTTTACTGCGCTCCATTACCCATTAGGCATATCACGCCCTGCGCCGCGCTGCACAGCTGATCCCGCGCGTCTGCTAATTGTTGTATTAGTTTTACATTACGTTATTAGTCACTTTGCCGTGGTCGCACAAAAAATAATACTCTGTGCCCCCAGGGATATCGACCCAGCAATGCTGCGAAGATTAGAGAAGCGCATCAACATTCCCCTCCCGGACTTGAACACACGTACAGAGCTTTTCGAAAAGTTTCTCAACAACAAAACCATAGAGGTGTACCCGAAGATCGACTTCAAGGAGTTGGCTGCCAAGACGGAAGGCTACTCTGGAAGTGACATTAAACTGGTCTGCAAAGAGGCTCTTATGTCGACAGTCAGGAAGTTACTGCCGAATATGGTTGGGAAGAGTAAGTGTTTTTATTTTTAAGAATAAATAATAATAGAGGTGTAACCAGTAAGCAGCGATAGCTCAGCGGAGAGTGGTATGGACTGTCGAGACGAAAGTCGCAGTTTCAAAACCAGCCCCAAGAGCATACACCATTGACTTTTCTAAGTTACGTGTATATTAGTTGTTAATTATCGCTTGCTTTAACGGTGAAGGAAACGTTTGTGAGGAAACCTGTATACCTGAGAACTCGATGAGATTTTTCGAAGGTATGTGAAGTCTGCCAACCCGCATTAGGCCAGCGTGGTGGATGGACTAAGGCCTAATCCCTCTCATTCAGTAGAGGAGGCCCGTGCTAAGCAGTGGGACGAATATAATACAGGGCTAGTAAAAAAAAAACAGTACACCCACATTTGTACTTCCTACGAATCATTCTTTCATTCACGAAAAATAATTACCTAAGTAATCAAAGAATAATTGAAACTATAACAGGATTAGTAACTGCCTCGGTGGCGCATTGTACTGTGGCTACTGTGCCGTCTCGGGTTCGATCCCCGGGTCGGATAAAAGTGATATTGGGTTTTTCTATCGCGATATGCTCAATATAAGCCCGGAGATTGGAATTGTGCCCGGTATGGCGATAGGTTCGCCTCCTATCACATCATGGGACGGAAATAAGCTCGGCGAAATGTGGGTGTACTGGTTACACTTTTGTCTACCCTTCCGGGGAATATAAGCGTGAGTAACTTTATATTATATAAATAAAAATATTGGTCAAATTAACACAGATGTGTTAAATAATGAACATAAATTAATCAACCAACGAATTTTAATACGCAAATGCAAAAAAATAAAACACGCGAATGATACACCACGTTGTTTACGACACATTTTCCGAAGGTTTCGTTGTACGCAGGCGCAAAGACACGTGACAGCATACTTGTAATCTATCTCAGTATCTCGCAGGCTAAACCCTATTTATGAATATGTTTGTCCCTTTTTACTGTCGCTTTTTCGTTTCATCGAATTTTCAAATCATAACGGTGCTAAACAAGTTTCACTTCAAAAATCAAAGACCTACGGCTGAGTTTCTTAGTGCTTCTTCTCGTACTGGTGGCCATTTCCGAAGCACCGGTAGATACAAATGACGTAAAAGTGCCCTTAGCGGCTTAAAGAATTAATTTGAATTTGTATGTTTTCAGGTTGCATTGTCAATCGTAAAGACAGACTGGACTTGTGTGATGTGTTAACTGCCATAGAGAAGACCAAACCGGTCTCCAAGAACTTGGCCAAGAGGCATGATGACTGGCAAAAGGAAATGGGATGCTCTTGACTTCAGAGAGATACTATTTCTCTTTAATTAGTTTTGTGTGGTCATTAAACTTGTGATGGTAGATAATACATGAAGATTTGAATTTCATGTGGATTGTGATTTCTTATATTTACGCGAATATTGAAATAAAACTAAAACAAACGGATTTTATCGCGGTTTTTTATTTAATTTTGGTCCCGATGTTTCGATTCATCCCGTGACCACGATAGCTGTAAAGCTTTCGAAACGTATAAACCGCGAAAAAGTTCGTTTAAATTAGTTTTATTTCATATGGATTGTTTTTTAAGCATAGGCAAACGTGCAAATGTGTTACCTGATGGTAAGTGATCTCCACCGCCTGTGTACGCCAATACCAGAAGAATCATGGGTGCGTTGCTGACCTTAAAGGCAAGGGATTGGGACGGGGAGGGAGTTTGGGCTCCAGATTAGGATATCTCACTCACCGTACGAAACGCAGCAGCAAGCCGCTACTTTACGTCGGTATTCTGTAAGTGGTAACGAGCCGGTTGAGCCGGCCCATTCATGCTGTAGACAAACTAGAAATAGAGATACCCGCATAAAACTGTTTTTTTTTACAAAGCGAGTTGACATAATTAGCTCATACCATATGCTAAGCCCCCAGATATAGAATTTTATTGACTATTCGAGTAAATTGCTTATCTAATCGTGTCATGAGGACCAGGTTAAAGTGAAAATGGGTAAGAGTAACATTGTGTACCTATATAAAAATCGATAGAAAGTGAAGGTTTTACGGTATTCATGGGTCTAACTTTCATAAACTTTTTATATAAAATTCTGTAGATATACTGGGAGGTCGTAATACGATACTCATGATCAGAATGCTATCGATTTATCCCGATTTTTCTGTGGATTTATTAGTTTTGGTCTGGTAACACTACCTATACAAGTCGGTAATACTTGCATCTGATATGTTAAAGTTACATCCTAACTAATATTATAAATGCGAAAGCGAGTTTGTTACAATCACTGAATGACTGATTTTGATACAGAGGTAGATAAATAATAAATAAATACACCCAACAGTCACACACATAGTCCTGACCCCACAGTAAGATACGAGTCGTGTGTCGTGGATATCAGGAACTACGAGAGACTTTTGGTCTCACAACACCCAGACCCCGAGACAAATATTTGTGGATCACACAAATGTTGGTCTTGGTGCGGGGATGGAACCCGCGGCCTCTCGCTTCACAGCCGGCTTCTCGCCCGCTGCGCCACGGAGGCTGTCAATGGGATGGGATGGATGGGATGCTACAAGATATATGTATAAATAAAACACGAATATAAGTGTTCCAATTCATTTAATGACAACTAAACCATTGCTTCTATACAAAATACATATTTAATACACCTATATCTAAAGATTACAACTCAATTCACGTTTCACAGTCATCATTTCATAATTTATTAACATTTATTTCTATAATAACTGGGTCAAAATATGTTCAAAATAAAACATTTCTCTTCAATAAATAAAAAACACTAATCGCTAATTAACAATCGACGCCATTTTGTATAGTGTCACAAAATGGCGATTGCATGAAATAGCCAATTCGATGTATACTAGACGGTAAGATTGTGTGGGTTAGCCTTTAATTTCTGCATTTTTATAGCAATATCGGTTGATTTTTTCATGTTTTGCTGGTGGGAGGATATTCGTATCCGACCGCATAGCGACCACCGTACACTGGTGTTAAGACCTGCCATAGTGACCCACCTTGTGTGGGTCGCGTTCCAGGGTCAGCCAGTGTATATCCGGTTCTGCCTAGGGGCTTGCGACATGACTTGATGGTTGGTTGGGGCGGGTACTTGGGGCGAGTACAGTGGTACATTCTTGTATTATTGTGCCTGCATCGGTCATCCACCTGTCCTGTCGCAGGCCCCTCGATTTGCTTTTTCCCTTCCCTCTCCGAAGATGGAAGAAGCATTTATTCAGACCGGCATGATTCTGGTAACCACCTATGAACTCATTGTTTGTCGGTGGTCGCTAGTTTTTTGTATTGCACTACGCTTACCAGCAGTAGGGCAGTCTCTTTGAAAAAAAGTGTGCGTGAACTAAACATGTAGAGCGCAATAATTATAAGTTGGTGGTGCGTGGCTAGTTTTGGAACTAATTGGAGATGTATAGAATAACTCTTCGAAATATAAAATCAACCAATAAACTTTGAATTGTAATTCAAAGTTCTGTGTGGTGTTGCTTCTGTTTATGGGCAGGCGTGACGCTTACCATTAGGCGAGCGCCTTGCTCGTCTCGTCATGCAATCAAATATATTTTTATTCGATAAAAATTTGTAACAATTATAATATTTGGAAATAAATATGATTCAATAAAATATGTTTTACTAAAAATTGTCCAGTGGGTAAATTTAGTATTTTTTTTATCGCAAAAAACAACTATAAAACGCTCTACCATAAAGTTCACGTATTGACGGTTTAGTATTTTGCCTTTACACTGACGAATATGGTCACTTTTGTAGGCCACACTACATTTATATAGACTAACCCCTTTAGAATAGATTTTTATATTTTTGTATCGTAGCATAACAATTTTTTTTTGTTGCCTAGATAGGCAGACAAGCCAGCGACCCGCCTGATGGTAAAGCCGCTGCCTACCTCTTAATTTAATTTGATATGAAAATGGATTAATTTGACTAGATCAAAACAAATCAATATCTATACATCCATTTTAATATCCATTTACGGTGGATTGACATTAATTTAATATTTGTTCGTACAAAAATACTATTACTGGTTAGTAAGGCGATCGATTTTGTAAAGCTTACAGTAGCGGTTTGAGACAATGTTGTGGGGGGCCAAGATACCCATACAACGAAACAGTTGTCTTGTTATTGAATATAGTCTTGAAATAGTAAATTTATTTTTAAAGTTGCATTACAATCTATTACTCTTGAAATGAGCGAACAAGCTACGATCGCTTTTAAGGCCTGGATTACATTTGTGGGTTTTAATCCTGTAATTAATTAAGTAGGTGGACTTACAAAGGAAGCGTCCCTAGTTTTTCCAAATGTATGAGCCACTAATAACATGGTATAATATACTTGGCTTGTTCGATAAAAACATGGTTTACTTTTAAAATAAACTTTTGTATTAAATAAAATTCCTACATTTGCGCTGTAAATGATATTTAGACAATCAGTAATATTGTTAAATTACATAACATGCTATAGTAAAATTCTTGTCTTTTAGCTGCCAACATTACAGGCTTAAGGTTTCAAATATTATTCACTGTATTGCAATTTTATATACAAGTGAAAGTAATATATTTATTACGCCTGGATTATATTTTGTGTCGTTTACACCATTTAGTTAATTACGTAAGTGACTTGCGAAGAAATTACTAAATGTAAACAGCATTGTAAGTTGCTTACTGCAAATGTTATTAAGTTATGTGTAAAAAGTTCTAGAAATTCGTCCAGCTATTAAAATATAGACCACATACGCAAAAATTACGAAACACTTTAAGTAAAACTAACGAATGCAATACCGGGATTATTAAAAGATTTTTAATAAAACTGGTAAATTTTTGGCACCATGTCATAACATATCAAAAATTAAGAAAAAAATCAATACTCAACTTACAAAATAAGGCGAAGTTAGTGATTAAGTATGTTATTATGCAGATAATAATTATGAGATGAATGATAATAACACAGGGGCGGATTCAGTTGGGGCCTAAAGTACAACCAATCACAGTAAGGCGACCTGAAGTTAGGCACTTCAACTGCCTCGTCTCACCTCTATTCACTTCCTACTCCCTAAAAATTGCGACGACCCCAGATTTCTTTCAAAGAATCCAACTTAAATTGGTTGTATAGTACTTAGTAGCGTTAGTTAGAAAACATATTTAGGTATATTTTATGAGAACCGTACAGTTGTCTTCTCACTTTGGAAAATTAGGAATAGATCATTAGATTCTAGTTACATAAAAACAAAATTATTAGTATCTGTAGAAGGGATTTGAAACTACGACACTTACGTTAAGAGAGATAATGTTAGTATTTCCTGTCATCATTAACAAGCCTATTTTGTTAGTGGCGATAACGATATATTTTACAAAAATCACAATATAACCCACGTACAGATTGCTGAATACGTCCCTGTGTTCCGATGTGCGATATTTTCCATTTCTTCCAGTTTAAATACCTACCTCAATAATCTACACGCCTATCACAGATAATATTAGAATTTATATCGTATATAATATCAATGAAAAACTGATTGATTGACTTCTTTTTATACCAGAGACTGGCAATAATATGTCGATATAATAAAAAAAAATTTTTTTAGGAACACAATATACATCCATCAATCCCTGACTAAAACTCATTGATACAAAGAAAAAAACTAACTGCTCCACTGACATGTCAATCAAATCAATTGCATAGTTTAAGAAATAAACGGATACACAGACATACAGACGCAGATAACGACTTTGTTTTATACTATACATTTGATGAATGGAAGCGGGCTTAATGCCTGAGGCATTCTTTACCAGTCAGTATCTACGTAACAAAAAAATAAGAAGTATTAAATAAGAAAATATTTGAAATCATATTTGGTGAGTAGCATATAGATACATAGACATGAAACAGGCGTTAATAATATTTTTTTCAATACCAGTTTTTTTTACTGCGTTTCATAAAGGCAGCTCCACACTAGCCAGATGTAACTGCAACCAATACGGTACAGTAACAGCTCGCTTGTGTAGTCGCGGCTTAAGATATTGTGAGAAAATATTAAATGTGGATTTCAAAATACCTTTTAAACAGGGTTCGAGGATATATATCAATGGATATATATCAAGATATATATCCGATATATATCCGATATATATCAAGCTGGGTTTGACGATATATATCAATATTTTTTTAATAATACACTCCTTTGCAAAAAAAACGGGCGGGTTTGATTTTTTAACATTATTGGTAATAATTTAGTTCTTCAGAGGTTTTAATAGCCAAACTATGTTACTGGCACTTAATAAAGAGTCTGGGTATGAAAAAAAGTTCATTCCAAATTCAAAACTTTTGTTTTTTAAATTATTAATCCCTTTTTCATTTTGTGACACTTTTCGCGGGTTTGCGGTTAAAAGGTTATCAAGCAACTAAAAGTAACTTTTCGTTATTTTTAGTACAACAATTTATGTTTATCGCATAATTCTGCCTTATTGTGACTTAAAACAGATATCTTTGTGTCTATCGTAATGGCAGAAAAAGCAATGAGAGCTAGTAAAATTATAGCGCTGCTGGAAGAGGGGTGTAGCCAATGTTACGTCTCACAGCGGTTAAACGTGAGTCGTTCAACCGTACAAAGAACCTGGACTCGATACCAAGAGACAGGTTCCGTTCAGAGAAGGCAAGGTTCTGGGAGAAAACGTTGCACACAGCCGCGAGACGATCGTTTTTTAGTGACTCAGGCGCTGAGGAACCGCAAATGCAGTTACATAGACCTCAAAAGAAACCTTGAAGAGGTACGAGGAGCACAAGTTAGCCTATGGACTGTGAGGAGAAGACTTTTAGCTGCTGATATACGTAGTCGACGACCAGCGCGGGCCCCCAAGTTACTCCGTGAGCACCGGATTGCGCGGTTGAGGTTCGCTAGAAATTGCCTATCTTGGACACCAGGTAACTGGAGTAGCGTACTCTTCTCCGATGAGGCTCGAATTTGTCTGCGTGGTGAGGACCGACGTCGGCGAGTGTTACGAAGACCAGGGGAACGCTATGCCGATGTGTGTTTTGAAGAAATCACCCCTTATGGTGGAGGGTCCGTTATGTTTTGGGCGGGCGTAACTTCCAACTATCGTACCGAGATAGTATTCATAGAAAATGGCTCACTAAATGCGCATAGGTACATAACAGAAATCCTTTCTCAAAATGCACAACCCGCACTGACTGTAATTGGTGAAGATGCCATTTACATGGACGATAATGCTCGGGCCCACCGTTCTGGCGACGTAGATGCTTATATGCAAGAGGTCGGTATTCGTCGTTTGGATTGGCCAGCGCGGAGCCCCGACCTTAACCCCATTGAGCACGTTTGGGACCTCCTAAAAAGGCGAGTACGATCTGTCCAACCACCTCCACAAAACATCAGAGAGCTTAAACGTGTAATCTCGACTGAGTGGGAACACATTCCACAGGACACCATCAAAAGCCTGGTGGGAAGCATGCCAAGACGATTACATGCCGTAATCGCTGCAAGAGGAGGTCATACTCGTTATTAATTTTTATTTTTTAATGTCTCTTTTATTAAAATACCATAAAAATACTCGTAGTCTTAATTTCATTATACCCATAAAAATGTCCATTTTAACACGGCTCTCTGTTTACATTGACTAAAACACCGATACCAGGATAAAAGTGTTAAAAAACTAGATTCTCATTGATAATAAGAAATTTCTAGTCATCCAAGCTAATGACATACTAAAAATATAATAATATTTACCCATAGAAAAGCTAAGGTAAAGTGTGTGTGTAAGGTGCCCGTTTTTTTTGCAAAGGAGTTTATATTGCAATACAAAATGGTTTAAAAAATTAATGTTATTAATTAATTTTTAGAGTTTGTTACTGTATTTCTACTTCCCAAATATAGATGGCGTGGGAGTAGTGTTAAAACATACTCCCTAATGGTAAGTTCTAATCCATAAATGGCAACACTTCTGCCCTAAAAGAAGAGTTTATGGTTTTTAGTTGATTTTGCCTCATCCAAAAACGAGTTTTTTATTTTATAATTTTAGTATGTGTATGTAACACATATGCAAAAAGTATGTATTCATAAATAATACAATAAAAGAATATAATGGGCCTCATACAAAATGGATATATATCAAACTTGATATATATCGGATATATATCATAAATATCCGATATTTTGATATTTATAATAAATATCGGATATTTTCGAACCCTGCTTTTAAATGAATTTCCCTCGCGCGTTTACAAAATCATTAAACATGGGCTTTATATAAAAACGTTAAGCACTGATGAGTGATCAACAGTCTTACGTCTTTGTCTATCAACACGATTTATAAAGTTGTTAGAAAGAGACAAAACTGTGTTTAACTAATCAGTGCTTATAACTTAAGTAACGCCCTAAAGTTTACACTAGCAGCCTTGTATCAGAAATGTAAATAAATATCTACGGCAACCCCCGGCAAATAAGAGTAAGTCTATAATACAAGTTTATGTGCGTGTGAGTGAGTGTGTATGTGTGCGTACGTGCGTGTGTATGAGTGCGTACGTACGTGTTTATGCGTGCGTACGTGTGTGTGTGTGTGTGTGTGTGTATGTGCGCGCGTGAGTGTGTGTGTGTGTGTGCGTGTGTGTGCGCGTGTGTGTGCGCGTGAGTGAATGCGCGTGAGTGAGTGCGTGCGTAAGTGCGTGTGTATGCGTGCATACGTGCGTTCGTGCATGTGTGTGTGCGTGTGTGTGCGACGTGGGTGCTGTATGGCATTGTTGCGCTTATAGGAATGAACCGATTTGTATGCGTTTTTTTACTGAAATCTTGTTTAATCGATATGACTCTTAGCTTATGTTTGAAGAAAATCTGTTCAGCCATTTAAAAGTTATAAATGTGCTTTAATTAGCGCCAGGGACTTTAATACTTTATAAGAATATATTCATTACACCGATTACAAAAGAGACAATTGAAAACTGGAATACCCGTTGATATTTCTGGTACAAGGCCTTACAATTATAATAATTTATTTTTTTAAACCTACGACCACTATCACATACACAATAGTTTTAAAATTTTCCATTGCGTTTCAAATCAAAGAGAAAAATACAGACACGCAAGAACGTTATGTATACAAAACAATGCAAAACGAATTTACGCTTTAGCTTTAAAACACAGTGACAGTTGACAGATCGATCTACTCTTATTTGGATCGTATAGTGCAAAAATTATGTTTGTGGAAAATTAACAGTAAGTCTGTACTGTACATTATCTGACGTCGAGCTGAATTTCATATATTTTTCACAGAACGGTCATATTATAAGTGTGCAGGATAAATAAATAAATAAATACACCCAACAGTTACATACATAGTCCTGACCTCACAGTAAGATACGAATCTTGTGTCGTGGGTATCAGGAACTACGAGAGACTTTCGGTCTCACAACACCCCTACCCCGAAACAAATAAATGTGGATCACACAAACATTTTTCTCGGTGCGGGGATCGAACCCGCGGCCTCTCACTTCACAGCCGGCTACTCGCCCGCTGCGCCACGGCGGCTGTCAAGGATGAGGGTTCAAATGATTCTAAATAGTTATTTGTATTTAGAATTTTCTAATTCCTTTTACGTTTTGTTATATAGTTGTAAGAAGTTTACGCCCACGACCACTGAGGGCGACACTGCAGCCATCGCGCTGCCTTCGCATCTCACCGCGAATGCCTGTGAATCGTTGCCTGCGCTGCGATTGGCTGAGCCGGGCACGCTAAGATGGCTCACCCGGGGGTTCCTGTGACCTTGGATACCCAATATCACTGGGGCTCTCAGTTGAGGGAAACCAACAAATCCCCCAAACCAATAATCGCAGATGTCTCTGCCCTCTCCCAGTCGCCGTCCTGAGCCGAGGTTCGTACCCCAAAGGGGGTGCCCTCAGCGTGGTCAGTTAAATTTAAGGGTTGAGAGCGCCTAAAGCGCTCACCAGAAAGTCCGGTGAAGCTGTATACAGCCGACTAGCGTCAAGCTTACAGCAAGCGTCCAAACAAAAAAAAAACTGAGGGAAAGTTCGCCACAAGAAGAAGAACAATAAGAAGAAAGAAAAACGCCTGAACCAGAAAACACTAGAAGAAAAAAAAACGGTAAAAAGAGAATTTTCGAAGGGAAATTCAGCGCTCAATTACTGTTTCAAACGTCAACGCCCGACTTTTATGTTTCATTATAAACGGCTTGACGTCTGTACCACTGGTTTCAATTACCACGCAATCCAGCACTCACACAATAAAAAGTACTAATATACAAAATAACTTCAATATCACAAAAATCCTAAAAGGCCTAATCCCTCTCATTCGGTAGAGGAGGCCCGTGCCCAGCAGTGGGACGTATATAATACAGGGCTGTAAAAATAATCACAAAAATGTACCGATTTTAGGTTACATTCTACCATAGATTTAACAAAATTCTTGTGACGGAACTTGCTAAAATGTTGTAATGTATATTAAATAATGTAATAATTATCACATATAATTGGTAATTAGAACGATTTTATGAACATTTTAATTAAAAAATACGTGTCATTTTTTATTAGTTTAAACTGTTTTTTATAACAGTTATACGAAAAATAACTTGTAGTGTTGTAAGAACATAACACCATGTATACGATGACGTCGCAATTTTTCCTTTTTAGGGAGCTCAAACCCTTCCCTCCCCCCACCTAAAATTCTACGTCAGATAATGTAAAGCCCTACCCAATGAGCGTTTGAATACACCACCACTGTAATTTGTTTAATTTTTACCAATCTTCATCGGCCGGGACTGTGTACACATTTTCAGTTGACTGTTTATGGTGCTGCCACACCGATGTTATAAAATGTTTACAAACATTATTAAACATTTGTTAACATTTTATCACAATGTTAGATAATGTTTTCATGTTAGGTAATGTTAGTGAACATTTCTAAACAATTTGTAACATTTTATAACATTTTTTAACATATTTTACCATTTGTTTGTAAACATGTATCCAAGTGATGTCATGTTTTCAAATGTTATAAAATGTTAAAAAATGTTTGCAAACATTTTCCGTCGGTGTGGGAGCACTTAAAACATCTAACAATTCCTAACAAAATGTAACAATTCCAACCTTTGTTAGTAAATGTTTAATGTTATAAAATGTTTGTAAACATTTTATAACATCGGTGTGGCAGCACCATTACCTGTTGGTTTATATATAAAAGATGATAGCTGGGATCTGTCCGTCCTCTACAGATGTTCCGTTGTTGTTACCAGCTGCATAGGAAAACTGGAAAACCACTTTCTCCCCATTGTTGCAGTCCACCGTCACACGGCGGAGACCTTTAGTGCCGTAATACGAGTCAGATCCCTGAAATATATATTTTTTTTTATCCTGGCTCGGCAAAATGACTACGCCACACCTGATGGTAAGTGTAGCGCAATCCAGGAATAGTGTCGACCAACGACAAACAGTGTGTCTATCGTTGGTCGGCACGATCATGCCGGCCTGCAAATATTATATTTTGATTATTTTCATGTCTTTGGAGGTAACGTTTATGATATTAACACAAGCCGGCAATCGAGCAAGTGGGTCACCTGATGGTAAGTGATCTTCACCATGAAAAATCATGGACGTTAAAAGGGCGTTGCCTACCTTAAAAGAGAGGGATAATTAAGGGATTGGGGATTGAGCCTCGTACGAAACGTAACAGCTAGCCGCTACTTTTATATCGGTCTTGTGTGTGACAGTGGTACCAACCCGGTCGAGATGGCCCATTCATTAATTAGCACTAAATAATTCTACCGACCGTCAAGAGACGCAATGTCTTCACACATAGTCCTGACTCCACACTAGGTTAAACCTGTATCGTATCAGGAACTACCATGGACTAGCGGTCCCACAACACCCAGACCCAAAACACTTATCTGTGGACATTGATATACAAAATATCAATGTCTGTGGATCACGCAAAAATTTGACTCGGGAATCGAACCCGCGGCCTCTCGCTTCACAGCCGACTGCGCCACGGAGGTTGTCCACGGTCGGATCGGTTGGTTTGGCGGTCGACATTGTATTTGGACTGCATTGTACTTAACATCAGGTCCAATGTATTCACTATGACGTGCCAGGATAAAACAAAGTGTGTGTGCAATTCACACACGGCAGAAGTGAAACTTCAGAATTATTAAAATAAATTAATTAACCAACGAATTTTAATACGCAAATGCAAAAATATAAAACACGTGAACAATACACCACGTTGTTGATGGCACATTTTCCGAAGGCTTCGTTGTACGCAGACGCAAACACACGCGATAGCATACATGTAACCTATCTCATTCTCCCACAAGCTAAATCCTATTAATGAATATGTTTATCTTTGTCGTGGCGCATTTACGTTTCATCGACATACAAATCACAACGATTCTAAAGGAGTTTCAGTTCGAAAGTCCTAGACGTGGCTACGTGGCGTGTTATGGTGCTGCCACACCGGTGTTAGAAAATGTTATATAACATTTTATAACAGCGGTGTGGCAGCATCATTTAGTAAACATTTCTTAACAATTTGTAACATTTTGTAACATTTTTTAACCGCGGGCGGCGGTACTTTTGAGAGCGGCGCCGTCAAAGAAGCCGTCAAAGAAGGGCCGATGTCATGTTTTCAAATGTTATAAAATGTTATAAAATGTTAGAAAATGTTTTTGTTAACATTCTATAACATCGGTGTGGCAGCACCATTACCTTCAGTTTAGCGCTGGCGATGTACGAGGTGTTGGGCAGGATCTCGACTGGTTCCTTGAACATGGCGCGGAACGTATCGTCGGTGCCGTCGCAACAGAACGTCGTCGTGTTTGAACCGCACACCTTCTTCGTCGCCAGGTGGATAATCTGCAACGAACGCGGTAATAAGTGCCACCATACATAACAATTCATCCAAGTTATGTGACTTCCTGACCCCATATTAGGTTAACGGTAATAAGTGCCACCATCCATTTTTTTTTATAGCATAGGCCGGCAAACGAGCAAGTGGGTCACCTGATGGTCAGTGATCTCCACCGCCCACGTACCCCCACCACCAGAAGAATCATGGGCGCGTTGCCGACCTTAAAGGAAAGGGATAATTAGGGATTGGGAAGGAGATGGGATTTGGGCTTCCGGATATCTCACTCACCGTACGAAACGTAGCAGCAAGCCGCTACTTTACGTCGGTTTTCTGTGAGACGGCGGTAACGACCCGGTCGAGCCAGCCCAGTCATGCTGTAGACAAAACTGTCTACAGCGTGGCTCTACCACTCAAAAACAACATAATAATTCATCGAAAATATACCTGACCTCATATAAGGTTAACCCCCTATTTTATAACCGATACAATTGAATTGCTGGTGGTAGGATATTCATATCCGCCCGGAAAGCGACCACCGTACACATGGTGTTAAAACCTACCATAGTGATCCTTGACACGCCTTGTGTGGATCGTGTTCCAGGATCAGCCAGTGTATATCCGGTTCTCCCAAGGGGCTTGCGACATGAATTGATGGTTGATTGGGGCGGGTATAGGGGTACATCCTTGTATTACTGTGCCTGCATCGGTTATCCACCTGTCCTGTCGCAGGCCCCTCGATTTGCTTCTCTCCTCTCCGAAGAGAGATGAAGCATTTATACAGGGTTATTTTTAAAACACTGACAACCTCGCAGGAGTATATTCTTAAGGTAATTTGCTACTACTTTTGTTCTACGACTTTTCATAATTTGTTAGGTTTTATTCTCATACAAAAATAAATATGAATTTAATTTCCATCTTGAAAGTTACCTACGCTCTGCGCGCAGATTACGTAATACACGCAGCGCGCGCGTCAGTTCAATGACCGGCCGCGCCGTATCGATCGATAATACCTACACGGTACACCCAGCCGTCAGCTGATTTCACTATTGCACGAGCGCGAGCGCGCGTCGGGTCGTTCGTTTATGACTGAAACGTAGAGTGTAGACGTACGAACACAAACACTACACAACAAAAACTTGTAAAATCATTTTTTTTCTTATGTATTGAGTTATGTCCAAACTCGTAGAACAAAAGTTGTTCCTTATGGGGTCAGCTATATGGCCCTGCGAGGTTGTCAGTGTTTTAAAAATAACCCTGTATAGGCCGGCATGACTCTGGTGACCACCGATAAACACATTGTTTGTTGGTGGTCGCTGGTTTTTTTGGATTGCATTACGCTTACAATCAGGTGTAGTGCAGTCCCTTTGCCGTGCTTAAAAAAACCGATACGAAGCAACGAAGTTTGAAAATGTAGACCTAATGAACCCTAGAATATCCATCACAATAATAATATTTCTAATATAAAATATTGTGATTAAAGTACAAAAAAGTCGTTAGAAACATGTTTATAAAGGGGAACATGTCTTTCTTTATAGCATAGGCCGGCGAACGAGCAAGTGGGTCACCCGATGGTAAGCGATCTCCACCGCCCATCCACGCCAACAATACCAGAAGAATCACGGGCGCGTTGCCGACCTTAGGAAGGGGAGGGGTATCTGAGCCTCTGGATATCCTCGGTGCGGGGATCGAACCCGTGACCTCTCGTTCCACAGTCAGCTACTCGCCTGCTGAACCATGGAGCCTGTTAGCATCGACTGTTCCGATACTGCTCCACGTTTTTGCAACTCGTTTAAAATCAGTGTCGAAATGGCACATTACTATACCATAATGTAAACATATGATGCTTAAAGTGTATGTGTGATGTACCCCGGATGTACCCCTATACCCGTGCCAACCAACCGTCAAGTCATGTCGTAAGCCCCTCGGGAGAACCGGAAATACACTGGCTGATCCTGGAACGCGATCCGCACAAGGCGTGTGGGTCACTATGACGGGTTTTAACAACACGTGTACGGTGATCGCTATTCGGGCGGACATGAATATCCTACCAGCAGGTTCCGTTGCCACCGTTCGGATACGAATATTAATGATCATTATGTCCACCAACTCACCTGCAAATGAACTTCATACTCATTAGGTCCAAAATACGAGCCATATAGTCCGAAACCAACGACAAAAATCCTCTGATCGACGGTGAACCTGATCCTATCCGTGGTCCCACTGTACCCCCATCTGGATTCGGTCTGTGGAAACCTATTCACCGTCAACTCCTTCCCGGTCATGCAGCACCTAGGTGTGTCCAGGAACCCCACATTGGGTTTAGGGTTCACTGTGAAATACAGGAATAGTTGCACGATTTCCCGATCGTCGAGGAGACCGCTCTGTGCTGGTCCCATCGCGAACTCTTCGACGGACATCAATGGGAATCGAATGGCGTTGAAGGCCCGGCCCAGGACTGTACGTTGGTTAGACGGAGTGACAGGCAGCTGGCGTCGGATGCACTCGGCTTCTGACCACCTCAGCACAGCGGAAAAGATCTTGGCTTCTCTGATTCGAAGCGTGTCTCTGGAAAGGAGAAACATATTTTACTTATTACATCATTCAAATAGTGGTATCCTGTATGGGTGAAACTGGTCTTAGTAGACGTTACTACAATGTGTATCCAAGCGTGCCAATTTTTACAACATAGACGGACGTAGTTACTATGGTGCGCATAGATTATTGCGCGTCCATAAGTTGCGCAAGACATCGGCACGCGAAATGGTACATCTAGTTTATATTTCTGTTTTATGTGCCCTGGGTACTATTTCAGAGCATTTAGTTGTGTAATTTTCCAAAGTAAGTAACATATCTATTTACATATAAGTAACATCATTACAGATTATCCGTCACAGTAACAATATTTCTAATATAAAATACTGTGACTAAATAATAAAGGACTTGGTTAAAACATGTTTATAAAGAGGAATAAGTATTATTATTGCAACATATTATGTTAGAATTTTTATTTATTTCTTAGTTCCTTTTTATTACTTAAAACATATTCTAGAAAACAAGATTATATAGGAATATTTAATCATATATTATACAAATTAACCTTTGTGGTAGTAGTTTATATGAAATATATTATTGTAATGTCTATTCTATACCTACTTAACTCTATGTATGTTGCGAACTTCATTGCTTCGTTTCAGATTTATATAATAGGGACCTGGGCCAGTGTAGTAATTTTGCCTGTTTTAAAACGAACTAGTGTTCTTTTGCCTACCCCTTCAGGCATAGAGCCGTGAGCTTATATTGTGTTATTTACGTTGTGAAAGATCGCTTAAAGCGATAAGACCGCCTATCGTGCATTTTATTTAAATGTTCAAAACTATACTGTATAAACAGAAAACCGTCTTTTACGAGTCCGCGTCATACGAATCTTAATTCAATATGTATAATGTGGCCTCGTAAACAAGAGTTTGTTGCTATTATTCCCAATCTGTCATGCAATTAACTTTCTCCACTTAAATTGGTATTTACGCGACAAATTGAATGAAACAAGAAAAGCGTTAGTAACCGCGTGGTGAATCAGACAAAAACAACAAATAATTATGACGCAATTTTGAAATGAGCCAAGAAAGCTTGTATTGCATCACTACGTATGATCTGTCACAAAAAGATCTGCAATCATCAATCACAAGCGGCTGCAATTGGCACCCTGCACCCTTCCAAGAAAAAAAATAATGAAGAACATTCAGCAAAATGTATTTTTATCATTAAATTCTTTGTTATGGTGCTGCCACACCGGTATTATAAAATGTTTACTAACATTTTCTAACATTAAACATTTACTAACATTATCTAGCATTGTGATAAAATGTATCAAATTTTTGTTAACAAATGTTTAATGTTTTGTAAACATTTTATAACAGCGGTGTGGATGCACCATTAAGTTAAAATCCATTGATTCTGTTTTGTAAACCAATTCACTCATTTGATTTCGCAATTTAAGTGTTATTGGAAGAATAGTCTGTATAATAATTACATCTGATACAAAAAAAGTTACACCACTGCTTTCATGACTGTATCCTACACAATATTTATCTATAGCCATTTTCCTCTAATATTATCCTTGGCGCGAGAAATTAATCCTTTCAAGGAATAAAACTACCCTAAATGTTGCCCACACTCACATCAATACATAACTGAAAACTGCATCCAAATTGGTTTAGTGTTAGTAGAGATTTGTGTACACAAAAATCTATTTACATTTTTACTATTAAACTGGTAATAATGAATGCATCATAGATTACATACATATATATTTCATCATTCCCATAGGGGTAGGCAGAGACATCCATTGTCTGATCCATCCATCCATCCATTTTCTACCTGCTACAATCCTTACAAACCATTTGGCTTCATTCACTCTCATAAAATTTTTCATGCCAGTCGGTTTAGGGTACTACTGACCTAGCCCTTCTCAAGAATATCTGACTTGATCTAAGAAAGTTTGCAGAGGCCTTTCCCGCCCAACTATCCTATTCACACTCGTTATGTATATTTTCGCCAATTTTTTTTCATCCATCCTCTCCACACGCCCAAACCGTCTCAGTATTCCTTTTTCAATATTTTTTGAATCATGGTTTGTTTTAATAGTTGTATTATAAGATATTAATAGTTAGTAAATAATAATAGTTTTATGTGGAAATAAATAAATAATTTTATATTTGTAAATGTGGACTTTCCTATTGTGTTATTTTAATTAACACAATGAATCTCTCAATATTTCCCATTTATTTATCACCTCTTTGGAATATCTAACAGTCTATTTAGAAGGAAAACAAGTACATATTCTTAGTAACTTCCATAAAAAAATTACTGTTATGATTTTTCAGAAAATACCTGTCCATACTTAAGTTTAATTTGCATGTATTATATGTATAACCAACTTAAAATGAGAGGCAGTAGGTTCAATACCACCAATTTTTTTTTTTGTGTGATACACTATTCCATTATTTATTTACAGGTGTGGGTGTTGTGAAACTGAAAGTCACCACAACAACCCACAACTGCACCCTATTGTAGGGTAGACAGTGTGTGTTTGTTGGGTATTTTTATAATCACTTCCGTTATAAGTATTGTCTTTTTATAAGACATTCATGTGTAGATTATTTTATTATATATCATTGCAAGTATATTTCTTCTTTGTGCACTTTAACCGACATGCATGCATGAAGAATTTAATGAGAGTGGAGACCAAAGAGGTGTGTAAGGATCGTTGCAGGTGGAAGTCCGTTGTCTTTGCCTACCCCTATGGCCAACATGTGGGAGTCTATGTATGTATACTTCTTTTGTGTAAAGTATCCGATGTTGCGCACAAGTAATGGGATTACTAATGGGTAATCAGGTACTGTAGTTTTATAGCCAATGAGCAATGGTACCAAAAATGTTTAGCTTTTAGTTTTTTATTGCTTTAATTTTTTTAAAGTTTTTATTCGACTATTTTTAGGTATGACTGCCTCAGTGGCGCAGTTGTATTGCATACGCGGTACGACTGCTGTGCTGAGGTCTCGGGTTCGATCCCCAGGTTAGGTAAAGTGGTATTGGGTTTTTTTGTCAGGAAATGCTCAGTATCAGTCCGGAGCCAGGAATTGCGCCTGGTATGGCGTTAGGCTCGCCCCCTATCACATCATGGGACAGAAACACGCTCGGCGAATATATAAATAAACTCGCGCCTGTAATCCCCGAAAGGGTGGGCAGAGGTGTAACCAGTGCACCCACACTTCAAAATCATCAAATTTGATGCATAAATTATGACATTTTTGTTTTTCCTTTATTCCTCATTTCTACCCATTAGGAGTGTAGTGAAATGGGGCCACACAGAAATAAACCTGTTAATATACTTTTGCTTAATAATCTTGAGATAAACATCACAAGACAATTCAATCAATCCCCGGGCAGGCCATAGATGATTTCTAGTAAAACATCAAGAGATAAATACAATAACCTCTTTATTACAATTTATATATCTATATCAACTATGGAAAGCTTAGTTTATACCTTTCTAAAACCGCATTCAATGTGTCCTGATCAATGTCAGTAAATCCTTCAGCATTCAACGCATCAGCTGTGTTCTTATCAATCATCTCCAAACACAACGCAGCCAACTGTGGCTCATCAAACAACCTCGCTTGCGTCAACAGAAGAAACGCATTGTCCGTACCAAGGTTACTCTTGAGGAAATCCACACAATGCTCTTCTAATGCGGCCACTGCATACTTCTTAGCTGTGTACAACGTCGTCATCACACTCTCCGGCCCGATTCTCACTTCATCTGAATATAGGAACTTTAACAAATGTAAAAACGCAGCCGGTTCGATGTCAGGAAGCTCTACTTCGTCTGATTTTGTGGCCAGCACACCATTAAACATCGCATCAAACACGGCACTGCCCACGGATAATACGAACTTGTGCGCCGGAATGATTTGCTGGTTCGCATCCTTACCCACGATGAAATGGACGTCGCACAGGATTTCGTTGTTGAAAAGAAATGATAGCCGCTCCTTAACTGTTGTTTTAGTTGCCTGCCAGTTATGGAGGCGACCACCGGTGTTGTTCGAGGGCTGCAGGTTCTCAATAGCGGAGGAGGAGGCGATCGCTTCTGGCGCATGACCGCCTTCTTCTTCCTGCAGGTGTCCGATCTGCCTGGACTGTTGGTGCGACGGGAGCATGTTCTGCGGCGGCAGATCGTCTCCGCCGCCGCCCTCCTCCAATCTCAGGTTAAGCAATCTATTCCCTACATCATTCTTAGATCCAGATGCCATAACTAACGATTAATTAACTATAGAACATCACAAAACGCCGGGCTACACTTCACAATAAACCACTGGTGTTACTAATTCTGTGTATATGTAAATGTTTGTGAAAGTTTATTGGACCGTCGCAAACAAATTCAGTTGATTAATAAAAAAAAAAACTACTTCGAATTGTTGTGTATCACGGTGAATATTGTTTCTACATTCGATAGATTTTATTTGACGAATGACAACTGACAAGTGACAGCCACAGAGTACATCGCTGATAGCTAGATTGGGTGTTGCGGCAAAAAACTTAAATTTACCCTATAAAACGTGATATCGCGGAAAAAGTATTATGAATGAGAATAATCTAATTTTAAGGGCTTACACATATTTTGTCGAAGTACTTATTAATATAATTTTTGAAGTGATAACTTCTTATGGGAGGGTAAACCGCTTTATAACGTAACGTAGCGGTCTATCGATCAACGGAAGGTTCGATAATATTCGAGAACCTTCCGTGCGACGTCACGCGGGCCGGTTGACCAGCAGGCGTTAGCCGACCTCCTTTCCGACTTCGAGAATTTTTGAATTCCCAGGTCGGACGTCACACAATGACCAGTCGACATACGTTGGCCCCTTAACCTACAGGCCAGTGTACCGTGACCCTCCCCCTTCCAATTCTCCCCAACCCGCCCAAACCCCTCCTTACTTCTGTAGAGCGTTCCGAGACGCACACATTTTGTTTTAAATATAAATTTTCCCATTTATTGCGAAGGCAAAGCCTACACTTGCCAGCCTACACTTGTCATATGAAGACTCCACGGGAAAAACAATGAATGTCACTTTTTTTGTGAAACTGACCTTTTAATGTCATCTCATTCGCGACAAATTCGCGTGCAAAGCCACGAACCCAGCGAAGATTGTTGTTGCAAATGATTGGAATGAAGCATTCAATTGCAATTGTTCCTCCACAACCACAAATCCTTTGCTAAGAATACCGATTCCTCCCTTAGATGATTCGCGAGGCTAATGAAATTAAAAAACATCCGAATTTCAATAGAGAAGATGATTAGAAGCTAGCACAAGCCTGGGATCCGATAATACATTTAATTAAAACGGAACCCAAAAGACCAACTGCAGACCTCAAGACACTGTGAGCTCCTTCTGCGTAGATCGGACAAACCACAAAAATTAATAATTTCAAATTGAAGGTAGATAATGTAACATTAACATTTCGGAACAACCTACACCTCAGTCCACCCCGTGACCACTGAAATGACTTCGAAACGTTGGGATCACGCCGAGTAATGTCAGTACAAAAAATATGGTTCATAGAAAATTACAGTGCAACGGTTGATACTGACATTTCGCGCCCCTCTTTCGTCGTCTTCACCCCCGCCGACACCAGTCGCCATTTTGGCAATGTGTCACTGTCAAGAAAGAAGCGTCCCTCATTGCTTATTTCGTGTTGATAAGAAGTGTTTGCGTCGATTAAATTCCGCCCTTTTAAATCCACAAATACAGCAATATTCCGTGACATTTCGACATTTATTACAATGTTTCGAAAGTGTTGTGTACCCAAGTGCAATAGTTTACGAAAGGATGTTAAATTGCATCAATTTCCTGCAAGGAAAGAGAGTAAAGCGCGGTGGTTACAGTGCCTAGATAAAGAAAATATTTGTGAAAACACCAAGAACATATATGTTACCCATAACCATTTTGCGCAAAGATTTGTCAACCTGGCGACAAATCGCTTGAACTGTAACGCTTATCCAAGTTTATTTACTAACCTGAATACTTCAGGCAACTCGTCAATGGTTGTGGAAGAAACAGAGGTAAGCTACCTTTTAAGTGGAAGCTACAATTTTTTCTACAGATACTGGTTTGATTAATTTATTTCTTGTTGTTTCTAGTTTATGTGAACGACAGTATTGATCACACTTATGCACGGAAGCGTCACATCGACCATACATACTCGCAAATTACCGAAAGCACCTCGAATAAATTGCCACGCTCCGACATTAATGGTATGTAATACTAAATATAATCAACAATTACATCAAACATTTACAATGCTATGCTTGACTTACTCATAATATTATATTTGGTTGAAAATAATAGTATTAAACACCATGCTGGGCCTAGTGAGGGTTGATAAGCTTTACAAACCTTTATGCAGGTATTCTCACGATTACTTTACCTCTTCCATTAACATACATACATATGCTCACACTAGTAATAGTTGCAGTCGATGGGTTAGGTATAGGTGTAAGTCAGAAGTGTGTGCTTTGACCGGTCTATATGGTGTAATTGTAATCTTTTTGGAATCAAATAAAAAAGGACAATATTAACAGAAATGTTGACCAATGATGTCTATGATATATGAATTATACCATTTATTGATCCGTATACCTTTTTATTTCTTTTTTTTTAACTGATCTCACTAAAAAATTATAATTCATTTATATTACCAGCTGAGGAGATGGAATGGAAATTATTTCCCATTTTTATTTCAGGGCATAGTATCTTACTATCTATACGTATAATTCAAAATAAATTAAGAAAAAAACATTATACAAAATATTTACTATAACTCCATGTTTATGTAACCCCATCGTTGTCTTTGTGGTTTAGTGGCAGCGAAAATTGGCTGTAGACCTGACAGTTGCAGTCCGATTCCCGGGTTGGACAGGGTAACACTTTGTGTGGGTTTTGTAATACATCAGGCAGGCATCCGGTCTCAAAACCTGAGTCAAATATTTTCTGCAAACACGCTTGTGTTAGAGTGGTATATAGTTAAATGAAAGAAAATATTTATTTTAACGATACTTATCTATTTCAGCTCTGTATCCTGATGGAAGACCTGTCAGTAAAACCATGCGGAATATAGCAGAAGCTGCATCAAAATTATGAGACCAAGATATTTTAAATCAGATTGATATCTGATTTGAAACTGAGAACTCTGCAGCAACACCTCACTCACCCGTATCAGAAATAAAACAAGGCAATAAAAATATTGAGTTTGATGAAGAAGATATTCAGGAACAAGCAAGACGAGAAAGAATAAATATTAATTCTAGAGCATAATATACATCCGGATGGGTAACACGAAAAATACTTAAAAAAATTAATTGTAAAGAATGTAAGAATAATTTGCTAAGTGACGACAGTAGTAAAAAAAATAAAAACATTCCTAAATAAAAGTTTGTTTTAATCCTTATTTGTAGAGCCCTAATAATACGTATTATAATTTTAATAAGAATTATCAAGTAAAAGGGATGAAACAAATAAATATTAAATAGGCTGTATGATTCATTTAAAAAAAATATATAATAGGCTGTATGATTTTTGTTCCATCGCCTGCATTACACACATAGTACGTAAAGAAAAAAAGTTATGTCATGTTCAATTGCAGCAATTCGCATTACGGTTCAATGACAATGTACCTGACATGGCGGTCTGAACGTCAGTTCTCTAAGTAGTCTGTGGTTGGGATCAAAATTAATAAAAAACCGCGATGAAATCCGTTTAAATTAGTTTTATAATGAGTAAGTAATATTCGCGTAAACATAATAAATCATTAAATTGTCTTGTGATAATGAATGTCAATGTGATGCAAAAACCAAGAATATCAATGACATAGATTGTTTATGCTAAGGAGTCTAGGATTGTTTATGCTAAGAGTAGTCACAAGCTTCAGACTTTTTGCAATAATTACGAAAATATAAAACTAAAGTATATTTAAGTAACATTAAAGAATATGTTTGTATAAAAGAACATAAAATGAAAGAAATACAGACTTTGAAACTATAAAAAAAATATTTTCTCTTATTTTTCATTTTTTGACATTCATTGTTTTTCCCGTGGAGTCTTCATATGCAATAGTTATTCCAAGAACGATGAAACATGGGTATATTAAATTTCAAGGTTTTACTGGTGGTCATTCTTCCACTTATAACGATCCCTCATCATTCGATACCTCATCCGGTCAACAAGGGTGACTCCACCCATACTCCGTAAGGAGCGCATTTCCACTGCATTTACTCGATTTTCATGCTTCTTTTGCCAAACCCAACATTCACTGCTATACAGGGTTACTTTTAAAACACCAACAACCTCGCAGGACTAGATAGCTAACTCCATAAGGAACAACTTTTGTTCTACGAGTCGGACATAACTCAATACATGAAAAAAAATGATTGATGACAGACGACTGGCGGCTAGATAAATGCGTCAAATTAAAAGGCGTTAGCGCTGCACCCCCTTCCTCACGCTTCGCAGGGGTTTGTTTACGTAATCTTTGCGATACGCGTAGAGTTATAAACATTCAAGCCGGAAATTAAATTAATACTTAATTATGTAATGAATGTATGAAAATAAAATCTAACAAATTATCAAAAGTCGTAGAATAAAAGTTGTTCCTTATGGGGTTACCTATCTAGTCCTGCGAGGTTGTTGGTGTTTTAAAAGTAACCTTGTATATAAGTATCGGTACAAGCACACCATTGTGAACAGCTATTCGTGCCTTTTGTGACAACGACTAACTGCTCATTATCGCGCACAAGGCACCATTACTGCCTAACTTTGGTAGGTAACTTTGTTTTACTCTCCTTTCAATATCACCCTCGCACTTCCTATCTCTCATAACATGTTACCCAGAGACCCACAAACTCTTTTACTTGTTCCACTCTCTCGTCTTAAGAAAAGATTATTTATCGACAATTATTTTGCCTCGGTATCGCACTGTTGGGCAAAGGTCTTTCTTTCACGTGGTAAAAACCCATTTTATCAGATATATATATCCTGATTTATTTGTTTGGACAGTGATGCAGTTTGCATCGTCTGTTTTACCACATATTGATATTGGTTCACACTGTACACAACTGATTAAATTTGTTATTTATTGGAAATAAATGTAGCCTTACAAAGATAGATAATATGTATTATTATATTATACTGACAAAAGATGATATCCCGGTCCGCACAGTTTATTGACTTTATGCTACTTTATTATAGCACATTGATAATCTATACATATAAAAATGAATCGCTGTTCGTTTGTCTCGCTAAAACTCGAGATAAATAAAATAAGATCGCCAATAATAGGAAATATGAGGGACTTACGATCGGTCCTACAACACCCAGACCCGAAACGAATATTAGTGAATCACGCAAACATTTGTCTGTGCGGACAAATATTCGCCCATATCGCGGCATCGCCACGGATACTGTCTATTAAGTAAAATGTACATAAATAATAATAAATGCATGTTGCTTATCTCATAACCGTATATTTTGTTTGAGTCTCCGTGCCGCAGTGGATGAGTGGCCGACTTGAAATGAGGGGCTGCGGGTTCGACTAATGTATTTGGGGTGTGGGTTGTGATATCTTAAGTCTATTTCCTGATACACCCAGGATATGAGTACTAGAGCCACAGTGTAAACAGTGTTGCCTATAGCATACATGGACCGGCTCGACGGGGTTGTTACCTCTGTTTCACAGAAAACCCAGGTGAAATATCAGCTTGTTCCGTTTCGTACGGTGTGTGGTACCCATTCCATTCACAATTCCTTAATTATCCATATAAGGTCGGCAATGCAGTCATGATTCGTATTGTGCATGTTCAAAAGCAATGGAGGTCTTTGTCAAGTAATACGTTTTTTTAACCAAGCACGGCAAAGTGATGGTTTATGTCTAATCGTTCCAAAACTTCAAATCTATACTAATATAATAAAGCTGTAGAGTTTGATTGTTTGTTTGTTTGAACGCGCTAATCTCAGGAACTACTGGTTCGAATTGAAAAATTCTTTTTGTGTCGGATAGTCCATTTATCAAGGAAGGCTTTAGGCTATATAACATTACGCTGCGACTATTAGGAGCGAAGCATCAATGAAAAATGTTGCAAAAACGGGGAAAATTATTCATATTTGAAGGCTTCCGTTGCTAAGCTACCCAAATAATATTATTTGAAGGCTCCCGTTGCTAAGCTACCCAAATCTATACTAATATTATAAAGCTGTAGAGTTTGATTGTTTGTTTGTTTGTTTGATCACCTGGGCGGAGCCGCTAGCAAAAGCTAGTATACTCATAATTATATATTGATTTTATAAATATAATAATTTTTGAGCCCCGCAGTAAAGTCGACGATATTTATACAGATTATGCCAAAGTATTTGATCGTGTTGATCAGCGTGGCTCTTAGAGATTAGACTCGAGTAGGAATTTGTGACTCGAGTCACTCGAGTCATTTTACTATGTCATTCGAGTTACCGAGTCAACTCGGCGCGCCGAGTAATATTTAGATTTTTAATTAATATTTATAACAATATTATTGATTGAATCTGATTCCTATAATATAGATAAGGAAAGATTAATTATATTTAGTTGTAAGGTATAAACAAAAGCCTGATTTAGTCTGATTATTATCTAATTATTGATACTTAATTATCAAAAGCTAAATTTAATTCTGAAATAAAGTTCATTTTGAACAATAAAAAAGCGTGTTAAAAACTAATAACTTCTTAATTTGCAATTTAAAGTAATTTTTACATGGCAACTTAATTAGCCGTAAAAGTGATTTTATTCTTCTTTGTTGATTAATGACATAAATAAGGCAAATAATATTTTGTGTCTTATTTCATATTACCAAATATTACTAATTTAATAATGGTATTTAAAAACTCTTAATCTAAATTAATCGGAACTCGGCTCGAGTGATAAATTCTTACTCGAGACGCCGAATATACTCGGCGAGCCGAGTTGACTCGGTAACTTGGCTGCAAACGAACTTGTTTTCACTCGAGTACGAGTTTAACAAATTCAATCGAGTCACTCGAGTAAAAAACGATTCGAGTCGCATCACTAGGCTCTACCACTCATTCTTTTATACCTTCTACTGAATACTACATTAGATATGCAAAACCGTCTAGAATTAGATAGATACCACCAGTTCGTCTATTTCTGCCGACTCGTAGCAGTCTTTAAGTATTATTGTTGTTGTTTTGGTTTGAAAAACATTGAAGCGGATGAAATTACTGGGTATTATGAGACTTAACAACTCATATCTCGGGCTGACGAGCGCAGTATCATATTTTTTTTTTTTTTTTTTTATCCTGGCTCGGCAAAGTGACTACGTTACACCTGATGGTAAGTGTAGCGCAATCCAAGAATAGTGTCGACCAACGATAAACAATATGTCCATCGTAGGTCGGCAAGATCATGCCGGCCTGCCAAAGGGCCAAGGGGGAGGGGAAGGAAAAGGGATGGGAAAAGGGTTAGGATCAGAGGGCAAGCCCCCTGAGGAGAACCGGATATACACTGGCTGACCCTGGAACGCGACCCACACAAGGTGGGCCACTATGGCAGGTTTTAGCACCAGTGTACGGTGGTCGCTATCCGGACGGATACAAGTATCCTCCCACCAGCTACAAGTATCCTCCCACCAGCAATATATGCAATACTTCATTATTAGAAGTTCTGATTGGTGTAGCCTCTGGCCACAGGCAGGCGTGTCGCTTGACCATCAGGCACGCAACCTGCTCGTGTCGTCGTTCACGATAATAAAATAAAAAACGTCTACCCGTTCCTGAACCGAGGATCTAACAGGAGGACGGGCTTAAGAAATATCATAATGGTTCTGTTTTTCGAAACATGAAACGTGGTAGTTATGGATGTATCTTATCAATTAACCTAACTTGACCTGGGGCGAGGAGCAAGCCAGGCGTATTTTCCCAATATCGCACAGGAATTCATTATCTTTCGGCATCGAAGTATTTAAAGCACGAGACGGGTGTTTACTTTGCAGTATAACTTGGGATATCCATAATGAAAGTGCTCTGCGGTTTTGTGTTGCTATGTCTTGCTTTGATGGTTTCTGGTACGTATTATATTTTTCTGTTGACATTGCACATCATGTTAGCTAAATTATTATGGTTGGTCTCGTATGCGAAACTCAGTATGAGCGGGTAACATTACTTTGTAAATTTCTGCTTCCAAGCAGCGGTCCATAAACAGGTCTTTTTTATCCGAGCACAGCAAAGTGATTGCACTAAACTTGATGGTGCACAGTGCAGTTCAAAAAACCGACCACAGACAAACAATGACTTTATCGGTGGTCACCAGAATCTTACCAGTCTGTATAAATGCTTCTTCATATTTTGAATAGGGAAAAAGCAAATGAAGGGGTCTGCGACAGAACAGGCGGGTGACCGATGCAGGCACAGGGATACAAAGATGTACCCGTATATCCGCCCCAACCAACCATCAAGTCATCCAAACATTAACTATTAGAAATGATTAGGATCTCCCTTGTACGCAATACAAACATTAAAAATATTAAATAAAATTAGATAAAATTTGCAATATTCAAAGGAAAATTGATTCCCTAAATGTGGCTGAATTGACTATTTGTGATATCGAAGATTGCAAATCTTTGCAACCGGCCTTAGGTCAGTGAAAAAAAAGTTTAAAAGTTTAAAAAAGTTTGAAACGTAATATGATCGAATTTTCAACTATACTGATTCGAAGTGACGTTGACTGGGATTGTATAGTTTTGACTTGTTGGCTGCAATCTTCACCTAATATAGATACCGGAAAAAGTGGATATAGCTTTTTTGCCACTATTAATAACGGTTCACAAAACAAAGGTGTTGTTGTATACTATAGAAAATAACTTACTCGCATCTGTCGAAGAAGTGAATATATTGGATGCGAATGCCCTGCTGATAAGATTTAATTATAATGCAACAGCTAGCAATTTATCGTCCTCCGGGGTATAAAAACATCAACATTTTTATTGAGTCGCTTAATAATATTTTAATGCAGTACTCTTCGAAAGAAAATATGTTTATACTCGGAGACATAAACATAGACATAGCTCAACCGAGTCATGACAGAGCTTCGCCCGTGTTTCTCGATATGCTAGCGTATCGTGGCATTCTAGCAGCAAATACTTTTCCAACGATCATGTACTACTGAAAACAAATAAGTTTGCCCATTGTTTGGTTGCTCAGACTTCCTTAACTGATCATTGTACTATGGTTTTGCATATTGCTTGTCCCCAAATATTTAAATCTACTAAAAACATATTAATTCGCTTAGATAATGGTCAGTTAGATTTAGATATACATAGCATAGATTGTGTTCCGGCACTGAAAATAACTGACGCTAATCTAGCTACAAATTTTTTTATTGATACACTTCAGAATGCAATAATAAGAAACACTAAAAAAGTAAAAGTACCCAGGCGAAAGAAAATAATAAAATCATCGATAACACCTGGTATTCTCAAATGTTTGAAAAATAGGGATAAGCTGTACAAAAATATAAAAACGACCCAAATGACGATACTTTAAGAACTACATAGGAGATACAGAAACTACTATTACTATTAGTAGGTACCATTTAAAAAGCACTTAACAAAAATTATAATGTCGTGGGACACCAGGTAGGAACGAGGTTCCTTATTATAAAAATATTGGTCTACATTTCCAAATTTCATAATTTTCACAACCGCCTGGAATTTCGACTTTAACTTTGTGTGCTAGATATCAAATTATTTAACTAAGAAGATATCACTTCAAAAATCTCACGCTACGGACGTTTTTTGCCGGCTAGGGTAGTATCCCTCTGCAACGCGCCATAAGGAACTTCGTTCCAATAACTATGATAAACTACAACTACAGAGTGCAAGGAAAAATAATAAGAGACATTGGAAGGCGATTCAAGACATATCTAATACTGTGAAAAAGAGGAGAAGACCTTTGAACTTATAAGTTCAGACAACCCAATTCAAGCAGTGAATTGTGTCAATAATATTTTTGCTAATATTAGTAAAACAATAGCAGACAAAATCACCAAAACTTTCTCGCCCACAAAGCCAAAAACAATTAAATGTTGTCTTCGTTCTTTTGTTCTACTGCCTACAGACTTTGAGGACGTATGCTTATTAATAAGTAATCTAAAAAGTGATTGTGCAGTAGGTTTAGATATGACATCAGCGAATATTTAAAAATAAATGCATATATTAGTGCCTCCAGTAACACATATTTGTAACTTATTTGTATTTTTTACTTAAATGGTGTTTTTCCAATAGCCCTAAAGAAGTCAAGGATTCGTCCAATTTTTCAGAGCGGTAACAGAGACTGTGCCAATAATTATAGGCCTATTTCCATCTTGCCCACCTAGTCTAAAATCTTGGAAAGAATTAATAATTAAAGACTAAAGTATTTAGAAGATCATAAACTGTTATCAAATGCGCAAAATGCTGAAACCATATTGTGCCATATCGAATAAATCTACAGCAGATGCTGTATATAAATTAACAAATTTTATTGTAATTAACCTAGATGCTAAAAAGAAAGCAATTGGTATATTTATAGATCTAGCCAAAGCTTTTGACACGGTCTTTGTTCCGATTCTCTTGAGACAACTCGAATACCTTGGTATCAGAGGTACTCAATTTTTTTTTTGGAGATTATATAGATAGATTGAGACTTAATAGTGACCATGATCTAACTCAAGGTTTACCTTCTGAAAAGCAGCGCTGCAACGCCTATCACGGAGCGCATTTTTAAGTGGAGATACGACCATTTACGACCATACACAACTGACTAATAGGCACCTTTTGCCGATGTATTTATTGTAAATGTAGTGGAATGTTGTGTTGTTATGTCACATTTTTATAATATTTCAGTATTCTAGTCATCCTATGTTTTTGTGTGAGGGTGCCGTAACATTATATTCTTTCTTTCTATTTTAATCTAGAATAACATAAAAAACTAGTGGTTAAATAATAAAATTGTTCTATAAGCTAGAAACTATCTTGAATACGTTAACCAACTTTAAACAACCAGAAACAAAGGGACTCATATTCATCGCCATGCCACAGACTCTATCCTTTACATCTGTTTGCCGCAGGCAGATTAAATTATTCTATTTTATTAGGTTACCAGCAACAAGGCCATGGCATACAAGTGGTAGATCGGACGAGTGATCACAAGTTCCAACTGAACGAAAATGCCTTGAGGCAGATCCTGTTGCGCGAGGATGTTAAAAATTTGCCCGTGGTACTGGTGAGCGTAGCTGGGGCCTACCGCGGCGGCAAGTCATTCCTGCTCAACTTCTTTCTGCGATACCTCATGGCACCGGTACGACACGCTACGACGAGCCGCTATCTCCACGGACACTCCCCGTTTATATACGTCTTTTTGCGTTGTAGGAGGAGACCCGCAACGAGAGTGGAGACTGGCTCGGGTCAAAGAACGAAGGGGCTGAGGGTTTCGATTGGCGAAGCGGTTCGGACCCGCATACTACAGGCATCTTGATGTGGTCAGAGCCCATCATCACTACGCTAAGTTCCGGTGACAAGGTCGAGCCAGTACCTCTTATTTTGAAAATATTTTTTGTCCACTGAACTTCCTACAAATTCCGAGTTTTGTCCGCAGGTGGCAGTGCTATTAATGGATACGCAGGGCGCGTTCGACAGTAGCAGCACGGTGCAGGACTGCTCCACCATCTTCGCGCTCTCTACACTGCTCAGCTCCGTGCAAATATACAACATCAAGGAGAACATTAACGAATACCATCTGCAGCATTTACAGGTGATCTTATGGAATGGTCGAATGACGAATCTTTGGTATAGATGACATTAGATGATGAGGCTATATGTATATCTATACTACCATTCCAAATTTAGAATCAAATTAAATTCCGTTTCACTAAAGCTTCTTGATCAAACATTTTATGTAGTCAAACTAGAACCAATATTAAAAAAAAAAAATTAATAGTAATAAAAGCGGGAGATATATACTGGAGTATTCGGCTGCATAAGGGTTCAGTATTATTTTTGTTTTTGAGCTACGGTGTCTTAAAAATTATTATTTAGATAGCCAACATGCTTAGTACTAACATTAGTTTTATAATCTTAGGGTTTGGAGCCTATTGTTACCTATTTTGGAGTAAATCGGATAAAAATAAAGGATAACAAAATGGCGGCTACTTTTTCAATTCTAAACAATAAATACATGAGATCATTTAAGCATATTGCCGTCCACTGTTGGACGTAGACCTCCTCAAGGGCGCTAACTATCGCGTTCTTAGGCAACTCACATCCATCCGCTACCCGCCATCTTTTTCCATGTCGTAGGCCCACTGTGCAGCAAGACGTTCTACACTACGTCTGCGTAACCGCAGTCTTTACTGCAGCCTATGTGTGCTCCACCAACCATCTGTTTGTCTGTAGACATGATCGGCCCACTTCCAAATTAGCATGCTAACTTAACGCCTTCAACTTACCGCAATGTTGGTCAGTGTCGCCAATCGGTGATCACAGCCGGTATTGACCTTATCGGTCACAAAGACTTCTCTGAATATTTCTGCACGTTTCGGTCATAATAAAATCGATTTTCACACACACGACACTCAACACTTGCTTTTTGTGTTTTATCTAGAAGTATTTTATGTGGTTTTGTTTATGGTTGACTGCAGTTGTTTGCACAATACGGCCAAAAGATTAAAAATCAAGATGGTACAAAAGCATTTCAAGTATTGGAGTTCCTCGTTAGAGATTGGCAATTTGACGATCACCCATACGGACAGAAGGGCGGCGAAGATCTGTTGGCGAAGAGACTAGAAGTGAGTTGTTAAATGACTTTATAATCATTGCTAGAGACGACTAATCTTAATGTGACTTGAATGATTATAAGGAGTATAAAACGACAAACGTGTGTGCCGCAGGTGACCCCGGGAATGCACCCGGAGCTGCGTGAGCTGCGCGACCACATCCGCTCCAGCTTCGAGACTATCAAGTGTTTCTTGATGCCGCACCCTGGCCTCAACGTGAGGAAGAGGAATTTTACCGGGCGACTTACCGGTAATATCACTTGTTCGACACATGAACCAGAATTGTTTCACTGTTAACTAAGAAACTTAACTAAACCATTGCGTATAATTTTAGAACTCGACGATGAATTCAAACACTCATTGATGGAACTGGTGCCTTCAATATTTGCACCCAGTAACTTAATTCCCAAGATGATAAATGGAGAAAAAGTTAAAGCCCGAGATCTCTTCACATACTTTACAACTTACATGAGAATATTCAACAGCGACAAAGTGCCGACTGTAACGAGCATGGTGACGGTAAACAACAGTATCTCAAAACTAATCAAATCAAATCAAATCATTTATTGAATCAGTAAAATGTCAAACATCATTTAGATTCAGTCAAATTTTAACTCTACCGCCAGTTCGGAATGCTGATTCGTTAGAGAAGAACGGGCAAGAAACTCTAACGTTGCTCTTTTCTAAACTTATTACAATATATATTAGTACTACATACATTGAAGTATTATTTATTTGAGTTAGAGCAGCTCAATTTATGCCAATGAGGAACGTCATAAAGTAAAATAATTAGCATAATAGCATAATATAGCAGCAGCATAATTCCTAATGATGCTTGTATCTCCAGTCACAGCATGAAGTGGACGAATAAGAAGTAATACCTTACCTTAGTAACTAGTTGTCCATTCACTGTTATATGCTTGTTTATTAAGTTAAGTACGCTCGTGGCTGTATTTGTGAGGCAGCGGCGAGTGGCGGCGGTGCTGCATCGTGATTCGTGGGTGTACACTGTACGGTTTGCATGTGCGTGTGTGTGTGCGTGTGGCAGGCGACGGCGCAGGCGGCGCTACTGGCGGCGGTGCGTGACGCGCGCGAGCTGTACGAGGCATCCATGAAGCGCGTGAGTGACGACCCGCACAGCCTGCCGAGTCAGGCACTCAACGACGAGCACCTCCGAGCGATCGCCGCCGCGCAGGCCGCTTTCAGAAACAAAAGGACGATGGCCTCCAGGAATCAATCTGATGCTTACTTCGAGCAAATGTCGCAGGTGCGCTCTCGTTCATTGTACACGACAACATTTGAACGCTAAATCATTATTTGGAAAAATATTTTCCTTAAATCCTTGTACATGTCTCGTACCACGTCTCTACATAATTTACTTATATTTTTAGATAACCTTCTAGAATATACTTACAATGAATTTTCCATAAAGAATTATATTTTTATACAATTATTTTAGCCCTGCATTATATTCACTATCCTGATAATTTGGGCATAGGCTATTTACTATCCTTACTACCTCTATGAGAAGAAATAAGCGTACCTAATAATACCTAATGAGAGTTGGTACACTTCATGCTATCGAAATTATTCTAAAAAAACTCTCAGACATACAGGTTCTTCGTGATGTTCTTCTTCGCCCTTAAAGCGAACTATAATTAACAATGCATGTGCCTTGCGTGTGGTGGGATTGAACCTGCGACTTGTATGCTTGCAGTGTTTTCCCTTCCCCTATCCATCCTCGACTTTTGTACAAATTACTATTAATGTACATTACATTAGGAGTGTAAGTGGGTTACCACGACTTAGACCCAAAGCCAATTACACCTGCACCTGGTACATTCTGCTAATTAACGGACGAAGCGATGGCAAAACTTGGTTCCCATGGCGGACTGTGAGGGTCAGGCGGCGCGGCGGGTCGCCCCACATAATACCAAACCCACCGTCAAATTATGATGGGGAGCTGAATCCTGGAATGAGCCGGGATCTCGCCAGGCAAAAAGACTTTTTTTAATTCAGATTTTAGTGAATTGGAGAGAATATTATGTGTCTTGTAAATATACATAGGAGCTAGCAGACCGTCTGTCGCAGTTCGAGCTCATAAATCAGGGGAAACTTCGCGAGACCGTTCAAAAAGCCAAGGAAACGTATGACACGGCGATACAGCATGTCCACGGTCAGGACCTACTGTGCCTGCACCCGAAGGATTTGGAGGATGTCCACAATGATGCGGTGAAGGCGGCACTTAAAGTATTTGACGATAAAAGAAAGAGTTACCCTAGTATTCTAGACCCAGAGAGAATGAAACTTGTTGAGGTAGGTACATTTTTAACATCCTGTTTTTTGGATTAATAATTATAGACCTTACTTATAAACGTTATTCAAGTAATGAGTTCAAAGATACATATATTTAGTAACATAATAATATATAATTGCATTCAAGTATTAATTAGTTAAACACTGTTTATCTCTTTCTAGCAACTTTATAAATCGCTGTCGACAGAGCAAGACAAGAGTGACTAATTAATCAGTATTAAATAACGCTCATTATGTCGTAAATAAATCACCTTATTGGTCTAGAGGCAGCGTACTTAGTTAAAGAAATGCCGAAGAAGGTCCCGGGTTCAAAGAATCACAACGTATATTTGAGTTTTCGACTCGAATCATTACATAGGAGTTGCTCCGGATTCGAATTTGTGTTCGGTATAGCTATATGCTCACCCTTGTTCCATATTGGGATAGAAATATCAAATAAGCTCGGTGAACTGTGGATGCATTACTAGTTACACTAGAGATGCAACTCGAGTAGGACTTTGTCAGTCGAGCCACTCGAGTAATTTCACTACGTAACTCAAGTTTTCGAGTCACTCGAGTTAACTACTTAAATTCTTTACAACTCGAGTAAGAATTTATCACTTGAGCTGAGTTTCGATTAGTTTAGATTAAGAATTTTTAAATTAATCATTAATTAATAAAAAAAAAAATCATGTATTGAGTTATTTCCGAACTCGTAGAACAAAAGTTGTTCCTTATGGGGTTAGCTATCTAGTCCTACGAGATTGTTGGTATTTTAAAAGTAACCCTGTATATTAATTGATTAAACATCACAAAATAAAAGTTAAAGTTCACTTTAAAATTTAAAGACATAACATAAGAAACAAATCTTTTATCTAATTATACTTATATTCAAAACAAATAAAATTCGTCTCTTTGAACTTGTAAAGTCCTGACGTAAACTAGTGACGTAGTGACATCCAGCGTAGCGCTTACCGAATCTACTCGGCGCGCTGAGTTGACTCAGTTACTCGAATACAAACGAACTCGAGTCACTCGAGTAAAAAACGGCTGGAGTCACATCACTAAGTTACACCTCTGACGACACCTCCGGGGGTACAAGCGTGAGCTTTCCTTATGTATACTATGTCTCATTAAATATATCGAAACCAGAGCACAGTCGTTACACTTTAATTAGGAACGGTAATTAAATGACAAGACAAGGTTATTAAATACTTATGCAATGTAAATAATACAGCGATAGTTAAGGTCGGGACAAGGCTCGATCGAAGAGACGAAATACGTAGCCAGACCTTTTTTAGGGTTACATAGCCAAATAGCAAAATCGAAACCCTTACAGTGTCATTATGTCAGTCTGTTTGTCCGTAAGTCACAGCCATTTTACTCGGAGACTATTAGCACTGTGGATGAATTTTGGAGGGTAGGGGTATATTAGTATATATCATCATCATCAACCACAGGACGTCCACTGCCGAACATAGGCCTCCAAAATAAAAGGTTAATTTCATAGAAACACTTCCTGATATAATATTGCATATATTTTGCAGATTTTGAAGCAGCAAATAGATAGCCTTCGAAACACAAACGAACTGCATAATAAAATTATTGTATCTTCCGTGCGAATGGAGTTTTCGTCCACAATGCAGGCTTTGCTGTCTACGGACCAAGCCCTGACCGAGGATGAGTTCAATGCCAAGTATGAAGAGGCTAAAGCACAGGCTATTGCCGCGTTCGAAAGCAAGCGCAATAAACCAACACAATATGAAGATGATCCGTCAATTTCAGATTTGTTGAAGGTTGATTACCATTTTTAAGAACTTTACCCCTTTTTATAATAAGTTTTGTATACTTCTTTTATATTATATACCACTCGACATAAAAGAGACGTATTATAAGTTTAATCTCTTTGTCTGTATGTGTGTGCGTGTGCGCATTAGTCTGTGCTATCCTAGAGCCTAAACGTACGGGCTGTTTGAATACGAGTTTTATATGAAGGTTGGTTTAATCGAATGGATCCTTGATCGAATCGAATGGCTACGTTTGTAAAAATCTGTTCAACTATTTGTAAGATAATGTTAGATGTTTTGTTTACTTGATATCGGAATTTCAACTGTTAGGTTATTGTAGTTTAACTTCTTTAGACGCGACTATAAGATTATAAGATTTGGATGACGTAAGTGTAACAGAAACTGACACGTTAGTCCTAGATGTCGCGCGTCGTAGCTTTTATGGACTGAATTAATAACAACCTTCTAAAAAGACCAAATAAGAAGTTCTCGTAATCAACAAGCATAATTATATGAGGAGAATAATAAATAAATAAATACATCCAACAGTCACATATATAGTATTGACCCTACAGAAGGTTAATCCTCTATGGTGTTATTTAGGAACTAGCAGGAACATACATGCCCACAACACTCAGATCCGAAAATACTTGTCATATAAATATTTATCTCGGGGCGGGCACCGAACCTTCGGCCTCTTGATTCGTGGCCAGCTCTGCGCCATGGAGGCTGTCAATGAAAAAATAATGATAGTGGAAGAAGCTTAACAGATGTTTTTGCACCGTAGCACTTGGCACTCCATAATCTTTCCCTACCCCAATGAAAGAGATGATTAGAGATGACGTGCGAATATTTATACATGTCATTAAGTGTTTATTTGTCCTTATATTCTATTATAATTGGTTAATATAATTACTTTTCAGGCACTGATGACTGAGTTCTTTAAACTGGAAAAAATCAATAGAAGCCAAAACCGACTAGCATTCCAAATTGTTCTCGAATTCTACACTAACTCCATGAAACAGTTTTGGAATGGCAATGACGGCCGGACTTGTTTGCATCCTGGTGATTTGTTAGAAGCCCACCAAAGTATTAAGGCACAGGCTATTAAAAAGTTTCGTCCAAACAAAGTCGAATCTGAAGACAGTAAAAATCTTGCGCAAGTGAGTCTTTACTAGATTAATAATGTATTATGTTCTTTATCACTACGCCTATTTATAGCAAGGGCCAGCTAACGAGCAAGGCTTCCTGTTAGCTGGGGGGGCAACCTAGGTTACCTGTTGGTAAGTAAGCTCTACCAGTGATCTTATTCATTAAGAAAAAAGGAAAAATTAAGGAATTGGGAAGGGGAGGGTTCGAATTGGGCCTGCGGATATTAAGTCATTCACCTTAAGAAACCCAACAACCAGCAGCGCTACTCCACGTCGGTTTTCTGTGAGACAGTAGTAACGACCCGGTCAAGCCGCCCCATTAGTGCTGTAGACACTATCTACTGCGAGGCTCAACCACCAACCTCAAACACTAGGAGAACTTGCAAGAGGCAGTACATTTGTACCGTATTTGACGCAATAGTATAAGAGCGGTTCAAATTTTTTACATGACACAAAAGAGAGACCGTCCTCACAAACTCATTTAAAAACCGTAGTACTGTCGTAATCGTACTAATCGTGCTGGCACACAACTACCGTCGTTATAATTTGTACACCCAAATACAGACAATGGTCCACAATGTTGACTCTTGGAATGATATCTATGGTGCTTATGTGTTTAGCACAATCTACTGCCATTATTTTTGTCTTGATCCTGCTTACTGCAAAATTCATGCTGTTGCTTTCGGACTTGAGTATCTCAAACAGTTCCAGCATGTCTTTCACAGATGTGGCGAGGAGGACCGTGTCGTTGGCATACCTGAGATTCGATATAAGGATATCGAAAAGGTTCGGAAGTCGGGAAACGGGAAAAGGTTCCTGACTTCCGAAAGTCCCTTGTCCCAGTCATCAAGTGTCTTCCGGATGATGCACTCCCCGTATATATTGAACGGAGCCCTGTCGCCTTTTTTCGTCGCGATCACATTGGAACAATCGGTGCTGATCCTGACAAAAGAACGTTTCTCGGTACACACGTGCTGAATCAAGCCGATAAGATATTCAGGAGTCCCCACCTCGTATAACGCAGTCCATAATTTAACCCACTGTACGTAATCAAATGCCTTTGTGTAATCTATGAAACACAAGACAACTGGCTAATTAAACTGGGTTGTTTTCGATGACTTGTCGGACATTGAGTATCTGCTCCCTGGCGCCTTTACCTTTGACGAAACCATCCTATCCTTCAGGTATTTGATTTGTGTGGAAGTAGTTGAGCCGTTGGTTAAATAAACGTAGAAGGAAATAATTTACTTGCATAGGAAATCAATGCAATGGTCCTATAATTGTCACACATTTTCGTCGGGTCTTTCTTATGTAAGGGAATAAACACCGACTTCGTCCATTCTGTTGGCCATTTTTCCGTTCTTCAGTGTGATTCAGCCACCTTCATTTCAGATAGTATAACCAAGGTATATGTAACGCTGCGCTAATTCCTAATTTGCTGTCCTTAAAGTATTGTTTATTATTTTCTACTTGGTCTACTATCATCATTTTAGTCTTATCTCTGTTAATAGCAAGGCCGAACTATAGAGTGATCGTTTCTGGACAAGTTAGGAGATTTACCATATCACCTTCAGCCTGGACAAGAACAGTAGTATTATCGGCAGCTGAGGTTATTAATCAGCTAGCCACCGACTGAGATGGATTTGTTCCATACGTCTAGGACAATTTTCATTGTATCCTCCGTATATGTATTAGACAGTAATGGCGACAAAATATATCCTCGCTGAACTCCTGCCTCAGTGCGGAATTCGTCCGAGAGGACAGTTCCTTGATGAGATGTGTAAGACGGTATGAAACTCTCATTTCTGCCTGCCGTTATTAAATATTGTTGAACAATTGGCATCTCGAAATAAAAGACAATGAGCAATTTGTATGAACTCAGCACCGCGTCTCCAACAGTGATGAAATCGTCATATACGAACGTATTGACCTATACTTTATTATGCTCATTATATTTTATTATGCTGAGTTATAAAATATGTAAATCAGACAGACGAGCGACAAGACCGGAGGGACTACTGCCCGTACCCGGCACGTACTCTCCTACCGCTCGGACCTGCTCACGTTTAAGACAAACACCCGCGTAACTTCTTTAAAAATCTTCAATCGTTTATTTGTTATAATTATAAGATAATAGAAATATTTGTTAATATTTCTCAATTTTGACAGATATTGGAGTCCAAGTATTACGAACTGAAGGAGCAAAATGACGCCCTCAACGAAATGGCCATTAGTGCAGCCCTCAATAGATACGTTGCGTACATGGAAGAAAAGTGCCAGTTCAATCCGTGGTGGTTGCTCGTAGTGCCCAAGATAGTGCATACATTTAATAAGCCGCAGTTCCATAAGGAGGCCCATGATGCGGCGGTGCAAGTGTTCTACGAACGACGCCGCGCAAGCTCAAACAGCGCACAAGATGTCTATTTGAAAAAACTTGAAAACGTATGTTATTCCATATTTAATACTACTTATGTCATACATAGCCAAAAAATAGGTACTTTTTAAACAATTATTTAAAAAAAAACTCACTTACTGCCGCACTCAAATTAATTTACTTTAACTGTTATTAAGTAATTTCGTTGAATTTCAATTATTTCCCCAGTCAGAGTCAGATTAATAATTTATCCAGCGTTAATAAATACAGAAAATGCTATATGATTAGTTATTGAATAGAAAAAAAATATATATTTAAATCTCTGAGTACGGCAGTTACACATTTTTAACACAAGGTATGAAAATGTTTTAATTTTTTGGTGACCAGCTTATTTACACGAGTTTAATCGCCCTAAAACCAGGCATTTGACGATAAATAATCAGCCTCGCTATCCCACTAGTGCGCAAAAGCCTCCCAGGGAGCACACCGGACTGGTGACGTTGGCTTAAACAATAACTTATGTTTTTTATTCACAGAAAATAAAAGAAGCCTCCGGAAGATTTTTCGGCTCTCTCCTAGACCGATTGTCCGGTGTATTATTTCCGAACACCATAGTTCAGTATGTAAATAATGCCTTAATGCAAATTTAGTCGTACCGTAATATATGATTATGTATGATCGTAAATAGTTCAATAAGCTTATGTGTAAAGAATGTTCTTGTATAATATATATTTGTATGTTTTTTAATTAATAACATTACATTTTATGATAAAATCTTTGTTTTATTCCGCCTCATCGCGTCGGTCTATAGACAGTTCAGCATATTTGTACATCATCTATGCGTGATGTACTTGTGTGTACACAATAACTGTAGTACATGTCTATAGCTGATGATGGCTGACGAGTCACACATACACAAATCAAAACCACATCATATTATTTACAAGCACAAATGTAACGCACGTTCTGAGGTGTGCGACCGAGATAGAAACGACCGTTTCCATAAAATAGGGTAGTTTCCTATCCGGGCGGTTATGAATATTCTACCATCAGCATTTTCTTATTAGTATTTATGTTAAATGTTTAATTATATGTACATTACTTTTAATTTGATTTTTACCGGCTAAGCCATTTTATTTTCTTCTTTACGTAAGGTAAAGAAGTACCTAATAACATTCAACCTCGACTTGTATTATGAACTCATATTTCACACTCCACGGAAACAAAACGAAAATTCCAACATTTACAATTAAGAGGCCGGTCGTGTACTTTGAAGATGGGTATTTCAATTGTAGGTATTTTTTTCCAGTAGTAAGGGACAATACGGGGGTTAACTCCCTACTCGTTGGAGCTTGTGCTAAGAGAGGCAGCATTCTGCAGTGTGTACATACCTACCTACATATTCTATGTAGCATGTTATCACATACTACCTACATATGTTGAGGAGTGATCTTTTTCCGAATAAAAATAGTAAATAAAAGTAAATCATCATTATAATTGAAATACATCATAATCGGTGCAAAAAGGTAAAGGTCGCAGGAAGTCGTTGGATGCAGGCCGCTTCCAACAGGTCGGTCTGGAAATCTTTGGGGGAGGCCTATGTTCAGCAGTGGACGTCCTGTGGCTGATGATGATGATGATGATGATAATCGGTGCTAGGAACAGTATCGTGAGTTGGTGCCAAGTGTGTGTGAAAATAACTGGCTTTTCTGTACAATGGATCAAGCTTAATGCTCTATTCAAATCACGCCTACCCTAAACATTGTTAACGAAAATAAAAAAAAATCATGAAACTCAGTGTAATCTCCATGATGGATTCGTCACGGTGTGTACGCGTCTTTACTTCAAGGTGGAGTGCCGCCCTATAGTGTGAAAGTACCATTATTGCACCATAAGTCGCTAAGATTGAGAGTCGGTGTTAAAAATAGCGCCATCTATCGAATCACCATTGAACGCGCTGGACCGATTAATCGTTTGCGAGCAAAAATTAGCTACAGATATTCGACATAGCTCAGCGGATTAGCAAGCTCAAGTGGCAGTGGCCAGGCCACATAGCTCGCAGAACCGATAACCGATGGGACAGAAAGGTTCTGGAATGGAGGCCACGTACTGGCAAGCGCAGCGTTGGACGTCCACCTACAAGGTGGACAGACGACCTGATAAAGATCGGAGGAACTCGCTGGATGCAGGCCGCTTCCAACAGGTCGGTCTGGAAATCTTTGGGAGAGGCCTATGTTCAGCAGTGGACGTCTTGTGGCTGATGATGATGATGATGATGAGCAAAAATTAAAACTGCAGCATGGATAAGTGCGGTGGATGTGGCAAGTTTTTATCGCCGATAGAGGCCGCTAAGTGCGACAACTGTAGCGTTACGTACCATCGCGCATGTGTGGGAGTACTCGCAAAAGGCGCCCTAACTCCTAAGTTCCCCGCCCGGAATGTAAAATAAATGCTATAAGGGACAATCGGGCAGAAACGCCGGCCAGAAGAACGGCACAAGCCCCACAGAGCAAAAATGCCATCGGTGCAGTGCATAATATCACTCCACCCCGGATATCGCCGGAAGCCTCTCAAAACTCGGTTTTTATGGAAACTGGTCATGGAGGAATTTCTGAATACTGTGCGGCAGGAATTCAAATTAGTCCGAAATGATCTTGCCGATCTTAAAATTGCGATAAGTGCCTGCAACGAACGCATGAGCAATTTGGAAGCAAGAGTTTCGGCTTTAGAACATAAATAGGCACAGTCTCACCTTCCAGAAGTTACGAGATAATTGCTCAATTAAAAAGTGACATAAATGACCGACACCAAGAATTACTGGCGAATGATATTAAGGTTATTAATTTATCGAAAGTCTCTATAGAAAACCCAATCTACACAGTGCTCCAAGTGGCTGCTAAACTTGGGATCGATTTGAAAGCGCGGGATAGTGTGAGCGCTGAACGAGTTGGACCTAGGCGTATTAACGCTATGGAACCAGCGTCATCGGGAGAAGCTAGGACGGCTCGACCTGCCGTCTTGTTGTACGTCTTACGAGGCGTGACCTATGCGAGGAGATGCTGCGATGCGCACGAGTGAGGTGACAACCTCTGCTGACTTTAATACCAGGCCCTGCCACCCGCTTCTATATTAATGAGCGCCTGACAAAAAGTAACAGGCGACTATTTCGGATGGCGCGGGAGACTGGCAATCGTTTGGGTTGGCATCTGATCTAGGCGAGGTCGTATTCTTGCCCGCAATAAACCGGGAGACAACACTTGTATCATACGATGCGAATTTGATATCTGACGCGATTTTGGTTCAGCAGCTGAGACGAGTACTGAATAGAGGCATCAGGCTTTGTCCTATCATACTCTTTTTACTAAAGTTAAGTTATTTAAGGATTACGTTATACTAGGTACTCTATTCAGTCAATCAGTTTTCATGTGTTTTACTGTTATATGCAATGGCATTCAAACATCAACTGTGGATGGTGTGTGTCTCTGGACAGCAAATTCAAGGACAGGCAACGCTTCGGTGCTAACTGTTCTATACGCCTTACACAAGAATATCAACGCCAGGCGTTGGCTTTGGAGCAGTTTTCTTCGTACGGCACCGATAGTAGCCCTATCAGCCCATAGGTGATCCATAGCAAATACATCCCAAGTAAGTAGCTCCATAGATGACTTTTAATGTACTAAATGATAGACCCCACGTCGAAGTTGATATCCTTGTCAAGGCATAAAAATTACGTTTAGACTTTTCCCCCACGTTTTTAATATGCTCCAAAAAAGGATGTTTTTTGAGGGGCAAACATTAGACGATTTCTTTCACCCCATGTGGAAATCAGGCTTAAGCACGTGCTGTAGTAACTTTCTAGTCCCGACCTACTATTCGACTGTATAAGTAAGAGTCCGTCGTCGGCATATCCAGTTAAGGTACATCCTTGGGGCAGAGGGAGAGCAAAAAAAAAATACCCATGGGTTTGAAAAATAATCGGCGCAGGAACAATATGCGTAACGAATTACTCGTGCTGTAATGCAGTCTCCCACAAAATCACTCGGAGAACACATCGTGATCATAACCGTTCCACCTCCCCCCGGCGGGGCGGTAGCAATAAACGGCTTTCCCCGCGAAAACAAAAAAAAGGGTCGCCATGTGAGGTTGGACGTACTAGGAACGAAATGAAACCCTCAAGTGCTGAATTAGAACTATTGTGTTGAATACCCATATCAAATTATGTATCATAGAGTAGTTCATTAACTGCACCTGTATGTTTGTTTGTATATTTGTTTGTATGTTTGTAACCGACTCCTTTGGGCGCGATTTTGACCCACTTTAAACGGCCAGATTTCGTTCAAACTTTGTAGATTTATCGAGGACCGATGACAATACACTATTTGAAAAAAGAAAAAAATTAATTAATTAATTATCGATATTCAGGTTAGGAATTAAAACTGTACTTTCTGGATCTTCGTTAATTATAGTGAATATCTTAGTATCTAAGAGCGTTAATAGATGGCGCTTTTTTGATATTCGGGTTTATAATTAAAATTATACTCTCTGCTACAATATATTTTTATTTTAACTAAAAAATTAAAAATAAATAATAGTTAAAAAAACTAAAAACACGCTTTTTGCATAGTGTCAATAGTTATATTTATTATGTTGACAGATATGAGTAGAAGGATTATCATTTAGATAGTATCTTAAAACGCACCCCACGCTTTTTTTTACAATAAAATACATTGTTTTCTTCAAATTTATTTTATATATTTTTTTAGTTAGACTTTCTATATAAGCGTGTTTTTAGTTTTTTTTAACTATTATTTATTTAGTATTATTGTCGGTTGCATACAAAATGATGTATAAAATTAGACATTGTCAAATACCCTTTCCCATTGCCTAGCTTATGCTGACGATATGTGAATATACATGTAGCCTCATGTAGGCTAGTGATTGTATTAATTTACAGAACGACGCGACGGTGCGTAATCCTCGTGTATTCAATGTTTAATCTACAACACTGAATTCATCAAATAATAGCGCTCTTGTTAGTTTTTTCCTTTATCCGAGCACGGCAGAGTGACTGTACTACACCTGATAGTAAGCGTAGTGCAATCCAAAAAAAACCAGCGGCCACCAACAAAAATAAGTTTAGCGGTGGTCACCAGAGTCATGCCGGCTTGTATAAATACTTCTTCCATCTTCGGAAAGGAAAGAAGCAAATCGAGGGGCCTGCAACAGGACAGGCGGATGGCCGATGCAGGCACAGTAATACAAGGATGATTGCCCTATACCCGCCTCAATCAACCATCAAGTCATGTTGCAAGCCCCTCGGGAGAACCGGATATACAAGCTGATCCTGGAACGCGATCCACACAAGGCGTGTGGATCACTACGGCAGGTATTAACACCATGTGTACGGTGGTCGCTATCCGGGCGGATATGAATATCCTACCACCAGCAAAGTTGTGTAAAGGAGACGACACCGAGGACACCGCACGACATTACCGTCCAATGAACCCTACCATCTCCCCCAGGGTACAATATGTACCTCTCGCAAAGGTCCCCGAGTATTCGGTCGAGGTAGGGAGGCACGTCATGGAGTTGCGGTGCCCCCCTAATGCAGCCCCAGGATATGTTAAATGCGTTAGAGATGTCCAATAACACCGCCAGCGTCACTCCTCCCCTGACGGCTGCTTCATCCGAGCGAGCGAACTGATGCATTTTATTGCGTCAATCGTAAACCAGCCCGCTCGCAGCCGAATTGGCGATACGACAACTCCGGACCTGGCTCCACGAGATGCTCGATGACTCAATGATTGATAGTACTTCCCGACTCAAAATATGTGATAAATTTGTTTTTATATTTTTAATTGTTAAGATAACAAACTGCTAAATTCCGTTGTATTTGAATTCTTCCAGAGATAACTTTCTGCGTATTACCATTAATTAGATAACCTGTTACATTGTGTGACCTCATGTGTTGATTTGTTTCACGCTTTTTCACCGACTTCAAAAAAGGAGGCTATATATCCGGATATTTGAGTCATCTATAACTGTACTTAACTCTAAAAATTGAAAAATAAAATAAAGTTTAACAAAACTGTCGGTGCCTGTGTAACTACCGGTCAATTGAAATTGCACCGACTCTCCTCCTCCTTGCGTCGTATTCCTCAGTATTGAGGGTCGTGACCTCCCTTCTGCATCACTTTCTCTCGTATGATTTTCCTCCATTTGTTTCTGTCGCTGGCGGTGTGTGGAGGGCGTTGTAAACTGTGGAGTTAAGTGCGGTGCGGATCTGGTCAGACCAACGTATCGGGTTGCGGCCACGAGGCCTTTTCTCATATACTTTGCCGGTCACAATGAGCTTCTCGAGGTTGTCACCGTCTTTCCTTGCAATGTCACCGAAGTATATGAGAATTCTGCGAAGACACTCGGATGATAGCCGCGAGGGGATTTTAAGTTCTCGCAGTATGGATACGTTAGTCCGAAATGCTATCCAGGGGATACAGAGCATCTTTCTCCAGCACCACATCTCAAAGGCGTCAATGCGTTTGCGGTCTGCAGCTTTCAGTGTCCAAGTCTCAGCGCCATACGAGAAGATCGAGAAAACTAGAGTCCGTACCTATTTGGTTTTAGTTTTTACGGAAATGTTGCGATCTCTCCAAATTTTTTCAAGCTGAGACATGGCGCTCTTAGACATACCAATTCTCCTGCTCACTTCCTTCTCGCACGAACCATCGTTACTGATGTTGGACCCCAGGTAAATAAAGTTGTCCACTGTTTACTAGGCCCAACGCGCAAGTGAGTTCCAACTTTCCAGATCTATCCACCACCATGACCTTGGTTTTAGACCTGTTTATGGAAAGTTCCATCTCCTCACTAATTCGCTCCATTCGGTCTAGGAGTGTAGCCATTTCCGCCTCACTTGCTGCAAGAAGAGTAGTGTCATCGGCGTAGCGCAGGTTGGTGATTTTCACGCCACCAACTGTGATGCCTCCCTCCCAATTCTCGCAGGTACGTCTCATAATGTGCTCTCCACAGGCGTTGAACAGAATGGGCGATAAAATGCATCACTGGCGTACTCCTTGTTGAAATTTAAAGGGTTTTGAGGTTGTTTTGTTGACTCTTACGACTCCCTGGCTTGAGCTATACAGGGTGCGAAGTAGGGCGATGAGATGATCTGGTACTCCAAGTTCTTGTAGGACTTTCCATAAGCTATCCCAGTTGACACAGTCGAACGCTTTGCTGTAGTCGACGAAACACATTATCACTGGCGTGTCAAACTCGTATGCTTTCTCAATGAGGTGCCTGATATTGCGAATCTGTTCTCGAGTGCCCTTGAGAAAGAAAGAAAGAAAGAAAATTTATTTGCAACAAACACAAAATACACAAGTATAAGATAAAAACACAAAAACACTTAAATTATATTTGTTACAAAAAGGCTCCAACTCAGCAATAAGCTGGCAGTATAGCCAGCGCTGGTCTTCCATTGGGCCTTGCCTTTCACGAAACCTGCTTGTTCCTGCGGAATTTGCCAATCCAGGTAGTAGCAAGATTTTGCTGGCATGCACCGACTCTAAAGAGAGCAAAAAATTTTATTTTCTACTTTTCAGTATATATTTTTTGAAGTCGGTTTTTAAGTTTAGTTAAACTTTATTTTTATTAGCTTCATACGTATGTTAGTATGTAACGGAAACTTTGAACATGATTTTGACCTCCTTCAAATCGTCGGATTAAATTATTGGCATACTTATCAAAGCTCGATGACTATGCAATATTTTAAAAAATATATATTTCTTTTCTAAAAGTGAAAAATAAATAATAATTTAAAAAACTAAAAAACACGCTTTTATAGAAAATCCAACTAACAAATAGAAAATAAAAAGTTAATAAATTTGAAGAAAATAAAATATTGTGAAAAAAGTGTGGGTGCATGGTGTCAATAGTGAATGTTCTTTAATAAAAGCTTGGTGTAATAATTGCCTGTATCCAGTTCCGTTGCTTTCTTGCCATAATGTTTAATTCTCCGCAACGCTCCAACCACGCGGCGACTGCGCGATCGTGTAAACGCGACCGCGCGGCCGCCGCGTGGTTAGTTACTCACAAAGAATTTCAACGTTAAGTCCTAGTTAATAAGACATACATTTGCTATGACTGAAAAATTTCGTGCGGGTGCACGAAATTTTTCGCGTCGTCTAACCGCAGCCTAAGTCTGTAGTAGTTGCGTAGTATGCTTTGATTAAGGTTTTGTGTCCATCTCATTCTGGATTTGTTATTATCTTTGTTTGATTGTCCAGAAGCTATTATATTGTTTATAGTATTATGTTGGCTAGTGTTGAGTTATACTTGTGCTTCTTCTTTAATTTCTTTTATTTTTATGTCAGAAAGTAGTTTATTTCGTATAGCTCGTCTTTGATCGCCAATTCTTTGTCTGCTAACCTGAATATGTGGTTAGTGTTGTCCTAAATATGATGGGGTGTCTTTTTCATGTGAGGTGGTTATGTAATATGACCGCAAGATAAAAATGTTCGTTTCATCGGTCCATTTCTTGCGTTGATGACAAGCCTGAACGGGTACAGAATGTTTGTCGTAAATTGTCTCCTGTACAACGCCTTCAGCAGATGAGCGAGATGATGATGATGATGGTGATTGAATTTGGTAAGATGGTGGGGAAGAAGGGGCAGATGAGAATAAGGATTTTGGTGATAATGATAATGATGAATGATGATCGTCGGCTGTACCATATTCTTCGGCGGGGGTCCACCTGTCACGAGACTTTTTTAAAGTGATAACTTAATTTTAATATCTAGCACACAAAGTTAAAGTCGAAATTCCGTTAATACAAGTAAAAGGATATAATCCCATCCAGACGGGTGTGAAATTTATGACATTTGTTTAAATAATTTGATATCTGTTACACAAAGTTAAAGTCAAAATTCCGTTAATAAAAGTAAAAGGACTTAATCCCATCCAGACGGGTGTGAAACTTATGACATTTAGAAATGTAGACGCGGTTCGAAATTTGCATTTGAAATTTTTTTGAATATCGAACACGATTTACGGGCTGGGCGACGTAGCAGCCGGTGTATTTCATTTCTATTTCGCATTGAACAGTGTGGTGTCGCGACGATTATTTTTGTTGAGTGTATACAGGTTTATTGTAAATAATATTATTACGAAAATTGAGCCTACTGATTAAGTTTATATAAAATTATATTTGTTAATAATAAAAAAAATATTATTATAACTTAAAAAAAATAAAATTTTATTACAATTCCTTCACTAATTAATCGAAAGGAACTTCGTTCCATCCGGGTGTCCCTTGACAACGTTGTCCCTCTCAAGTTTTTTTTTGATGTAATTAGCTTCTAATTTCAAAACTAAAAAGATTTGCGACGTTATAGATGTTTTCTCGATAAATATAAGCTATGTCGCCTAAAAAAATAACACAATTAACATAAACAAGTGTCTACTTACCTTAAAAATATCACAAAACTGTTTCTGAATTTCACTGACGAAAAACTCGTGCACTGTTTGAAACAATCCATAGGCCACAATATGGCGACTTCTTTTTCTTTTTTTTATTGTTCTGCTTAGGATTGCCCGTCTTATTTTACATATTCTTCGAATACTATTCAAAGACTTCATTTACTTACCAATATTGGTAACATAAAATAGTAACATAAAAGTGTAAAAATTGATGACCTGTTTTAAAACTGGAATAAAAAATAAATAAACGCTCTTTTAAAATAATGAAATATTGGATTTAATTGCTCAAACCTTGTAATTTTACATACACTAAAAATTATATGGCTTACTTAACAAAATATTCGTAATTTTGTCAATTTACTATCTGATGAAATTTATGTTCATTTTATTTTTGTATGAAAACGTAAATCCTTAATATCGTTAAAATTAAATTATATAAAAACTGTTATAGTTACAGCTAATTCGTAAAAGTTGTTTTTACCCTAAAAATAATCTACAGGATAAAATTATCAAAGCTGGTAAAAAGTGTTAATTGTTTATGATATTAATATGAATGTGACTGGTAATGAAAAAAGTGGAAAAATCTACGGCCTTACCCAGCTTCGTTTCGATGAGACGCCCAACAATTCCCTATGCGAAAATTCTCTATTGTGGTAGCTAACAGAGGTAGCAAGGATAGAATATTTCGATTTGATGATACTCAAAAAAATATTTTTTTACTTGTAGGACAATATGACTGTTAAATTATATAAATATTAAATAATTAAAAACAAAAAAATCTGCTGGTTAGTAATCATTTTTGATGACCTCGTTATCGATACATGTTGGAAGCAGGGGACTCTTTGATCATACCTTACATTTTGTAGGACAAATATTTTTTCGAATAATTTAGACAATTATCATCAGATTTAACAAAAAAAAAACCAGTTAGTAATAAATTTTTGGGACTCATCAAATCGAAATATTCTATCCTTGCTACCTCTGTTAGCTACCACAATAGAGAATTTTCGCATAGGGAATTGTTGGGCATCTCATCGAAACGAAGCTACTCACGGAAAATTAGCTTTATAGTAATCAAGTGGAAAATGGCTCAGGGATCCCTGACCATGAAGTATCATCTGCAAATAACACAATCTGTTGATTGTCATTAATAACATGAGGCAAATCATTTATATAAACGAGAAATAGAAATGGGCCATGTATGGAACCCTGCGGAACACCCATAGTCACTACAGATCCCAAGGATCTCTGGCTATTTATATCAACTTTCTGAATCCTATTATCCAAATAAGAAATAACAAGATCCAGAGCAGTATTCCTAATTCCATAGTGATATAACTTCCTGACCAATGTATCATGAGAAACACAACGCCTTTGATAGATCACAAAAAATGCCTAAGGCGTCGTGGAAATTATCCCAGGCGTTAAAAATATTTTCTAAAAGTTCAACCCCGGCATCGGTGGTTGAACGACCCCTTGTGAAACCAAATTGTTTCTTGTGTAACAAATTATTCTATGAATGCTAAAGTGAGTTATGCATTTCATCAAGTAGTAATTTTTCAAATATTTTACTAAACGTGGGTAGCACTGAAATTGGTCTAAAGTTAGTGGGGTCGGATGTGCTACCTGATTTAAACAACGGTATAATTTTACTACTTTTCATTAAATCAGGAAATACGCCACAGTCGATACATTTATTAAAAATTATGGCTAGTTCAGGTGCTACTATGGTAATTATAGATTTTGTAAGATCAACCGAGTTACCCCAAAGATTGGCTGTTCTTTTAGCATTAAGGGTATTAAATATTTTATAATAGTCATGTCATTAATATAATGAAATTTAAATATATTATTACAACAAACAATTTAGAAACATGAAACGTGTAAGTTATGGATATATCTTATCAATTAACCTAACTTGACCTGGGGCGAGGAGCAAAACGTAAGCCTCGCGTTTTTTCCCTATATCGCACGAGAATTCATTATCTTTCGGCATCGAAGTATTTAAAGCACGAGACGGGTGTTTACTTTGCAGTATAATTTGGGATATCCATAATGAAAGTGCTCTGCGGTTTTGTGTTGCTATGTCTTGCTTTGATGGTTTCTGGTACGTATTATATTTTTCTGTTGACATTGCACATCATGTGGGCTATATTATTACGGTTGGTCTCGTATGCGAAACTCAGTATGAGCGGGTACCATTACTTTGTATATTGCGGCCTCCAAGCAGCGCACTATAAACAGTTTTTTTTTTATCCGAGCATAGCAAAGTGACTGCACTACACTTGACGGTAAGCGCAGTGCAGTTTAAAAAACCGACCACCGACAAACAATGATTTTATCGGTGGTCACCAAAATCTTGCCAGCCTGTATAAATGCTTCCTCATACTTTGAAGAGGGAAGAAGCAAATGGAGGGGTTTGCGACAGAACAGGCGGGTGACCGATGCAGGCACAGGGATACAAAGATGTACCCCTATACCCGCCCCAACCAACCATCAAGTCATGTCGCTAGCCCCTCGGGAGAACCGCATATACACTGGCTGATCGTGGAACATGATCCATACAAGGTGTACAACCGACATACCGTCCTCGCCGCCGAGGACCGCGCCGCGTTCCCCGCAACGCCCCCGACCCTAGTACCGGCCCGCGAGCCGATGTAAATGATGATAATCATCAAGTAGAGTCCTAAAAATTGTCCCCTAAACCCCAATCGCAGATGTCTCTGCCCTCTCCGGTGACCGTCCTGAGCCGAGGTTCGTACCCCAAAGGGGGTGCCCTCAGCGGTGGTCACCTAGTCAAGGGCTGAGAGCGCCTGAAAGCGCTCGCCCGAAAGTCCGGTGAAGCTGTATACAGCCGACTAGAGTCAGGCTTACAGCAATCCCAACACAAAAAAAAAAAACTATGGCAGGTTTTAACGCCATGTATACGGTTGTCACTATCCGCGCGGATATTAATATCCTACCACCAGCAAATTGTTGTGTTTCGGTTTAAAAGAAATTACTTTTAGTGGTACAGCCACGCTGTAGACAGTTTTGTCTACATTTTGAATGGGCTGATTCGACCGGGTTGTTACCACTGTGTCACAGCAAAATGACGTGAACTAGCAACTTGTTGTTGAGTGTCTCACGGTTAGTGAGATATTCGGAGGTCCGAATCCCCTCCCCTTTCCAATCCCAGAATCATCCCTTACGCTAACCATGTGGTCGGCAACACGTTCATGGTTCTTGGGTATTGCGGATGTTCATGGGCAGTGGATACCACTAACCTTCAGGTGACACACTTGCTCGTTCGCCGGACTCGTCATGTATTTATTCGCACAGGTTTTTTTTTATATAAAATATTGTCATGCTAGGATAAGACAAAATGCTTGTATTTAATTGGCCAAAAGCGTTTTGTATGGATTATAATGTGTATGTTTACTTAAACTCTTGATTCTTTTTAGTGCACATCTACAGCATCATTTTATTTACAAATTTTATTACAGTTTATAAACCAAACCATCCGTAATAAATTACACGGGCTTATAGGAATGCGATAATTAAGGAATTTAGGAGGGGATTTAAGCCTCAGGATGTCTCACTCAACATACTAAACGTAGCCGTACTTTACGCCGGTTTTCTGTGAGACAGTGGTACGAATCGGTCAAGCTAGCCCATTCAAGTGGTAGACAAAACTGCTTACAACGTTGCTCTACAACGTAAAGTTCTGTGTGGTATTGCCCGCCCATCACGTAGCAGCATTTTAAGAGATGAGAGATACTACCATTTACGGCCTTACACAACTGACTAATAGGCACCTTTTGCCGATGTATTGTACATGTATTATGAATGTATTATAATGTTGCTTTGTTTTGTAAAATTTTTGTGATATCACAGACTCTATCCTTGAAATCTCTTTGCCGCAGACTGATAAAATTGTTCTATTTTAATAGGTTACCAGCAACAAGCCCATGGCGTACAAGTGGTAGATCTGACGAGTGATCACAAGTACCAACTGAACGAAAATGCCTTGGGGCAGATCCTGTTGCGCGAGGATGTTAAAAATTTGCCCGTGGTGCTGGTGAGCGTAGCTGGGGCCTACCGCGGCGGCAAGTCATTCCTGCTCAACTTCTTTCTGCGATACCTCATGGCACCGGTACGACACGCTACGACGAGCCGCTATCTCCACGGACACTCCCCGTTTATATACGTCTTTTTGCGTTGTAGGAGGAGACCCGCAACGAGAGTGGAGACTGGCTCGGGCCAGAGAACGAAGGGGCTGAGGGTTTCGATTGGCGAAGCGGTTCGGACCCGCATACTACAGGCATCTTGATGTGGTCAGAGCCCATCATCACTACGCTAAGTTCCGGTGACAAGGTCGAGCCAGTACCTCTTATTTTGAAAATATTTTTTGTCCACTGAACTTCCTACAAATTCCGAGTTTTGTCCGCAGGTGGCAGTGCTATTAATGGATACGCAGGGCGCGTTCGACAGTAGCAGCACGGTGCAGGACTGCTCCACCATCTTCGCGCTCTCTACACTGCTCAGCTCCGTGCAAATATACAACATCAAGGAGAACATTAACGAATACCATCTGCAGCATTTACAGGTGATTTTATGGAATGGTCGAATGACGAATCGTTGGTATAGATGACATTAGATGATGAGGCTATATATGTATACTACCATTCCAAATTTAGAATCAAATTCAAATTCCGTTTCACTAAAGCTTCTTGATTAAACATTTTATGTAGTCAAACTAGAACCAATATTAATAAAATTAGTAATAATAACAATAAACGCGGGAGATATATACTGGAGTATTCGGCGGCAGGCTGGAGTATACTGAACCCTTATGTTCAGTATTCTTTTTGTTTTTGAGCTACGGTGTCTTAAAAATTATTATTTAGATAGCCATCTTGCTTAATACTAACATTAGTTCTATAATCTTAGGGTTCGGAGCCTATTGTTACCTTTTTTGGAGTAAATCGGATAAAAATAAAGGATAACAAAATGGCGGCTTCTTTTTCAATTCTAAACAATAAATACATGAGATCATTTTAGCATATTGCCGTCCACTGTTGGACGTAGACCTCCCCAACGGCGCTAACCATCGCGTTCTTGGGCAACCCACATCCATCCGCTACCCGCCATCTTTTTCCATGTCGTAGGTCCACTGTGCAGCAAGACGTCCTACACTAGATCTGCCTAACCGCAGTCTTTACTGCAGCATATGTCTGCTCCACCAACCATCTGTTTGTCTGTAGACATGATCGGCCCACAAAGACATCTCTGAATATTTCTGCACGTTCCGGTCATAATAAAATCGATCTTCACACACACGACACTCAACACTTGCTTTTTGTGTTTTATCTAGAAGTATTTTATGTGGTTTTGTTTATGGTTGACTGCAGTTGTTTGCACAATACGGCCAAAAGATTAAAAATGAAGATGGTACAAAAGCATTTCAAGTATTGGAGTTCCTCGTTAGAGATTGGCAATTTGACGATCACCCATACGGACAGAAGGGCGGCGAAGATCTTTTGGCGAAGAGACTAGAAGTGAGTTGTTAAATGACTTTATAATCATTGCCAGAGACGACTAATCTTAATGTGACTTGAATGATTATAAGGAGTATAAAACGACAAACGTGTGTGCCGCAGGTGACCCCGGGAATGCACCCGGAGCTGCGTGAGCTGCGCGACCACATCCGCTCCAGCTTCGAGACTATCAAGTGTTTCTTGATGCCGCACCCTGGACGCAACGTGGGCAAGAGAAATTTTACCGGGAGACTTACCGGTAATATCACTTGTTCGACACATATACCTGAATTGTTTCACTGTTAACTAAGAAACTTAACTAAACCATTGCGTATAATTTTAGAACTCGACGATGAATTCAAACACTCATTGATGGAACTGGTGCCTTCAATATTTGCACCCAGCAACTTAATTCCCAAGATGATAAATGGAGAAAAAGTTACAGCCCGAGATCTCTTCACATACTTTACAACTTACATGAGAATATTCAACAGCGACAAAGTGCCGACTGTAACGAGCATGGTGACGGTAAACAACAGTATCTCAAAACTAATTCCTAATGATGCTTGTATCTCCAGTCACAGCATGAAGTGGACGAATAAGTAGTAATACCTCACCTCAGTAACTAGTTGTCCATTCACAGTTATATGCTTGTTTATTAAGTTAAGTACGCTCGTGGCTGTATTTGTGAGGCAGCGCCGAGTGGGTGTACACTGTACGGTTTGCATGTGTGTGTGTGTGTGTGCGTGTGGCAGGCGACGGCGCAGGCGGCGCTACTGGCGGCGGTGCGTGACGCGCGCGAGCTGTACGAGGCATCCATGAAGCGCGTGAGTGACGACCCGCACAGCCTGCCGAGTCAGGCACTCAACGACGAGCACCTCCGAGCGATCGCCGCCGCGCAGGCCGCTTTCAGGAACAAAAGGACGATGGCCTCCAGGAATCAATCTGATGCTTACTTCGAGCAAATGTCGCAGGTGCGCTCTAGTTCATTGTACACGACAACATTTGAACGCTAAATCATTATTTGATCGATTTGGATAAATATTTTCCTTAAATCCTTGTACATGTCTCGTACCACGTCTCTACATATTTTTTCAATATTTTTAGATAACCTTCAAGAATATACTTACAAAGAATTTTCCATAAAGAATTATTATAGAATTATTAATTTTATACAATTATTTTAGCGCTGTATTATATTCACTATCCTGATAATTTGGGCATGGGCCATCTTCTATCCTTACTGCCTCTATGAGAAGAAATAGGCGTACTGCATCAGGGACGTAGTGCTTTTGGGGATGGACTTATTCATCCCCAATACCAAAATACCACTAGGGCTTCGTAGCCGGCCTTGGTATAAAAATGCCTGCGCCGAAACTGCGCGCCTCAAGCAGTCCGCATACGAGGCGTAGAATGACGCCAGAAAGCGTCAAGACCCAAACGCCAAGGAAGAGAAGTGGAACTTTAATGCTGCTTCCAGGTCCAGCAAGAAGGCTATAGCCAGGGCCAAGGCGGAGCACATTGGCAGAATTGGCGAGCGACTAAAGAGTTATCCCTCTGGGAGTCGTGCTTTTTGGTCGCTTGCCAAGGCTGTCCAAGGCAACTTCTGCCAGTCTAGTCTCCCGCCACTGCGTAAGCTTGATGACAGTTTGGCCCATAGTGCAAAGGAGAAGGCGGATCTTTTAGCTCAATCCTTTGCCTCGAACTCGACTTTAGATGATGGAGAAGCCACACCGCCGAAGATCTCCCGGTGCGAGTTTACGCTGCTTGAAATACGCATCAACCAGCGTGCGGTCAGAAGGGAACTAAGGCTTCTCGACATCCGTAAGTCGAGTGGGCCAGACTGTATCCTCGCGGCGGTTCTTAAAACGTGCGCCCCTGAGTTGACCCCCGTTCTTACGCGCCTTTACCGTCTTTCCTATTATACTAACAGGGTTCCCACTTCATGGAAGGTGTCTCATGTCCATCCGATCCCTAAAAAAGGTGACCGGTCGGACCCTTCGAGTTATAGGCCAATAGCGGTCACATCTTTGCTCTCCAAAGTCATGGAACGAGTCATAAATGCCCAGCTGATGCGGTGCCTTGAGGAGCACCAGCTGATCAGTGATCGTCAGTACGGTTTCCGTCACGGTCGATCAGCTGGTGATCTTCTTGTTTATCTCACACATCGCTGGGCAAAAGCTTTGGAGGGAAAGGGTGAGGCTATGGCTGTCGGCCTTGTCATCGCGAAGGCATTCGATCGGGTATGGCATAGAGCCCTTCTATCGAAGCTACCATCTTACGGAATCCCCGAGGGACTCTGCAAGTGGATCGCTAGCTACCTGGAAGGCCGGAGCATTAAAGTCGTCGTTGACGGCTGTTGCTCCAAGACTCTTTCAGTCAATGCTGGCGTTCCACAGGGCTCGGTATTGTCGTCGACTCTCTTCATCTTTCATATCAATGACATGCTGTCTATTGACATGCATTGCGATGCAGATGACAGCTCGAGTGATGCGCGATACATCGGCCAGAATGTTCCTCGGTGCACCGTAGAGGAAAGACGGTCTCAACTTGTGTCTGAAATCGAGAGCTCTTTGGGGCGGGCCTCCAAATGGGGTGAAATGAACTTAGTTCAGTTCAACCCCACGAAGACACAAGTTTGCGCGTTCACTGCGAAGAAGGACCCATTTGTCATAGCGCCTCAGTTCCAAGGAGTACCTCTTCGGGTTTCCGAGAGTATTGGGATTCTCGGCGTCGAAATCTCGAGCACAGTCCAGTTCAGGAGTCATTTGGAGGACAAAGCCAAATTGGCTAGTAAAAAGCTGGGTATCCTGAACAGAGCGGGGCGGTACTTCACGCCGGGCCACAGATTGATGCTCTATAAAGCTCAAGTACGGCCCCACGTGGAGTACTGCTCCCACCTCTGGGCAGGAGCCCCCAAATACCTGCTTAACCCACTTGACTCCTTGCAAAGACGAGCTGTTCGAATCGTCGATGATTCTGATCTCACGGATAACCTGGAACCGTTAGGACTGCGGAGAGACTTTGGTTCTCTCTGCGTGTTCTATCGGCTGTTCCATGGGGAGTGTTCTGAGGAACTGTTTACGATGGTGCCAACGTCACCATTCTACCATCGCACCACCCGACACCGCAGTAGAATTCATCCATACCACCTGGAAACAATACGGTCTAGTACCGTACGTTTCCAGCGTTCATTTATTCCACGCACGTGTAAGCTCTGGAATGAACTCCCTGCTTCGGTGTTTCCCGAGCGCTATGACATGCCCTTCTTTAAACGAGGCTTTTAAAGAGTATCCCTTCAGTGGTAGGCAGCGGCTTGGCTGTGCCCCAGGCATTGCCGATGTCCATGAGCGGCGGTGACCGCTTACCATCAGGCGGGCCGCTTGCTCGTCTGCTTTTCAAGGCAAAAAAAAAACCTAATAATACCTAATGAGAGTTGGTACACTTCATGCTATAGAAATTGTTCAAAAAAATTCTCAGACTATCAAAATTATTCAAAAAAATTCTCAGGCATGCAGGTTCTTCGCGATGTTTTACTTCGCCGTTCAAGCGAAGCATAATTAACAATGCATGTGCCTCGCGTGTGCTAGGATTGAGCCTGCAACTTGTATGTCTGCAGTGTTTTTGTTCTGCATTTTTGTACATTACATTAGGAGTGTAAGTGGGCCACCACAACTTAGACCTAAAGCCAATTACACCTGCACCTGGAACATTCTGCTAATTAACGGACGAAGCGATGGCGAAACTTGGTTCCCATGGCGGATTGTGAGGGTCAGGCGGCGGGTCGCCCCACATAATACCAAACCCACCGTCAAATTATGATGGGGAGCCGGATCTTGGCATTTGCCGGGACCTTGCGAGGCAAAAAGATATTTTTGGAACGAAGTTCCTTACGGCAGGCTTGGAGGGGATAGGGATTTTGCTGCGTGACCGAACTGAAAAAAATGTGATAGTAAAAGCGTAAGAAAACAGCGTAAGAAAAAAGCGTTAAAAGCGCTGCATAACCAGCCAGCGTTAGTTCCTTTTTTTTTAATGAGTTGGAGATATGGAACATAAGGTGGTAATTTCATTTTAATATACAATATTATGTATTCATGCTAAATTGTGTCTTGTAAATATATATAGGAGCTAAGGGAGCGCCTGCCGCAGTTCGAGCTCATAAATCAGGGGAAACTCCGCGAGGCTGTTCAAAAAGCCAAGGAAACGTATGACACGGCGATACAGCAGGTCCACGGTCAGGACCTACTGTGCCTGCACCCGAAGGATTTGGAGGATGTCCATAATGATGCGGTGACGGCGGCACTGAAAGTATTTGACGATAAAAGAAAGAGTTTCCCTGGTGTGCTAGACCCAGAGAGAATGAAACTTGTTGAGGTACATTTTAAACATCCTGTTTTTGGATTAATAATTATAGACCTTACCTACTTATAAACGTTATTCAAGTAATGAGTTCAAAGTGAATTGATGAAAGTGAATTCAATTGATGTGAATATGATGTTCCATAAAAAAAATCATTGAAATAATTTGCTCCACCACGTCGGCGAGCATTTTTGAAAATACACATCAATTTCGTTAGCGAACAGACACTAATTTCTCATAGTACAACACTACGCCGCTCTAGCTCCGCGCGATCTGCCCGCTGACTTCGAGACCGGGTCTCCGCCGCTCCCGCGTCGCCGCCGCCGCCGCCCCGCACCTGCTGACTTCGAGTCCGCGGCCTTAGGGACGGCCACGAGTTCGCGAAGCGAATCATACACTATACCTGATCACATTTTTCTGTAACACGTTGTATATTAGTATATATAACGTATAGTATATACACCGCTATACAAACATGTAGTGAAATTAGGAAAATAAGGGATTTAGGCTTCTGGAGATCTAACTCACCTTACGTAACCGAACAGCAAGCTGCCACCTCAGTATTCTGCGAGACAGTAGTAACGACCCGGTCGAACCGGCCCTTACATGTTGTAGACAACTTATTTCGTATTTAGTATCGTGGAGTTTTTTAATTATAATCTTATCGTAAGATATGTAATAAACGTCATAATATAAAAGTTTAATTTCATAGAAGAGATAACTTCCTGATATATATTGCATATTTGCAGATTTTGCAGCAGCAAATAATTAACCTTGGAAACACAAACGAACAGCACAATAAAATTATTGTATCTTCGGTGCGAATGGAGTTTTCGTCCACAATGCAGGCTTTGCTATCTACGGACCAAGCCATGGACGAGGACGAGTTCAATGCCAAGTATGAAGAGGCTAAAGCAGAGGCTATTGCCGCGTTCGAAAGCAAGCGCAATAAACCAACACAATATGAAGATGATCCGTTTAAAACTTCTTTGCTGCAGGTTGATTACTATTTTGAAAAATTTTACCTCTTGTTTGAATAAGTTTTGTATATTTCTTTTATATTACTTACCACTCGACATAAAAGAGAAGTATTATAAGTTTAATCTCTTTGTCTGTATGTATGTGCATGTGCGCATTAGTCTCTGCTATCGTAGAGCCTAAACGTACGGGCTGTTTGAATACGACATTTATATGAAAGCTGATTTAAGCGAATGGATTCTTAGCTACGTTTGAAAAATATCTGTTCAGCGATTTGTAAGATTTAAATGTTTTGTTTAATTGAAATCGGGAATTTTTAACGGTTAGGTTATTGTAGTCTAACTTCTTTAGGCGCGACTAAAAGATGATAAGCTTTGGATGACGTGAGTGTAACAGAAACTGACACGTTAGTCCTAGATGTCGCGCGTCGTAGCTTTTATAGACCAAATTAGCAACCTTCTAAAAAGACCAAATAAGAAGTTCTCGTAATCTACGAGCATATATGAATAGAATAATAAATAAATAAATACATCCAACAGTCACACACATATTGTCCTGACCCTACACAGGGTTTATCTTGTATCGTATTATTTAGGAACTATCAGGAACTTACAGGTCCACAACACTTAGATCCGAAACAAAACTTAACACATCAATATTTCTCTCGGGGCGGGTACCGAACCTTCGGCCCCTTGATTCGTAGGCGGCTACACATGCACTGCGCCTTGGAGGCTTTCAAACAATAATGACAGTGGAATAAGCGGAACAGAAGTTTTTGGACCGTGGCACTTTACACTCCATAATCTTTCCCTACCCCAATGAGAGATTGATTTGTACATGTCATTAAGTGTTTAATTGTCCTTATATTCTATTATAATTGATTAACATAATTTACTTTTCAGGCACTGACGACTCAGTTCTTAACTCTGGAAAAAATCAATAGAAGCCAAAACCGACGATCAATCCAAATTGTTCTCGAATTCTACACTAACTCCATGAAACAGTTTTGGAATAGCGCTGACGGCCGGACTTGTTTGCATCCTGGTGATTTGTTGGAAGCCCACCAAAGTATTAAGGCACAGGCTATTAGAAAGTTTCGTCCAAACAAAGTCGAATCTGAAGACAGTAAAAATCTTGCACAAGTGAGTCTTTACTAGTTTAATAATGTATTATAGCAAGGGCCAGCTACCGAGCAAGTAGGTCACCTGATGGTAAGTGATCTCTACCAGTGATCTTAATGAAGGAAAAAAGGAAAAATTAAGGAATTGATAAGGGGAGGGTTCGAATTGGGCCTGCGGATATTAAATCATTCACCTTAAGAAACCCAACAACCAGCAGCGCTACTCCACGTCGGTTTTCTGTGAGACAGTAGTAACGACCCGGTCAAGCCAGCCCCTTAGTGCTGTAGCCACTATCTGTTGCGTGGCTTAACCACATGTAGTGTTTGAGGAGGACTTGCAAGAGGCAGTACATTTGTACTGTATTTGACGAAATAGTATAAGATCGGTTAAAATTTTTAACATATACTGATGTACTAACTGAAATTTTATGTCGTGTTAGTCTTATATTATTCCCATGATGTGGACTGCGTGCGTAAAGAGTGAGAACGAGCGAGTCGCATGCTTCACTTTAATAGTTGGCACTTCTTTTTATGTATTACGTCAAATAAAAAAAAACACTTGTTCAAATGTACCGCCGAGCTTCGAGACGCCTCGCCTCGTTCGAAGTGTGACCTTGTTCTGGCTCAATACAAAAAAGCGACTGCCCTTACTTACGTATTTAAAACTCGTACTACTGTCGTAATCGTACTAATCGTGCTGGCACACAACTGCCGTCGTTATAATTTGTACACCCAAATACAGACAATAGTCCACAATGTCGACTTGGGATGATGTCTATGGTGTTTATGAGTTTTCTAGCACAATCCACTGCCATTATCTTTGTCTTGATACTGCTTACTGCAAAATTCATGCCGTTGCTTTGGGACTCGTATATCTAGAACAGTTTCAGCATGTCTTTCACAGATGTAGCGAGGAGGACCGTGTCATGCATTTTCGTCGTGTCTTTCTCATGTAAGGGAATAAATACCGACTCCGTCCACTCTGTTGGCCATTTTCCCGTTTTTCAGAGTGATTCAGCCACCTTCATTTTAGATAGTATTTTTTTAAATTCTTTTTTTAAGGGGTTTTTACACTAATGGCATGCCAACCCCACTGTACTTTAAGCTAGTTTACATAACTATTTATATAATAATATATTGAGAACACTCACTGATGGACTCCTATCAAAGATGTTAGTTTTTTAGTATCATGTGATTTCGGATTAGACAGAAGAGTTTGAATAAGACCGACATCAAGTACATTTAAGTTAAACTCATTAATAAGTGATTCTCTTTTTTTGTGTTCTTAACGCAATCCATCAGCAAATGTTGCACATCTTCCACTTTATTACAGACGCTACAATTTGGCGAATCAGATTTCTTCATTAAGAAGGTGAACTTTACTGATGGACAATGACCAGATCTTAATCTTAACATTAATTTAATATAATTCCTATATAAGTCTTTATCGTCAAACCAAGGACACTAAAGGGGCTCACATTGGATAGTCTTATACCAGATTCCTTTTTCTTTTGATCTTTCGTCGAAGTAGACTTTCCAGTTAGTGTAGCATTTTCTTGAAAATTTTGGTAAAAATTGTGAATAATCTAGAGGTATATACAGGTCATCACCATTTAGTGCAGCTTGTTTAGCTATTTGGTCGGCCTCTTCATTACCTCTCAATCCAATGTGAGCTGGGACCCATTGTAGCACAACCAAGGCGTTATTTTTAATAATTAAGTTAATTGTTTTTAAAATCTCGTAATCTATCGATACACCTCTGAGACCAGAGGCAAATCGAGCTAAATGTAGTAAAGCACTTTTGCTATCACTAAATATAACTATTTTACTTAATTTCTTACTACTTGCGTATAATAACGCCTGGTACACCGCGACAAGTATTTCAGATAGTAGAACCAAGGTATATGTAACGCTGCGCTACTTCGTCATTTGCTGTTTTATTATTTTCTACTTGGTCTACTATCATCATATTAACAGAGACAAGACTAACTCTGTTAATAACAAGGCCGAACTATAGAGTGATCGTTTCTAGACAAGTTAGGAGGTTTACCATATCACCTATAGTCTGGACAAGAAGAGTAGTATTATCGGAGGTTATTAATCAGCTAGCCACCGACTGAGATGGCTTTGTTCCATACGTCTAGGACAATCTTCATTTCATCCTCCGTATATGTATTAGACAGTAATGGCGACAAAATACAACCTCGCTGAACTCCTGTGTTAGTGTGGAATTCGTCCGAGAGGACAGTTGCTTGATGAGATGTGTAAGATGGTATGAAACTCTCATTTCTACCTGCTGTTATTTAATATTTTTGATCAATTGGCATCCCGAAATAAAACACTATGGTCATATACTAACGTTATTGACGTATACTTTAATTCATTGTATCATCATCATCATCATCATCAGCCACAAGACGTCTACTGCTGAACATAGGCCTCCCCTAAAGATTTCCAGACCGACCTGTTGGAAGCGGCCTGCATCCAGCGACTTCCTGCGATCTTTATCAGGTCGTCTGTCCACCTTGTAGAAAAATAAAATTATAAAATTCATTATATGCTGGGTTAAAATCAGGTGGGAAGACGGTGTTCTGCTACATTAAATGAATATATCCATATAGTACAGGCACGTGTGTTTGACTACCAATCCTCCAACAGTGATGAAATGTATGCTGTCATGGAATGAAGTGATGAGCACATCAAGCGCATTCGTATGACATAGCGTTCATTACTATTGAAGCCTTGGTGCAGGATGTCCGTATTCCGTCACTCGAAGAGCGTATAATCAGACAGACGAGCGACAAGACCGGAGGGACTACTGCCCGTACCCGGCACGTACTCTCCTACCGCTCGGACCTGCTCACGTTTAAGACAAAAACCCGCGTATCTTCTTTAAAATTTTTCAAGCTTTTGTTTGTTATAAACAAAAGAATATATAAATATTTGTAGGGACACACATGTAAAGTATGGTTTCAGGTATTACGTTAGCGTGAAGTATGCGTGAGTGACGAATATAATATATGCTTAGTAAGTAAGATTTCTAGTTATATTATAGCGGCGGCTGCGCCCGCCGGTAAGTAGTTCCATATACACTAGTAGTTGTCTATAATTGTCCATCCTCACAATTAGGTAATAGGCGCCACCTCTATTATTACCTAAAATATTTGTTAATATTTCTCAATTTTAACAGAGTTTGGAGTCCAAGTATTACGAACTGAAGGAGCAAAATGACGCCCTCAACGAAATGGCCATTAGCGAAGCCGTCAATAGATACGTTGCGTACATGGAAGAAAAGTGCAAGTTCAATCCGTGGTGGGTGCTCATAGTGCCCAAGATATTGCATGTGTTTGATAAGCCGAAGTTCCATAAGGAGGCCCATGATGCGGCGGTGCAAGTGTTCTACGAACGACGCCGCGCAAGCTCAAACAGCGCGCAAGATGTCTATATGGACAAACTTGAAAACGTATGTTTATTTCATATTTAATAATACTTATAAATAGACGAAAAAATAGGTACTTTTTAAACAATTATTTAAAATAAACCTCACATACTGCCGCACTCATAAACGTAACGTAAATTTACTTTAATTGTTATTAAGTTATTTTCTCGTAGTTTTATTATTTCCCCAGTCAGAGTCAGATTAATAATTTATCCTGCGTTAATGAATACAGATAATGCTATATGATTAGTTATTAAGAACGAAAAAAATAATCTAAATCTCTAAATACGGCAGTTACACATTATACACAAGGTATGAAAATGTTTTAATTTTTTTGTGACCAGACACACGACTTTAATCGCCTCAAAACCAGGCATTTGACGATAAATAATCAGCCTCGCTATCCCACTAATGCGCAAAAGCCTCCCAGGGAGCACACCGGACTGGTCACGTTGGCTTAAACAATAACTTATGTTTTTTATTCACAGAAAATAAAAGAAGCCTCCGGAAGATTTTTCGGCTCTTTCCTAGACCAATTATTATTGAAATTCAAAATGTAAAATCTAAACTATCACTATATATAACACAAAATGGTATACTGATTACTTCAGTGATTAACATCTCAAGTTTATATATTATTCTTTGGTATATCAGTTATGATCGTAAATAGTTCAATAAGCTTATGTGTAAAGAATGTTGTTGTGTAATATATATTTGTATGTTTTTTATTTAATAACATTACATTTTATGATAAAATCTTTGTTTTATTCCGCCTCATCGCGTCGGTCTATACACAGTTCAGCATATTTGTACATCATCTATGCGTGATGTACTTGTGTGTACACAATAACTGTAGTACATGTCTATAGCTGATGATGGCCGACGAGTCACACATACACAAATCAAAACCACATCATATTATTTACAAGCACAAATGTAACGCACGTTCTGAGGTGTGCGACCGAGATAGAAACGACCGTTTCCATAAAATAGGGTAGTTTCCTATGTTGAATATTAACAGAAAGTAATATGGAAGGGAAACCCTTTTGTTAAAACACAGTCATAATCGGTTCTAAAATGAGCCTGCAATTATGATTTTAAATATTGGTACGGGCAAAGGTGGGCGCGTAGTGGGGACATCTCACTATCTCGCTCGCACGCATGCACCGAAATGGCCATTTTACGCAGTGACATCAAAGTTTACGTATCTCTGTTATTTGACAAGTGCCCCTTCATCAGACCAGTTATATAATAATGTACTCTGTGCATCAGACTTGAATGACTTCTTACTTCTAATTTATTTTTCATGGATGGATTAATGAAATGTTTCGGGTAACAGAACTTATGGATTTAAATAATGAAAAAATCAAGTCAACTACCCTATACAGGGTTAATTTTAAAACACCAGCAACCTCGCAGGACCAGATAGCTGACCCCATACGGAACAACTTTTGTTCTACGAGTTTGGATATAACTCAATATATTAAAAAAAAATGATTTTACAAGTTTTTGTTGTGTCGTGTTTTTCTTCGTAGACTGCGGCGCGGCGCGGCTTGCGCGCGCGAAATCTAAGGCGGACGGTCAGCTGCTCGGACGACCGAGGTCAAAGGCGCTAGCCCGGTTCCCCACGCTTTCCATGTTTGTTTACGTAATCTGCGATGCGCGTTGTAACATTCAAGACGGAAATTAAATGAATACTTATTTTTGTATGAAAATAAAATCTACAAATTATCAAAAGTCGTAGAACAAAAGTAGTAGCTTATAACCTTAGGAATCTACCCCTGCGAGATTGCTGGTGTTTTAAAAATAACCCTGTATATTCCCCGTAAAACGCACGTGTCGCTACAGCCCGAGTCGCGTCATGCGTCGCGAACTCCCTGTGTCGGTCATGTATCACAAAACGTGCCGTAGCCCGCAGCAGCTCAAAGAAATCCGGAATCTCAAATCCCCTTCCCTTCCCAATCTGGTGGGAGGATACTTGTATCCGACCGGATAGCGACCACCGTACACTGGTGCTAAAACCTGCCATAGTGGCCCACCTTGTGTGGGTCGCGTTCCAGGGTCAGCCAGTGTATATCCGGTTCTCCCCAGGGGGCTTGCCCCCTGATCCTAATCCTTTCCCCATCCCTTTTCCTTCCCTTCCCCCTTGACCTTTTGGCAGACCGGCATAATCTTGCCGACCTACGATGGAGACATTGTTTATCGTTGGTCGACACTATTCTTGGATTGCGCTACACTTACCATCAGGTGTAACGTAGTCACTTTGCCGATCCAGGATAAAAAAAAAAAAAAAAAAAAAAAATCTCCCTTGCTTATCCCTTTCCTTTAAAGTCAGCAACGCGTCCACGATTCTTCTGATATCGTAGGCGTACATGGGCGGTAGATTTCACTTATTTGAGGTGACCCATTTGCTCGTTTGCCAACTTATGCTATAAGAAAAGCTTGGGAATAAGTGAAGACCATTTTCGTTTAAGTACAGTCAAACACCACTGACTTATTAAAGAGATATGTACTTACAAAATATATTAGTACTTAACACACATGTTTATTTATTTATTTGTTTTCACTTCATATACTAAATATTTATATAGGCGGACTTAATGCCAGAGGCATTCTCTACCAGTCAACCTTAGGATGGTGCAGAGATAGACGAAGTAGGTCCAACAAGTATAAAGTATAAGTATATAAAGTATAAGTGGTGCACGATCTGATTTTAAGGGGGAGTGAACTCCAAAGAAGAATAGATTAAATAGCAAAAGAAGAATGAGTGATGTTAGATCTGTGTTGTTCTTAATAATGAAGTCTAAGTCTGTTCTTTTTTCACTTTATTGAAGATGCAATGAATAAAATGCGTAAAAGATGCGCAGTCCTCGGCAGCGCCAACAGCATCTTGAGCATGATTGCAAGTCGCTTGGACTGCATATATGTCAATCGTTGTTGCGCAACTCCCAATGGAACTGCGCAGCAGTGATTGTCATAATATAATAATGCCCATTTGCATAAAATGTATATTGTTTGTATTGTTGTGGGTCATATACTAACACTAGGATAAGAAAAACTGTTAGTAACAAAGTGGGCCAAATCGTCTGATGAATTATGTAAAATGCATGCTGTGTACGGGCTTGCGTGGGCGCGCGCTCTTATACGTATGTATGTGTTATGAACATTGTAAATGGAATTAATGATTACCGCAAGTCCACCATGGGAACAATTTTAATCATGTATAATATATGGAAATTTCGTACTGCTTCTTGTTAGACAATCAGTTGACAACGAACGTTTTACATTGTTTTAGAATATAGAAAAAATCATTTCAAATAGGTAGACAAAAGTTACGCGGGAGCGCCATGAGGTTTTTAAATAAAAAAAAGTAGAGTCCAACTCTTCATGATGAAGATTTATTTGAGACTGAATTAAAATAAATATACACAATAATCCTATATTATAACAATAATCCTTATTTATATACTCTTAACTTATTTACAAGGCGTATTCAGTTCTAGGAATTTTGGTCATAACAAGGCCACCATCCAGACACCAGGTCAGCACTTTTATTTTCAACATGTTTTCATTTAGTTCCAAGAACTTTAGTCTAAACAAGAGTATCATATTTCTTATGGATAGAGTTACATAGAGCCCTTACTTTAGTAAATTAAGGTCATTTGAATGTTAAGCAAATTGTTGTCATGTTATGAACAGGTGCAGGATGCATAACTAGGTAAAAAGGTTTGTAGGTACACAATAAATGAGACAAACATAAATATAAACTCTACGTATTTGCATAGCAAAAATATAATAAAATTGTTTTAAATATCAAATTATATGTGTCGCTAACAAACATAATACTTTAATGGTAATAGGTATAACACGAACTATATAGGTTACGTATGGTTGTTTTTTCCTTGGTGATAAGTTTAATGAACAGATTAAACACTTGCAAAAGCACGACGAGGATTTTTTTCATCTAACCTAATATTATACAAACAGGATAATGAATCTGGATATTAGTCTTGGTAGGAATGTATTTTATTTTCCTGATACGTTGAGTAAACCTAATATTATACAAACAGGATAATGAATCTGGATATTATTAGTCATGGTAGGAATGTATTTTATTTTCCTGATACGTTCAGTACATTATAAAATTTTCATGTGGACGTCGTGTGTATTTATGAAGTAATAACTCGAGATATTTTTTTCATAATTGCATTTATATTCTGCCAGTGAGAACATACGTATTTCATTAAGGCAAAAAATGTGTAAAAATAATGTTATATAATAAAATATAAGTAAAAGAGAAAAATAATCGTCGAGATGGCTGAAAGACCTCTGGGGTGCAGTGAGAGAGTACACGAAGGTAATGAAGTAGTGGATGAAAGAAATAATTACGATTTGTTCGGATGTGTTGATGTGTACAGGAGTGAGGAAGATGATATAGTTAAACCAAGTAACCCTGAACCGATGTATGAAAATACTACACGTGTGCATGAACACAAGAATTTGATCGAACTAGAGGATGTCCCAGGCGTTGGTGAAGTAGAGTCAGAAGAACATACAGAACATACGCCAGCGCGAAAACGTGATAGCGGATGGGGTTGGGTTGTATTAGCAGCTGCGTTTATTATATCAGTTTGCATCGACGGTGTCGCACTATCTTTCTTTCTTCTTCGTGACAAATTCGTCCATGACTTCAACGCTTCACAGGCCAAAACCTCATTAATAGGAAGTATGTTTATTGCCCTTCCATTGCTCACCGGTCCTATTATGAGTGCTTTGGTGGACCGATATGGATGTAAAGTTATAACTATTATAGCGGGGCTGGGAACAACAAGTGCATTTTTGTTAGCTGCAGTAAGTAACTCGGTGCCAATGTTATGTTTGACGTATGGTGTAATTGGTGGTGTAGCCGTTGGAAACCTCTACGTGACGTGTGTTGTTTCTGTAGCATTGTGGTTCAATGAGAGAAGACATCTGGCTGTATCCCTTCTTTCTTGCAGTTTCGGCATTGGACCGTTAATTTTCTCACATATAATAGAACATTTCTTGAATGTTTATAATTTGTTAGATACGATGCTTATGATTGGTGGTATATTGCTTCACGTCTGCATATGTGGTGCATTGATGAGAAACCCTCCTTCTTTGGAAATGGAACACAAAAAGAAAATGAGACTACCGCCAAAGAGGACAAAAAGTTTATCAAGCACGAGTTCCCTATCTTCAAGACCTAGCAATGAATCGAATTCAAAGTTATCCGCAGAGGTTCCTATTAACATGAAACATCAAGTAGAGTGTGAAACCAATCCAGCAGTGATTCCAGTTCTAATTGAACCTAAGAAACCAACGACCTCAGGTTCTGAAGAAAATGAAAAAGGGAGTAAAGATAAGATAAGTGTGTCTAAGCCCATTTTAAATGAGAATACTGGAAGGGAAATACACACGAACAAGCTAATGCAGCTACGAAATTGGTGCAAGGGGATATTATCCGACCATAATTATCTGAAAAGCATTATTTTGTATAAGAATAACATAGTATACCGCGGTGCAATGACATCCATCCCTAAATACCGACTGCGTAGTACTTTGCGGCCCAATGTTTACGGCAATTCGTGTTGGTCGCTGACATCGGAGACTACTCGTGAAGAGGTATGTAGATAATGCCATAGATGAGTTGTCTATGTTAATTGCTAAAGGACCTGTAAGTATATGATCTATACTTATAAAATAACATGTCCTGACTAACTGACTGATTCATCATCGCCGAGCGCAAACTATCAAGGCTACAAGCATGAAATTCGGACTGTATATTTATTTTGTTATGTAGGAACCCACTAAGAAAGGATTTTAGAAAATTCCAATCCAAAGGGGTCAAAATAGGGGATGATAATATGTATGAAAGTCCGTATTTTGAAAGTTACATAAACAAAATTTTGTATTTTGGTTATTGACGTAAAACAAATAAATACGTGTCTCAGGAATTTTGGAAATTTTAGTTAATAAGGGATGAAAAGGGGGGTGAAAGTTAATGCGAAAGTGAGTTTGTTTGTTACGCTTTCACGCCTAAATCACGGAACCGATTTTGATGAATTTATCTACAGGGTTAGATGGTACCCTGGAAACGGTTACAGGCTACTTTTATCCCGGAAAAGCTGTTCACGCGGGCGGAGCCGCGAGCAAAAGCTAGTTAAAGATAAGCGTTTGGGCAGGTGGTACACTCTGCTGACTAATGGATGAGGCAATGGCAAAACTTGATTCCTGTAGCGGGTTGTGGGGTTCAGACGGCGTGTCGCCCCACATAATACCAAATCCACCAAATCATAATGAGACGGCGAACCCCGGCATTAAGCCGGAATAACGCCAGGCAGACAGAAGTACGAATTTTAACCAATTTTTGACCATCCGAGTTAGGTGTCACAAAAGGAAAAATGAGTACATAATCGAATGCTACAACTGGTATATTAAGTTGCAATATTATGTTTATATCTCTGTAATAAAATATCTAAAAAAATTAACAAGAAATAAAACCAACTCAAAAAGTCTAAAAAGCTAAAACTAATACTAAACATTTTGAGTCTGTTTACCTACTGTAGTTTAATAGTCGATGATTAATACTATATACTCAAAATTGTTTAGTTATATTATTAGTTTTTAGTTATTTTGGGATGATTTTATTTTTCGTTAAAAATTATTTAGTTTATTATTATTTTGTGAAATAATCATCGGTCCACATTTAGTTATGCGTAACCATACACAAAAAATATATACATAACATATAGAAGGCCCCATGCCCAACAACAGGATTTGCTGGTGGTAGGATATTATAGCGCCCGGATAGCGACCACCGTGCACATGGTTTTAATACCTGCCGTAGTGATCCACACGCCACGTGTGGATCGCGTTCCAGGATCAGCCAGTGTATATCCGGTTCTCCCGAGGGACTTTCGACATGACTTGATGGTTGGTTGGGGGGAGTATAGGGGTACATCCTTGTATTACTGTGCCTGCATCGGTCATCCGCCTATCCTGTCACAGGTCCCTCGATTTGTTTCTTTTCTCTCCGAAGAGGGAAGAAGCATTTCTATAGGTGGGCATTACTCTGGTGACCACCGATAAACTCATTGTTTGTCGGCGGTCGCAGGTTCTTTGGACTGCACTACGCTTACCATCAAGTGTATTGCAGTCACTTTACTGAGCTTGGATAAAAAAAATGGCATAATACGAAGCTGGTGTAGGTTTATCTGTAATAGACGAATATTCTAGAAGCGCACCATTTTTTTCCTTTAATTGAAAGACGAGACAAAGAAGTCGCTCGCCTGATGGTAAGCGCCACGCCTGCCCATAAACAGAAGCAACACCATACAGAACTTACAATGCCCTGCAAGGCACTGAACTGCGCTCGTCACCCCCAAGACATAAGATGTTAAGTCTTATAATGCCCAGTAATTTCATTGCCTTTGATGTCCTTCAAAACGAAACACAACAATACCTACACCCTGTTGCTTGGCGGTAGAAATTGACAAAGCGGTGGTACCAACCCAGATGGCCTCTCGCATACGAAAGACCTTTCACCTTGTTTGAGCTTGATTCGAAATATAATACATAAGTTCTTAGGATTTGTTATTTATTACGTCTGCGCCTACTTCTATAGAGATGAACGCGTCAGCTTATATGATGTAATATATTGTTGTAGATACCCTTCCTTCGTATCTGGAAGACACCTGAGGACATATCTGACCACATCCCAACGTTCACCAGGACCCGATTTATAATGTTCAATTTATGCACGTTTAACGCCTGTGCTTGGTCCCTCTTTCCGTACTTCTTCCTCAAATCTTTTATGGACGAGAATGCGGTTGCTGGGGGCACCTTGATTATCAGTATTATTTCCATCGCCACCGTAATTGGCACAGTAAGTTTGACTCCTAACCTAACAGATTTTGTTCAAACATAGCTAAGTATCTTCTCGAATAAACCAGCTTAATGTATATTTTTGTTATGTAGATGCAGGCAAAGAATCAAGTGGTTCACCTGATGGTAAATGATCTTAACCACCCAAGAACATCCACAATACCCGGCGAATCATGGATGCGTTGCCAGCTTTAAAAGAGCAACCCGGATAGCGACCACCGTACACATGGTGTTAAAACCTGCCATAGTTACCCACATATCTTGTGTGGATCACGTTTCTGGATCAGCCACTGTATATCCGGTTCTCCCGAGCGGCTTGCGGCATGATTTGATGTTTGATCGGGGTGGGTGGGTATAGGGGTACATCCTTGTATGCCTGTACCTGCATGGGTCATTCGCCTTTCGTGTTGCAGACCCCTCGGTTTGTTTCTTCCCTCTTTAGAGTGTGGAGAAGTATTTATATAGACCGGCATGTTTCTGGTGATCACTGATAAACTCATTGTTTGTCGGTTGTCGCTAGTTTTTTTTGGACTGCACTGCGATTACCATCAGGTGTAGTTCAGTCACTTTGCCGTGCTCGGATAAACAAAATGTTGGGTAAAATGGAGATGGACTCTCAAATTTCTTGCTTACAAATTAATCCGGTATAATTGAATGGCATTGAACTTAAATTCTTGGTGATATGTTGGCCGATCAGCTAAAAAATTCTCCCATCATTCAGGTGTTCTACAACTGGGCCGGACAACAAGAGTGGATGAACGTGATGGTGGCTTACAGGACCTGTCTGATCCTCTGCGGCTTCTCACTCATTGCTTACTCTCACATAATTACCTATTACTGGGTCGTCGTAATCATTTCTTTAATTTTCGGTATCACAGTCGCTTCCTGTCATACCTTTACTTCAACAATATTAATGGATTTGATGCCCATGGACAAATTTACCATGGGTTACTGTATCGTTTTATTAGCGCAGGGTGTAGGATATTTAATTGGCCCCCCTCTTGGAGGTAAGTTTAAAAATATAACGCTTCTTTGTTGGAGTAATAGCGTTCATTAGCTCTAAACTTATTTATATAAACCTCTTTTTCTACTTGCCTTTATCCCACCAGTACTGGGGTCGGTGCAACATGCTTTTTAACACATATTAAAGAAAGTTTTGGCTTGTAGTTATTACAATCGGCCGTCTTATGACGTCAACCCCTCTGAATGAAGTGGGTCGCTCGCAAGATGGTAAGCGCAACTCACTGTACGAAACGCAGCAGCAAGCCGCTACTTTACGTCGATTTTCTGTGAGACAGTGGTAACGATCCGGTCAAGCCGGTCCATTCATACTGTAGCTAAAACTGTCTAGAGCGTGACTCTACCACTCAATCAATTTAAACGTTTTTAGTGTTAAATATTTACGTGTTGTAATAGCTTGACGACTTTGTGTAAAAGCAATGTTTATATTTGCAGGTATGTTACGCGATGTTACTGGGACGTGGAACTCAACATTCTTGTTGGGTGGCATCGGGCTGATACTGGCAGGAATATGTGCGTGCTTGGTACCGATGTCCAACGAAAACAATTCAAGTAGGGCTTTTTAAGTTATCATCATCATCATCATTATCAGCCTGTGTTAGTCCACTGCTGGACATAGGCCTCTCTCAAAGCACGCCATTGAGCCCGATCGTCGGCTCTACTCATCCAACTATTACCAGCCACCTTGCGTATGTCGTCGCTCCATCTAGCTTATTTTATTTTAAGTTATACATTATGTAAAAGAACCTGTCCGATACCATGGTTTAAATAATATTGTTAAAATAAAAAGTTGGTATAATTAGTGTATAAAAATACTATTGAAGACTTAATGATGAATGAAGACTTGTAGATCTTGGTTTTGACACTCTTTTAATAAATATTTACAAACAAATAAGGCATTTTTAAGGTTTTCTACGCCTTTCCTTTACTCCTGTTCATGAGTCGTCTATAATTGTTCAGTGAACAAACATCCTCTGTCAATCAAATAATTACTAGTTTTCCATTCTTGATCACTCACACCGGCTTACAGGGTCGGCACTGCTGCATACCCTCAGATAATGCAAAATGCTTAATGAATAAAGGGAACGCAATGGCCGCTCCATTATAGACCTGGGGGGGGGGGCCTCCGCATGACCATACTTTGAGTTCAGTTTCACATATACTAGGGCATGGGTTAGGGACACCATATTTTGACTTCGCTTCATCCTAAACTGCCTCTGGTCTATCTATACCCCAATATAAGAAATATATTATTCTGTTTCATATATAACATGGGCTTGGCTTAAATTAAATGATTAATACGATTGTTTTTTAAACGGGTTTGTGTTTTATAGTGATAAGTGGTAGAGCCACTCTGTAAATTGTTTCGTCTACAGCATAAATGGGCCGGCCCGACCGGGTTGTTACCACTGAGAACCGGCGTAAAGTAACAGCTGGCTGCAATACGTACTGTGAGCGAGATATCCCGAGACCCAAATCCCGCTCCCCTTACCAATCAGATAGCTATCCCTTTCAGTACGCGTAAAATAGGTAACGCGTCACAGATTCTTCTGGTATTGTGGACATACATGGCGGTGGAGATTACTCACCATCAAATATCCCACTCGCTCGTTTGCCCGATTGCTCTATAATAAAATAAGCTTAAACAAATGCAATTTTAGTTGACCGGCAGCGATACTCTGACTCGACAGCGATACACTGACTCCAAAGAGACCTATATTGTTATTTTTGACTTTTCAGTGTTATTTTTTAAGTTAGTTTTTAACTTTTGTTTAAACTTATTTTATTTTTCAATTTTCTGTATTAAGTACAGCTAAGGTATGTAAATTCCAACTCAATAGCATAATCGCGACGACTGAGGTGTTGACCGTTAAGCAGTTTTATCTTTTTTACTCCGTACTGCATCGTCAGATCTTAACTAAATTTATATGGGACCACATCGCAGCGAAACTCTATCGATCGATTCCTTTTCCGATTAAATCGGTCCACAGTTTTACTCGCCGAATTAAAAACCTCCTCCTGTTTTGAAGTCGGTCAAAAATACACTGGAATGTCGATACAGGAAAATACTGTTAAGGAAAATAAAATTCAATTCTTACAATAACAATTTTATTGTGAGGCTATCAACAATTGATGATGTCAGGGGTCAACAAGGGTACTCGGCTCTCGCAGTCATTTAATTTATGTATGTTATTTAAATAGGCACATGCCTTACACGCGATAATAACACGCACAAACACGCTGTTGATATTTTATAATCATAGAACTTGCAGATAACAACAAATTCAATTTTTTTTAGCTTATGGTAAGAGACTAAGTAAAGTAACTCCTATGTTCCTGTGTTCTGACTTCCAATTAACACATTTTTAATCAGTAACTTGATTGGCTTAGGGCATTAAAAACTTTATTCGCATACAGTCCTGCAAGAGTTAAGTTAATGTTTATTTTATTCTTTGAACAAACTTATATCAACTAGTTTTAACCGCTTTATCATTTAATGTGATAACCAAATCGCCACTCGGTATATTGGCGATCGTGGGACGCAAGTACGCGGATGGAGATCGCGGCTGTGTGTAGGAGGATTTACTCCATTCTGAAATGTGTACCGCAGATCTTATAACGTTAAATTTTAATGTACTTGGCAATGAGTAATGTATGCTGCAATGCAAGTACATGAAACAGATTGTAGTTTATAAATACATTTTGACGTCACCGTGTAGAGCTGTTGTGGTGAGTCGCCCACGCCTGCATATGTACTTAATGAATGATACTTGTAAAGAACACGGTATGATACAGGTTACAATATTGAAGAAATATTGACTGCAATTCGATAGAATTACATTTGTGATTTCTGGTCATTTAAGCTGGTAAGTGGACATATTTATATATAACTTGTAAGTTGCTTAATGGTAAATGTCATTAAATTATGTAAGCTGAAATACATGCCCGATCTAGATGTTCGTCTAGGTGTTTACGTTTAAATGAACCATTTATATTATTTTACGTGAGCCTGTAAGTAAAATTTACAAATGCAATTCAGGTCTAAACGCTCCTGAACATACAAACATTTAAATTAATCACAATATCTCTTCACACGATTTGGCGTTTCGTAAACATGTTTAGTGAATTGGTACATACCATTAAGGATCGTGTGTGATTGTGTTATATCTTTTATTCGGTAATCCAAAGGGTCAGTTTCACAGTGTGATTAAACTTGAACCGCCAGATAATCTCTTAGACAACCTATTAAAAGTAGCAATATGATATTAGCTCCTCTATGTTACCTACAGAAAAAGTGTTTTTTTTATATTTCATTTGATATGTACTGGGACACTGTGAAACAAGCGCAGGAATTCAAGGAAGTCGAGTTTTTATTAAGCACTTTCAGAAATTTGTTGTATTTGTTTAACAATTGTTATGATTTTTAAGAGCCAATATCTAAAATTAAGGTAAACCTTAAACTAATGCGAGAGTCGAGTTCACAGCACATGAAAATCACATTTTAAGTAATTTAACACAAATATGATTTCAAATATTAAAAAGAAACAATTATTATTACTAACACTATAGATAGGTCATAATTATTGCGATTATAAAAAACTAATAATGAAATTATATTACAGCAGAAAATAAAGTTCTATTCAAAACTGAAAACAATGTTACACACCACATTCAAAACAGGAAATTGATAAAATATTGTAATACAACCGACATAATACTGCTTTTGAGTGTATTTATATTGTATTAAACACTAAATAAAAACACACTCGGGATATGATTGTTTTTCTTTTACGAGTACGAAGTTAGCTATTTATAGAAATTGTCGTATATTTATTGTCTCGCCAATGTGAACATAAATTATGTGCAGGCGAAGGCACGTATTGTGAGCACAACTTCACTGGCGCAACAGTTTATTTAAAGGTGTCATTAAGGGCCTTCCGTGAGCAAAGGATCTTGACTGACTCGCGGCATACTAACTCGTGTACTCTGGCGTGTGAGTTTTATGCACGTATTTAGCGAATAATTGATTTAAAAAATCAGGTTTTGGTCTTTTCAAAAATTTAAAACGGGCAAAATATTCGTTATTAAATTGCCTATCTAGTGATGTTAATCTCATATGAACACAATCTGTACTTTAAAAGGAGACGCACGGAATGTTTGCATTTTTCTCATTTTTATGGCTCATTTATAACGACAATTTAAAAAAATATATCAACATTAACATGAATTTGAATCGAACAAAGTAAAGCTGACAGATTGTAGAAATATATTGTATATTTTTTTAATCAATATTTATTTTAAGTAATGACTAGATAGCCTCTAAAATTCACGATCGCGCGGCGTTTTGCTGGGGGTATGGCCTTAACAGAATGAAGATGCACGGGACGCGTACGCTCAACGCGATTGGTTCATCAGTCGATGCTGATCGCCTATTGGACGCACAACTGCTCCCACTACTGTCCATTTATGTTCACGATCGGTGCCGGCAATTATGTATAGGTTAAAATTAAGAAATATTTGTGCTAATGCAAGCGCCGAAGCCTAAAATTGTTTTGAATTACTGTTATCCGACTAATCAAAACTATTGTAGAGCTAAATTTAATTCTCAAGCTCGTTAAGATAACGAGTTCGTCTAGTCTATTGAAATTATTGTTTAAACGTTAGCCGTTAGAACTTTGAATTACAAATCACTGTATGAAACAGTTCTAGGTTCGTCACCGCGAGACATAAGTTGTTGAGTCTCATAATGCCAGCCAATTTCACTGGCTTCAATGTCTTTCAAACCGAAACACAACAGAGCTTAACTTAAGCTAAAGTTTAACGCTGCTGCACTGCAAAAAAATCAGCATGTTTAGTTCGTAAAAAGTGACATACTTTTATTTTTATGATTAACATTCGGGGGTTTTCAATTGTTACTGACATACAGTTCTATGACTGAGTTCAGAACCCACGCATTTACAAAAATAAAATAAGTAGTTATCTCCGAGTCTTTCACAGCTGCGGTTTTTATGACATTTTTAGTATGACAAATCTGAATCACAAACAAACAAACATATCACTAAGCATGTTTCAATGACAAGAAAGGATATGTATAGTGTAGGGCAATCTATTTTCTAAAAAAAATCTCTAATATACGCAATAGTCTAACGAATCTTAAAATTAATATTTCATACTGATGTCAGTATAATATTTATAAACACGAAGGCAGCATTTAAGACTCACTAATGACGAGTAAAACTAACAATTAAACCCATAGAACATAGAAATCCTATAGTCTATGAGTAAATTGTAGCTAGACTATGCCCGTAGTGCAAGATTTTGTGAGTTATTCGATAGCTGTCACATTTCTGTATGTAAAAAAAATGTATGCAGATCCATACAGATCATATTGAAAACGTGTTAGCTTATATTTGTTGTAAATATCTCGCTAAAACTTGTATCACGGACACTGTTGATAAATTTCGATAGATAATTATTATACAAACAAAAGACATGATATAAGTAATTATAGGTATTGCATATTAATCATACAAATAAATTGAAATGTTTAATTATTTTACAATAGTATAGAAAAAATACAACACGCTTTAATGTTATAATAATTAACATCAAGCCACTCACAGTTCCGTTTATCCATTCAACGACAAATAATTTGATTTTACATGAATATAATGTTACATAATTATATAATTATTATTTATTTATTACAATCAAGGAAACCAATTTAAAATTTATCTGATTCATAGACAACAATCAACGATCGATATATCTGTTTTATTATCTACTTTTAAAACATATTGTAGTGAGAGAGGTAGTTTCATAGACATTTTTTTTTTATTAAATATTATTTATGCATAAAACCTTACTGGATATCATAAGAGATGTTGAAATCGTAAAGCGTAGACATTTTATTATTTCATAAGTGTTCTCATAATGTTATGTGATTTTGTACATCTAACGTTTATTTAACAAAGGTCATTAACATCTTAATATATTACATTTTAAATTACCGAAAAGTCTACAAGATAAAACAATTAAGGTACAAAGGGAAGACGATTCTGAAACAAGTGATATTTTTTACATAAAACTTAACAACAAGGTGTTTTATATATATAGACAACTCGACGGTCTTACCAAGACAATACTTTTTAAAAATTGTGCAAAATTGGGAAGGAAAGTGGGGAAAGTCACAAAATATTTTTTTTATTATTTTCATATGTTTTCAAACAGCCATCTTAATTAATTACAGCCATATGTTCCTTAACAATATAACTAAAATCTGTGGTTCAGAGTGGAGGAGTTCCCATATCATGGTAATAGCATAGTAGACGTATTTACCTTCATTATTTATTTGCAGACAACTAATAAATTCACACAAGTTCTACATTATAAAATGTATATCCCATTTTCGCCATTTTGATGATATATTGTGTGATCATTATTTTACGCGTCTCTTTTGTCCTCCCCTCTCCAAACCAACAGACAGACAGGCCACATAGATCTGCCTTCGAACATCAATACTAAGAACTCGGCTGCACGGACCGAACAATAACACTAACATTAAACTGCATAGAAAAGGACGTAGAAAAGACATAAAAACGCGTATTTACTCTCACTTGAAATCACATTACAACGTACTAACAATACACCGCCCAAGCACGGTCAGATAGGGGAGATTAGGGGGGACGTAGCCAGGGTCGTAGGGATCAAAAATAAACTGTTACATCCCTATTTAAGACTGTTCTATTTTCTAATTTTAAATTATTGTTCCATCGATTTATTTTATGACTGAATCGTTTTCGTACATCAATGCATACAGATTATTCATAAGTTTAAAGATGTGATATTTTTTTTTCATAGACCGTCTAACAACGGAATAAATGGTTGTTCATTATTAGTATTTTATTAATATTCTCGCATTTATATTTAATAATGTTTTAAATTTTCAACGAAAATTTATATTTAAGTGGCCAAAACAATCGTTACATCATCTTTAAAATCGCTAAAAATTAAAGGGACTTCATTATCACATATTACAGAAAGAAAGAAGTATTTACACAGTATTTTTTATTAACAAGAAATACAGCAGGGGGTCAAACTATCAAACATCTCATCCTGACTACGTCAATATTTATATCTGAGAAATGCTAACGATTCTATTAAGGACCGACGGCAGTAAACCTGCAAGGATTCAGTCATCCTTAAGATGACGGAATATTTCAAGACCTTTTACATTTTAGGTTCCTTTTAAGCCTTCAGACGGCTGTAAATTCTAATCCTACGAGCCGAAGAGGCTTTTTAATCTATGTGATAATTATCCGAAAACGCCATAAAATTTTATTCATAATCTTTATGTGCAATTTTTTCAGTCAACAATTTTCAAGATATTTTAAGTTCTTTTAATCTGAAATGACGTCACACAATGTGAGACCAGAGACAGGCACATCGCGACGTGCTAGCTCGCTTTATATGAATTTATCGAAACGGTCACTCTTGCCTCGGTCACATAGCTCAAAACGTACGTAATATGTACCTAAGATGTGAGATATACGTCTGACGACCGCGACTCTGTCCGCTTCACTTGTTGTCTCGATCGGCCATGTATTGCGCGTTGCCATCCCATGCCTTAAGAAAACTATCTAAACTATTAAATTTCATGATCCTTTAGTTCATTAGATAATCATTTGTGTAGTGTAAGAGTCTGCTAAGGATTTTGTCTTTTAAGGGGGCGCAGGATGTGCTCACACGAGCTTAATTGCGGGAACCGGTGAATTAAATAAAGATAAAATTAATAATTATTATTACTATTGTATATAATAATTATTAATTAATAGTATCTAACATTTATAAAGGTGTCAACATACGATAGAATTAGGTCGTCTCATCGTCCCAGGTTGAAGGGCTATTTTATCTACTTTATTTCATTTTGTACTGACATAACGAATCCAGTTTTATTTTCAACCATGTTAGCTTCGATAGAGGTATAGAGACAATCAGATAAAACAGACTTTTCACGACAAAACGAGTCGACAAAATTATCTCACATTGCATAGGCTAAGCCCCGAGGTCGCGCCTACATTTACCACCACGCTTAAAGTTCAGTGTGGGCTGGGGCAATGCTTGATTCCAAACGTCATTTCAGATTAAACAAACTGGTTTATTCCCTAACCTAAGAAAAACACGTGGTAACAAGCGGGACGTACATCGGTGCGTACATAGTATTACAAAAGCGGTCGAGACGACCAACAACCATAAGTTTTCAACAACCACGTGTTACGAACGACTACTGACCACTGCTTCATGTAAATTATAGAGTTTTGAGAGTTATTTTTACTATAGCGATTATGGCAAGTTGACAGTATATTTGTTTACCACTTATATTCGTGAGTGAATCGCTTTTTGCTAGGCAAGCGTGCTTCATTTTATGCCGCATCATTGCTCACCATCAGGGGAGATAGTGTGCCGTGAAATGCGAACAAACACATTTTTTTAAGATGCCAAAAGAAGGTCATCGACATGCCAAGCCGATACATCGATTTTTCTAGATTTTTCAAATTCGATATTGATACTTTTTAAAAATATCGATTCGTTTATTCTTTGGACGAGTCGATCGACTACTGCTTGGTGACAGAAATAAAGAAACCGGTAGTACCTTACACAATAAACTACATGAAGAAATATGGTATATAGATTTACATAAATTGTGTTTGGAAGAATCTAGATCATTAACCTGAATAGTCAGCTATAAAACACAATTCATTGTAGGCGTCACCACTTGTGCGGTTTGTTTAAAGCAACCGAAATCAATTTAGAGGATAACCAGTTCCATAATGTTAATTTACACATCACGATTTTACATTTGCTTTGTTCATTTTCAATTTCAATTTGTTCAATTGTTGTTTGTTGTGAGATCATTTCCGTTGACGTTCTACTTTAAACCACATTATTTAATACATTTTAACGTGAATATGTCTTTGGAAATAAAGAGTATTGGTGTAGAAATGACTGGAAAACGGTTTGGTAATTAAACAAAACAAATTTTTGTTTAGCAACCAAAACAGACCAATAACGTACATACAGAAATCGCCCGCGTTCATCCACACCACGAAATCATGGCAAGGTTTCAAATATAAGTATTAATGCATAGTGGATATATTGAATGGGATGGGAAATGGGATATAGGGACTCACCGAAAACACATACCACGGTAAATTTTCGACCGACTTTTTTTTCCGTTTCACCGTTTGTAACATTGTTTACCAAAATTGATCACAATATATATGAAGGTAGGAAAAATTAGAATTTTAATTATGTTAAATTATTAACCACAAGACATATTCGAGTTAAAACATGCCCCTATTCAGTCCTTATTTACACCCAACAAGATTCGCAAGACTTGTGCAATACAAGTGATATGTTTTAACGATTTCTCAATATATCATTTAATTGACAAGAAATATATAAAAATAGAGAACCTGAATCAGTGAGATATCGCATTTCAGGGATCATTTGCGAAATATAAATCGTCGATAAAAAACAACACGGTAATTTCAGTACTAACCATGCGATATTAAAATTGATAATTTCCTTTTTTGTCAATATCAGCGTTTGATATAGTACGTAATCAATCTAGCGGATTGCTACAGTATTTTTATAGTATTTTAAGAATGATAATTGAGAGTTTCAGAACAAAAACAGCGAGAATAGCATTTGATACAAGAACTGGATACATGCCGACTTTTTTTTTTATTCATGGCTTTCGCATTATTAAGCATTTAGCCAGTGTCAAGTATAATATTTTATTCTCAAGTTATTTTTACAAGAACGATGAAACACGGGTGCGGTCGATTTCAAGGTCTTGTCGGAGTTTTGGTGTTAACTCCTTACAGTACGATTCTTAATTCACTTATTTCAATGTTTCCATACACTGTTCATCACCGTCAATGTTTATTGCACAAAACCACACCACTTTTATACAACAAACACAACTCTAAACTAGTTTATGAAATAAAGTAAAATAAGCGATGAACTGCACTGTCAGAATTCCCGCCAAAAAACACATGCATACTTAGACTCGCGCCTGTTTCCCATAGGGGTAGGCAGAGACAACGGACTTCCACCTGCTACGATCCTTACACACCTCTTTGGCCTCCTTCACTCTCATTCAATTGGATGCTAGAACTATTTGCACCAGAAACTGTTTTATTTCAGTAAAGTGGCACTTGTTAATAAGTAATGTTTAGGCAAAACATTAACATTTTATGTTATGCTTAATTAAAAAAATAGTAATTTTTCAGAATATTTTAATAATGCAAGTTTTATTTGCCGCCAATTCAGAATTATATCTCTTACTATTTTGTATGATATTTTGTTTTCCACAAGTCTGATATTAATCATAATTTCTTGCTTTTCGTATATTAAGAATATTATCAATTTCTTTAGTCACATTAGAATTAGGTACTTTAAAGATCAACTGAAATATAACGGTGTCATTTCTCACGACGAAATAGAAAAAGTGTGCATTAATTATTATAATTTTGATTAAAAATAAGAGAAATGCAACATCAATATTTTCTTACACTATTTACATACTAACCATCATAAGCTTAAAAAGCTCTTGTTTAGAGATTTTCATTGCATTTATTAGGGATTGGCAAATTGACTTTACTCATAATTATACATCAATGTTCCATCAATTGGACCTACTTACGCAAACAGGATAATTTAAATTAATTTTATCTTGTAGCTTTTTCCAATATCAGGCATTAAAATATATATTCCATGTACGATTTTGCAAAAAAATAAACAGTATTAAAATAAATAATGAATAAATAATGAATTTAGCAAAACCAAATCAGTATCTCCATTTGAACTTGCTGTGGGTTGGTTCCTGTTTGCGTAAGTAGGTCCAATTAATTGTTTAAACAGCTACATTATTTTCCTCTACATGTACGACCACCAATATTTTTATTTATCTGTGCTAACAAACGGCAATGGATGCCAAAATTGAATACGTCCTACTCCATTTTAACGGAATTTTGCGTCAAGAGTGAAAAGTTTCGAACAGGACGCCTAATGACGTCATTGAAGAAGGGATGTTTCTTATTCTAATAATATGATTATATTGTACTAATGAGCTATTACTATAAACGTTTTATTTTGTTATCGAATTGATAGCACTATTTATAAGTTGATATCGTGCGATATTGCCGAATAAAAACATTAAGCTCCCAATTAAAATGTTTTACACTATGAATACATAATATATTTAATTACAATAATTTATAACTTACTAATTTTTTTATTATCTTTCGAGGTTTTATTTCATAAGGATTTTAGAAGATTGTTTAATACTGATTTTGTACATGTTCACTTTAGCTAAATTAAACCTTAATTAGTTTTGCTTTTATTCACAATAACTTGGTAATATTTGTCGATAATTACATCTGGTATGTTCTACCAGTAGGATTTGCAATAAAATAGTTTATTATTAGCTATATTATATTTATTACAAGTTATTTATAGTTTAACTAACTTTATATTAGATTTTTCATACACTTAACAATGAGATGCAACTTATAGATAAATATATATCCTATTCATGAAATTTGGTATTATCTATGGTATTAAAGCATGGTTAAAATGTATCTGTTAATTTGTACTGTACACTGTAAAAAATAGATACACATTGTGTTCATAGCTTTATTTGTAAATTATGAATTGTTTTATCTAATTAATGTTTTCTCACTTGTATCATAAGAAGAATGGTAGATAACATAACATTTTATTTCGTTATTAAAAATATAAATATATATTTTTTAAAGGGTTGACTATAATAGCTATTTGCATAAATTGAAAATCCTGCGACTAAGCCTAAAGTATATTGCCAGTAGAAATAAATTGACGTCTTAAGCATTTTAGAATATTACTCAAATCGGTAAAACCAATTAATTATTGATAACGAATGAGATACTTTTATCCTAAATTTAATACGTAAATACTTGAATTGTTTATGAACTGCATCTGATCCGTATTAGGCCCGAATCCGAGTAATTGAAGTTAGACCCCATGTTCGGAATTCTAAAATATCCTCAGTTCGAACCACAATTTCGGATTCGGATCGGATGTAATTTGGAAATATTATTAATTTTAGACCACGTGTGGATGCGCACTTGATTTAAACATGTTCTAGATAATCTTTATCTACTTTAACAACTGATTTCAATGAAATATAACTAATTTATTATGATTATATGATTTACTATGATTGTAGTCCTATATAAATTAGATCTGTTGCCGATATATGAGGAATGAATGGGAAATTTTGAACGAATACCGCGATTTATGATTTGAAATCAGTTGATTTCTTACGTTTACGCGAATGTTACTCATTGAAATAGAACTAATTTAAACGGATTTTATCGCGGTTTTTTATTAATTTTGATTTATTTCGAAAACGTTCGAAACGTCGGGATCAAAATCAAAATTAATAAAAAACCGCGATAAAATCCGTTTAAATTAGTTCTATTTCAATGAGTAACATTCGCGTAAACGTAAGAAATCAACTGATTTCAAATCATAAATCGCGGTATTCGTTCAAAATTTCCCATTCATTCCTCATATATCGGCAACAGATCTAATTTATATAGGACTACAATCATAGTAAATCTTTTCGAATTAAAAAAACATTAGAATCGGCCAATATAGAGCGGGATGAGTAACATACATAAAGAATAACAAAATATAACTATCAAATTAAAAATTCCACCTTTTTGGAAGTTAGTTAGAAAGATGTACAAACTGGCCGTATAGGCAGCGAACTAACAAACGACCGTACATACGCACCCGCATAATACAGAAGGACGCGTTAAGGTTCCAACTGATAAAACGTATGTTGGGCTATACATCATTTAGTTACAAAAAATCGCACAAAGTTGACTTAATTAAACACTGTGTAAAAATACCGAGCTGTAGAGTTCAGTTTCTTCAGGACTGCCACTTAAAAACCTTAAGCAATACGGCGATAAACGTCCAGCTGGGTTTCCACTTAAATAACTACACAAAGTTCTAAAAGATCACGATTGCCACATAGTCTGTGAAGCTTATTTGAGAATTCATTATCCAAAGTTGCTTATGTGTAAGCTATACCTTGCAATCGAGTCCAAGGTCACCACTTGAAATTCGTAAGCTATAATATTATCATTATATTATTAACTATAGTAGAGGCACGGACCATGGATTCAAATAGACGCCGTAGTATTATTTTTATAACATCGCATGCTGATGTGTTGAGTTTTTTGCGGAATGTGCACTATAATACTATGAATTATTACACATCAGTACACGTATCAAACATTTTCATACAGATAGAAACCCCAAATAGATAACCAAGAGATAGATAGATAGATAGAAGAGATAGATAGAATAGATAACCATATCGCATGGCAGATTGATTTGTATTCCATCTTGCACAAATTATTATTACAACGCACCATTGACGCGCACTATGTAATTTAAGGGTACCACAATAACATCAATGTACATAATATTAAGAATTATCATTCGATATTGATTGTTAACTTCATTTCAATTGAACTATATGGCGATTACAAACTGTACTTGCGGTTTAAAAATATGTTTCATAGACGGGGAAATGAACGCAAAAACGGCGTAGTAATACATATTTATTGGTAGCGCGCCACGCTCATCATACCACTGTCGTCATCAGGCACTTTCGGACAATGTGTTATTAGTGCTTGTTAGAAGCGCAAGTGAATTAGTGATGAAACATTAGGCTTAGTACAAGTTACAAATACGTTCATAGTTTTCGAATTCGTATAAATTTACTGTTCACGAAGTGTCAAACTAGTAATTCATACTGTAAAAAAGGAAATAATCGCTCAAAAACTAATTTCCTGTTCGACTAATATGATATAAAATTGATCATACTATCAATTTTAATTCATCATAGTGCCCAATAGTGGCTACTGCTACTTGATGTATGGAGAGGAGACGAAAACTATCATCGTTTTAGAAAACTATTAAAACTTTTACTAGGCCTACTGGATAGGTTAAGAAGGAGGCTGCTGCATTCAGCACTTTCGAGAGAAGTCTGACCTACCCGGCGGCGTAGACGCCGAGGAGGTACCAGAAATGGCCCCGGTTCCTCTATTTAGAGGCATCATATCTAATCGCTGGGGGAGCTAACCTATGCTCCCCTCTCGGCATGCTATTACAGCATTGATAATGGGGTTTCGGCGTGTTTCTTCTGTAGGTCCCGAAACCCTTCCATGGTGCAGATGGAGACAACCATGGGGTTTTTAGCCGGTAAAAATCCGACATACCCCGGTTATCTCTTAAGGTGGGCGGGAATCCAAGAGGATGTTCCTCATGAAAAAAAGGCCTACTGGATAAAATCCTTTCGTGGTCTATTTACCCACATTTCCATGTATAGAAGTGGTTACGGCGTTTATTTGTATCATTGGTCCGTGATCTGTAAGCTGTACATAAGTAGTTGCTGCGGCTGTGACAGCCTCCGTGGCGCAGTGGGCGAGTAGCCGGCTGTGAAGCGAGAAGCCGTGGGTTCGATCCCCGCACCGAGACGACTGTTTGGATGATCCACAGATATTTGTTTCGGGGTGTGGGTGTTGTGAGACCGTAGTTCCTGATACCCACGACACAAGACTCGTATCTTACTGTGGGGTCAGGATATATGACTGTTGGGTGTATTTATTGTTGTCGCTGGATGCAGGCCGCTTCCAACAGGTCGGTGTGGAAATCTTTGGGGGAGGCCTATGTCCTGCTGTGGACGTCTTGTGGCTGATGTTGATGAGGGGGGGGTGTGTGTCGGTGTGAGCGCGTGCGGCCTACCGTTCGTGACGCAGCGGCGCCAGCGCGGCAAGTGACGCGCGTCGCCGGCGCTAGGAGGCGGGCGAGGCGAGCGCCGCCCCCAGCCCGGCGCCCGAGCCGCCCGACCCGCGGGACACGCGCGGCTCCAGCTCCAGCGACAGCGTGTACTGACGCTCCTCTTGGATCACCAACGACCGGTCCAGGAGGAACTCGCACACCTGCTCATACCAATTATCATAAGGATTTTTAAGCTGTTGTATAGATTTTATCGCGGGCCTTGAGCGGCGAGACCGAATACTGAAATTCCGTAACGAAAAAACCTAACACACTCCGACCAGCCAGCGTTTAAGATTTTGACCCCGACCTTGACTTTAACCCCAACCTTGACCTTGACCCCGACCTTGACCTTTTATAAAATTAAATTAAAAACAGTGAAAAAAATACTGCATAAATTAAATAAATAAATAATTATAATTTTTTATAGCATAGGCCGGCAAACGAGCAAGTGGGTCACCTGATGGTAAGTGATCTCCACCGCCCATGTACCGCCAACACCAGAAGAGTCATGGGCCCGTTGCCGACCTTAAAGGAAAGGGATAATTAGGGATTGGGAAAGGGAGGGGATTTGGGCTTCCGAATATCTCACTCACCGTACGAAACGCATCGGCAAGCCGCTTCTTTACGACGGTTTTCTGTGAGGCAGTGGTAACGACCCGGTTGAGCCAGCCCATTCATGCTGTAGACAAAACTATCCACAGCGTGGCTCTACCACTCAAATTGGATTTTACCATTGTGGCTAAGAAACTTCTAGAAATTAACCCGGTCTCCAAGACACGCGAGGCTCTAACTCAAGACATTTTTTTTTATTTTATTGAATGACGAAACGAGCACGGCGCTCGCCTGATGGTAAGCGCCACGCATGCCTTCACAAGAACGATGAAATATCGGTGTGGACGTTTCAAAGGCTTGTTGGATTTTTGGGATGTGAATTGCTTCCAGTACGCTGCTTAATTCACTTATTTCAATATTTCCATACACCGTTCATCACCGTCAATGTTTATTGCACAAATCTACACCACTTTTATACAACAACCACAACTTTAAACTAGTTTTTGAAATTAATTAAAATAAGCGATGAACCGCACTGTCAGAATTCCCGCCAAAACTCCGAGATGCACCTTATCGACAGGACTTAGTCGATTCACATCCTACTAATATTATAAACGCGAAAGTTTGTAAGTATAGAAGTACCATATGTTTGTTACTCTTTCACGTAAAAACTACTGGATGGATTTTAATGGAGCTTTACAATAATATAGCTTATACATCAGAATAAGACATAGACTACTTTTTATCTCGGGAAAAGCAGATCACGCGGGCGGAGCACTCCTTAGCTATTACCAACATACGACTGAGTAGGAAACCGCACGTCTAAGAAACAAGAATTTAGAAGTAGATAACATAAACCACTAACCTTCGGAATATGTTCAATCTTGTAAGGTGTTTGCTGGAAATTCCTTATTTCACGAATCACATGAGCAATCTGTAAAATAAAACTACCTATAAACAATTTTTTGAAGTTATACTTCTTTAGGCGCGTTATGAAAAAATGATGAGAGTGAAATTTTAAGATGCGCGCGCACCTGTGACACAAAAAATTAACAGTATGAAGTTAGGCGCGTTAAGAAAAAATGATGAGAGTGAAAGTAGCCGTAATTAATAAACAAATGACGATTTAGACAAAGAAAAACTCTTTAGGTTTTTTCTTATTCGGAACATGTTGCCGTAAAAAGTACCAGGCTCGCATAAACGCGAAGAGAGTAGAATGTACTTCTATCATGTCGAGTGGATATGTTGATATAAATTAAAATACTTTTATTTAATATAATTAACACTAAATATTTTTAAATTATTAATGTCACGATATTTCATCGTTGTTGTGAAGACTTGAGAATAAATTACACTTGTCTTTGGCGAAATGCATAACAATGCGAAGCTTAAGAGTGTTGTTACAAAGACTTGGCTGTATGAGCTACAATACCTTTGCCTATTAAAAACCCGAATTTGAACCAAAAATTATAATACCGAGGACTATGACGGAAGTGAATACTTTTTAAATTGTTTTCGAAATTAATAAGTGTCCGTTCTATTGAAACTATGAATCAACACGCATGAAACATTTACTATAATAATAATTATAATGTACATTATAAATAATAATTATTATTATAGTAAATGTTTCATGCGTGTTGATTCATAGGCCATTTTTGACAATGTCCTTTATAATTTATATATGTGCTAATAAATTATATTCAGTAGTGATTTAAATTGAATATTTTGATTGATATTACTTACTATTTGTGAATATTAGTGAAAAAAATTGTGCTTATATACTTTTTCAAGTGCTCCAATATAATTGAGGTTAACTATCCGTATGTATTATTTATTTATTTATATTTTGATTGATATTACTTACTATTTGTGAATATTAGTGAAAAAAATTGTGCTTATATACTTTTTCAAGTGCTCCAATATAATTGAGGTTAACTATCCGTATGTATTATTTATTGATATAAATTAAAATACTTTTATTTAATATAATTAACACTAAATATTATTAAATTATTAATGTTAAATACTTATTATTGGTTATTTAATATTCACAAAATAAAGAAATAAATTTAAAAAACATTTAATAAAAAGTTTGTGATAAAAATTAAAATTGAACATCAAATAATAATATTAATTTTTAATATTTGCTATTAAATTGAATAAATAACAAAGAAGTATAACTTCTCACGCGCGTACATAAGTACACGCACCCATTTTTTTTTTTTTTTTTTTTATTTGCCCTATCTTTATATATATAATTCTTCTGTGAGTGTGTATGTTCCTGAACTTCTCTTAAACGACTGGACCGATTTTGATGAAATTTTTTGTGTGTGTTCAAGGGGATCTGAGAATGGTTTAGATTCACAATTTTGTCCGCTGGACAATGTTTTTTTAATTAATTTTTAATTTATTAGTAGTTGTTGATTTTGCTGTTCCTGGGTATGAAACACTTGATGTCTTTTTGATGTGAAACATCTATAAGCGCAGGTATAAACCGGTTTGTTGGTATATATACTAGACAGGACAGGGACAAGCCAGGACAGGGACAGGACAGGGACAGGACAGGGACAGGACAGGGGCAGGACAGGGACAGGGACAGGGACAGGGAAAGGGCCAGGGACAGGGACAGGGACAGGGACAGGGACAGGACAGGGACAGGGCAGGGACAGGGCAAGACAGGGACAGGGACAGGGACAGGGACAGGGACTGGGACAGGGATAGGGACAGGGACAGGACAGGACAGGACAGGACAGGACAGGACAGGGACAGGAAAAGGACAGGGACGGGGACAGGGACGGGGACAGGGACGGGGACAGGGACGGGGACAGGGACGGGGACAGGGACGGGGACAGGGACGGGGACCGGGACGGAGACCGGGACGGAGACCGGGACGGAGACCGGGACGGAGACCGGGACGGGGACAAGACAAGAACAGGACACATTTTACACAAATATATGTAGGTGATACGAAGTTCACCGGGTCATCTAGTATATTATATTCGTCCCACTTTCGTACCACTCTTGCGTTAACTTTGGAAAGTCGACTTTGGTAAGTTCATATCGAAGTATACAAAACAAAGTGACTTTCTAGACGACTTAGGTCGGGTCTATAGATTTCGACAAGAGCTGTTTGTGTCACTGTAGAGCGTTTATGAAGTGAAACTCCTTTAGCACTATTGAAATTTGATCGATCTTGAATTGAAAAATCGATGAAATGAAAAAGCAACAGTACAAAAAGACAAACACATTCATAAATAGGATTTAGCCTGCGAGAAAATGAGATAGATTACAAGTATACAGTGCTTTCTATAACCTTCGCCTCCTATTCTTTTTTGAAGAAAATCTTCTTATGGGAGGGTAAACCGCTTCGTAACGTAACGCAAGCCAGCTGACGTCACACAGTGACTAGTCAGCATACGTTGGACCCTCAACCGACGGCCAGTGTACCGTGACCCAATCCCCTCCCCCTCCACCAAACTTCACCCCCGCAACCCTCCCCACCACCCGCCAATCCGCACCAACATCCCCCAATCTCCCCCAAAACACGAAAAATAATTTTTAAGCTTGGTAAAAATATTAAAAAAATAATGAACCTTTTAATTATCCTAATACTCCTGATACTCTATTTTTATCTCATTTTTGTGTAGGCTACTTTTCTGAAGTTTCACTTCTGTCGTGTGTGAAGAAGAAAGAAAGAAAACAAGTTTATTACGGAACTCACACGATAATAATAATGACTTAATGACTACTACAAATACAATAATAATAAAAAATTAGGGCGAAAAACAATAAACAACAATAGCCTAGTATGTAACTGATTTATGGGCAGAGGGTGCCCATTAATCAGCTGTGTGAGACCGTAAATGGTCCCATCTCAGCTAAAATGCTACAACGTACAATGCGTTGCAGCGCTGGTTTTCAGATGGAACAACGTGATGTCACGGACAGCACTACAAAAAACAAAAAATGTGATAAAAATTGCAATAAAATAAAATACATGAAATAGACTTTAAAAAAAACACGATATGATAAAGTAATAAATAAACGTATATGGATAGAAAATAAAAACATATGAGAAATGATTTGGCACTATGATTACTGGTCTTGGCTTGTTCACTATGGAACAAATAAAAAAGGGAAAATAGAAAACAAAGAATGACATTACTATAAAATTGTGTAAATAAATAAAATATTTAATAGGTGAAAGTATAAATAATTTTATGAAATTGGGTTTATAAATACGTAAATTGTGTTATTAATTGCTATTTAATACTTGACATTGGCGATAATATAAATTTGGATTGGAAATAATTGAGAAATTGTGCTACACACACACAGTACACACACACTTTTCTTGTTGATCATGCTCATTTAGTTTTAGTAAACTTACCATCCTCATCTTGGAGAAGTTCAGCAGCCCATCTGGAGTATAGTTGGATGTTCCTTCCTCGATGAACGATAGATCCGACAAGTACATACCCAAGTATGGAATGCATGGCGGGTCACATCTGTACATACAAACATACACACGCACTCAAACCGGTAGTCCCCGAAAGGTAGTGCTGGTGGTAGGATATTCATATCCGCCCGAATAGCGACCACCGTACAGATGCTGTTAAAACCTGCCATAGTGACCCACACGCCTTGTGTGGATCGCGTTCCAGGATCAGGCAGTATATCCGGTTCTCCTGAGGGACTTGCGACATGACCTGATGGTTGTTTGAGGCGGGTATAGGGGCACATCCTTGTATCCCTGTGCCTGAATCGGTCCTCCGCCTGTCCTGTCGCAGGTCCCTCGATTTCGCCCCTCTTCGGAGAGGGAAGAAGCATTTATACAGACCGGCATGACTCTGGTGACCACCGATAAACTCATTGTTTGTCGGTGGTCGCTGGTTTTTTGGACTGCACTACGCTTACCATCAGGTGTAGTGAAGTCACTTTGCCGTGCTCGGATAAAGAAAATATCCCTTAATTATCCCTTTCCTTTAAGGCCGGCAACGCGCCTGATTCTTCTTTTATTGTGGGCGGATACTTACCATCAGGCCGGCGTATGCTGTAAAACTCAAAAATGTATATAAAACTCAAAGGTGACTGACTGACATAGTGATCTATCAACGCACAGCCCAAACCACTGGAGGGATCGGGCTGAAATTTGGCATGCAGGTAGATGTTATGACGTAGGCATCCGCTAAGAAAAGATTTTGATAAATTCTACCCCCAAGGGGATAAAATAGGGGATGAAAGTTTGTATGAAATGTTGTCAGTTTTAAATGTTCACGCGGGCGGAGCCGCAACCAAAAGCTAGTAATAACTAAAATACCTGTGCAGCGCGTCTCTCAGTATCCTGAATCGGCATTCTGACGATATTATTGTCTGCATCCGTTCAATTGTTTGTTTACTCTGCAACAAATTATAGTTTGTATTAATATATATTTTTTATTGACTGACGAGACGAGCAAATCGCTCGCCTGATGGTAAGCGCCACGCCTGCCCATAAACAGAAGCAACATTACACAGAACTTTGAGTTATAAAGCACTGCATGGTACTGAACTGCGCTCGTCACCCCGAGACATAATATGTAAGTCTCATAATGCCCAGTAGTTTCACTGGCTTCAATTTCCTTCAAACCGAAACACAACAGTGCTTACACACTGTTGCTCGGCAGAAATAGACAAAGCGGTGATACCAACCCAAACGGCCTCGCTTACCATCAGGCGAGAGCCTAGCTCGTCTCGTCATTTAATTAAATAATAAAAATTTTGAGTGGTAGAGCCACGCTGTAGACAGTTTTGTTTACAGCGTGAATGGGCTGGCTCGACCGGATCGTTACCACTGTCTCACAGAAATCCGACGTAAAGTAGCGGCTTGCTGCTGCGTTTCGTACAGTGAGTGAGATAACGGAAGCCCAAATCCCCTCCCCTTCCCAATCCCTAATTATCCCTTTCCTTTAAGGTTGGCAACGCGCCCATGACTCTTTTGGTGGTGGGCGTACATGGGCGGTGGAGATCACTTACCATCAGGTGACCCAATCGGCCAATCTAATCGTTTGCCGGCCTATGCTATAAAAAAAAATATATATGAATATCCACCAGCAGCCTAATTGAAATGTGCAACGTGAAGATGCTCACAGTCTTGGAGACCTTCTCCCAGGTGTTCTTGAGGCGGTAGACGGAGGTGTTGGAGAGCGCGGCGCACACCTGCAGCACGCCGTTGAAGTTGTGCAGGCAGCGCGCTATGTCGGCCACCGCCGCCCACTTCTCTATGGCGGCCACGCGACCTGAACCGACATTTTTTTTTTATCCTGGCTCGGCAAAGTGACTACGCTACACCTGATGGTAAGTGTAGCGCAATCCAAGAATAGTGTCGACCAACGATAAACAATGTGTCCATCGTAGGTCGGCAAGATCATGCCGGCCTGCCAAAGGGTCAAGGGGGAGGGGAAGGAAAAAGGGATGGGAAAAGGGTTAGGATCAGGGGGCAAGCCCCCTGGGGAGAACCGGATATACACTGGCTGACCCTGGAACGAAACCCACACAAGGTGTGCCACTATGGCAGGTTTTAGCACCAGTGTACGGTGGTCGCTATCCGGTCGGATACACGTATCCTCCCACCAGCATTCACCAATTTTCAATCAAATTTCATCAATTCACAATACCATACCATCGAACGTGCTCTCCGGCGTTTTTGCCATACCTATTATTGGAATCAAGTGTAACAGCTCGCGTGATAGGACCCACTTAATGACATCCGTGGTGCTTTACATCTGGCTTCTCCAGTTGTAAATGTCCTTACACTTGACGTTAATACCTCCTCAATTCATTATTTTGTCTCCCGCTTTACTATGGAGGGAAGTGGACAAATAATATTTCCAACTCCTCCCTAACCTTGTATCTGATTAAATTCGTTGCGGGACAAAGACATTTAGGCATTCCCAGAGACTCGCCGAGCTTCACTGCTCGGTGTCGACAAAAATGCGTGCCACTGTTGATCCTGGTGCATAGGAGTTACAGTGGCGGGTGTGTGGGCGGGATAGTCTCTAGTCTCTACCAGTGGCGGATTTATAGATTTGCCGCCCGTAGGCTATTCAATTTTTGCCGCCTCTAAATTTTGATATCTTAGTACACAATCATATCAATTTTCTATCAATAAAAGTCCAACTTTATAATTTGTCCTCCATCATCCTCGTTACATCAACTTTTCCCATATAGTTATTATTATTGAGAACTATGGTACCGTGTTAGATCCTTGATTATTTTTACAGCAAAGAATTATCAAAAAACATTATTTTAAGGAAAAAATATCTCAATCATATACCACTTTTAAAGTAAGGTAAGGTATGTCTTCAAACTATACAATACTTACATAATATGAATTAAGCTTATTATTACACTCACCGTTTAAAAACAATACAATATAAAAATTTTACCTTCCAATAAAATTTGTATTATGTTTCCTAAGACGTCTGAAGTCCATATTATGAGAGAGTACATCGCTTCCTTCCGTCGGTTTTCGGCTAGGTGTCGCTACTTTCCGTACGCTTCCGGCCTAAGCGCCCTCTGCTGGCCCTAGCTGTAAACTAATTTACACGAGACAAGCCACCATTTTGTTTCGTCATTGTTGGGCTCATAATGCATTGATGGATGTAATATTCACCAGGAAGACATCACTTGGACTTCAGACGTCTTAGGAAACATAATACAAATTTTATTGGAAGGTAAAATTTTTATATTATGTGTTCCGTTTGACGTCTGAAGTCCATATTATGAGAGATCTGTTTGTTATCTCCTGGTGGCTTGTATGTAAAGACGCAATAATGTGATCTACTGTAGTGTAAATTTAAATGAAGCTATTATGGAATTACCAATAATTTACTTTGATGTGCATTAGATAAATGTACTGCATTTAACAAAAAATAGTTTTGTTAATCAGCAAAACAATATACTTAAACTTTAACTAAGAATCAAGGTACAGAAACATATTGAGATAGCGATTTCTCCGAATTATTTGGAATATTAGAATCAAGTATATGCCTTTGGTAATATTTTCGGAACGTTGAACGTTCGTGCATCCAATTCGATTTAGCAAATATTTCATTGATAGGATAGTTTTCAATCCAATTCAAAGAAGATACAGCTGCTCGAAAGCTGCCCGGTGAGGCTTCTATTCCTGCTTCCGACAGAAGTCGTTTCACCCAGCCACCAATTATAGTGGGTGAGGCAGGTTTGTAAGGTGCTTTGGTTGTAAGAAACAAATTCAATACAGAGTCCCTGATGTCTCGAGTCAAGTTTAAAAGCCTCTTTAGCCAATAGACAGGGTCAATATTTCGATCTGGCTATACTGGTTTCTGTTTTACTATATCAGGGCAGTCCTGGATTTGTTAATAGGCCGTATAGGCCGCGGCCTATGGGTGGCAGTCTCATAGGGGCGGCAGATTTCAGAGGACGCTCACTCGATTTAAGTATAAAAGTACTAATTATCTTTAAATAATTAATAATTTTATAAATAACTTTCTAACTCATTAGTTTATTTAACTTTAGTGCCTTCCCTAATATTTGTATTATGGAAGGAAATGGAAAATTATTAAGTATTTTAGAAACCTACATACACACATATATAAACTGTTTACATGGGGCGGCGGAAATAAAGTGGCAAACTCAACTCAAAAAATATAAATCCGGCACTGTGTCAGGGGGAGCTATTTCATGGGAGAGTAGAAAGCAGAGGACAGTACTCTCTCCAGCATGAAGCATGGAGGCCGAGTACATGTCTATGGCAGATGCTTGCAAAGAAGCAATCTCAAAGCTCTGCAATATGAAATTACTAATCACATGTACCCCATAGTGTTAAATAATGATTGTCAGAGTGCACAAAAGCTAGTAGATAATTGTTCTTTACATAAAAGAAGTACAGTCAATCGGGGTAACTTTGATTAACAATGGTAACTTTGACAGTCAAATCGCCAATTACTTTTTAATTTTTACGTTGACAACGTTAAGTGAAATGACATTGAATTTATGCAATGTGTGTACACAACAAACTTCGTAAATGAACTCTTCGAAAAAAAACGAAGCTCTTAAACGAAGTTAATGTAAAAACCTTTCGACAAGTTACGGCGCTCAACTGTTGTATATTTTTAGTGGAAAACTTTCAAATAAATCGTGAATCGTGCTGCTATCTTTAAACAATCATAGAACTACCACTTTATGGTTTTATTGGCTTAACTATGACTCCATTGCATTTGACATTTGTTATAAATATAAAACTATGCTACCCTGAAGCCATAAAATGTTTAAAATTTACAATTCCTGTGATAATTAACATCTGTATCAAAGTTACCCATATAGGGGTTGTAACTTTGACACACAACAAAATTGCAAGTTTTTAATATAATTTACTATTTTTATAGGCCATAAATAATTTGAATGTATGAAAACCAACCTAAGAGCACTGATTATGCTAACTCTTTTGTCTCATATTTACCATGAGTAAAATTTAGCTATAAAATATAGTTTTGATCTGTCAAAGTTACCCTGATTGACTGTAAACATATTGATTTCCATTATTTTTTAAAAGATGCTGTTAAAGAAAAAAAAATATTATTATAAAGTATTTGCAAACTGATGACCTGCCGGCTGATGTACTTACTGAAGCTCTCAGTCCCAGAAAGCATCATAACTGTGTTAAAAGCTTAGGACTTGTAGAAAAATAACTATTTATGGTTGCATATTGTGCAATTATAGTTTCATTTGATGTGGATGAGATTATTAAAAAGTTACAATACATCAAGGACACGAACGCCATCTATTACCTATATTATGTACTAAGTTTACAAGTAATTGCCACTGTCTATGATCCCAGATCTGAATTGTCTGTTTATATGTAATAAAGTCAGTTGTTCGCCGCAATTGCAGCCATGTGTTTAAATAATATCCAAGCGAGATCGTAATGCCAACCCCTGCTGAACGCGTCGTGAAAGCAAGCGTTCGAGTCTGACAAGTTTCGAGAAACAAATGGGAACGACATGAGCGTTCTACGAGGCAAACAGTTCTATAACCGGAGTTCCCCAATGTTTGTAGATTTCTTCGGTTGCCTCGCTTACCAAGTACCATTCTGCGATGCTTAGATCTCTCGACAAGTGGTCTGCCTCTGTATTGTACACTCCTGGTAGGTGGTGAGGTTGTGATGTGATCGTCCACCAGTGTCAGTAGTTTCATGGTCAAGTCCAATAGTTTTTTGTAATCTGGTCCTGGTTCTTTATATAGGCCACCACAGTCTTGTTGTCGCTCTGTAATAAGACTTCCGAGTCTTTTAGAGCTGTGGCTTTGGCTGATAAAGCCGCACACACAGCGTACATCTACTTTAAGTTGCAATGCCAGTTTATTTGATGGTGTCCCCAGGTACCTTGAATTCTCTGGTTGTTCAGCACAGCACCCCATTCGTATGTCCGAGGCATCCGTGATCAAATAGTTTGTTGGTCTTGGACTTGGGTGAATCTCTGTTCCCAGGGAGATATTGTCTATCCACCATTGTATCTCGCGCCGCACTTCCATCGAAAATGGTTTGCTGGCGCGAGGAAACTTGCGAAGTTGACTGCTGTGTCTCTGCAGCGTGCGGCAATGCAACCTTCCCCGGTGGGTGATGAAGGTCGCAGAGTTGACATACCCTAAGAGGCGTTGCGCCTGCTTGAGGGTCCAACTGCCGACTGTGAGACGATCCACTAAATACTGGCAGACCTTATTTAATTTGTCTAACGGCAGGGACTTTATATTTGTTTGTGTGTCCTCTAGAACGCCTAGAAATTCGACCGTCCTTGTTGGAGTGATGCTGTGTCTCTGCAGCGTGCGGCAATGCAACCTTCCCCAGTGGGTGATGAAAGTCGGAAAGTTGACATACCCTAAGAGGCGTTGCGCCTGCTTTAGGGTCCAACTGCCGGCTGTGAGACGATCCACTAAATACTGGCAAACGTTGTTTACTTTGTCTAACGGCAGGGACTTTGTATTTGTTTGTGTGTCCCCTAGAATGCCTAGAAATTCGACCGTCCTTGTTGGAGTGATGCTGTCTCTGCAGCGTGCGGCAATGCAACCTTCCCCGGTGGGTGATGAAGGTCGCAAAGTTAACATACCCTAAGAGACGTTGCGCATGCTTGAGGGCCCAACTGGCGGCTGCGAGACGATCCAATAATGATGACGGATTTTTCTAGATTGACGCACCAACCCAAAGTTTCTAGTAGGTGAAGTGCTAAGGTTATTTGGGTGGCGAGAGTGCTCTGTGATTGGTGAGCAATCAAAAAACCGTCGAGGTATACTACGACACGTAGAGCCTTGGATCGTAAAACCTCTGCTATCCAGTTTGTCACTGTTGTGAACCTCTTTGGAGCTGCTGCCAAACCGAAAGGAAGGCATCTGCAGCAGCTGGCCCATGTAATTGAATCGGAGAAAGCGCCTGTGCTCCGGTTTTATGGGCAGATGATAATAAGCTTGGGAATATCGAGCTATTTATCTCTACGGTTAGTTCTACTACCCGACTTCTCCTTTCGCCCACCCTTTCTTTTTGAAATGGTACTTTCGAAATTTTTAGACATAGATGGCTCTGGAGAATTAGCTTTAGGCCGTCCAGAATTGGTTTGCTTTGCAGTTCCAACGACCCCACCAATCTTTTGAATAAATGAGCCTAGCCATCAGGATTGAACATATATTCTACCGAAGGGGGAATTCTAGCCAAATCTTCTTATATAAACTTATCTTTTACAGCTTTTAACAAGGACTGAAGACGTTGTCCTGAGATATAAATTTATAATCTGAGCCATTACCGACCAAATCTTTAAGTTTATTGGAAATTGCAGATGAGTTTATAGCAGTATCCGACTTTGCTGACCAATCAATAAAAGTTTGCAAAGCAATATTAACCAATTCGTTTTGAGCCAAAAAAGCATTTGAAAGCGTTGCTAAACTACGTTACATTTGAAACCAACGCAGTGGGGCGAAAGGATCTTCGAACCGTCTCAATTCTTCATTTACTCTTAACTCAGTAAATGTTGGAAATGCCACGTACTTTTTCTGGGTATCTGAGTAACGTACTGCATTCCATTACGGCGAGTCAAATCGTTGTATGGAAGAAATTTAAGCTATAAAGTCAGGAATCGCTTTAGAGACCGCTGGATCTTTAATAGTAACATCTAAATTAGCAATATAATCAAACGTATTAGTATCTGAGGGTAGACGCAAAAACTCCTCATTTTGAATTTGAGAAGAAGCTGATGGCTCCACACTCATAGTACTAGAATGAAAATGTCTAGAAGCCGATGACTGAGCCCTCGTATTGAATTAATTTGACAATAAAATTCGCACACAAAATATTATTTACATGACTCACCAGCTGTTGAAAAATAATTTCAAACCTCCTTTCCAAGCTACGTTCCCGCTGTTATACTTACGAGCCGGAGGGCTATGTCACTGCTTGATGACAATGATGAACCGCTATGCTCCTCGGATGCTCCATCCAAATCCGTAGGTGGTGGTGAGGCCGGCCGTTTTCTTGAAGAACCCGAACACGCGATACTTTTTTCACCCTTATCACTATTTTTATCCATATTGGAATAAATGCGTACGGAAAACCAAAATATTCAAAAATCTTATCGAAATTTCTACTTTATTCTCGAAATATCGAAGATTTAATTATTCTTAATACTTAAGATCACCTAACCGTCACGACTGTTTGAAAAACGACGCAACAATGTCGAAACAAAATGGTGGCTTGTCTCGTGTAAATTAGTTTACAGCTAGGGCCAGCAGAGGGCGCTTAGGCCGGAAGCGTACGGAAAGTAGCGACACCTAGCCGAAAACCGACGGAAGGAAGCGATGTACTCTCTCATAATATGGACTTCAGACGTCAAACGGAACACATAATAAATATATCTTTTCTTAATTATTTGTTAGCATTATGATTTAAGTTAAATTATAAAAGCATTACAATACTTTTTTGCGAGACTTTGAATTCGCAAAATCATTTATTATATCGTCGTACGAAATCTTGTTCATTAGCTCTGACTCTATGCACAAGAGAGCTAAAGCGTTTAGTTCTTCAAACAAGAGAAGCTTCTGTCACCTGAACAATTTGCCGCTGGTGTACAAAGAGCTATACGAAGTGCTATATCCAAGTTTGGATAAATGTTTCCTAGATTCTGTTCTCGCAGGAATGAAGACAGACTTATGAATGATCCAGAAATTGGTTTTATTGAAATTCTTTCAGACGAAAGGTAGCTTTGAAAGTGTAGTAATTCCTGAACTAAGTCTGTTTCTAAAAACTGGCTTTTTCCGTCAGAACTGATGGTAACAACTCATTCATTTTGGTAAGAAATGAAAATCTTTCGTTAAATCCTTGATAAGCCTCTTGCCGTTTTGCTAACTTGGATATGAGTCTATCTATGACAACGAGAAACGTATTAACCCTGAAGTAATCACTCGCAGCTATTCCAATATCTTCATCTGGTGTCTCATCAAATCTTTTTTTTCTTTTTGGTTGTCTTTTTTTCATCTCTCTTGTATATTCTTTCGATACACTTAACTCGATCGCCTTTTCTTCGAAGTACTTGAAATTCTCTCGTTCAGCTATGAAAAACTTACGAAGTGATTCGTAAAGATCAGCAACGATAATCAAATCTATGTTAGAAGTCTGAATTTGAACATTCACTTTGTTTATTCTCTCCAAAAAAACATCCCTTACAACAACCATTACCTATTAAAAACTAAAAATTAGTCAAATTTAGTCAGTATTTTTTACGCATAAAGAAATTACTTTCTGAAATTGAATTTGACAAGTTGCAAACTTGCTGCAGCAATCATGATTAGACCATCGATATTATATCAAGATTGAATTGGGTAAGCAGATCTCATAATTATTAGGTACACGGAGAAAAATTATAGCAGTTATCAGTGAAGAATATATTATGTAAAAATTACTAAATTTCGATCATAATATCGAATCGCTTTTGCGATATTCTAAAAGTTCATAATCATTAATGTATAATTAGTAAAGCGTTTAGGAATTGTTCATGCAGAGATGTTGAAATATTTATTAATTAGCACTGTACCTATATGAGAATATTTCGATTTTTGTTAAATATTTTAATTTCTCTCCAATTTTCGAAATTCGTAAATATTATGTGTGTGTACTGTGTATAATATTTTTTTTTTAAATTTGTAAACCGAAATAAAAAATTAATGAACTAAATTTGCCGCCCCTTAAAATTTGCCGCCCTAGGCTCCAGCCTACTCAGCCTACTGGTAAATCCGCCACTGGTCTCTACCATACCATTTCAAACCACTTTAAGTTTTTCCAATCGTTATTTGAATACATTCAGGACCACGATTTTCAATTGATCTACACAGGTCAACAAGGTTACTTTTAAAACACCAACAACCTCGCAGGACTAGATAGCTAACCCCATAAGGAACAACTTTTGTTCTACGCGTGCGAACATAACTCAAATAATGAAAAAAAATATGATTGAATGAAATACAATACAATATACATAGGTACAATAGATGCAACGCATCCGTGATTCTTTAGTTATTGTGACACACTTGGACAGCCTCTGTGGCGCAACGGGCGAGTAGCCGGCTGTGAAGCGAAAGTCCGCGGGTTCGATCCCTGCACCAAGACAAACATTTGCGTGATCCTCAAATATTTGTCTCGGGGTCTGGGTATTGTGAGACCGAAAGTCTCTCGTAATTCTCGTTACCCATGACACAAAACTCCTATCTTACTGTGGGGTCAGGACTATGTGTGTGACTGTTGGGTGTATTTATTTATTATTTATTGTGTATATTTATGGCGACCACTTACCACCAGTTTGCACGTTTGCCGGCCTCTGCTAAAAAAATATGGGTAAGTGGTAGTAATATTAGCCACTAAAAAAAATACTAAAAGGTTCTCACCAGCTACCGTGTACTTCTTCAGTATTTCAGATATGACGAGGTTTGAGATGTGGTTGAAGTGTGACGTCATCAGTAGAATGTGAGGCGCGCGCTCCGCCTTATCAGCTTTCGTCCAGGCCTGACCCAGGAATTCTCTGAAAATAGAAAAGTCTATGTGGAATGATCTTACACCAGTGCTGCTCAGTGATTCAAGAAATCCCTTTAATTTTTACTGTTTGATTCATTCAGGTTGTATAATTAATTTCACTCCTCATTTTACTTTTTAGTATTTACTAACATAATCACAAACTGTCCGCCTGAACTATCTTAAAGCATGGATAGCTTTTGGCTCTCGTAAGGAAAATTAAAGTTTTTTTTTTTACTAGCCCTGTATTATACAGGGTTATTTTTAAAACACCAGCAACCTCGCAGGGGTAGATACCTAAGGTTATAAGCTACTACTTTTGTTCTACGACTTTTGATAATTTGTTAGATTTTATTTTCATACAAAAATAAGTATTCATTTAATTTCCGTCTTGAAAGTTACCTACACGCATCGCAGATTACGTAAGCAAACACGCGAAGCGTGGGGAACGGGGCTAGCGTTGAAGGTCATCGCCCGAGCCAGCTGAGCGGCTTCTTTGAGTCGCGCGCGAACGCCGAACGCTAGGAAGAAAAATACGACACAACAAAAACTTGTAAAATCATTATTTTTTAAATATATTGAGTTATATACAAACTCGTAGAACAAAAGTTGTTCCGTATGGGGTCAGCTATCTGGTCCTGCGAGGTTGCTGGTGTTTTAAAATTAACCCTGTATACGTCCCACTGCTGGGCACGGGCCTCCTGTACTGAATGAGAGGGATTAGGCCTTAGTCCACCACGCTGGCCTAATGCGGGCTGGCAGACTTCACATACCTTCGAAAAATCTTATCGAGGTATGCAGGTTTCCTCACGATGTTTCCATCACCGTTAAAGCAAGCGATATTAACAATTAATATACACGTAACTTAGAAAAGTCAGTGGTGTATACTCTTGGGACTGGTTTCGAACCTGCGACTTTCGTCTCGTCAGTCTATACCACACCCCGCTGAGCTATCGCTGCTTATAAAGTTTTTTTTACTTAATTTAAATGAATTAACGCCTGTCCATAAACAGGATCAACACCACACAGAACTTTAAATTACAAAGCACTGGCACTGAACTGCGCTCGTCACCCCGAGTCATAAGATGTTAAGTCTCACAATGCCTAGTAATTTCACTGGCTTCAATGTCCTTCAAACCGAAACACAACAGCGTTTATACACTGTTGCTTGGCGGCAGAAATAGGCAAAGCGGTGGTACCAACCCAGACGGCCTGTCACATATGAGGGACCTACCACCTTGTATAAAGTAATGGAATGTTTCGTACTCGCTGTTGATCGAACTGAATATCTGATAATCCAAGTATGTCATCTGCTCTGCGATCTCAAGTGCTGATAACGTCTCGATGCTTTCTTTGGTTGGCACCTAAAACAAAAAACAGCAGTAAACTCAGATCTTATTCTTCTTTTTTATTTATGGCTTTCGCATTATTATGCATTTTGCCAGTGTCAAGTATTTTTATTGTCAAGTTATTTTTACAAGAACGATAAAACACGGGTGCGGTCGATTTCAAGGTCTTGCCGGAGTTTTGGTGTTAACTCCTTTCAGTACGATTCTTAATTCACTTATTTCAATGTTTCCATACACTGTTCATCACCGTCAATGTTTATTGAACAAATTCACACCACTTTTATACAACAAACACAACTCTAAACTAGTTTATGAAATAAATTAAAATAAGCGATGAACTGCACTGTCAGAATTCCCGCCAAAACTCCAACTCAGATCTTATTTCACTGTCCAAACTAGACGACTTCTTCAAGACATTCTATATTATTTAAATCAATAAGTTAATTCAAAACCGATCGCAGAAAGATTTTTTAAATCCGTCCTTTACAAATAAGGTAGAAGCCATTTAAATTTGATGAAAGGGGTAATTGTCAAATGACAAGCCACACAATACGTGACGTCTCCGTGCAAAATGGCCATTACAGTGCACGCGTGCGAGCGAGATAGTAAGATGTCCTCACTACCGCCTACTTTTACTAGTACTAAATACAAATATTCAAATTCATAATCGCGGGCTCATTTTTTGAACCAATTTTGATTGTGTTTTCCAAAAAGGTTTCTTATTCGTATTCAAATGAATTTTTAATCGGTTAAAAATTTCGACTACTTGCCTTAGGGGGAACGAAAAGGGCTTTCAAATCCACAGCCCTATCAGGAGCTCGTTCTAACAACCGAAGCAGTTGAGCAGCCGCCTTGTGTTCAGCAGGAAGTAACCCTGGACTGCCTTCGATCTCCTTGAGGAAGTCCATGGTCAAGCCGCGGAGACGTTCGTCAGACCAGAAGTCGTACGAGTGTTTGGAGATCCAGTGTCTATGGGAAATAATAAATACTTCGTAGCATACATAGTACTTTTGTAATATATTGTTTCTATTTTCAACGAAAACAAAGAGGTGTGTCCTCATGAAACTAAGATTGAGCCATCTATCGTATGGGGATTGATCGTTACGCATCGCATCGTAATTGCCCTTTTAAAAACAGCTATAACAATTTGGACTATTCTGCTGTTTCAAAATTCAATAAAATTAGTGTTCATCTGTAACATTACATATTCTCCGTAAGTATTCACGAGAGGAGCTTAGCCACTCTCGTGCTAGAAATATAATGTAACAAGTTTGATGATATAATAGCCTTACCGCAAAACATTAAGCACCCTCATAGTCGCAGCAGTGGAAATGACAGAGTCGCGTCTAGCTGCAGGAGGTGATGTCGGTGGTGGTGACCGAGGATTGGATGATGCTGAAGTGGCCACCGCGAACGCGACAGCCGCAGTCGAAGTACTGCTCCTAGACCGACATTATTCCATTACAATTCAGACAAATTGAAAATGAACATTGTAAGCATGTTTGGTCACTCGGTTTGTTTAAACACATATCCTCCCGTTCTTTTGAGGATTTCAGAAATTAATAACCCCTGAAAACTCAAAGAAAAGAAGAACAGCGTTAAGAAAGGTGTAGACATGCAAAGATGGTGAAATATGAAAAAAGGAATTACATATGAAAAATCAGATTGGGAATAAAAATAATCTCCAATTGATTAAGGTAGTTACATTTGTTTAAATTTTATTTCATCATATTAAAAATGCATGCAGTTTCAAATGTTATTTAGTCAATTATATTAAATTCAACATGTAATTAGTTTATTATAGTCAATATTAACTATGTAAGTATATTCTTATTACTTTGAAATTAGATAAATTGCATTTTCTAATGTTACTGCGTGTGTATTTCTAGGCAACATAATTCTATCACTTAAACGCCTATATTCTAATCTATATACATTATTATACAAACTTGATACAAACTAATTACTTATAATACAAATACGAATAATTTTGTGTTCCTAGAGTTACTGTTTAGTGTCTTTTTTGCCTGAATCTTGAATTCCGGCCCAAAATTGTATAAACGTCCTGCATCGGCAAAGATATGCCAATCTTGTGATACCACGCCTAAATTCAAATAATAAACAAATTAATTCTCTAATCAGAACCTTAAGATGACAGCATTAACGAAATGATGGATAAGGTGAAAATAGTGATGTACTGGTAACCAGAGGGGATAAAAACCGTGCTTCAGTCACATATAAATACAATTCTGAAACGCTGATAGTGTTATCGTTGCTGTGGTGTTGTGTGATCGGACATCTACATCTCAAAGGACACCTACTTCTTAAAGGAGAAATATAACTCTAGGTGAAACTAAGTGTCAAAATACTCTTCTACTGCATCTCTACTAGGTCTCTACTTTTACCTTCGCCAATCACTCACCACAACAGGTCTTTTCCAAAGCTGTTAAATGAATACCAATTAATATAGATATTTTTATGGGATTAATGGTTAAGAAGGCATCAGTTGTTACTGAGAGTCGTGCAAAAGCTTCATAAGATGTTAATGAGAAACAGTTTAAGATTAAAAGAAATGACTTCATGCCAGAATGATCGTTAACGCATGTTGAACCCTGAACGTTGAATAGTTATAGGATTTAAAATGGTTAAACATGTTTGGAAGATTTACCTTCTATGCGATTGCCGGAAGGATGTGATGACGACGCCCGCTTTGGGTTGACTGGTTTCACGACGATAGCTCTGGAATCAATGTTATTGCGTTATATATTATTACAGTCTTACTAGGTGGCAGATCCCTCGTAAGCGAGAGGGCGTCTGGTTTGGTAACACCGCTTTGTCTTTTTATGCCCCCATCAGCAGTGTGTAATCATTGTTGTGTTTCAGTTTGAAGAACATTGAAGCCAGTGAAATTACTGGGCTTTATGATACTTAGAACTTAGGTTTAGAGATTAGGAATGCAATCCGATGGCATGCAGTTCTTTGTAATTGAACATTTGTTGCGGTATTACTTTTTTATGAGCAGGCGTGGCACTTACCAACAGGGGAACGACATGCTTCGGAATACTTGATAAAAAAATATATAAACACAAATTAGGTCTTTTATTAGATGACAACGGAAGGCCTGCGGTAAATACTGGCGCCCACCGTGGTATTTACATATTAAATATCCGGCCGAGAAATAACATAAAAAAGCATGCTCCTAACATGAAAAAATCAAAGTCTTAGTTAAAATTCGTGTTAGCTATGGAATATTAAGTGAATGTACAAAATGACGATAATGTTACAAAATCATGCTTTTATAAAAAAAAACTATATCCACATTGAGGATTTGAGTATAAATAGGTAATACTGTACCGCGTTTATATAAAAACGCTTTCTTCTTCGTTTTTTAACCTTATATTTGATGCATACCTATTTAATCAGCTGAAGTGTACATAGTTTTGCCACATCTTTTTTGTATCTAGGCACGGCAAAGTGACTGCACTAAACCTGATGGTAAGCGTAGTGCAGTCCAAAAAACCAGCGACCACCAACAAACAATGAGTTTATGGGTGGTCACCAGAATCATGTCGGCCTGTATAAATGCTTTCCATACACCGAAGAGGGAAGAAGCAAATCGAGTTGCCTGCAAAAGGATAGGGATGATCGATGCAGGCACAAGGATGTACCACTATACTCGACAAACGAACCATCAAGTCCTTTTGCAAGCCCCTCGGGAGAACCGTATATACGCTTCCTGATCCTGGAACTTGAACCACACAAGGTGTGTGGGTCACTATGTCAGGTTTTCACACACCTACGGTGGTCGCTATCCGGGCAGATATGAATATACTAAGCTGCTGGTGATAACCACCACAACCAAAAACATGCGCTTCATGATGCATTAGGAGACGTAAGTGAAGATAAGGGCGCATGAGTGGAGACATAACGTTGGACATTGGACATACAAAGGTTAGCCAAATTACCTGCGCTACCTGTGAAACCTGTGACGTAACCGATGACCGAGGCTCCGACCCACCCCAGTACCGACGACGTTCGCTGTTGATCGAAGAGTTCGTGTAACGGCGCTCGCTGGTGAAAAGAAATATAAACCTGCTATATAAATGGGAGGCTATGGTGGCGCGACCAAGTCGCGGTGCCAACAATGTTTTTTTTTTATAGCATAGGCCGGCAAAGGAGCAAGTGGGTCACCTGATGGTAAGTGATCTCCACCGCCCATGTAAGCCCATCACCAGAACATGGGCGCGTTGCCGACCTTAAAGGAAAGGGATAATTAGGGATTGGGAAGGGGAGGGGATATGGGCTTCCGGATATCTCACTCACCGTACGAAACGCAGCAGCAAGCCGCTACTTTACGTCGGTTTTCTGTGAGACAGTGGTAACGACCCGGTCGAGCCAGCCCATTCATGCTGTAGACAAAACTGTCTACAGCGTGGCTCTACCACTCAACTTGTGTTGTGTCTTTTTATCCTAGCACAACAAAGTGACAAATAATGGCAAGTCACCTTAGCCGAAACCGTCATGGCCGCCACCACATCAAAGTAACTAAAGTAGACCTGATAAGTACCTACAGAGCAGTACAAATACAATGGCAACCGTCGAAAGACAATGCATCTTTGGATGGTAGCCGGAATTGTCATTTTTATGGAATAATAATAACTCATCACTAATGGGTTTAAGCGATCAAGATACATCCGCCATTATGGCGTTAATACGGCGAGTTAATTTAGTTATAACATTTTTTCAACGTTACAATGAGTTTCTCGGTGGTCACCAGAGTCATGCCGACCAATGACCGACCTCTTCGGAGAGGGAAGAAGCACATCGAGAGGCCAGCGACAGAACAGGCGGGTTACCGATGCAGGCAGAGGGATACAAGGATGTACCCCTATACCCGCCCCATACAACCATCAAGTCATGTCGCAAGTCCCTCGGGAGCACCGGATATACACTGGCTGATCCTGGAACGCGATCCACACAAGGTGTGTCACTGTGGCAGGTTTTAACACCATGTGTACGATGGTCGCTATCCGGGCGGAAATGAATAGCCTACCACCAGCAAATTCGTAATCATGGAGGTACTTTTTATCAGAGGTACTAAATAGT